>OX451741.1:338236824-339567631 GCA_948472305.1 Vicia faba
TAAATTAGGGTTTGAGTTTGCATAAGGAATTCTGGACTTCTAATGCTCAAAGTGACTTTCATACTTCATGTTGGACTCATAAGCTTGTCCATACCAAGTTTCAAGCCTTGAATCAATTTTTTGCCCAGTCAATTGGACAGTTGACCTAGAAATCAGTTGTATTTGGGAAAAAGTCAACTATGGCCAATTTGCAGTCAAACCTCGTGATTTTTGACCCACATCAACATTATAGACTCATATGAACCATTTGATCATGTTTTGACCACAACTCCTCAAGAAATTTGATCAGATCATCAAAAGGGCAAAATGGTCATTTTTAGGGTTTTGACTACACAAGGGCAATTTCTGATTTTTAACCTAGCCAATGGCAAATTGGGCTCAAGCATGGATTCAAGGACTCAATGGAATCATCTTGACATATTCACAAGATTCAAAAGACCTCAATTGCATTGGATTGACAGATGAATTTTTCAGTCAACTGATCAAAATTTGACTGTACACTGAAAAGTCAAACTTTGACTTTTTGGTCAAAATCAAGTGCCAAGGGTCATTTTTCATCAAGATGTGTCAAAAAATGAAACTTGTTCATCAAGAAACCCATTTTTGCAAATTAGGGTTTAAAGTTGAAAATTTTCATAACTTAGAATTTTTCTAAGTTATGAAATTTTCTTAATTTTTTCCTAACTTTGCCCAACATTTTCACCATGATGCAATTGGATTCAAACAAAACTCCCAACATGAAAGTTGTATTCCTCCATAAATTATACAACTTTGAATCACAAAGTTTTCCCAAAAGAATCTTGGATCTCAAGTTATTATTTTTGGAACAAGCGTCCATAAAACTCTTAACTTAGTGAAATTTTTCCCTAATTTAGGCAGGATTTTGACCTATCTTCATGGCCATTTTTCACATAGTTCCACTTGAATATCAAATTGGATTTCAAAAATGGATTTAAGAGCATGTTTCAATCTTTCCAAAATGTCCAAGAACACTCCAAAATCATTCGTGGTTAGGGAGAATCGAAGGCTTGAAGTTGGCAAAAACTCACTTTTCATCCATGGCATGTTCATATTGATACAAGTTGCAAATTCAAATCAGTTTGCTTTGCACTAGATTACAAGTCTCAAAACCATTTCACACTAAATAATTTAATGCAAATCCATTGGTCTAAGGTTTTGTTTTTGTCATTAGAGCATTGCATACAAGATTAATCCCTAAATGGTAAAAGGTACATTACCATTTTTGCCAAAGTATGCTTTATGTCAAAACCATAATCCTTGAGCATTGAATAAAATCTTGTACAGCAAATAATATCAACTAACTTGAGGGGGCCAAGATCACAATGGGCAAGCTGATAGATAGCATGTACATGCTTGTATTACATCACTTCTCATGTTTTGCTTCATAACCAAGATTTTTGTAAAACTTCACATAACTTGAACATCAGCAAAAACTAACTTGTGCAAGCTTTTGAGACAAGTTTCTCACATCCCCTTGAACCAGAAACACGACCCTTTGAGCCCTCAAACCTCCCATAGTACAAAATCACCTTCCATTGGCAAAATAGGGCAGCATCTGCAGTTTGGTTTCCATAACACAATTTGCTCGTGCGTTTTGCCCCAAACCTGTTCAAACATCTTCCATACAACCTATCCAAGCTATCCCAACCCTTAAACACTAACTGTAGCTCCATTTACAAGGTTTTCCATTTTTGATTTCAGCTTGTGCAGGTTGAGTTCTGTAGGCTTGTTCAAGAACATTCAAGGCAAGCTAGGCATTGGAGAAGGTCAAGGGAAGTTCAAGCAAGCTTCCAAACATCTCAGGCCTTATTGAAAAGCTCCACATTGTCAGACACGAAGTCAACTGAAACAGGTTTTTGTCAACTTCCTATCTCTCTATTTAGGAACAATTAGACTTAGGTTTGTGAATAAGAAATGTAGTATTCATAGCCATGAAGTTGTACATATGCTCAGTTTTCATTTTAATTAAGCATGCTAAGAGAATTTGGTCCATGAACACCCTGAAAAAAATAGGTTAAGATTTAGGGCCAGAGAAATTCTCTCTGGTCTTTGAGAGTTAGGACAAGTTTTTTATATGGTTGAATTCGTCTTGGAATACTCTACAACTTTGATGTTATGTGTTTTTGCCTTAGAGCACGCATGCAGGATGTTCGTGTTTGTACAGGGCGCGCGAAATATTGAAGAACAGAGGTTGAAGATGAAGTGTGGTGGGTTGGGCTTGGTCCTGACTCACTATTGACACCCCCCTTTTACTGAATACACCCCCCTGGCCATTTCTTCATATTTTTATGTTTTGTTATTTTATTTTTATTTCTGATTTTATTTTATTATTTCCAAACATAAAAAATACCCAAAAATATTTTTTATAAATTTTCACATTTATTTTGTATTTTATTTTTATTTTTCCTAACATAAAAAATAATTTAATTAGTATATACTTTATTTATTGAAAACTTGAAAATAAATATATAATAACCATTATACTTTTATTTTTATTCTTTATTTTATTTACACTCAAAAAAATATTGTTTTAAATATATTTTTATTTTGTATATATTTTATTTTATTACATAACTAATATAATTAATATATACATACATACTTTTATTTTATTTTATAAATACTTGAGAATAAAAACATAAAAATATTATACTTTTATTTTTATTATTATTTATACTTAAAAACACTTTTTCTAAGTATATTTTATTTGTTGTATATACATTATTTTATTTTATTTTATATAAATAGTATATTTAATATATTTGTATTCTTAAAAGAAAATTAGGGTTTACCCTTAATAAAAAAATAATAATCTTTTTATTTATTTCTTTATTTTTACATTGAAACATTTTTACATACATAAAAATAAACAAAACTTTTTTTTGCATATTCATATTATTTTGTATATTTATTTAATTTGTTTATTTAAATATTATTCATTTGTTATTTATGCCATTTGATTCAATTTGGATGTAATAGTAAAACTAGGGTTTTAATTTCTTGCAAATAATCCCCATTCAAAAATTGTATCCCCATCCCCATAATCATGTTGTAATAGTGGTAGATTTATTTTACGCATTTACGCTTTCAATTATGCCATGATTAGAGATTAGGGTTTGTATGCAAAAATCCAAAATCAACAAGTAGCTTGACCTAATACAAAGACAAAAATGCATGAAAATCAATACACAATGCACACTTGCACCCCTAGGGTTACATCCACTTGTTGCCTTAAAAATGGGTCATGTTATGCATGTTGAGTACTTTGGCAAAACAAAAACAAAACAAAAGATCATAGTCCCTCGATGATGCTATCTTGGTTGCCTATACAAAAATGATCTAGTCCCTCAAAAATTTGCTAAAAATACTTGGCACAATTGCTATCATGGTCAATACGATGACCCGCGCCTGTCCCGTTTAACATCCTAATACAAGGTTGTTTACCAAATGCAATGGTAAAACAACACTGTCAAAAGGGTTAAAAACATATAGGAAATACCTTTGAGTAAAATAGGGTAGATAACTCTTAGTTACTTGATCAAGACTTGCAAAAACATCCTTGCTATTTTCAAACACACCTCACAATACAATTTCAAAACATTTCCCAAAAACAAACTTTCAAACATTGAAACATATTTTCAAAAAACAAAAGCACCTTTGTATACATTCAAACAAGAATAATTACAAAGGTTGCCACAACGATGGCCTCTTTTTAAAACATTTTCAAAACCACACACAAAGCACCATTTCAAACAATTGAAAAGCAAAAGCAAGTGATCTAAACAAGTAACTAAGAGCCCATGGATAACCATGGATGAAAAGGGTGCTTGCACCTTCCCTTTTCATAATCTACTCCCCGAACCCAAGAAAACATCTCAAATGTCTTTCTTGTGCTTTTTGACCTTTCCTTAGGATAAAATAAAAAGTCGGTGGCGACTCTTGCTAAACCGAAACATTTGCAAACACAAACGCAAAACCTCAAGTCAGTTCTCCCACCGTATCACAGAGCTGGCGACTCTGTTGGGGATAACTAATAAAAGTGGAGTAACCTTAGGGTTTATATCACCTTTACATGCTTATCTTGTTTGCTTTGATTGCTTTACATTTGGTTCTCTTGTTTGGGTTTGAATCCTCCACCCGAATTTTGGGAAAACATTCATAGGTAAATAGCAATACATTGTGGAAACTGTGTGGGGTATACCGATATGGTTGAAGCAATAGCTATATTAGTGTGACATATTTATGGGTACCGGTAGCCTTTGAGTCAATCAAAGAGAATACGAGGCCGCTGAGTGATGTCATGAAGCACTAATGAACTCTTAGAACCTTTACTTGACCATCTTGGCCTTTTTAGGGGTAGTGAGATGACCGGCTTTGGTGCAGTCCGAAGTTGGTAGAGACTCGATACTACACTCATTGAGGGTTGTTTTCTTGGAATATTTCGGTCGCCAGTTAAGTGGCTAAACTGAAACAATGAACACAAAATAATCCAGTGATATTGAGCTCCTTAGAACCCAGTTACTATTTATAGGACAAGTTGAGCCAACTAACTTCAAGAGGGTACTTACCTATGAAACCCCATGCAAGCCTGAAACTAGGATCTTGTGTGATTTGCTTGTACATATACTTGTGCATACATCATGAACATCATAAAGCATCATATGCATTCACTAACCATTTCAAGGGTTTGGATCTTCATCTTTGTTCTTATTTTGTAGGTTATGGAATCTCTTCGTAGGAAAACAATTCAAGTCAACCTTGTGAGAATCCCTCCTCAACTAAAGGAGCTCACTTCCAAGATTCCAGAGAATCCTCTCTTCATTGAAAGACATGTTAGACTTCTCAACTTGGTCAGCTCCAACATTGAAGAAGACATGGTGAAAGTTCTCTTCAAGTTCTTTGACCCCCTACACCACTGTTTCACATTCCCTGATTACCAACTAGTACCTACTTTGGAGGAATTTTCTCAACTCCTGAAGATTCCTATTCTCCATCAACTACCCTACAACAGTACGGAAAGAGAACCAAAGCCTGGAGATGTTGCTCAAGCCTTACACTTGCAACCATCTGATATCAAAGGTCATTGGGAAACCAGAAGTGGTGTCAAGGGTTTCTTGGCAAAGTTTCTGTTCGAGAAGGCACAAGAATGCTGGAATTCTTTAGATCTACAAGCTTTTGAGGAGATTGTAGCACTTCTCATCTATAGGTTGGTCTTGTTCCCAAACCCTGATCAGCTTATAGATGTCAGTGCTGTCAAAATTTTCATATCTCGGAATCCTGTACCTACATTGCTTGGGGACATCTTACATTCATTCCACACATGAACAATGAGGAAAAGAGGTGTTCTCATGTGCTGTACTCCTCTTCTAGCAAGGTGGTTTATTTCTCACCTTCCCCAGTCAGTTTTGAAGAACGAGCAGGGTTTAAGGTGGTCACAACAGTTGATGACCCTCACACATTCTGACGTTCATTGGTGTTCTCGGTCTAGAGAAAATGTCATCATCATTGATCGTTGTGGGGAATTCCCTAATGTCCCACTACTTGGCATTAGGGGAGGCATTACCTACAACCCATGTTTAGCCCTGAGGCAATTTGGGTATGCCCAAAGGGATGACCCTCATGATATGCTGATTCCTGACTTGGTCTTTGACTTCGACAACGACGCTCAAGGACTTCGACAAAGGTTTATCCGAGCTTGGAGGATGCCCAACAAAGTGGATAGTAAGACACTGGGACACAAGAATTCTATACCCCTTGAGCCTTATCTCAAGTGGGTACGAACCCGCTCCCAGAGTCTTATGATGCCTTACCCCCACATTCTCCCTGTGATCAAAGAGCCTGTTGTGGAAGGAGAGGTTCCATACACCCTCCTACATCCTGATATGCCAACATCATTGGAAGATTTGCAAAAGAGTTGGATACAGCTCAAGGAAGAACGAAATACTTTTGAAGCCAGCTTCTACGCCAGTGAGAAGAAGTTCTTAGAACTTACCCGCCAACTCCATGAAGAGCAGAATCTCAACACTTACATCGCGCCAAAAAGGATGCGCAACGTCTTTTTACATTAAGAAGCTTTGTAATATTTTGCCCATGGGGCATTTATGTACTAACGAATTTCTTCTTATTAATATGACGTGTGTTCTTTTTGTTTGCAACAAATTTGAATTTATGAATCCTTGAATGCATTACATGAATACACATCATCCATCATATGCATAAACAGGTCTTCACACCAGGTTTCCTTATCTTTCTGTTGTTTATTTCAGCAAGATGGATATAGAGCAGACGGTCAAAGATCTGCAAGCACAGAATTCGCAATTCCAGCAACTCCTCATGACCTTGGCAAAGGGTCAAGAGGATCTTAAAGCACTGTTAGAGAAAGAGAAGGAAAAGAAGAAAAAGAAAAGAATTGGTGTGGCCACTATGGGAAGAAGATTTGAGAATCAGGCTAGGAGAGTTCTGGATTTCCCCTCGACGTCTGACGAAGGGGTTGGTAAAGGAAAGGGAGTTGCAATGCCCTCTGAATCTGAAGCTGAAGAAGAAGACGAGGAAGAGGATGAAGATTACTCCGAATAACAGTACCCTCCGGCGGACGATAAGTATAAAAATCTGGAAGATCGGTTGGCAGCCATGGAGGTACAAAGGGTACTTGGGCTGGATTTCGAAGAACTAGGGTTGGTTGCTAGGATCGTCATTCCTCCCAAGTTCAAAGTACCTACATTTGCTAAATACGACGGTTTGTCCTGTACGAAGATGCATCTGTGGTCCTACTTCAGAAAGATCCAACCTCACTCTTCTGATAAGGATCTGTGGGTCCACTTTTTTCAAGATAGTTTATCGGGTACGCAATTGGACTGGTTCTATCAACTTGAGAGATCTGATGTTCATAATTGGGAGGATTTAACTGCTGCTTTCTATTGACAATACCAATATAACGCAGATTTAACACCTACTAGTACTCAACTACAGAGTATGGGTATGGCCTCTAATGAAGGATTTAAGGAGTATGCCCAGAAGTGGCGGGATTTGGCTGGAAGAGTGCAACCACCATTGTCGGATAGAGAGCTGGTTGACATGTTTTTGGGGACCCTGTCAGGTCCATTCTTCAATCACTTGATCCGGAGCTCATCTTTAGGGTTCACCGAATTAATTCTGACCGGTGAAAGGGTCGAAGCTAGCATTAAGAGTGGTAAAATTCAGAAGGATGTCTCCGCTTCCACTGCTATCAAGAAGACTTTCCCAGCCAAGAAGGAAGTTTCTGCTATTCACACCCAGAGAAATCAAGGGAGAATGGAGCGCCGACCAGCGGTGGGGGCTGTGATGATCCAGAACTCCTCAGCCGATCAACCTCGAAGCAGTCAACCCAGAGCTGACCAGCAAAGGGTAGAAAGGCCACAACGACAATTCACCCGGATCAATATGACACCTGCTCAGGTCCTCCCTCATTTGTTAAAGCTAAACCTTTCCAACTTGAAGGAAGCGCCAAAAAACCCAAATACCTCTTCTCCCTATTATCATTCAAATGCAAAATATGCATATCATTCGGACAGTGTGGGGCACGACACCAACAACTGTTGGACCCTTAAAAACAAGATCCAAGATTTAATAGATGCCAAGGAGGTGGAGTTTGATGCCCCCGAAAAACCTAATGTGATATCCGCTCTTATGCCAAAACATGGTCATAATGTCCATGCTATTGTGGAAGATCTTCATGTTACCGCTGTTGATGACTTAATGACTCTGTTGCCATTGATCAAGATGAATCTGTTGAAAGCCAGGATTTTCCCGGGCTGTGAAAAAGATTGTTACCTTTGTTCGACCTTGCAATCCGACTGTCCGCTGTTGAAGTCAGACATCCAACGCCTGATGGATACTCAAGAGATCCTCTTTCAGAAAACTCCTGTTGCTACTATCACTCATGTTACTCCTGTTACTCCGATAAAAGATGTTGCTATAATCACCATTTCCGACAATCTTTCTAAGACCTGCAAGAGGCCTGTTAAGATTACACCCGATCCAAAGTTTGTACCGCTGAAGATTACCATGCCGGGGCCTATCTCATATAAGTCCAACAAAACGATACCGTGGAATTATGGAGGAGAGATCTTCTATCACGGTGTGAAATAGATCGAATCAGGTGAAGAAAATTCTGATGAAGAGACTCCTGATGTGGAGAATATTGCGGGGACAAGTAAGATCACTCGTAGCGGAAGAATCTTCTCTCCGGAGATTGCTCCTCCACGGCCAGTCTTCGGACCCTCAAGTGCTCCTGTGCCTGTCGAGATATCTGTGTGAAGTCCAGTTATTGAAGAAATTGTTGCTCCCGAAGATGTACCCTCTGCTGTTACTGCTGATAAAGGTAGGGGGATCCAAGAAGCGCCCGTCAGGACGAGGGCTCAGACTTTGGTTATCCCCGAGACCACCCAAAAGGAGATGGAGGATATTTTAAAGATAATTAAGAAGAGCGACTATGATGTCATAGAGAAGCTGGGGCAAACCCCTTCAAAAATATCTATGCTGGCTCTATTGCTCTGCTCTGAGGCTCATGCCAAAGCCTTGATCAAATTTCTAAAGACAGCACACGTGCCTTAAGAAACTTCTGCGGATCAGTTTCAAGAGTATGTGGCTAGCCTTACAGCCGACAATCGTCTTGGCTTCTTTGATTACGATCTGACGTCTAAGGGAAGAAAGCATAATGATGCGCTACATGTCTCGGTAGAGTGCAGAGGAACTACACTTGCTCACATTCTGGTTGATACCGGTTCATCTTTAAATGTTCTACCAAAGAAAGCATTGGACAGGTTAGACTGTGAAGGTTTTACCCTAAAGCCCAGTAATATCATTGTTAGAGCCTTCGATGGTTCTAAGCGGATGGTTCACGGAGAGGTGGACATCCCAATTAAGGTGGAAATAGAAGTTTTCAACTCTACTTTTTATGTGATGGACATCCGTCATTCATATTCATGCTTGTTGGGGAGGCCATGGATCCACAATGCTAGGGCAGTCACTTCTTCTCTACACCAGATGCTCAAATACCCAGTCCAGGGTAAGATCATAACAGTTCACGGTGAGGAGGAGTATATGATAAGCCACCTTAACTTTTTCCGCTACGTGGAGTTAGATGGTGAATTCATAGAAACACCTTTCCAACACTTTGAAGAGGTTTCTCCTGAAGTTGCGGTAGCCAAGACAATGACTGATGTGCCCATCATTACCAAGCATGTGTCCCGGATGTCATCCCTTAAAGATGAAGAGGCTGTAATCAAGGAAGGAGGAAGTACAGTGTGGGGTCAACTGCCATATTTTCCTTACAAGACAGATAAGTACGGATTGGGTTTCACTGCTGCTAGCCAGAAAGTTGTGCGTCGCTCCCGGGCTAGAGGACCACCACTGAAAATCACTCATCATGGAGTTCATGCTTTAGAAGATGGTGAAGAAGGAAGCAATTTTGAAGATTGGATCTTTCCAACCATTGAAGGAGGACTGAACAACTGGGAGGCGAAAGACTTTGTTCCCATTACTTTCATTAATCAGTAATTTATCTTTTGAATATTTCCTGTTTGGTCTGTAATAACTTTTAAAACAATTCGTACACTTTTTTCCTTATGCCTTACCCGGGGCATATAGGTCCATTTGTAAGGGTTTTGATTCTTCATTTTCATATGCCATTTTTAATGAATCATGGATGTTTTCATCTATAAACTTTTGTGTTTATTTTCTTTCTTTTTACATCTTATTTTGTTTAAAGGTGGCTATCCCTTACACACACCCACAGTCACAAACTGCAGGTACCCATCCACTCCGGATTTCATGGGTAACAATTCTGCTATGGCCTTCAGTAACTCTGAAGATCTGGTCAATCACGCCGAGTACGAAGGTGATGAAGACTGTGAAGTGCCTGGAGAGTTGGCTAGACTTTTGCAACAAGAAGAAAGGATTATTCTTACCCATGAGGAGTTGTTAGAGACTATTAACTTGGGCACCTCCAAAGACAGAAAAGAGGTTAAAGTGGGTTCCAACCTGGAGCCAAGTGTCAAAGAGCACTTAGTTCAGTTGTTGAATGAATATGTTGAGATCTTCGCCTGGTCCTATGAAGACATGTCGGGACTGGATATAAATATTGTGGTTCACTGTCTCCCTACAAGAGAAGACTGTCCACCAATCAAACAGAAAGTCCACCGAATGAGGCCTGACATGTCCGAAAAGATCAAAGCTGAAGTGATGAAACAGTTCAATGTTGGCTTTCTGGATGTTACTTCCTATCCATAATGGGTTGCTAACATTGTGCCTGTGCCTAAGAAGGAAGGCAAAGTCAGAATGTGTGTGGACTACAGAGATTTAAATAGGGCTAGCCCTAAAGATGACTTTCCACTACCACACATTGACATCTTGGTTGACAACACAGCTCAACACAAGGTATTCTCTTTCATGGACGGATTTTCAGGGTACAACCAAATCAAAATGGCCCCCGAAGACATGGAGAAGACTACTTTTGTTACGCAGTGGGGTACCTTCTGCTATAAAGTGATGCCATTCGGACTGAAGAATGTCGGGGCAACCTATCAGCGAGCCATGGTAGCTTTGTTTCATGACATGATACATCATGAAATTGAAGTCTACGTAGACGAGATGATATCCCGTTCATAAACAGGAGAAGAACACCTCGACCATCTGCAAAAGCTGTTCGTCAGGTTAAAAGAATACAAGCTCAGACTGAACCCTAGCAAGTGCACTTTCGGAGTCAGGTCCGGTAAACTTTTGGGATTCATCGTCAATAACAAAGGCATCGAGGTTGATCATGCCAAAGTCAATGCTATACAAGAAATGCCTGCCCCTCGCACTGAGAAGGAGGTCAGAGGTTTCTTGGGACGCATAAACTACATCGCAAGGTTCATTTCTCACCTAACATCTACCTGTGAACCAATCTACAAACTGTTGAAGAAAGATCAGGTGGTCGAATGGAATGATGACTGTTAAGCTGCTTTCGATAAGACTAAGGAGTATTTGCTGGAACCTCCTATCTTAATGCCACCCGTTGAAGGAAGACCTTTAATCATGTATCTGACTGTTTTGGATAACTCAATGGGGTGCGTACTGGGCCAACATGATGAGTCTGGTCGAAAAGAGCATGTCATTTATTATCTTAGCAAAAAGTTTACCGACTGCGAGACTCGCTACTCACTGCTCAAGAAAACTTGTTGCGCTTTGGTATGGGTTGCTCGCCGGGTAAGGCAGTATATGTTGACACATACCACTCTGTTGATTTCTAAAATGGATCTGATCAAGTACATCTTCGAGAAGCCTGCTTTATCCGGAAGAATCGCTAGATGGCAGATGATCCTGACTGAGTATGATATCCAGTACACAACCCAAAAAGCTATAAAGGGGAGTGTACTAGCTGACCATCTAGCTCATCAAGCCGTCGAAGATTACCAATCTATGAGGTTCGACTTCCCTGAAGAGGATATTAAGACATTGGACAACATTAAAGGTAACGGACCGTATGACGGACCTAAACAAGGATCCCAATGGACTATGTACTTTGATGGTGCCTCCAACGCACTTGGGAACGGTATCAGTGCGGTACTTATCTCTCCAGAAGGTTTCCATACACCTTTCACCGCTAGACTCTACTTCAACTGCACCAACAACATGGCCGAGTATGAATCTTGTATCTTTGGTCTCAAGGCTGCTATTGACTTAGGAATCAAATCTTAGATCGTATTTGAGGACTCAGCTTTGGTTATCAGTCAAATCAAAGGAGAGTGGGATACTAAGCACCCTAACCTCATCCCATACAAAGAACATGTCTTAACATTGTTACCACATTTCGAGCAGATTACCTTCGAGCACTTCCCGCGAGAAGAAAATCAGCTAGTAGATGCGCTAGATACAATGTCATCCATGTTTAAACTTAACTGGGATAATGAGGCTCCCCAAATCACCATTGAGCGGATGGACGAACCTGCACATTGTCACGAGATCAATACCGAAGAAGTGGTGGACCGACCTTGGTTTCATGACGTCAAGAGGTATCTCGAAGCACAAGAATATCCTGAAGGAGCTTCGGTCAACAACAAAAAGTTATTAAGGAGATTCACGGCCAAGTTCTTTCTGAGCAATGGTATCCTATACAAGCGCAATTTTGATTGTGTCCTACTCCGTTGTGTGGACAAGATTGAAGCTGAGCAGATCATGGTTGAACTGCATAATGGAACCTTTGGCACCCACTCAAGCGGTCATACGATGGCTAAGAAGATTCTATGGGCAGGCTACTACTGGTCTACCATGGAAGCTGATTGTCATCAACACTCCCGTACTTGTCACAAATGCCAAATCTATGCTGACAAGGTACATATCCCCCCAGTTCCTCTCAATGTCTTAACAGCTCCTTGGCCATTCGCAATGTGGGGAATCTACATGATTGGAGAGATCAAGCCTACAACATCCAATGGACACCTTTTCATCCTGGTGGCCATTGATTACTTTACCAAGTGGGTCGAAGCAGCTTCTTTCGCCTCCGTTACAAAGAATGTGGTTGCCCGCTTCATCAAGCAGAACCTCATATGCCGGTATGGTATCCCCGACAGGATTATTACAGACAACGGTACAAATTTGAACAATACTATGATCACGGCTCTGTGCGAGCAGTTCAAGATTCAACATCACAATTCATCTCCCTATCGGCCAAAGATGAACAATGTTGTTGAAGCTACGAACAAAAACACCAAGAAGATCATTCAAAAGATGACAGTCACCTACAAGGACTGGCATGAGATGTTACCGTTTGCTCTACACGGATATCGTACCACGACACGCACTTCAACTGGGGCAACCCCTTTTTCTTTGGTATATGGCATGGAAGTTGTTTTACCTGTGGAAGTTCAGATCCCTTCCTTGAGGATCATGAAGGATGCTGGTTTGAGTGAAGACGATTGGATTCAGACCCGGCTTGATCAACTTAACTTGATTGACGAGAAATGACTTACTGCTGTTTGTCATGGTCAGACGTATCAAAAACGTATGATCAAGGCCTTCAACAAGAAAGTCAAGAGGCAAGAATATCAAGTCGGGGACCTTATAATCAAGCGAATCATCTTGCCACAAAGTGATCCCAGGGGAAAATGGACTCCTACTTACGAAGGACCATTTGTGATCAAAAACATCTTTTCTGGTGGGGCAATGATCTTGACCACCATGGACGTCGATGACCTGCCGCACCCTGCGAACGCAGACATAGTCAAAAGATACTACGCATAAACGACCCGACAAGTTGAAAACTCGAAAGGGCGACTTTGGCAAAAATGGGCATCCCGGTGAATTGAAAACCCGAAAGGGCGGTTCAGGCAAAAATTAGGGATAAAACAAAAAAATTGTACACCCGGCAAGTTGAAAACCCGAAAGGGCGACTTGGGCAAAAAAGGGTTTCCCGGTGGATCGAAAACCCGAAAGGGTGATCCAGGCAAAAGTTAGGGAATTAAAGCGTATGACTATGTCTCGTCGGATCACTTTAAGGATAATCTCTTCACGGACAAGCTCCAAGCTTCTGATTAACCCAATCATCTGCGGACGAAGCAACGAATGGACAAGATACTCAGAGTTGTGAAGGCTACAGCAGAATGGGAACCCCATGGAATTGTTACACATAGTCATCTTTCTTTGTATAAATTTTTCTCATTTTTATGACAATATTCTCTTACTAGGATGTCTCTCTCCTTTGTACAAAACATTTACACAAAGTTAATACGAAGATACTTCAAAGTGCAGAAATTTGCTTGTCTTTTCTTTCTTTTTTTTACACTTATGTTTTATTTGAAAACGTTCAATGACTTGTTAAAATAAGCATATGCATTTGAATATAATCACTGCTCACAAATAAAACGAAATGAGAAAGAATAATTATTGATAGGTTGAAAGTATAGGAAGGTGTCTTGAGGCTATTCCAGAAAAAATCCCTTACAGTATGTCATTCAGATCCTCAACAGAGCTAAAACCTTGAAATACATATCCCCAACGAAGTTAAGTTTCAAAATCCCCGTCAAAATTAAGTTTCCAAACTCCCAACCCCCAGCGGAGCTAGAAAACTTTGAACTACAAACCCTCAGCAAAGATAAAACTTTCTTCCTCAACAGAGTCCAAAACTTCAAATCTTAAACCCCTGTGGAATACCATCCATTTTCCCCCATAAATCCTCATTAGATTGGCATACAACCCAAGCTCTTGAGAACTCTTTGACGGAATAAATGTTCTCCCCACAGATTTATTTCCCAACAGAACGAAGATTCTCGTTCTCATTTCTCCAATTGAAGCCTCCCAGGTTTTAATTCCCCAGTAGAGATCGTCAGATTTGTCCTTATTTCCCCATGAAAGTCAGGAAGGATTCTCAATTCCCCACAAGTCACCAAGGATTTTCAATCCCCAGTAGTAGTCCAAAGAATTTCTCAGTCTCAACAATCAAAGGTTTTGAATCTCCAGCAGCAGTCAAGGGTTTATTTTCCATGGCAGTAGTCAAAGATTTCATTACCTTCAGCTATCAAGGATTTATTTTCCTCAGCAAGGCGGCTAATCAGCTTACATACGCATCCCTTACATTCATATATCATAAACATTGATAGAACACATTTTATTGCATCATACATGTCATGCAACATAACTTTGTGTTTCAGCTAACATTTTACCCTTTTCAGGATAAGATTAAAAGCTGCCTTTAACAAATGTTCAAAGATTTCAGATACAATATGGATACACCCCAGACATGAAGGTCATTCTATTACTCATTCAGGTCTCGTATTTCAGATACAGTATGGATACACCCCAGACACGAAGGTCATTCTATTACTCATTCAGAATTTCAAGTCAAGATACAGTCCAGATACGCTCCAGACACGGATACCATTATATCACTCATTCAGACTTCAACTATCAGATACAGATTAGATGCGCTCCAGACACGAAAGCCACTCTATTTTTCATTCAGATTCAACTATCAACCTCAGGATCAGATACACTCCAGACATGGAAGTCATTCTGTCACTTGTCCGGATCCTAGTTACAGTACGGATACACTCCCAACACGGAAGTCATTCTGCTACTCATACAGATCTCAACTTCATATATAGTCCAGATACGCTCCAGACACGGCTTCCATTTTGTCACTCATTCAAACTTATTCCCCAGCCCAGAGATACTCCAGACACAGATGTCTTTCCGTTGCTTATTCAGATTTCAGATTTCGGATACAATACAGATACACTCCAGACATGGCAGTCATTCTGATATTCATTCAAGAATTAAATACAGTTACAACTTGGATACGCTCCATACACGGACGCCATTCCTTTGCTCATACAAATCCAATCTCCAGATACAACTCAGATACGTTCCAGACACGGATACCATTCTGACATTCATTCTCCTGATTTTCAACAAACAAGTCTTGGATGGCATCTTTAAGCCCATCTCCAGCAAGATTCTACCATCTCTAAATGGTATATTTAAGCCCATTCCCTCAGCTACATTTTTTACGAGTGCAAATTTACGGGCACTCTAGTGTCCAATCCTCTTTTACCTTCGAGTCACGAAAGGCAAACTCGCCAATCTAACTCTTCAGGTTCAAGAAGATTGAACAGGGGCAGATGTTGTACCCCAAAATTTTCCCTCTCATTTTATCAAAGATTTCCCCTCACAAGACTCTTTGAACTCCAGACAGGATTAGGGTTTTGCACTACTCAAGACATCTCCTTACACTGATGACCTAAATTAGGATTTGAGTTTGCATAAGGAATTCTGGACTTCTAATGCTCAAAGTGACTTTCATACTTCATGTTTGACTCATAATCTTGTCCATACCAAGTTTCAAGCCTTGAATCAATTTTTTGCCCAGTCAATTGGACAGTTGACCTAGAAATCAACTATATTTGGGAAAAAGTTAACTATGGCCAATTTGCAGTCAAACCTCATGATTTTTGACCCACATAAACATTATAGACTCATATGAACCTTTTGATCAAGTTTGGACCACAACTAGTCAATAAATTTGATCAGATCATCAAAAGGGCAAAATGGTCATTTTTAGGGTTTTGACTGCACAATGACAATTTCTGATTTTTGACCTAGCCAATGGCAAATTGGGCTCAAGCATGGATTCAAGGACTTAATGGCATCATCTTGACCTATTCACAAGGTTCAAAAGACCTCAATTGCATTGGATTGACAGATGAATTTTTCAATCAACTGATCAAAATTTGATTGTACACTGAAAAGTTAAACTTTGACTTTTTGGTCAAAATCAAGTGTCAAGGGTCATTTTTCATCAAGATGTGTCAAAACATGAAACTTGTTCATCAAGAAACCCATTTTTGCAAATTAGGGTTTAAAGTTGAAAATTTTCATAACTTAGAATTTTTCTAAGTTATGAAATTTTCTTAATTTTTCCTAAATTTGCCCAACATTTTCACCATGACGCAATTGGATTAAAACAAAACTCCCAACATGAAAGTTGTAGTACTCCACAAATTATACAACTTTGATTCACAAAGTTTTCCCAAAATAAGCTTCGATCTCAACTTTTAACTTAGTGAAATTTTGCCCTAATTTAGGCAGGATTTTGACCTATCTTCATGGCCATTTTTCACATAGTTCCACTTGGAATCTCAAATTGCATTTCAAAAATGGATTGTAGAGCATGTTGCAATCTTTCCAAAATGTCCAAGAACTCTCTAAACTCATTTGTGGTTAGGGAGAATCGAAGGCTTGAAGTTGGCAAAAACTCACTTTTCATCCATGGCATGTTCATATTGATACAAGTTGCAAATTCAAATCAGTTTGCTTTGCACTAGATTACAGGTCTCAAAACCATTTCACACTCAATAATTTAATGCAACTCCATTGGTCTAAGGTTTTGTTTTAGTCATTAGAGCATTGCACACAAGATTAATCCCTAAATGGTAAAAGGTACATTACCATTTTTGCCAAAGTATGCTTTATGTCAAAACCACAATCCTTGAGCATTGAACAAAATCTTGTGCAGCAAATCATATCCACTAACTTGAGTGGGCCAAGATCACAAGGGGCAGGCTGATAGATAGCCTGTACAGGCTTGTATTACATCACTTCTCATGTTTTTCTTCATAACCAAGATTTTTGTAAAACTTCACATAACTTGAACATCAGCAAAAACCAACTTGTGCAAGCTTTTGAGACAAGTTTCTCACATCCCCTTGAACCAGAAACACGACCCTTTAAGCCCTCAAACCTCCCATAGTATAAAATCATCTTCCATTGGCAAAACAGGGCAGCATCTTCAGTTTGGTTTTCATAACACAATTTGCTCGTGCGTTTTGCCCCAAAACTGTTCAAACATATTCCATACAATCTATCCAAGCTATCCCAACCCTTAAACACTAACTGTAACTCCATTTACAAGGTTTGCCATTTTTGATTTCAGCTTGTGCAGGTTGAGTTATGTAGGCTTGTTCAAGAACATTCAAGGCAAGCTAGGCACTGGAGAAGGTCAAGGGAAGTTCAAGTAAGCTCCCAAACATCTCAGGCCTTATTGAAAAGCTCCACATTGTCAGACACGAAGTCAACTGAAATAGGTTTTTGTCAACTTCCTATCTCTCTATTTAGGAACAATTAGGCTTAGGTTTGTGAATAAGAAATGTAGTATTCATAGCCATGAAGTTGTACATATGCTCAGTTTTCATTTTAATTAAGCATGCTAAGAGAATTTGGTCCATGAACACCCTGAAAAAAATAGGTTAAGATTTAGGGCCAGAGAAATTCTCTCTGGTCTTTGAGAGTTAGGACAAGTTTTTTATATGGTTGAATTCATCTTGGAAAACTCTATAACTTTGATGTTATGTGTTTTTGCATTAGAGCGCGCATGCAGGATGTTCGTGTTTGTACAGGACGCGCGAAATTTTGAAGAACAGAGGTTGAAGACGAAGTCTGGTGGGCTGGGCTTGGTCCTGGCTCACTATTGACACCCCGCTCTTACTGAATACACCCCCTTGGCCCATTTCTTCATATTTTTATGTTTTGTTATTTTATTTTTATTTTTGATTTTATTTTATTATTTCCAAACATAAAAAATACCCAAAAATATTTTTTATAAATTTTCACATTTATTTTGTATTTTTTTTTATTATTCCTAACATAAAAAACAATTTAATTAGTATATACTTTATTTATTGAAAACTTGAAAATAAATATATAATAACCATTATACTTTTATTTTTATTCTTTATTTTATTTACACTCAAAAAAATATTGTTTTAAATATATTTTTATTTTGTATATATTTTATTTTATTACATAACAATATAATTAATATATACATACATACTTTTATTTTATTTAATAAATACTTGAGAATAAAAACATAAAAATATTATACTTTTATTTTTATTATTATTTATACTTAAAAACACTTTTCTAAGTATATTTTATTTTTTGTATATACATTATTTTATTTTATTGTATATAAATAGTATATTTAATATATTTGTATTCTTAAAAGAAAATTAGGGTTTACCCTTAATAAAAAAATAATAATATTTTTATTTATTTCTTTATTTTTACATTGAAACATTTTTACATACATAAAAATAAACAAAACCTTTTTTTTGCATATTCATATTATTTTGTATATTTATTTAATTTGTTTATTTAAATATTATTCATTTGTTATTTATGCCATTTGATTCTATTTGGATGTAATAGTAAAACTAGGATTTTAATTTCTTACAAATAATCTCCATTCAAAAATTGTATCCCCATCCCCATAATCATGTTGTAATAGTGGTAGATTTATTTTTACGCATTTACGCTTTCAATCATGCCATGATTAGAGATTAGGGTTTGTATGCAAAAATCTAAAATCAACAAGTAGCTTGACCTAATACAAAGACAAAAATGCATGAAAATCAATACACAATGCACACTTGCACCCCTAGGGTTACATCCACTTGTTGCCTTAAAAATGGGCCATGTTATGCATGTTGAGTACTTTGGCAAAACAAAAACAAAACAAAAGATCATAGTCCCTCGATGACGCTATCTTTGTTGCCTATACAAAAATGATCTAGTCCCTCAAAAATTTGCTAAAAATACTTGGCACAATTGCTATCATGGTCAATACGATGACCCGCGCCTGTCCCGTTTAACATCCTAATACAAGGTTGTTTACCAAATGCAATGGTAAAACAACACTGTCAAAAGGGTTAAAAACATATAGGAAATACCTTTGAGTAAAATAGGGTAGATAACTCTTAGTTACTTGATCAAGACTTGCAAAAACACCCTTGCTATTTTCAAACACACCTCACAATACAATTTCAAAACATTTCCCAAAAACAAACTTTCAAACATTGAAACATCTTTTCAAAAGACAAAAACACCTTTGTATACATTCAAACAAGAATCATTACAAATGTTGCCACAACGATGGCCTCTTTTCAAAACATTTTCAAAACCACACACAAAGCACCATTTCAAACAATTGAAAAGCAAAAGAAAGTGATCTAAACAAGTAACTAAGAGCCCATGGATAACCATGGATGAAAAGGGTGCTTGCACCTTCCATTTTCATAATCTACTCCCCGAACCTAAGAAAACATCTCAAAGGTCTTTCCTGTGCTTTTTGACCTTTCCTTAGGATAAAATAAAAAGTCGATGGCGACTTTGCTAAACCGAAACATTTGCGAACACAAACGCAAAACCTCAAGTCAGTTCTCCCACCGTATCACAGCAAGCAACTAAGAGCCCGTAGATAACTACGGATGAAAAGGGTGCTAGTGCCTTCCCTTTTCATAATCTACCCCCCGAACTCAAGAAAACATCTCTAAAGGTCTTTCATGTTCTTTTCAGCCTTTCCTTTTGGATAAAAGAAAATTCAGTGGAGACTCTTGCTATCCGCATAATTGCGATCAAACGCAAAACAACCAAGTCAGTTCTCCCACCGCATTACAGTCTCCTTACATGCCTAAGATGAATAGGGTTGTTGCAGCGGCTAATAAAAATATTAAGAAGATCATCCAAAAGATGTTTGTTACCTATAAAGATTGGCATGAGATGCTCCCTTTTTCTTTACATGGGTATCGTACATCCGTCCGCACTTAAACGGGGGCAACCTCATTCTCTCTTGTATATGGAATGGAAGCAGTGCTCCCCAGTTAGGTTGAGATTCTATATTTGCGTGTAATAATGGAAACTAAGTTGTCAGAGGCTGAATGGGTCCAAAACATGTTTGACCAGTTGAATTTAATTGAAGAAAAGAGAAAGACGGCTTTGTTCCATAGCTAATTATATCATAAGAGAATGAAGAAAGATTTTGATAAGAAAGTCAAACCTTGTGAATTCAGAGAAGGAGACCTCGTGCTCAAAAAGATCATGTCTTTTAACATTGATTCTAGGGGCAAGTGGACTCCCAATTATGAAGGCCCATATGTTATCAAGAAATCCTTCACTGGTGCTGCATTTTTTCTTGAAACTATGGATGGCAACGAGTTTCCCCGTCCCATGAATGCTGACGCAGTCAAGAAATACTTCGCCTAAAGAAATAAAAGAACAACTCGCTAAGTTGGAAACCTGAAAGGGCAGCTTAGGCTAAAAAAAAGAGTCTCAGTAGGATGAAAACCCAAAAGGGCGGTCAAGGCAAAAGTTAGAGACATAAAAAAAAATCTTCCCGGTAGGCTGAAACCCGCAAGGACAATATAGGCAAAAGTTAGGGATTTCTTGGCAAGTATCTGCGTTAGACATGACTTGATCATTGAAGCAACAATCTTCTCAGATTCTCATTACACTTCAACTAAAGCCTCTGCTCAGGAATTCAAATTTGTTAGGTAGAATAGTGGTCATTGTATTTCGATGTATCTTTTCCATATATTTACCATTTTCCAAACTTTGTAATCATTCGTGGAGCCACGCCATTTGCGGACTGCCATTTTCTTAATAAAGTTTGAGCCTTTATCCAATTCTCTTTAGTTCTTATTTTATTTTATTTACAAAAATTTCATTTTATTATTGATAGTTGTTGTACCTCAAAATTTTCCCTCCCATTTTTTAATACAATTGATTCAAGACACATCCTCATGCTCCTAGGATTCTCAATTGCTCAAGAATACTCAAGGGTTTGAGCATACAAGCACCTCTCATAAGTAATGGCCTACAATTAGGGTTTTGGTTTTCTTAAATAAAATTGAGCTTCTAATGCCTCAATTGGATTCCATGATTCCTCATATGCTTCAAGGTACCCTCATGACAAGTTTTAAGCCTTGCATCACAAGTTTTCTCAGTCAATTGCTTAAATGATTGAAAATTAACTATATTGGATAAAAAGTCAACTATGGTCAACATATAGTAAAACTTCAATATTTTTGGTCAACATCAATATTTTAAGGTCATATTCATCATTTTATCAAGGGTTGATCATAACTCATCAAGAAAACTCAAGATTCATCAAAAGTCAAAAGTTACCAAATTAGGGTTTTCTTAAGGAGAAGTCAACTGAACTTTGACCAAGCATAACTTCCACATGCTTCATCATATTTTTCTCAACAAAAGCCATTTTGATGGAAAATTCAATTCTCTACAACATTTTCTCTCTAAGATCAAGTCCAAAAAAATTCTTCATTTGAGAGATATGGACCAAAACATTATAGGTCATTTTAAAAATCAACAAAAAGACACTTTTTGTCAAGGAAACATACATCAAGATAAAGTCTTCAAATGGAAGAATGATCAATATAGAGATTGTAGGGGATATCTTGAGCTTTCCAAAAAGTCTGAGATCACCTTCATATGATAACAATTGAGAGAGTTATGACTGGTACAAGTTGCGCAATTTTGAGAAAATGCATGAAACCCAAATTGGTCAAACTTAAATTTTTGGACTAATGGGTTTATGTTTCAAGGTACAAACGTGTTTTAGACCTCATAGAGAACCTCTGAATCTATTCCTACACCCCTTTGATTTTTATTTCATTTATTTTAAATTTTTATTTATTTAAATTCAAAATTAAATTAAACAAAAATCAAAATTCTCATACAAAGGTCCAAGCCCATCTTGTGTTGACATAATTCACAACCTATATATTCCTCTCATTCAGACAACAAAGACACGCGAAAACCTTGCAAGGAAAATACTCTCCAAAATCTCAAAAATTGTCAAACTAGGGCAAGCTTCAAACCTTATCTACAACCTTCCTCAAGGCCAAACAACCACCCAAATCACTTTTGGGGACGTTATAAAGTAAGTGAGGATCGATCTTGATAATCCAAAGGGCCTGAAAATTGCACATATGCATCATCGGTTTCAATTCTTGCATGAAATTCATATTTTTATTTTTATTATGTTTTGATGCATACTAACATTACTAACATGCTTCTGAGGTGTAACTATGCAGGATAGACCCATCACATGAGTCCCATAACGATCGAATCATGTATTGCCATGTTTGAATTGATTGACCATGTTTGCTTCGTATCTCATCATACAGGATGATTTGGCCAAAACCAAGGCCACCATTGAACTCGCAAGGGTCGAATTAGGGGGGTAGGGTCCCTTTGAATCACTAACAATGGTTATTTTGTATGTTTAAAAAAGTACCCAGTCAAAGAAGATGACCGGAGCTAGGGCTTCGGTGCTTCTCCGGTCATCCTATTGCAGTTTATGTTATATATTTTGGTTTGGTTAAATAAACGGATGTATGGCCACCCTAGTGGTAGAAGCGCGTGCGTTAAGGCATTACTACACCAGGGTGTGGGTTCAATCCCTGCCTTTTGGTGTTTTTTTCCTTCATATTTTCCAATATTTACAGGTTTTTCATATATTATATGCAACGTTGATTCTCATAACACAAGCGCAATACAACTCAGTTGGTAAACAGGCGCGCTAGAGAGGTAGGGGGCGTGGGTTCAACACCCACCCCCAATATTTTTTTCTTTGCTTTTTACTAACCCTTATTTTCTTACTTTTTTTAAAATTAATTAACCATAATCCTTTTAATTAAACCCTAATTAAATTAATATTTTTCTAACCATAATTAAATTAGAATTAAGTTTTTTGTGACAATTAGTTTTTTAATTAAATTAATTAAATCTTTTTAATACTAAATTAATTAGAATTTTTAGGTTTTTATTAGTTATTATCATTAAAGTATTTTCTTCATAAATAATCACCAAAAACATTTTCTTTTTATTTTTCCTATTTTCTAGATGAATTATATAGGTCGCACGTTCCAATTGTAATAACTTAGGTTTACTTTCTGCATTCTTCTATTATGTAACTGCCCCAAGGTATTGTAATAGTCGTAGGTTTACTTTTCGTCTTTACATCCTGCTATTATATTTTTTAAGCAATTGCTAGTAATTAGGGTTTGTATGGCAAGATTAAAAACAACCAATAGTAAAACCCTAATTTCAAGATAAACATAACTGAATCAAAGACACTTTTCACACTCACACCTTTAGGGTAACCTCTCTTCGTTGCCTTTCGAAATAACGGTCATGTCCCTCGAAAACAGGGATGCTTTAGCAAAAGACCCTCAAATAAAAGATCATAGTCCCTCGACGACCCTTGGATGTTGCCTATGAAAAATGATCTAGTCCCTTACGAAATTGCTAAAGCATCTCTACGTGTTGCCTTCAATGATCGTACGATGACCCTTTGCTTGTCCCTTCACATCCAATAGATGTGGCTACTTACCAACTAATGGTATGGATAGTACTATCTACAAAGGAGAAGGAAATTAACAAGAAAGACTTTAGTGGGTAAGGAACTCTTAATTTCTCGTCACAACTTTTCTCACAAACATTTTTAACACATCACTTTCAAACAAATATTTTAAAAACACTTTATACACATTCTTAAGGACTGATACAAGAATCATTACAAAGCCAGCTTTTCAAAATATTTTCAAACAAATCACACACACAAAGAAAATTTTCAAAAGTGAGTTAGAAATTAAGAGTCGGTAGATAACTACGGATGAAAAGGGTGCTAACACCTTCCCTTTTCATAACTTACCCACCAAACTCAAAATCTATCAAAGTCTTTCCCGTTCTTTTCACCCTTTCCTTATTGGATAAAAGAAAAGTCAGTGGTGACTCTTGCTATCCGTAACATTTGCGATAAAATGCAAAACAAGTCAGTTCTTCCACCGTATTACAATAGTAATTTTCAAAACAAAAGACCTAATAATAAAAACATATTTTTGAAAAGAATTTGCAAATTACTTTTTACTTCACATTTTGTGATTCAAGTGGATCAAAAGTAGTGATTCCATGGATGGACGAACTCCAAAGTTTTGAAAAAAATTCCCTAAGTGGTATCTCGGGATTACTCCTTCTAATATGCGCATGATCCATCTGTGTTTTGGATAGTCAGATTTCATACCAATTGATATATGGTGGTGTTGGGTTTGTGATCCCATTTTTCTCCAGTTAAGTCTTGGTTCAGATCTTCTCCAGGTTGATTATTTAGTTTCAGGTTTGAGTTGTTGGAAACCTCTATCCCAGATTCCCCAGTGAGGTCTTAGCTCATGTGACAGATGTTTCTTTCCCCTTGGTGTGATTGAGATAGAATAACTTGTGAAGCAACGATCTTTTCAGTGATGACATTATTGTTATTGTTTACTCCCCAAGTAGCCAGATAAGGGCAGTATTTTTTCTAGGAAGTTTTGAGACCGCTATAAAATTTTTGGGTTTTCTCTCGCCAAGTGTTGAGTTTGATTTAAAATCCCCATAATTTTGACCTATTGCTGTGATGATAACTTCTTTAATCTCTAGATGAGTCGACGATATTGTTTCCCTCTAAAGTTGTTATCCCATTAAATCTCACAATTTCTCCCCTTAGAAATGTGCACAGACTATTATTCTTGATTTTAAATAATGTACTTAGACTCTCCTCGACGTGAGGGTTTTCCTTTTCCCCAATGAAGACATCACGACATTCCCCAGTCAAAGTCCTGATGATGGGGTTTTCACCTTACCTAGTAAATTCAATATTGGAATCTCAAGTTGAAGTCTAGACGATGAGTCATTGTGTTCCCCAGTTGAAGTCTGCATAATATTCCCCGGTGAAATCTGGAAGAGGATTTTATATCCCCGCAATTGCATTGGTTTATTACTATTAGATTGTGCTTTGATTATTTTTCAAACCATGTAGTTTCCTAGTGGAGTTGAGTCGTGAAATAGGAATTTGTTTCCTAAGTTGGTGCTTACTCTCTTATGGAATCTCCATCCTGGATTTGATTTAGCTGAGTATTATTTTTGCCCAAGTTGGTTTTGTCTGGTTATCCCCAGTGCAATATGTCTATTTCGTCAGCATATACATGATAACATTCATACATTCATACATACATCATGCATAGTTGAATTTAAAATTCATTGCTCATTTGCATTTGTTATTACTTTTGTTGGCATATTTCCCTATTTGCAGAGTTGTGTTTCCCTCTCTCCAATAGATTGTCAACCTTAAGCAGAAAGTGTATATCCTTTTATTTTCATCACTGAGTTACCCCTTGTGGAAGAATTTTGCTTAGCCTTTCTGCCCAACACATTATTTGGATGGAAGTTAATCCCCATTTGAGTTTATTCCTCATTGGATAGTGTCTTGGTTGACTGTTTCACTCCAGTTTATTCCTGGCTTGAATTCATGGTCCCTGACAACTTTGTTATTTTGATTTTTGTAGGCTTTGAGCCCTGGATTAAGAATGTGCATTTATTTTGAACGTGAAGACTTTATCTATTTAGCAAAATGTGTTGGTATTTCCCCAGGAAGTCAAAGTTCATTTGCCAGCAGCATTATTGCAATTCCTTCTCATAACAGCAAGTGACGATCTCTTTATTTGAGCAACCCGTTCTTCCCCAGTAAGCCTGGTAATACCAGAGAAGATGTTACTCTGATGAATGGTAGTCTCGTCATTATGGGAGATACTTCGTTGTTGAGATTTGTTACTCCGATGAATGGTAGTCTCGTCTGTAGTTGTTTAGGTATTGGCTTGCATTTTTGGTAAAACCCAAGTGTCTGTGTGAATGTCATGACTGATGTCATAACATTCTAGTTTAGTTTGTACTGACTCATTAGGTACCTTTGCAGAAAAATATTGTAATTCAAGTACTGATGTTTATAAGTGTGTATCTGAGCATTTTGCAAAATGATCACATTTTTCTAAATCAGTAGACAGGTTTTCTCAGATGTCATAACAGATGTTATGACATCCTGTTCTGAACTAACAGGTTTGCAGGTTGGATAAGTCTGAGTTTTTTCAGGAAATAACTCAGTCTTTCCTGAACAGAATCCTGCGTTTTCTGAGGGGTAACCTAGCTCAACCCTAACCTGGTTAATAAAGTCCTGTGACCTGGTCTTTAGGTCAAACGGAATTAACCCTAGGTTTTTGTGGAAACCCTAACTGAAGTTGCAGCTGCTATATATTCAACAGAGCTGCTGTTTTGTAAGGCATCCCTTTTATTGATCAGAAGATCAATTGTAATCTGTATAGGTTTGATTATTGTACTCCAAGCAATTATCATTGTGATAAGTGACTTGGAATAGGTTTCTAATTGTAAGGGTTGTGTAGCACTCAAAGCTTTGAAGCAAGAGTGTTTGAATGTTCCTTGACTAAAGCTGTGAAGCAGAGTCAAGTTAGCTGTGTGCATCACTCAAAGCTGTGAAGCACGAGTGATTGTGTGCTTGATTAAAAAGCTGTGAAGCTTAATCAAGTGTTTGTTTTTGAAGAGTGTCTTCATCAATTCTTAAGTCAAATTGGTTTATGTATCACTGCTGTGATTGAGGGGGAGTGAGTAGGATCTCAGGTTTAAGTTGTACTTAGATTGGAATTGCATTGGGTAGGTCTTAAGTGAAGGAGATAAACTGGTTGGTTTATTCCTGAATTAACATCTCTTATAGTGGATTTCCTCCCTGGCTTGGTAGCCCCCAGAGTAGGTGTTGTTGCACACTGAACTGGGTAAACAATTGACTGTGTTCTTTATTGCTTTTGTATTTACTGTCATATAGTAAGTCAGATACGGTGTCATAACATTGAACGTGACATTGAGTATCTGCAGCCAGAATTTCAATTGGTATCAGAGCAGGCACCCTGCCTGTATTACTGGGTGAGATCTAGGGATATCACTTTCTGGCACTATGGATAAAGAAGGAGTTTTTGGAAATAGACCACCCATTCTGGATGGAACTAATTATGACTACTGGAAACCTCGTATGATTGCCTTCCTAAAATCTCTGGACAAAAAGGCTTGGAGAGCTGCTGACAAAGGATGGATTCATCCCACCATAACTGAGAAAGATGGGACAATCAGTCTGAAGCCTGAGGAAGATTGGAGTAAAGAAGAAGATGAGTTAGCTCTGGGAAATTCAAAAGCTTTAAATGCCTTGTTTAATGGAATTGATAGAAACATTTTCAGACTAGTACATCAATATGAACTGGCCAAGGAAGTTTGGGACACTCTCAAAACTACTCATGAGGGTACTTCCAAAGTAAAAATGTCAAGGCTTCAGATGTTGACCACCAAGTTTGAGAATCTAAAAATGATGGAAGATGAAACCATTCATGAGTTTCACATGAACATCTTGGAGATTGCCAACACCTCAGGAGCACTGGGAGAAAAGATGTCAGAAGAAAAACTGGTAAGGAAGATTCTCAGATCCTTGCCTAAAAGATTTGCAATGAAGGTAACTGCCATAGAGGAAGCCCAGGACATCAGCAAGTTGAAAGTGGATGAACTTATTGGGTCTCTTCAGACTTTTGAGATGGGGATCACTGATAATGGTGACAAGAAGAACAAAAGCATATCACTTGTATCCAACGTTGATGTTGAAAACAAGGAGGATGAAGAAGAAAATATATCAGAAGCTATTGCTATGCTTGGAAGACAGTTCAACAAGCTCATCAAAAGAATGGATCCAAAGTCAAGGTCTAATGTTCATAACATTCCCTCTGACATTGACAGTTCCAGCAGAAGACCAAGGTCAGAAGATAAGGGAAACCAAGGCAGAGGTATTCAATACCATGGATGTGAAGGATATGGACATATTCGAGCTGAATGTCCTACCTTTCTTAAGAAACAAAAGAAAGGAATGACTGTTACTTGGTCTGACTATGATTCAGAAAGTAATTCTGAAGAAGAATCTGCCAAACTAGTTACTGCTCTAACTAGTGTTTGTACTTCTGAAAGTGACACTAGTGATGAAGAAGTGACATTTGAAGAACTTGCTGATACCTACAAGAAATTGTGTATCAGAAGTGCTGAAGTCTGTGTACAGAATGAGAAACAGTCAAAACTCATTATAAAGCTGGAGGCGAAAAAAAGGGCAGATCTTGAAACTATAAGTCACCTAGAAGGGGAAGTTCAATTACTGAACTCACAACTGAACCAAATGACAAAATCTGTCAAGATGTTGACCAAAGGATCAGATAAATTGGAAGAGATCCTACAAGTGGGACAAAATGTGGGAAACAAATCTGGTCTAGGATTTGTGGAAGCTAAGAAACCTGGTGCAGACAAGAAGATCAGGTATGTTAAACAATTGTCAAAGCAGATGTCTCAACACACCTCTCAACATCAGAAATACATGAAGAAAAAATACCAAAGATGGAGATGTCATCATTGTGGGAGATATGGCCACATAAAGCCCTTCTGCTTCAGATTACATGGATATCCTAATCAGAACTCAGGTGCTAAACCTAAGCCAAAAAAGGTACCATATACTCCTCATTGGAAGAAAAAGGCTACTGCCCTGATAGCCCATACTTCCCTGAGAGTGTCTGCAAAGGAAGGCTGGTACTTTGACAGTGGATGTTCCAGACACATGACTGGATTCAAAAATCTCCTCAATAATGTTATGCCTCACACCACCAGTTTTGTGACCTTTGGAGATGGTGCTAAAGGTGAAGTCAAAGGAGTTGGTAATTTGGACTGCCCTGGAGTTCCAAGTCTGAATAAAGTACTGCTGGTAAAAGGGCTAACTGCTAATCTCATTAGTATCAGTCAATTATGTGATCTAGGATTCAAGGTCAACTTCTCAAGATCTGAATGACTAGTAATTAATGAAAAACTAGAAGTTGTAATGAGAGGAATCAGATCCAAAGATAACTGCTACTTGTGGCAGCCTGAGAACACTGATATCTCCACTATGTGTCCAATTATCAAAGAAGAAAAAGAGATGAAACTGTGGCAGCATAAGCTTGGCCCCCTTCATCTAAGAAGAATGAAAAGAGCTATTTCTATGGAAGCAGTCAGAAGAACTCCAAAACTACAGGTTGATAATATCTGTGATGTGGCAAATAAACTTGAAGAAGGATGTGTTGTCAGAACCATAAGTCATCTTGACAAGGATGTTGGAAATAACAAGTCTAATAAATTCAGTTTCCCTGAAGAAATGAGGCTTGAAGTCTCCTCTCCTATAACTCTCCATCAAAATGGACTGGACAAACAGAAAATTATTCAAGAATCAACCAGAACTATGATTCATATCAAAAGAATGCCTTCCCAATTCTGTGCGGAAATAGTTGCTGCTAGGAAAAACTGTTCTCAAAACATCTGGTCAAAACAGATGCTCCTTGAGTACAATGTTACACAAGATGTTGTGACATTGTGTTGTGACAATCTGAATACAATCAACATTTCCTTGAACCCTATTGACTTTGAAGAGAAGAAGTCATTTAAACTGGAACATAGTTTCTCTAAGCTTCAGCTGACTGATTCTTCTACCAAGGCTCTTGTTGGAAATAAACTTGAAAATTTGAAGGGCAGGTTGGGTATTCACCAACATAAGATTTTATAGCAATTAATTTTGCTTAAAACAAAGGTTGAAGGAATTAATTTTATTAAGTCTATCTTTAGTGGGTTAATCATATACTTTCACAATTCTTTCAAAATCTTTAAGAAGTTGAAAAGACTCCCTTTTACCCCCTACCTCTCTCGTCCTTGCAACCTGTTTCCTCCTCACAATCAAAGATTTTTCTCAAACTGCTACCATTACTCAAAGTCAATCAAAATGTCTCAGACATCGTCTTCAACCATGGCAACTTCGTCATCCTCATCATCGTCATCATCTGACCAAGATTCTAGGGCAATCACCACATGCATAGAATCTGAAGTTCTTGAGGTCACTCCTCTCAGAGAGATGGCAACTGACCCAGCCAAAGTCAAAAAGCTCAGAACCAGACATGCAGGAAGAGCTCAAGCTACAGCCTCTGGTAATTCTTCTCATCCTTCGTCTTCTGTACCTAATAGAGAAGGATCAGTTCAAGTTCATCAAGCTATTGCTAGGCTGGTTACTAGTATACTGAGTGGCAACCAATCTGTACCGGGGATCTCTGTCCCTTTAAACCAATCAGAACGTCCAAATGTGGAAGTTTCTGAGAATGTAGATGTCACTGAGAATGTTGTGACACAAAAAGACAACATTCAGAACACTTCAGAAAAGGCTGCTGATCCACCTATCATTGATGTGGATGAGGATTACTCAGATAATGATCTGATTGCTAATGTGAACCCTAGCATAGCTAGGAGATTGATGAAAAGAAAGAGTAGTCAGAATGATAAACCTAATGCTAAGAAATCCAAGGCTGAAGGCATGGTTGAGAAAAGTATTCAGACAAAAGGGAAGAAGGCCCAGGTGCATACTGCTAGACAACCAATCTCTAAGAAGAGAAAAGAACCTGAATCTTTTGATTCTGATGAGGAATCAGAATTTGAGATTGATATTGAAGAAACTCCTATCAGAAGGAAGCTCCCCTCCAGCAAAATTGCTAGAGTGCCTGAAGTCCCAACAGACAACATCTCTTTTCATCATCCTGACAATGCAAACAGATGGAAGTATGTTTGCTTAAAGAGAATAGCCTTAGAGAGAGAACTCAACAATGATGCCTTGGAGTGCAAAGACATCATGGACCTGATCAAGAATGCTGGACTAATGAAGACAGTGATAAAGTTTAACAAATGTTATGAAAATCTGGTCAAGGAGTTTGTAGTGAACTTGTCTAATGATTGTGCTGATGGAAGGTCAGCTGACTTTGAAAGTGTCTTTGTTAGAGGAAGAAGGGTCAAGTTCTCTCCATCAGAAATCAACAAGTTTCTTGGAAGAACAAATGAGGACTGTCCTGATCTGGAGGCAACTGACAATGAAATTTGTCAAACCATCACAGCCAGGCAAGTAAAGTGCTGGCCCTTGAAAGGCAAGCTGAATGCCAGTAAACTCAGCATGAAATTTGCCATCTTGCATAAAATAGGTGCAGCCAACTGGGTGCCTACAAATCATAAATCAACTATCTCCACAGGATTGGGGAGATTTATTTATGCTGTGGGAACTAAGACTGCTTTTGACTATGGCAGGTACATCTTTGAACAAACTTTAAAGCATGCTGACAGTTATGCTGTCAAAGGACCAATTGCCTTTCCCTCCCTCCTTTGTGGAATCATCCTTGCACAATATCCTGATGTCCTTGTGGCAAGAGATACAGTCTGCAAAAGAGCTCCTGCCCTTGGCTTGCACTACAAACTGTTTCAGGGATCTCATGCTCCAGACATTGTCATAACATCAGCTGAGACATCGTCTGTGAAGACCCAGTCCAAGACATCAGATGTCATAGCTGTTTTAAAAGAAACTTGCAAAGAGCTGGATGCTAGAAAAAGGACCCTAGAAATTCTAATTGCCAGGCTAGAAAAGGAGGAAGCTGAAGGAAATAGAAGGGAAGAAGGTGTAGAAGCTGAAGGCCATCTCAACATTGAAGAAACTAGCTCCTCTGAGTCTGATGACAGTGCTTGAAGGTTGGTTGTTGTTTGGTGGTGTTGCTGGTCAGTGCTGATATCTGGTGGAGTTTGGAAGTGTGTTCAGTTCTTTTTTTCTGCTGCTGCTCTTATTAATTGTTTTTGGATAACTGTATAATCATTATGAACATGTATCTTTGGCCCATTTGTGGCTAAAGAGGGGGAGAATATTTTGGTACTTAATATGTTCTTGCTCAATTAGACATTCTATTTTTCTGCAGTCATTTATTTCTGCTGCTATCTATCTCTAATTGCTTAGGGTCTTTAGCCAAAAATCTGCCAAAGGGGGAGTTTGTAGTTGTTTAGGTATTGGCTTGCATTTTTGGTAAAACCCAAGTGTATGTGTGAATGTCATGACTGATGTCATAACATTCTAGTTTAGTTTGTACTGACTCATTAGGTACCTTTGCAGAAAAATATTATAATTCAAGTACTGATGTTTATAAGTGTGTATCTGAGCATTTTGCAAAATGATCACATTTTGCTAAATCAGTAGACAGGTTTTCTCAGATGTCATAACAGATGTTATGACATCCTGTTCTGAACTAACAGGTTTGCAGGTTGGATAAGTCTGAGTTTTTTCAGGAAATAACTCAGTCTTTCCTGAACAGAATCCTGCGTTTTCTGAGGGGTAACCTAGCTCAACCCTAACCTGGTTAATAAAGTCCTGTGACCTGGTCTTTAGGTCAAACGGAATTAACCCTAGGTTTTTGTGGAAACCCTAACTGAAGTTGCAGCTGCTATATATTCAACAGAGCTGCTGTTTTGCAAGGCATCCCTTTTATTGATCAGAAGATCATTTGTAATCTGTATAGGTTTGATTATTGTACTCCAAGCAATTATCATTGTGATAAGTGACTTGGAATAGGTTTCTAATTGTAAGGGCTGTGTAGCACTCAAAGCTTTGAAGCAAGAGTGTTTGAATGTTCCTTGACTAAAGCTGTGAAGCAGAGTCAAGTTAGCTGTGTGCATCACTCAAAGCTGTGAAGCACGAGTGATTGTGTGCTTGATTAAAAAGCTGTGAAGCTTAATCAAGTGTTTGTTTTTGAAGAGTTTCTTCATCAATTCTTAAGTCAAATTGGTTTATGTATCACTGCTGTGATTGAGGGGGAGTGAGTAGGATCTCAGGTTTAAGTTGTACTTAGATTGGAATTGCATTGGGTAGGTCTTAAGTGAAGGAGATAAACTGGTTGGTTTATTCCTGAATTAACATCTCTTATAGTGGATTTCCTCCCTGGCTTGGTAGCCCCCAGAGTAGGTGTTGTTGCACACTGAACTGGGTAAACAGTTGACTGTGTTCTTTATTGCTTTTGTATTTACTGTCATATAGTAAGTCAGATACGGTGTCATAACATTGAACGTGACATTGAGTATCTGCAGCCAGAATTTCATTGTCATTATGAGAGATAGTTTGTTGTTGATATTTTACTTCGATGAACGGTAGTCTCGTCATTATGGGAGATAGTTCATTGTTGAGATTTGTTACTCTGATGAATGATAGTCTCTCCATTATGCGAGATAATTTGTTGTTGAGATTTGTTACTCCGATGAATGGTAGTCTCGCCATTATGGGAGATAGTTCGTTGTTGAGATTTATTACTCTGATGAATGATAGTCTCGTAATTATGGGAGATAGTTCATTGTTGAGATTGTACTCGATGAATAGTAGTCTCGTCATTATGGGAGATAGTTTGCTGTTGAGATTTGTTACACCGATGAATGATAGTCTCGTCATTATGGGAGATAGTTTTTTGTTGAGATTTTACTCTGATGAATGGTAGTCTTGTCATTATGGGAGATAGTTTGTTGTTGATATTTGTTACTCCGATGAATGGTAGTCTTATCTTATGGGAGATATTTCGTTATTGAGACATTACTCCGATGAATGGTAGTCTCGTCATTATGGGATATAGTCCGTTTTTGAGATTTATTACTCCGATGAATGGTAGTCTAGCCATTATGGGAGATAGTTCGTTGTTGATATTTTTTACTCCGGTGAATATTAGTTTCGTCATTATGGGAGATAGTTCGTTGTTGATATTAGTTACTCCGATGAATGGTAGTCTCGTCATTATGGGATATAGTTCATTGTTGGGATTTGTTACTCCGATGAATGGTAGTCTCATCATTATGGGAGATAGTTCATTGTTGAGATTTTACTCCGATGAATGGTAGTCTCGTCATTATGGGAGATAGTTCGTTGTTGATATTTTTTACTCTAATGAATGGTAGTCTCGTCATTATGAGAGATAGTTTGTTGTTGAGATTTTACTCCGATGAATGGTAGTCTCGTCATTATGGGAGATAGTTCATTGTTGAGATTTGTTACTCCAATGAATGATAGTCTCTTCATTATGGGAGATAGTTAATTTTTTAGTTTTGTTACTCTGATGAATGGTAATCTCGTCATTATGGGAGATAGTTCGTCGTCGAGATTTACTTTGCTTTAAAGAAGTCATTTGTTTCCAGTCACAAGTGTTGTTGCGAATCATTGGTTACCTACCCTAAGATTGGTATTTACCAGTATTATCTTACCATTTCTCTTTACATTCTTCGGGTTGTTAATTTCCTATTCCCTGTGAGTCGAGGTTACTTTTTTGCTATATCCTCTGTGAGTGAATAGTTCACAGTTAGTTGTCTATCATTGTCATCCTTTACTTTTTTCTCATTATTTGAGTTGATTATGCCTTATCTCCTCTTTGGGATTTACCCCAGTAGAGTTGAGCCTTCTTTTCACCAGTGATTTATTTTCCTGATCGGATTTTCTTTTGATCCTTTATTTTTATTTCCCGCATCCCTAGTGGTGTCCTGTGTCACCTTTGGATTTTTTTGTCTGCATACATGATCATAAGCATTTCATGACATCTTAGGGTAAAAAATAGGGCTTGTTTTATATTTTAGTATCTTCAATCGCGTCGAGACAAAGATGTTAACCTTCGTATCTCCGAATATAAAACACTTAAATAATGGCAGCTGTTATACCCCAATTTTTGCCCCTAAGATCTATCATCATTTCAATGTCAACCCAATCCTATCAAGATCACACACTAGAGTTTGTTTCTTCTTCCTATCTTTAGGTTTGTTCATAGGGGATTATCAAGCACCTTTATTTGTATGGTTTTGTACATGTGTGTTTTTGATGATTGATTTACTTTTAACTAACAAATACAATGTATGTATATTTTCTCTATGGATTTTGGCATTATAGGTGATGGCTCAACACATTTCATCAGGTTGATTCATAGGTTCATGAGTTTATTTCCATGCCTTCTTCAACAAAGCTTCATTGATATTTAAGCTTCATCTTTGAGTTTTCTTTAAGACAATATCATTACAAGGATTACTATGATTCACCGTGCTTCAATTTGTCAAAGGAAGTCAAAATATGCAAGATTCATTCAAGAAGTTTGACCTAATTGGACAAGTTCTTGATTCCTTGACCACAATGGCATAAATCCATCAATTCTCAACATTTGAAGGTGATTTTTCTTGCCATGGGTTCATATTAGCATTCACAACAACTTCTCTTCACATGAAAAAAGAAATTGTGCAAGAAAGATTGTCAAAAGCTGAAAGGGTTTCCAAGTCATCCTGATGCTTTATGAGCTTGGGTTTTGAACTTCTAAGGGCTATATCTTGTCCATCTTTTGAGATTTTTGATTGATTTACAGATATGTTTCTCTTTAAAGGGTTATTAACATATCACTTAAATAGTTTCAAGCAAATTTTGTATGGAAGTTCACTAATGATTGAGAAATTACAAGTCCTCTAGATAGGCCATCAAATTCTTTTATGTGACTTCAAAGGATCGTAACTTGGTCAATTTTTATCATCTTGAGCTCATTATTTTTTCACAATGATCTTAAGTATGTTAACTTTAATTTTTTTTTGGTGCTAAGCTTGTAAATGATTGCAATATGCTTTTTGAACTAAAAATATTATAGGTCATCTCATGGATTTCCACCAATTTCACAAGATCATAACTTGTTCAATATTTGGAATTTTGAATGATATAAGTTTCACAATACTCTTTAGAAAGTCTACTTTAAGCTAACATCAATGATCAAAGCTCAATTTAAAGGAAGACCTTGTTTTGAATCAAAATATTATAGGTCATTTTTGAAGAAGAAACTTTGAATTTTTCAAAGTATAAAAGTCAGTGCATTTTTATTGATTTTGACTAAGCATAACTTTAAGCTCAAGAATCCAAATGAAGTCTTTCTTTGCACATTGTGAAGAGTGTTACATGATCTTTCCACTGCATCAAGAATCATCTCGTAAGGCTTCCTGAGTTATACACACTATGAGTTCAAAGTCAGCTACTTGAAATTAAATTTTTCTCCAAAGTCAGAATTTGAAATCCATAGTTTTCCTTCTAATCACCAGTTTTGAACTCTTTTTTGATCTAAACATGATTAACAAACTTTCTCAGACTTGTTTAAGCATCAAAACGCGGGAATTGGATGAGTTTTGAGTGAATTAGTGTCACATTTTTTCCAGTTTCGGGCTTCACTCATTTTCCCTCCAAACCTCACTTTTTCTCTTAATTCGTTGCACCATTCACTTTCCTATAAATAGAGGAATTCACTCCTCTCATTTTCTCAAGCTTTAACATAAAAAAAATCACCTTGTTCAGATCCCACACGAACTCTGAATTTAAATTTCTAATTTCTTTTATTCTCACCTCAAAACACTAAAAGCTCCATTCAGTTAGCTCCATTGAACTTCTATGAAGCTAACCACACTCTAACCTTAAAGAATCGTGACCTGAATTAAGCTACATAAGTCCAGTTTCAGATCTATTTTGGTGAACTTCGTTCAGGTAGAATTCTCAACCAAAATGAACAAAATAAATCCCTATTATACTCTACTCATTCTTCTGATTCTCATACTTCTTACGATTTTCATTTTCATTAAGAATTGAGAGAGATACTTGGAAGTTTCATGCTCGCTATTTTTCTGCTTTTTTTAAATAGAACCTTGCTCAGCTTATATAAATTTGGCGTGAGGGTACCATTAGAATTGTCTTGAAGATACAAATCTAATAGTGTCGATCTGGTATGCTAATTTTACAGTTTGTGAAATTCCAATCTATGGCGTCTAGAGGTTGAAGACGACCTACGTGTCGTGCTTCAACCAATCTCTAAACTTAAAAAGAACTACAAAAGACTCAGAAAGAAACCGTTTCATAAGTTTTGAATTGTTCTGATAAGATCATAAAAGAATATGATCATAGCTTTCAAAAATTTCTAGCTAAAAACATAGATAGGAGCAAGATGGCTTCAATGATCTATGGAGTTAGCAGAAACGGATGAAAAGGTATAGGATATGTGAAACCAAGGGGAGAAGAAACATATCAACCAAAGAAAGTTAACGATATAATTATAAAACGCACAATGGGCATGCACATGATATAAAATATACTAGTAATGCTTTCTCTGCTAAACCAAAATTCAAACAAAATCTTGGAAACTCTAACAAACAAGGACCGAAAAAGATATGGGTACCTAAGAATAAAATCATCTATGTTGCAGATGTCTGTAACAACAAAGCTGAAACACCAATCTTAGTAGCTGGACTCTGGATGCTCTCGACACATGACAGGAGGAAATAATATGATCCAAAGCCTGGAGCTTAAATCTGGAGGCTATGTAGGTTTCAGAGAAAATCAGAAAGAAAAGATTATTGGCTCTGGAACTATTGGTAACAATACACTTTCCTCTATCACTAATATTCTGTTAGTAGATAGATTAATGCATAACCTGTTATACATAAGTTAATTAAGTGATAACGGTTATGATATAATCTTTAATCAAAAGTCATGTAAAGCAGTTAGTCAGAAAGATGGGTCTACCCTTTTAATTGGAAAATAAATAGAAGCAATGTACTAATTATAATATTATTTAAATGTCTTAAAAATCAAGTGAATGTAAAAATAAATACAATATTTACAAGAATATTTAATTATGTGTTACAAATTCTTCTATCAATTAAACTAGTGAAATTGATAAAAAATACCATGTATATATCGTCTTTATCAATATTTAAGACTCTTAATATTATATTTTCATCTTTGTGTAGATAGAAAATCATAATAAAATTTAGTTTGCATAAAACTATAAAAATTTATGTTTTTCAAATTTTTTTAATGTTTCATATATGTTTATATTTTTAATGAGAATAAATATATAGAAATAAGAGAGATTGATGAAAATTTATCACTATAATAAGATAGTTAATTAACTATTTTCTTAATGATAAAATGTAAATTGAAGTATTCTAATATTAATATGAAGGCAAACATGTAGGTTATTAGTTATCATCCCACCAACAATTTTATCCAACCATATAATTGTAAACCCTTAAATATATTGATATCTATTTTATTAAAATTCTTATTTGTATCATGATACTATTGAATTTCTGAAGCATTTGTTATTATACATGATTTTTTTTGAAAACAGGGAGAGTAGAATGCATGCAAAAGTAATTTATAATAATTAGGTAGAATGCCAGAGATTATTAAAATTCAAGAAATTCAAATGGTTTATATGTAAAATAAGAGATATTTGACAATATTAAGAGAACTATAGAATAGGTGTTAGATCCATATTTTTCAATAAAAATGATGATTGAGTTGAATTTGACTAATCGGAGTATGAAAAAATAAAGTCATGTATTAGAATCTCCAAATCAATGCACAAGACATAAGGGTTTAAAGTTGAACTGTTTTGACAACGCGAGATTATGAACCAACCATTATGATTGATAGATCAACAAAATTGAGGTAATATATTAGGTGAGAGGTTGTGGTTGGATGAAAAAAAAAAATGATTATGGATTTTTAATATATTGTAATAGAAGATATATTGTAATAGAATGTCTAATGGGAGATAGAAAGATTGAATGAGAAGGGAGTGATTTGAGGTTTGAGGAAAATAGATGGTTAAGAGTTTTTGATAGGGGAATAGAAAATAAAATAGATTATAGATAGTAACAACTCAGATTTTTACATGATTTCGCAAAAATTAAATTAGATGGCATTTAAAGTGCTGAAAATAGGTTTGGAGTCTGTTTTAATATATTATAAATAAATTCTATATGGTAAAAGTTAAAAATGTTTGAACAATCTCTTGTATAATTAACATTCTCATACAGGAAACATTTTGATTTCCTAAGGAATGATATATGACAGAATTAACAAAATGAAAAATCTTCATAATTGAAGAAAATGCTTTATGTACAAATTAATTTCAACTAATCTATCTCAAACTAGTCTATCTAAATCTTCATTAGCATGATTTACAGCTCAATTCAATCTAGAAGTGAGGTTTAAGAATTCATCTTCACTGCATGGAATTGTTAGACCACCCATTGGATGAGCATATCCAAATTCTTCTTCTGCTTCAATAAGTAATTCTTGAAATAATGGTTGGTTCAAGTATGATACTGGAATCACAAACCGCCTCATTTTATCTCCAACATACACGGCGAGATATCCTTTAGCAACTTCAAATCCCTTGGTTGATCCTTGGGTTCTGGTAAATGATTTTCTTCTGATAATACTTGTTATGCGGAAACCCATTGTTTGTTTATGGTTATAGGATTGCTTGAGAAAGAGATATTAAGTTGTGATGTTTTAGGATGTAAAGAGACTTGTGTTGCTTGTGAAACCATGGAGTAGTGTATATATATAGTTGTAACAGGGCCTAGTAAGGGAGAAGGGATCACATGGTATTGTCTAATAGAGGTCATTTTCAAGTATTAGGAAATTTAAGACAATGCAATGGTGAATGAAACCTGATGTCTGTTGTTGAATTTTGTTATAGCTATTTAAATGCTGGACATGCTTTAGACATATCACATGTTTCTTCAAATTGACAATCCAGCTAATATATGATTTATGTGAAACTTGTGTAGGCCATGATTCATAGCATCTCAAAAACAGTGCTTGGAGGCAAGAAGAGAACCAATACTAAACACAAGATCACAAACCATTATGAACCACATTTTATATTTTTGCAAGACGACACATACTCCGGGAAATTTGCATACCAGAACAGAACTTTGCGGTCCCTGCCTTGATAAACAAGCATGAAGGTCAATTAAAATTTCTTATGGTGTGATATGTTGGTGTGTTGTCTATTAAGAGATTTGATGTTTATGAAAGACCTCTAAGACAATACCATGTGATCTTATCTATGTCTCCTTGTATATTCTATGATCTTATCCTCCTAATCTTATACTATAGTCGTCACCAATCATTCATGTAGCTAATAGTTTCTTAATGTTCATTTATCTATATATATTCATTTCTACAAGCATTTAGAACCAACACATATCACTCACATCCTAAAGCATTAGAATATCAAAAACTTTCCCTTGCATACAAGTCTTTTTAGAAACATCTTCGTTTCAACTTTCAACGCATAATATAATGGGTTTTCGTATTCCTAGTATGATCAGAAGAGCATCATCTTCTAAAGCTATGGCCATGCCAAAAGGACACGTTGCTGTGTATGTTGGAGAGAAACAGACGCGGTATGTGATTCCAATTTCATACTTGAACCAACCGTCGTTTCAAGACTTGCTTAGTCAAGCCGAGGAAGAGTTTGGATACGATCATCCGATGGGTGGCCTCACCATTCCATGCACAGAAGATGTATTTCAAAATATAACTTGTGGCTTGAATGGAATATGAAAATAACACCAAAAGAGACTGACATAGCTTAGTACATAGAGTTTTTTCCTTTTTTTTTGTAAACTATGTGTCTTAGGAAATTGTAGATGGGAATAAATCACCATCAGATTGACAAATACAGTGTTTAATGACAATAATTTCAAGTACTCAAATATCATCTCTGTGTTTTTGGTAATTGCACTTAAGAACTTATGAAATACATGAGTAATGTTTCTTGCTATAAAAAAAGGAATTGGTATACTAGAAATTTTAAAAGCAGGAATATATAGTTTTAAAAGTGCTTAAGAGCTCATGATTCTTAGCAAGGGCCGAGCACAATTAATAGTATGATGCCTTTTCTTAGGATATCTTTATTAAAAGAATCGACTGGTTAAGTGACAGACAAAGGCTCAAAAACCACCGCATGATGTAGTCATTCATTCTCATCAAAAGTCTCCATATATTTTCAACTATCTTTTAATTTCGACATGCAAACGAACTTACACCAATGCGATACTAGACTGGAAATTAGTATTGGGAAGTGAAATTAAACAACACTGGTAAAAAGAACCTACCAAAGTGATAAGACATACGGAAAAAAGTAACAAAGGAACATAAGAACTGGCAGCAATGTTTATATGCAGAAGATGGAGACATTAAGCAAGGAACAAACTCTAGAGAGAGGTATAGCTGTTCTTGCCAGTTTTGGAGTGAGGAGAAATTGTTGGCGGTATTCTAGAGGTGGTATGTGAAAAATTATAGTGTTGCAGGATTCTGCAGAGAAAACTACTTTTTATCACTTTTTGTACTATACTTCTACTGGTGGATGACCATTGAAAAACTCTTTTTTTTTTAATTCACCAAACACTTCTTACTTATAATCTTAGCATTACAAAGCCTTTATATAAACTTGAATGAAACTGATAGAGAATACAAATAAGTTGCTAATCAAGATGAGGACTCTTTGGTTCTCTCAATTTTAATGATACAACTCTACCATAAATCTAAATAAAGACAATCATTATAATGTGATGGTTACAATTCTCTCATAATGCTTCCTAAAGATAGTGGTGGTTACAACACATTAATTTTAACACTCCCCCTTAATGTGTTGCTCTTTAACTCTCATTGCTTCTCTAAGTTGCTGAAATCTTCCTCTTGGTAGTGCTTTAGTAAAAATGTCTGCAAGCTGCTCTTGTGAATTGCAGAACACTAACTGCACATCACCATCTTCGATCACACTTCGAATGAAGTGGTGCTTTATATTAATATGTCTTGTTCGACTGTGGAAAATTGGATTCTTCGCCATGGCTATTGCTGATTTATTGTCACTGTGAAGCAACAGACTTTCTTCTTGCTTTTCTCCGACATCTTCAAGTATTCTTCTCAACCACAATGATTGTTGTGTAGCTAAACCAGCTATCAAATATTCGGCTTCAGCTGAAGATTGCGCTACAGTATCTTGTTTCTTCGAACACCAAGAAATTACTCCTGAACCCAGGCTGAACACATAACTGGAAGTGCTTTTCATGTCATCAACACTTCCAGCCCAATCACTGTCACAGTAGCCTTTAACTTCGAGTTTAAAATTCTTTTCAAACCTGATTCCATGTTCCATGGTTCCCATGACATACCCTAGAACTCTTTTTGTTGCTCCAAGGTGTAAGTGACTCGGTTTACTCATAAACCTTGAGAGTAAACTAGCAGCAAACATTAAATCGGGCCTTGAAGCTGTAAGATAAAACAAGCTTCCAACCAAACTTCTATACATACTTGCATCTACTAATATTCCACCATCTTCCTTCTTTAATTTTTCATTCACCAATAAATAAATATCAACAGGTTTGCAGCCATTCATGCCAAACTTTTTCAAAACATTTTCAGCATATCTCTTTTGACAAATAAAAACTCCATATTCATCTTGGTAAACCTCAATACCAAGAAAATGATGCAGCAAACCAAGATCACTCATCTCATATTTTTTCATCATTTATATTTTAAAATTTCAACCATTTTCTTGTTATTACCCGTATACACCAAATCATCAACATAAAGGGCAACAAGAATGATATCATCTTTACCTTGATGCTTCACATACAAGGTATGCTCACTTTGACTTCTTTCAAATCCTTGTTGAATGAAGTAGCTGTCAATTTAACTATACCATGCTCTCGGGGCTTGTTTCAACCCATAGAGAGCTTTCTTCAACTTGTAAACTTTTTCCTCTTGGCCTTTAGTCACAAAGCCTTGAGGTTGATGCACATATACCTCTTCTTTTAATTCTCCATTCAGGAAAGCTGACTTCACATCAAGCTGGTACAGGTTCCACCCTTTCGGAGCTGCTAATGCAATAACTATTTGTACAATATCCAATCTTGCAACTGGGAAAAAAGTTTCACTATAGTCAATTCCAGGTTGTTGTGCATAGCCTTTTACTACCAATCTAGCCTTGGCTCTTTGAATTGACCCATCTGGATTATGCTTCAATTTGTACACCCACTTTACTCCAATAGCTTCTTTGTCATTTGGCTTTTCAACTAACTGTCATGTTTTGTTTTTCTCAATGACATTTATTTCTTCTTGCATCGCATTCCTCCAAGCATCTTCTTTGATTGCTTCATCAAAATTTTCTGGTTCCACAACACAATAGTTGCATCTTGCATAAATATCACTCAAGTCCTTCAATTTTATTGGAGTTGAGCTGGGAGATGATGAACTTGAAATTTGTGAACTTGGAGAGGATGAGGAACTTGGTGTACATGAAGCTGGTTGCTCATTATCAGCTGTGGGGTTTTGTTGTTGTAATATGATTGCAGGGACTGTTTTCTCCTTCGTTTTGTCTTCTTCCCAATTCCAAGAAGCATTCTCATCAAATACAACATCCCGGCTAATGATCACCTTGTTTGTATTCAAGTTGTAAAGTCTATAGCCCTTTGACATGGAACTATAGCCAATAAAGATACATCTTTCACTTGTTTCTTCTAGCTTTGTCCTCTTTTGTTTAGGAATTTGAGCATAGCAAACACACCCAAAAAATTTAAGATGGTTCACCGACGGTGTTCTTCCACTCTAGGCTTCAAATGGAGTCTTTTTCCACACGACCTTTGTTGGACACCTGTTCATCAAATACACAGTAGTGTTAACGACCTCGGGCCAAAAGGTTTTAGGCAAACCTTTCTCAAGTAGCATATACTTCGCCATCTCCATCACGGTTTGGTTCTTTCTTTCAGAGACACCATTTTGCTGAGATGTATATCCAACAATGAGCTGTCTTTCAACACCTTCATCTTCACAAAATTTATGAAATTCATTTGAGGTGTACTCCATCCCTCGATCACTTCTCAGCATCTTTATAAATCTGCCACTTTGTTTTTCGATTAATGCTTTAAATTTCTTAAAGATTACAAACGCTTCAGATTTTTGTCTCATGAAATATACTCAAGTCATGCGGGTAAAGTCGTCAATAAACAAGATAAAGTATCTATTTTTGCCATGAGACAAAGTATTCATAGGGCCACACACATATGTGTGTACAAGTTCCAACACTTGTTTAGCTCTCCATGCACCTTCCTTTGGAAATGGTTGCCGGTGGTGTTTTCCAAGCACACAACCTTCACACACACCAGATTTTTCTTCGATTCTTGGCAGCCCACACACCATCTTCTTTTGATAGACTAACTCGAGGCTTTCTTAATTCAAATGCCCAAGTCTCCTGTTCCATAAACACGAGTCATTCTCTTCTCTGGCCATCATGCTTACATTTTTCTCATAGTTAAAAGATAGTGGAAAGCTCCTGTTGCTAGTCATCTTCACAACGGCAACACTTCTTCTTTGAGTCAAAAATTCTGCACTCGTTATTCTCAAAGTTTAGAGAATAGCCGTGCTCCAGAAGTTGTCCAATGCTAAGAAAATTTTCGTCTAATTCCGGTACATAGAGCGTGTCATGTATGACTTTGCTTCCTTGCTTTGTGGTGACTCCAATGCTTCCTTTCCCTTTCACTACGACATGTTCTCCATTTCCCAATTTAACTTTTGAGCCAAATGAAGAATCAATGTTTATAAATGCTTCCTTCTGTCCAGTCATATGGTTGCTACAACCGCTGTCCAAATACCATACATTTTTACCTTCTTCATGCAATGCTTTTTGACAAGCAAAAAATAAATTCCCTTCATCAGATTCTCCTTCTGCGTACGAAGCATGTTGTTGATTTGCAAGACGACAATCCTTTTGAAGGTGCCCGAATCTCTTGCAATTGTGGCATTGTGGTTTACCTTTGTTCCAACAATCCTTCTCGTCATGAGTACCGCTGTTACAAATTTTGCACCATTTGTTTGATGCTCCATTCCATCTTCCGCCATTTGCGCTTCTTCCAGATCTGCCACGTGAGTTTCGACCTCTGCCCCTGCCACTTCTAAATCTGCCACCTCTAGAAGACTCACCTCTAGTTTGTATTTGGGGCTTATTTTCACCATTGTTGGGCTGAACGTTGAGTTTAGATTGAAATGCACTCTCGATTCATTTTTCAGAATGTCGTAACATCCTTTGCTCGTAGGATCTCAAAGACCCCATCAACCCTTGAACAGTCAAGGTTGATAGATCCTTGGTTTCTTCTATTACCCCCACCATTGGGTCAAATCTTATTGTAAACTGATCAGAATTTTGTCAACAATTCTACGATCTTCTATCGTATCACCATGTGACTTCATCTGATTCACCAACTCAGAGAGTCTGTTGAAGTATTCGTTCAGGCTCTCGTTCTCCTTCATCCTTTCATTTTCATAATCTCTCTTAAGATATTGAAGCTTCACCGTTCGCACCTTTGAATCTCCTTTGAACTCTTGTTGTAGGATACTCCAAGCTTCATTCGATGTTTTAGCTCTCATAAACCATGGGAAGATGGATAGAGAGACCCCTCTTTGAATCATCCTGAGAACTCCAGCATCTGTGATCTTCTTCTTCTTCTTCAATTCTTCAAGTCGTTGGCTTGATTCTTCAGCCTTTTCTTTTGATTTTTCATCCTCTGTTAGTGTCGGTTCTTCATAGCCGTTTTTGACATACTCTAGAACATCCAAAGATGTGAATATAGTCTCCATTTTAACAGTCCAAAAATCATAGTTCTCTCCTTCAAATAGAGGAACTTTGACATTGCTGTAAGTTACAGAAGGGTTGTTTGTGGAAGCCATAACTGTTGTTATTTTTGCTGCAGTTGCAAGGATCTGCAGCTCTGATACCACTCTGTTGGCGGTATTCTAGAGGTGGTATGTGAAAATTTATAGTGTTGCAGGATTCTGTAGAGAAAACTATTTTTCGTCACTTTTTGTACTATACTTCTACTGGTGGATGACCATTGAAAAACTCTGCTTTTTTTTTTAATTCACCAAACACTTCTTACTTATAATCTTAGCATTACAAAGCCTTTATATAGGCTTGAATGAAACTGAGAGAGAATACAAATAGGTTTTTAATCAAGATGAGGACTCTTTGGTTCTCTCAATTTTAATGATACAACTCTACCATAAATCTAAATAAAGACAATCATTATAATGTGATGGTTACAATTCTCTCATAATGCTTCCTAAAGATAGTGGTGGTTACAACACATTAATTTTAACAGAAATAAATTTAGCAGAATACATGTGTCAAAGATTTTCCAGGTCCATCCCAAAATCTAATATGATGGGCTAATTATTGTTATAAATAATCAGACTTCGTTATGTGATTAATTTTCTAACAGGAGACAAACCTTTTGTATTTCTCTTATTGAATAAAATACACTCTTGGTCCTTATATAGACCTAATGACTTTTACAATTCTTAAAAGATAACTGCTACTAATAAAACTATCATAACTTACCAACTTTTGTCCTTCCAAATTACATTGGCTCTTAATCTTCTTACTACCATATTTAATATGAAACTTATTACTAATGACATTTAAAGTTTACTCAACAAAACTCCTCTGTAAACTTAAATGTTTCTTCCATCCAGCATTCCTATCATCTTCTTGCCTCTGTCGAAGATCTCTTTTGATAGTGGTTTTGTGAAAATATCCACTGCTTGGTTCCTTCTTGCTACATGCCTTAATTCGACACTTCCCTCCTTCACATGTTCACGAATGAAGTGAAATCGAACATCAATGTGTTTGCTTCGTTCATGATTCACTGGATTCTTTGCCAATTCGATAGCTGATTTATTGTCCACTTGTATTATTGTTGGACTTTCCTGTTTTAGCTCCATCTTGCTTATCAACCTTCTGAGCCATACTGCATGACAGACGCACCAGGATGCTGCCACATATTCAACTTCACACGTCGAAAGTGTTACTATAGGTTTCTTATTCGATAGCCAAGTAAATGTTGTGTTTCCCATGAAAAACACATATCCAGAGGTGCTCTTTCGATCGTCTATGTCTCTGCACCAATCACTGTCAGAATAACCAACTAACTTGTAGTCTTCTGTTTTTGAATAAAGCATTCCTAGTGATACTGTTCCTTGGATGTATCTTAGAATTCGTTTCAGCGCCTTCCAATGTATGTGTACTGGCTCCTCCATGAATCGACTTAGCACGCCAACACTTAATGAAATATCTGGCCTTGTGCATGTGAGATATCGAAGTCTACCTACCAAGCTTCGATATTTGCTTCCTTCAACCCGTTCTCCTCCATCAAACTTTGACAGTTTTGTACCTGGTTCCATTGGCGTCGAAGTTGGATTGAAATTCTTCATTTTATATTTTTCTAGGATTTCTTTTGCATATTTTTCTTGTGAGATAAAGATTCCATCTTCTTCTTGTCGAACCTCTAGACCAAGAAAGAATCTCATCAGACCTAAGTTTTTCATTTCGAATTCGCTTGTCATGGTACTCTTGAAATCTTCGATCATCTGAACATCACTGCCTAGAAAGATAAGGTCATCAACATAGAGATCAACAAGTAATAAATTACTTCCATTTTTCTTCACATAGAGGGCGGGTTCATAAGGACATTGCTCGAACCCATTCTCTTTGAAATATGTGTCAATACGTGTGTTCCATGCCCTAGATGCTTGCTTCAGCTCGTACAACGATTTCTTCAGTTTCAACACCTTCTTCTCTTCTCCAATTCTCATATATCCAAGTGGTTGTTCAACATAGATTTCTTCTTCGATCACACCATTCAAAAATGTTGTCTTAACATCCATTTGAAATATTAGCCATTTGAATTGAGCAGCTTGAGAAATGAGTAATCGAATTGTCTCCATTCTTGCAACAGACGCAAACACTTCGTCATAGTCGATTCCTTCTTCCTGTTTGTATCCCTTCGCAACCAGTCGTTCTTTGAATCTTTCAATTTCTCCTTGAGCATTCATCTTTTTCTTGAATACCCACTTTACACCAATGGGTTGACTACCTTTTGGCAATTCGACTAGCTCCCAAGTATTGTTGCGTTCGATTGCTCTAATCTCTTCGTCTATGGCACTTTTCCACTTCTTGTCTCGTAACGCTTCTTCAACACTGATGTTTTCGGCATCTGCCAGAAGATACACAAGATGCACCTCACTTGTTGAATCATACAAATCTTGCAAACTTCTCATTTTAGGTTGTAGAGGTTCATCTTCATCTTCAGTTTCTTCATGTTCTGTTGGAATACTTGTTGGTACAGCTACAGTTGTTTCTTCTACTGCGTCAATAACCTCTGTCGAATTGTTCAGTCCCACTTGCTTGCTTCGTTCATTTGAACGTCTCTACTCACGATCACTTTCTTACTTATGGGATCGAAAAGCTTGTACCCTTTCGTCTTCTCATCATATCCAATGAATATGTACTTCTGACTTCTGACTTTTGTCTTCAAGCTTTGTTCTTCGTTGATCTAGTACATGTGCATAAGCTATACTACCAAATACCTTGAGATGAGAAATTGTTGGCTTCTGTCCACTCCATGCTTCTTGTGGTGTTTTGTCTTCTAACTTCGAATATGGACATCTATTCTGAATATAAACAGCACATTGTACTGCTTCTGCCCAGAATTCTTTCGACATGTTCATGCTTTTGAGCATTGATCGAATCATGTCAAGAATAGTTCGATTCTTCCTTTCAGCCACGCCATTTTGTTGAGGTGAATATGGTGCAGTTAGGAATCTCCTTATACCATGTTCTTCACAGTACTTCACAAAGGCCATTGAAGTATACTCACCTCCTCTGTCAGATCGAGTTACTTTGATGTGTCTGTCTGTTGCCTTCTCCACCATTACTTTGAACTTTTTGAACACTTCTAATGCTTCAGATTTTTCTTTCAGGAAGTAAACCCGGGTTTTTCTTGAGAAGTCATCAATAAAAGAAATGAAGTACCTTTTTCCACTGAAGGATTCTGGAGTGATTGGCCCACATATGTCAGTATGTATCAATTCGATAATATGTTTAGCTTAATACTCTGCCTTCCATTGAAATGAGGTTCTTGTTTGTTTGCTGAGCACACATTCTTCACAGAATTTTCTTTTGAAATCCATGTCTGGTAGTCCATGCACCATGTTCCTTTTCGCCAACCTTCTCAAACCAGCATGATGTAGATGACCAAAGCGCATATGCCATAGTGACACTTTGTCTTGCACTTCGATTTGCAGACATTTCTCTCGAATGTTCCTCAGGTTCAGTTTGTACATTCGATTTCTTTCCATTTCGACACTGGAAATCAGATGCCCTACTTTGTCCTTCAAATGCAGTGTTCGATCTTTCATAAGTATCGAAGCACATTTTTCTGTAAGTTGTCTCAGACTTAATATGTTGGTCTTGAGATCTGGTACATAGTAAACGTCTTCGATTGATCCAATCAAGCCATCCTTCTGCAAGTAACCGATTGTGCCCTTTCCTTCGACCTTCACTTTCGATGCATCTCCAAAAGACACATTACCATCTTCAATTCTCTTCATATCTTTAAACAGGTGTTTGTAATCACACATGTGATTACTTGCTCTTGAGTCAAGATACCAAACATTGTCATTATTGGTGTTGATTTCGTTTTGAGCCATCAGGAGAAAGCCTTCATTCGATTCAGCTTCCAAGGATAGGTTGGTTGTTTCTTCAATCTTCTTTTTGATTCGACCATCTTTTACAAGATTTCCCACTTTGTCACATTTGTAACATTTGTAGGAGTTGCAATCCTTCGCATAATGACCATACTTCCCACACTTGTAGCATTCGAAGTTGGAATGATTCGAACGACCACCTCTTTGACCACGTCCTCTGCCACGCCAATTTTGTTGGCTCAATTGTCCTCTTTCGAAGTTGCTACCTCTACCACTTCGACCACTGTCACGACCTCCACGTCCACGTCCTCTTCCTCGAAAGTTACGAGAAAAGAGTACCTTTTCGTGTTTGTTCGATTCCTTGGTTTGATTTGCTTCTTCGACTGCTTCTTCTTTCTTTTTCATCTTTCGTTGTTCATGTGCTTCGAGAGAACTAGTGAGTTCTTCGACTGAGAGCGTTGAAAGGTCCTTCGACTCTTCTATTGCACACACAATATTCTCAAACTTGTCTGTTAAAGATCTCAAGATCTTTTCAACAACTCGTGCATCAATTACTGTCTCTCCATTTCTGGTGAGTTGATTCACCACCTTTTGCACACGTGTGATGTAGTCAGATACAATTTTTGTATCCTTCATCTGTATCCTCTCCAATTCGCCACGAAGAGTTTGGAGTTGAACTTGCTTCACTCGATCTGCTCCTTTGAACACTTTTTCTAACGTGTCCCACGCTTGTTTCGACGTAGTTGAACCAGCAATTTTTTTGAAGCCTGATTCATCTAGAGCCCTGAACAACATGTATAATGTCGTTTTGTCCTTCGATCGCGTCTCTTTCAACGCATTTGTTTGAGCTTTCGTATATCCCCCAACTTTTTTTGGTTCTTCAAACCCTTCATGGGTCACATCCCACGCGTCTATAGATCCAAGAAGAGCTTTCATTTGGATACTCCAGTTTTCATAATTTGACTTCGTTAGTCGTGACAACGGCATTTGATTCATCATGTTTGCCATGAGCTCTGATGCCAAATTGTTATAAATAATCAGACTTCGTTATGTGATTACTTTTCTAACAGGAGACAAACCTTTTGTATTGCTCTTATTGAATAAAATACACTCTTGGTCCTTATATAGACCTAATGACTTTTACAATTCTCAAAAGATAACTGCTACTAATAAAACTATCATAACTTACCAACTTTTGTCCTTCCAAATTACATTGGCTCTTAATCTTCCTACCACCATATTTAATATGAAACTTATTACTAATGACATTTAAAGTTTACTCAACAATTATATCCAATAGTTTTAATTACATCGGATCTCATTAAATATGATTTCTAGTTATAAGGTCTATTGGCATTATTCACATATATTAAGAATTCTCAGAGTTAATATGTATCATTATTATGTTTAAATACAAACAAGTATTAAAGGGTTGTTATAATTTGTAAGTGTGAGAGAGTATGTATTAGAACTCACTGAGTTTTGATAAAATAAGTGTTTGAACAATCTCTTGTATTGTTTACATTTCTCATTCAGGAAACATTTTGATTTCCTAAGGAATGATATGTGGATGAAAGAAAATTCTTTCTGTACAAAATAATTTCAACTAATCTATCTAAATCTCCATTTTCAGTTCAATTCAAGCGAGAAGTGAGATTTAAGAATTCATCCTGACTGCATGGAATTGTAAGACCTCCCATTGGATGATCATATCACGACTACGGAAAAGGGCTTTTAAAGCGCTTATTTTGGCCTTTAAAAGCGCTTAAAAGCGCTTTAATAGCTGGCGCTGGCGTAGGTAACAAAAGCGCTTCTAAAAGCGCTCTGGTAGACCCCCCCTTTAAGAGCGCTTTCCTGGAAAAAGCGCTCTGGTAGGACCCCCTATAAGAGCGCTTTCCTGGAAAAAGCGCTCTGGTAGACCCCCCTTTAAGAGCGCTTTTCCCAGAAAGCGCTGCCAAAGACCAGTAAAAAAGCATAAAAAATTAAAAAAAAACGCAGCATACAAAAGCGCTTTTGGAAAAGCGCTCTGGTAGGCCCCCCTATGAGAGCGCTTTTTCTGGAAAAAGCGCTCTGATAGGCCCCCCTATAAGAGCGCTTTTCCAAAAGCGCTTTTGTATGCTGCGTTTTTTTTTAATTTTTTATGCTTTTTTACTGGTCTTTGGCAGCGCTTTTACTAAGAAGCGCTTTAGTAGGTGGACCTTTAAGAGCGCTTTTTAAAAGCGCTGTCGTTTCTAAATGAGGTATTTTTATGTGCAGCCTATAATTTAATCCTCCCAGTCGACCTGTAATGTTTTCGACCTGTAATATTTTCGACCTGTAATATATTTTTGACCTGTAATATATTTTCGACGCTATTATTTCAGCCATCAGTAAGACAATATATATACTAATATAATACCATTATAATATCCAAAATTATATATATACATCATTACATCAATAATATTATAGTTCAAATCGACACAAATCCTACATGAAAAATTGCTTAATATAATATTGACACAAATCTTCTTTAATTTCTTCCAACTTAAGCTTCGGGTACCCAGCAGCACGGAATTCGTCAAGGTACTACAAAACAAAAACATAATATAAATGATATATTTAGTTAAATGTAATAAATTATATGAAATTATCTTAAGTTATAAATTCATACCGTGAGCGGAATCTCTAATTGATTCGCCTGAAGGATTTCTTTCATGAACCTCAAAACAAAGTATCCGCAATCATGACTGTTTCGCTGTTGCGGACACTACATAATAAAACAAATAAGATTCTATAGTTGTCTTGTTTTACCAAGTAGCATAAATATTATAAGCAAAATTGTGAAAAGTAATGTACCTGCACTTGGATCCAAGTGATGTTGTTTGATTTAGTCCGGGATACCTGTGCGTCCCGTTGACTACGGAACACTTGTATTGATCTAATTATTAAATATATAAAAGCATATGTTTAGATCAATCCCACAAATAAGAAAATATATAAATATACACGAATATATATTTAGAACGATCCCACTTACAAATCAACGATTTCCTTCATAGCCGGATAATTGGTCCATTCACCATTTACCGAATTCAGATAATACACGACTTCTCTTATCGGGTTGATAGCAAGCAGCAACCAGTGTGCTCTATAAATTAAAACAATAGGTTATATGAAAATTTTGCTATACACAAAAGAAACAGAGATTAGATGAACCAAGAATGAGAAACTAACCCTACTGGTCGGGTATTATACGCCCAAAGATGCAGACTTTCTGTATTGTCGGTGGACATGAATCTATCTACTAAGCGCTGTCTAACTGATTCCGGTTCCGAAGCAATTGTCATTCCGCTGCAATGGGCAGAAGACACGAAATGGAATCTGTTAGACAATGCAGTCCCGCGCAACACTCTGTCATACAACAACCTTAAATAAAAACATAATAAACATTAGATTATTTTCATTGAAATGTGTAAATAAATTATATTGTGGGACTAATTAAATAATATATCGGATGAGTGAATATTACCGGATGTATGAGTGCATATTACTGACGCCTAGTTGATCATGCCTAAAAATCTCTTCCAAGTCATCAATTGTAATATGTGACGGGAATTCAATACCGAAGACACTTTCATCCATGTTGATTTCACGTAAACCACCATCCTTCAAATCGGACATATCAACCATTGTTGCGAGTGTCGAACGGTATCGAGGCACAAAAGCACCGCCTTTTTTTGCCGCTTGCTTCGGAGGACCAGTGGGTGGTACGCTACGAACCTGCTGCGTCACTTGTTGTGACTCCCGAGCGGATGCCTAAAAATCATATAAGTTAGGTAAAATATAAAATCATGCAGATTTAGATTCAGACTATATATTAACACTTTAAATGTACCTCTTTTAGTGATGCAACAGACTCCTCCTCCTGTAAAATCCCTTTACCCTTAATTGCGGGTTTTATAGGAGCAGTCTAAAATTAAAATGTAAAAAATAATTAATAAACGGTTTAGAATTGACATTCGAAAACTAAATGATTCATAATCGTTTTCAGTATACCTCATCACTAATGGTAATGAGCTCCGAGGGCCATGCAACAAATGATCCTATTGCATCTCGCAGCAATGTCGTCTCTGAGACCATGTCAGGTACCGGTAGAATCGCATCACGATCTAATACAACATCCACCGATACTTTCAGGTGTCCATCCGGGAGCGGTCTATGGTGAAGTAAATCTCCCGAAGTGTTGTGCACTTTTCCCTTGCCAACTAGTCGATAATTCGGTGACGATAAGTATAGTTGGCAAGATGAAATGCCCTAAACAAATAGAAAATATAAAGTCATTATCATTAATAAAATAGAACAGTTTGTAAGGAAAAAAACTTATAATTACCTCGGGAAATTTCTTTTGATAGTTGATACTAGCCTTATCACTAGTTTCTCTCACCGATGAAGTGTTGCAATTTTCTCTCATATACATATCTTTATCTCTTTGCAATTCAGAGACCTGTGCTTGCAATTCCTGCAACTTTTGCAACACTTCTTCATTGGTAAGATTTGATCTTCTCCTAGAACTCTTATAAAAAGAGGTTGGAGTCACACCATGACCCTTACCCCTCACCCGACCGGGATACTCGGGAGCATCTAGTACTCTACTAAGTACGCTCTCCTCACCGGTGGATGCCGATTGCGACAAGGTCTCCTGTAATTCATTTACATTTAAATAATTATTAGTGGAGATAAAAAATCATTTATATATTAAAAAACATTTGATTTAATTAAAGACACAGTATTATACTTACACATTCAGTATAAACTCTCTGAACATCGGGATCGACAGCTTGATTCTTGCCCACACGAGCTTCCTTCCACAACACATGTACAGGAAGTGAAGCTTCCTCACTTTTAGTCTCCTCTAACTATGCATTGACACAAACGATAAAATCGTCAATTAAAACATGCACATGTAGACAATTAATTAAAACGCATTTCTATTTACTTACAATTTTATCCTCTAAGCGTGCATATCCCAAACGCCCTTTTTTGTATGGATACGCGGGTTTGGATGCTCTCTCACTATTCATGGCACTCTTTTTCTGAAAAGCTTCATCTCTTTGCTTTACAAACTCAGCCCAATCTGCTTCATCAATGAAGGTCGCATACTTTGTTGGCCGTCCCGGTGCCTCTTCAAGAAATTTTCCATCTTTATCCTTAAGATAGGTGTTTGTCAAAAAACTTTTCCACCCTCTATATCTTTTGCCGGCCAAACTAAGTATGTAGCTTTTACGTTCATCTGGTATCTCAAAAGTCCTCTGCAAAAAAACGTACGCATAGTGTGTTAGTATAAGTAATTTAAACAATTTATCGTCAAGATAATAACAACAATTAACCATATATGATATATACCTGAAGCTCTTCCCAAATCGCTTGTTTTTTCTCCTCCAATTCTAAATTTTTCGTTTTCGATTTCCAGGTAGCTACGGAGACCGGAATATGCATACGGACAAGTGTACCAATATAACTTGTCAACTTTGCAGAATTAGGACCAATTGGTTGTTTATCAGAATTCCATTCCAATCGGTATACTAATCCTTGGTCTCTATGTCGAATGATTCCCCTCATAATAGTGATGCCTCGTGCAACCTCTTTTGCTTCAGTATCAGGTGGAGCATTTGTATCCGAAGCAACTCTTTCTTGTGAGTTTTCTTGTGAGTTTTCAGGTGGGTTTTCAGGTGGAGCATCTCTATCTGGAGCCATTGAACCTATATCAAACAAACTAAAGCACATTAGTACACTATTAACACTAACTTTATCACTAACGTCTCTTTCTTTTCTTGGTAGGATTGTGTACTACGCGTCTCTTAACAATGCGGACGGTTGGATTGATCCAAATACCCTCATTATGATCATTTCTAATACAAGATTCATTCTCATTTTGATCGTTTCTTGTACAAGATTCAATGCCAACACCAATATCACCTTGATCTTCAATTTTTTCATCAACTATTTTGTTAGATAAAAGCACTATAGACCATTTCGTACTTGTCGGATCATTGACATAGAACACTTGTTTAGCTTGAGAGGCTAGAATGAAAGGCTCATCTTTGTACCCTACCCTATTGAGATCCACTTGCAAAAATCCTGACTTATCCATTCGTACGCCACTATTATTTTCAACCCACTTGCAACCAAATACAGGAATCTGAAACTTCGCGTAATCAAACACCAAAATGCGCTCGATAACCCCAAAATATGACAAATTTGCAAATTTCGGATTTAAGTCATTCGCACTTGATATGTGCATAGCTTCAGCTACCAAGGTAACACCACTATTTTGCATAGTACTTTTATCATCCTGTTCTTTGGTATAAAATGTGTATCCATTAATTGCGTATGCGCTATAAGAAAGCACAATTACAGATGGACCATAGGCTAAACATCTCAACCTTTCTGTTACTGAAGCAGGATCTGAACGATACTTTGAATAAATATGATCTCTAAACCACGGTATGAAACTTCGATTGTTCTCTCGTACTATCCAGTTCTCATTTCTATTTGGATTTAAATCTCGGAGAACAACTTTGTGCATTTCAACAAACGGCTCAACCTCAATCTCATTGTGCAGAACATACAAGTGCACTTGATCCCGTTCGACCATTGATACTGTCACAACTTTATTTCCAATTAGCCTTTTTCCTTCTTTTTTTTCGACAATATGAGATTTGGGGAGTCCAATTGATTGAACATTTGACAGATATTCAGTACAAAACTCAACCGCTTCTTCAGCAACGTATCGCTCGGCAATACAACCCTCTGGTCGACTTCTGTTTTTCACGTACCCTTTTAATATTTTCATATAACGTTCAGCAGGGTACATCCATCTCATATAAGCTGGTCCGCACAGTTGTGTCTCTTTCACAAGATGAACGACTAGATGAACCATTATGTCAAAAAACGAGGGAGGAAAATACATTTCAAGATCACATAAAGTAACAACTATCTCATTTTGCAATGTTGGTAAGATCGCGGGATCGACCACCTTACTGCAAATAGACCTGAAGAAGAAACACAGCTTAGTTATTGCGCTTCTTACTTTTTCTGGCAGAATAGAACGTATACCTATTGGTAAAAAATGTTCCATTATAACATGGCAATCATGCGTCTTCAAACTCTTTAACTTGAGGTCTTTCATGGACACAAGTCTTCTAATATCTGAAGAGTAGCCTTCTGGAACTTTTACTTCACTGAGGAACTTACACAATGTTTTCTTCTCCTTTCTAGATAGAGTGTAAACAGCAGGTGGCAGATATGTTCGTCTTCCTTTCGTCACGGGCCCCAATTCAGTTCTCATCCCCATGTTTACCATGTCATTCCTTATGTTAACGCCATCCTTAGACTTTCCTTGTATATTGAGTAGCGTACCTATAACGCTGTCAAATACATTTTTTTCAATATGCATAACATCCAGGAAATGTCTTACGTACAACGACTTCCAATATGGAAGTTCAAAGAAAATTGACTTCTTCTTCCACCCACCCTTGACAATTGAATGTGCAAAAGGCTTGCCAAACTGAGTGCTCACATCTTTCACCTTTTCAAAAATTTGATCACCTGACAAAAAAGGCGGGGCTGTACGATGTTCGGCCTCTCCATTGAATGCTTTTCTCCACCCACGGTAGTGATGATTAGAATTTAAGAATCTACGATGGCCGAGAAAGACATTCTTCTGACAAAGCGCCAATCGTGTCGTATCGGTTTCATCTTCACAAACAGGACACGCCTTTTGACCCTTGTTGCTGTACCCGGATAGATTTCCGTATGCTGGAAAATCATTAATTGTTCCAAACAACATCGCCCTCAAGTTGAAACTTTCTTTCCTATACCCATCGTAAACCTCCACACCTCTCTCCCACAAAAACTTTAAATCTTCGATTAAGGGTGCCAAGTATACGTCTATGTCATTCCCTGGTTGTTTAGGCCCAGAAATTAGCATAGATAACATCATGTACTTACGCTTCATACATAGCCACGGAGGTAAGTTATAAATCATAAGAATCACAGGCCATGTGCTATGCGAGATACTTTGAATACCATGCGGGTTCATTCCATCAGTAGACAATGACAACCGAAGGTTTCTTGCTTCTTTTCCAAATTCAGGATATTCAGTATCAACTTTACTCCATTGTGGTGAGTCTGCCGGATGTCGCAACTTTCCATCAATAATTCTTTCATCTGCATGCCAAGTCAAGTGTCTTGAATCGGTCTCACTACGATACATGCGTCTAAATCTCGGAATTATAGGAAAATACCATAAGACTTTAGCATGAGACAACTTTTTCTTATATCGAGGGGCACCACATTTAGGACACTCATTCAACGCTGCATACTCGTTTCGAAACAAAACGCAATCGTTTGGACATGCATGTATCTTATCATAGCTCATTCCAATAGAAGACAACATCTTTTTGGCTTCATACGTTCGATTGGGAAGAACATTATCCTCTGGTAGCATATCTTTCATAAGGGCTAATAACTCTGAAACTTTTATCCGACCATCCATTGTCCGCCTTTAAGTTGTACAACTTTAACACCGCAGACAATCTTGTGAATTTTGAACAACCAACATACAACGGTTTCTCTGCATCGCTTACCAACCTCTCAAACATTTTGGGACAATCCGCAAGATCTTCTTCAAGCGCTTCTGCAATCTCTTCGACTCGATCACAATCGTATGTGTCTGTGCAATCGTCGTTTGAAGCATACTTCCTATTACAACTCGACTCAGCATTCCCGGTACTTTTCTCACCATGCATTGTCCAACATGTATAACTTCTATCAATTCCAAACCATAGTAAATGAGATCCCAACTGATTCCCGTCAACCTTACCCCCGGCATAACAGCAACCCAAGCAAGGACACGGCATTCGAAGCGGGTCTTTGGAGTGCGCAACCGCAAACTCAACAAATTCCCATACCCCTTTCTCGTACTCTTTCGACAATCGGTTTGAATTCATCCATGTCTTATCCATGTCTTAATTAAGCTAAACAAAAACGGTCAAACTTTCACTCTTCACAAGTAACCCCTATGGCGAATTCAATTCACAAAGTTAGTAAGTACCTCACTTAACGATAAACGAAATTGACATCATGAATATTCCACATGCATGTCGAAATAATGAGTATTACTTAATATAATCTAAAAGTAAAATATTATAATTTAATTACATTACTTTTCTTTCTTAATAATAAATAGATAAATATATGAAATTAAAATTGTAAGAAATCTCTTTTAAATAAAAAGATGTTTTAAGTTTGAACTTGATTTTTGATAGTCTTGTTTAAAATTTTTATTGTATGTGTAGTAGATGTGTCAACAAATATCAAAATACAATGACTAAAATTATGAGTCCACGAGGAAAGATGATAATACAATTTATATGTAATAATTACTATTCTAAGCAAACAAGAGCTTTGTTTGAAAAATGTTTTGAACATAAAAAAATATAAAGTAAAAATAACAATGATAGAAAGTTTTTGGGGGGTTAGGATGTAATTAGTGATTACTATGATTACAGTTATATCAATATCAATTATACACATTTTATCCCTTAATCCATATTTTCACTTCACTATACAAACTCAGCATTTAATTTCAGCAGATTCACACTCTTAACTATACAAACTCAGCATCTAAGCTTACTACTACTAAGCCATATGCTGGATGTTAAACAATATCTAAAGAGCAATATTAGAGACATTGATTGATCTATCTATTTCAAGCATATTGAAAAGAAATTCAAAAAAAGATATATAATATAATGATATTCACCAAAAAAGCTACACTGTAAGGCATAATAATAAAATAATGAAAATCACCTTAGACGAAGATGTGAGTAGATTCAATTCAAATAGCAAAACAGCAAAAAGCAGCAGCAAAGATGGAAGACGATTGAGAAGCAATACCAAAACTTTATTCTCAAAACCACGCAAGCTCTAACCCTCCACCCAGGGCAAGACCATCAATAGCAGCAACTGAAGGTTTCCTTCCCCCTGAAAGATGAAATGAAATTCAAAATCAAAATAGAATACATCGACAAATGAGTTGCAAAGAAAACATCAAAAGAAACCGTACCTTCTATAGTGTCAGTAAGAAGGTCTACTGATATCAAACCAGGACTTGTCTTCTCTGTATATGGCAATGAAGAATTAGAAAATGAGTGCAAATACATTTACTAAAACAGAAAACCTTAAAAAAAAATATAAGAAAAATTACCTGCTAATCCCTCCGGTCTTTGAAGTAAAAGCAATACCAAAACTTTATTCTCAAAACCACGCAAGCAAAGAGTTGAAGACAAGATGCAAGCAAAGATGGAAGACGATGAGCAGTGCCGTTGAGAAGAAGACGATGAGAACAAGCAAAGATTGAAACGATTGAGAACGGAGAGAAGACGATGAGAAGACAATCGAAGAAGACGATTGAGAACGGAGAACGATTGAAACGATGTGAGTTTTCAACGATTAGGGATTTGGAAACGATTTTGTGAGTTTTCTGAGAATGCAAGATTTTGTGCGTTTTCAGCAGAAATTAGGGATTTGGAAACGAAGAACGCGTTTAGTATAATTTTGTTTTAAAAATTTTTAATTGTAAAGAGGGTATGACAGCGCTTTTGAAAAGCGCTTTCGTAACTAAGGCTATACCAGCGCTTTTGAGGATAAAAGCGCTCTTGTACCCCACCCCCTATATCAGCGCTTTTGAAAGCGCTTTCATAAGCCCCCTATAAGAGCGCTTTCAGAAAGCGCTTTCATACCCCCCCCCCCCCCACTATAAGAGCGCTTTTCAAAAGCGCCTTCGTACCCCAGCCTCTAAGAGCGCTTTCTGAAAGCGCTTTTGTAACCCCCCCCCTTTAAGAGCGCTTTTTTAGCGTGTTTTTTTATTTTGTTTTTAGCGCAACCTATACCAGCGCTTTTTACAAAAAGCGCTTTAGTAGGGGTGCTGCTAAAAGACAAATTTGGTGTAGTGTATCCAAATTCTTCTTTTGTTTCATTTAGTAATTCTTGAAATAGTTGTTGGTTCAAGTATGATACCGGAATCACAAACCGCCTCATTTTATCTCCAACATAGACAGCAAGATAGCCTTTAGAAACTTCATATCCCTTGGTAGATCCTTGGGTTGTGGAAAATGATGCCCTTCTGATAATACTTTTTATGCCAAAACCCATTGTTTTTTTCTGGTTATATAGGATTGACTGAGAAAGAAATATTTGAATGATGATAATTTAGAATGCAAAAGACTTTATGTTTGTTAAGAACCCAAGGAATAGTGTATATATAGGTCATAAGGGTCTCTTCTAACCAATTAACCAATGAATGCAAATTGATGAGTTGTACTAGGGCCTAGTGCGCGACAAGGGATCACATGGGACTGTCTTATAGAAGTCACTTTCAAGGATTAGGAAGCTAACTGGAAGGACATGAACACACATACCCCACATTCTAAGATAATGGCCAACATATAACCTACTTGAAATTAAGACATTGCAATGGTGAATGTAACCTGATGTTTATTGTTATAGCTAATCCAATGACCTCACATAACATGTTTCCTCTAACTAACAATTTAACTAATATACATTTATCTACTAATATTTCGGAATTACCTGCAATTTATGCAGGACTTGGTTGATGGCAGCTCAAAAACAGTGTGTGGAAGCAGGTAGAGAACGAATGTTGAACAGAATTTTGCGGTCCCAGCCTTGATAAACTCTCTAGTTGTGTTATATGTTGGTATACTATATATTATGACAATTGGTCTTTGTGAAAATCCTCAAAGACAATACCATGTGATCTTATATAGGCCTTTATCTTCTTGTAGATCCAATGACCCCATCTTCGTAATCTTACACTAAAGTATATCCCCCTTTATCCAATCATTCAAGTAGTCAATACTCAATAGTAGTCAATACTCGAGTGAAAAATTCTTTGAAGTGTTTGAAATATTTGTAAGGAATTTTAGAGTGTTTGAAATCTTTTCAAAGAAGTAACTTAAGCGATGAATAACTTGCATCTATCGGTCTTGGTCTTGTTTAAGATTAAAATAAGAGAAGGGGTTGAATCAACATCAAACGTTTAGGGTTTGTAGGATTGCTCTTGAACACTTTTCTTGTAATCATATTTTTGTAAAGTAAAAAATTATCCTAATTCCAAATTTAGAATTGGGGGGAGATGTAACCGTAGAGAGGACGATTGGTGAACTTCCTAAACAAATCCTTGTGTCTCTTTTCTTTTATTGCTTTACTTGCTTTAATCTTCATACATCGATTTGTCAAATAGCATTGAGTAATTTATCGACGCGTAGGAATTTTTTAAAACTGGTTTTTATTTTGAATAGTTTGTTGAGTTGCTTATAATCACTTTTGATTATAAGTACTTTTTCATATTAACACAACACAAAGGAAAATTATGAAACCTTGATCGCATGTCAAGTATTTGACAAATTTTTTAGATTGGTTAATTCAAAAGAAACTGGCAATGTTCTATCTCTTATTTTTATTTACTCTCTATATGCAATGTGTTGAATGTGTTTTTTGATCGATTGATTCATATAGAATTTCTTTTTGATTATTAAAGTTTAAATTGCTTTGTTGATTATCTTATAATCACTCTGATTGTAAGTGTTTTTGCATATCAATAAATATCAAAGAAAATTTTGAAAAATTGATTACGTGCCACATGTTCGATAAATTGTCATGGTATGTTTTTAATATGATTTCATTAGAAATAGGAAACCGTTGTGTTGAATATTAAACGGTTAATTGATATATTATCATGTTAATTGATTTTATCATTATGTTAATTCCATATGGCTTGTGCATATCCGAGTTTCCAATAACTAAGTTGGTTTAGATTACTATATGATTTAGGCCAAAATCCTTCTGCTCAACAGTTTTTCAAAGAAGTTTTAAAAATAATATTTTTGAAAGGTAATTTTTATTTGGGGATCTATTCACCCCCCCCCCCCCCCCCCCCTCTAGATCTGGTGTCGTAGTCTAATATCGGGGAAATGGTTAATCGTTCTCCAAGGAAAACACATTTCTCTTAGTGATAAAAGTCTTGATATTCCATCCACACCTTCTTACACAACGCAAGTGCTTACCTCATATGATGAAGTTGATGGAGATGTTGTGCTTGCTATTCGAATCGATCATGAAGAAGGCGTATGGGAAAATTAACAAGTACGTAATTTATTCTTTATTCATAATATGTTAATTATATGTTATAGTTCATAAGTATTTTTACTAACAAGTATAATTATTTGAAATCATAGGTCTTTTGAGTCAAGACACCGAGAGACAAGACACCAAGAGACAAGACACGAAGAGACAAGAAACAAAACACCAAGTTACAATTATGTGATGTTATGTAATGTGTACATTGTAGGTTGTTTGTTTTGATAAATTGTAGGATGTTTGTTTTGATACAATTGAATATGATATTGTTATGTGATATTATGAATATGATACAATTAATATTATTATGATAACTTTATCACAAATGTGAGTTGTATTTTTTGCAGTGATATGGTGAACAATAATACAGGTTAAAAAGTGGGATTAATTATTAAAGCAGGATAATATTTGTTAATTATGCAGAAAATGTAACAACGGTTATATATCATAACTGTTATAATATCTCGCGTGCTGTTTAGGAAAAATAAATATCAAAACAGTGCATCTGGGAATCGAACCTATGGCCATTACTTTTATCACAACAGTCTTTTGGAAAACCTGTTGTGATATGGTGAACGCTTTCTAGTTTATTACAACAGTTACTGGGCCATGATTGTAAGTATCATATATACCACCATACTCTATATAACAACGTTGAGGTCCACGTGATTATATATCTTTCTCAACCGTTGTTAAATGAGTTTTCCGTAGTAGTGCCCATTTAACTCCAATGATTTTTCTATCTTTAGGCATGTCAACTATAGTTCCCATGTTTTGTTTTTAGAATCATTTACATCTCATCCTTCATTGTATTTTTCCACTTTAGATCTTTTAATGCTTCCTCACAGCAAGCAGGTTCACATATTGCTACATTACATTGTTGGTAGATGTCAACAACAGATTTGTGCCTCTAATGAGAGGGTCATCTTCTAATTGTTCTTTTAGGATTCTTCCAGTCCCATTGTTGATCTTCATTAATATACACATCTCTAGAGACAGAAACCTTTCCATTTTGAGGATGATACACTTTATAGGCTTTTGAAACTGAACTATAGCCCACAAAGATGCCCAAAATTATTTTTTTGTCAAGTTTATCACGCTTAACCTATGGAACATGTGCAAAACAAACACAACCAAACACTTTAAGAAAGGATAGTGAAGGCTTATACACATACCAAGCTTTAAAAGGAGTTTTATCTTTCAAAGCCTTCGAAGGAAGTCAGTTTTGATGAAAGACTTATGTGTTTTTTGCTTCTGTCTAAAAATGTTTAGGCATCTCCTTCTCATGCAACATACATCTAGCAATCTCTATTACATGCCTATTTCTCCTTTCACTAACTCCATTTTGTCGTGGAGTGTATGGTGTTGTGAGTTGTTGTCCAATTCCAGCTTCTTCACAAAATAAATTAAATTGTGTTGATGTATACTCCTTGCCATTATCAAACCTCAAAAATTAAATCTTGCAGCCGCTTTGATTTTCCACCATTTTCTTGAACTTTGCAAATACTCCATCCACTTCATGCTTGAATTTAAAGAAAAAATCCAGCACATTCTTGTAAAATCATCTATGAAAAGAATAAAGTAGAGAATACCTTGTAATGATGGTGTTCTTTGAGGCCTGCCGCATCCGTGTGAATGAGTTGCAACTTTTGAGAGACTTTCCAAGTAGCTTTGGGAAATGGTAATCTATTTTGTTTACCAAATTGATAAGTATTGAAATTTGGAAAATGATTGGACAATACCGGTAGAACTTTCATCATATCTTTCTTTTCCATGTTCAAAATTCTTTGAATATGATGATGACCAAGTCGCTTGTGCCAAAGTTCTGTCGAACTAACATAGGTGAAATAAGTTGTTTGCTCCTCCTCAGTTAGATCAAATGAGAAGCTTCTAAGCCTCATTTTAACCTTTAATATCTCCCGACCAGTAGTGTCAAATATAACATAATATTGATTTTCAAAAGATACTTTAAATTCTTTTTCTATCAACTGACCCACACTAAGCAAGTTTTGGGAAATATCAGGTACATAAAGAACATTTGAAATTGTCTTTATACCTGAAGTTGTTGAAATTAGGATGATTCCTTTTTATTTTGCAGAAATATAACTATCATTCCCAATTCTGACCTTTGAAACTTTAGTAGGCTTTAAATCATTGAAAAGAGTTTTATCATATGTCATATGGTTTGTACAACCACTACCAATCAACCAACACTCTGAGCTATTCTTCATTGAAGAAAATGACATTGTAGACATTTGATCTTCTTCATCTTGCTCTAAAACTGGGGCATTGACTTCATTTTGTTGAGACTTGCCTTTGCATATCACCGCTTCATGTCCAAGTTGATTGCACCTGTTGCATTTTGCATCTGGTCTTCTCCAACATCTAAATGGTGGATGACCCAATTTTCCACAGTGCTCACAAGGTGGAATTTTTTTTCTTTTTTCCCTTATATTTTCTTTGGTTCTTTGCACTACTTCCACCTACATGATGTTTGGCTGGTAAAGCACCTTCAACCACATGATCTTTCCTCATGAGCCTCTGTTTCTCTTGAGCCTGTAAGACATGTAACACTGCCGCCAAGGCGATCTTAGACAAATCTTTTGTGATCTCCAAGGTGTTTATTGATGCTTCGTATCTCTCAGACACTAACCAGAATTTTTTCAACGATTATGGAAATAGTGAATTGAGTGTCGAGAAACCTAACCTTGTTTGCAATGGAAAGTTCAAATTCAAATTCCCCCATCAAGTTCAACACTTGCATGCCTCAAATATCTCATCTCCGCGTATTCTTCCTTCAAATAGTCCCAAATTGCTTTTGCAGTTTTAAGGGTCATAATTATGGTGAATACAGTTTGTTAAACACCGAAAAAAAGAACTGATTTTGCATTTGCCTTCTGAGATTTTTTCTCCTTGTGATATTTTAACTGAGCCATGGTAGGATTATTTGGCAGTTGAGGAACTTCATAGTCCTCTGCCATGGCCTCCCAAAGATCCAAAGCCTCTAGGTAAGACTCCATTCTTACTGCACAAAGGTCTCATAAGATGAATTTAGGGAGGAGAAACCTGTTTCAATATCCATTTTCACAGGTCCCGTAAGATGATAGCTTTGCTACGAATTTGTTGATTTTATGACTGAAAGATGAAAACATAAAAGTATAGGAAAGGAAGTTTCAAGTTGAGAAGGAATATGGAATTCATTTCTTTCATTCAGCAAAAGCATTATAGTTAAGTAATTCAATCTAAAATTGAACACTACATGTTTCCAAAACTTTAACAAACAACAACTACTTGCTCCTAAAATGTAGGAACTACTAATTGACTGAACAAAAACTGAAACAAAATAAAATTATAATCACTTATTGTTTATAAATGAATCTATGGTAATAATATAATTAGTGAATTTTTCTTTTGGATTTCACCATCAATATCTGGTCCGTTGAACCGTCTAATTTGATTCAAAGGTCAGTTTGGACATCATGTAGTTCTAGTCTCCTTCAAATCGTAGTTGTTGAGATCGAATCATATATATGCTATTTGTAGTACATGTAAATATAAAATAAATAATTTAACTATTTAATAAGAAATGATTATATAATCTCTATTGTATATAAAAAAATTAATTGTATTATTGTAAATGATTGAACCATAATACATAGGTGTACTAAAAAAATTTAAAAAATATAAAGCTAGAGGAGAAAAACACAATAAGACTGGAACTAAAGCTCAGAGAATAGTTCAAAAGATTTTAGATATTCTCTTTTGTAAATCAAAGGTAAAAAATTAAAAGACTTTAAAGTCATGAAATAGTAAAATATTAAATTTGTCTGTTAAATATGCAAAATATAGTACAGTTTGGATATTGTAGAGAAGATATGCACATGGCTTATGTCAAAAGATCACTTAATTATCCCAAAGAAAAACAGTAGTACTAATACATAGGGGGTGGACAACCGATCGGTTTCAGATGAAAAATGAAAATCAATTCATAACTGTGGTGGACACATATATGCCCATCATTGTTTGTTTGGGATGATAGATTTCACTGGTGACCGATTTCTCGGATATGCGGTGCTTAAATTCCTGGGGCGATTTTAGTTTCCCTTATCCTGCAAAAATAACCAAGAGCTTTTTCCATCGTTCATTTCATACACTTTTCTCAAGACACAGATTTCAAATCCCTTTCCATATGATACGATTTCTCTTGCGTTCAATATCAGCAATCAAGTAATTTAAGCATTTATGATTCAGTTAGACGCCATGGACGAAAGCTACTTCATGTTGAAATAAACATTAAATGTGTTAGTAATAAGCTTTGCATTTAATTATGGTAGTAGGAAGGACAATAGTTTAGTAAGTTATGATAGTTATTAGTAGCATTTATGTTTATGTTTATGTCTTAGAATTGTAAAAGTTTATTTGGGTCTATAAAGGACCAAGTGTGTAATTTATTTTACTAAGAGCAATATGCAAAATTTTATACAGAAGTCTGATTCAAAATCCAACAATTTGGCATCAGAGCTCATGGCAAACATGATGAATCAAATGTGGTTATCACGGCTAACGAAGTCAAATTATGAAAACTGGAGTATCCAAATGAAAGCTCTTCTTGGATCTCTAGACGCGTGGGAGGTGACCCATGATGGGTTTGAAGAACCAACAGAAGTTGGGGGATTTACAGCAGCTCAAACGAAGGCGTTGAAAGAGACGCGAGCGAAGGACAAAACGACATTATACATGTTGGTCATGGTTGTAGATGAATCAGGCTTTGAGAAGATTGCTGGTTCGACTACGTCGAAACAAGCGTGGGACACGTTAGAAAAAGTGTTCAAAGGAGCAGATCGAGTGAAGCAAGTTCGACTCTAAACTCTTCGTGGCGAATTGGAGAGGATACAGATGAAGGATACATAAATTGTATCTGATTACATCACACGTGTGCAAAAGGTGGTGAATCAACTCACCAGAAATGGAGAGACAGTAGCTGATGCAAGAGTTGTTGAAAAGATCTTGAGATCTTTAACAGACAAGTTTGAAAATCTTGTGTGTGCAATAGAAGAGTCGAAGGAACTTTCGACGCTCTCAATCGAAGAGCTCACTGGTTCGCTCGAAGCACATGAACAACGAAAGATGAAAAAGAAAGAAGAAGCAGACGAAGAAGCAAACCAAACCAAGGAATCGAACAAAGATGAAAATGTACTCTTTTCTCACAACTTTCGAGGAAGAGGACGTGGACGTGGAGGTCGTGACAGGGGTCGAAGTGGTAGAGGTAGCAACTTCGAAAGAGGACATTCGAGCCAACAAAATTGGCGTGGCAGAGGACGTGGTCAAAGAGGTGGTCGTTCGAATTATTCCAACTTCGAATGCTACAAGTGTGGGAAGTATGGACATTACGCGAAGGATTGCAACTCCTACAAATGTTACAACTGTGACAAAGTGGGACATCTTGCAAAAGACTGTCGAAACGAAAAGAAGATTGAAGAAACAACCAATCTAGCCTTGAAAGCTGAATCGAATGAAGGCTTTCTCCTGATGGCTCAAAACGAAATCAACACCAATGACAGTGTTTGGTATCTTGACTCAGGAGCAAGTAATCACATGTGTGGTTACAAACACCTGTTTAAAGATATGAAGGGAATTGAAGATGGTAGTGTGTCTTTTGGAGATGCATCGAAAGTGAAGGTTGAAGGAAAGGGCACAATCAGTTACTTGCAGAAGGATAGCTTGATTGGATCAATCGAAGACATTTACTATGTACCAGATCTTAAGACCAACATATTAAGTCTGGCACAACTTACATAAAAAGGTGCTTCGATACTGATGAAAGATCGAACACTGCAGTTGAAGGACAAAGCAGGATATCTGATTGCCGCTGTCGAAATGGAAAGGAATCGAATGTACAAACTGAACCTGAGGAATATTTGAGAGAAATGTCTGCAAATCGAAGTGCAAGACAAAGCGTCACTATGGCACATGCGCTTTGGTCATCTACATCATGCTGGTTTGAGAAGGTTGGCAAAAAGGAACATGGTGCATGGACTACCAGACATGGATTTCGAAGGAAAATTCTATGAAGAATGTGTGCTCAACAAACAAACAAGAACCTCATTTCAAAATAAGGCAGAGTATCAAGCTAAACATATACTCGAATTGATACATACTGACATATGTGGGCCAATCACTCCAGAATTCTTCAGTGGAAAAAAGTACTTCATTTCCTTCATTGATGACTTCTCAAGAAAAACCTGGGTCTACTTCCTGAAAGAAAAATCTGAAGCATTAGAAGTGTTCAAAAAGTTCAAAGTAATGGTGGAGAAGGCAACAGACAGACACATCAAAGCAATTCGATCTGACAGAGGAGGAGAGTATACTTCGATGGCCTTTGTGAAGTACTGTGAAGAACAGGGCATAAGGAGATTCCTAACTGCACCATATTCACCTCAACAAAATGGTGTGACTGAAAGGAAGAATTGAACTATTTTTGACATGGTTCAATCAATGCTCAAAAGCAAGAACATGTCGAAAGAATTCTGGGCAGAAGCAGTACAATGTGCTGTTTATATTTAGAATAGATATCCACATTCGAAGTTAGAAGACAAAACACCACAAGAAGCATGGAGTGGACAGAAGCCAACAATTTCTCATCTCAAGGTATTTGGTAGCATAGCTTATGCACATGTACCAGATCAACGAAGAACAAAGCTTGAAGACAAAAGTCAGAAGTACATATTCATTGGATATGATGAGAAGACGAAAGGGTAAAAGCTATTCAATCCCATAAGCAAGAAAGTGATCGTGAGCAGATACGTTCGAATGAACGAAGCAAGCAAGTGGGACTGGAACAATTCGACAGAGGTTGTTGACACAGTCAAAGAAACAACTATAGCTGTACCAACAAGTATTCCAGAAGAACATGAAGAAACAGAAGATGGAGATGAACCTCTACAACCAAAAATGAGAAGTTTGCAAGATTTGTATGATTCAACAAGTGAGGTGCATCTTGTGTGTCTTCTGGCAGATGCTGAAAATATCAGTGTCGAAGAAGCGTTAAGAGATAAGAAGTGGAAAAGTGCCATGGACGAAGAAATTAGAGCAATCGAACGCAACAATACTTGGGAGCTAGTAGAATTACCAAAAGGAAGTCAACCCATTGGTGTAAAGTGGGTATTCAAGAAAAAGATGAATGCTCAAGGAAAAATCGAAAGATTCAAAGCACGGCTGGTTGCAAAGGGATACAAACACAAGGCAGGAATTGACTATGACAAAGTGTTTGCGCCTGTTGCAAGAATGGAGACAATTCGATTACTCATTTCTCAAGCTGCTCAGTTCAAATGGCCAATATTTCAAATGGATGTCAAGACAGCATTTTTGAATGGTGTGCTCGAAGAAGAAATCTATGTCGAACAACCACTTGGATATATGAGAACTGGAGAAGAGAAGAAGGTGTTGAAACTGAAGAAAGCACTGTATGGGCTGAAGCAAGCACCTAGAGCATGGAACACACGTATTGACACATATTTCAAGGAGAATGGATTCGAGCAATGTCCTTATGAACCAACCCTCTATGTGAAGAAAAATGGAAGTGATTTATTACTTGTTGCTCAACTATGTTGATGATCTTATTTTTCTAGGCAGTGATGTTCAGATGATCGAAGACTTCAAAAGAACCATGACAAGCGAATTCAAAATGACAGACTTAGGTTTGATGAGATTCTTTCTTGGTCTGGAGGTTCGACAAGAAGAAAATCTTAGAAAAATATAAAATGAAGAATTGCAATCCAACTTCGATGCCAATGGAACCAGGTACAAAGCTGTCAAAGTTTGATGGAGGAGAACGGGTCGAAGGAAGAAAATATCGAAGCTTGGTAGGTAGCCTTCGATATCTCACATGCACAAGGCCAAATATTTCACTAAGTGTTGGCATAGTGAGTCGATTCATGGAGGAGCCAATACACACACATTGGAAGGCGCTGAAACGAATTCTAAGATACATCCAAGGAACAGTATCACTTGGAATGTTTTATTCAAAGACAGAAGACTACAAGTTAGTGGGTTATTCTGACAGTGACTGGTGTGGAGACATAGACGATCGAAAGAGCACTGCTGGATATGTGTTTTTCATGAGAAACACAGCTTTTACTTGGCTATCAAAGAAGCAGCCTATAGTGACACTTCCGATGTGTGAAGCAGAATATGTGGCAGCATCCTGGTGCGTCTGTCATGCAGTATGGCTCAGAAGGTTGATAAGCAAGATGGAACTGAAACAGGGAGGTCCAACAATAATACAAGTGGACAATAAATCAGCTATCGAACTGGCAAAGAATCCAGTGAATCATGAATGAAGCAAACATATAGACGTTCGATTTCACTTCATTCGTGAACATGTGAAGGAGGGAAGCGTCGAATTAAAGCATGTAGCAAGCAGAAACCAAGCAGTTGATATCTTCACAAAACCACTATCAAAAGAGGTCTTCGACAGAGGAAAGAAGATGATAGGAATGCTGGATGGAAGAAACATTTAAGTTTACAGAGTAGTTTTGTTGAAATAAACATTAAATGTGTTAGTAATAAGCTTTGCATTTAATTATGGTAGTAGGAAGGACAATAGTTTAGTAAGTTATGATAGTTATTAGTAGCAGTTATGTTTATGTTTATGTCTTAGAATTGTAAAAGTTTATTTGGATCTATAAAGGACCAAATGTGTAATTTATTTGACTAAGAGCAATATACAAAATTTTATACAGAAGTCTGATTCGAAATCTAACACTTCAAACTGATGAAAATAATGTTGTGGTAAGTGATATTTTGGTTGTTAGTCAAGATGGAAATGGAAACTTTAGTGATAGGTCAATAAAATAATTATCACAGACAATCACAATGTTATGATGGTTTCACTATATTCAATTTAGCTACATTTGGTAAAAAAAATATCTATATTATGTCATATGTTATATATCAAAGATTTCACTAACTTATACTTGATGCTTCACGTGGAATTTCAGTTGTGGTTAAAAAAATATCATTTTTGGAAGTTCATTAAACATAATTAGAAGTAAAAACATGCAGAAATTTTGTTTTTAGAGGCCAAATCAAGGATTTCAAATTCTCACTTTAGAGAAAACATCAGTTTCAAGGTACAATCTTTATACTCCTCTTTAATTCAATTTTGTTTGCTAATAAAAAATAAAAAATTCAAGAGAGAGGTACAAACTTGTTAATTTCAGTTCCAATAGTTATTAATGATAATTTCAGTTTCTCACAATAAACGTAAATTCTACATGATAAAAGTTAAAAGTGTTTGAATAATCTCTTGTATAATTAACATTCTCATTCAGGAAACATTTTGATTTCCTAAGGAATGATATATGGCAGAATTAACAAAATGAAAAATCTTCATAATTGAAGAAAATGCTTTATGTACAAATTAATTTCAACTAATCTATCTCAAACTAGTCTATCTAAATCTTCATTAGCATGATTTATAACTCAATTCAATCTAGAAGTGAGGTTTAGGAATTCATCTTCACTGCATGGAATTGTTAGACCACCCATAGGATGATCATATCCAAATTCTTCTTCTGCTTCAATAAGTAATTCTTGAAATAATGGTTGGTTCAAGTATGATACTGGAATCACAAACCGCCTCATTTTATCTCCAACATACACGGCGAGATATCCTTTAGCAACTTCAAATCCCTTGGTAGATCCTTGGGTTCTGGTAAATGATTTTCTTCTGATAATACTTGTTATGCGGAAACCCATTGTTTTTTTATGGTTATAGGATTGGTTGAGAAATAGATATTAAGTTGTGATGTTTTAGGATGTAAAAGACTTGTGTTGCTTGTGAAACCATGGAGTAGTGTGTATATATAGTTGTAATAGGGCCAAGTGAGGGAGAAGGGATCACATGGTATTGTCTAATAGAGGTCAGTTTCAAGTATTAGGATATTTAAGACAATGAAATGGTGAATGAAACCTGATGTCTGTTGTTGCATTTTGTTATAGCTATTTAAATGCTGGACATGCTTTAGACATATCACATGTTTCTTCAAATTGACAATCCAGCTAATATATGATTTATGTGAAACTTGTGTAGGCCATGATTCATAGCATCTCAAAAACAGTGCTTGGAGGCAAGAAGAGAACCAATACTAAACACAAGATCACAAACCATAATGAACCACATTTTATATTTTTGCAAGAGGACACATACTCCGTGAAATTTGCATACCAGAACAGAACTTTGCGGTCCCTGCCTTGATAAACAAGCATGAAGGTCAATTAAATTTCTTTGTTGTCTATTAAGAGATTTGATGTTTATGAAAGACCTCTAAGACAATACCATGTGATCTTATCTATGCTCTTGTCTCCTTGAATACTCTTTGATCTCATCCTCCTAATCTTATACTATAGTCTTCACCAATTATTCATGTAGCCAATACTTTCTTAATATTCATTTATCTATATATTATATATATTCATTTCTACAAGCATTTAGAACCAACACATATCACTCACATCCTAAAGCATTAGAATATCAAAAACTTTCCCTTGCATACAAGTCTTTTTAGAAACATCTTCGTTTCAACTTTCAACGCATAATATAATGGGTTTTCGTATTCCTAGTATGATCAGAAGAGCGTCATCTTCTAAAGCTATGGCCATGCCAAAAGGACACGTTGCTGTGTATGTTGGAGAGAAACAGACGCGGTATGTGATTCCAATTTCATACTTGAACCAACCGTCGTTTCAAGACTTGCTTAGTCAAGCCGAGGAAGAGTTTGGATACGATCATCCGATGGGTGGCCTCACCATTCCATGCACAGAAGATGTATTCCAAAATATAACTTGTGGCTTGAATGGACTATGAAAATAACACCAAAAGAGACTGACATAGCTTAGTACATAGAGTTTTTTCCTTTTTTTTTGTAAACTAGGTGTCTTAGGAAATTGTAGATGGGAATAAATCACCATCAGATTGACAAATACAGTGTTTAATGACAATAATTTCAAGTACTCAAATATCATCTCTGTGTTTTTGGTAATTGCACTTAAGAACTTATGAAATATATGAGTAATGTTTCTTGCTATAAAAAAAGGAATTGGTATACTAGAAATTTTAAAAGCAGGAATATATAGTTTTAAAAGTGCTTAAGAGCTCATGATTCTTAGCAAGGGCCGAGCACAATTAATAGTATGATGCCTTTTCTTAGGATATCTTTATTTAAAGAATCGACTGGTTAAGTGACAGACAAAGGCTCAAAAACCACCACATGATGTAGTCATTCATTCTCATCAAAAGTCTCCATATATTTTCAACTATCTTTTAATTTCGGCATGCAAACGAACTTACACCAATGCGATACTAGACTGGAAATTAGTATTGGGAAGTGAAATTAAACAACACTGGTAAAAAGAACCTACCAAAGTGATAAGACATAGGGAAGAAAGTAACAAAGGAACATAAGAACTGGCAGCAATGTTTATATGCAGGAGATGGAGACATTAAGCAAGGAACAAACTCTAGAGAGAGGTATAGCTGTTCTTGCCAGTTTTGGAGTGAGGAGAAATTGTTGGCGGTATTCTAGAGGTGGTATGTGAAAAATTATAGTGTTGCAGGATTCTGCAGAGAAAACTACTTTTTATACTATACTTCTACTGGTGGATGACCATTGAAAAACTCTGCTTTTTTTTTTAATTCACAAAACACTTCTTACTTATAATCTTAGCATTACAAAGCCTTTATATAGGCTTGAATGAAACTGATAGAGAATACAAATAAGTTGCTAATCAAGATGAGGACTCTTTGATTCTCTCAATTTTAATAATACAACTCTACCATAAATCTAAATAAAGACAATCATTATAATGTGATGGTTACAATTCTCTCATAATGCTTCCTAAAGATAGTGGTGGTTACAACACATTAATTTTAACACCCCCCTTAATGTGTTGCTCTTTAACTCCCATTGCTTCTCTAAGTTGCTGAAATCTTCCTCTTGGTAGTGCTTTAGTAAAAATGTCTGCAAGCTGCTCTTGTGAATTACATAACACTAACTGCACATCACCATCTTCGATCTGTTGGCTGAAGATTTTGATGGCACAGTTCAAAACGAAGCAAGTTGGATGTTTCGTTGGGAAAAAGCAAGATGTTATGGTTCGGAATGGTAGAAGCAGTTCTTCGAACGAACATGTCAAAGCTCGGAGCTTCGAGTGACAGTTGTGAAGATATATTTAAAAGAAGCCTCGAAGTGGTAATGAGACTGTGTTTAAGAAATAAGTTCGAAGCGAAGAGTGCCAAAACATTTGAAATTCAAACGCAAGCGGGATGTTCGAAATTTAAAATATATGCGCTGAAGCGTTCGAAGACGCGTGGAAGCTAGAAAGGAGTGGTGTTCTGCATGTTCTGAACGTAGCAGAATCTTATAGGCAAGACCGTTATGGTCGAAGTAGTATAAATAGAAGTCTTAGTACTAGGATTTCGTGTGTCATATCTATTGTACAAAATTCAGTAAACATTCAAAATACCACATGGCTAGGGAAACGAATGTTCGAACAATGTACGTATGATAACACCAAATATTTATGATTCAGTAAAACTCTTTATCATTTTCAGTTCATCTTCTATCTTCATGTCAATATCATTCAAAAGCCTTTACATTAAAGTATTTTCATTCAAAGTCATTTACTGATTTCTTGCATTTAAACGCTTTCTTTCTATTTTGAATCCTTTACATTTCAAAAATTCTTTTACATTTCAGGTTTTTTATCTTCATGCTTTTGTCATTCGAATACCTTTTCATTCAAAGTCATTTACTGATTTCTTGCATTTAAACGCTTTCTTTCTATTTTGAATCCTTTACATTTCAGAAATTCTGTTACATTTCATGTTTTTATACTTCAAAGTTATTTACTTGTTTCTTGCAGTTTTATATTTCTTTGCAATCGAATCTTTATTCATGCAATTTAGTTCCGCATGTCTTTACTTGATCATGTCATTAGATCCTTTTAATATGGTAATCGAAGTCATTTGAACGTCTATAAAACATTCCAAACACAAATCCTAACTATGAATATCAGTTTTACAATTAGAACTATCCAAACGACCAATACCCCATAGGATCAATCTAGTCGATCCTGCAAGTTACCAGAGAGATTAAATAACAGTCATTAAGATTATTTGATAGTTTAGAGGACTAGCGGTTGTTTACCAGAAATCACTGTGAACAAATTGGCACACCTGGTGGGACCGTCATTGGTCGTTACGAAATTTAGAACAAAGTAAAGATTGTTGAGACATAACCATTGTAAAAGTATTTTCTGAGTGATAAGTTCGTTGTTATATGAACCTTAGAAGTGGTAGAATAACCAATAGCAATCAACCCTTACCCAGAAGAAAACGTTTGAACAAAATGTCTAATCCAAACAATCAACAAGGGAAACAAAATATCCCACATGCAACAGGCACTAATATGTCCGCTTCGAAGGGAACATCTAATGCGATCCCTTCGAACGCACAGTCTGTTGCATCTTCTACCAGTAGTGTAGCCACGAATGGAACAAGTGGCATGTCGACTAACAGTTCGATCCTAGGCAATACAGGAACTATTGGTTATCCCGGGGGATTCGTCCCACCATCAGGGACACAAACCCATTTCGCCACCCCACTAACTAGACCATCCAGTTTCGATGGTAACAGACACAGAAATTCCTCTTATGGGATGCCAACATCTTTTATGGCGGGTCTGCACACTTCGACATCGAATACGTCACCACAATTAGGGTCTGGGTCTGGGGCAAATCAAGTTATGACAAATAACCAAGGGTCAGTAGGTTATAGTGCAATGCCTATCCTAACCACAAAATCAGTTGGCCTTTAGGCAATTAATGGATGATAGTAACCATAATATGATAGAAGTGTTAGCGCAAACTATACAAGAGATCTTTGCCCCCAATAGTACAAAATGTAACTGTGACAAACAGAGAAAACGCGGATAACATGAGTCGAATAGCAGATTTTTTCGCTCCCCCAGAAAGGCGTAGGCAGAATCAGGCGGGAGTTCGAGCAAACGTACCTATCATAGAACAAGTTGCTGATGACCCACCCTATAGACCAGACAGAGAGGGGGTTAATTTGGGGGCAAGGGCACAAGGGTTATAAGCCCCAATGATTCAAGGCCCACAAAGGGAAATTATAGAACCAGGGGCAAGGATAGAAAGGTTAGAAGTCCCAGGGTTTCGAGAAGAACAACCTAGAGGAGTTGTCATGGTGGGTCGAAATCAAGATGCTGATGCAGTCGTTTACAGAATTCGAAACGATAACATCTTGGCAGAAAATAATTTAACCACCATGATAGAGAGAATCATGGCCCAAAATGGCCTCAATACAGGAATTAGAAGGCCAAATTATGTCTCTCCTATATTAGATTACATAATGCATACTGATTTACCAAGGGGATATAAAGTCCCTAAGTTTACAAAGTTTGCTGGAGATACCAATGAATCAACAGTCGAACACATAGCCAGGTATCTAACCGAAGCGGGAGATATAGCAAATAATGAAGACCTTAGGATCAAATATTTCCCAAGTTCCCTAACTAAGAACGCTTTCACATGGTTCACCACTTTGCCTCCTGGGTCCGTAGATACTTGGGCTCTGTTGGAAAGATTATTCCATGAACAATTCTACATGGGACAATCTAAAATAAGTCTGAAGGAACTAGCCAGTGTTAAGAGGAAGTTTACTGAACCCATAGATGATTATCTGAATAGGTTCAGGCTCTTGAAATCTAGATGCTTTACAGTAGTTCCTGAACATGAGTTAGTCGAAATGGCTGCTGGCGGCCTGGATTACTCTATTCGAAAGAAATTAGATACACAATACTTGAGAGACATGGCTCAATTAGCCGATAGGGTTCGACAAGTCGAAAGGCTAAAGGCCGAAAAGGCCAGAGTTTTTAAAAATAACAAGAAAGAAAGGGTCTCCTATGTTGGAGCTGAGGAAGCAGAAGATTATCCTGAATTTGAAGAGGTCGAAATTGATCTCGCTGAATTAAAACAGGCCTCACCTTACTCTTGCAAATTATTGGTTCCCGCAAAAGGGAAAGAAATTGTTGAAAATGAGAAAAGTGACAAATTCCCAAAGAAGGTTTATACCTTCGATGTAACTAAGTGTGACGAGATTTTTGATTTGCTTGTCAAAGATGGCCAACTCATTATGCCATCAAATGTCAAAATACCTCCTTTAGATCAAAGGAAGAAAAGAGGATTTTGTAAGTATCATAGTTTCCTAGGCCACAAAACCTCAGTGTTTTCTTTTCAGGGATCTAATTCAAAATGCAATTAAGGATGGCAGACTGAAATTCGCTGACAAACCAAAAATGAAAATAGATGAAGATCCTTTGGATGTCGCAGACACCAATTACTCCGAGCCTGTATGCATTGGAGAAATCAATATGGTGGAAGCAGATCAAGATGACACTCCATTAGGAGAGAAAGGCACTGAGAATGAAAGTTGGGTGTTAGTCGAAGTCAACAGGGGGGTCACTGAGGACGTCCACAAGCAACCAGAGGCTTCGATTGAAGCAGTACCTTTGGCTGTTTCGAAAGAGATCCAGGCTACTGAAGGCCAGGAAAACCAAAAGCAAGAGTTGACACAGGTTACTGAAGGCCTGAGGCTAAAATTGGAGAAAGTCCAGATCACAAAGCCACCCTCCCCTCAGAAAGAAATATGGGATACTTTAGGAGAGCCCAGTGGAAAGTTTGACTACTTGGTGAAGTATTCTGCCCCAGAAAGTTCAAAAATCCAAATTGAAGATATAAAACCTATAGGGTGGGGAGATGATGACATAAAGGGGGAGGATGTAGATGTAAACATGGTGGATATGGAGAGACCTCGTTCTGAAATGGAGGAGATGGAGAGATACTTAGAAAAGGAAAAATACAAAATGGAGGATAATTATGCTGGGGATGCCAGTCTTAAAGATTACCTCATGTTGTGCCACAAAGGAGATGCGGAAATGATACTATGCCCTAGGTGCAGCATCATCTGCAACCAGAGAATTGCTGCAAACTTCGAGAGGATACAAAGGGCACGAACTGGCATCAACTGGCGCCAGGATAACCAGTTATTCATGTGTTATCCTAAAGCTGGAGAAAGTTTGTTGGAGTTCTTGGTTCGCTGTTACAAAGGAGCAACACAATGTCTAGTATGCCCAAGGTGTTCTGCTGTGTACGATCAAAGTATGGCCAGAGCCTTCGAAACAATCCCTTTCGCCCCATGCTGGAACCACCAAGAGACTGGTCAGATGGGCCAACGTTTCGATAGCAAATACACTCAACGAAGGCCTGATAGTCCTTATCCCAAAGGCGCACAAAGGGTAACGTTCAAAATTCCTGCTGAAATACCAACAGACAAGTGGCTGCAAGTCAGAACGGACAAGGGCAAAGACAAATGGAGAAACAATGAACGAAACGCACGCCACGCTATGACATATAGAAGGCAGTTCAACATGGCGAAGAGGGAAGAAGTGAGGTTAGAAAACTACAAAGGAAGAAACCCCATGTCAAGATCACAATGGCGAAGGCAACAGAGAATTCGAAAGGCTGAAAGGGAAGTTGTGGCAAATAAAGGAGCAACTTCGATAAAAAACCAAGGAGAATCAAGCACCAACAAACCCACACCAAATAATCAAACTGAGGACAAACCCCCAGTTAGTAGGAGACTCTTCTCTGAAGCACAACCAACTAAATCGAAGGAATACACACCAGGTCCAGAAGAAGACGAGGATATGCTAACGGACAACTTCGAATCAGAGGGGGAGTCTTCGCTCAATATCAATTGCAACGTGGTATCTGTACTACCTTGTGAATTTGGACAGGAAACTGAAATCGAAGAGTATGAGGAGGATGATACAATAGATCTGATGAAGCATAGGCCTGTGTGTTACTACGTGATGGATAACGGAGCTGTCGAGGAGCAGAATGCTTTCTTCGAGCGCCCAGAACCAGCTATGAAAAATTATCTGAAGCCATTATTCATTCGGGCAAAGGTTGGTGCCCATGGCGTAAATAAGGTTTTAGTGGATGGGGGCGCTGCAGTTAACTTAATACCCCATTTCATGCTGAAAAAGTTAGAAATACGCGAGGGTGACATCAAACCACACAACATGGTTCTATCCAATTATGAAGGGAAAGTAGGCCAAACATTGGGAGTAGTTCAACTGGACTTGACGATAGGATCAAGCTGCAGGCCCACCATGTTCATGGTGATCGAAGCCAAAGCCAACTACAACTTGTTGTTGGGAAGAGAGTGGATCCATGGTGTAGGAGCAGTTCCTTCGTCAATGCATCAGAGGTTGGTTTTATGGAGAGAAGATGGGATCGTGGAGAATATTGAAGCGGACCAGAGTTACTTCAGGACAGCAGTCAACTTAGTTGACAAGAGGAATTATGACAAACATTTGGCCAACATTGCTCCTTTAAGGTCTCAGCTGCTTGATGCACAGTGGTTTCCAAGTGTGTGGGATCATAAGTGGTTTCGAAATAAGTTTGAAAATCCCTAATCTCTTTGGCGTGAGTGAACATACCTTTCTTGGAGTGTACCTGCACATCGAACGCATCAGTTAGTTTCTGTTGAATGGAGAGGGTATCGAACATATAAGATTGGTAGAACTTTGTCCACCATTCCAGAAAACCCTTTGCTGTGAAGTGTGTGGGTTCAAAAGGTATTAATTCAAAATGGGCGAAGCCTTGATATTGTTCCTGTTGCAGTTTGGCTTCTCTGGCTTTAAAGGTTCGACCAGAAGTGATGGCACTCTCTGTTTGGAACAGAGGTTCAGGGATTAGTTGGCACAGGCCAAATTGTCTAGAAACAAAGTTGGGTTGATAGGCAAAAAGGAAGATTTGATTCTTGGAAGGAGTGATTCGTGAGGAGATTAATCTGGGAAGCAAAAAGGCTTTCCAAATATCTTGAATTTCTTTGCTTTTAACTGCTTCTGAAAGAGGCATGGTGAACCGTGATGGTCCATGAGTCCTTGAAGCAAAGGGCGCCATGGTCTCTTCAAATTTGTGTCTTTTGGAAAAAATCATGATATAGTTTGAGAAAAGGACCTTGAAGTCATCTTTATCATCGTTTGGGGTAAGTTTTCGCAGCCTCGTACCTTCAATGATTCTATCCGCCATCTCCGGATCTTGTTCAACAATGGTGTTAGCAGTTGATAGTGAGGGTTCAAACATGGCATTAAGCCATAATTGGAGTAACCAGAAGGGGCCAGCTAGAAGGATGTTTTTGGGAGTGTGGGATTTCAAACTCGAAACGGCTGATCTTAAGCTTTCGTAAAGATCAACAAGTAACAGTTCGCTTAAACACACCCTCATATTCTCATGTAAGTCTCTAGCTAGAGGGATGAACCTGCTTGCTACCTGTAAGGACCTGCTGCAGAATACATACCTTGATAACCATAAGGTGAGGAAAGCAATATGTTCCACATCTGACACACTATCTCCTTCAGTGTGATAGTGGCTAATGAATTTTGAAAAGCTGGCTAATTTGACTTCGAAGTCAATAATGCTGGAGTGCTCTTCATTGTCAGGGATGTAGGTTTCTCCTATTGGTGACAAACCAGTAATGGCTGCTATATCGAAAAATGTGGGTGTAATCATTCCCCCAGGGAGATGAAAGGTGTTGTAGGTGCTGTCCCAGAAATATAAGGACGCAAATAATAATGGATGACTATAGGTGAAGCCTAGTTTCGATAACTTAATCAAATTGTAGATTCCTAATTCCTCCCATTGCTGGGATTTCTTGGCTTATACTTTGGTAAGCCAGTTTTGGTAAGCTATGTCAGAGGTAGGGCAGGATCGGAATGGCTTAAAGTTGCTCTTCACATAATCTAGCACAAAGGGATCTTTTGGGGGAACGATTGGAGTTTCCATGGTTGTCGAATCAGAAGAATCGCCTATCTTAGGGATATCCATCTTATTAAACAAAGGTTTAAAGTTATATCAAACAGGGAAGATTTTTCTAGTATCTTTTAAGATTTCAAAGACTGTAAGAGGACCCATTAGAGCAAACCTCTTTCCAGCAACGTTAGTTGGAATTAGTACCTGAGAGGCGTAAAGCATTTCCTTCTCTTTGGAGATCATTTGGGGGATAAGCACAGATTGACCTTGATAAGTACCAACCTTGCTTTCCATTATTGTTCCTGTGTTCTTTCCTTTCTTTTTGGAAGTTTTATTCAGTTGGGATGATGTTGTGGAAGACATTGTTGAAGATTGTTGGAAGTTTTTAGGGTTTTCGGTGAGAAGAGAGGAAGAAAAGTTTCAGAATGTGGAAAAGAATAAAAGACTAAGTTGATTGGTTTTTATAGTGTGGAAGTTTAAACATCCACTAAGTGAGACTAGGATACGTGGGAGTCGTGGGTTGGATTGAGAAGGAGGTGGCGTAAAGGATGATATTGGTAATAGGCATGATTAATAATAATCATTGTTTTGTAACTGCACCATGCTGTGAAATACTGATTCAAGACGGTTAAGGAATCCAAGAGGCGTCGTGATTGACGTGACTGGAGTCATACACAATAAATGTTACGATTACTCAAAGGTCACACCAAAATCTTGCATATATATTTAAAATAAGTGTTTCTCAAAGGATCGAAATACATATTTTAAAGGGGCATTTTGTTGGCTGAAGATTTTGATGGCACAGTTCGAAATGAAGCAAGTTGGATGTTTCATTGGGAAAAAGCAAGATGTTATGGTTCGGAATGGTAGAAGCAGTTCTTCGAACGAACATGTCAAAGCTCGGAGCTTCGAGTGACAGTTGTGAAGATATATTTAAAAGAAGCCTCGAAGTGGTAATGAGACTGTGTTTAAGAAATAAGTTCTAAGCGAAGAGTGCCAAAACATTTGAAATTCAAACGCAAGTGGGATGTTCGAAATTTAAAATATATGCGCTGGAGCGTTCGAAGACGCGTGGAAGCTAGAAAGGAGAGGTGCTCTGCATGTTCTGAACGTGGCAGAATCTTATAGGCAAGACCGTTATGGTCGAAGTAGTATAAATAGAAGTCTTAGTACTAGGATTTCGTGTGTCATATCTATTGTACAAAATTCAGTAAACATTCAAAATACCACATGGCTAGGGAAACGAATGCTCGAACAATGTACGTATGATAACACCAAATATTTATGATTCAGTAAAACTCTTTATCATTTTCAGTTCATCTTCTATCTTCATGTCAATATCATTCAAAAGCCTTTACATTAAAGTATTTTCATTCAAAGTCATTTACTGATTTCTTGCATTTAAACGCTTTCTTTCAATTTTGAATCCTTTACATTTCATAAATTCTTTTACATTTCAGGTTTTTTATCTTCATGCTTTTTTCAATCGAATACCTTTTCATTCAAAGTCATTTACTGATTTCTTGCATTTAAACGCTTTCTTTCTATTTTGAATCCTTTACATTTCAGAAATTCTGTTACATTTCATGTTTTTATACTTCAAAGTTATTTACTTGTTTCTTGCAGTTTTATATTTCTTTGCAATCGAATCTTTATTCATGCAATTTAGTTTCGCACGTCTTTACTTGATCATGTCATTAGATCCTTTTAATATGGTAATCGAAGTCAGTTGAACGTCTATAAAACATTCCAAACACAAATCCTAACTATGAATATCAGTTTTACAATTAGAACTATCCAAATGACCAATACCCCATAGGATCAATCTAGTCGATCCTGCAAGTTACCAGAGAGATTAAATAACAGTCATTAAGATTATTTGATAGTTTGGAGGACTAGCGGTTGTTTACCAGAAATCACTGTGAACACGATCACACTTCGAATGAAGTGGTGCTTTATATTAATATGTCTTGTTCGACTGTGGAAAACTGGATTCTTCGCCATGGCTATTGCTGATTTATTGTCACAGTGAAGCAGTAGACTTTCTTCTTGCTTTTCTCCGATATCTTCAAGTATTCTTCTCAACCACAATGATTGTTGTGTAGCTAAACCATCTACCAAATATTTTGCTTCAGCTGAAGATTACGCTACAGTATCTTGTTTCTTCGAACACCAAGAAATTACTCCTGAACTCAGGCTGAACACATAACCGGAAGTGCTTTTCATGTCATCAACACTTCCAGCCCAATCACTGTCACAGTAGCCTTTAACTTCGAGTTTAAAATTCTTTTCAAACCTGATTCCATGTTCCATGGTTCCCATGACATACCTTAGAACTCTTTTTGTTGCTCCAAGGTGTAAGTGACTCGGTTTACTCATAAACCTTGAGAGTAAACTAGCAGCAAACATTAAATCGGGCCTTGAAGCTGTAAGATAAAACAAGCTTCCAACCAAACTTCTATACATACTTGCATCTACTAATCTTCCACCATCTTCCTTCTTTAATTTTTCATTCACCAATAAAGGAATATCAACAGGTTTGCAGCCATTCATGCCAAACTTTTTCAAAACATTTTCAGCATATCTCTTTTGACAAATAAAAACTCCATATTCATCTTGGTAAACCTCAATACCAAGAAAATGATGCAGCAAACCAAGATCACTCATCTCATATTTTTTCATCATTTATATTTTAAAATTTTCAACCATTTTCTTGTTATTACCCGTATACACCAAATCATCAATATAAAGGACAACAAGAAGGATATCATCTTTACCTTGATGCTTCACATACAAGGTATGCTCACTTTGACTTCTTTCAAATCCTTGTTGAATGAAGTAGCTGTCAATTTCACTATACCATGCTCTCGGGGCTTGTTTCAACCCATAGAGAGCTTTCTTCAACTTGTAAACTTTTTCCTCTTGGCCTTTAGTCACAAAGCCTTGAGGTTGTTGGACATATACCTCTTCTTTTAATTCTCCATTCATGAAAGCTGACTTCATATCAAGTTGGTACAGGTTCCACCCTTTCTGAGCTGCTAATGCAATAACTGTTCGTACAGTATCCAATCTTGCAACTGGGGGAAAAGTTTCACTATAGTCAATTCCAGGCTGTTGTGCATAGCCTTTTACTACCAATCTAGCCTTGGCTCTTTGAATTGACCCATCTGGATTATGCTTCAATTTGTACACCCACTTTACTCCAATAGTTTCTTTGTCATTTGGCTTTTCAACTAACTGTCATGTTTTGTTTTTCTCAATGACATTTATTTCTTCTTGCATCACATTCCTCCAAGCATCTTCTTTGATTGCTTCATCAAAATTTTCTGGTTCCACAACACAATAGTTGCATCTTGCATAAATATCACTCAAGTCCTTCAATTTTATTGGAGTTGAGCTGGGAGATGATGAACTTGAAATTTGTGAACTTGGAGAGGATGAGGAACTTGGTGTACATAAAGTTGGTTGCTCATTATCAGTTGTTGGGTTTTGTTGTTGTAATATGATTGCAGGGACTGTTTTCTCCTTCGTTTTGTCTTCTTCCCAATTCCAAGAAGCATTCTCATCAAATACAACATCCCGGCTAATGATCACCTTGTTTGTATTCAAGTTGTAAAGTCTATAGCCCTTTGACATGGAACTATAGCCAATAAAGACACATCTTTCACTTGTTTCTTCTAGCTTTGTCCTCTTTTGTTTAGGAATTTGAGCATATCAAATACACCCAAAAAATTTAAGATGGTTCACCGACGGTGTTCTTCCACTCCAGGCTTCAAATGGAGTCTTTTTCCATACGGCCTTTGTTGGACACCTGTTCATCAAATACACAGTAGTGTTAACGGCCTCGGGCCAAAAGGTTTTAGGCAAACCTTTCTCAAGTAGCATAGACTTCGCCATCTCCATCACGGTTTGGTTCTTTCTTTCAGATACACCATTTTGCTGAGATGTATATCCAACAGTAAGCTGTCTTTCAACACCTTCATCTTCACAAAATTTATGAAATTCATTTGAGGTGTACTCCATCCCTCGATCACTTCTCAGCATCTCTATAAATCTGTCACTTTGTTTTTCGATTAATGCTTTAAATTTCTTAAAGATTACAAACGCTTCAGATTTTTGTCTCATGAAATATACTCAAGTCATGCGGGTAAAGTTGTCAATAAACAAGATAAAGTACCTATTTTTGCCATGAGACAAAGTATTCATAGGGCCACACACATATGTGTGTACAAGTTCCAACACTTGTTTAGCTCTCCATGCACCTTCCTTTGGAAATGGTTGCCGGTGGTGTTTGCCAAGCACACAACCTTCGCACACACCAGATTTTTCTTCGATTCTTGGCAGCCCATACACCATCTTCTTTTGATAGAGTAACTTGAGGCTTTCGTAATTCAAATGCCCAAGTCTCTTGTGCCATAAACACGAGTCATTCTCTTCTCTGGCCATCATGCTTACATTTTTCTCATAGTTAAAAGATAGTGGAAAGCTCCTTTTGCTAGTCATCTTCACAACGGCAACACTTCTTCTTTCTGAGTAAAAAATTCTACATTCGTTATTCTCAAAGTTTAGAGAATAGCCGTGCTCCAAAAGTTGTCCAATGCTAAGAAAATTTTCGTCTAATTCCGGTACATAGAGCGTGTCATGTATGACTTTGCTTCCTTGCTTTGTGGTGACTCCAATGCTTCCTTTCCCTTTCACTATGACATGTTCTCCATTGCCCAATTTAACTTTTGAGCCAAATGAATAATCGATGTTTATAAATGCTTCCTTCTGTCCGGTCATATGGTTGCTACAGCCGCTGTCCAAATACCATACATTTTTACCTTCTTCATGCAATGCTTTTTGACAAGCAAAAAATAAATTTCCTTCATCAGATTCTCCTTCTGCGTACGAAGCATGTTGTTGATTTGCAAGACGACAATCCTTTTGAAGGTGCCCGAATCTCTTGCAATTGTGGCATTGCGGTTTACCTTTGTTCCAACGATCCTTCTCGTCATGAGTACCGCTGTTACAAATTTTGCACCATTTGTTTGATTCTCCATTCCATCTTCCGCCATTTGCGCTTCTTCCAGATCTACCACGTGAGTTTCGACCTCTGCCTCTGCCTCTTCCAAATCTGCCACCTCTAGAAGACTCACCTCTAGTTTGTATTTGGGGCTTATTTTCACCATTGTTGGGATGAACGTTGAGTTTAGATTGAAAGGCACTCTCGATTGATTTTTCAGAATGCCGAAACATCCTTTGCTCGTAGGATCTCAAAGACCCCATCAACCCTTGAACAGTCAAGGTTGATAGATCCTTGGTTTCTTCTATTACCCCCACCATTGGGTCAAATCTTGTTGTAAACTGATCAGAATTTTGTCAACAATTCTGCAATCTTCTATCGTATCACCATGTGACATCATCTGATTCACCAACTCGGAGAGTCTGTTGACGTATTCGTTCAGGCTCTCGTTCTCCTTCATCCTTTCATTTTCATAATCTCTCTTAAGATATTGAAGCTTCACCGTTCGCACCTTTGAGTCTCCTTCTAACTCTTGTTGTAGGATACTCCAAGCTTCTTTCAATGTTTTAGCTCTCATAATCCTTGGGAAGATGGATAGAGAGACCCCTCTTTGAATCATCCCGAGAACTCCAGCATCTGTGATCTTCTTCTCCTTCAATTCTGCAAGCTGTTGGCTTGATTCTTCAGCCTTTTCTTTTGATTTTTCATCCTCTGTTGGCGCCGGTTCTTCATAGCCGTTTTTGACATACTCTAGAACATCCAAAGATGTGAATAGAGTCTCCATTTTAACAGTCCAAAAATCATAGTTCTCTCCTTCAAATAGAGGAACTTTGACATTGCTGTAAGTTACTGAAGGGTTGTTTGTGGAAGCCATAACTGTTGTTATTTTTGCTGCAGCTGCAAGGATCTGCAGCTCTGATACCACTCTGTTGGCGGTATTCTATAGGTGGTATGTGAAAAATTATAGTGTTGCAGGATTCTGCAGAGAAAACTATTTTTCGTCACTTTTTGTACTATACTTCTACTGGTGGATGACCATTGAAAAACTCTGCTTTTTTTTTAATTCACCAAACACTTCTTACTTATAATCTTAGCATTACAAAGCCTTTATATAGGCTTGAATGAAACTAAGAGAGAATACAAATAGGTTGCTAATTAAGATGAGGACTCTTTGGTTCTCTCAATTTTAATGATACAACTCTACCATAAATCTAAATAAAGACAATCATTATAATGTGATGGTTACAATTCTCTCATAATGCTTCCTAAAGATAGTGGTGGTTACAACACATTAATTTTAACATAAATAAATTTAGCAGAATACCTGTGTCAAAGATTTTCCAGGTCCATCCCAAAATCTAATATGATGGGCTAATTATTGTTATAAATAATCAGACTTCGTTATGTGATTAATTTTCTAACATGAGACAAACCTTTTGTATTTCTCTTATTGAATACAATACACTCTTGGTCCTTATATAGACCTAATGACTTTTACAATTCTCAAAAGATAACTACTACTAATAAAACTATCATAACATACCAACTTTTGTCCTTCCAAATTACATTGACTCTTAATCTTCCTACTACCATATTTAATATGAAACTTATTACTAATGACATTTAAAGTTTACTCAACAAAACTCCTCTGTAAACTTAAACGTTTCTTCCATCCAGCATTCCTATATCTTCTTGCCTCTGTCGAAGATCTCTTTTGATAGTGGTTTTGTGAAAATACCCGCTGCTTGGTTTCTTCTTGCTACATGCCTTAATTCGACACTTCCCTCCTTCACATGTTCACGAATGAAGTGAAATCGAACATCAATGTGTTTGCTTCGTTCATGATTCACTGGATTCTTTGCCAATTCGATAGCTGATTTATTGTCCACTTGTATTATTGTTGGACTTTCCTGTTTTAGCTCCATCTTGCTTATCAACCTTCTGAGCCATACTGCATGACAGACGCACCAGGATGCTGTCACATATTCAACTTCACACGTCGAAAGTGTTACTATAGGTTGCTTCTTCGATAGCCAAGTAAATGTTGTGTTTCCCATGAAAAACACATATCCAGAGGTGCTCTTTCGATCGTCTATGTCTCTGCACCAGTCACTGTCAGAATAACCAGCTAATTTGTAGTCTTCTGTTTTTGAATAAAGCATTCCTAGTGATAATGTTCCTTGGATGTATCTTAGAATTCGTTTCAGCGTCTTCCAATGTGTGTGTACTGGCTCCTCCATGAATCGACTTAGCACGCCAACACTTAGTGAAATGTCTGGCCTTATGCATGTGAGATATCGAAGTCTACCTACCAAGCTTCGATATTTGCTTCCTTCAACCCGTTCTCCTCCGTCAAACTTTGACAGTTTTGTACCTGGTTCCATTGGCGTCGAAGTTGGATTGAAATTCTTCATTTTATATTTTTCTAGGATTTCTTTTGAATTTTTTTCTTGTGAGATAAAGATTCCAGCTTCTTCTTGTCGAACCTCCAGACCAAGAAAGAATCTCATCAGACCTAAGTCTGTCATTTCGAATTCGCTTGTCATGGTGCTCTTGAAATCTTCGATCATCTGAACATCACTGCCTAGAAAGATAAGGTCATCAACATAGAGAGCAACAAGTAATAAATTAATTCCATTTTTCTTCAAATAGAGGGCGGGTACATAAGGACATTGCTCGAACCCATTCTCTTTGAAATATGTGTCAATACGTGTGTTCCATGCCCTAGATGCTTGCTTCAGCCCGTACAACGATTTCTTCAGTTTCAACACCTTCTTCTCTTCTCCAATTCTCATATATCCAAGTGGTTGTTTAACATAGATTTCTTCTTCGATCACACCATTCAAAAATGTTGTCTTGATATCCATTTGAAATATTGGCCATTTGAATGAGCAGCTTGAGAAATGAGTAATCGAATTGTCTCCATTCTTGCAACAGGCGCAAACACTTCGTCATAGTCGATTCCTGCTTCCTGTTTGTATCCCTTCGCAACCAGTCGTTCTTTGAATCATTCGATTTCTCCTTGAGCATTCATCTTTTTCTTGAATACCCACTTTACACCAATGGGTTGACTACCTTTTGGCAATTCGACTAGCTCCCAAGTATTGTTGCGTTCGATTGCTCTAATCTCTTCGTCCATGGCACTTTTCCACTTCTTGTCTCGTAACGCTTCTTTGACACTGATGTTTTCAGCATCTGCCAGAAGACACACAAGATGCACCTCACTTGTAGAATCATACAAATCTTGCAAACTTCTCATTTTAGATTGTAGAGGTTCATCTTCATCTTCAGTTTCTTCATGTTCTGTTTGAATACCTGTTGGTACAGCTACAGTTGTTTCTTCGACTGCGTCAATAACCTCTGTCGAATTGTTCAATCCCACTTGCTTGCTTCGTTCATTCGAACGTCTCTACTCACGATCACTTTCTCACTTATGGGATCGAAGAGCTTGTACCCTTTCGTCTTCTCATCATATCTAATGAATATGTACTTCTGACTTTTGTCTTCAAGTTTGTTCTTCGTTGATCTGGTACATGTGCATAAGCTATATTACAAAATACCTTGAGATGAGAAATTGTTGGCTTCTGTCCACTCCATGCTTCTTGTGGTGTTTTGTCTTCTAACTTCGAATGTGGACATCTATTCTGAATATAAACAGCACATTGTACTGCTTCTGCCCAGAATTCTTTCGACATGTTCATGCTTTTGAGCATTGATCGAATCATGTCAAGAATAGTTTGATTCTTCCTTTCATCCACACCATTTTGTTGAGGTGAATATGGTGCAGTTAGGAATCTCCTTATGCCCTATTCTTCACAGTACTTCACAAAGTCCATTGAAGTATACTCACCTCCTCTGTCAGATCGAATTACTTTGATGTGTCTGTCTGTTGCCTTCTCCACCATTACTTTGAACTTTTTGAACACTTCTAATGCTTCAGATTTTTCTTTCAGGAAGTAAACCCAGGTTTTTCTTGAGAAGTCATCAATAAAAGAAATGAAGTACCTTTTTCCACTGAAGGATTCTGGAGTGATTGGCCCACATATGTCAGTATGTATCAATTCGAGAATATGTTTAGCTTGTTAATCTGCCTTCCTTTGAAATGAGGTTCTTGTTTGTATGCTGAGCACACATTCTTCACATAATTTTCCTTTGAAATCCATGTCTGGTAGTCCATGCACCATGTTCCTTTTCGCCAACCTTCTCAAACCAGCATGATGTAGATGACCAAAGCGCATATGCCATAGTGACGCTTTGTCTTGCACTTTGATTTGCAGACATTTCTCTTGAATGTTCCTCAGGTTCAGTTTGTACATTCGATTTCTTTCCATTTCGACACTGGCAATCAGATGTCCTACTTTGTCCTTCAAATGCAGTGTTCGATCTTTCATAAGTATCGAAGCACATTTTTCTGTAAGTTATCCCAGACTTAATATGTTGGTCTTGAGATCTGGTACATAGTAAACGTCTTCGATTGATCCAATCAAGCCATCCTTCTGCAAGTAAGCGATTGTGCCCTTTCCTTCGACCTTCACTTTCGATGCATCTCCAAAAGACATTACCATCTTCAATTCTCTTCATATATTTAAACAGGTGTTTGTAACCACACATGTGATTACTTGCTCCTGAGTCAAGATACCAAACATTGTCATTATTAGTGTTGATTTCGTTTTGAGCCATCAGGAGAAAGCCTTCATTCGATTCAGCTTCCAAGGATAGGTTGGTTGTTTCTTCAATCTTCTTTTCGATTCGACAGTCTTTTGCAAGATGTCCCACTTTGTCACATTTGTAACATTTGTAGGAGTTGCAATCCTTCGTGTAATGACCATACTTCCCACACTTGTAGCATTCGAAGTTGGAATGATTCGAATGACCACCTCTTTGACCACGTCCTCTGCCACGCCAATTTTGTTGGCTCGATTGTCCTCTTTCAAAGTTGCTACCTCTACCACTTCGACCACTGTCACGACCTCCACGTCCACGTCCTCTTCCTCGAAAGTTGTGAGAAAAGAGTACCTTTTCGTCTTTGTTCAATTCCTTGGTTTGATTTGCTTCTTCGACTGCTTCTTCTTTCTTTTTCATCTTTCGTTGTTCACGTGCTTCGAGAGAACTAGTGAGTTCTTCGACTGAGATCATCGAAAGGTCCTTCGACTCTTCTATTGCACACACAATATTCTCAAACTTGTCTGTTAAAGATCTCAAGATCTTTTCAACAACTCGTGCATCAATTACTGTCTCTCCATTTCTGGTGAGTTGATTCACCACCTTTTGCACACGTGTGATGTAGTCAGATACAATTTTTGTGTCCTTCATCTGTATCCTCTCCAATTCGCCACGAAGAGTTTGGAGTTGAACTTGCTTCACTCGATCTGCTCCTTTGAACACTTTTTCTAGAGATCCAAGAAGAGCTTTCATTTGGATACTCCAGTTTTCATAATTTGGCTTCATTAGTCGTGGCAACGACATTTGATTCATCATGTTTGCCATGAGCTCTGATGCCAAATTGTTATAAATAATCAGACTTCGTTATGTGATTACTTTTCTAACAGGAGACAAACCTTTTGTATTGCTCTTATTGAATAAAATACACTCTTGGTCCTTATATAGACCTAATGACTTTTACAATTCTCAAAAGATAACTGCTACTAATAAAACTATCATAACTTACCAACTTTTGTCCTTCCAAATTACATTGGCTCTTAATCTTCCTACCACCATATTTAATATGAAACTTATTACTAATGACATTTAAAGTTTACTCAACAATTATATCCAATAGTTTTGATTACATCGGATCTCATTAAATATGATTTCTAGTTATAAGGTTTATTGGCATTATTCACATATATTAAGAATTCTCAGAGTTAATATGTATCATTATTATGTTTAAATACAAACAAGTATTAAAGGGTTGTTATAGTTTGTAAGTGAGAGAGTATGTATTAGAACTCACTGGGTTTTGATAAAATAAGTGTTTGAATAATCTCTTGTATTGTTTACATTTCTCATTCAGGAAACATTTTGATTTCCTAAGGAATGATATGTGGATGAAAGAAAATTCTTTCTGTACAAAATAATTTCAACTAATCTATCTAAATCTCCATTTACAGTTCAATTCAAGCAAGAAGTGAGATTTAAGAATTCATCCTCACTGCATGGAATTGTAAGACCTCCCATTGGATGATCATATCCAAATTCTTCTTTTGCTTCATTTAGTAATTCTTGAAACAGTTGTTGGTTCAAGTATGATACCGGAATCACAAACCGCCTCATTTTATCTCCAACATAGACAGCAAGATAGCCTTTAGAAACTTCATATCCCTTGGTAGATCCTTGGGTTGTGGAAAATGATGCCCTTCTGATAATACTTGTTATGCCAAAACCCATTGTTTTTTCTAGTTATATAGGATTGACTGAGAAAGAAATATTTGAATGATGATAATTTAGAATGCAAAAGACTTATGTTTGTTAAGAACCCAAGGAATAGTGTATATATAGGTCATAAGGGTCTCTTCTAACCAATTAACCAATGAATGCAAATTGATGAGTTGTACTAGGGCCCTGTGCGCGACAAGGTGTAATCGGTGGAAATATAACTGACTGTTTTTTAAGCTGGTTCGCGAAATGTCGCGGTAAGCAAGAGTCGCCACCGTCTTTTATGTTCTACAATAAGGAAAGGACAAAAGCACAGCAAAATTCATTTTTTCGAGAATGTTTCTCGGTTCGGGAGGTAGATTTATAGAAAGGGAAGGTGTTAGCACCCTTTCTATCCGTGGTTATCCACGGGCTCTTAGGTACTTGCTCACTATGTTTTCAAAAATTGTTTGCTTTTCAAGTGTTTGTGGGTTTTGAAAAAGTTTCATTTTGAAAACTTCTAGGTAACTCTTGTATCAGTCCTCAAGAGTGTATGAAGTATTTGTTTGAAAACTTTTTGAAAGTGTATGTGCGAAAAGTTTGTTTTTGTTTTTGAAAGAGCAAGTACCCAAGAGAAATCTACCTACTCTAAGGAATTAGCCTGTGTAAGAGTCTTTTAGACAATACTATCCCACTATTGAGAAGTAGGTAGCACCGTCGTTGGAGTTATTCGGGTCAATTCGATTATTAGGGACATGTGGTCACCAAAGCAATAGTAGGACGCCTTAGCGGTAACCCTAATGTCCTAGATCCTTTTTATCTGAGGCAACCGTTTCGAGGCAACTGGATCTTTAGACAGGAGGGCGACCTCTAAAACACCCTATACTTGATGACCACGTCGAGGCAACCAAGTGAGGCGTACCCTAGAAGTGGCATGTGCATGTGTGTTGTTTTTCAGTTTATCTTTGAACATGCACTTGTGAGCTACGGATTGATTTTATTTGTCATACAAGTCTTTCATGCATTTTTAACAGTTAAGAGTGCGGAAAATAAATTGCGGAAAGGTAAATCTAAGCTATTACAAGACGCGGGTCTATACATCGCCAAAAACAAAACCCGTTTGGAAAATAAAAATGCGAGAAATTAAAAGAAAGCGATAAAGTTCTAATTAACTATTATATTTCCGAGCAGATACATAAATAACCAAAATAACGAATTAAAAATAATATGCGCGCGAAAGATTGAATCGGGGTGTCCTTAGGGTTTTGACCCTTTTTTGAGAAAAAAAATGAGATTTGTCCTTTTTTTGCAATTAATGAAATTAAGCCTAGTTACTAATTAATTAATTATTTACAAGAAAAGTATTTTTGTGGTTTTATGTTTTTAATGAAATAATATAAAAAAAAAGAAATTAAAAGTGTCAAAAGAAAAAAAAACCTAAGTCTAATTCATTTTTATTTATTAAAAAGAAATTAAAATTACACCTAATTAAACTAAATTAATTTAAATTAGTGTTTATTTACAAAATAATTAAACTAAAGTGAAATTAATAATGATAAATAAAATATTTACATTTTTTAGTTTTTCTGAATTTTTATGGAAAATATTAATTTGTTAATTAATTAAATAATACTAATAATAATTATTAAAGAAAATAAAAGGAAAAAGAAAATGAAAAAAAGAATAATAAACCATGGGTGCTGGGCCAGCATTGGGGGTGTGCTTGGCAATCTGAGGCCCATTAACCAGCCAGCCCTTTTGACTTTTGGAGATTGGCTGCGTGTGCTTTGACCAAGGTGTATGGTGGTCATCATCTTTGGCCACAGGATCCACGCTTGAGGCCACATGGCGCTTTGATTTCTGGAGATACATGGTGGAATGTTTTTGGGACGCTGCATGAGAACACGTTAAACAAAATAATATCAAGTATTTGGAGGTCCCAAGGGACTATGCACAAGCGCCTTGGCCATCTGAGCTGCATGTTTCAATTGTTACTAAAACCAAACGTAATTATTATATTAATAAATCAAAACATATGCCTGGAAAAAAAATATAACGCGCGATTTTTGAAAAGGGCCAATCATGTTGCAGCACGTCATCATCTTCTTCAATGAAATTACTGGTTATTTACCTGCGGATTTTATCCGCAGGAAGTTTCATAGGCCTTTCCTAAAATCCATCCTAGGCTTCAAAAACCCATTCCAAGACCATGGTTGGTCTCGTCTCTATCTCCTAAGTCCATCCACGCTCATGATTTGTCCTGATTTCACCTGAAAACAAAATGCCTAAAATGCAAGAACATGAACCCTAGAATCGGGCATCACGATTCAGGGCCTAAAAATGAAATTGGCTAATGCAATCACGTTAGAAATCAAGCAAGGAGTATGAATATGCTAACGTTTTTTAGAAACAATGCAAGAATAGAGAGTTCAAGTTTCATGTGCAGAGGTAAGTTTGTGAGTACTTACAGTGCTGTATAGGGAGTCTTAGGACGTGGTGATGGTCGCTTTAGCTTCAGGGTATGGCAAGGAAGAGGGTCACGTGCTCCTTTTTGTCTGAAAATGCTTGCAACACAGTTTTTGATCTCACACTTTTTCAACAATTTTTTCCTTTTGCTTTGGCCGTTTGTGCAATGCTTGGTTCGTGAATTAGGTCTAGCCTCCTTGCATATGTATATGGCAATCAGTTTTGGTCTTTATTTGGGCTTGTATCCTTGTGTAATTAAGTTTTGAGATTTTGTTGACCACCATTAAAGACCTTTCCATCTTCGAAGCAAAACCAAGATTTCATGCACAAAATAGCCCTAGCACGAATTTGTGAGTTGGCACATGACATATAAAAGCTATTTAAGTCACAAAGATTCCATTCCATTAATTTTTAGATTTTATTTGAATTATTATGGATTTAAAATGAATTAAATCAATAAAAATTAAATAAAATAGAAAAATAAATGTTTGATCTTGAAATTAAGCATGGGACACGTGTGTGGCATGACAAGGCTGAATCAAGTGGAAGAAAGTGGTCCCTTTTGTCAAAAATTGAAGTTTTAAGGATAGTTGACTTTTGCAAATTCATGAAAATTTCCCAACTTCTCCAATGCATATCTTGCTCAATTTGGATCATATGAACATGTTCTTGGACATTTTGGAAAGGTCTTGAAGTCCTCTAACAAATGCCTTTGGTCCCATTTTATTTGGATTTACCAATCTCAAGTTATGATCTTTGACTTAAAGTGCATTTTTGTTGACTTTTGAAATTGACCTATAATGTAGAAATTGATAACTTTTTGTGAGAGCATTTCTTGGACTTGGAATGTGAAGATGAGTTGTAGGAAATTTCATCCCCTTAAAAATGAGCATTGGATGGGATTTTTCTGATGAACCATGAAAAAGTTATGCCTTGGTCAAGTTACAGTTGACTTTTCAACTGTCCAAAAATAGCAACTTTTGCATCTTTGATGATTTTTGAGCCATGCTTGTGGAATCATGATCAAGACTTGATCAAATGATGATTGTGAGCTCAAAATAAGATGTTGACCAAAAATTTTGACTTTTGACTGCCAAATGACCATTTTGCCCCTACAGTTGATTGTTGAGCAAATAGGGCTTTTGACTGTGCAAACTGGCATTGTGAACCTTGAAACTTAGCATGTAGATGATTGACAATGTATATAGGCACATGAGACTTGATTGGACCACTGAAAACCTCAAATTCTTTGCAGGAACCAAAACCCTAATTTTGACTGGCTTAGGAGGATAGTTTGACTGTGCAACCCTTGATAAATCTTGAACCATTTGAAGATGATTCTTGATAAATCTTGGAGAATATGGGAGGGAAAATTTTGGGGTACAACAGTTGCCCCTGTTCAATCTTCTTAAACCTGAGGATGTAGATTGGCTTGCGTGCCTTTCGTGATCCGAAGGTGGATGATGATTGAACACTAGAGTGCCCAGAAATTTGCACTCGCATAGTAGAATATCAGCAATGTGATGTCGGGAATGGGCTTACAGATGCCATCGGGGTGTCGATCGTGTAAGAGATTCCTTAGCGAGAACTTGCGTACTTGAGAAAGAAAGATGGTTTCCTGGCCTGTTACAGGGGTTGATCTTCAAACTCTTCATGCAGATATGCCCTGGCTAGATACAGGTATCGAATCTACAATCAATCACTCACAGATATGCCCTGGCTAGATACAGGTATCGAATCTAGAATTGGTCGTCTACAGACATGCCCTGGCTGGATACAGGTATCGAATCTACAATCAATCACTCACAGATATGCCCTGGCTAGATACAGGTATCAAATCCGAAATTAGTCGTTTACAGATATGCTCTGGCTGGATACAGGTATCGAATCTCTAAACTCTTCATGCAGATATGCCCTGGCCGGATACATGTATCGAATCTACAATCAATCACTCACAGATATGCCCTGGCTAGATACAGGTATCGAATCCGGAATTAGTCGTCTACAGATATGCCCTGGCTAGATACAGGTATCGAATCTCTAAACTCTTCATGTAGATATGCCCTGGCTAGATACAGGTATCGAATCCACAATCAATCACTCACAGATATGCCCTGGCTAGATACAGGAATCGAATATGGAATTGGTCGTCTACAGATATGCCCTGGCTGGATACATGTATCGAATCTCTAAACTCTTCATGTAGATATGCCCTGGCTAGATACAGGTATCGAATCTACAATCAATCACTCACAGATATGCCCTGGCTAGATGCAGGTATCGAATTTGGAATTGGTCGTCTACAGATATGCCCTGGCTGGATACAGGTATCGAATCTCTAAACTCTTCATGTAGATATGCCCTGGCTGGATACAAGTATCAAATCCATAATTAATCGCTCACAGATATGCCCTGGATAGATACAGGTATCGAATCTGGAATTACGACAGTTGATAGTAATATCTTTTGATTGACCTTTTTCCTGAAAAGGCAAAACATCAGTTGTATGCAATGTCATGATGTATGAAATGCATGATGTCATGATGTTTTCAGGAATAAATGAGATTGTGTGTTATGATGCGCTTTATCATGTATGTAAGCAGGATGTATAAAAATGTGATATGTTTATGAATGTGTTTTCGTCTGGGAAAATAAATCCTTGACGAATGCCGGGAGCTTGTTGAATCCTGGGCTGATATTTGAAGAGTGGAGTTCTTCATTTCCGCTGGGGATGATGATTGCAAGAATAAACCGGTAGGAGAAGATGACTCCGTTGGGGAATAAACTTGTGAAGAGATTACTCTGCGGGAAATTACTCTGTGGGAAGAGATACTTCGCTGAGGTTTTGATGATAACTCCGATGGGGATTCCATTGATGAGTTATGTTGGGGAATTTGATGAACTCCGCTGGGGGATAGGAAGAACTTCGCTGAGGACGATCTTTTCATGGTAATTAGCTGAGGATAACCCAGTTATAAGCTCTGGTGAGGAATAACCTTCTGAATAAAGTCGGGGAGAGGCCTTCGTACTTTGCAGGGGATAAGCTTCCAGAATCTACTGGGGATAAGCTTCCAGGATCTACTGGGGAGGATGATTCAACTTTCCTGGGGAAACTTTGGACTGCACTGGGGAATGGTTCCACTGGGGTGTCTGGTATTCCGCCGGGGAACAATCTTATTTCGGTCGAGGAATATTAAGACTGCCGGGGATGCTTGCTTAGGAACATCTGTATACTCCGCTGGGGAATGTTGAGATTTTCTGGGGATACCCAACTTCCTTAAGGCTGACAGTAGACTAACTCTTCTTGGGGAGAGTGTTGCTGACTTGCTGGAGATAGTGTGCCCTTTCGGGGCTGATGGGAGACCAACCCTGCTTGGGGGAGAGTATTGTTGAATCTTGTCTTACTCGTGGGGAGTGAAGGTATCTTGGTTACATTCTTCAGCCGAACCTACCTTGGTACCTTGGTGGACAAAGCAACTAGATCGCTTAGACAACTTATTATTGCCCCTGTTTCTGATGTCACCTGTAATTAGCCCTTTGTTTCGTATGCAAATTTTTGTGATTAGAAATTAATGTCAGATGCATATATCAAAAATGAACATTGGACGTTCTTTGCAAGACAAAACAGAAAAAGGAAAAACAATTGGCAATTTGTCTGAAAAGGTGGATTTGTATTGATTTTGAATTTTGCCTGTAAATAGGCGTTTTGTGTACAAGAGGCTGACGTCCTAGTAAGAGAACGCCGCCGAACATAATAGAGTTTATACAATTTGTGAAAAGGAAAACAAAACAGCTATGTGAAAGATCCCACTGGGTTCCAACTCTGCTATCGCCTTTATGTCTTCAAGCATCTCATCACTTTGCTGCTTAGTTGGAGATGAAGCTGATTGCTTGATGCCGTCTGAACCTGATAGTTGATACCGAATTCTGGATGCAGGGTGATCCAATGAGACATAGTATTACGCTTTAATCCCTAACTTTTGCCTGGACCGCCCTTTCGGGTTTTCAGTCCACCGGGATACCCATTTTTGCCCAAGCCGCCTTTTCAGGTTTTCGACTTGCCGGGTGTACAGATTTTTTTTCATTTCATCCCTTATTTTTGCCCGAACCCTTTTGGTTCGCCGGGAAGCCCTTATTTTTGCCTAGGTGTGTCAACCTAGCTGGTCTTTAATCATGCGTAGTATCTTTTTACTATGTCTGCATTGGCGGGGTGAGGAAGGTCATCACCATCCATGGTGGTTAGGATCATCACTCCTCCTGAGAATATATTCTTAACCACAAATGGCCCTTCGTATGTAGGGGTCCATTTTCCCCTGGGATCACCTTGAGGTAGAATGATGCGCTTGATTACCAGGTCTCCGACTTGATACTCTTGTCGTCTGACTTTCTTGTTAAATGCCCTGATCATCCGTTTTTGGTACATTTGACCATGACAAATAGCGGTGAGTCTCTTTTCGTCGATTAGGTTTAACTGATGAAGCCGAGTCTGGATCCAGTCATCTTCGCTCAAACCTGCGTCCCTCATTATCCGGAGAGAGGGTATCTGGACTTCAATAGGCAAGACTGCCTCCATGCCGTATACCAAGGAAAAGGGTGTTGCCCCTGTTGACGTCCGTGCTGAGGTACGGTACCCATGAAGAGCAAACGGTAACATCTCGTGCCAATCTTTGTAGGTCACTGTCATCTTCTGCACAATCTTCTTGATATTCTTATTAGCTGCCTCTACAGCCCCATTCATCTTCGGCCGGTAGGGAGAAGAGTTGTGATGTTGTATCTTGAATTGCTCGCAGAGCTCAATGATCATCTTGTTGTTAAGATTGGTACTATTATCCGTAATGATCCTCTCAGGTACACCGTAGCGACAGATCAGGTTGTGCCGAATGAACCGTGCCACGACGTTCTTGGTTACGGTAGCATAGGAAGCTGCTTCGACCCACTTCGTGAAGTAATCAATCACCACTAGGATGAAGCGATGCCCGTTGGATGCCGTAGGTCGGATCTCGCCGATCATATCAATGCCCCACATTTCAAAAGGCCAAGGTGCTGTCAAGACGTTCAAAGGAACTGGAGGAATGTGCACCTTATCAGCATAGATCTGGCATCTGTGACACGTCCGAGAGTGCTGATAACAGTCGGCTTCCATTGTGGACCAGAAATATCTTGCCCGAAGGATTTTCTTTGCCATGGTATGTCCACTGGAATGTGTTCCGAAGGTACCCTCATGCAGCTCTGCCATGATTCTTTCTGCTTCCGTCTTATCCACACAACGCAGTAAGGTTGAATCATGGTTTCGTTTGTAGAGAATGTCGTTGCTGAGGAAGAACTTTGTTGCGAATCTTCTCAGAAACTTTTTGTCATTAACAGATGCACCGTCGGGGTATTCTTGAGCTTCCAAGTACCTTTTCACTTCATGATACCAAGGTTTTTCAGTTACCACTTCAGCCTCAAGATCACAGCAATATGCAGGTTCATCCAATTTCCAAATGATGATCCGGGGAGCTTCGTTATCCCATTTGACTTTGAACATAGAAGACATTGTAGCCAGCGCGTCCGCTAACTGATTCTCCTCTCTCGGGAAGTGCTCAAAGGTTTTCTCCTCGAAGTGGGGAATAAACGTCAACACATACTCTTTGTAAGGAATAAGATTTGGGTGTTTCGTATCCCACTCGCCTTTGATCTGATTGATCACGAGAGCGGAATCTCCGAAGACACTCAGAAACTTGATCCTTAAGTCAATTGCAACTTGAAGACCCATGATACATGCTTCATACTCTGCCATGTTGTTGGTGCAGTTGAAACATAGTCGGGCAGTGAGTGGAGTATGTGTGCCTTTAGGGGATATGATCACGGTGCCAATACCGTTACCCAAAGCGTTTGAGGCTCTGTCAAAGTGCATAGACCATCGGGATCCTTCCTCAGGTCCTTCATCCGGTCCAGGTATTTCACAATCAGTCACTACCATGATATTCTCGTCTGGAAATTCAAAGTTCATAGATTGGTAGCCATCCACTGCCTGGTGTGCTAAATGGTCAGCCAATACACTTCCCTTGATTGCTTTTTGAGTCGTGTACTGGATGTCATATTCCGTCAAGATCATCTGCCATCTTGCTATTCTTCCGGACAAGGCGGGCTTTTCAAAGATATACTTGATCGGATCCATTTTTGAAATCAACAGAGTAGTGTGAGTCAACATATACTGTCTCAGCCGGCGAGCAGCCCATACCAAAGCGCAGCAAGTTTTCTCGAGCAGTGAGTATCGGGTCTCACAGTCGGTAAACTTTTTGCTAAGGTAATAAATGGCATGCTCTTTTTGGCCAGACTCGTCATGCTGCCCCAGCACGCACCCCATTGAGTTGTCCAGTACTGTCAAGTATAAGATTAGAGGTCTCCCTTCAACCGGCGGCATAAGAATGGGTGGCTCTTGGAGATACTCTTTGATTTTTTTGAAAGCGGCCTGACATTCATCGTTCCAACATACTACTTGATCTTTCTTCAGCAGCTTGAAGATTGGTTCACAGGTAGCAGTTAGATGTGAGATGAATCGGGCAATGTAGTTCAGCCGTCCTAGAAAGCCTCTGACTTCTTTCTCTGTCTTGGGAGTTGGCATCTCTTGTATGGCTTTCACCTTGGCAGGGTCCACTTGAATACCTTTGTCGCTTACAACGAAGCCTAGCAATTTTCCAGATCTTACCCCGAAGGTGCACTTGTTAGGGTTCAACCTCAGCTTGTACAACTTCAGACGGTCAAACGACTTCTGTAGATGGTCAAGGTGTTTCTCCTCAGTTTGGGACCTTGCAATCATATCGTCGACATATACTTCGATCTCGTGATGGATCATGTCATGAAACAAAGCAACCATGGCACGTTGGTAGGTTGCCCCAACATTTTTCAACCCAAAAGGCATGACCTTGTAGCAAAAGGTGCCCCACTGAGTAACAAAAGTGTTCTTCTCCATGTCTTCAGGAGCCATCTTGATCTGATTATAACCGGAGAAGCCGTCCATGAAGGATAATACCTTATGCTGAGCGGTATTGTCAACCAGAACGTCGATGTGAGGCAGAGGGAAGTCATCCTTGGGGCTCGCCCTGTTCAAATCCCTGTAATCAACATACATTCGGACCTTACCATCTTTCTTTGGTACTGGAACCACGTTGGCAACCCACTGAGGGTAGGAAGTCACTGCTAAAAACCCGGCATCAAATTGTTTCATAACCTCAGCTTTGATTTTCTCGGATATCTCTGGACGCATACGGCGAACCTTCTGTTTTACCGGAGGACAGTCTTCCTTGGTAGGCAAGTGATGAACCACAATGTCGGTATCCAACCCAGGCATGTCTTCGTAAGACCAGGCAAAGATTTCCACATAGTCATGCAACATTTGAATCAACCGTTGTTTCACACTGAGCTCTAGATTGACACCAATCTTGACTTCCTTTCTGTCTGTCTCAGTACCCAGGTTTACCGTTTCCACTGGCTCTTCATGCGGCTGAATGGCCCTCTCTTCCTGGAGTAACAGTCTTGCAAGTTCACCAGGCACTTCGCAATCATCTTCACCTTCGTCTTCGGCTAAGTTGATCGGATTTTCGAAGTCATAACTGGCAGTAGCAGAGTCGTTACCAGTGAGATCCAGAGTGGATTGGAACCTGTATAGGTGAGTGTGTGTAAATATAGCGTTTTTGCAATATATATAATAAAGAAAGAAAAGGAGTGCAAGATTTGAAATGCGAAAAACGTCCAATGCTTTTATTAATGATATATGAAAGTGACACACAAAAGCCCTCACAAATGAAGCCACGGTGCACCAGGTAAGACACCGGGCCATACAGTTTCAAATTATTGTTCGTTACAACTTTAAAACAAAGGAGTTCATTACTGAGTGACAAAAGTAATAGGTGTGAAGTCTTTGGCAGCCCAGTTGCTTGGTCCACCATTAGTCGTTGGGTAGATCCAGCTGTCGAATTCAGATTCCTCCACGTCGTCATCATCCCCAATAGCATTTACTCCATGGTTGGGCATGGGAGCTGTCACCACATTAGGCCTCTCGGGCGCCTCGAACTGTACCTCTTTAGCATCAATAAGGTCTTGAACCTTATTCCTCAGAGCCCAACAATCATCCGTAGAATGCCCCGGGCTATCAGAGTGATAAGCGCAGCGGGCATTAGGGTTGTACTTTAGAGAGGTTGTGTTCACTACCTTCGGAGCTTCTTTGACAGTTACCAGATTGGTTAACAGCAGTTGCGGCAATATCTGAGACAGGGTCATACTGAGCCGAGTGTACTGCCTCTTGGGTCTCTCACCCCTTGGTTGGTTATACTGCTGAGGAGCAGCAGTAGGCTTTGAAATTACCACCGTGTTGACAGCTTGGCGGCGTTCCGGTTTGTTCTGTCTCCTTGGACCATAAACAACACTAGCTTCCTTCTTGAAGGGCTTCTTTTCAGTACTCGAGGAGGCACCTTTCTGTATCTTCCCCGACTTGATACCAGCTTCTATCCTCTCACCGGTCAGAATGAGGTCTGTAAACCCTGCAGAAGAATTACCAATCAGATGGTTGAAGAATGGACCAGACAGGGTCCCCAAGAACATGTCCACGAGTTCACGGCCAGTCAACGGTGGCTGCACCCTGCCAGCCAGGTCCCTCCACTTTTGCGCGTACTCCTTAAAACCTTCACCCGTCCCAAGTGACATACCCTGGAGTTGGGTACACGTGGGAGCGAGGTCGGAATTGTACTGATACTGCTTATAAAATGCAGTAGCCAAGTCCTCCCAGTTTCGAATACTGGCTCCATCCAGCTGATAGAACCATTCGAGTTGAGCCCCTGAAAGGCTATCCTGGAAGAAATGGATCCATAGGTTCTTGTCTGCAGTGTAAGGTTGGATCTTCCTTACATACGATCTGAGATGCAGCTTAGGGCAGGAAGCCCCGTCGTACTTCGCAAAGGCAGGTGCCTTGAACTTGTGTAGGATCACCACCCCAAAAGATAGGCCTAGGTCTCCAAAGTCCAACCCGGGCACACGTTGAATCTCCATAGCATTTAACCAGTCCTCCAGCTATTTGTACCTGTCCTCAGCAGGAGGGTACTGTTCATCATTGAAATCTGTCTCGTTGTCGGAGACCGCAGGACTAGGAACCCTTCCCCTTTGGGGACTATCCTTCCCTACAGAGGAAGTAGCCTGATCAGCCTCATTCTGCAGTGTATTCCCAAACCTCTATCCAGTGTTAAACAACACAGTCCTCTTCTTCTTCTTCTTCTCCTCCTTCAAGAGCAGAGTATTCAACTCCTGTTGACCCTGGGCTAAGCTCATGACCAGCTCCTGGAACTGGGCGTTCTGGGCCTGGAGGGCCTTGATAGCTTGTTCAGTAGTAGGTTCAGGATTCATGATGATTGCTGAAATAAACAGCGAAGAAGATTAAGCAACCTGTAGAAAAAGGGTACATGTTATGCACATGATGCATGATATGCTATTTATGCAATGCATTCAAGGGTTCGAAAGTTCAAATTCGTTGTAGACAAAAAAGGAACACACGTTATATTAAGAAATAAGTTGTTCAGTACATCAATGCCTCATGGGCGAAATATTACAAAATAATTAAACCCAAAAGACACTGCGCATCCTCTTTGGAGCGATGTAGGTGTTGAGGGTCTTTTCCTCGTGAAGTAGACGAGTGAGCTCCAAGACCTTCTTCTCACTGGCATGTAAACTGGTTTCAAGAGAATTCCGCTCTTCCTTAAGTTGGATCCAGCTCTTTTGCATTTCTTCCCAAGATGTCGGCATGTCAGGATGTTGAATGGTGTAGGGCACCTCTCCTTCCAAAACTGGCTCTTTGATCACAGGGAGAACATGAGGATATGGCATCACCAGCTTCTGGGAGCGGGCTCGTACCCACTTGAGATAAGGCTCCAGGGGGATGGAGTTCTTGTGCCCCAGTGTCTTACTATCTACCCTGTTGGGCATCCTCTAAGCTCTGATGAATCTCTGGCGAAGTCCTTGCGTATCGCTGTCGAAGTCAAAAACTATGTCAGGAATCAACATGTCATGAGGGCCATCCCTCCGAGCATATCCAAACTGTCTCAAAGCCAGACATGGGTTGTAAGTAAGGCCCCCTCTAATTCCAAGTAAAGGAACATTAGGAAACACTCTGCAACGATCAATGATAGTGACATTTTCTCTGGACCGAGAACACCAATGTATATCAGCATGTGTAAGAGTCATTAATCGTTGTGACCATCTCAAACCCCGCTCGTTCTTCAAAACTGATTGTGGAAGGTGCGAAATAAACCACCTTGCCAGGAGAGGAGTGCAGCACATGAGAACACCTCTTTTTCTCATGGTTCGAGTGTAACATGAGTGGAGGATGTCCCCGAGCAATGTAGGTATGGGATTCCTGGACATGAAGATCTTGACAGCATTGATATCTATAAGTTGATCCGGATTCGGGAACAACACCAATCCATAGACAAGGAGTGCCACAACTTCTTCAAAGGCTTGTAGGTCAATGGAATTCCAACATTCTTATGCTTTCTCAAACAGGAACTTTGCCAAGAATCCTTTGATACCACTTCTGGTTTCCCAATGCCCCTTGATGTCAGATGGTTGTAGGCGTAATGCTTTAGCTACCTCTTCAAGTTTTGGTTCCTTTTCCGTACCGTTGTAGGGTAGTTGACTAAGAATAGGAACCTTCAGAAGTTGAGAAAACTCTTCCAAAGTAGGCACCAATTGATAATTCGGGAAAGTAAAACAGTGGTGCAAAGGGTCAAAGAACTGGAAGAGAACTTTTATCATATCTTCTTCAATGTTGGTGTTGACCAAGCTGATGAGTCTACCATGCCTTTCACTGAAGGAAGAGTTCTCGGGAATCCTGGATGTAAGCTCCTTAAGCTGAGGAGGGATCCTTACAAGGTTGATCTGAATTGTCTTTCTGCGGATAGTTTCCATGTCCTACAAAACAAGAACAAAGATGAAGATTTGAATCCTTGAAGTGGTTAGTAAATGCATATGATGCTTTATGATGCTATGATGTTATGATAAGGACACACCACAAGTATTCACAAAAATCAAACATGATAAGGCACACAAGTCACACCAGACAACCCTTAGAGTTTAGGCCAGCATGAAGTTTGGGGTACTACCCTTTTGAAGTTAGTGGGCTCAAAACCTGTCCTATCAAAAGTAACCGGGTTCTAAGGAGCTCAATATCATTGGGTTGTTTTATGTGTTCATTGTTTTGATTTAGCCACTGAACTGGCGACCAAAATATTCCAAGAAAACAACCCTCAATGAGTATAGTATCGAGTATCTACCAACTTCGGACTGCACCAAAGTCGGTCATCTCACTACCCCTAAAGAGGCCAGGATGGTCAAGTAAGGTTCCTAAGGTTAGTTGATGCTTCACGACACCACGCGGTGGCCCCGTACTCTCCTTGACTTGACTCAAGGGTTACCGGTACTCACCAAAGTGCCACATCAATGTAGCAAACTGCTTCAACCGTATCGGTATACCCCGCACAATTCCCTCACAGTTTATTGCTACTTTCTAAAAGGTATCCCCCAGATCCGAGTTAGGATCTATGAAACTCCCAAAACAGGCCCACAATTTTAAAGCAAACAAAACAAGAAATTGAAAACATAAGAGTGGTCTAATCCTAAGGTACACCTCACTTATCAGTATCCCCAGCAGAGTCGCCAGTTTTGTGATCGGTGGAAATAGAACTGACTGTTTTTTAAGCTGGTTCGCGAAATGTCGCGGTAAGCAAGAGTCGCCACCGTCTTTTATGTTCTCCAATAAGGAAAGGACAAAAGCACAACAAAATTCCTTTTTTCGAGAATGTTTCTCGGTTCGGGAGGTAGATTTATAGAAAGGGAAGGTGTTAGCACCCTTTCTATCTGTGGTTATCCACAGGCTCTTAGGTACTTGCTCACTATGTTTTCAAAAATTGTTTGCTTTTCAAGTGTTTGTGGGTTTTGAAAAAGTTTCATTTTGAAAACTTCTAGGTAACTCTTGTATCAGTCCTCAATAGTGTATGAAGTATTTGTTTGAAAACTTTTTGAAAGTGTATGTGCGAAAAGTTTGTTTTTGTTTTTGAAAGAGCAAGTACCCATGAGAAATCTACCTACTCTAAGGAATTAGGCTGTGTAAGAGTCCTTTAGACAGTACTATCCCACTATTGAGAAGTAGGTAGCACCGTCGTTGGAGTTATTCGGGTCAATTCAATTATTAGGGACATGTGGTCACCAAAGCAATAGTAGGACGCCTTAGCGGTAACCCTAATGTCCTAGATCCTTTTTATCCGAAGCAACTGTTTCGAGGCAACTAGATCTTTAGACAGGAGGGCGACCTCTAAAACACCTTATACTTGATGACCACGTTGAGGCAACCAAGTGAGGCGTACCCTAGAAGTGGCATGTGCATGTGTGTTATTTTTCAGTTTATCTTTGAACATGCACTTTGAGCTACAGATTGATTTTATTTGTCATACAAGTCTTTCATGCATTTTTAACAGTTAAGAGTGCGGAAAATAAATTGCGGAAAGGTAAATCTACGCTATTACAAGGCGCGGGTCTATACATCGCCAAAAACAAAACCCGTTTGGAAAATAAAAATGGGAGAAATTAAAAGAAAGCGATAAAGTTCTAATTAACTATTACATTTCTGAGCAGATACATAAATAATCAAAATAACGAATTAAAAATAATATGCGCGCGAAAGATTGAATCGGGGTGTCCTTAGGGTTTTGACCCTTTTTTGAGAAAAAAAAATGAGATTTGTCCTTTTTTTGCAATTAATGAAATTAAGCCTAGTTACTAATTAAATAATTATTTACAAGAAAAGTATTTTTGTGGTTTTATGTTTTTAATGAAATAAAATAAAAAAAAGAAATTAAAAGTGTCAAAAGAAAACAAAAACCTAAGTCTAATTCATTTTTATTTATTAAAAAGAAATTAAAATTACACCTAATTAAACTAAATTAATTTAAATTAGTGTTTATTTACAAAATAATTAAACTAAAGTGAAATTAATAATGATAAATAAAATATTTACATTTTTTAGTTTTTCTGAATTTTTATGGAAAATATTAATTTGTTAATTAATTAAATAATATTAATAATAATTATTAAAGAAAATAAAAGGAAAAAGAAAATGAAAAAAAAGAATAATAAACCATGGGTGCTGGGCCAGCATTGGGGGTGTGCTTGGCAATTTGAGGCCCATTAACCAGCCAGCCCTTTTGACTTTTGGAGATTGGCTGCATGTGCTTTGACCAAGGTGTATGGTGGTCATCATCTTTGTCCACAGGATCCACGCTTGAGGCCACATGGCGCTTTGATTTCTGGAGATACATGGTGGAATGTTTTTGGGACGCTGCATGAGAACACGTTAAACAAAATAATATCAAGTATTTGCATGTGCTTTGAAAGGCCACATGGCGCTTTGATTTCTGGAGATACATGGTGGAATGTTTTTGGGACGCTGCATGAGAACACGTTAAACAAAATAATATCAAGTATTTGGGGGACCTGGGATTCGAACCCAGGTCCCAAGGGACTATGCACAAGCGCCTTGGCCATCTGAGCTGCATGTTTCAATTGTTACTAAAACCAAACGTAATTATTATATTAATAAATAAAAACATATGCCTGAAGAAAAAAATATAACGCGCGATTTTTGAAAAGGGCCAATCATGCTGCAACACGTCATCATCTTCTTCAATGAAATTGCTGGTTATTTACCTGCGGATTTTATCCGCAGGAAGTTTCATAGGCCTTTCCTAAAATCCCTCCTAGGCTTCAAAAACCCATTCCAAGACCATGGTTGGTCTCGTCTCTATCTCCTAAGTCCATCCACGCTCATGATTTGTCCTGATTTCACCTGAAAACAAAATGCCTAAAATGCAAGAACATGAACCCTAGAATCGGGCATCACGATTCAGGGCCTAAAAATGAAATTGGCTAATGCAATCACGTTAGAAATCAAGCAAGGAGTATGAATATGCTAACGTTTTTGAGAAACAATGCAAGAATAGAGAGTTCAAGTTTCATGTGCAGAGGTAAGTTCGTGAGTACTTACAGTGCTGTATAGGGAGTCTTAGGACGTGGTGATGGTCGCTTTAGCTTCAGGGTATGGCAAGGAAGAGGTTCACGTGCTCCTTTTTGTCTGAAAATGCTTGCAACACAGTTTTTGATCTCACACTTTTTCAACAATTTTTTCCTTTTGCTTTGGCCGTTTGTGCAATGCTTGGTTCGTGAATTAGGTCTAGCCTCCTTGCATATGTATATGGCAATCAGTTTTGGTCTTTATTTGGGCTTGTATCCTTGTGTAATTAAGTTTTGAGATTTTGTTGACCACCATTAAAGACCTTTCCATCTTCGAAGCAAAACCAAGATTTCATGCACAAAATAGCCCTAGCACGAATTTGTGTGTTGGCACATGACATATAAAAGCTATTCAAGTCACAAAGATGCCATTCCATTAATTTTTAGATTTTATTTGAATTATTATGGATTTAAAATGAATTAAATCAATAAAAATTAAATAAAATAGAAAAATAAATGTTTGATCTTGAAATTAAGCATGGGACACGTGTGTGGCATGACAAGGCTGAATCAAGTGGAAGAAAGTGGGCCCTTTTGTCAAAAATTGAAGTTTTAAGGATAGTTGACTTTTGCAAATTCATGAAAATTTCCCAACTTCTCCAATGCATATCTTGCTCAATTTTGATCATATGAACATGTTCTTGGACATTTTGGAAAGGTCTTGAAGTCCTCTAACCAATGCCTTTGGTCCCATGTCATTTGGATTTACCAATCTCAAGTTATGGTCTTTGACTTAAAGTGCATTTTTGTTGACTTTTGAAATTGACCTATAATGTAGAAATTGATAACTTTTTGTGAGAGCATTTCTTGGACTTGGAATGTGAAGATGAGTTGTAGGAAATGTCATCCCCTTCAAAATGAGCATTGGATGAGATTTTTCTGATGAACCATGAAAAAGTTATGCCTTGGTCAAGTTACAGTTGACTTTTCAATTGTCCAAAAATAACAACTTTTGCATCTTTGATGATTTTTGAGCCATGCTTGTGGAATCATGATCAAGACTTGATCAAATGATGATTGTGAGCTCAAAATAAGATGTTGACCAAAAAATTTGACTTTTGACTGCCAAATGACCATTTTGCCCCTGCAGTTGATTGTGGAGCAAATATGGCTTTTGACTGTGCAAACTGGCATTGTGAACCTTGAAACTTGGCATGTAGATGCTTGACAATGTATATAGGCACATGAGACTTGATTGGACCACTGAAAACCTCAAATTCTTTGCAGGAACCAAAACCCTAATTTTGACTGGCTTAGGAGGATGGTTTGACTGTGCAACCCTTGATAAATCTTGAACCATTTGAAGATAATTCTTGATAAATCTTGGAGAATATGGGAGGGCAAATTTTGGGGTACAACACAAGGGATCACATGGGACTGTCTTATAGAAGTCACTCTCAAGGATTAGGAAGCTAAATGGAAGGACATGAACACACATACCCCACATTCTAAGATAATGGCCAACATATAACCTACTTGAAATTAAGACATTGCAATGGTGAATGTAACCTGATGTTTATTGTTATAGCTAATCCAATGACCTCACATAACATGTTTCCTCTAACTAACAATCTAACTAATATACATTTATCTACTAATATTTCGGAATTACCTGCAATTTATGCAGGACTTGGTTGATGGCAGCTCAAAAACAGTGTGTGGAAGCAGGTAGAGAACGAATGTTGAACAGAATTTTGTGGTCCCAACCTTGATAAACTCTCTAGCTGTGTGATATGTTGGTATACTATATATTATGACAATTGGTCTTTGTGAAAATCCTCAAAGACAATACCATGTGATCTTATATAGGCCTTTATCTTCTTGTAGATCCAATGACCCCATCTTCGTAATCTTACACTAAAGTATATCCCCCTTTATCCAATCATTCAAGTAGTCAATACTCAATAGTAGTCAATACTCGAGTGAAAAATCCTTTGAAGTGTTTGAAATATTTGCAAGGAATTTTAGAGTGTTTGAAATATTTTCAAAAAAGTAACTTAAGCGATGAATAGCTTGCATCTATCGGTCTTGGTCTTGTTTAAGATTAAAATAAGAGAAGGGGTTGAATCAACATCAAACGGTTAGGGTTTGTAGGATTGCTCTTGAACACTTTTCTTGTAATCATATTTTTGTAAAGTAAAAAATTATCCTAATTCCAAATTTAGAATTGGGGGAGATGTAACCGTAGAGAGGACGATTGGTGAACTTTCTAAACAAATCCTTGTGTCTCTTTTCTTTTATTGCTTTATTTACTTTAATCTTCATACATCGATTTGTCAAATAGCATTGAGTAATTTATCGACGCGTAGGAATTTTCTAAAACTGGTTTTTATTTTGAATAGTTTGTTGAGTTGCTTATAATCACTTTTGATTATAAGTGCTTTTTCATATTAACACAACACAAAGGAAAATTATGAAACCTTGATCGCATGTCAACTATTTGACAAATTTTTTAGATTGGTTAATTCAAAAGAAACTGGCAATGTTCTATCTATTATTTTCATTTACTCTCTATATGCAATGTGTTGAATGTGTTTTTTGATCGATTGATTCATATAGAATTTCTTTTTGATTATTAAAGTTTAAATTGCTTTGTTGATTATCTTATAATCACTCTGATTGTAAGTGTTTTTGCATATCAATAAATATCAAAGAAAATTTTGAAAAAATGATTACGTGCCGCATGTTCGATAAATTGTCATGGTATGTTTTTAATATGATTTCATTAGAAATAGGAAACCGTTGTGTTGAATATTAAACGGTTAATTGATATATTATCATGTTAATTGATTTTATCATTATGTTAATTCCATATGACTTGTGCATATCCGAGTTTCCAATAACTAAGTTGGTTTAAATTACTATATGATTTAGGCCAAAATCCTTCTGCTCAATAGTTTTTCAAAGAAGTTTTAAAAATAATATTTTTGAAAGGTAATTTTTATTTGGGGATCTATTCACCCTCCCCCTCTAGATCTGGTGTCGTAGTCTAATATCGAGGAAATGGTTAATCGTTCTCCAAGGAAAACACATTTGTCTTAGTGATAAAAGTCTTGATATTCCATCCACACCTTCTTACACAACGCAAGTGCTTATCTCATATGATGAAGTTGATGGAGATGTTGTGCTTGCTATTCGAATCGATCATGAAGAAGGCGTGTGGGAAAATTAACAAGTACATAATTTATTCTTTATTCATAATATGTTAATTATATGTTATAGTTTATAAGTATTTTTACTAACAAGTATAATTATTTGAAATCATAGGTCTTTTGAGTCAAGACACCGAGAGACAAGACACCAAGAGACAAGACACCAAGAGACAAGAAATAAAACACCAAGTTACAATTATGTGATGTTATGTAATGTGCACACTGTAGGTTGTTTGTTTTGATAAATTGTAGGATGTTTGTTTTGATACAATTGAATATGATATTGTTATGTGATATTATGAATATGATACAATTAATATTATTATGATAACTTTATCACAAATGTGAGTTGTATTTTTTGCAGTGATATGGTGAACAATAATACAGGTTAAAAAGTGGGATTAATTATTAAAGCAGGATAATATTTGTTAATTATGCAGAAAATGTAACAATGGTTAGATATCATAACTGTTATAATATCTCGCGTGATTGTAAGTATCATATATACAACCATACTCTATATAACAACGTTGAGGTCCACGGGATTATATATCTTTCCCAACCGTTGTTAAATGAGTTTTCCGTAGTAGTGCCCATTTAACTCCAATGATTTTTCTATCTTTAGGCATGTCAACTATAGTTCCCATGTTTTGTTTTTAGAATCATTTACATCTCATCCTCCATTGTATTTTTCCACTTTAGATCTTTTAATGCTTCCTCACAGCAAGCAGGTTCACATATTGCTACATTACATTGTTGATAGATGTCAACAACATATTTGTGCCTCTAATGAGAGGGTCATCTTCTAATTGTTCTTTTAGGATTCTTCCAGTCCCATTGTTGATCTTCATTAATATACACATCTCTAAAGACAGAAACCTTTCCATTTTGAGGATGATACACTTTATAGGCTTTTGAAACTGAACTATAGCCCACAAAGATGCCCAAAATTATTTTTTTGTCAAGTTTGTCACGCTTAACCTATGGAACATGTGTAAAACAAACACAACCAAATACTTTAAGAAAGGATAGTGAAGGCTTCTACACATACCAAGCTTTAAAAGGAGTTTTATCTTTCAAAGCCTTCGAAGGAAGTCAGTTTTGATGAAAGACTTATGTGTTTTTTGCTTCTGCCTAAAAATGTTTAGGCATCTCCTTCTCATGCAACATACATCTAGCAATCTCTATTACATGCCTATTTCTCCTTTCACTAACTCCATTTTGTTGTGGAGTGTATGGTGTTGTGAGTTGTTGTTCAATTCCAGCTTCTTCACAAAATAAATTAAATTGTGTTGATGTATACTCCTTGCCATTACCAAACCTCAAAAATTAAATCTTGCCGCCGCTTTGATTTTCCACCATTTTCTTGAACTTTGCAAATACTCCATCCACTTCATGCTTGAATTTCAAGAAAAAATCCAGCACATTCTTGTAAAATCATCTATGAAAAGAATAAAGTAGAGAATACCTTGTAATGATGGTGTTCTTTGAGGCCTGCCGCATCCGTGTGAATGAGTTGCAACTTTTGAGAGACTTTCCAAGTAGATTTGGGAAATGGTAATCTATTTTGTTTACCAAATTGATAAGTATTGAAATTTGGAAAATGATTGGACAATACTGGTAGAACTTTCATCATATCTTTCTTTTCCATGTTCAAAATTCTTTGAATATGATGATGACCAAGTCGCTTGTGCCAAAGTTCTGTCGAACTAACATGGGTGAAATAGGTTGTTTGCTCCTCCTTAGTTAGATCAAATGAGAAGCTTTTAAGCCTCATTTTATCCTTTATATATCCTGACCAGTAGTGTCAAATATAACATAATATTGATTTTCATAAGATACTTTAAATTCTTTTTCTATCAACTGACCCACACTAAGCAAGTTTTGGGAAATATCAGGTACATAAAGAACATTTGAAATTGTCTTTATACCTGAAGTTGTTGAAATTAGGATGATTCCTTTTTCTTTTGCAGAAATATAACTATCATTTCCAATTCTGACCTTTGAAACTTTAGTAGGCTTTAAATCATTGAAAAGAGTTTTATCATATGTCATATGGTTTGTACAACCACTACCAATCAACCAACACTCTGAGCTATTCTTCATTGAAGAAAATGACATTGTAGACATTTGATCTTCTTCATCTTGCTCTAAAACTTGGGCATTGACTTCATTTTGTTGAGACTTGCCTTTGCATATCACCGCTTCATGTCCAAGTTGACTGCACCTGTTGCATTTTGCATTTGGTCTTCTCCAACATCTAAATGGTGGATGACCCAATTTTCCACAGTGCTCACAAGGTGGAATTTTTTTTCTTTTTTCCCTTATATTTTCTTTGGTTCTTTGCACTACTTCCACCTACATGATGTTTGGCTGGTAAAGCACCTTCAACCACATGATCTTTCCTCATGAGCCTCTGTTTCTCTTGAGTCTGTAAGACATGTAACACTGCCGCCAAGGCGATCTTAGACAAATCTTTTGTGATCTCCAAGGTGTTTATTGATTCTTCATATGTCTCAGACACTAACCAGAATTTTTTCAACGATTATGGAAACAGTGAATTGAGTGTCGAGAAACCTAACCTTGTTTGCAATGGAAAGTTCAAATTCAAATTCCCCCATCAAGTTCAACACTTGCATGCCTCAAATATCTCATCCCCGCGTATTCTTCCTTCAAATAGTCCCAAATTGCTTTTGCAGTTTTAAGGGTCATAATTATGGTGAATACAGTTTGTTAAACACCGAAAAAAAGAACTGATTTTGCATTTGCCTTCTGAGATTTTTTCTCCTTGTGATATTTTAACTGAGCCATGGTAGGATTATTTGGCAGTTGAGGAACTTCATAGTCCTCTGCCATGGCCTCCCAAAGATCCAAAGCCTCTAGGTAAGACTCCATTCTTACTGTACAAAGGTCTCGTAAGATGAATTTAGGGAGGAGAAACTTGTTTCAATTTCCCTTTTCGCAGGTCCCGTAAGATGATAGCTTTGCTACGAATTTGTTGGTTTTATGACTGAAAGATGAAAACATAAAAGTATAGGAAAGGAAGTTGCAAGTTGAGAAGGAATATGGAATTCAGTTCTTTCATTCAGCAAAAGCATTATAGTTAAGTAATTCAATCTAAAATTGAACACTACATGTTTCCAAAACTTTAACAAATAACAACTACTTGCTCCTAAAATGTAGGGACTACTAATTGACTGAACAAAAACTGAAACAAAATAAAAATTATAATCACTTATTGTTTATAAATGAATCTATGGTAATATTATAATTAGTGAATTTTTCTTTTGGATTTCACCATCAATATGTGGTCCGTTGAACCGTCTAATTTGATTCAAAGGTCAGTTCGGACATCATGTAGTTCTAGTCTCCTTCAAATCGTAGTTGTTGAGATCGAATCATATATATGTTATTTGTAGTACATGTAAATATAAAATAAATAATTTAACTATTTAATAAGAAATGATTATATAATCTCTATTGTATATAAAAAAATTAATTGTATTATTGTAAATGATTGAACCATAATACATAGGTGTACTAAAAAAATTTTAAAAATATAAAGCTAGAGGAGAAAAACACAATAAGACTGGAACTAAAGCTCAGAGAATAGTTCAAAAGATTTTAGATATTCTCTTTTGTAAATCAAAGGTAAAAAATTAAAAGACTTTACAGTCATGAAATAGTAAAATATTAAATTTGTCTGTTAAATATGCAAAATATAGTACAGTTTGGATATTGTAGAGAAGATATGCACATGGCTTATGTCAAAAGATCACTTAATTATCCCAAAGAAAAACAGTAGTACTAATACATAGGGGGTGGACAACCGATCGGTTTCAGATGAAAAATGAAAATCAATTCATAACTGTGGTGGACACATATATGCCCATCATTGTTTGTTTGGGATGATAGATTTCACTGGTGACCGATTTCTCGGATATGCGGTGCTTAAATTCCTGGGGCGATTTTAGTTTCCCTTATCCTGCAAAAATAACCAAGAGCTTTTTCCATCGTTCATTTCATACACTTTTCTCAAGACACAGATTTCAAATCCCTTTCCATATGATACGATTTCTCTTGCGTTCAATATCAGCAATCAAGTAATTTAAGCATTTATGATTCAGTTAGACGCCATGGACGAAAGCTACTTCATGTTGAAATAAACATTAAATGTGTTAGTAATAAGCTTTGCATTTAATTATGGTAGTAGGAAGGACAATAGTTTAGTAAGTTATGATAGTTATTAGTAGCATTTATGTTTATGTTTATGTCTTAGAATTGTAAAAGTTTATTTGGGTCTATAAAGGACCAAGTGTGTAATTTATTTTACTAAGAGCAATATGCAAAATTTTATACAGAAGTCTGATTCAAAATCCAACAATTTGGCATCAGAGCTCATGGCAAACATGATGAATCAAATGTGGTTATCACGGCTAACGAAGTCAAATTATGAAAACTGGAGTATCCAAATGAAAGCTCTTCTTGGATCTCTAGACGCGTGGGAGGTGACCCATGATGGGTTTGAAGAACCAACAGAAGTTGGGGGATTTACAGCAGCTCAAACGAAGGCGTTGAAAGAGACGCGAGCGAAGGACAAAACGACATTATACATGTTGGTCATGGTTGTAGATGAAACACCAATCTTGGTAGCTGGACTCTGGATGCTCTCGACACATGACAGGAAAAAAGAATATGATCCAAAGTCTGGAGCTTAAATCTGGAGGCTATGTAGGTTTCAGAGGAAATCAGAAAGAAAAGATTATTGGCTCTGGAACTATTGGTAACAATACACTTTTCTCTATCACTAATATTCTGTTAGTAGATAGATTAATGCATAACCTGTTATACATAAGTTAATTAAGTGATAACGGTTATGATATAATCTTTAATCAAAAGTCATGTAAAGCAATTAGTCAGAAAGATGGGTCTATCCTTTTTAATAGGGAAATAAATAGAAGCAATGCACTAATTATAATATTATTTAAATGTCTCAAAAATCAAGTGAATGTAAAAATAAATACAATATTTACAAGAATATTTAATTATGTGTTACAAATTCTTCTATCAATTAAGCTAGTGAAATTGATAAAAATAACATGTATATATCGTTTTTATCAATATTTAAGACTCTTAATATTATATTTTTATCTCTGTGTAGATAGAAAATCATAATAAAATTTAGTTTGCATAAAACTATAAAAATTTATGTTTTTCAAATTTTTTTAATGTTTCATATATGTTTATATTTTTAATGAGAATAAATATATAGAAATAAGAGAGATTGATGAAAATTTATCACTATAATAAGATAGTTAATTAACTATTTCCTTAATGATAAAATGTAAATTGAAGTATTCTAATATTAATATGAAGGCAAACATGTAGGTTATTAGTTATCATCCACCAACAATTTTATCCAACCATATAATTGTAAACCCTTAAATATATTGATATCTATTTTATTAAAATTCTTATTTGTATCATGATACTATTGAATTTCTGAAGCATTTGTTATTATACATGATTTTTTTTTGAAAACAGGGAGAGTAGAATGCATGCAAAAATAATTTATAATAATTGGGTAGAATGCCAGAGATTATTAAAATTCAAGAAATTCAAATGGTTTATATGTAAAATAAGAGATATTTGACAATATTAAGAGAACTGTAGAATAGGTGTTAGATCCATATTTTTCAATAAAAATGATGATTGAGTTGAATTTGACTAATCGGAGTATGAAAAAATAAAGTCATGTATTAGAATCTCCAAATCAATGCACAAGACATAAGGGGTTCAAAGTTGAACTGTTTTGAAAACGCGTGATTATGAACTAACCATTATGATTGATAGATCAACAAAATTGAGGTAATATATTAGGTAAGAGGTTGTGGTTGGATGCAAAAAAAAATGATTATGGATTTTCAATATATTGTAATAGAAGATATATTGTAATAGAATGTCTAATGGGAGATAGAAAGATTGAATGAGAAGGGAGTGATTTGAGGTTTGAGGAAAATAGATGGTTAAGAGTTTTTGATAGGGGAATAGAAAATAAAATAGATTATAGATAGTAACAACTCAGATTTTTACATGATTTTGCAAAAATTAAATTAGATGGCATTTAAAGTGCTGAAAATAGGTTTGGAGTATGTTTTAATATATTATAAATAGATTCTATATGGTAAAAGTTAAAAAAAAGTGTTTGAATAATCTCTTGTATAATTAACATTCTCATACAGGAAACATTTTGATTTCCTAAGGAATGATATATGACAGAATTAACAAAATGGAAAATCTTCATAATTGAAGAAAATGCTTTATGTACAAATTAATTTCAACTAATCTATCTCAAACTAGTCTATCTAAATCTTCATTAGCATGATTTACAGCTCAATTCAAGCGTGAAGTGAGGTTTAGGAATTCATCTTCACTGCATGGAATTGTTAGACCACCCATAGGATGATCATATCCAAATTCTTCTTCTGCTTCAATAAGTAATTCTTGAAATAATGGTTGGTTCAAGTATGATACTGGAATCACAAACCGCCTCATTTTATCTCCAACATACACGGCGAGATATCCTTTAGCAACTTCAAATCCCTTGGTAGATCCTTGGGTTCTGGAAAATGATTTTCTTCTGATAATACTTGTTATGCGGAAAGCCATTGTTTTTTTTATGGTTATAGGATTGGTTGAGAAATAGATATTAAGTTGTGATGTTTTAGGATGTAAAAGACTTGTGTTGCTTGTGAAACCATGGAGTAGTGTGTATATATATATATATAGTTGTAATAGGGCCAAGTGAGGGAGAAGGGATCACATGGTATTGTCTAATAGAGGTCAGTTTCAAGTATTAGGATATTTAAGACAATGAAATGGTGAATGAAACCTGATGTCTGTTGTTGCATTTTGTTATAGCTATTTAAATGCTGGACATGCTTTAGACATATCACATGTTTCTTCAAATTGACAATCCAGCTAATATATGATTTATGTGAAACTTGTGTAGGCCATGATTCATAGCATCTCAAAAACAGTGCTTGGAGGCAAGAAGAGAACCAATACTAAACACAAGATCACAAACCATAATGAACCACATTTTATATTTTTGCAAGAGGACACATACTCCGTGAAATTTGCATACCAGAACAGAACTTTGCGGTCCCTGCCTTGATAAACAAGCATGAAGGTCAATTAAATTTCTTTGTTGTCTATTAAGAGATTTGATGTTTATGAAAGACCTCTAAGACAATACCATGTGATCTTATCTATGCTCTTGTCTCCTTGAATACTCTTTGATCTCATCCTCCTAATCTTATACTATAGTCTTCACCAATTATTCATGTAGCCTGAACTTTCTTAATATTCATTTATCTATATATATTCATTTCTACAAGCATTTAGAACCAACACATATCACTCACATCCTAAAGCATTAGAATATCAAAAACTTTCCCTTGCATACAAGTCTTTTTAGAAACATCTTCGTTTCAACTTTCAACGCATAATATAATGGGTTTTCGTATTCCTAGTATGACCAGAAGAGCATCATTTTCTAAAGCTATGGCCATGCCAAAAGGACACGTTGCTGTGTATGTTGGAGAGAAACAGACACGATATGTGATTCCAATTTCATACTTGAACCAACCGTCGTTTCAAGACTTGCTTAGTCAAGCTGAGGAAGAATTTGGATACGAGCATCCGTTGGGTGGCCTGACCATTCCATGCACAGAAGATGTATTTCAAAATATAACTTGTGGCTTGAATGGACTATGAAAATAACACCAAAAGAGACTGACATAGCTTAGTACATAGAGTTTTTTCCTTTTTTTTTGTAAACTAGGTGTCTTAGGAAATTGTAGATGGGAATAAATCACCATCAGATTGACAAATACAGTGTTTAATGACAATAATTTCAAGTACTCAAATATCATCTCTGTGTTTTTGGTAATTGCACTTAAGAACTTATGAAATATATGAGTAATGTTTCTTGCTATAAAAAAAGGAATTGGTATACTAGAAATTTTAAAAGCAGGAATATATAGTTTTAAAAGTGCTTAAGAGCTCATGATTCTTAGCAAGGGCCGAGCACAATTAATAGTATGATGCCTTTTCTTAGGATATCTTTATTAAAAGAATCGACTGGTTAAGTGACAGACAAAGGCTCAAAAACCACCACATGATGTAGTCATTCATTCTCATCAAAAGTCTCCATATATTTTCAACTATCTTTTAATTTCGACATGCAAACGAACTTACACCAATGCGATACTAGACTGGAAATTAGTATTGGGAAGTGAAATTAAACAACACTGGTAAAAAGAACCTACCAAAGTGATAAGACATAGGGAAGAAAGTAACAAAGGAACATAAGAACTGGCAGCAATGTTTATATGCAGGAGATGGAGACATTAAGCAAGGAACAAACTCTAGAGAGAGGTATAGCTGTTCTTGCCAGTTTTGGAGTGAGGAGAAATTGTTGGCGGTATTCTAGAGGTGGTATGTGAAAAATTATAGTGTTGCAGGATTCTGCAGAGAAAACTACTTTTTGTCACTTTTTGTACTATACTTCTACTGGTGGATGACCATTGAAAAACTCTTTTTTTTTTAATTCACCAAACACTTCTTACTTATAATCTTAGCATTACAAAGCCTTTATATAAGCTTGAATGAAACTGATAGAGAATACAAATAAGTTGTTAATCAAGATGATGACTCTTTGATTCTCTCAATTTTAATGATACAACTCTACCATAAATCTAAATAAAGACAATCATTATAATGTGATGGTTACAATTCTCTCATAATGTTTCCTAAAGATAGTGGTGGTTCCAACACATTAATTTTAACACTCCCCCTTAATGTGTTGTTCTTTAACTCCCATTGCTTCTCTAAGTTGCTGAAATCTTCCTCTTGGTAGTGCTTTAGTAAAAATGTCTGCAAGCTGCTCTTGTGAATTGCAGAACACTAACTGCACATCACCATCTTCGATCACACTTCGAATGAAGTGGTGCTTTATATTAATATGTCTTGTTCGACTGTGGAAAACTGGATTCTTCGCCATGGCTATTGCTGATTTATTGTCACAGTGAAGCAGCAGACTTTCTTCTTGCTTTTCTCCGACATCTTCAAGTATTCTTCTCAACCACAATGATTGTTGTGTAGCTAAACCAGCTATCAAATATTCTGCTTCAGCTGAAGATTGTGCTACAGTATCTTGTTTCTTCGAACACCAAGAAATTACTCCTGAACCCAGGCTGAACACATAACCGGAAGTGCTTTTCATGTCATCAACACTTCCAGCCCAATCACTGTCACAGTAGCCTTTAACTTCGAGTTTAAAATTCTTTTCAAACCTGATTCCATGTTCCATGGTTCCCATGACATACCTTAGAACTCTTTTTGCTGCTCCAAGGTGTAAGTGACTCGGTTTACTCATAAACCTTGAGAATAAACTAGCAGCAAACATTAAATCGAGCCTTGAAGCTGTAAGATAAAACAAGCTTCCAACCAAACTTCTATACATACTTGCATCTACTAATCTTCCACCATCTTCCTTCTTTAATTTTTCATTCACCAATAAAGGAATATCAACAGGTTTGCAGCCATTCATGCCAAACTTTTTCAAAACATTTTCAGCATATCTCTTTTGACAAATAAAAACTCCATATTCATCTTGGTAAACCTCAATACCAAGAAAATAATGCAGCTGTTTCCAGTGATTTCTGGTAAACAACCGCTAGTCTTCCAAACTATCGAATAATCTTTCTGACTGTTATTCAATTTCTCTGGTAACTCACATGATCGACTGGATTGATCCTAGGATTCTTTGGACATTAAGGTTACTCTCACGATCGAACAGATATTCATGGTTGATATTTGAGTGTTGTATATGCGTTTGGCTTATTTCGATTTCTCTCTCAAAAAGTCTAAAGATGTAATCAAAATGTGCGTGTACGAAACTAAGTTGCATGAATAAATGTTAATTGTAAAGACATGTAAAATTGCATAAAAGTCAAGTAAATGGTTTCGAATTATAAAACAGTTAATGTAAAGGATTTCTGGAACGTAAAAGGTTGGAAATATGAAGAAAGCGTTTAATGCAAGAAATCTGTAAATGACTTTAAGTAAAAATATACGTTCGAAGGATAAGACTTGAAGGTAAAGGTATGGAAAATATGACAGTTTTCTGAGATGTAAAGTGCTTGAAATGTGAAGAAAGCATTAAAATGTAAAACTTTGAAGAAGAGATTTCGAAGTGAAAAGACTGTAAATGAGAAAACTTGTAAATGTTATTTGACAAAAAGATAAAGGAAAGTGCTGGAAATGGTAAAAGGTTTTCATTAAATCAGAAATACATGGTGCTATCATACGTACATTTCTCTTGCATTCGTTTCCCTTGCCATGTGGTAGTTTGAATGTTACTGAGTATTTAGTACAATAGATATGACACACGAAATCCTAATACTAAGACTTCTATTTATACTAATTCGACCATAACGGTCTTGCTATAGGATTATGCCACGTTCAGAACATGCAGAACAATGCCTCTTTCTTCTTTTCCATGTGTCCCCAAATGCTCCAGCACATAACTTTCAAACTTCGAATGTCCCGCTTCCATTTGAATTTCAAATGCTTTGGTACTTCTCCGTTTCGAACGCACTTCCCAGACACAGCCTTGTTGTTATTTCGAGACTTCTTTAGATATGTTCCCATAATTGCCACTCGAAGCTTCAAGCTTTGACATGCTTATTCGAAACACTGCTTCTGCTACTTCGAAACATGAGGCTTTACCTCATTTCGATCGAAACGTTTAATTCATTTGGCTTCTAATAACATTATCAAAATCTTCAGCCAACAAATTGCCCCTTTAAAATATGTATTTCGATTCCTCTGAGAAATACCTATTTTAAACATCTACACAAGATTTTGATGTGACTTTCGAATCATCGTAACATTTAATGCATTTGACTCCAGTCACGTCAATCATAGCACCTTTTGGATTCCTTAACCGCCTGGAGCCACTTCACAGCATGGTGCAGTTACAAATAATGATTATCTTTAAATCACGCCTATTACCCATGTTAACTTTACGCCACATCTTCATCACACCAACCCATGATTTCCACGTATCACACCCTTATTCAGTGGATGCTTAAACTTCCCCATTATAAAACATCACCAACTTAATCTTTTTCTTTTCTTTTCACACTCTAAATCTTTTACCCTCCTTCTCTTCGTCAAAAAACCCAAGCTTTCAACATCTTTCAAAAATGTCTTCTTCTACTTCATCCCAACTCAAGAAAGTCTCCAAGAAGAAAGGAAAAAATGCAGGAACTACCATGGAAAGTAAAATCATCACTCACCAAGGTCAATCCGTTCTTGCCCCTCAGATGATTTAAAAGGAAAAAGAAATGCTGTATGCGTCACAGGTACTCATTCCTACCAACGTTGCTGGTAAGAGGTTAGCTTTAAATGGCCCTCTTACGGTTTTTGAAATATTAAAAGACACCAGGACGTTTTCTTAACCCTGTGGCTGTCAAGATACGTTTTCTGCAGTAGATCCCTACAGGTAGCTAGTAGGTTCATTCCTCTAGCTAGGGACTTGCATGAAAATCGAAAAGTGTGTCTAAGTGAACTGCTCTTAGTTGACCTTTATGAAAGCCTGAGGTCAGCTGTTTCGAGCCTCAAATCCCACACCTCCAAAAATATTCTGTTGGCTGGCCCTTTTTGGTTACTTCAACTATGGCTAAATGCCATGTTCGAACCCTCCTTATCAACCGCCAACACCATTGATGAGCAAGATTCTGAGATAAATGATAGGATAGTCGAAGGCACTAGGCTTCGAAGATTAACTCCCAATGACGACAAAGATGACTTCAAAGTCCAATTCTCGAAGTACATCATGATATTCTCCAAAAGGCACAAGTTCGAAGAGAGCATGGCGCCTTTTGCTTCGAGGGCTCATGGACCTTCTTGGTTCACCATGGCTCTCTCAGAAGCTATCAAGAGCAAGGAGATTCAGGATGTATGGAGAGCTTTTTTGCTACCTAGACTCATTTCTTCAAGAATAACTCCAGCCAAGAACCAGATTTTTCTCTTTGCCTACCAACCAAACTTTGTTTCGAGGCAGTTTGGCTTATGCCAACTGATTCCTGAACCTTTATTTCAAACTGAGAGTGCCATCACTTCTGGACGAACTTTCAATGCACGGGAAGCCAAAATACAGCAAGAACAATATCAAGGCTTTGCCCAATTTGAGCTGATAACCTTCGAACCTACCCATCTCACAGCTAAAGGGTTTCTGGAATGGTGGACCAAGTTTATCAAACTTATATGTTCGATACACTTACAATTCAACAAAAACTAATTGATGCCTTCGATGTGCAGGTACCAACAAAGAAAGGTATGTTTACTCATGCCAAAGAGATTAAAGCTTTCCAAAATTATTTTGAAACTACTTATGACCCCACGCGCTTGGACTCCACTGTGCATCAAGCGGCTGAGACCTTGAAGGAAAAATGTAAACAAAAAGTTTCTAAGTTAAAACTTCCTTCAGGGCTGTCACCTGAGGATAGGTATAGGTTGGCATTCGAAATGCATCCACCTAAATTTCCCAGATTACCTACCTCAGAACTGGATCTGGCTTGGTTTCCCCCATATCCTTGGTGGTTTACTTGCAAAGAGATGTTCAAATATCTTCAAAGGAAACCAAAGCCATCGGAGACTGTGACATGGGCTCGATACTGGCTTCATGATTTCCCAGGACACCTTCGATACGACCTTTCTGCCATGTCAATTAAATCTGATCAAGGCACAGGTGCGAATGCTTGGGAAAATCCCAAACGTCTTTTATTTTCCATATCTTTAACCTTTGCTTTAATTGTTTCGATTTTCAGCCATCAGGATAAAGACAGCTGCCTCGAAGTCGAAAGAAGGGAGTGCCTCTCAAGCCTCCATCGAAACTACTGACAAAGTGACTCCACCCGAAACAACCACTATTGCTGCAACCACAACAACAACAATAATACCAACAACAACCAGTGTTCCAATTCCAACGGTAATCACTTAGCCTTGATGTTTCGAATTCACTCATGTTTTATGGTTTGCATCTAACTCTTCGTTTAAAATCCTTTCAGACCAACAAGCTTCCTCCTACTACTCCCAAGAAGCGGAAATCAAGCACCACTGGGGAAGATCCCAAGGCTGGAGGAAACTTAAACATTGCTTCGAAGAAGAAGCCAAAGAAAGATATTTCGAAAAGTACCGTTCCAACTAGTGTCTCTGGAATTGATTCCAGGGATGCTGCTCCCTCACCCAAATCCAAAAATCCACCTTCGACCTCCAACACAACGTTGGAACGTATAGCTAGTAACCTCTCCTCCGAGAGTCCACAGGTAAATTGAACCTTTAAATTTTTTACAATAATAACTTCTTATTACCTTGGTGAATGTTTTTTTAACATTCTGTTGTTCCTTGCAGAACATCTTGAATCCAGCTTCCACTACTTCGAACTCACCATCCAGAGCTGCTGCTCCGCTCAACTCCTCTCCTCAAGGAGATTCCAGCAACCTGGTTCAAAATAAAGGTTCCTCCAATATGGCGGTTCTGGCTGGAACTTCTGAACAGCAGGATGATCAAGGTACCTCCATTCCTCTGAAAGAGATAAACGAAACACCACTTCAAACATCTGCAGAGGATTTGCAAAGGGCTTCTCTTTAAAAGTCCCCTCTTGAAACTCTTCAAGAGGACCCAAAGGACACTCAAACTGAAGAAGAGAAAGCTGATTCTGGGAAAAGAGCCGAAGAATCTGCAGACGAAGAATCTGAGGAGGAGAATGCCAATGACGGTTCGACTGCTGGGACGGAGTCCAACGCAAATAGCAGTGAAAGGGATGGTATCGAAGTGGTGGACTTGGATGAGGATGAAGAAGACCAAGAGCACGAAACGAATGAAGGGGATGGTAATGCAACCAACAAACCCATAGAGGTTGAAATGGACGTCGCTCCCCTACGTGTGGAACTCCCTCAATCCTCTTTGTCTCGAATGACTAACGAGGAACTGGCACTTCTGAGACGAAATGACCCTATTGGGTACATGAAGGCAAAGTAGGCTCAGAGGGACGTCCCACTTGCTAGGGCTGGCACAAGTTCGACCAGCTATCCTCTTCCCACAGATGAAAGAATTGTTCTTCTTAATAAAATTAGGAAAACCATTCTCAATGTGGATATATTCGAAGTGCTTAAGCAAGATAATACTGCTTGCTATACTATGAAGGAGCTGCTCACAAAGGTCAATCTTTCTACCTGCTCCTTGCCAGTTAGTACTCTCTTGTTCGATCTTCAGGCTTTGCTGGACAACGTAACTGGTTACCTTCTCCAAGACGAATCTGCTGCCAAGAAGGTTCAAGAGAAACGCATTGCCATGGATGCTGCTTATGAACAAGCTTTGAAACTCTCTCAAGAAGCTGAGGATCAAGCTATGCATCTGAAGCAGGCGAAAACTGATTATGAGGCTCGAGCTGAGTCCATACTTCTTTGGGAAAGGCAGATTCTGGAACTTCAACAGAAGGTTAAGGAGGCTAAAGAACAACAAATAGCCTTCGAAACCAATACTGCTGGTAACCAATTCGAAGAGCTTCTCAACCAGGGGCTTGCGGAAATGGAGACCGCAGAACAACTTAAGGAGAAGTGGCAACCTTGGAAGGAGCCAGGCGGTTCGCTCAGCAGAAACTTGAATCATTTCGAAGCACTTTTAATCGATTGAAAAATAACTCTTATTTCTAGATTTTGATGTTTATTTGACTACAATTTTGGTTTCTTATATGTAATATTCGAACAACGCCATTTTGGCATTTTATCTTGCCATCTTGGCCTTTTATAATATCTTGGTTACGTTGTTACTATTCGAATCTCCTGCAGGCGTGGCTTATATTTCTTTAAATATTTCCCATTAACCTTTAGGATACGTTTATCATCCACGAGTTCTTCGATTTCGTATGCATTGTTTGAGAATACTTTTAATATTCGAAAAGGTCCTTCCCAATGAGGTGACCATTTACCTAACGCTTTATTCTTCTTGTCCATAGGCAATATGACTCTCCAAACCAAGTCATTAATAATGAATACTTTTTTCTTCACCCTTTTATTGTATGTTCTGGCCACTCTTTCTTTTTGTCTCATCAAAATTTCCAATGCATGTAATCTAATTTCGTCCAACTCAACTAATTCATTCATCATCATTTCCCAATATAATGCAGCTGGGATTTCGTTTTGTCTCTGAATTCGAACTGATTGTAGATGAATTTCTACTGGCAACACTGCATCATGACCAAATGTGAGTTGGAAAGGCGTAGTGTTAGTAGCTTCCTTAGGAGATGTTCTACAAGCCCATAATATTTGGTCCAGAGTTTTGTGCCAGTTTCTTGGCTTTTTGCCAATATGCTTCTTGATTAATCCTATTATTACTTTATTTGCTGCTTCGACTTGACCGTTTGCTTGAGCATAATATGGCGTTGATGTTAGCAATCTAAACCCCATTTCTTGGGTAAATCCTTGCATCTTTCTACCAGTAAACACAGAGCCTTGGTCTGTGGTTATGCTCTCTGGCAATCCGAACCTATAGATAATGTGCTTTTGTATAAATTCAATAATAGCCTCTTGATCAGCAACTATCAGTGGTATAGCTTCGATCCATTTGGTAAAATAATCTATTCCCACCAAGATGTATTTCTGTCCTTTGGACGAAGCAGGATTTATTTCTCCTATCAAATCCAATGCCCATCCTCTAAATGGCCATGGTTTGATGATCGAATGCAACTCACTTGCAGGGGCATGTTGAATTCCTGCATGTTTCTGACATTCCTCACATACTTTAGCAAAGTCTATGCAATCTTTGAGCATGCTAGGCCAATACAAGCCGTATCGAAATAACAGCCATTTCATTTTATGGCCTGCTTTATGTGCCCCACATGCCCCATTATGGACTTCAGACAATGCTAAATATGCCTCACTTTCTCCTAGGCATTTCAATAATACACCCTCTTGGGTCTTTTTAAACAATTCGTTCCCCATGAGGAGATATGACAATGCTCTATATTTTGTCTTTCTATCCACATTTAGAGTTGGGTCTGCTAAATAACTCTTCAGTGGACTTCGCCAATCTGCATCTGACAAAGTATTTATGGCTAATATTTCGAATCCCTGTTTCTCAGCATATCCCAATTTCATACTTTCCAGATCCGATGGTGTGAATCTAGTAGCCATAACTCTTCCCCTTAATTCAACCAAATCCTTGAAGTTCTTGGTAGACACTTTATAACCCGAAGCCAACTGCGCTAAGTCATTTGCTTCTTGGTTCTCTATTCTTGGTATGTGTTGAATATCCATGTATTCAAATTTCCTCAATAGCCTATTGACTATGACGAAGTATACCATTAAATTTTCCTTTATGCACTTGTATTCCTTTGTGATTTGTTTGACCACTAATTCAGAGTCTCCTTTAATTTCGACTCTGGTTGCCCCCAATTCCAACAAAGCTTCAAGTCCAACAATGAGCGCTTCATACTCAGCTTCGTTGTTCGAACAACGAGGACCATCTAATTTATACTTGAATTTTGTTGGAATTCCTTCAGGAGAAATCAGAAGGACTCTAACACCACTTCCATTCCTGTGGGTTGAACCATCAAAGTACAATTTCCATGGTTGCATTTCGACGTAACTCATGACAGTCTGCTCAACCAAAGAATGGTCCACAATGAAGTCAGGAATCACTTGACCTTTCATAGCTTTTAAAGGCATGAAAGTCAAAGAATATTCTGTTAAGGCTAAAGCCCACTTGCCAACTTTGCTATGCATTATTGGTTTTGAAAGCATATGTTTAATGACATCGAAATGAGATGAAACATAAACATCAACAGGTTTTATATAATACTTTAGTTTCATACAAGAGAAATACAAGCAGAGACATAGCTTTTCTAAATTGCTATATCTGGTCTCTGCATCATTTAGCACTCTACTTAAATAGTATATGGCTCTTTCGATGCCATTGCTATCTTCTTGTGCTAGCATACTACCTATACTAACTTCAGAGGCAGATATGTACAATCTCATGGGCTTCCCCCATGAAGGTGGAGACAAAATAGGAGGCTGAGAAAGGTATTCTTTTATCCTGTCAAATGCCTCCTGGTGAGCTTCGTTCCATTCGAAGGCTTGGCCTTGCTTTAGACGAAGTAACGGAGAGAAAGCTTGGGTTCTTCCACTTAGGTTCGAAATGAATCTTCTGAGGAAGTTAATTTTCCCTAGCAGAGATTGCAACTCCCTTTTTGACGTAGGTGCTTTCGTCTCCATTATGGCTTTGGTTTTGTTCTGGTTGATTTCAATTCCTTTCTTGTGAACCACAAAACCAAGAAAATCTCCAGCCTGCACAAAAAATGCACATTTAAGGGGATTCATCTTTAAGCCATGTTTTCTCATTCGCTCGAATGATAGGCTTAAATGATGCAAATGTGTTTCTGCAGATATAGATTTGATGACTATATCATCAATATACACCTGCATGAAGGTTTCAATGAAATCATGAAAAATTGAATTCATTGCCCTTTGATAAGTTGCCCCAGCGTTCTTTAAACCAAAAGGCATCACCACCCATTCGTAGGTGCCTAAGGCTCCTGGGCAACGAAATGCTGTCTTTGCAACATCTTCTTCAGCAATGAAAATCTGGTTATACCCAGAGTATCCATCTAACATACTCAAGTATTCGAACCCTGCAGCAGAATCTACTAGCATTTCTGCCACAGGCATGGAATATTCATCTTTAGGGGTTGCAGTGTTTAAATCCCTAAAATCTATGCAAATTCTTAAAGAACCATTTTTCTTAATAACAGGTACTATGTTTGCTAACCATTCGACGTACCTTGTTGTTCTGATGAATTTGCAACGCAGCAACCTTTCGATCTCAGCTTTAATTTTTGTGAGAACCGCTGGTGCGAATCTTCTGGGAGTTTGTTTGATGGGCCTCTTGCCATCTTTGATTGGCAGTCTGTGTTCGACCAACTCCCTCTTTAAACCAGACATCTCGTCATAATCCCATGCGAAGCAATCTTTGTTTTCCTTGAGGACTTCGATCACTTCCTTCTTGAGGCCTGGGCTAAGTTTAGCACTTATGTAGGTTACTCTTTTCGTTTTTTCATCCCCTAAGTTGACTTCTTCGAGTGGATCTTGTGCCAACATTTTGGCACCTGAGTTTATGGGGTCCCTTTCGAAGCCTAAGGGTTCTTTATCATAGATGGCATCCAACCTTTGATCCATCTCAAACTCTTCGAAGGGTGAGCATTTCGAACCATCCCCACTTACTTCGTTCATCTTTATAGTTGATTTATTTATTTCAGCCTCTAAGGCCGCTTTTGATTCGTTCTCAGCCATATAGGCCGAAATCCTTTCGAAAAAGGTAGACTCAGTCATGGATAAGGTTGTCGAAGTCCCAGCCTGCTGGCCGTTTTTGTATAGTGCTTTCGACTCCCTCTTCTTCACTGATTATTGTTCTATCCCAGTAAAGGCCATCATGGCGAAGGGTCATGTAGTAGTGGGCGTTTCTAGTTTCATTAATCTCATCATTTGGAACACACGGAGCAATCTTTGCCAGATTTTTATCATAATCCCTCTTGTCAACTAAATTGACAGTTGACATAAAGTAACACTGGTCTGCTTTGATGTTTTCCACGATTCCATCATCTCTCCACAGAACTAGTCGTTGATGCATTGACGAAGGAACTGCCCCCACGCCATGGATCCACTCCCTTCCCAGCAGTAAGTTATAGTTGGCCTTGGCTTCGATCACCATAAACATGGTGGGCCTACAGCTTGAGCCTATTGTCAATTCCAACTGGACCACTCCCAGTGTTTTGCCCACTTTTCCCTCATAATTGGACAAAACCATATTATGGGGCTTGATGTCTCCTTCGCGGATCTCTAATATTTTTAGCATGAAATGGGGTATCAAATTGACTGCAGCACCCCCATCCACTAGAACTTTGTTCACACCATGGACACCAACTTTCGCCCGAATAAAAAGTGGCTTGAGATGGTTCTTCATTGCAGGTTCTGGACGTTCGAAGAACGCATTTTGTTCCTCAACAGCCCCATTGTCCATCACATAGTAGCACACAGGCCTATGTTTCATCAAATCTGTGGTGTCTTCCTCCTCATATTCATCGATTTCGGTTTCCTGCCCAAATTCGCAGGGAAGCACAGACACCACGTTACAGTTCAGGTTAAATGAATACTCCCCCTCCGATTCGAAGTTATCTGTTATCATATCTTCGTCCTCTTCCGGGCCTGGAGTGTATTCCTTTGGTTCATCGCGTTGTACTTCAGAGAAGAGCCTCCTATTGACTGGAGGTTTGTCTTCAGTTTGATTTTTTGGTTTGGTGGTGCTAGATTCACCTTGGTTTTTTGTTGAAGTAACCCCTTTGTTTGCCACAGCTTCTCTCTCAGCCTTTCGAATCCTTTGCTGTCTACGCCACTGGGATCTTGACATGGGGTTCCTTCCTTTGTAATTTTCTAATCTCACCTCCTCCCTTTTTGCTGTGTTGAATTGCCTCCTGTATGTCACAGCATGGCGTGCATTTCGTTCAGCGTTTCTCCATCTATCTTTGCCTTTGTCATTTCTGACCTATAACCATCTATCGGTTGGCACTTCAGCAGGGAGTTTGAAAGTCACTCTTCGAGCAGGCTTAGGGTGAGGGCTATCAGGCCTTTGCTGTTTGTGTCTGCTGTCGAAACGTGAGCCCATCTGGACAGTTTCTTGATGGTTCCAGCAAGGGGCAAAGGGAATCGTTTCGAAGGCCCTGGCCATGCTTTGGTCATACACAGTAGAACACCTTGGGCAAATCAAGCACTTGGTTGCCCCTTTGTAGCAGCGAAACACAAATTCCAGCAAACTTTCTCCAGCCTTGGGATAACACCTAAAAAGCTAGTTATCCTGGCGCCAATTGTTGCCAGTTCGAGTCCTCTGTACCCTTTCGAAATTCGCAGTGATTCTTTGATTGCAGAGGATGCTGCACCTAGGGCACAATATCATGCCTGAATCTCCTTTGTGGCATGTCATGAGATAATCCTTGAGACTAACATCTCCAGTGTGATTATCCCCCATTCTATACTTTTCTTTTTCTAAGTATTTTTCTACTTCCTCCATCTCAGAGCGAGGTCTTTCCATATCCACCATATTTATTTCAACATCTTCCCCCTTAGCTTCATCATCGCCCCATCCTGTGGGCTTTATATCCTTGATCTGAACCTTCGAACTCTCTGGGGCAGAATATTTGACCAAATAGTCAAATTTTCCACTGGGTTCCCCTAGAGTGTCCCATATTTCCTTCTGAGGGGAAATTGGCTGCGTGATTTGGACTTTCTCCAATTCCAGCCTCAAGCCTTCAGTGACTTGTGTTAGTTCTTGGTTTTGATTTCCCTGGCCTTCAGTAGCCCGGGTTTCTCTTGCAACAGCTACAGGTGCGGCAATCGAAGTCTCTGGCGTATTCTGGATGTCTTCAGTGACCTCCTTATTGACTTCGACCATCACCCAGTTTTCAGCTTCAGTACCCTTCTCTCCTGTTAGGGCGTCGCTTTGATCAGTTTCCACCATGTTGACCTCTCCAATGCATGCAGGCTCGGAGTAGTTGGTGTCTGCGACGTCCAAGGGATCTTCGTCCACTTTCATCTTCACCTTATCAGCAAACTTTAGTCTGCCATCTTTGATCGCGTTTTGAATTAGGTCCCTGAAAAGAAAACATTGTGAGGTTTTGTGGCCTAGGAAACTATGATATTTGCAAAATCCTCTCTTCTTTCTCTGGTCCAAAGGAGGTATTTTGACATTTGATGGCACAATTAGTTGGCCATCTTTGACAAGTAAGTCAAAAATCTCGTCACATTTAGTGACATCGAAGGTATAAACCTTCTTTGGAAATTTGTCACTTTTCTCATTTTCAACAATGTCTTTCCCTTTTGTGGGAACTAACAATTTGCAGGAATAAGGCGGGGCCTGTTTTAATTCAGCGAGGTCGATTTCGACCTCTTCGAATTCGAATTCAGGATATTCTTCTGCTTCCTCAGTCCCAACATAGGAAATCCTTTCTTTCTTGCTATTCTTAAAGACTCTGGCTTTTTCGGCCTTTAGTCTTTCGACCTGTCGAACCCTATCGGCTAACTGAGCCATATCCCTCAAATATTGAGTGTCTAGTTTCTTTCGAATAGAATAATCCAAGCCACCGGCGGCCATTTCGACTAACTCATGTTCAGGCACTACTATGTAACATCTGGATTTCAAAATCCTAAATCTATTCAGATAATCATCTATGGGTTCGGTGAACTTTCTCTTAACACTGGCCAATTCCTTCAAACTTATTTTCTACTGTCCCATGTAAAATTGTTCATGGAATAATCTCTCTAAGAGAGCCCAAGTGTCAATGGACCCAGGAGGCAAAATGGTAAACCATGTGAAGGCGTTTTTAGTCAAGGAACTTGGGAAGTATTTGATCCTGAGATCTTCATTATTGGCTATATCTCCCGCTTCGGTTAGATATCTCGCTATGTGTTCGACTGTTGACTCATTGGTATCCCCAACGAACTTTGTAAATTTAGGGACTTTATATCCCCTTGGTAAATCAGTATGCATTATGCAATCCAATATAGGAGAAGCATAATTTGGCCTTCTCATTCCTGTGTTGAGGCCATTCTGGGCCATGACTCTCTCTATCATGGTGGTTAGGTTGTTTTCTGCCAAGATGTCATCGTTTCGAATTCTATGAACGACAGCATCGGCATCTTGATTTCGACCAACCAAGACAACTCCCCTAGGTTGTTCTTCTCGAAACTCTGGGGCTTCTAGCCTTTCGACCCTTGCCCCTGGTTCCATAATTTCTCTTTGTGGGCCTGGGATTATTGGGGCTTCTAACCTTGGTGCCCTGGCCCCTAAGTTAACTTCTTCTCTGGGTGGTCTATAAATTGGGTCGTTAGCAATTTGTTCTATAACAGGCATGTTTGCTCGAAATCCCGCCTGATTCTGCCTACGCCTTTCTGGGGGAGCAAAGAAATCTGCTATTCGACTCATATTGTCAGTGTTTTCTCTGTTTGTCACAGTCACATTTTGCACTATTGGGGCAAATATCTCCTGCATGGTTTGTGCTAACACCCCTATCATATTATGGTTACTGTCATCTATCAATTGCCTAAAAGCCAATTGGTTGTCTGTGGTTAAGATATGCATTGTGCTATAACCCACTGACCCTTGGTTATTTGTCATAAACTGATTCGCCCCAGACCCAGACCCTAGTTGTGGGGATGAATTCGATGTGGAATTGTGTAAACCTGCCATAAAAGATGTTGGCATTCCATATGAGGAATTTCTGGTTCTATTCCCATCGAAACCGGGTGGTCTAGTTAATGGAGTGGCGAAATGGGATTGTGTCCCTGATGGTGGAACGAATCCCCCAGGGTAACCAATGGTTCCAGTATTTCCTAAGATCGAACTATTAGTTGATATGCCACTTACTCCATTGGTGGCTATGTTACTGGTTGAAGATGCAACAGACTGTGCATTCGAAGGGATTACATTAGATGTTCCAATCGAAGTGGACGCATTAGTGCCTGTTGTATGTGGGCCATTTTGTTCCCCTTGTTGATTGTCAGAATTAGACATTTTGTCCAAACGTTTTCTTCTGGATGAAGGTTGGTTGCTGTTGGTTATTTTACCACTTCTCAGGTTCATAAAACAGCAAACTTCTTAGGTTCCAACGTTTTTATAATGGTTATGTCTCAACAATCTTTATTTCTAATATCCAATTATTGGTCCCACCGGGTGTGCCAATTTGTTTCTAGTGATTTCTGGTAAACAACCGCTAGTCTTCCAAACTATCGAATAATCTTTCTGACTGTTATTCAATTCCTCTGGTAACTCACAGGATCGACTAGATTGATCCTAGGATTCTTTGGACATTAAGGTTACTCTCACGATCGAACAGATATTCATGGTTGATATTTGAGTGTTGTATATGCGTTTGGCTTATTTCGATTTCTCTCTCAAAAAGTCTAAAGATGTAATCAAAATGTGCGTGTACGAAACTAAGTTGCATGAATAAATGTTAATTGTAAAGACATGTAAAATTGCATAAAAGTCAAGTAAATGGTTTCGAATTATAAAACAGTTAATGTAAAGGATTTCTGGAACGTAAAAGGTTGGAAATATGAAGAAAGCGTTTAATGCAAGAAATCTGTAAATGACTTTAAGTAAAAATATACGTTCGAAGGATAAGACTTGAAGGTAAAGGTATGGAAAATATGACAGTTTTCTGAGATGTAAAGTGCTTGAAATGTGAAGAAAGCATTAAAATGTAAAACTTTGAAGAAGAGATTTCGAAGTGAAAAGACTGTAAATGAGAAAACTTGTAAATGTTATTTGACAAAAAGATAAAGGAAAGTGCTGGAAATGGTAAAAGGTTTTCATTAAATCAGAAATACATGGTGCTATCATACGTACATTTCTCTTGCATTCGTTTCCCTTGCCATGTGGTAGTTTGAATGTTACTGAGTATTTAGTACAATAGATATGACACACGAAATCTTAATACTAAGACTTCTATTTATACTAATTCGACCATAACGGTCTTGCTATAGGATTATGCCACGTTCAGAGCATGCAGAACAATGCCTCTTTCTTCTTTTCCACGTGTCCCCAAATGCTCCAGCACATAACTTTCAAACTTCGAATGTCCCGCTTCCATTTGAATTTCAAATGCTTTGGTACTTCTCCGTTTCAAACGCACTTCCCAGACACAACCTTGTTGTTATTTCGAGACTTCTTTAGATATGTTCCCATAATTGCCACTCGAAGCTCCAAGCTTTGACATGCTTATTCGAAACAGTGCTTCTGCTACTTCGAAACATGACGCTTTACCTCATTTCGATCGAAACGTTTAATTCATTTGGCTTCTAATAACATTATCAAAATCTTCAGCCAACAGCAGCAAACCAAGATCACTCATCTCATATTTTTTCATCATTTATATTTTAAAATTTTCAACCATTTTCTTGTTATTACCCGTATACACCAAATCATCAACATAAAGGGCAACAAGAAGGATATCATCTTTACCTTGATGCTTCACATACAAGGTATGCTCACTTTGACTTCTTTCAAATCCTTGTTGAATGAAGTAGATGTCAATTTCACTATACCATGCTCTCGGGGCTTGTTTCAACCCATAGAGAGCTTTCTTCAACTTGTAAACTTTTTCCTCTTGGCCTTTAGTCACAAAGCCTTGAGGTTGCGGCACATATACCTCTTCTTTTAATTCTCCATTCAGGAAAGCTGACTTCACATCAAGTTGGTACAGGTTCCACCCTTTCTGAGCTGCTAATGCAATAACTGTTCGTACAGTATCCAATCTTGCAACTGGGGAAAAAGTTTCACTATAGTCAATTCCAGGTTGTTGTGCATAGCCTTTTACTACCAATCTATCCTTGGCTCTTTGAATTGACCCATCTGGATTATGCTTCAATTTGTACACCCACTTTACTCCAATAGCTTCTTTGTCATTTGACTTTTCAACTAACTGTCATGTTTTGTTTTTCTCAATGACATTTATTTCTTCTTGCATCGCATTCCTCCAAGCATCTTCTTTGATTGCTTCATCAAAATTTTCTGGTTCCACAACACAATAGTTGCATCTTGCATAAATATCACTCAAGTCCTTCAATTTTATTGGAGTTGAGCTGGGAGATGATGAACTTGAAATTTGTGAACTTGGAGAGGATGAGGAACTTGGTGTACATGAAGTTGGTTGCTCATTATCAGCTGTTGGGTTTTGTTGTTGTAATATGATTGCAGGGACTGTTTTCTCCTTCGTTTTGTCTTCTTCCCAATTCCAAGAAGCATTCTCATCAAATACAACATCTCGGCTAATGATCACCTTGTTTGTATTCAAGTTGTAAAGTCTATAGCCCTTTGACATGGAACTATAGCCAATAAAGACACATCTTTCACTTGTTTCTTCTAGCTTTGTCCTCTTTTGTTTAGGAATTTGAGCATAGCAAACACACCCAAAAAATTTAAGATGGTTCACCGACGGTGTTCTTCCACTCCAGGCTTCAAATGGAGTCTTTTTCCACACGACCTTTGTTGGACACCTGTTCATCAAATACACAGTAGTGTTAATGACCTCGGTCCAAAAGGTTTTAGGCAAACCTTTCTCAAGTAGCATAGACTTCGCCATCTCCATCATGGTTTGGTTCTTTCTTTCAGATACACCATTTTGCTGAGATGTATATCCAATAGTGAGTTGTCTTTCAACACCTTCATCTTCAAAAAATTTATGAAATTCATTTGAGGTGTACTCCATCCCTCGATCACTTCTCAGCATCTTTATAAATCTGCCACTTTGTTTTTCGATTAATGCTTTAAATTTCTTAAAGATTACAAACGCTTCAGATTTTTGTCTCATGAAATATACTCAAGTCATGCGGGTAAAGTCGTCAATAAACAAGATAAAGTACCTATTTTTGCCATGAGACAAAGTATTCATATGGACACACACATCTGTGTGTACAAGTTCCAACACTTGTTTAGCTCTCCATGCACCTTCCTTTGGAAATGGTTGCCGGTGGTGTTTGCCAAGCACACAACCTTCGCACACACCAGATTTTTCTTCGATTCTTGGCAGCCCATACACCATCTTCTTTTGATAGAGTAACTTGAGGCTTTCGTAATTCAAATGCCCAAGTCTCCTGTGCTATAAACACGAGTCATTCTCTTCTCTGGCCATCATGCTTACATTTTTCTCATAGTTAAAAGATAGTGGAAAGCTCCTGTTGCTAGTCATCTTCACAACGGCAACACTTCTTCTTTCTGAGTCAAAAATTCTGCACTCGTTATTCTCAAAGTTTAGAGAATAGCCGTGCTCCAGAAGTTGTCCAATGCTAAGAAAATTTTCGTCTAATTCCGGTACATAGAGCGTGTCATGTATGACTTTGCTTCCTTGCTTTGTGGTGACTCCAATGCTTCCTTTCCCTTTCACTACGACATGTTCTCCATTGCCCAATTTAACTTTTGAGCCAAATGAAGAATCAATGTTTATAAATGCTTTCTTCTGTCCAGTCATATGGTTGCTACAGCCGCTGTCCAAATACCATACATTTTTACCTTCTTCATGCAATGCTTTTTGACAAGCAAAAAATAAATTTCCTTCATCAGATTCTCCTTCTGCGTACGAAGCATGTTGTTAATTTGCAAGACGACAATCCTTTTGAAGGTGCCCGAATCTCTTGCAATTGTGGCATTGTGGTTTACCTTTGTTCCAATAATCCTTCTCGTCATGAGTACCGCTGTTACAAATTTTGCACCATTTGTTTGATGCTCCATTCCATCTTCCGCCATTTGCGCTTCTTCCAGATCTGCCACGTGAGTTTCGACCTCTGCCCCTGCCTCTTCCAAATCTTTCACCTCTAGAAGACTCACCTCTAGTTTGTATTTGGGGCTTATTTTCACCATTGTTGGGTTGAACGTTGAGTTTAGATTGAAAGGCACTCTCGATTGATTTTTCAGAATGTCGTAACATCCTTTGCTCGTAGGATCTCAAAGACCCCATCAACCCTTGAACAGTCAAGGTTGATAGATCCTTGGTTTCTTCTATTACCCCCACCATTGGGTCAAATCTTGTTGTAAACTGATCAGAATTTTGTCAACAATTCTGCGATCTTCTATCGTATCACCATGTGACTTCATCTGATTCACCAACTCGGAGAGTCTGTTGAAGTATTCGTTCAGGCTCTCGTTCTCCTTCATCCTTTCATTTTCATAATCTCTCTTAAGAAATTGAAGCTTCACCGTTCGCACCTTTGAGTCTCCTTTGAACTCTTGTTGTAGGATACTCCAAGCTTCTTTCAATGTTTTAGCTCTCATAATCCTTGGGAAGATGGATAGAGAGAGACCCCTCTTTGAATCATCCTGAGAACTCCAGCATCTGTGATCTTCTTCTTCTTCAATTCTTCAAGTCGTTGGCTTGATTCTTCAGCCTTTTATTTTGATTTTTCATCCTCTGTTGGTGCCGGTTCTTCATAGCCGTTTTTGACATACTCTAGAACATCCAAAGATGTGAATAGAGTCTCCATTTTAACAGTCCAAAAATCATAGTTCTCTCCTTCAAATAGAGGAACTTTGACATTGCTGTAAGTTACAGAAGGGTTGTTTGTGGAAGCCATAACTGTTGTTATTTTTGCTGCAGCTACAAGGATCTGCAGCTCTGATACCACTCTGTTGGCGGTATTCTAGAGGTGGTATGTGAAAAATTATAGTGTTGCAGGATTCTGCAGAGAAAACTATTTTTCGTCACTTTTTGTACTATACTTCTACTGGTGGATAACCATTGAAAAACTCTGTTTTTTTTAATTCACCAAACACTTCTTACTTATAATCTTAGCATTACAAAGCCTTTATATAGGCTTGAATGAAACTGAGAGAGAATACAAATAGGTTGCTAATCAAGATGAGGACTCTTTGGTTCTCTCAATTTTAATGATACAACTCTACCATAAATCTAAATAAAGACAATCATTATAATGTGATGGTTACAATTCTCTCATAATGCTTCCTAAAGATAGTGGTGGTTACAATACATTAATTTTAACAGAAATAAATTTAGCAGAATACCTGTGTCAAAGATTTTCCAGGTCCATCCCAAAATCTAATATGATGGGCTAATTATTGTTATAAATAATCAGACTTCGTTATGTGATTAATTTTCTAACAGGAGACAAACCTTTTATATTTCTCTTATTGAATAAAATACACTCTTGGTCCTTATATAGACCTAATGACTTTTACAATTCTCAAAAGATAACTGCTACTAATAAAACTATCATAACTTACCAACTTTTGTCCTTCCAAATTACATTGGCTCTTAATCTTCCTACTACCATATTTAATATGCAACATATTACTAATGACATTTAAAGTTTACTCAACAAAACTCCTCTGTAAACTTAAATGTTTCTTCCATCCAGCATTCCTATCATCTTCTTGCCTCTGTCGAAGATCTCTTTTGATAGTGGTTTTGTGAAAATATCCACTGCTTGGTTTCTTCTTGCTACATGCCTTAATTCGACACTTCCCTCCTTCACATGTTCACGAATGAAGTGAAATCGAACATCAATGTGTTTGCTTCATTCACGATTCACTGGATTCTTTGCCAATTCGATAGCTAATTTATTGTCCACTTGTATTATTGTTGGACTTTCCTGTTTTAGCCCCATCTTGCTTATCAACCTTCTGAGCCATACTGCATGACAGACGCACCAGGATGCTGCCACATATTCAACTTCACACGTTGAAAGTGTTACTATAGGTTTCTTATTCGATAGCCAAGTAAATGTTGTGTTTCCCATGAAAAACACATATCTAGAGGTGCTCTTTCGATCGTCTATGTCTATGCACCAGTCACTGTCAGAATAACCAACTAACTTGTAGTCTTCTGTTTTTGAATAAAGCATTCCTAGTGATACTGTTCCTTGGATGTATCTTAGAATTCGTTTCAGCGCCCTCCAATGTGTGTGTACTGGCTCCTCCATGAATCGACTTAGCACGCCAACACTTAGTGAAATGTCTGACCTTGTGCATGTGAGATATCGAAGTCTACCTACCAAGCTTCGATATTTGCTTCCTTCAACCCGTTCTCCTCCATCAAACTTTGACAGTTTTGTACCTGGTTCCATTGGCGTCGAAGTTGGATTGAAATTCTTCATTTTATATTTTTCTAGGATTTCTTTTGCATATTTTTCTTGTGAGATAAAGATTCCAGCTTCTTCTTGTCGAACCTCCAGACCAAGAAAGAATCTCATCAGACCTAAGTCTGTCATTTCGAATTCGCTTGTCATGGTGCTCTTGAAATCTTCGATCATCTGAACATCACTGCCTAGAAAGATAAGGTCATCAACATAGAGAGCAACAAGTAATAAATTACTTCCATTTTTCTTCACATAGAGGGCGGGTTCATAAGGACATTGCTCAAACCCATTCTCTTTGAAATATGTGTCAATACGTGTGTTCCATGCCCTAGATGCTTGCTTCAGCCCGTACAACGATTTCTTTAGTTTCAACACCTTCTTCTCTTCTCCAATTCTCATATATCCAAGTGGTTGTTCAACATAGATTTCTTCTCCGATCACACCATTCAAAAATGTTGTCTTAACATCCATTTGAAATATTGGCCATTTGAATTGAGCAGCTTGAGAAATGAGTAATCGAATTGTCTCCATTCTTGCAACAGGCGCAAACACTTCGTCATAGTCGATTCATGCTTCCTGTTTGTATCCCTTTGCAACCAGTCGTTCTTTGAATCTTTCAATTTCTCCTTGAGAATTCATCTTTTTCTTGAATACCCACTTTACACCAATGGGTTGACTACCTTTTGGCAATTCGACTAGCTCCCAAGTATTGTTGCGTTCGATTGCTCTAATCTCTTCGTCCATGGCACTTTTCCACTTCTTGTCTCGTAATGCTTCTTCGACACTGATGTTTTCAGCATCTGCCAGAAGACACACAAGATGCACCTCACTTGTTGAATCATACAAATCTTGCAAACTTCTCATTTTAGGTTGTAGAGGTTCATCTTCATCTTCAGTTTCTTCATGTTCTGTTGGAATACCTGTTGGTACAACTACAGTTGTTTCTTCGACTGCATCAATAACCTCTGTCGAATTGTTCAGTCCCACTTGCTTGCTTCGTTCATTCGAACGTCTCTACTCACGATCACTTTCTTACTTATGGGATAGAAAAGCTTGTACCCTTTCGTCTTCTCATCATATCCAATGAATATGTACTTCTGACTTTTGTCTTCAAGCTTTGTTCTTTGTTGATCTGGTATATGTGCATAAGCTATACTACCAAATACCTTGAGATGAGAAATTGTTGGCTTCTGTCCACTCCATGCTTCTTGTGGTGTTTTGTCTTCTAACTTCGAATATGGACATCTATTCTGAATATAAACAACACATTGTACTGCTTCTGCCCAGAATTCTTTCGACATGTTCATGCTTTTGAGCATTGATCGAATCATGTCAAGAATAGTTTGATTCTTCCTTTCAGCCACACCATTTTGTTGAGGTGAATATGGTGAAGTTAGGAATCTCCTTATTCCCTGTTCTTCACAGTACTTCACAAAGGCCATTGAAGTATACTCACCTCCTCTGTCAGATCGAGTTACTTTGATGTGTCTGTCTGTTGCCTTCTCCACCATTACTTTGAACTTTTTGAACACTTCTAATGCTTCAGATTTTTCTTTCAGGAAGTAAACCCAGGTTTTTCTTGAGAAGTCATCAATAAAAGAAATGAAGTACCTTTTTCCACGGAAGGATTCTGGAGTGATTGGACCACATATGTCAGTATGTATCAATTCGATAATATGTTTAGCTTGATACTCTGCCTTCCTTTGAAATGAGGTTCTTGTTTGTTTGTTGAGCACACATTCTTCACAGAATTTTCCTTTGAAATCCATGTCTGGTAGTCCATGCACCATGTTCCTTTTCGCCAGCCTTCTCAAACCAGCATGATGTAGATGACCAAAGCGCATATGCCATAGTGACGTTTTGTCTTGAACTTCGATTTGCAGACATTTCTCTCGAATGTTCCTCAGGTTCAGTTTGTACATTTGATTTCTTTCCATTTCGACACTGGCAATCAGATGTCCTACTTTGTCCTTCAAATGCAGTGTTCGATCTTTCATAAGTATCGAAGCACATTTTTCTGTAAGTTGTCTCAGACTTAATATGTTGGTCTTGAGATCTGGTACATAGTAAACGTCTTTGATTGATCCAATCAAGCCATCCTTCTGCAAGTAACCGATTGTTCCCTTTCCTTCAACCTTCACTTTCGATGCATCTCCAAAAGACACATTACCATCTTCAATTCTCTTCATATCTTTAAATAGGTGTTTGTAACCACACATGTGATTACTTGCTCCTGAGTCAAGATACCAAACATTGTCATTATTGGTGTTGATTTCGTTTTGAGCCATCAGGAGAAAGCCTTCATTCGATTCAGCTTCCAAGGCTAGGTTGGTTGTTTCTTCAATCTTCTTTTCGATTCGACAGTCTTTTGCAAGATGTCCCACTTTGTCACATTTGTAACATTTGTAGGAGTTGCAATACTTCGCGTAATGACCATACTTCCCACACTTGTAGCATTCGAAGTTGGAATGATTCGAACGACCACCTTTTTGACCACGTCCTCTGCCACGCCAATTTTGTTGGCTCGATTGTCCTCTTTTGAAGTTACTACCTCTACCACTTCGACCACTGTCACGACCTCCACGTCCACGTCCTCTTCCTCGAAAGTTGTGAGAAAAGAGTACCTTTTCGTCTTTGTTCGATTCCTTGGTTTGATTTGCTTCTTCGACTGCTTCTTCTTTCTTTTTCATCTTTCGTTGTTCATGTGCTTCGAGAGAACTAGTGAGTTCTTCGACTGAGAGCGTTGAAAGGTCCTTCGACTCTTCTATTGCACACACAATATTATCAAACTTGTCTGTTAAAGATCTCAAGATCTTTTCAACAACTCGTGCATCAATTACTGTCTCTCCATTTCTGGTGAGTTGATTCACCACCTTTTGCACACGTGTGATGTAGTCAGATAAAATTTTTGTATCCTTCATCTGTATCCTCTCCAATTCGCCACGAAGAGTTTGGAGTTGAACTTGCTTCACTCGATCTGCTCCTTTGAACACTTTTTCTAACGTGTCCCACGCTTGTTTCGACGTAGTTGAACCAACAATTTTTTTGAAGCCTGATTCATCTACAGCCCTGAACAACATGTATAATGTCGTTTTGTCCTTCGATCGCGTCTCTTTCAACACCTTTGTTTGAGCTGCCATATATCCCCCAACTTCTGTTGGTTCTTCAAACCCTTCATGGGTCACATCCCACGCGTCTAGAGATCCAAGAAGAGCTTTCATTTGGATACTCCAATTTTCATAATTTGACTTCGTTAGTCGTGGCAACGACATTTGATTCTACATGTTTGCTATGAGCTCTGATGCCAAATTGTTATAAATAATCAGACTTCGTTATGTGATTACTTTTCTAACAGGAGACAAACCTTTTGTATTGCTCTTATTAAATAAAATACACTCTTGGTCCTTATATAGACCTAATGACTTTTACAATTCTCAAAAGATAACTGCTACTAATAAAACTATCATAACTTACCAACTTTTGTCCTTCCAAATTACATTGGCTCTTAATCTTCCTATCACCATATTTAATATGAAACTTATTACTAATGACATTTAAAGTTTACTCAACAATTATATCCAATAGTTTTAATTACATCGGATCTCATTAAATATGATTTCTAGTTATAAGGTCTATTGGCATTATTCACATATATTAAGAATTCTAAGAGTTAATATGTATCATTATTATGTTTAAATACAAACAAGTATTAAAGGGTTGTTATAATTTGTAAGTGAGAGAGTATGTATTAGAACTCACTGAGTTTTGATAAAATAAGTGTTTGAACAATCTCTTGTATTGTTTACATTTCTCATTCAGGAAACATTTTGATTTCCTAAGGAATGATATGTGGATGAAAGAAAATTCTTTCTGTACAAAATAATTTCAACTAATCTATCTAAATCTCCATTTACAGTTCAATTCAAGCGAGAAGTGAGATTTAAGAATTCATCCTCACTGCATGGAATTGTAAGACCTCCCATTGGATGATCATATCCAAATTCTTCTTTTGTTTCATTTAGTAATTCTTGAAACAGTTGTTGGTTCAAGTATGATACCGGAATCACAAACCGCCTCATTTTATCTCCAACATAGACAACAAGATAGCCTTTAGAAACTTCATATCCCTTGGTAGATCCTTGGGTTGTGGAAAATGATGCCCTTCTGATAATACTTTTTATGCCAAAACCCATTGTTTTTTTCTGGTTATATAGGATTGACTGAGAAAGAAATATTTGAATGATGATAATTTAGAATGCAAAAGACTTTATGTTTGTTAAGAACCCAAGGAATAGTGTATATATAGGTCATAAGGGTCTCTTCTAACCAATTAACCAATGAATGCAAATTGATGAGTTGTACTAGGGCCTAGTGCGCGACAAGGGATCACATGGGACTGTCTTATAGAAGTCACTTTCAAGGATTAGGAAGCTAAATGGAAGGACATGAACACACATACCCCACATTCTAAGATAATGGCCAACATATAACCTACTTGAAATTAAGACATCGCAATGGTGAATGTAACCTGATGTTTATTGTTATAGCTAATCCAATGGTAGACATCGTTTACACACCTCACATCACATGTTTCCTCTAACTAACAGTCCAACTAATATACATTTATCTACTAATATTTCGGAATTACCTGCAATTTATGCATGACTTGGTTGATGGCAGCTCAAAAACAGTGTGTGGAAGCAGGTTGAGAATGAATGTTGAACAGAATTTTGCGGTCCCAGCCTTGATAAACTCTCTAGTGGTGTGATATGTTGGTATACTATATATTATGACAATTGGTCTTTGTGAAAATCCTCAAAGACAATACCATGTGATCTTATATAGGCCTTTATCTTCTTGTAGATCCAATGACCCCATCTTCGTAATCTTACACTAAAGTATATCCCCCTTTATCCAATCATTCAAGTAGTCAATACTCAATAATAGTCAATACTCGAGTGAAAAATCCTTTGAAGTGTTTGAAATATTTGCAAGGAATTTTAGAGTGTTTGAAATCTTTTCAAAGAAGTAACTTAAGCGATGAATAACTTGCATCTATCGGTCTTTGTCTTGTTTAAGATTAAAATAAGAGAAGGGGTTGAATCAACATCAAACGGTTAGAGTTTGTAGGATTGCTCTTGAACACTTTTCTTGTAATCATATTTTTGTAAAGTAAAAAATTATCCTAATTCCAAATTTAAAATTGGGGGGAGATGTAACCATAGAGAGGACGATAGATGAATTTCCTAAACAAATCCTTGTGTCTCTTTTCTTTTATTGCTTTACTTGTTTTAATCTTCATATATCGATTTGTCAAATAGCATTGAGTAATTTATCGACGCGTAGGAATTTTCTAAAACTGGTTTTTATTTTGAATAGTTTGTTGAGTTGTTTATAATCACTTTTGATTATAAGTGCTTTTTCATATTAACATAACACAAAGGAAAATTATGAAACCTTGATCGCATGTCAAGTATTTGACAAATTTTTTAGATTGGTTAATTCAAAAGAAACTGACAATGTTCTATCTCTTATATTCATTTACTCTCTATATGCAATGTGTTGAATGTGTTTTTTGATCGATTGATTCATATAGAATTTCTTTTTGATTATTAAAGTTTAAATTGCTTTGTTGATTGTCTTATAATCACTTTGATTGTAAGTTTGCATATCAATAAATATCAAAGAAAATTTTGAAAAATTGATTACGTGCCACATGTTCGATAAATTGTCATGGTATGTTTTTAATATGATTTCATTAGAAATAGGAAACCGTTGTGTTGAATATTAAACGGTTAATTGATATATTATCATGTTAATTGATTTTATCATTATGTTAATTTCATATGGCTTGTGCATATCCGAGTTTCCAATAACTAAGTTGGTTTAGATTACTATATGATTTAGGCCAAAATCCTTCTGCTCAACAGTTTTTCAAAGAAGTTTTAAAAATAATATTTTTGAAAGGTAATTTTTATTTGGGGATCTATTCACCCTCCCCCTCTAGATCTGGTGTCGTAGTCTAATATCGGGGAAATGGTTAATCGTTCTCCAAGGAAAACACATTTCTCTTAGTGATAAAAGTCTTGATATTCCATCCACACCTTCTTACACAACGCAAGTGCTTACCTCATATGATGAAGTTGATGGAGATGTTGTGCTTTCTATTCGAATCGATCATGAAGAAGGCGTATGGGAAAATTAACAAGTACGTAATTTATTCTTTATTCATAATATGTTAATTATATGTTATAGTTTATAAGTATTTTTACTAACAAGTATAATTATTTGAAATCATAGGTCTTTTGAGTCAAGACACCGAGAGACAAGACACCAAGAGACAAGAAACAAAACACCAAGTTACAATTATGTGATGTTATGTAATGTGTACACTGTAGATTGTTTGTTTTGATAAATTGTAGGATGTTTGTTTTGATACAATTGAATATGATATTGTTATGTGATATTATGAATATGATACAATTAATATTATTATGATAACTTTATCACAAATGTGAGTTGTATTTTTTGCAGTGATATGGTGAACAATAATACATGTTAAAAAGTGGGATTAATTATTAAAGCATGATAATATTTGTTAATTATGCAGAAAATATAACAACGGTTATATATCATAACTGTTATAATATCTCGCGTGTTGTTTAGGAAAAATAAATATCAAAACGGTGCATCTGGGAATCGAACCTATGGCCATTACTTTTATCACAACAGACTTTTGGAAAACCTGTTGTGATATGGTGAACGCTTTCCAGTTTATTACAACAGTTACTGGACCGTGATTGTAAGTATCATATATACAACCATACTCTATATAACAACGTTGGGGTCCACGTGATTATATATCTTTCCCAGCCGTTGTTAAATGAGTTTTCCGTAGTAGTGCCCATTTAACTCCAATGATTTTTCTATCTTTAGGCATGTCAACTATAGTTCCCATGTTTTGTTTTTAGAATCATTTACATCTCATCCTTCATTGTATTTTTCCACTTTAGATCTTTTAATTCTTCCTCACAGCAAGCAGGTTCACATATTACTACATTACATTGTTGATATATGTCAACAACAGATTTGTGACTCTAATGAGAGGGTCATCTTCTAATTGTTCTTTTAGGATTCTTCCAGTCCCATTGTTGATCTTCATTAATATACACATCTCTAGAGACAGAAACCTTTCCATTTTGAGGATGATACACTTTATAGGCTTTTGAAACTGAACTATAGCCCACAAAGATGCCCAAAATTATTTTTTTTGTCAAGTTTGTCACGCTTAACCTATGGAACATGTGTAAAACAAACACAACCAAACACTTTAAGAAATGATAGTGAAGGCTTATACACATACCAAGCTTTAAAAGGAGTTTTATCTTTCAAAACCTTCGAAGGAAGTCAGTTTTGATGAAAGACTTATGTGTTTTTTGCTTCTGTCTAAAAATGTTTAGGCATCTCCTTCTCATGCAACATACATCTAGCAAACTCCATTACATGCCTATTTCTCCTTTCACTAACTCCATTTTGTTGTGGAGTGTATGGTATTGTGAGTTGTTGTTCAATTCCAGCTTCTTCACAAAATAAATTAAATTGTGTTGATGTATACTCCTTGCCATTATCAAACCTCAAAAATTAAATCTTGCAGCCGCTTTGATTTTCCACCATTTTCTTGAACTTTGCAAATACTCCATCCACTTCATGCTTGAATTTCAAGAAAAAATCCAGCACATTCTTGTAAAATCATCTATGAAAAGAATAAAGTAGAGGATACCTTGTAATGATTGTGTTCTTTGAGGCTTGTTGCATCCGTGTGAATGAGTTGCAACTTTTGAGAGACTTTCCAAGTAGCTTTGGGAAATGGTAATCTATTTTGTTTACCAAATTGATAAGTATTGAAATTTGGAAAATGATTGGACAATACCGGTAGAACTTTCATCATGTCTTTCTTTTCCATGTTCAAAATCATTTGAATATGATGATGACCAAGTCGCTTGTGCCAAAGTTCTGTCGAACTAACATGGGTGAAATAGGTTGTTTGCTCTTCCTCAGTTAGATCAAATGAGAAGCTTTTAAGCCTCATTTTAACCTTTAATATCTCCCGACCAGTAGTGTCAAATATAACATAATATTGATTTTCAAAAGATACTTTAAATTCTCTTTCTATCAACTGACCCACACTAAGCAAGTTTTGGGAAATATCAGGTACATAAAGAACATTTGAAATTGTCTTTATACCTGAAGTTATTGAAATTAGGATGATTCCTTTTTCTTTTGCAGAAATATAACTATCATTCGCAATTCTGACCTTTGAAACTTTAGTAGGCTTTAAATCATTGAAAAGAGTTTTATCATATGTCATATGGTTTGTACAACCACTACCAATCAACCAACACTCTGAGCTATTCTTCATTGAAAAAAATGACATTGTAGACATTTTATCTTCTTCATCTTGCTCTAAAACTTGGGCATTGACTTCATTTTGTTGAGACTTGCCTTTGCATATCACCGCTTCATGTCCAAGTTGATTGCACCTGTTGCATTTTGCATATGGTCTTCTCCAACATCTAAATGGTGGATGACCCAATTTTCCACAGTGCTCACAAGGTGGAATTTTTTTTCTTTTTTCCCTTATATTTTCTTTGGTTCTTTGCACTATTTCCACCTACATGATGTTTGGCTGGTAAAGCACCTTCAACCACATGATCTTTCCTCATGAGCCTCTGTTTCTCTTGAGCCTGTAAGACATGTAACACTTCCGGCAAGGCGATCTTAGACAAATCTTTTGTGATCTCCAAGGTGTTTATTGATGCTTCGTACTCTCAGACACTAACCAAAATTTTTTCAACGATTATGGAAACAGTGAATTAAGTGTCGAGAAACCTAACCTTGTTTGCAATGGAAAGTTCAAATTCAAATTCCCCCATCAAGTTCAACACTTGCATGCCTTAAATATCTCATCCTCGCGTATTCTTCCTTCAAATAGTCCCAAATTGCTTTTGCAGTTTTAAGGGTCATAATTATGGTGAATACAGTTTGTTAAACACCGAAAAAAAGAACTGATTTTGCATTTGCCTTCTGAGATTTTTTCTCCTTGTGATATTTTAACTGAGCCATGGTAGGATTATTTGGCAGTTGAGGAACTTCATAGTCCTCTGCCATGGCCTCCCAAAGATCCAAAGCCTCTAGGTAAGACTCCATTCTTACTGCACAAAGGTCTCATAAGATGAATTTAGGGAGGAGAAACTTGTTTCAATTTCCATTTTCACAGGTCCCGTAAGATGATAGCTTTGCTACGAATTTGTTGGTTTTATGACTGAAAGATGAAAACATAAAAGTATAGGAAAGGAAGTTGCAAGTTGAGAAGGAATATGGAATTCAGTTCTTTCATTCAGCAAAAGCATTATAGTTAAGTAATTCAATCTAAAATTGAACACTACATGTTTCCAAAACTTTAACAAATAACAACTACTTGCTCCTAAAATGTAGGAACTACTAATTGACTGAACAAAAACTGAAACAAAATAAAATTATAATCACTTATTGTTTATAAATGTATCTATGGTAATATTATAACTAGTGAATTTTTCTTTTGGATTTCACCATCAATATCTGGTCCGTTGAACCGTCTAATTTGATTCAAAGGTCAGTTCGGACATCATGTAGTTGTAGTCTCCTTCAAATCGTAGTTGTTGAGATCGAATCATATATATGTTATTTGTAGTACATGTAAATATAAAATAAATAATTTAACTATTTAATAAGAAATGATTATATAATCTCTATTGTATATAAAAAAATTAATTGTATTATTGTAAATGATTGAACCATAATACATAGGTGTACTAAAAAAATTTAAAAAATATAATGCTAGAGGAGAAAAACACAATAAGACTGGAACTAAAGCTCAGAGAATAGTTCAAAAGATTTTAGATATTCTCTTTTGTAAATCAAAGGTAAAAAATTAAAAGACTTTACAGTCATGAAATAGTAAAATATTAAATTCGTCCATCATTGTTTGTTTGGGATGATAGATTTCACTGGTGACGATTTCTCGGATATGCGGTGCTTAAATTCCTGAGGTTATTTTAGTTTCCCTTATCCTGCAAAAATAACCAAGAGCTTTTTCCATCGTTCATTTCACACACTTTTCTCAAGACACGGATTTCAAATCCTTTTCCATATGATACGATTTCTCTTGCGTTCAATATCAGCAATCAAGTAATTTAAGCATTTATGATTCAGTTAGACGCCATGCACGAAAGCTACTTCAAACTGATGAAAATAGTGTTGTGGTAAGTGATATTTTGGTTGTTAGTCAGGATGGAAGTGGAAACTTTAGTGATAGGTCAATAAAATAATTATCACAGACAATCACAATGTTGATGATGGTTTCACTATATTCAATTTAGCTACATTTGGTTAAAAAAATATCTATATTATGTCATATGTTATATATCAAAGATTTCATTAACTTATACTTGATGCTTCACGTGGAATTTCAGTTGTGGTTAAAAAAATATCATTTTTGGAAGTTCATTAAACATGATTAGAAGTAAAAACATGCAGAAATTTTGTTTTTTGAGGCCAAATCAAGGATTTCAAATTCTGACTTTAGAGAAAACATCAGTTTCAAGGTACCATCTTTGTACTCCTCTTTAATTCAATTTTGTTTGCTAATAAAAAATAAAAAATTCAAGAGAGAGGTACAAACTTGTTAATTTCAGTTTCAATAGTTATTATTGATAATTTCAGTTTCTCACAATAAACGTAAACTCTACATGATAAAAGTTAAAAGTGTTTGAATAATCTCTTGTATAATTAACATTCTCATACAGGAAACATTTTGATTTCCTAAGGAATGATATATGACAGAATTAACAAAATGAAAAATCTTCATAATTGAAGAAAATGCTTTATGTACAAATTAAATTTCAACTAATCTATCTCAAACTAGTCTATCTAAATCTTCATTAGCATGATTTACAGCTCAATTCAATCTAGAAGTGAGGTTTAAGAATTCATCTTCACTGCATGGAATTGTTAGACCACCCATTGGATGAGCATATCCAAATTCTTCTTCTGCTTCAATAAGTAATTCTTGAAATAATGGTTGGTTCAAGTATGATACTGGAATCACAAACCGCCTCATTTTATCTCCAACATACACGGCGAGATATCCTTTAGCAACTTCAAATCCCTTGGTAGATCCTTGGGTTCTGGAAAATGATTTTCTTCTGATAATACTTGTTATGCGGAAACCCATTGTTTGTTTATGGTTATAGGATTGGTTGAGAAAGAGATATTAAGTTGTGATGTTTTAGGATGTAAAAGACTTGTGTTGCTTGTGAAACCATGGAGTAGTGTGTATATATAGTTGTAATAGGGCCAAGTGAGGGAGAAGGGATCACATGGTATTGTCTAATAGAGGTCATTTTCAAGTATTAGGAAATATAAGACAATGCAATGGTGAAAGAAACCTGATGTCTGTTGTTGAATTTTGTTATAGCTATTTCAAATGCTGGACATGCTTTAGACATATCACATGTTTCTTCAAATTGACAATCCAGCTAATATACATCTACTATCTAAATATATATTAGATTTATGTGAAACTTGTGTAGGCCATGATTCATAGCATCTCAAAAACAGTGCTTGGAGGCAAGAAGAGAACCAATATTAAACACAAGATCACAGACCATTATGAACCACATTTTATATTTTTGCAAGACCACACATACTCCGTGAAATTTGCATACCAGAACAGAACTTTGCGGTCCCTGCCTTGATAAACAAGCATGAAGGTCAATTAAAATTTCTTATGGTGTGATATGTTGGTGTATTGTCTATTAAGAGATTTGATGTTTATGAAAGACCTCTAAGACAATACCATGTGATCTTATCTATGCTCTTGTCTCCTTGAATACTCTTTGATCTCATCCTCCTAATCTTATACTATAGTCTTCACCAATTATTCATGTAGCCAATACTTTCTTAATATTCATTTATCTATATATTATATATATTCATTTCTACAAGCATTTAGAACCAACACATATCACTCACATCCTAAAGCATTAGAATATCAAAAACTTTCCCTTGCTTACAAGTCTTTTTAGAAACATCTTCTTTATAACTTTCAACGCATAATATATAATGGGCTTTCGTTTTCCTAGTATGATCAGAAGAGCATCATCTTCTAAAGCTATGGCCATGCCAAAAGGACACGTTGCTGTGTATGTTGGAGAGAAACAGACGCGCTATGTGATTCCAATTTCATACTTGAACCAACCGTCGTTTCAAGACTTGCTTAGTCAAGCTGAGGAAGAGTTTGGATACGATCATCCGATGGGTGGCCTCACCATTCCATGCACAGAAGATGTATTCCAAAATATAACTTGTGGCTTGAATGGACTATGAAAATAACACCAAAAAAGAGACTGACATAGCTTAGTACATAGAGTTTTTTTGTAAGCTAGGCATCTTAGCAAATTGTAAAGATTGGAAAAATGACCATTATGCTGATAAATTTAGAGTTTAATGATAATGAATTCAATTACTAAAACATCATCTCTGTGTTTTTGGTTTATTGCACTTAAGAACTTGTGAAATATGACTATATGAGTAATGTTGCTTGGACTTAAGAACTCATGATTCTTAGCAAGGGCTGAGCACAATTATTTTCCCTAGAACAAAAGGTGAAAGATAAATTCGTTATAGTTTTCTTTTAAATTACATAACATGAGATGCAAATGCACAATAACAGTGGCTGTTACAAGGTCAGTTATTCCACTTAATAGTATGATGCCTTTTCTTAGGATATCTTTATCTAAAGAATTGACTGGTTAAGTAACAGACGAAGGCTCAAAAACCACCACATGATGTTGTCTTATACATTCTCATCAAGAGTATCCACATATTTTTGACTAACTTTCAATTTCGACATACAAACAAACGTACACCAAATTGGATACTAGACTGGAAATTAGTATTGTGAAGTTAAATTAAACTACACTGGTAAAAAGAACCTAACAAAATGATAAGACATAGGGAAGAAAGTAACAAAGGAACATAAGAACTGGCAGAGATGTTTATATGCAGCAGATGTCGGCATTAAGCAACAAACAAACTCTAGAGAGAGGTATAAAACTGTTCTTGCAGGTTTTGGAGGGAGGAGAAATAAATTTAGCAAAATACCTGTGTCAAAGATTTTCCAGGTCCGCCTCAATGTTTAATATGATATGGGCTTATTAAATCCAATAGTTTTGATTTCTAACTAATCATATATGATTTCTAGTTATAATTGTCTATTGGCATTATTCACATATATTAAGAATTCTCAGAGTTAATATGTATCATTATTATGTTTAAATACAAACAAGTATTAAAACGTTGTTATAATTTGTAAGTGAGAGAGTATGTATTAGAACTCACTGGGTTTTGATAAAATAAGTGTTTGAACAATCTCTTGTATTATTTACATTTCTCATTCAGGAAACGTTTTGATTTCCTAAGGAATGATATGTGGGTGAAATAAAATTCTTAAATACTTAAATTCGATATTGAATGCATGATATTATAATGTTTGCGGTAAAAAAAAGAAAAGCTTTAGTCATAAAAACTTGCTGGGCAAGTCCCTGTGAAGAGCACAGCAAGTCCTTTTGATTCTATAGCTCTCATCAAGACCCTAATTATTCCAAAATCTCAACAACTACCGTCGCAACATATAGGGCTGGTTTGTTTCAATAAAATGATATAATACTTAAAATAATATTTTAAGAATAAGTATTCAAATCCAATATTCATTTCAAGTTTTTATGAAAAATTTCTTTGTAAATTCTTTTAACACAAAAATATGTAACACATGGTCCCATAATTTAGTTGTAAAGTGATACGTTATTGTCAGCGGGAATTGCTTAAAAGTAACCTCATTATGCCTTGGCAGTTGATAAGTAACCTATTCTTGTTACTTCTAGCAGTAAATGTAAATCTTAAGCCAATCAAGTCTTAGTTTTTTCCTGCTGACATCAATAGTGTGTTTGTGCTCACTTTTATTTTCTTATTAGTATTTCTTAAATACATCTATGTTCTATGAAAATTGTAGTTGAGAAGTTTGGGTTGGAGTATGTGTATCTTTATCTGATTCATTGTCATTGAGTCTCAACTTGGGACATGATTTCGTTTTCTCCAACAAAGATTTGCTGCCCTTTGATTAAATGGAATATGAACGGAAGAGTATGACTGAGATATAATTTGACAGCTCTACAACGATTATTTCTCCCTTCGGAGAAGATCGTCCGCTACTACAAGACCCCAGACTTCAACATCAATTCATCAAGTTTAATTCTCACTCCAAGAAACTCGCCATCTACCTCCACTGCACCCAATCCAACCTCAACTTCCTGCTCCTCACATTATGGTTCCTCCATCAATACATTTTCTTCAACAACCCCAAGCCTCTTGCGCACCAAACAGGAACGAGTTCTTGTTTAACATTTTCAATATACTACAGGAATATAATTTACCGATGGCAATTTGACTCATATCCAATGGACATCATCTAGAGTAAAAACACACAAAATAGATATTGATACGGACATAGATAATTATTCATTAAAATAAGTGGGTATGGGTGGATAGGAATGGTAAAAAAATTCGTACCTATAAATACACATGAGTAAAACCTGTCACTGACATAGGTATGATGGTTTAACGAGTATCTACGAATAAAATAAATGGATATTTGATTACCTCTTTACTTACGGTACAAATATAAATTTGATGGTATCTGTACCCGTAGTTATCGGTATCCGTTAATAATTAGTAAAAATATTTAAATATTAATTTGTTTGATAAAAAATTATTATTATTATTATTATTATTATTATTATTATTATTATTTTATTGAATATATTATTATTATTATTATTACTATTATTATTATTATTATTATTATTTTGATAAAAGAAGAAATAAAATGAATGTGACTTATTTTTCTTATTATTTATTATGTATTAAATTTAAAAATAATTTTTTGTCTTTAAAAAAGATTAAAAAATTATTTATTTAAATATATATTTTTTAAAATATATTTAAATAATACTACCCATGGATATCTGTAAACACCTGCAGATATTTTAAAATTTACAGATATCCATCTAAAGATACCCGCATGGGTATGAGGCATATATGGATATCATATTTATTAAATGAGACAGATAGCAGGAGACTAGTACTCGTACCCATAGGTATCCATTGTCATCCCTAGATGCGGGCTTAGACACCTTACTATCCATCCCACCCGATACCTACACTACATAAATATAATGTCAAATTTATGCTATTATATAAAAAAGCACGTTTGTCAATATTTAAAAAATATATGTTAAAAAAGTATTTTAATAAAAATGTTTGTTTATTTCTTAACTTAACAATAACATCCATAATTTTTTTAATATTGTTAAAAAAACTTTAAAATATATAATATTTTAGAATTAATTGATTTAATTTTCCTACAAACGTAGATAAACGGGTACGGGGATGGGTATTGAGGTACCCATAAGTAGAGCTGTCAAAATGAACTGAAGTCCATGGGCCGTTCCTTCAGGCCCAAGAAAATTAGAATTGGACCTTATTTCTCGAGTCCATTTACTTTTGGGTCTTTTTTACCCCGGCTTAAAAAAACCCTAAAAAAATGGGCCAGCCCGTATGGAGGGTGACGGTTGCAGATCACAATTTTGTTTATATTTCATTTCATTTCATTTGGAGGGTGATGGTTTTGGGGGTGAGTTTTTGTTCTCCCAACTCCATCAACCTCATTTTTGTAGTGGATTAACTTAGATAACAACATTAAGGTTTTGCTTATGGATGATTAGAGGTTGATTTCTCATTGACCAGCTCCGACAAACTGGAAGATTTGTGGTTTATCTCTTCTCCTCTCCACGTATTTCTCTTTGTTGGGTTTTGTATGTATTTTACTTTGAACTCGTGTATATTTGTGTTTACCGTGAAAAATGGTAAACAACCGCTGATCTTCCAAAAGGTTACTTATTTGGTGACTAGCAGGATCGATCAGATTGATCCTAAGACATGGTTGATTTTTTGGAGTTTGACTAATCCTAATGGTGATTAATGCCAGTAAAGTAAAGACACTTTAAGTAAATTGCATGAAGAAAAGCTTGATAGAATAAATAAAAGCGTTAAGCAAAAAGGCTTCGACGGAGATAAGTAAATGAAAAGCGATAAATTTCTTGAATATAAAAGACTTTGATTAATTTAAATGGTGTTTCACACATACATTCTCAATGATTCTTTCTCTCACGTTGGGTACTTGAATCTAAATGAGTGACTTGTATAAAATGATGAACACACGCGAAAACTACGTGAACAACTAGTATTTATACTAAAACAAATTCTAAGCAACCGCTGGGCAGTTACACTGCTTCGAGATGACGCCACATGGCACGCTCACAGCCTTCGACGCTTCTGTTCTCGGCACGTTGCACTTGGTAACTGCTGGGAACCGTTTTCCCTCCAACAATTCAAATCTCAAACCGTTCGACCTTAAGCATCAGGTACCTTTGTCGAGAGGTTCCTTCGACGTCGAAGACAACAAGATTCCAACTTAAAGGAATTTCTCTAAGTATCTTGTCATTCTTTGATGAGCCTTCGACCTGATCAGCTGGTCGAAGCCTTCTTATGTAGGAAACTCTTCTGACTCATAATTAATGTTCTATATGATAACAAACAAGGGTGTCGAATTTAGGAGCCAACAAATTGCCTCCCCAAGAATGTCTTATTTCGACGCTGAAAAGAAAAAGGCATTCTTTGAGATTCCATTCGACACCTGTCCTTCACTCTCAGCCACAAATTAGTTTGTGTGCTTTTCGTATCCTACCAACCAACTGACAATCTCAAAAAGTCATCATTTCACCTGTTCCCAAGACGTCACTTCAGTAAGGCGTTTAGCACGCACGATGTCTTTTCAAATGTTGTCATCATGACTATTTCCCGAAATCGAGGACGCACGCTGCACCGTTTCCGTTCTTCAGAACGGCTACATCACCAAATGAGTGCCACGTGCCCCACTCTTGTCTGAGACATTAAATGACCTCGAGTCTTGTGATTTTTTAATCACTATAAATAGCACTAAGTGCCCCTTGTTGGACTCTTTACGCTTTCTTTCATCCAAGCCTTAAGTCGAACAAAATTTACTGCAAGCAAACCTTTGCTTCTTCCTCTCCAAACCCAGAAACCTTTGTTCTTCATCCATCTTCATCTCAAACCAAAAAATGGCTTCACGTTCTCGTTCTTCCAATGTCCCCAGATCTAGAACTCCCTGTAAAACTACTCAAACGGAAATCTTTTCAACCTCTCCGATAGTTAACTCCATGGGAATGCGAAGGGTTCCTGAACCCATGGGAGATGCTGAGCGTGAAACTTATTCTTCTCAACTGCTGATTCCTGTTGGATATTCCAACCAGGTTTTCGCCATGTCCGGTCCTCTATCTACATGCATTGCTGACTCAAAGAATATCGACGGTTTCTTTCCCGTGCATGAGGCACTCAAGCCCATTGGGTGCTCCAAGAAGGCGGCCGACGATACCGAAGATCTTGCAAAAGAGAAAATAGATCTTCGGTTCTTCAACAGGGGGGTTAGGGCTTTTAGGTCTAGCCCTAACCTTACACCAGAATACAACGCTTGGCTCCATAAGATGGAGAAGTTCCAGGCTTCGATTTGGAAGGGCATGGGGATTTATGACCTAGTCATGCTGTCCAAAACTGGTCTCAACTATTGTCCTGAAATGCTGGTAGCTTCTTTGCTATTTTGGGACTATACTCACTACACCTTCCACCTGCCTTGTGGAATGGTAACACCCACTCTCTTCGACGTGGCTGCTATTACTGGTCTTCGACCAACTGGGGATTTTTTCGACCCAGAGGAAATGTATGAAGACCAGATTGGGTTTTCAGCTACTAAACCCACTTATACCACCTACACCAACCACTACCATGACAAATCAATGGCGGAAGTGACTGATGTGGAGCACATCGCATTTCTAGCCCTTTGGCTGTCACGCTTCGTGTTCTGCACGAAATCCCTACAGGTGACGAAGAAAATGGTCACCCTTGCTACTCAGCTTCATCACGGTCAAAACATCTGTTTGGCCGATGTGATAGGTGGAAATAGAACTGACTGTTTTGGAATGCTGGTTCTCGTTCGCGTTTGTTTTTGCAAAATGTCATGGTAAGCAAGAGTCGCCACCGTCTTTTATTTTATCCAACAAGGAAAGGACAAAAGCACAGAAAAATTCCTTTTCGAGATGTTTCTCGGGTTCGGGAGGTAGATTATAGAAATGGAAGGGGTTAGCACCCTTTCTATCCGTGGTTATCCACGGGCTCTTAGGTACTTGCTCATTGTGTTTTCAAAAAGTTTTTCTTTTCTTGTGTTCGTGGGTTTTGAAAAGAGTTTTGTTTGAAAACTTCGATTTAACTCTTGTTTCTGTCCTCAAGAGTGTATGAAGTGTTGTTGAAAACTTTGTTCAAAAAGTGTAAGTGCGAAAAATTGGTTTTGTTTTGAAAGAGCAAGTACCTAAGAACCTCTACATACTCAAAAGGAATTAAGCTGTGTAAATGTCCTTTAGACAGTGTCATCCCACTATTGAGGAGTAGGTAGCACCGTCGTTGGAGTTTTCGGGTCAATTTGATTAAGGGACGTGTGGTCACTAAAGCAATGTTAGGACGCCTTAGCAGTAACCCTAATGTCTTGGATCATTTTATCCGAGGCAACTGTTTCGAGGCAACTTATGATCTTTGGACAAGAGGGCGACCTCTCAAACTTCCTATACTCAATGACCACGTTCGAGGCAACCAAGTGAGGCGTACCCTAGGAGTGGCATGTGCAAATGTGTCAATTTTCAGTTATGTTATCTTTGTACATGTTATGGTGAGCTACGGTTGATTTTAATTTAAGATAGATCTTGTCATGCATAGCCTAGTTAGCATACATCTAGTATTTAGTAGCTGCGGAAAATAAAACTAAGCTATTACAAGGCGTCGGGTATTTACATTGCCAAAAACAAACCCTTGAAAAGTAAAATGCGGAAAAGTAAATGAAAGCAGTAAAAAGGTCCTAAGTCCAAAACTATTACATCCTCGGAGCAAATATAATTATATGGATCAAAAAGTAATACGCGCGAGAAAAATTAAATCGGAGAGTTTTTTAGGGTTTTGACCCTTTTTATTAAAGAAAGCATATTTTGGGTTATTTTGAATTAAATGGAATTAAACCTAAGTTAATTAGTTAATTAAATAAAAAAAGATATTTTTTTGGGGTTTTTAGAATATTTAAGGAAATAAAAATAAAAACGATTAAAATGGTTAAAACCTAATTCTACACCAATTTTTATTTATTGCAAAAATATTAATATTATGCCTAATTAAAACTAAACAAATTATGTTAATATTACAAAATAAACTAATTAAATTTAATAAATAAAAATATTATATTTTTTATGTTTTCTGAATTTTTTCATAAAAGGGGTTAATTTGTTAATTGGTTAATTAAAATAATAATAATAAAATAATTAAATGAAAGAAAAAATAAAAAAAGAAAGGAAAAGAAATAAACACATGAAGGGGGGTGTTGGGCCCAATTTTGTGGTGTATTTTGCAATTTGTGGCCCAAAAACGCTCAAGCCTGCTTTGACTGTGGCCGTTCCATGCGTGTGCGTTGACTGGGGAGTATGGTGGATACTCAGCTTTGGCCATTAGATTCAATTTGCTGGCCACCTGGAGCGAGATCAAGCAATGATGTATGGTGTACCACACGTGGGGTGCTGCACATGAACATATGAAGAAAAATTGTAACAAATATTTGGGGGACCTGGGACTCGAACCCAGGTCCCAATACTCATTGGCCAGCATCCCAACCACTCAACCACCTGCATCTTTTTGTTAGTGGAATGCAACATAAATAATATATGGACAAAACAATTATTATGCTGGCAAAAATAAAAACGCGTTTAAGATTCAAATTAGCCAATGAAGACCAGCCACGTCTTCATCTTCTTCCACAAACCCTGTGTTTTTTCCTGCGGATTTGATTCCGCGTCAAAACCCGTGGCTTAATTCTAAAATCCACCCTAGGCTATGAAAATACCATCTAAGGCCATGGCTGACCTCGCCTCTCCCTCCTGAGTATCCCTGTACCAATTATTCATCTTGATTTTGCCTGTATGAAGAATGCCTAAAAAGCAAGAATATGAACCCTAGAATCGGGCATCACAATACAGGGTATAAAAACAAAATTGAATATTGCAGTCATGTTAGAAATCAAACAATAAACACGAATATGCCAATGTTTTGAAGAAAAAGTGCAAGAACTGGAAGTTGGGATTCCATGTTCAGAGGCCAGTTCGCGAGGACTTACAGCGCTATTCAGGGGGTCTTGAGGTCTGGTTTTGATTGCTTTTGCTTCACAGGATATCAGGCTAGAGAGCTACGTTCTCCTTTTCGTCTGAAAATGCCTCCAATATCGTTCTTGATCTCACACTTTTTCACACTTTTTGCAATTCTGGGTTGGCCGTCTCTTGCAGTTTTTGCTCCATTAGGTTTGTGAGGCTTGCTTGCATATATGAGAATGATTTTAGGTCAAGAGTTGGGCTTATACCCATGTATATTCAAAGTTTGGAGATTTGATCTTATCACCATTAACAAGCTTTCCAAATATGGCAAAATCTGAGATTTTGTGCACAAAAAGCCAAGCCACGAATTTGATTAGGTGTCATATGATATATGAAAGTTGTACCAATCACAAAGATACCATTTCATTAACTTTTGGATTTTATTTGAATTAATATAGATTTAAATTGAATTAAATCAATAAAAATTAAATAAAATAGAAAAATAAATGTTTGGTCATGAAATTAAAGATGGGACACGTGTGTGGCATGGAAAGACCAAATCAAGTGGAAAAAAGTGGGCCCTTTTGTCAAAAATTGGAGTTTTGAGGATAGTTGACTTTTGGCAATTTTGGAAAAATGCCCAACTTCAACAATGCATAACTTCTTCAATTTTGAACTTCTGGAGGTGTTAATTGACTTTTTAGAAACCTTGAGATGTCCTCTAATAAACCCTTTTTATCATCTCATTTTGATCTTCAATTCTCAAGTTATAAGCTGTGGAAAAAAGGTGTTTTTGTTGACTTTCAAAAATGACCTATAATGTCCAAATTTGTAACTTCTTGTGAGTGCACTTCCTGATCTTGGGGTGTGAAGATGGATTGTAGGAAATTGCATCCTCTTCAAAATTAGCTTTTGATGGGTCATTTCTCATAAAGTATGAGAAAGTTATGCTTGGTCAAAGTTGAATTGACTTTTCCTGCAAAACCCTAATTTAGCAACTTTTGAATCTTGATGAATTTTGAGAAATCCTTGATGAATCATGATCAACCCTTGATCAAATGATGAATTATCCTTCAAAATGATAATGTTGACAAAAAATCTTGAGGTTTGACTGTATTTAGGTCACAGTTGACTTTTGACCCAACACAGTCGATTTTTGGGCCTCTTGAGCAATTGACTGACCAAAGTTTCTCTGCAAGGCTTGAAATTTGTCATGGATGAACTTAATAACATATTAAGACATTGGGAAGCACTTGAGGCAATTTGGATATGAGGACCTTAATGCAACACAAAACCCTAATTTTGACTTGACTGTCTTAGGAGGTGATTTGACTGTCCAACCCTTGAACCAACTTGAGCAACTTGAAGATTATTCTTGACAAACCTTGAGGAATATGGGAGGGAAAATTTTGGGGTACAACAGTTGCCCCTGTTCAATTTTCTTAGACCTGAGGATATAGATTGGCTTTCGAGCCTTTCGTGATCCGAAGGTGGAAGATAATTGAACACTAGAGTGCCCAGAAATTTGCACTCACATGGTGTAGTATGAACATTGTGATGTCGGGAATGGGCTTACAGATTCCATTTGGAGATTGTTGGTAGGAAGCTGTTGGAGATGGGCTTAAAGATGCCATCCAAAGGTGATTGTTGAATTGTAATTTTGTAAATTGAAAGAAGGAACCTGTGTAGGGTTGCCTGATGATGAGTCCGTGTAAAACTGCATCTTGGAAGGAAGGAAACCTGTGTATGGTTGATTGATGATGAGTCCGTGTGAAACTGCATCTTGGAAGGAAGGAACCTGTGTAAGGTTGCTTTGCACTACGTCGGGAAATTGCAAGGAGGAACCTGGGTAAGGTTACTTCGGGATAAGTTTATGTAAAACCTCTGGAGGAACCTGAGTAAGGTGATAAGTCCGTGTAAAACTTCTGGAGGAACCTGAGTAAGGTTACTTTGTGATAAGTCCGTGTAAAATTTCTGGAGGAACCTGTGTAGGGTTTCCTGATGATGAGTCCGTGTAAAACTGCATCTAAAATTGAGAAGGAACCGGTGTAGGGCCGTCTGATGATGAGTCTGTGTAAAACTTCACCTGAAAGAGAAGGAACCGGTGTAGGGTCGCCTGATGATGAGTCCGTGTGTAACTGCATCTGAAAGAGAAGGAACCGGTGTAGGGTTGCTTCATGATGGTCAAGTAGATAATTGTCCTGTCTGGTTTCAGGTATTAACCTACAATCAGTCGTCCATATAATTTTCCTGGCTTGTTACAAGTATTAATCTGGAACTTGAAAAGGTTGGCCGATGATATAGTTGTCCTGGCTGGTTACAGGTATTGATCTCTGACCTGAGAAAGAAAAATAATTTTCCTGGCTTGTTACAGGTATTAACTTTCAATCTCTTCGTGTAGGTGGTTTTCCTGGCTAGTTTCAGGTATTAACCTACAATCAGTCGTCCACAGAATTTTCCTGGCTTGTTACAGGTATTTATCAGGGACTTGAAAAGGTTGATGGTAGCCATCTGTTGATTGACTTCTTCCTGAAAAGGTAAAACAGTAGTTGTATGCAATGTCATGATGTATAAAATGCATGATGTTCTCCAAATAAATGAGATCGTGTCGTATGCACTTTATCATGTATGTAAATAGGAGGTGTGAAATGTTTATGAATGTATTTTCGTCTGGGAAAATAAATCCTTGACAAATGTCGGGGAGTTTGTTAAATCCTGGGCTGATGTTTGAAGAGTCTGGTTGAATTCTTCGTTTCCACTAGGGATGATGCGCGAAGATGGTTGCAAGAATAAACCTATAGGAGAAGATGACTCCGTTGGGGAATAAACCTGGTGAAGAGATTACTCTGCGGGAAATTACTCTGTGGGAAGAGATGCTTTGCTGAGATTTTAATGATAACTCCACTGGGGATTCCGTCGATAAGCTCTGTTGGGGATTTTGATGATGAATTCCGCTGGGGATAGAAAGAACTTCGCTGGGGATGATATTTCAGTCGCAACTTGCTGAGGATAACCCAGTTAGACTCTTGTGGGGATAACCTCTGAATTTGGCTGAGAAGATGCATTTATATTCTGCAGGGGACAAGCTTCCAGAATCTACTGGGTAATATGATTCAACTCTATTGGGGAAGCCTTTTTTAGACTGCGCTGGGGAAATGGCTCCACTGGGGGTATCTTGCATTCTGCCGGGGAACATTCTTATATTTCGTTGAGGAATATTAAGACTGTCGGGGATGCTCTTTATGCTTACTGGGGAATATCTTTATACTGCGCTGGGGAATGTTAAGACCTTCTGGGAATACCGAGCTTTTTCGGGACTAACGGTAGACTAACTCTGCTTGGGGGAGAGTATTGCTGATTCATCCATGGTTGTAGGTCTCAGTGGGGAGAGCTTCCATTACTGTCTTACTCTGCGGGGAGTGAAGGTATCTTGGTCATACTCTTCCACTGAATCTACCTTGTACCTGGTGGACAGAGCAGCTTGTACAGTTCGGACAATTCTTATTGCCTCTGTTTCTGCGGGAGGAGAAGGCCTGTGAGGTGCTTGATAACTGCCGATTGACAAATCTTCTTCTGGTAGGCAAGTGACGAGATGACGGGACATAGTTGTACATTTTGATCCCTAATTTTTGCCTGGACCGCCCTTTCGGGTTTTCAGTCCATCGGGATACCCTTTTTTGCCCAAGCCTCCTTTTCAGGTTTTCGACTTGCCAGGTGTACAGATTTTTTTATTTTCATCCCTTATTTTTGCCCGAGCCCTTTTGGTTCGCCGGGAAGCCCTTATTTTTGCCTAGGCCAGTCGACCTAGCGGGTCTTTGATCATGCATAGTATTTTTTGACTATGTCCATGTTCTCAAGAGTGTAGGGAGTTGTCGCTGTCGGTAGTATTGTGTTGCCATACCACCAGAAGATGTTTGATCGTGCAAGATTCGACGCTGGAATTCATGTCCAATGCCCCAAGTGATTCAGACGGAGATCTGCCCCTGGCTATTTGGCATCTTGAGAGATTCCTTGAATCTTGACTTGACTGCCCCAGATGATGGACAATGGTTATGTCTGCCCCTTGGTTGGAAGTGTTTTTTCCACTTGAGGTGACTCTTTTTATTGAGAAGGTTTTTGTTCACTAGATATTCGTCGTGCGAATTTCTCTGCTGTTTGAACAAATAGTCATATGCAAACAATGTTATTTTAAGAATGCAAAGCTTATGTCTGTCTTGAAGTTTTTTGAAAATGCAGTTTTCAATAAAACAAGCAAATTTTTGTAAAATGTGATGTCAACTCAGGATTTACAGCAAGCCCTACAGGAGTCAAGATACCTTTTGTAACAATATGCTTTCAAACTAACCCATGCTTCAGCTAGGACTTTTAAGGGTTATAACGTGGCCTGGTTCACGGTTTAAGAAACAAAGGATAAAGGCTCAAATTTTATTTGTACCCACCCATTCTTCGTAATGTTCTTCGATCCTAAACTCAGCTAATCGTGCATTAGATCTTGTTTGAGTCTTTGCTCTAATATACCAGTGATGGTTCGGATACTGACAATTTATTTTGAACAGGCAGTCATTTTTTTTGTTGAGGGTTTACAGGATTTCTTCCCTTTTTGATTTCGTTATCCCTGTCTTTTTGCCTGAACTGTTTCTTTTGTGATTACAGTCAGCGGGATGCCCCAGTTTTTTGTAAGTCCCCTTCATAGGTTTTGACTTATTGGGCTTTTATTTTGAGAGACAATGACTGTCTGTCCTTACGATTATACGGAACCATCACCGTCTTTTATCTCGGAAGGACTTCTTTGATGCCATTCATTGTGCACCTGGATCAACTGAGAAAACTACCCTGCCCCTGGTTATAATTAAGGGTTTTAATTTGTGAAAAGAAAAAAAACTCCAACTTCTTTGGCTCGAAGGGGTTGACGAGGGATTATCTTCCTTATAACTCCACTGTTTAGGATTTGAAACAATGCATGTACCTCATCAGCGGGGTCTATTCAAAAGCATACTGTAAAGATCATGGTATCGTTTTCGTCATCCTCCCTCAAAAGGCTTAGAATTTTTTAATCGAGAGTTTGAACATCACAAAAAGGAAATATGAAGCAATTTTAATCATAGTGAAAACAATTAATTCAAAACAGACATGTGTAATGCATTAATGAAATAAAAGAGTTTGACATGATAATTGTTTGAATAAGCAAAGAAAAATAAAGCTTCAGAATTCAAATGAACAAAAGTGCTTTCAATCCTAGCCATGTTTTCGCAAGGGAGCAGTGATCACATTGGGAGTCTCAGGAGGCTCGAATTCGATCTCCTTAGCGTCAATCATATTCTGAATCTTATATTTCAGCGCCCAACAATCGTTAGTATCGTGCCCCGGGCTACCGGAATGATAACCACACCTTGCATCTGGGTTATAGTTAGGAGAAGAAGTCTTAGGGTTTGGAGGAGGGTTTATCACCGTAATCAGATTCATCTTTAACATGTGCTGCAATGCTTGTGACAATGGCATGTTGATGTTGGTAAACTGTCTTTTAGGCTCGTCCGGCCTTCATTGATTTCCCTTTTGCTGTTGTCGGTGTGACGCAGAACCAGAGATCAAGACTGCCCCTACGTGTTGGTCACGACGACTCTTTTGACTGTACACAACATTGGACTCTTTCTTCCCACTGTAAGGCTTTTTCTGAGCATCAGAAGGTGTAGCTTCTTGAATCTTCCCACTTTTGATGCCGACTTCAATTCTCTCCCCAGTCAAGATAAGGTCTGTAAACTCGGCTGAAGAGTTTCCAATCAAATGATTAAAGAATGGACCAGACAGGGTCCCCAGAAACATATCGACGAGTTCACGATCAGTTAAAGGTGGCTGCACCCTTCCGGCAAGGTATCTCCATTTTTGAGCATACTCTTTAAATCCTTCACCCGTCCCTATTGACATACCCTAGAGTTGGGTATGCGTAGGAGCGAGGTCGGAATTATATTGATACTACTTATAGAACGCAGTAGCCAAATCCTCCCAGTTACGGATACTGGCTCCATCCAGCTGATAGAACCACTCAAGCTGAGTCCCTGAAAGACTGTCCTAAAAGAAATGGATCCACAAATTCTTATCAGCTGTGTAAGGCTGGATCTTCCTTACATATGACCGGAGGTGCAGCTTTGGACAGGAAGCTCCGTCATACTTGGCAAAGGCAGGTGCCTTAAACTTATGGGGAATCACCACCCCAGAGGATAAACCTAGGTCTCCGAAGTCCAGCCCGGGTACATTCTGTATCTCCATAGCGCTCAAACGGTCCTCCAACTGTTTGTACCTATCCTCAGCAGGAGGATACTGTTCTTCATCATAATCCTCCTCGTTGTCGGAGACTATAGGGCTAGGAACCCTCCTCTCCTGTGGACTGTCTTTCCCTCCAGATGAGGTGGTTAGATCAACTTCGTTTTATAGCCCGTTTCCAAACCTGCGTCTGGTGTTGAACAAGACAATCTTCTTCTTCTTCTTCCTCCTCTCTTTCAGAATCAGGATCTTCAGGTCCTGCTGACCCTTAGCTAGGCTCATGACCAACTCTTGAAACTGGGCATTCTGGGCCTGGAGGGCCTTGATAGCTTGCTCAGTGGAAGGTTCAGTAGACATGATGATTGCTGAAATAAACAGCGAAGAAGATAAGAGACCTGTAATGGTACCTGTAATGCAATGATATGTATGATACATGTATGCAATGTTTTAAGGAACTCGTGGGGTAAATAAAGAAACTTGTTAGAATTTGAATTTTGCAGCTGGATTGAAGGAACTTCATGTTGCTGAGAGACCTTCTTCAAGAGTCAAGCTCACCATATCGAGTGGGTCATAGCCCCTGACTCAAGTTATCGTGTTTTGATCTCCAAACAACCTTGTCTAGAGGAAAATAAATCCCTTTTGCCCCTTGCTAGACATTTGGTTCATCATGACCTGCATCACAAACCCTTAAGATCCTTGAAATGGTTAAGGAAATGCTATGGTATGATGTCATGATGTGTATGCTATGCGTTGAAGCAAGGTGTGAGGTGATGTAAGTAAGCCCTGCAATGAATAAGGACTGTAAACAAAACCTGCAAGGAACTCATGTTGTCAGATAATAAGAATGTGCAAGTAGTTCAAGTTTGAAGGCACACAAGTCACACATATAGCCTTAAGTTTTAGGTCGGCATGGAGTTTGGGTACTACCCTCTTTCAGTTTCATTTGGTTAAGACCTGTCCTAAAAATAGTAACCGGGTTCTAGAGGATCTCAATATCACTGACTACCCTCAATCGGTCATAATTCTAGTTTGGCAACCTTTTCTTGCGGCTAGAACCATCGCGAGAGTTTAGTCTCAATGAGTGTAGCATGGTGCTACTGTTCTATGGCCAAGTTGGTCAATTTAAGGTTCTAGGGTCAGTTGGTGCTTAATGACTCCTCAGAAGACCCATACTCTCCTCGTTCCAACACAAGGGATATCGGTACGGACCAAGGTGTCACACCAACGTAGCTACTGCTTCATCCGTGTCGGTCTATGCTGGAAAGATCCCTCACAGTTTATTGCTACTTACCTAAAAAAGGGTACCCCCAGATCCGGGTTAGGATCTATAAAACTCTGATACAAGCCCACAAAGTTTAAAGCATACAAAGCATACAATTGAAAACACAAGTGATCTAATCCTAAGGTACACCTCACTTATAGACTTCCCCAGCAGAGTCGCCAGTTCTGTGATCGGTGGAAATAGAACTGACTGTTTTGGAATGCTGGTTCGCGTTCGCGTTTGTTTTCGCAAAATGTCGCGGTAAGCAAGAGTCGCCACCGTCTTTTATTTTATCCAACAAGGAATGGACAAAAGCACAGAAAAATTCCTTTTCGAGATGTTTCTCGGGTTCGGGAGGTAGATTATAGAAAGGGAAGGGGTTAGCACCCTTTCTATCTGTGGTTATCCACAGGCTCTTAGGTACTTGCTCATTGTGTTTTCAAAAATTTTTGCTTTTCTTGTGTTCGTGGGTTTTGAAAAGAGTTTTGTTTGAAAACTTCGATTTAACTCTTGTTTCTGTCCTCAGGAGTGTATGAAGTGTTGTTGAAAACTTTGTTCAAAAAGTGTAAGTGCGAAAAATTGGTTTTGTTTTGAAAGAGCAAGTACCTAAGAACCTCTACCTACTCAAAAGGAATTAAGCTGTGTAAATGTCCTTTAGACAGTGCCATCCCACTATTGAGGAGTAGGTAGCACCGTCATTGGAGTTTTCGGGTCAATTCGATTAAGGGACGTGTGGTCACTAAAGCAATGTTAGGACGCCTTAGCGGTAACCCTAATGTCTTAGATCATTTTATCCGAGGCAACTGTTTCGAGGCAACTTATGATCTTTGGACAAGAGGGCAACCTCTAAAACTTCCTATACTCAATGACCACGTTCGAGGCAACCAAGTGAGGCGTACCCTAGGAGTGGCATGTGCAAATGTGTCAATTTTCAGTTATGTTATCTTTGTACATGTTATGGTGAGCTACGGTTGATTTTAATTTAAGATAAATCTTGTCATGCATAGCCTAGTTAGCATACATCTAGCATTTAGTAGCTGCGGAAAATAAAACTAAGCTATTACAAGGCGTCGGGTATTTACATCGCCAAAAACAAACTCTTGAAAAGTAAAATGCGGAAAAGTAAATAAAAGCAGTAAAAAGTTCCTAAGTCCAAAACTATTACATCCTCAGAGAAAATACAATTATATGGATCAAAAAGTAATACGCGCGAGAAAAATTAAATCGGAGAGTTTTTTAGGGTTTTGACCCTTTTTATTAAAGAAAGCATATTTTGGGTTATTTTGAATTAAATGGAATTAAACCTAAGTTAATTAATTAATTAAATAAAAAAAAGATATTTTTTGGGGTTTTTAGAATATTTAAGGAAATAAAAATAAAAACGATTAAAATGGTTAAAACCTAATTCTACACCAATTTTTATTTATTGCAAAAATATTAATATTATGCCTAATTAAAACAAAACAAATTATGTTAATATTACAAAATAAACTAATTAAATTTAATAAATAAAAATATTATATTTTTTATGTTTTCTGAATTTTTTCATAAAAGGGGTTAATTTGTTAATTGGTTAATTAAAATAATAATAATAAAATAATTAAATGAAAGAAAAAATAAAAAAAAGAAAGGAAAAGAAATAAACTCATGAAGGGGGGTGTTGGGCCCAATTTTGTGGTGTATTTTGCAATTTGTGGCCCAAAAACGCTCAAGCCTGCTTTGACTGTGGTCGTTCCATGCGTGTGCGTTGACTGGGGAGTATGGTGGATACTCAGCTTTGGCCATTAGATTCAATTTGCTGGCCACCTGGAGCGAGATCAAGCAATGATGTATGGTGTACCACGCGTGGGATGCTGCACATGAACATATGAAGAAAAATTGTAACAAATATTTGGGGGACCTGGGACTCGAGCCCAGGTCCCAATACTCATTGGCCAGCGTCCCAACCACTCAACCACCTGCATCTTTTTGTTAGTGGAATGCAACATAAATAATATATGGACAAAACAATTATTATGATGGCAAAAATAAAAACGCGCTTAAGATTCAAATTAGCCAATGAAGACCAGCCACGTCTTCATCTTCTTCCACAAACCCTGTGTTTTTTCCTCGCGGATTTGATTCCGCGTCAAAACCCGTGGCTTAATTCTAAAATCCACCCTAGGCTATGAAAATACCATCTAAGGCCATGGCTGGCCTCGCCTCTCCCTCCTGAGTATCCCTGTACCAATTATTCATCTTGATTTTGCCTGTATGAAGTACGCCTAAAAAGCAAGAATATGAACCCTAGAATCGGGCATCACAATACAGGGCATAAAAACAAAATTGAATATTGCAGTCATGTTAGAAATCAAACAATAAACATGAATATGCCAATGTTTTGAAGAAAAAGTGCAAGAACTGGAAGTTGGGATTCCATGTTCAGAGGCCAGTTCGCGAGGACTAACAGCGCTATTCAGGGGGTCTTGAGGTCTGGTTTTGATTGCTTTTGCTTCATAGGATATCAGGCTAGAGAGCTACGTTCTCCTTTTCGTCTGAAAATGCCTCCAATATCATTCTTGATCTCACACTTTTTCACACTTTTTGCAATTCTAGGTTGGCCATCTCTTGCAGTTTTTGCTCCATTAGGTTTGTGAGGCTTGCTTGCATATATGAGAATGATTTTAGGTCAAGAGTTGGGCTTATACCCATGTATATTCAAAGTTTGGAGATTTGATCTTATCACCATTAACAAGCTTTCTAAATATGGCCAAATCTGAGATTTTGTGCACAAAAAGCCAAGCCACGAATTTGATTAGGTGTCATATGATATATGAAAGTTGTACCAATCACAAAGATACCATTTCATTAACTTTTGGATTTTATTTGAATTAATATAGATTTAAATTGAATTAAATCAATAAAAATTAAATAAAATAGAAAAATAAATGTTTGGTCATGAAATTAAAGATGGGACACGTGTGTGGCATGGCAAGACCAAATCAAGTGGAAAAAAGTGGGCCCTTTTGTCAAAAATTGGAGTTTTGAGGATAGTTGAGTTTTGGCAATTTTGGAAAAATGCCCAACTTCAACAATGCATAACTTCTTCAATTTTGAACTTTTGGAGGTGTTCTTTGACTTTTTAGAAACCTTGAGATGTCCTATAATCAACCCTTTTTGTCTCGTCTCATTTTGATCTTCCATTATCAAGTTATAAGCTTTGGAAAAAAAGGTGTTTTTGTTGACTTTCAAAAATGACCTATAATGTCCAAATTTGTAACTTCTTGTGAGTGCATTTCCTGATCTTGGGGTGTGAAGATGGATTGTAGGAAATTGCATCCTCTTAAAAATGAGATTTGTATGGGTCATTTCTCATAAAGTATGAGAAAGTTATGCTTGGTCAAAGTTGAGTTGAATTTTCCTACAAAACCCTAATTTAGCAACTTTTGAATCTTGATGAATTTTGAGCAATCCTTGATGAATCATGATCAACCCTTGATAAAATGATTAATTATCCTTAAAAATGATAATGTTGACAAAAAATCTTGAAGTTTGACTGTATTTAGGTCACAGTTGACTTTTGACCCAGCACAGTCGATTTTTGGGCCTCTTGAGCAATTGACTGACCAAAGTTTCTCTACAAGGCTTAAAATTTGTCATGGATGAACTTAAGAACATATTAAGACATTGGGAAGCATTTGAGGACATTTGGATATGAGGACCTTAATGCAACACAAAACCCTAATTTTGACTTGACTGCCTTATGAGGTGATTTGACTGTCCAACCCTTGAACCAACTTGAGCAACTTGAAGATTATTCTTGACAAACCTTTAGGAATATGGGAGGGCAAATTTTGGGGTACAACAGCCGAATTAATACTGGCAAACCTGTATGAGTCAATAAGCAGTGGAGCGGCTCAATTAAAACTAATAGAAAATAGAGCCAGCTTGCTGCTTGCTGGACCCTTCTGGCTACTTCAACTCTGGCTAAATGCCACTTTCGAGTCTTTTCTACCCCAGAAGACTCAAATAAATGAAAAGGCTCCTGAGATATCCAGAAGGCGTGTCGAAGGCACCAGGCTTGCCTTATTGACTCCTACTGAGGATGGGCTGGAGCTTCAAAAGACCTTTGCAAACTTCGTTCAGATGTTTGCAGGGAGGAAGGAATTTACCTCGACCATGGATCCCTTCGCCAGTCAATAGTTTGGTCCAGGGTGGTTCACCAGGCCCCATCCTAAGTCATCAGAGGATCCTCACCTCGAAGAGCACACAACGATGTGGGAAGTGTTTCTCACTCCAAGGATAATGCCATTGCACTTCAAGAGTTCAAAGAATCATCTGAGCCTGATTGCTTACCAGCCGAATCTTGTCTCTCGACAGTTTGGCATTATCCAATCGCTTCCTTCTCCCATTTACCCTAGGGAGAAATCATTGTTATACTTTTGTAATGACTACTCTGAGGATGCTGCTACTAAGAATATTAGTAGGTACGTTGGTCGGACCGTACTATCATTGTTCGACTACCAACTCGACTTCCTCTGTTCACCATCATTTGAAGACTGGTGGAAGAGATATTACGTCGAAGAGTTCTTAGTTGAAAAAGATTTTTCATACGAACTACAGAAGTCCTTCATCTTGGTTCTCGACAAAATAAAGAAATGTACGTTCCCTCCTCAAATTATACTTGTCTTTCCATTTCGACCTATATCTGTCAATTATAACTTGTGAACATTTTTCTTTCAGTTGTTCGAAAACCTGTGGCTAAGAAGGCTACAGACAACCATCAGGGTGGAGGTCCCTCTACATAACCTCCAGCACAGGTAACAAAAATCTCTCTTGTCTCCTGCTTTGGTTTTAAACATCCTGGTTTTCGATGCTGCATTCTAAATCAACTCCATTTTGGACTTTCACGAACCTGCGCCTAAGAAACGACCTGCATTAATGGTTGAATCTTCGAGTGGCGACGAGGATGAATCTCCCCATGTTCCTCTCAAACGGAGAAAGCTGAAGAAGGTTGCCCCTGCTCCTGAGCCTCGACCTGCGATAAGAATCAAGGTCGCAGGAAATAAACCCAGGCCACCTCCTGTGATCATCGAAGAGCCCACGGAGGAGGAGCTACACGCCTTGCTCAGTAAACCCGTTGAGAGTGACAACTCTAGCCCTAGGGCTGAAGTTCCTTTACAGGTAGTGCCTTCGACCACTTTTAACTTAGGTGTCGATGATCACCTTCGATTGTGTATCTCCCTAATCAGAATATTTTTCCTTTTCTATTTTCAGGAGACAGTTGGAACTTCAGCACCAACTGGGCAACCTGTCGAAGGTTCTGATACCTTTGTAAGCAGCGCAGGGGAACCCACTCACTATCCTTCTTCTTTCGTCAGTTCTGCTAACGGAGTAAATCAAACTTCAGAGCCACAAGACTCTGCTAACCATAGCAGACAACGAGAGGAGGAACTGGTGGATGATGGAGTCCTTGCTGAAACAGAGGAGCATCACCAGGAGGAAGCTCAAGTGGTCAATGAGACAGAAGAGTAACATGATGAAGAGGGTCATGTTGACGCTGACGCTGCTGAAAATGATCAGCCCTAAACCCACACTACTGCAGAAACGGTTACCTCAATAAAGCCCAGGTCTAAAGAGGATTTGGCCCTCTTGAAGCAAAACGATCCAATTGGCTACCTGAATGCCATCATCGAGAGCAGGGAAAATTCATCTGACCCTAGCCATGATGCTTCTACTGCATCAGGGAAGTCTACTTCGACTTCTCCTCTCGATGAGGTCTTGAAGAAAATCAAGGCTTAGTTCTTCAAGAGGGATCTGATGAAGGCTTTGGAGGGGGATCCTACTGCCCAGTCTTGTTTGGGAGCTGTCTTGGGAGCAGTTAATTTGCTTGCTGTTTCTCCAGAGATTTCCAGCTTCATCTTGGAGTTATACTCCATTATTGACCAAGTCTCTGTGGACTATAATCGCCAAAGGGGGTTCAACAGCCAACTCGAAACGCTGCATGGCAAGAGTTCTTCTGCTTGGACTGAAGTAGCTTAATCGACTTCTCGAATGGCAGAATTTTCGAAATAGAAGACGTCCAAGCAACAAGAAATCGAAGCCATAGATCAAGATAACACCTCTATAAAGGCGCAGACCGAGGAGTTGGAGGCCAGGTTAAAAGCTAACACTAAGCGCAAAGAGGAACTCCTTTCGACCGTTTTAGACACAGAGAGCCAAGATGAAGTTGCTCGAGGCTTAGAGTTCGCTGAAAGGGCCCAGGCTCTAGATGACCAAATTGCCAAGATCTCTCAAGCGAATGCCTTGTGTAACAAACGGCTGGAGTTGCAGCAAGCCAAATATCTTCGACTTAAAGCTTCCATCCCTTTTTAATTTGCTCAGCACCTCATTGACCATGTACTGTAATTTTTGTAATACAATGTAGCCATTTTGGTTAATTAATATCATTTTCCATTTTGGCTTTATGGTTAACGTAATTATTAACTATTATTTATTTTGATCTCTTGGAGCATAGGTTTATATTTTTTTAAATATTTGCCGTTTACCCTCAAGAGTCTTTTATCTTCGCTTAACTCTTCGACCTCATATGCTCCACCAGAAAAATTTTGAATAATTCTGAACGGTCCTTCCCACTTGGGTGACCATTTTCCCATGCTTCGATCTCTTCGATCCATGGGGAGAATTACCTTCCAAACTAATTCTCTATGCGAGAATGCCTTAGGCTTTACTTTCTTATTGTAAGAGTCTTCCACTCTTTTCTTATGAATTCTCAGCAGGTCGAGAGCTCGTAGTCTTTCTTCGTCTAAATCTACTAGTTCGTCTAACATCATATCCCAATAAATCTCAGAGGGAATATCTTGATGTCTCTGAACCCTTGCTGATTGAAGACAAATTTCTGCTGGCAATACTGCGTCATGACCGAAAGTTAGCCGATATGGTGTTGTACCTGTGGCTTCTTTTAGGGACGTTCGACAGGCCCACAAGATCCGGTCTAACGTTTTATGCCAATTTTTTGGCTTCTTTCCTACATGCTTTTTTATCAGGCCAATCATTATTTTATTCGCTGCTTCGACTTGACCATTTGCCTATGCGTAATAAGGCGTTGATGTTAGGAGTCTAAAGCCTGTTTCTTGAGCGAATTCCTGCATCTTTCGACCAGTAAACACTGACCCTTGATCAGTTGTTATAGTCTCAGGGATTCCAAATCTGTAGATAATGTTCTTTTGAATAAATTCAATGACATTTTCTTGGTCTGCATTGACTAAAGGGATAGCTTCGATCCATTTAGTGAAATAATCAATGCCTACCAGTATATACTTCCGGCTCTTTGATGATGTTGGTCGAATCTCTCCAATAAGATCCAACGCCCATCCTCTAAAGGGCCAAGGTTTCACTATTGAGTGAAGTTCGCTTGCTGGTACATGTTGGATGCCAGTATGGACTTGACATCCCTGGCAACCCTTCGCGAACTTAACACAATCTTTCAAGATAGTAGGCCAGTATAGTCCTTGTCGAAACAATAACCATTTCATCTTATGGCCTACTTGGTGAGCCCCATATGCTCCAGCATGCGTAGTCGAAAGGGCTATGTATGCTTCAGTTTCGCTTAAGCACTTTAGCAATACCCCTTCAGGCGTCTTTTTGAACAACTCATTACCCATGAGTACGTAACTTAACGCCCTATATTTTATTTTTCGTTCTGCCAAAGCTGCTGGTTTTTGTAGATAATCTACAATGGGTTTCCTCCAATCCTGCTCTGACAAATTCTCTATGAACGAAATTTCAAAATTCCTTTGATCAGCATACCCTAGTCTTGTCGATTCCAAATCTGTTGGAGACAGGCTGGTTGCTTTTATTTTTTCTCGAACTTCGATTGCTCTTTGTAATCTCGTTTTTGAAATTTTGTACCCAGATGCAATTTGTGCCAAATCATTGGCTACTTGGTTTTCCAATCTAGGTATGTGTCGAATATTAACCACTTCAAATTTTTTCAATAAACGATTTGTTATCACAAAGTACATAATAAGATTTTCTCTTATGCATTTATACTATTTTGTGACTTGCTTGATGACTAACTCTGAGTCTCCCATTATTTCGACTCGAGTTGCCCCCAATTCCAACAATATTTCAAGGCCAGTAATTAGAGCTTCGTATTCAGCCTCATTGTTCGAACAAGTACCTTCTATCTTGTACTTGAATGTTGTTGGAATTTTTTCTGGAGAAATAATTAAGACCCCTACTCCTGTTCCATCTTTATGGCTGGAACCATCGAAGTAGAATTTCCAAGGTTCTATCTCCACGTAATTTATATTTTCAACCTGAATTGAGTGGTCGACTATAAAGTCTGCTACCACTTGCCCTTTTACTGCCTTAAGAGGCATAAAGGTCAATGAATACTTAGTTAATGTTAGCGCCCACTTGCCAATTCGACTGTGCAAGATGGGTTTCGACAACATGTATTTGAAAACATCAAAATGAGACGAAACACACACATCAACTGGTTTTATATACTGTTTGAGCTTTGTACAAGAGAAATAAAGACATAAACATAATTTTTCAATTTCGCTATACCTAGTTTCTGCATCGTTCAAAACTCTGCTAAGGTAGTAAATGGGTCTTTCGACTCCATTTTCATCTTCTTGGGCTAACATGCTTCCCAGAGTTTTGTTGGATGCAGCTATGTACAATCTCATACTCTTATTACTACAAGGAGGCACCAAAATAGGTGGCTTGGTAAGATACCCTTTGATCTTGTCGAAGGCTTCCTGTTGCTCTTGCCCCCACTCGAATCCTTCCTTATTCAATCGAAGTAAGGGTGAGAAGGCTTGAGCTTTTCCACTTAGGTTAGATATAAATCTCTGTTGTACCCCAAAATTTGCCCTCCCATTTCTCATTGATTTCTCATCACAAAGCCCTTGGAGATCAAGATCTAGTTAGGGTTTCATCTGCTCAAGACTTCTCCTTGCACTGTTGACCCAAATTAGGGTTTGTGTTTGCACAAAGATGTTTTGACCTAAATTGCCTAAAATTACTTTCATGCTTCATATTGGACTCCCAAGTTTATCCACATCAAGTTTCAAGCCTTGATTCCAAGTTTTGCCCAGTCAATTGGGCAGTTGATCTAGAAATCAGCTGTATTGGGGAAAAAGTCAACTGTGGCCAATTGACAGTCAAACCTCATGAAAATTGACCCACATCAACATTATTAACTCACATGGACCATTTGATCAAGTTTGGATCACAATTCCACAAGAAATTTGATCAGATCACCAAAAGGGCAAAATGGTCATTTTTAGGGTTTTGACTGCACAAAGGCAATTTTTGACTGTTTGACCTAGCCAATAGCAAACCAAGCTCACATATGGACTCAAGGACCCCATGTATTTGTCTTGACATACTCAACAAGTTCAAAAGATCCCAAATGCACAAGATTGACAGTTGAAGTTCCCAGTCAATTGATCAATTTTGACTGTATACTGAAAAGTCAAACTTTGACTTTTTGGTCAAAATCAAGAGTCAAGATTCATTTTTCATCAAAACATGCCAAATCATGAAACTTGTTCATCAAGAAATCAAAAATTGCAAATTAGGGTTTGAAATGAGAATTTTTCATAACTTAGAATTTTTCTAAGTTATGAAAAACCCTAATTTTTTCCCAACTTTGCCCCACTTTCTCACCAAGATTCATTTGGATTAAAGCAAAAGTCAAAACATGAAAGTTGTAGCCTATTGCATAATCTACAACATTTATTCACAAAGTTTTCCGAAAAGAGGCTTGTAGCTCAAGTTACAATTTTTGAAACAAGGGTACCAAACCATTCTTAACTTAGTGAAATTTTGACCTTTTTAGGCAAGGTTTTTACCTAACTTCAAGACCATTTTTCACATACTTCCCCTTGGAATTTCAATTTTCATTTCAAAGATGGATTGTAGTACACATTACAAGCTTTCCAAAATGTCCAAGAACTCATCAAACAACCTCATGACTTGAGAGAATCGAATTTTGCAATATGGCAAAAACTCACTTTTGAATTGGCCAATTTCCATGTTCATAACTTGTGCAAATTTCTCAAATCAGCATGCAACTTGATTACAGGCCTCTAAACCATTCAACACTCATAAATTTAATGCAAACTCTTTGTGCCAAGACCATGTTCTATGTGTTCAAGCATTGCATGATGGATTAATCCCAAAATAGATAAAGCACTTTAACCATTTTTGCAAAAGTAAGCTTTATGTCAAAATGAAAATCCAAGAAGTACAGATCAAATCCCCTTGGCACAAGTTTAGGGACTAATCACACTGATCAATGCCAAGTTCTGCAGCATGTTATGGGGGCATCTACCTGTCTAAACACCAACTGGACCTTTTCTTGCTTAAGTGTTAAGAAACATAGCATATCACAACACAACTTTCATCTCAGCAATAGAACCCTTAAGCAAATATTTTGTACACATTCAAGACATCCTAACTGAGCTAGCACACGACTCCAACACCTCCATTGCCCTCTAGAATACAGAACCACCCTCAAACTGCCCAAACAGAGCTCCTACTGCAGTTTGAGTGCCAACTCTCATCCCCTTCATGCATTCTTGCTAAAAGCTCATCAAACACATTCCCTAGCATCACTTGAAGCTAACCAAAGTCTAAAACACGACCTGTAACTCCTCTAATCAGTTCCACCATTTTCACTTTCTTGTTTTGCAGTTGAAGGTCCATAGCTCGATTCAAGGTGTTTCAAAGCAAAGTAAGCATTGGAATAGCATCACTACACTTCAGGCAAGTTGTACAGATCATCATCTTGCCCTGAAAGCTCCCCCATTGCCAGATACAACTTCAACTGAACAGGTATCTTCTTGAACTTCTAACTCTTAATGTAGGCATTGTTAGCTCTAGGTTTGTGAATAAGAAGTGTTATACTCATGCCCCTGAATCTGTACATACTTTTACTTTTCATTTATTTTGCCTGAGCTATGAGAATTTAAGGTCTGAATATGGAAGAAAAGTTAGGTCAAGATTTGGGAATGTTAAAATTCTCTCTCATTTCTGAGAGTTAGGATGAGTTCTTTACATATTTAGAATCGTGGTTTGATGATTAACATTTCTTATGTTGAAAGTTTGTGCAAAAAATCAAGGAATCAAGATGTTTGAATTCATGAAAGAGGCGCGTGTTTTTTGAACAAAAGCTGTCTGAAGGTTGAAGAAAGGTCTTCATGGGCTGGGCCTGTTGTGCTATTTCTCTTCACACCCTATTTTTTGCTTTCATACCCCCTGAGCCCATTTTGTTTGTTTTATTGATTTTTTGACTTTTCTCTTTTTATTCTGATTTATTTATTTTTGCTAGTAATATTAAAAACATGAAAAATTATTTTTACACCATTTTTATATTTTTTAGGCATTTATTTGTTTATATGAACCATTTGTACATAAATAATATATATATACTATTATTTAGAAAAACTAGAAAAAATAATGCAAATATATTTTATTTCTGATTTTTATTTCATTTTCTCTTTTGAAAACATTTTGTATCAAAAAATATTTTTTTTTATAAATATTAAATATTATTATTTTGTATATATAATATTTATTTAGTAAATAATAAAGATATTTATATATATTAGTATATTTAGGTAAATAATACAAAAAATATATACATTTTTTATTTTATTAATATTTGACATGAAAAATACTTTTTTATGAATACACTTCATTTTTATTTTATTTTGTACATAATTATTAAATATTGTACACTTTAAATAAATATTACCTTTTACTTAATGAAATTAGGGTTTTACCCTTAAAACACAAAAACTCCAAAAATATTACTTTTTTTATTTTATTCATTTTATTTATTTGACATAAAAAATACCCTTTTTTCCATACATATAAAAACCCTTTTTGCATTTTGCATCTTTATTTTATTTTCCATTTAATTTATGCAATTAATTATCTTGTAAATATTCCAAAATTGATGTAATAGCTAGGTTTAAATTCCTTGTCAATATCCCCCATTTGAACATTTGTACCCCCTTTCCCATTTTGTGTTGTAATAGTGTAGGAATTTTACTTTTCGCATTTTAACGCTTTCTAAATATACCATGTTAGAATTAGGGTTTGTATGCAAATAAAAAGAACAAAATAGTTTGACCTAATTTCAAGATAATCAAAGCATGAAAAATGGACAACACATACCACACTTGCACCCCTAGGGTATTCCACTTGTTGCCTTCAATAAATGGGCCATATTGCATGTTAGGTCTCTTTGGGCAAAACAAACGATTCAAATGATCATAGTCCCTCGACGACGCTTTCGAAAAGTTGCCTAAAATGATCAAGTCCCTTTCAAGGAAAAATTGCCCAAAGATACTTAGCACTATTGCAATCATGGTCTAAACGATGACCCGCGCCCGTCCCTTTTACCTCCTAACACAAGATTGTCCACCAAATGCAATGGTGGAACAAAATTGTTAAAATGGTTAAAATATAACGAAAATCTTTGAGAACTTTAGGGTAGATAGCTCTTAAGTACTTGTCAACTTGCAAAACAAAACACTTGCCTATTTTTCAAACCACACTTCACAAACACTTTCAAAACAAACTTTCAAAATAACCTTGAAACATCTTTTCAAAAAGACAAACACCTTTTGTAAAACATTCGAGTAAAGAATTGTTACAAGGTTAGCCTAGACAAGGCATCTTTTTCAAAACATTTTCAAAACCATACACAAAGCACCATTTCAAACAATTGAAAACCAAGGCAAGTTGATCTAAGCAAGTACCTAAGAGCCCATGGATAACCATGGATAGAAAGGGTGCTAATACCTTCCCTTTCTATAATCTACTCCCCGAACCCAAGAAAAAATCTCAAAGGTTTTTGCTGTGCTTTTTGAACCTTTCCTTAGGATAAAATAAAAAGTCGGTGGCGACTCTTGCTCAACCAAAACATTTGCGAAAACAAAACGCAACACCATAGTCAGTTCTCCCACCGTATCACAGAACTGGCGACTCTGCTGGGGATATTAAAAGTGGGGTTACCTTAGGGTTTAGATCACCTTTACTTTCTTGCTTCGATTGACTTGGTTGCTTTATCTTTTGGGTTCTTGTTTGGGTTTGTTGTAAATCCTCCACCCGGATTTGGGGCACCTTCTTAGGTAAATAGCAAAAAAACTGTGAGGGAACTGTGCGGGGTATACCGACACGGTTGAAGCAGTAAGCTATGTTAGTGTGACATATTTGTGAGTACCGGTAACCCTTGAGTTCAATCAAGGAGAGTACGGGGCCGCTGAGTGATGTCGTGAAGCACTAACGAACTCTTAGAACCTTAATTGACCATCTTAGCCTTTTTAGGGGTAGTGAGATGACCTACTTTGGTGCAGTCCGAAGTTGGTAGATACTCGATACTACACTCATTTGAGGGTTGTTTTCTTGGAATATTTTGGTCGCCAGTAAGTGGCTAAACCGAAACAATGAACACATAAAATAATCCAATGATATTGAGCTCCTTAGAACCCGATTTCTATTTTAGGACAGGATGAGCCAACTAACTTCAAGAGGGTACTTACCTAAACCTCATGCAAGCCTAAACCTAAAGACTTGTTTGCTTTGTGTGAATATGTTTGCCTGTATATACACTCACTTGCTTTTTGCATACATGTACATAACATCATACCATAGCATTTTCAATAACCATTTCAAGGATCTCGAAGGTTCTTTTGATGCAGGGTTACGTTGAACCAGACATCTACCAAGGGGAAAGAGGTTTCTCCTCTAAACAAAGTTCTCCAGTCAAAGATCAAGTACAACAACTTGAATCAGTGGCTATGACCCACTCGACATGGTGAGCTTGATTCTCGTGGAAAGATATCCACCGATACAAAGTTCTCCAATCAAAGTTCAAGTACAACAACTTGAATCAGTGGATATGACCCACTTGACATGGTGAGCTTGATTCTCGTGGAAAGACATCCACCGGTGCAGAGATCTCCAATCCAAGAGCAAAGTTCAACCTCTAACATTTTCTTGTGTTTACCCCAAGAGATCCTTGAAAGCATGCATCCACATATCATGCATTGCATTTTGACAGTCTTTCCTTTTTCAGGTTTCCTTACTCTCCTGCTGTTTATTTCAGTAAGAGATGGCTCTAGAAAGGTCTGTCAAAGACATCCAAGACCAGACTGCTCAGCTGCAGGAGATGTTCCTGAACTTGTCTCTGGGGCAAGAAGAAATGAAAGCTCTCCTCACAAAGGGCTTGGAGAATTCCAACAATGCCAAGAGTGATCAGCTTGCAGAGATGCAGTTTGATCTGACAACATTGAGGACCCAAATGATGGGACAGTTGGTGGGCCAGATGGCTCTCATCCAAGACCTATCTCAAAGACAAGAGGAACTCAGAGTTCTTGTCCGCCAACTGCTTCCAAATAACCAATTGGGGCAAACATCTGAGGTTGAAGAGCAAGTCACCTCTCAGCCTTCATCCACTCAAGAAGACAAGGGGAAGGCTCCTTCGCTTGCTTCAGGGTCACAAGCCCATCAACAACCTCGCCAGCGTCAACGGGGTAATCGGCGTAAGCAAGAAACGTCAGGAAGACAGTTCACAGAGACTGAGATACCATCATTCTTCATACTGAAGCGCCTGTTGGAGGTCAACCTGCTTACCCTAAAGGACCCTCCTCAGAAGCTCAAAACCTCCTCTCCTAACTATCGTCCCGACGCATTTTGTGTTTACCACTCCTACAGCCCGGGACACGACACCAACGACTGTTGGGCCTTGAAGAACAAGATTCAAGATCTGATCGACATTGGAGTGCTGGAATTCATGCCAGACGGTGAGATGAAAATCTTCCGTTAAGGAGTGCTCCATCTGAAGTGACGAAGCTCAAGCTGAAAGACTTTTCCTTCATTTTGAATTTTCAAAGTTGTAATTTCTTTTGCTGTCAAACAATTATTTGTTGATGTTAAACTCTGTTTTCATTAATGCATTGCATATGTTTGTCTTGAATTCATCCATTCGTTTCACTACTCTTATGCTTTTCTTTATGATATTTGACTCTTGATAAAAAGCTGCAAGCCTTTAGAGGGAGGATGACGAAACAATACCATGATCTTATGCGTTATGCTTTTGAACAGACCTCGCTGATGATGTACAGGCATTTCTTTCAATTCCCAAACACTGGAGTTATAAGGAAGTTAATCCCTAGTCAACCCCTTCGAGCCAAAGAAGTAGGAGTTTTCTGTTCTAAACAATCAAAACCTTTGATATAAACCTGGGGCAGGGTAGTATCTCAGTTAATTCAAAAGAAAATGCGCATTGAAGTCGCAAATTCTCAGTTCATAATACAACGAACGACGTCAAAAAAGAAAGCATTCCTTTGGAATCAAAAGACAAGGGTGGTTCCCTATCACATAGACAGTCAATCTCTCAAAAGAGAAAAAGCCCACTGAGCCAAAACCTATAAAGGAGGCTTAAGAAAGCTGGGGCATCCCGCTGACTGTAATCTCGAAAATGGGAACATTCAGGCAAAAGTTAGGGATAACAAATCAAAATCAAAATAGTGAGGTCATTACAAAATCCTCAACAACATGAAAAATGTTAAAAAAGAAAAGGAGATGATGACTGTCTCCCCAAATTCAACTGGTGAACCATCGCCCAAAAGTCGTTCCAAACTCAAAACAGAGTGTGACGCACAATTAACTGAGCTTAGGTTGGAGAACATCACGAAGAGCGGGTGGGTACAAATATACTTTGAGCTTTTATCCTTTGTTTCTTAAACCGTGAACCAAGCCACGTTACAACCTTTCAAAAGTCCTAATTGAAGCATGGGTTAGTTCGAAAGCATACTGTTACAAAAGGTGTCCTGACTCCTGTAGGGATTTACTCTAAATCTTGTGTTGACTTGTCTTATGAAAAGTTTTCTGCTAAAAACGCATTTTTCAAAACTTCGAGACAAACATAAACTTTGCATTGCTTGAATATCACTGTCTGCATTTGGCTTTTTGTTTGACAGCGAAGAAATTCATACAGCGAATGTTCGGAGGAATGAAAACTCTCTCAGTAAGTAAAAATCACTTCAAGAGGATAACACTTCCATTGCAAATCTCCTATCAGCAGGGGGCATGACATGTCACCATCCAATTAACCTGGGGCAGTCCAGTCGAGGTCCAACAGATCTTTCAAAATCCAATTAACCTGGGGCAGTCCAGTCAAGTTTCAATAGATCTTTCAAAGTTCAATTAACCTGGGGCAGTCCAGTCAAGATTTCAAGAAATCTCTCAATGTGTAGAGTAATCTGATTCAAGACTCCTTCATCACCATTTGGGGCATTCGAATGTCAAAAGTGTTCAACAATTTCCTTATCACCTCAAAAGACAAGATGTAGTTCAAGATGTGACCCAGAGATGGCGGCATTCTATAACTCATTTAGACTTTCAAGAAATAGTTCAGATGTGACCCGAACACGGCGACATTCTGACACTTATTCCAGATTCATCCAGATGCAGTTTTACACGAGCTCATCATCAGGAAACCCTACACCGGTTCCTCCTTCAACTTCAAGATTTCTGAAAACAGTTCACGGGTTCTCCAGTAACGGATGTTAACCTATCGCTTGTTCAGATTCTTCTCAAGACTTCTGAAAACAGTTTATAGATTCTTCCCAACAACGGATGTTAATCTATTACTTGTTCAGATGCAACCTTTGAAAACAGTTTACGGACGCTTCCCAACAACGGATGCTGCTCTATTGCTTATTCAACCTCAAGACTTCTGAAAACAGTTTATGGATTCTTCCCAACAACGGATGTTAATCTATTACTTGTTCAGATGCAACCTTTGAAAACAGTTTACGGACGCTTCCCAACAACGGATGCTGCTCTATTGCTTATTCAACCTCAAGACTTCTGAAAACAGTTTATGGATTCTTCCCAACAACGAATGTTAATCTATTACTTGTTCAGATGCAACCTTTGAAAATAGTTTACAGACGCTTCCCAACAACGGATGCTGCTCTATTGCTTATTCAACCTCAAGACTTCTGAAAACAGTTTATGGATTCTTCCCAACAACGGATGTTAATCTATTACTTGTTCAGATGCAACCTTTGAAAACAGTTTACGGACGCTTCCCAATAACGGATGCTGCTCTATTGCTTATTCAACTTCAAGACTTCTGAAAACAGTTCACAGGTTCTCCAATAACGGATGTTAACCTATCGCTTGTTCAGACTCTTCTCAATGTTCTGAAAACAGTTCAAGGGTTCTCCAGTAACGGATGTTAACCTATCGCTTGTTCAGACACTTCTCAACGTTCTGAAAATAGTTTACGGATTCTCCAGTAACGGATGTCAATCTATCGCTTGTTTAGATTCCAAGCCTTCACCTGCAGCAATCAGAGGACTCTCGCAATCCCCAGCCAGAGAACCTTCCAGAAGCTAACTCCACTCAGAGTCAAGTTTCATTATCCCCAGCGAAGCTAAAACTTCAAATTATCAATCCCTAGCGGAGCCAAACACGGGAACCTCCTCCCCACAGAGTTACTTCCCGCCAAACTGAAGATTCTCAGTCTTACATCCCCAGCATGAGTCTATTAGATTGGAACTCCCCAGTAGAAGTCATCAGGAATTCCCCAGAAGATTGGTATACAACCCAAGCTCTTTATTCTCCAGCAACAACCAGGAATTATTCTTCCCAGCAGCAGTCAAGATACTTTTATCTTCAGCCATCCCGGATTCATCTATCCTTTGCAAGACAGCTCTCCAGCTTACATGCGCATCCATTTACATTCATATTATATAACATACATTGTATCATGCATCATGACATTGCATACAACTAACTCTTTACCTTTTCAGGTAAGACTAGTCGACAGACTAAAATCATTATCTTCCGAGATTGTTTCCAGGAATAGTTCAGATATGACCCAGACATGGCAACATTCTAATGCTTATTCCAGATTTATCCAGATGCAGTTTTACACAAGTTCATCATCAGGGAACCCTACGCCGGTTCTTTCTCCAAATTCAAGATTTCTGAAAACAGTTTACGGATTCTTCCCAACAACGGATGTTAATCTATCGCTTGTTCATACTCTTCTCAATTTTTGAAAACAGTTTACGGACGCTTCCCAACAACGGATGCTGCTCTATTGCTTATTCAACTTCAAGATTTCTGAAAAAAGTTCACAGATTCTTCCCAACAACGGATGTTAATCTATCGCTTGTTCAGACTCTTCTCAATTTTTGAAAACAGTTTACGGACGCTTCCCAACAACGGATGTTGCTCTATTGCTTATTCAACTTCAAGATTTCTGAAAACAGTTCACGGGTTCTCCAAGTAACGGATGTTAACCTATCACTTGTTCAGTTTCTTCTCAAGACTTCTGAAAACAGTTTATGGATTCTTCCCAACAACGAATGTTAATCTATCACTTGTTCAGATGCAACTTTTGAAAACAGTTTACGGACGCTTCCCAACAACGGATGTTACTCTATTGCTTATTCAACTTCAAGATTTCTGAAAACAGTTCACGGGTTCTCCAAGTAACGGATGTTAACCTATCACTTGTTCAGTTTCTTCTCGAGACTTCTGAAAACAGTTTATGGATTCTTCCCAACAACGGATGTTCATCTATCAACTTGTTCAGATGCAACTTTTGAAAATAGTTTACGAATTCCTCCCAACAACGGATGTCTATCTATTGCTTATTCAGACCCCCAGTTCAGAGATGGTTCAAAGCATGGACACCTTCCTGATACTCATTCCAGATGGCATCTTTAAGCCCATCCCTGACAAGTTTGTCACTCTTCTGGATGGCATTGTTAAGCCCATCTCCAAATGGCATCTCTAAGCCCATCCATTGCTTTGACGAGTGCAAGTTTAAGGGCACTCTAGTGTCCAATCTCCTTTTACCCTCGAGTCACGAAAGGCAAACTTGCCAATCTAACTCTTCGGATTCAAGAAGATTGAACAGGGGCAACTGTTGTACCCCAAAATTTTCCCTCCCATTTCTCATTGATTTCTCATCACAAAGCCCTTGGAGATCAAGATCTAGTTAGGGTTTCATCTGCTCAAGACTTCTCCTTGCAGTGTTGACCCAAATTAGGGTTTGTGTTTGCACAAAGATGTTTTGACCTAAATTGCCTAAAATGACTTTCATGCTTCATATTGGACTCCCAAGTTTATCCACATCAAGTTTCAAACCTTGATTCCAAGTTTTGCCCAGTCAATTGGGCAGTTGACCTAGAAATCAGTTGTATTGGGGAAAAAGTCAACTGTGGCCAATTGACAGTCAAACCTCATGAAAATTGACCCACATCAACATTATGAACTCACATGGACCATTTGATCAAGCTTGGATCACAATTCCACAAGAAATTTGATCAGATCACCAAAAGGGCAAAATGGTCATTTTTAGGGTTTTGACTGCACAAAGGCAATTTTTGACTGTTTGACCTAGCCAATAGCAAACCAAGCTCACATATGGACTCAAGGACCCCATGGATTTGTCTTGACATACTCAACAAGTTCAAAAGATCCCAAATGCACAAGATTGACAGTTGAAGTTCCCAGTCAATTGATCAATTTTGACTGTATACTGAAAAGTCAAACTTTGACTTTTTGGTCAAAATCAATAGTCAAGATTCATTTTTCATCAAAACATGCCAAATCATGAAACTTGTTCATCAAGAAATCAAAAATTGCAATTTAGGGTTTGAAATGAGAATTTTTCATAACTTAGAATTTTTCTAACTTATGAAAAACCCTAATTTTTTCCCAACTTTGCCCCACTTTCTCACCAAGATTAATTTGGATTCAAGCAAAAGTCAAAACATGAAAGTTGTAGCCTATTGCATAATATACAACTTTGATTCACAAAGTTTTCCCAAAAGAGGCTTGTAGCTCAAGTTACAATTTTTGGAACAAGGGTACCAAACCATTCTTAACTTAGTGAAATTTTGACCTTTTTAGGCAAGGTTTTTACCTAACTTCAAGACCATTTTTCACATACTTCCCCTTGGAATTTCAATTTTCATTTCAAAGATGGATTGTAGTAAATATTCCAAGATTTCCAAAATGTCCAAGAACTCATCAAACAACCTCATGACTTGAGAGAATCGAATTTTGCAATATGGCAAAAACTCACTTTTGAATTGGCCAATTTCCATGTTCATAACTTGTGCAAATTTCTCAAATCAGCATGCAACTTGATTACAGGCCTCTAAACTATTCAACACTCATAAATTTAATGCAAACTCTTTGTGCCAAGACCATGTTCTATGTGTTCAAGCATTGCATGATGGATTAATCCCAAAATAGATAAAGCACTTTAACCATTTTTGCAAAAGTAAGCTTTATGTCAAAATGAAAATCCAAGAAGTACAGATCAAATCCCCTTGGCAAAAGTTTAGGGACTAATCACACTGATCAATGCCAAGGTCTGCAGCATGTTATGGGGGCCTCTACCTGTCTAAACACCAACTGGACCTTTTCTTGCTTAAGTGTTAAGAAACATAGCATATCACAACACAACTTTCATCTCAGCAATAGAACCCTTAAGCAAATATTTTGTACACATTCAAGACATCCTAACTGAGCTAGCACACGACTCCAACACCTCCATTTCCCTCTAGAATACAGAACCACCCTCAAACTGCCCAAACAGAGCTCCTACTGCATTTTGAGTGCCAACTCTCATCCCCTTCATGCATTCTTGCTAAAAGCTCATCAAACACATTCCCTAGCATCACTTGAAGCTAACCAAAGTCTAAAACACGACATGTAACTCCTCTAATCAGTTCCACCATTTTCACTTTCTTGTTTTGCAGTTGAAGGTCCATAGCTCGATTGAAGGTGTTTCAAAGCAAAGTAAGCATTGGAATAGCATCACTACACTTCAGGCAAGTTGTACAGATCATCATCTTGCCCTGAAAGCTCCCCCATTGCCAGATACAACTTCAACTGAACAGGTATCTTCTTGAACTTCTAACTCTTAATGTAGGCATTGTTAGCTCTAGGTTTGTGAATAAGAAGTGTTATACTCATGCCCCTGAATCTGTACATACTTTTACTTTTCATTTATTTTGCCTGAGCTATGAGAATTTAAGGTCTGAATATGGAAGAAAAGTTAGGTCAAGATTTGGGAATGTTAAAATTCTCTCTCATTTCTGAGAGTTAGGATAAGTTCTTTACATATTTAGAATCGTGGTTTGATGATTAACATTTCTTATGTTGAAAGTTTGTGCAAAAAATCAAGGAATCAGGATGTTTGAATTCATGAAAGAGGCGCGTGTTTTTTGAACAAAAGTTGTCTGAAGGTTGAAGAAAGGTCTTCATGGACTGGGCCTGTTGTGCTATTTCTCTTCACACCCTATTTTTGCTTTCATACCCCCTGAGCCCATTTTGTTTGTTTTATTGATTTTTTGACTTTTCTCTTTTTATTCTGATTTATTTATTTTTGCTAGTAATATTAAAAATATGAAAAACTATTTTTACACCATTTTTATATTTTTTAGGCATTTATTTGTTTATATGAACCATTTGTACATAAATAATATATATATACTATTATTTAGAAAAACTAGAAAAAATAATGCAAATATATTTTATTTCTGATTTTTATTTCATTTTCTCTTTTGAAAACATTTTGTATCAAAAAATATTTTTTTTTATAAATATTAAATATTATTATTTTGTATATATAATATTTATTTAGTAAATAATAAAGATATTTATATATATATATATTAGTATATTTAGGTAAATAATACAAAAAATATATACATTTTTTATTTTATTAATATTTGACATGAAAAATACTTTTTTATGAATACACTTCATTTTTATTTTATTTTGTACATAATTATTAAATATTGTACACTTTAAATAAATATTACCTTTTACTTAATGAAATTAGGATTTTACCCTTAAAACACAAAAACTCCAAAAATATTACATTTTTTTTATTTTATTCATTTTATTTATTTGACATAAAAAACACCCTTTTTTCCATACATATAAAAACCATTTTTGCATTTTGCATCTTTATTTTATTTTCCATTTAATTTATGCAATTAATTATCTTGTAAATATTCCAAAATTGATGTAATAGCTAGGTTTAAATTCCTTGTCAATATCCCCCATTTGAACATTTGTACCCCCTTTCCCATTTTGTGTTGTAATAGTGTAGGAATTTTACTTTTCGCATTTTAACGCTTTCTAAATATACCATGTTAGAATTAGGGTTTGTATGCAAATAAAAAGAACAAAATAGTTTGACCTAATTTCAAGATAATCAAAGCATGAAAAATGGACAACACATACCACACTTGCACCCCTAGGGTATTCCACTTGTTGCCTTTAATAAATGGGCCATATTGCATGTTAGGTCTCTTTGGGAAAAACAAACGATTCAAATGATCATAGTCCCTCGACGACGCTTTCGAAAAGTTGCCTAAAATGATCAAGTCCCTTTCAAGGAAAAATTTCCCAAAGATACTTAGCACTATTGCAATCATGGTCTAAACGATGACCCGCGCCCGTCCCTTTCACCTCCTAACACAAGATTGTCCACCAAATGCAATGGTGGAACAAAATTGTTAAAAGGGTTAAAACATAACGAAAATCTTTGAGAACTTTAGGGTAGATAGCTCTTAAGTACTTGTCAACTTGCAAAACAAAACACTTGCCTATTTTTCAAACCACACTTCACAAACACTTACAAAACAAACTTTCAAAAAAACCTTGAAACATCTTTTCAAAAAGACAAACACCTTTTGTAAAACATTCGAGTAAAGAATTGTTACAAGGTTAGCCTAGACAAGGCATCTTTTTCAAAACATTTTCAAAACCATACACAAAGCACCATTTCAAACAATTGAAAACCAAGGCAAGTTGATCTAAGCAAGTACCTAAGAGCCCATGGATAACCATGGATAGAAAGGGTGCTAATACCTTCCCTTTCTATAATCTACTCCCCGAACCCAAGAAAAAATCTCAAAGGTTTTTGCTGTGCTTTTTAAACCTTTCCTTAGGATAAAATAAAAAGTCGGTGGCGACTCTTGCTCAACCGAAACATTTGCGAAAACAAAATGCAACACCATAGTCAGTTCTCCCACCGTATCACAATCTCCTTAAGAAATTTATCTTTCCCAGCAGAGATTGCAGTTCCTTCTTGTTCGTTGGCGCTTTCGCTTCCAAGATTACCTTTATCTTGTTCTGGTTGATTTAGATTCCTTTCTTGTGGACGACGAAGCCCAAGAAATCTCCAACTTTCACACAGAACGCACACTTCAAAGGGTTCATTTTCAGACCATGTTCTCTCATTCTTTCAAATGATTGTCGGAGGTGGTCTATGTGGTTCTTCCTGGAAACAGATTTTACAACAATATCATCAATATATACTTGCATAAAAGTGTTAATAAAATCATGGAAGATAGAGTTCGTCGCTCGCTGATATGTTGCCCCAGTGTTTTTTAGGCCAAAAGGCATCACTACCCATACGTAAGTGCCTAAAGCCCTGGGGCATCGAAAAGCTGTTTTCGACACATCTTCTTCAGCAATGAAAATTTGATTGTATCCTGAGTAACCGTCGAGCATGCTCAGGTACTCATGGCCAGTGGCAGAATCGACTAGCATTTCCGCCACAGGCATAGGATATTCATCTTTGGGTGTTGCAGTATTCAAATCTCTGAAATCTATACACACCATCAACGTACCATTTTTCTTAATTACTGGCACAATGTTTGCAATCCATTCAACATACCTCGTAGCTCGTATGAATTTGCACTTCAGCAGTCTTTCGACTTCCGTTTTGATCTTCGACAGTATTTCTGGAGCGAAGCGTCTTGGACATTGCTTGACTGGCTTCTTTCCGGGTTTGATTGGCAACTGAAGCTCTACCAATCCTCTGTCGAGACCAGGCATCTCGTCGTAATCCCATGTAAAGCAGTCCTTGAACTCCTTTAATAATTGGATCACTTCAAACCTGAGCTCTGGGTCTATTTTGGCGCTGATGTAAGTGGGCCGTTTCTCTAAACCTTCGCCCAAGTTGATTTCTTCTAAAGGATCCTGTGCTAACATTTTGATGTTGTTCGCCAGGGGTTCCTTTTCGAATCCCAAAGGCTCATCGTCATAGATGGCGTCGAGCCTTTGATCCTGCATTCCTTCTGTCATGATATCAGGAGGTTCTGGGTCGAAATATTTTCCAGGACCTATAGAAGGTAGCTCTTGGTCGTTGGCCTGGGTGGCCATATATTTTACTTTGGCTTGGAGAGCCGCTATCATCCTTGTTTCCGCTACGTAAGCCGAAATTCGCTGTAGTGCTCGTGACTCAGTCATTATCACTGAAATCACTTCCCCGACCAGTTGGCTGGATGTCAGTTAGCCCACTGAAATCAATGTGGGACAAGTCTTCTTTGTCCCATTGAAACCCATGATCAGGATGCAGGTACAGGGAACAAAAAGCATTTGGCGCTGGCGCCATGTCGAAGTCAGGTGCTGGGCATGGCCCAATGTGAGCCAAATTTTTGTCGAAGTCAGCTCTCCCTAGGTGATTTACTTCGCCCAAGTAGTAGCTTTGATCTGCTTCTATATTCTCGACAATTCCATCAGGACGCCATAATATTAACCTTTGGTGCATTGATGATGGTACTGCTCCAACACCATGTATCCATTCTCGGCCCAACAATAGATTGTAATTCGGTTTAGCCGATATGACCATAAACATAGTTGGTCGAAGGATGGATCCTACTTTGAGGTCTAGTTGGATCACACCCATGGTGGTCCATATTCCGCCTTCGTAATTCGATAGGACCATGTTATGAGGATTAATGTTTTCATCACTCTTGCGTATTTTTCTTAGCATGAAGTGGGGGATTATGTTGATGGTTGCCCCACAGTCCACCAAGATTTTGTTTACAGTGGCTTCTTCGAGTTTTGCCCTTATGAATAAAGGCTTGAGGTGACTTTTCATCGCCTCTGTAGGTGGTTCGAAGAAACCATTTTTCTCTTCAGTGCAGCCATTATCCATGACGAAGTAGCATACTGGTCTATGTTTGGCCATTTCTTGTTCGACTTCTCAGTCGTTCGATTCGACCTCCATCTGGCGGTTGAATTCTCTTGGCAAAACTGAGACTATATTCACCATGATATCCAGGGTGTCATCAGACTCAGAGCCATCTTCGTCACCAACTTCGCCTTGGTTAGGCCATACCAGTCTATTGGTCACTGGTTCTCTCTCCAAAGGCTTTATTTGCTTTCGCTGGGGGACATTTGAACTTGACTCTGGCTTTGGTTCGTTGATAGCTTCCCTCTCAGCCTTGCGCTGCCTTTGGTATCTTCTCCATTGGGATCGAGAGATTGGGTTCTTTCCCTTGTAGTTACTTGATACTTGGGTCACTTTGGAGGCACCTACGTGAGGCTCTTTCTTGAGTGTCAAAGATGAACCTCTTGGCACTTCGAAGGAATGCCACCTTTCTTCGCTGGGTCTCTTTCGACCCGATGCTTTGAGCCATGTATCAGCTGGCACATTGGTTGGAGGCCTGAAAGTTAGTGGCCTCTTTTCCTGATTTAAACCCTTTTGGTAGGTTCTTCTGGGATCATGTCGAACATCAGAACCTTCCCTTCTTTTGTTTGCTGCTCTCACACGTTCGATGTGTTCAGCAGCTTTCTTGTCAAAAATAGAGCTGCATCGGGGACACAACATCACTTCTGATTTTCTCTTCTGGCATCTTTGCAAGAATTCTGCCAGATTTTCGTTTTCCCGAGGGAAAGTCGTTCTGTTTGCTTGCTCTTGCCTAATGGCCTCCTCTAAAACTTTTGATTCAGAGATTTCGACCATGTTGACATTCATGTTGTCTTTAGTAGCAAGAGTCATCTGCTTCATTTGGGCCTCCAGGTCTTCTGTCTGGCCTTGCACTGCAGCCAAGTAGGAAATGGTTTTAGCTCCTGATTTTGAGGCTCCACCTATCTCCAGTTTTGGGCCTTCAGCAGCTTTTTGGACTGCTTCGATTGTCTTTCTAGAAAGATTCCCAGAAAAACTACCAAAGATTGGCATGTTGATATGATCTTTGGTGACTTCGACCATGGTTATTCCTGGCCTTTTCACCTGACTCCTGGAAGCCTAGATCACATTCACCTCTGAAGGTTCAGCATAGTGGGCTTCCGCCTGCAAAGGGTTCGAATCCACAGTCATGGGGGTCTTATCAGTGAACTTCAACCTCCCTTCTTTGATAGCATTTTGTACGAGATCCCTGAAAAGAAAACATTGAGATGTTTTATGGCCCAGAAAGTTATGATATTTACAATAGCCTCTTTTCTCTCTTTGATCAAGAGGAGGCACTTTTACCCCTGGGGGTATTATCATTTGGCCATCTTTTACAAGTAAATCAAAATTTTCATCATATTTCGTAATATCAAAACTGTAAGTCTTTTTAGGGAACCTATCATTGGCCTTTTCAGGACCAGTGGGGTTTTTTCCACTTGAGGGGACTAGTAGTTTGCAAGAGTATGGTGGCCCTTGTTTTAACTCAGCTAAATCGACCTCACTTTCTTTGACGGTTATAGGTTCGTCGAATGCTTCTGGATCTTCATCGTCCATTTCGACATACGCTATCCTTTCTCTTTTATGAGTTTTTGTCGCCCTGGCTTTTTCAGCTTTAAGGCGTTCTACCTGTCGAACCCTATCGGCTAATTGGGCCATGTCTCTCAGGTATTAAGTGTCTAATTTCTTCCTAATTGAGTAATCTAGACCTCCTGCAGCTATTTCGACTAACTCGTGTTCTGGCACTTGCGTAAAGCATCTTGCCTTGAGCAATCTAAACCTATTTAGGTATTCGTCTATAGGCTCAGTGAATCTCCTCTTTACGCTGGCCAACTCTTTCAGGCTTATCTTGGTTTGTCCCATGTAGAATTGCTCATGGAATAATCTCTCCAACTGGGTCCAATGGTGGATCGAATTGGGGGGGAGAGTTGTGAACCAAGTAAACGCATTCTTTGTTAGGGAACTTGGGAAATACTTAATCCTCAGGTTCTCGTTGTTTGAAATTTCTCCTGCTTCGATTAAGTATCTTTCCACATGTTCGACAGTGGATTATGTGGTGTCCCCTGAAAACTTAGTAAACTTAGGGACTTTGCATCTAGGAGGCAAGTCCATTTGTAACACATATTCCGACAGCGGGGATGTAAAGTTGGGCCTACAGAAGCCCGTATTCATCCCATTTTGCATCATGATTCTTTCAATCATGGCTGTCAAGTTATTTTCCAAACCAACATTCTGGTATTGGATCTGCTGAACTACTTCGTCAGCGTTTTGGTTTCTATTAACCATCCTTACTTCCGGGGCTATGACTCTAGGCTCTTCGACCCCGGGTTGTTCCATTCGTACCCTAAGGTTTTCTTCGACAGGCTGCTGGACTTGGTTAATAGTGGTTTCTTCCTCTAGAAGTATACCTTGGTTTCCCCTTATTTGTGCCCTTTGGGGCTGTCGAATAGGTTGGGGTACCCCAAAAAAGTCATCCAGACGCGACATCTGCACTGTCATTTGCTGATTTGACTGGGTGGTATTCTGTATTAGAGGATTTAGCATTGTGCTTAAAGTTTGCGCCAACATTTGAACCATGTCATGGTTGCTTTCGTCCATTTGCTGCCTCAAGACTGTTGTCGAGGCATTCGTAAGGCCATGCATTACTTGGGACGTTCCTCCTAAGAGTTGGGTCCTACCCCTGTTCGCCATACCAACCCCAGAGCCTTGGAGTGGCGAAGAGGCACTCACTAAAGGATCTGAAAAAGTGGACGTAGCATTCGTCAGGCTAGCCAATTCAGAAGTTGGCATGCCATAGAGTGGTTCTCGATTTAAACCGACTGTCGAAAAACCTGGGGGAACATATGGACTAGTTCCTTGGTTTCCCCTTGGTGGGGGAGTTCCCAAAGGCATTCTGGGGCCTGTAAATGGAGGCAATGGCCCCGTTTGTGTAACCGTTACTGCTGGCGTTGAACCAGCGGTTACCGCTTCACTTACGGTTGGGATAACCGTTGCTCCCACGTTTGTTTGTGGGATTTCTCCATTGTTTGGCGGATTTGCCATCTCTTCACTTCTTCTCCTAGTATTGGTTTCGTTGGTGTATATTCTACCACTTCTCAATAACATGTAATACTCTCGAAAAAGGAGGATATTTTATATAAAACGGTTAATCGTAAAAATCAACACAAGGTCCCACTAGGTGTGCCAATTTGTTTACCGTGAAAAATGGTAAACAACCACTGATCTTCAAAAAGGTTACTTATTTGGTGACTAGCAGAATCGATCAGATTGATCCTAAGACATGGTTGATTTTTTGGAGTTTGACTAATCCTAATGGTGATTAATGTCAGTAAAGTAAAGACACTTTAAGTAAATTGCATGAAGAAAAACTTGATAGAATAAATAAAAGCGTTAAGCAAAAAGGCTTTGACGGAGATATGTAAATGAAAAGCGATAAATTTCTTGAATATAAAAGACTTTGATTAATTTAAATGGTGTTTCACACATACATTCTCAATGATTCTTTCTCTCACGCTGGGTACTTGAATCTAAATGAGTGACTTGTATAAAATGATGAACACACGCGAAAACTACGTGAACAACTAGTATTTATACTAAAACAAATCCTAAGCAACCGCTGGGAAGTTACACTGCTTCGAGATGACGCCACATGGCATGCTCACAGCCTTCGACGCTTCTGTTCTCGGCACGTTGCATTTGGTAACTGCTGGGAACCATTTTCCCTCCAACAATTCAAATCTCAAACCGTTCTACCTTAAGCATCAGGTACCTTTGTTGAGAGGTTCCTTCGATGTCGAAGACAACAAGATTCCAACTTAAAGGAATTTCTCTAAGTATCTTGTCATTCTTTGATGAGCCTTCGACCTGATGAGCTGGTCGAAGCCTTCTTATGTAGGAAACACTTCTGACTCATAATTAATGGTCTATATGATAACAAACAAGGGTGTCGAATTTAGGAGCCAACAATTTGTCGCCCATGACGTTATATTAAACTTGCTTTATAAATTTTTGTAGATAGTTGTCCTAGATTTTTTCTTTGTGCTAGGGATTTGAGTTGTTATAGACATATACTGCTTAGATTCTTATCTAAGATAATCATTTGTTAGTTTCTGAACTCTAGATATAGATTTAGAGCTGACATTTATTTGGGTATCAGAGCTTAATGCCTCTGTGTGGTTGTGTTGTGCTGAGAGATCGTCAGTGTGATTATATAGTTGTCTTCTGTGTTGTTGAGGAGGTAGAGAGATCATTTCCTTGGTGATACAGTCGATCTTTAGATTTGGGTTATAAATGACTTAGGTTGTGAGTGACACATAGTTACATTGATGAGTATTGTTAGGTTGAGTGTAACTGGTCGACAGATTTAAGTTTGTGATGAGTAGATTATATGCAAACTTTATAAGTTCTTCCTTAGTTTTTTTTTCTTTTTGTTACATTTATTTTTTGTTGATACTTTTCTTTTCTATACCATTTATCCCCAAACTCATTAACGAATGATTTGTCAAATGGAAATTCAATAACCACTCTTTGTAGACACGATACGATATAACCTATATCACCCGGTAAAAATAATATTTTACTTTTTGCTTGCCGCTATATACTGCAGCAACAAAATGGCGTCGTTGCCGGGGATTGGTTTTATTGTTTTTACATTGCGATAATTCTTTTGTTTTTGAGTATTGTATTTAATGTATATGTTGTGTAGAAATTGTATATTAACTTGTATATGATATTTGTGCATATATGTGTTTTCACGTATTGTTGTGAATTGTCTCGTTTTCATAACATTTGTTGTGTGATTTTTAGGACACTTTCTTTAGGTTTGTGCAATGTGACAATACCATGTCATGATGAGAGGTGGTTAATAGATTGCACAATTAAGGCGTCGAGCTTACAACGTAAAACAAGCATGTTTGTTTGTATTTGTTTATGTGTGATGTGATTTGTGTTTTAACAAGTTGAAACAATGAAATGTTCTGAATTTCAAATCTTCACTTTTCAAATTGTTATTTCATATTCACCTGGTTTTCATATCGTTATTTGTATTTGTTTTGTTATGTCAATTTGTGTTTTCCGAAAGCTTATTGTGTTTAGCTTGGGGAGCTTTGTTCATTGTAAATATTGTAAATTTTGTACATTAAAATTTTGTAGGAGTATTATTTTTATAATTCTTTTGTTATTGTTTGGACTCAAGTTTTGGTCCGGTAACTTGTAGAATATTGAGGTGATTTTTCAAGTTTGATCTTTTCGACTTGTGAATGCATGATAATGATTTTGTTAAGATTTTGTAAACTTTCGAGGTATGTGTTTATCGCTTTCTATACTTTAGGATATGCATGATACTTAGACTTTTTACAATTTTTATGTCATTCATTCTTTTGTATATTTGTTCATTTATGTATCATTTTAGTTCCTACCCTTTTTGTGAGGTAGCTTTCCATTGTTCACATATGTTGGAGACCATAATTCTTGTTTTAACTGGATTTTATTATGCTTAATCTTTTGTTTTTGTTAATTGTATGAATGCAAGAAAAGGATCAAGACATTTTTGTTTCATTTTAAGCACAACTACCTAACCAAATCTTTTGTATTTGCTAAATGATTGTATATGAGTGTTTAGTTCCCCTTTTTGCATGAATGTTGATTCGTTGTTTTCTTGAACTCTCAACCATTGTTTTGGTTTGAATTTTTATCTTGCCTTAGAAAGTAGGGAGTATTCACTAAGATGTTGGTTGAATTCAAGTTGGGAAAAAATGATTGTGTATTTATTAGTTGATTTCTATGAGGTTGAAAAGAAAAAGAAAAGAAAGAAAAAGATGTGAAAAAGAAGTGATAGAAAAAGAAAGGAAAAAAATAGAAAAGCTTTGAAAAAGAAAAAAAAAGAGTATGGAATAATGTTGTGTTGAATAAGTGACGTGTGTTGGTGTGAAACTTGTGATAAAGAAGAAGTTTGATTGAAATTCTATTGTTTGAAACTTTGTGGAAGTAATTACTCTCTTAGATTTAGGCATGTTTTTGTTTCGATTAGCTTTATGACTTATCACTTGTTTGTTAACCAAGCCACATTACAACCTTGAGAAGCCTTTGAGATTCTTGTTTTTATATTTTCAATGTAAATTTTTGAATGAATGCATAATTTAGTTTATTATTTGCAAGATTGTTGGATGAGTGAAAATACCCCATTTTTGTGTGTTTTTCATCTACCGATGATTGTGTTTGCTAGGTGTGATTCATTTGTGAACTAGTATTATTTTAGAATGTTTGGTATGATTTTTGTATTTAGCATTTGTTTCGTATTTGTGTTATAGTCTGTGATATGGTGGGAGAACTGACTATGATTTTGCGTTTGTTTCGCAAATGTTTCGGTTGAGCAAGAGTCGCCACCGACTTTTTATTTTATCCTAAGGAAAGGTTAAAAAGCACAGCAAAAACCTTTGAGATTTTTTTCTTGGGTTCGGGGAGTAGATTATAGAAAGGGAAGGTATTAGCACCCTTTCTATTCATGGTTATCCATGGGCTCTTAGGTACTTTCTTAGATCAACTTGCCTTGGTTTTCAATTGTTTGAAATGATGCTTTGTGTGTGTGTTTTGAAAAATGTTTTGAAAAGAGGCCAATATGGTGGCAACCTTTGTAATGATCCATGTTGGGATGTATACAAAAGTGTATGTCTTTTGAAAAAGTTTCCAATGTTTTTGAAAGTTGTTTTTGAAAGTGTTTGTGATGTATGGTTTTTGAAAAAAGTAGGCAAGCGTTTTTGTTTTGCAAGTTGGAGAGTACCCAAGAGCTATCTATCCTAAATTTCTCAAAGATCTTTGCTATGTTTTTAACCCTTTTAACAATTTTGTTCCACCATTGTATTTGGTGGACAATCTTGTGTTAGGATGTGAAAGGGACGGGCGCGGGTCGTCGTTTAGACCATAATTGCAATAGTGCTAAGTATCCTTGGGCAATTTTTTTCTTTGAAAGGGACTTTGATCATTTTAGGCAACTTTCAAAAGCGTCATCGAGGGACTATGATCATTTGAGTTATTTGTTTTGCCCAAAGAGACCTAACATGCAATATGGCCCAATTTTTGAAAGGCAACAAGTGGATGTAACCCTAGGGGTGTTAGTGTGCAAGTGTGTTTTATTGCATACAAGAGTTTTTTCTTTGAATTAGGTTTTTCTATTTCATTGATTTTATCTTGCCATACACGTCCTAATTACTAGCAATAAGAAGCGGAAATATAAAATCCTACGCTATTACAACAATTAGGGGAGGGGATACACATTTGTACATGGGGGGTTCAACGAGAAAAATAGATAAAAAAGAAAATAGCAAAAAACAAGATATATAGAGAGAGAGAGAGGGAGCCCGCGTGCTGCTGGGAGGTCATCAGAAGTTCTGACTCAGATCCGCTGCCAGATGATCAACCTGTTAGTGAAACTGGATGAGTCAAAACTTCTGACTCTGGCACCTGCAAAACAGAACCTTGTTAGTGGGGAAGTCAGAAGTTCTGATTTCCCTGCGCTGCAAGACAGAAGTTTGTTAGTGGAGAAACCAGAAGTTCTGATTCTGCTGAAAAGGCAATAACTCTCAGAGGTTCTGATATCATTGACAGCAAAACAGGCTTCAGATATGCTAACATCAAAGTCAGCATTTGGCTTTTCCCTGTACTAGTCAGAACATCTGCAATTCTGTTGTTACTCCACAAAACAGGAAACATATTTGGAACAGATCCAGCAAATACCAAAAATGTTTCAGAGGTCAGAATCACTAAGGTCACAGGCAAGTCCTATACTGGCTCAGAACGTTCTGAGGTATGAAATCCTCAGAACATAAACAGTAACAACATGATATTTACATTATGTTTATTTGAGTATGCACAGCTGATGATGCTTAACAGCGTGATGAGGGTCAGCAGGTGCTTACCTGACTGTTGGAAAAAGGTTGGTGGGTGAAAGTTAGCTTTTGGCTCTGGTGGTGTTCTGGACAGATTTTCTTTGAAAAAAGGGGAAGTAAAGGTGTATACGTATGTAGGGTCAGAAGTTTGGAAAGGGTGTTTTTGGTTTACAGAAAAAACTGGATATTTGATGAAGTTGAAGGTGAGAAACTCAAAGTTATGAAACAAAACTGGAGATTTTGGCAGAGTTTCAGAATGCTATGTTGCTAAGGGTTGCTGTTTCTCTCTTAGCAATTTTTCTGTTTCTTTTTCTGAACGCCTTTTGCAGTGGTGAAGCCTCTCTATTTATAGGCAAAATTCCTGTGGATGCCTTGAACATTTAAAGCGCCAACAGAGTTTGAATTTGTTCTTTGACAGAAATTCCTGGGAAGTTGTGATACAGATAGCTTTCAGCCTAGGTTGCAGCAGCAGGCGTAGATTGGGGAGAAGTGACCTCTGAAGTGGGCGGTGGCGTGAAGACCCATGCCAGAATCTGTGCAAAAGCGTTTTCCAAGCCACACGTGAATGCTCAGGAGTGGTTGGAAGCATTAATGGGCATTAAATGGTGACAAGACCTATCAACATCAACATTCTGGTAATGGAAACCAGCGTTGAATCAGCAGCGTAAACCATGCTCTGGCCTTGGCTTCCTGTTGTCTTAGTAAGCTCTGGAGAATATTTATCAGTGTAACACCCACTCTTCTGATCTTTCATCTTCTGATTTCAACCTGTTCTGAAGGAGCCTTCAGATTTCCCTGCTTCTTTTGCATTCCTTTAGCAAATTCTGATTGAGCTTGTGTAACTGCTGAAGGGGCATGTTCTGTTTGAGGCTTACATACTGAACCACGTTTACAACTTCTGATTGAACTGATGTAGCTGCTGAAGAGCCAACTTCTGACCACGCTGAGCCAAGCTTGCAACTTCTGACCGTTTTCATCTGGAATGGGTCCAGAAGTTCTGAAGCGCTGACTTTTTCTTAAACACTCATTTTAGAGAAACGTTCTAAGTACTTAGAATTTGATTTTTCTCAAGATAAAAGCGTTGTTTTTGGAGTTCGTGAGATCATCTTGCTCTTGTAAGTGGCTTGCTTGGGCAAAAGGATAACTCAGGACTTGGATTTGTTTCAGAGGGACCTTGAAAATTCAAGATGGTTTCCTGAAGAAAGGGAGGGCAAATTTTGGGGTACAACAGTTGCCCCTGTTCAATCTTCTTGAACCTGAAGAGTTAGATTGGCAATCTTGCCTTTCGTGACTCGAAGGTAAAAGGAGATTGGACACTAGAGTGCCCGGAAATTTGCACTCGCATGTTGGAGTATCAGCGAATGTGATGGCGGGAATGGGCTTATAGATGCCATTTGGAGAGGTGGTGGATAGGGAGATGGGCTTATAGATGCCATCTGGAGATGTGACAGAACTTTGTCGGGAATGGGCTTACGGATGCCATTTGGAAGTGTTGATCGCACAAGAGATTCCTTGGCGAGAACTTTATGTATCTGAGAAAGGCAGATGTTTTCCTGGCTTGTTACAGGTGTTTGATCTTCAATATCCTTATGCAGATATGCCCTGGCTGGATACAGGTATCGAATCTACAATCGGTGGCTCACAGATGTACCCTGGCTGGATACAGGAGTCGAATCTGGAAATGGTCGTCAATAGATATGCCCTGGATGGATACAGGAATCGAATCTTCGAACTCTTCATACGTGCCCTGGCTAGATACAGGAATCGAATCTGGAAATGTGGTCAACAGATATGCCCTGGCTGGATACAGGAATCGAATCTGGAAATGTGGTCAACAGATATGCCCTGGCTGGATACAGGAATCGAATCTTCGAACTCTTCAGACGTGCCCTGGCTAGATACAGGAATCGAGTCTGGAAATGTTGTAGTTGATGGATGTGCCCTGGCTGGATACATGAATCGAATCTTCGAACTCTTCAGACGTGCCCTGGCTAGATACAGGAATCGAGTCTGGAAATGTTGTAGTTGATGGATGTGCCCTGGCTGGATACAGGAATCGAATCTTCGAACTCTTCAGACGTGCCCTGGCTAGATACAGGAATCGAGTCTGGAAACTGATCACTCTCAGATATGCCCTGGCTAGATACAGGTATCGAATCTGGAATTTGTGACAGTTGAAGGTAGTTGTCTTTGGGATTGTCTTTTTCCCTGAAAAGGCAAAACATAAGTTGTATGCAATGTCATGATGTATGATATGCATGATGTTTTAACATGAGACAGTGTTGTATGTACTTTATCATGTATGTAAGTGAAATGTTTATGAATGTATTTTCGTCTTAGGAAAATGAATCCTTGACAATCGGCCGGGGAATTGTTTTGTGGAAGAGATATTCTGCTGAAGTTTTTGATGAGAGGCCTGCTGAGGACTTCAATGATGGATTCCGCTGGGGATAATGATGATAAACTCCACTGGGGATACCAAAGATAAACTTCGCTGGGGATTGAAAGAACTTTGTCGAGGGCGATCTTCCGTGGTAATTAGCTGAGGATAACCCAATTATAGGCCCTTGTGAGGAATAACTCTGACTAAAGCTCGGGAGAGACGTCCGTATTCTGCAGGGAACAAGCTTCCAGAATCTACTGGGGATAAGCTTTAAGACCTGCCGGGGAATGTTGTGCCTTTTCAGGATCGACGGGGAATCAACTCCGCTTAGGGAGAGTATTGCTGAATCTTGTCTTACTCTGCGGGGCGTTGAGATGATTTGGTCACATTACTCAGTCGAATCTACCTTAGTACCTTGGCGGACAAAGCAACCAGACTGCATCAGACAACCTTACATTGCCCTTGTTTCTGATGTCACCTGTAATTGATCTTTTGCAAACATTTATAAATTAGCAATTTAATGTCAAATGCATATATCAAAAATGAACATTGGACGTTCTTCGCAAGACAAAACAGAAAAAGGAAAAAACAATGGCAACTTGTATGGACAAGTGAATTTGTATTGATTTGAACTTTGCCTGTGAATAGGCGTTTCTGTACAAGAAGCTGACATCCTAGTAAGAGGATGCCGCCGAATAATCACAGAATTTACAATTTTTGAAAAGAAAACAAAACAGCTATGTGAACAATCCCACTGGGTTCCAACTCTGCTATTGCCTTTATGTCTCCAAGCGTCTCACCGCTTTGCTGCCTAGTTGAAGATGAAGCTGATTGGTCGATGCCGAAATCTGAGCCAGATAGTTGATACCGAATTCCGGATGCGAAGTGATCCCATGAGACATAGTGTTACGCTTTATCCCTAACTTTTGCCTGGACCGCCCTTTCGGGTTTTCAGTCCACCGGGATACCCATTTTTGCCCAAGCCGCCCTTTCAGGTTTTCGACTTGCCGGGAGTACAGATTTTTTCCATTTCATCCCTTATTTTTGCCCGAACCCTTTTGGTTCACCGGGAAGCCCTTATTTTTGCCTAGGTATGTCAACCTAGAGGGTCTTTTCTTTACGCGTAGTATCTTTTCACTATGTCTGCATTGGCGGGGTGAGGAAGGTCGTTGTCATCCATGGTGGTTAGGATCATGGCTCCTCCTGAGAACACATGTTTAACCACAAATGGCCCTTCGTAAGTAGGGGTCCATTTGCCCCGGGGATCACTTTGAGGAAGGATGATGCGCTTGATTACCAGGTCCCCAACTTGATACTCTTGTGGTATGACCTTCTTGTTAAATGCCCTGATCATTCGTTTTTGATACGTCTGACCATGACAGATAGCGGTGAGCCTCTTTTCGTCAATCAGGTTTAATTGATCAAGTCGAGTCTGGATCCAGTCATCTTCATTTAAGTCTGCATCTTTCATTATCCGGAGAGAGGGTATCTGGACTTCAATGGGCAAGACTGCCTCCATGCCATAGACCAAGGAGAAAGGAGTTGCCCCGGTTGACGTCCTCGCTGAGGTACGGTACCCATGAAGAGCAAATGGTAACATTTCGTGCCAATCTTTATAGGTCACTGTCATCTTCTGCACAATTTTCTTAATATTCTTATTAGCTGCCTCTACAGCCCCATTCATCTTCGGCCGGTAGGGAGAAGAATTGTGGTGATGTATCTTGAATTGTTCGCAGAGTTCAGTGATCATTTTGTTATTGAGATTGGTACCATTGTCCGTAATGATTCTTTCCGGGACACCGTACCGACAGATCAGATAATGCCGGATAAAACGTGCCACGACGCTCTTGGTTACCGTCGCATAGGAAGCTTCCTCAACCCACTTCGTGAAGTAATCGATCGCTACCAAGATGAAGCGATGCCCGTTGGATGCCGTCGGTCGGATCTCACCGATCATATCAATGCCCCACATTGCAAAAGGCCAAGGTGCCGTCAGGACGTTCAGAGGGACTGGGGGAATATGCACATTGTCAGCATAGATCTGGCATTTGTGACAAGTTCGAGAGTGTTGGTAACAATCGGCTTCCATTGTGGACCAGAAATATCCTGCCCGTAGGATTTTCTTTGCCATGGTATGTCCACTGGAATGTGTTCCGAATGTACCTTCATGCAGTTCTATCATGATTTTCTCTGCCTCAGCCTTATCCACACAACGGAGTAGAGTTGAATCATGATTCCGTTTGTAGAGGATGCCGTTGCTGAGGAAGAATTTTGCCGCAAACCTCCTCATGAACTTCTTGTCATTGACAGATGCACCTTCAGGGTATTCCTGAGCTTCTAAGTACCTTTTCACCTCATGATACCAGGGTTTTTCAGTTGCCTTCTCGGCCTCGAGGTCGCAGCAGTATGCCGGTTCGTCCAACTTCCAGATGATGATCCGGGGAGCCTCATTGTCCCATTTAACCTTGAACATCGAAGACATCGTAGCCAGTGCGTCCGCTAGCTGATTCTCCTCTCTTGGGAAGTGCTCAAAAGTTATCTCTTCAAAGTGGGGAAGCAAGGTCAACACATACTCCTTGTAAGGAATAAGATTTGGGTGTTTCGTATCCCATTCGCCTTTGATCTGATTGATCACGAGAGCGGAATCTCCGAAGACACTCAGGAATTTGATCCTTAAATCGATTGCAGCTTGTAGACCCATGATACATGCCTCATATTCTGCCATGTTGTTGGTGCAGTTGAAACATAATCGGGCGGTGAGTGGAGTATGAGTTCCTTTGGGAGATATGATTACAGCGTCGACGCTGTTACCCAAAGCATTGGAGGCTCCGTCAAAATGCATAGACCATCGGGATTCTCCCTCAGGTCCTTCATCCGGTCCAGGTACTTCACAGTCAGTTACCACCATGATGTCTTCGTCCGGAAAATCAAAGTTCAATGATTGGTAATCGTCCACAGGTTGGTGTGCCAAATGATCTGCCAGTACACTTCCTTTAATTGCTTTCTGAGTTGTATACTGGATATCATATTCTGTTAAGATCATTTGCCATCTCGCTATTCTTCCGGACAGAGCGGGCTTTTCAAATATGTACTTGATGGGATCCATCTTTGAAATCAACAAAGTGGTATGAGTCAGCATATACTGTCTCAGCCGGCGAGCAGCCCATACTAGAGCGCAGCAAGTTTTCTCAAGCAGTGAGTAACGAGACTCACAGTCGGTAAACTTTTTGCTCAAGTAATAAATAGCATGCTCTTTTCGGCCGGACTCGTCATGCTGTCCCAGCACACACCCCATTGAATTGTCAAGTACTGTCAAATATAGTATCAGAGGTCTTCCTTCCACTGGCAGCATAAGAATGGGTGGCTCTTGGAGATATTCCTTTATCTTTTCAAAGGCAGCCTGACATTCATCGTTCCAACGTACTACTTGATCTTTCTTCAGTAATTTGAAGATTGGCTCACAGGTAGCAGTTAGATGTGAGATGAATCGGGCAATGTAATTCAGTCATCCCAAAAAGCCTCTGACTTCTTTCTATGTCCTTGGAGTTGGCATCTCTTGTATGGCTTTTACCTTGGCAGGATCCACCTGAATACCTTTATCACTCACAATGAAACCTAGCAATTTTCCGGCCCTCACCCCAAAGGTGCATTTGTTGGGATTCAACCTCAGCTTATATAACTTCAGTCGGTCAAATAGCTTCCTCAGATGATCAATGTGCTCCTCCTCAGTTTGAGACCTTGCAATCATGTCATCAACGTATACCTCAATCTCATGATGGATCATATCATGAAATAAAGCAACCATGGCACGTTGATAGGTTGCCCCAGCATTTTTCAATCCGAATGGCATGACCTTGTAACAGAAAGTGCCCCACTGAGTCACAAAGGTAGTCTTTTCCATATCTTCTGGGGCCATCTTGATCTGATTATACCCTGAAAAACCGTCCATGAAGGAGAAAACCTTATGTTGAGCAGTATTGTCAACGAGAACGTCAATGTGAGGTAGAGGAAAATCATCCTTGGGGCTTGCCCTGTTTAAATCCCTGTAGTCAACACACATTCTGACTTTACCGTCCTTCTTCGGCACTGGCACCACATTGGCAACCCACTGAGGGTAGGAAGTTACTGCTAGAAATCCGGCATCGAATTGCTTCATAACCTCGGCCTTGATCTTTTCAGACATCTCTGGGCGCATGCGGCGAACCTTTTGCTTTACCGGAGGGCAGTTTTCCTTGGTTGGCAGGTGATGAACTACAATGTCGGCATCCAAACCAGGCATATCTTCATAGGACCAAGCAAATACCTCCATGTAATCATGTAGCATCTGGATCAATCGTCGCTTCACACTGAGCTCTAGATTAGCCCCAATCTTGACCTCTTTCCTATCTGTCTCCGTACCCAGGTTAATCGTTTCCACAGGCTCTTCATGTGGTTGAATAGCCCTCTCTTCCTGGAGTAGCAGTCTTGCAAGTTCACCAGGCACTTCTCAATCATCTTCACCTTCGTCCTCGGACAATTTGATCGGATTCTCGAAGTCATAACTGGCGGTAGCAGAGCTGTTACCAGTGAGATCCAGAGTGGATTGAAACCTGTATAAGTGAGTGTGTGTAAATATAGATGTTTTGCAATATATAACACAGAGAAAAAGAGCACAAGATTTGAAATGCAACAAACGTCCAATGCTTTGATTGATGATATATGGAAATGTCATACAAAAAGCCCTCACAAATGGAGCTACGATGCCCCGAGTAGGACACCGAGCCAATAAAGTTTTAACATATTGTTTGTTACAAATTGGAAATCAAAAGAAATAATTACTGTGTGACAAATGTGATAGGTGTAAAATCCTTTGCCGTCCAGTTGCTTGGTCCGTTGCTGGTGGTTGGATAGATCCAAATGTCAAACTCCGCTTCCTCTACATCCTCCTCAATAGCATTCACCCTTGGACTGGTGATAAACACTGGAGTCTTTCTGATCTTTTCCTTGCGCACAGCCCTCTGAGCCTCTGTAGTAAAGCCCAGCCCAAACTTGTGGTTCTTTTGAGTGAAGTCAGGAAGCTGACCCCAGTTTGCACAATTGCCTTTCTCGATTACAGCCCGGGCATCTTTCAAGGATGCCATCTTTAACGAAAAGTCTTCTTCAACCACTGCTTCAGCCGATGCCAAAATTGGAGGTACCTCCTCAAAATGTTGAAAGGGGGTTTCAATAAACTCCCCGTCCATCTCGATATACCGGAATGAATTCAAGTGACTAACCATGTATTCCTCTTCACCCTGCACAGTAACAATCTTCCCTTTGACAGGATATTTGAGCTTTTGGTGTAGAGTGGAGGTTACTGCCCCAGCTTTGTGAATCCAGGGCCGACCTAACAAGCAGGAGTAAGATGGACGAATATCCATTACATAGAACGTTGAGTCGAAGACTTGGGAACCCACATGAATAGGAATGTTTACTTCACCGTGCACCATCCTCTTAGAACCGTCGAAGGCTCTAACAATGATGTTACTAGGTTTCAATTCCAAACTGTGATCGGTGGATCTGGAACTGACTGTTTAACGCTGGTTCGCGAAATGTCGCGGAAGCAAGAGTCGCCACCGTCTTTTATTTTCTCCAATTGGAAAGGACAAAAGCACAGAAAAATTCCTTAAAGAGATTGCTCTCGGTTCGGGAGGTAGGTTATAGAAAGGGAAGGTGTTAGCACCCTTTCTATCCATGGTTATCCATGGGCTCTTAGATACTTGCTCATTTGTGTTTTCAAAAGGTTTGTTTGCTTTTCAACTGTGGGTTTAAAAAGTTTCTTTGAAAATTCCAGTTCGACTCTTGTATCAGTCCTCAAGAGTGTTTGAAAAATTGCTTTCGAAAGCTTTTTGAAAAGGTGTCGGTGTGAAAAGTATTTTTGAGTTTTGTTTTGAATTTAGAGCAAGTATCTAGAGTCGTCTACCTGCCCTAAGGAATTCGTCTGTGTAAATGTCCTTTAAAGTAGTGTCATCCCACCATTGAGAGGTAGGTAGCACCACCGTTGGAGGTGTTCGGGTCAATTCGAGGTTCGGGACATGGTGATCACCAGAGCAATGGGAAGACACCTTAGAAGCTACCCTCATGCCAGGTTCCCGGATCATGAGGACTTACTAAGACATCCTCTACTCGACGATCACCTTTCGAGGCAAGGCAACAGTGAGGCGTACCCTAGGGGTGGTGTGTGATTTGTGTGTCATGTTCATTTATTTTTGTCTTATTCATGTCATGGGTGATCTACGCGTTATTTTTATTTTGACATTCATTCTTGCATGCAATTTGTTAACAGTTAAAAAGTTGCGAGAAATATAAAGTTCCTAAACTATTACAAAGGCGCGGGTCCACATCGCCAAATTTAATCCAGGACCCGATTTGACATAAAATAAATATGCGAGAAATATAAATGTTTAATTTACACGGCTTTGGGAGAATTACATTAATATTTAAGAGAAAGGAAATAAAATGTGCGAAGCAAATAAAAATCGAAAGCGAGGGCGTTGGACCCTTTTTAATGAAATTAAAATATGATTAACAAATTAGTTAAATCAAAATGAAAAGAAATTATTTTTGAGGTTTTTTGTATTTATGGTTTTTTATGAGAATTAAATAGAATTAAAAAGTTAATTAACCCTAACTCTAGTTATTTTTAATTTATTAAGAAAACATTAAAATTTAACCTAAAATTAAACCTAATTAATTAATACAATTTTATTTACAAAAATATATAATTAATAATTAATAATGATGAAAGAAAAGAAAAAGATAAAAGTAATTAACCTAATTCTACAAATTTTAAATTTTATTAAGAAAATGTTAAAGTTAACCCTAGAATAAAAAACTAATTAATTAATAAAGGTTTTATTTACAAAATAAATTAATAGTGAAATAATAATAATTAAATATATTTTAGTTTCTGATTTTTTATCTTATGAAAATTAATTTATGAAATTAAAGAAAACAATTGAAAACAATTAAAAGAATAAAAAGGAAAATCAAATAAAAAATAAAAATGTGCAAACCATGGAGGGTATTCAGACCCAAAGGGAGGTTTTTTGTGAGAAATCTGGCTCATTAGACAAAAAGCCTTGTTTGACTTTCTGGCATCACGTGTGTGTTCATTGACTCCTGAGTACCGTGGTCTGCATTCTTTGGCCATTGGATTGGGTTTCATGGCCATTTGTGTTCTGGCTGTTGGCCATTTGTGTTCTGACCTCAACGTTTCTTAATCTTCTAAGATGTCTGTCTCGCCATGTATTGGTGTCATGCATAAGTTTTTCTACTTTGGTCATTTGGCTTTTGGCTTTTGGCTTTTGGCTTTTGGCCTTTTGGCTTTTGGCCATTTGGCTTTTGGCCTCAACGTTCCTTAATGAACCTGCATGGGATCCTGTCTAAATCTGCAGTGTTGAATCTCACGAACACATTAAATAAAATCATAAAATGCAAATAAAGCCAATATATGAAGAAATTTAATGTTTAGGCACAATATGGCATGTATGAATGATTATACCCTTTTGATCATGGAGATCAAATCAATCTTACCCTTACTGGAAAATTAGTGACCTGAATGCTTTTATGCCTTACTGGAAAATTAGGATCATGGAGATCAAACCAGCCTTATCCTTACTGAAGAAGTAGTGAGGTGTTGGTTTGTAACTGTGATGGCTTGTTTGTAGTGAGAGAGGGATTTGTAATAAGGATTTCAAGGTTTTAGGGTTCTTGAAAGAGTTTGATATTCTAACAGTGTTGTGGCAAGGTTTTTTTTCTCTCTTCTTTTCTCCTCTTCTTTTCTCCTCTTCTCTGGTTTGTGTGAAAAGAAGGTGATTATATAATGGAAATTAGGGTAAAGAAAATGGGCTTTGAATGTGCAATTGGGCCTCCCATGTTCACTTGAGTTCGTCACTTTCCAGGCTAAATCGCAGGGACTTAAGTGCAATTTTTGAAGTTGAAATGTGAAAACAAAATGTAGCCGGCATCGAGAACTAACTCCTGTCCGAAAATCGACTCAATCGGATAAACGGTGAATTAGTTATGAATTTTTGAAGTTTCAGCTCAGACAAACTTATTTTGGGCTCCAGTGTCGACTCTGAAACGTTCTTCAATAAAAAACTGGTATTGATAGGTGCATAATTTGGTCTCGACTTTTGAAGCAAAGTTGTAGATCTATGAGTCAGGGACCTTGTGTAAAAATATGAGCCCAATCCGATAAAAATTGACTGAGTTATGAATTTTCGAAGTTTCGGCCCAGATGAAATAATATTCAGCATTCAGGATTTTCAGCGTGTCACACACTCTGAGAAAAAACGAAGGCCTTTTGAATACCGTTTGAACTCAATACCTTATGTGAAAATGTATCCAACTCAATTTGTGAAATTTTGGCGCCGGAACCAGCTCGATACGATGAAAATCGACCAAGTTATGATTTTCTGAACATGACGCAAATAAATTTCTGTCACCAATTTTCTGTATGAAAATACTTGATAAATCCACATTTTTGAAGACCTTATGATCGAAATTGGCTTCCAGCCGTGAGAGATGAAAACGTAGATAATGTCAATACGGAATTTTGGCCACCGGAACGGGTTCAAAACGAGTCACGATCTTCAAGTTATGAATTTTTTAGCGCGTAAAAACTACACTTTCAGCACACTTTTTCACTATATTTCTTCAAGAAAACTCACACATTCGGATACCTTCTTTAAAGAATTGACTCTTGAGCCGAACCTGAATTTGAGAATATGTTATCAGAGATATCTTGGCGAAAGAACACCTGAATATAACGCGCCGGCTTGGACTTGTGAATTTTCTTGAAATGTTTTGAGAAATATGGGAGGGCAAATTTTGGGGTACAACAGTTGCCCCTGTTCAATCTTCTTAGACCTGAGGATGCAGATTGGCTGACGTGTCTTTCGTAATCCGAAGGTAGAAGATGATTGAACACTAGAGTGCCCAGAAATTTGCGCTCACATAGTAGCAGTGTGATGGTGGAATGGGCTTACGGATGCCATTTGGAGATTAATGGATAGGATGATGGGCTTATAGATGCCATGCTGAGAGATGATGGATGGTGGATGGGCTTATAGATGCCATCTGGTTATCGATCGCGTAAGAGATTCCTCAGCGAGAACCTGCGTACCTGCAAAAGAAAAATGAGTACCTGACATGTTGCAGGAGCTGGTCTTCAGATGCTTTGTATAGATGTGTCCTGACTGGTTACAGGAGCTGAATCTGGAGCTTCAAATGGTGATGAATGAACCAAGGATGGTTACTACCTCAACAGGAACGGTGAGAGAACCTTGGATGACTTTAACCTCAACAACAATCGTTGAGAAAATCTTGGGATGATTACTACCTCCGCAGTATCAGGGAGAGAACCATAGGCGACTACAACCTCAACAGCAATCATTGAGAGAATCTTGGATAACTTCAACCTCAACAACAATCGTTGAGAGAAACTTGGGATGATTACTACCTCCGCAGTATCGGGGAGAGAACCAAAGGCGACTACAACCTCAACAGAAATCATTGAGAGAATCTTGGATAACTTCTACTGAGTCTTTATCAGGGAAATCTGTTAGGGGTCGATTTAGCTGGACTAGAGAAGGCCTTGGACTGGATAAGAAACAAAAAATCTTAGGGTCGATTAACTGAACCGGTCTAGGTCTTGAAATCTTCAACTGGAATAAGTGTCAGAACGTCGCCATGCCTGGGTCACATCCGAGCTATATCTAGAAGGGAATCTGGAAGGAGTATCAGAACGTCGCCATATCTGGGTCACATCTGAACTATATCTAGAAGGAAATCTGGAAGAAGTATCAGAACGTTGCCATATCTGGTTCACATCTGAACTATATCTAGAAGGAAATCTGGAAGCAGTATCAGAACGTCGCCATATCTGGTTCACATCTGAACTATATCTAGAAGGAAATCTGGAAGCAGTATCAGAACGTTGCCATATCTGGTTCACATCTGAACTATATCTAGAAGGAAATCTGGAAGCAGTATCAGAATGTCGCCATATCTGGTTCACATCTGAACTATATCTAGAAGGAAATCTGGAAGCAGTATCAGAACGTCGCCATATCTGGTTCACATCTGAACTATATCTAGAAGGAAATCTGGAAGCAGTATCAGAACGTCGCCATATCTGGTTCACATCTGAACTATATCTAGAAGGAAATCTGGAAGCAGTATCAGAACGTCGCCATATCTGGTTCACATCTGAACTATATCTAGAAGGAAATCTGGAAGCAGTATCAGAACGTCGCCATATCTGGTTCACATCTGAACTCTATCTAGAAGGAGTCGCGATAGTTGATAGTAGTCATCTTTGTATTGACCTTTCCTGAAAAGGTAAAGCATCAGTTGTATGCAAGATCATGATGCATGAACTGCATGATTTCAAGATGTCCTCAAAATTGATGAGATTCGTGTAGTATGATGCATATGCATGCTATAATGTATGAAGATGTAATGTTCACGAGTGTATTTTTGTCTAAGAAAATAAATCCTTGACGGGTGCCGGGAAGTCACTCCTGGGCTGATTTGGAGAATAGTGCTTTGTCTCCGCTGGGGATGACAGTTGCAAGAATATCGGTAGGAGAAGATGACTCCGTTGGGGAACAAACTTGGCGAATAGATTACTCTGAGGGGAGAGAAGTACTCTAACGATCTTGCTGGGAAGCAATACTCTGTGGGGAGAGAGATGCTTTGCTGGAATGTTGATAATAACTTGCTGGGGATACCCTGGTTGTATTGGAAGTGTTAATAGACTTCGTTGGGGATAAGAAGGCTTCGTCGAGGATGATCTTTCCGTAGCTTTTGGCTGAGGATAACCCAGTTATATCCTGGTAAGGAAATAACTCTTTGATTAAAGCCGGAGGACGCGTTCGTGCTCTGCGAGGATAAGCTTCCAGAATCTATTGGGGATAAGCTTACTGCTTGGGGAGATGGATTCCAACTTTCTTGGGGAAACTGGATTGGACTCTCCTGGGGAAGTATTGAACTGTATTGGTTATGTTCTTCCACGGAACCTACCTTGATACCTTGGAGGACAGAAACAATCAGATTGCTTAGACCACCCGTTATTGCCCCTGTTTCTACGGGGGAGGCACCTGTGGGATGCTGATAATTGTTGAGGGTCAAACCTTCTTCAGGTAGGCAGGTGACAAGATGACAGGACATAGTCGTACGCTCTGATCCCTAACTTTTGCCTGGACCGCCCTTTCGGGTTTTCAGTCCACCGGGATACCCATTTTTGCCCAAGCCGCCTTTTCAGGTTTTCGACTTGCCGGGTGTACAGATTTTTTTTCATTTCATCCCTTCATTTTGCCCGAACCCTTTTGGTTCGCCGGGAAGCCCTAACTTTTGCCTAGGTATGTCAACCTAGCGGGTCTTTGATTATGCGTAGTATTTTTCGACTATGTCCACGTTCTCAAAATGTAGGGAGTTGCCCCTGTTAGAAGTATTTTGTCATGCCACCACAAGGTATTTGATCAGGCAAGATTCGTTGTTGGAATGCCCCAAGTGACTTAGGCGGAGATTTGCCCCAGGCTATTTGGCCTTTGAGAGATTCTCCGAATCTTGACTTAACTGCCCCAGACGATGGACAATAGTCATGCCATGCCCCTTGATTGGAAGTGCTTCTGTTCATTAGGCTTTCGTCGTGCAAACTTCTATGCTGTTCAAACAAAAAGTCATATGCAAACAAAGTTATGTTAAAAATGCAAAGCTTATGTCTGTCTTGAAGATTTTGAAAATGCATTCTTTTTCATAAAACAAATGAATGTTTGTAAAACGTGATGTCAACTCCGTATTTTACCATAGGCCTTAAGGAGTCAGGATACCTTTCGTAACAGTATGCTTTCGAACTAACCCATGATTCAGCTAGGACTTTCGAGGGTTATAACGTGGCCTGGTTCACGGTTTAAGAAACAAAGGATAAAGGCTCAAATTATTTGTACCCACCCATTCTTCGTGATGTTCTCCAAACCTAAACTCAGCTGATCATGCGTTAGACCTTGTTTGAGTCTTTGTCCTGATATTCCAATGATGGTTCAGATATTGATGATTTATTCGAAATAGGCAGTCATTCCTTTTTTATTGTTGAGGGTCTGTAGGACCTCTTTCTCTTTTTATTTTTATTTTGTTATCCCTGTTTTTTTTTGCCTGAACTGTTTCTTTTGTGATTACAGTCAGCGGGATGCCCCAGTTTCGTAAGGCTCCTTCATAGGTTTTGACTTATTGGGCTTTTATTTTGAGAAGTAATGACTGCCTGTCTTTATGATCGTTTGGAACCATCACTGTCTTTCTTTGTTTTGTAAGGACCTCTTTGGTGCCATTTGTTATGCACTTGGATCAACTGAGAGAACTACCCTGCCCCAGGTTATGATTAAGGGTTTTAATTTTCGAAAATAAAAACTCCTACTTCTTTGGCTCAGAGGGGTTGACGAGGGATTATCTTCCTTATAACTCCAGTGTTTAGGGATTGAAACAATGCCTGTACCTCATCAGCGGGGTCTGTTCAAAAGCATACTGTAAGATTGCGATATCGTTTTCGTCATCCTCCCTCAAGAGGCTTAGAATTATTATTTAAGAGTTGATCATCGGAAAAAAATATGAAAATAATTTGCATTTAGTGAATATGAATATATTGTTTCAGAACAGACATATGCGATGCATTAATGAAATAACAACGTTTGATATGAATGGGATGCTTGAACAATCAAAAGAAAATTACAACTTGAAAGATTCTAATGAACAAAAATTTCTCAATCCTAGCCATGTTTTGACAAGGGAGCAATGATCACATTGGGAGCCTCGGCGGGCTCGAACTCGATCTCTTTAGCATCGATCATATTCTGAATCTTGTACTTCAATGCCCAACAGTCCTCAGTATCGTTCCCCGGGCTACCAGAATAGTAAGCGCACCTTGCTTCTGGGTTGTAATTTGGAGAGGAAGTCTTTGGATTTGCAGGAGGGTTGATCACCGTAATCAGGTTCATCCTTAACATGTGTTGCAAAGCTCGTGACCATGACATGTTGATGTAGGTGAATTGTCTCTTAGGCTCGTCCGACCTGTTCTGATCAACCCGCTGTTCTTGGCGAGGTCGTTGTTGGACCTGAGAAGTGGTAGCAACTCGGAGAGGTCTATTCATTGGACCCGACCTTTGCCTTCTTGGAAGCTGTTCTATGACCTGGTCCCTGATTTGGGCTGGTTGCTTCATGCCTTGAGGAAGTTGGTTGATCATGGCTCTCAGCTCTCCTTGCTCCTGAGCTAAACCTTGAATGAGGGCCCTTTGCCCCAGCATCTGGGTTTTCAATGTGTCTACCTCAGCTTGTAGACGTTTCAGCTGTTCGTCCTTGTCATCTTCAGGACTCTTTCTGATCAGATTCCCCATGAGGAGTGTCCTCAACTCTTCCTGCCCCTTGGATAGGCTTAGGAAGATCTCCTTGAACTGAGTCTCTTGAGTGTGAAGGTCCTGGTTATCTGGTTGGGGAGTCATTGCTGAAATAAACAGCGAACAAGGGTAAGTGACCTGCAACAAAGGTACCTGTAATGCAATGATATGTATGATATATATGCAATGTTTTCAAGGATCTCGCGGGGTAAACAAAAATTGTTAGAACTAGATAGCTTGATTGAGGGAACTTCATGTTTGCTGAGAGTCCTTCTTCAAGGGTCAAAGGCTCCCCATATCCAGTGGGTCATAGCCCCTGACTTTAATTATCATTTTTTATTTCCAAACAACCTTGGTTAGGGGAACCTTCTTCAAGAGTCAGAGCTCACCATATCAAGTGGGTCATAGCCCCTGATACCTTTGTCTAGAGGAAAATAAATCCTCTTTGCCCCTTGCTGGGATAGTTGATTCACCATGACCTGCATCACAAGCCCTTGAGATCCTTGAAATGGATTAGTTTTTTATGCAAGATGTATGCAATGGTATGATGTCATGCTATGCATGGGGTAATGTAGGTAAACCCTGTTACGAGTCCCAATTAAGGACTGCAAACCAAAACCTGCAAGAAACTCAAGTAAAACCTGTCATGAGTCCCAATTAAGGACTAAATAAAACCTGCAAAACACTCAGTAAACCCTGTTATGAGTCCCAGTTAAGGACTATAAACAAAACCTGCAAGAAACTCAAGTGTCAGATAACAAGCATGCAAGTAGTCAAGTTGGAAGGCACACAAGTCACACAAGAGAAACCCTTAGAGTTCAGGCCAGCATGGGGTCTGGGTATTACCCTCTTGAAGTTGGTGGGCTCAACCTGTCCTATTAGAAGTAACCGGGTTCTAAGGGTCCCAATATCACTGGATTGCTTTCATTGTTCATCGTTTCGGTTTAGCCACTGAACTGGCGACCGAAATATTCCAGGAAAGCAACCCTCAATTGAGTGTAGTATCGAGTATCAACCAACCTCGGACTGCACCAAAGTCAGTTATCTCACTACCCTAAAGAGGCCAAGATAGTTCAATTAAGGTTCCTAAGGTCTGTTGATGCTTCATGACACCACGCGGAGGCCCCGTACTCTCCTTGACTGAACTCAAGGGTTACCGGTACACACCAAAGTGCCACATCAACGTAGCAGACTGTTTCAACCATGTCGGTATACCCCGCACAGTTCCCTCACAGTCTTGTTGCTACTTTCTAAGAAGGTATCCCCCAGATCTGGGTTAGGATCTATAGAACTCCCAAGACAGTCCCACAATTTAAAGCAAGCAAAGCAATACAATTGAAAACACAGTTATGAACTAACCCTAAGGTACACCTCACTTTAAGTTTAAGTCCCCAGCAGAGTCGCCAGTTCTGTGATCGGTGGATTTGGAACTGACTGTTTAACGCTGGTTCGCGAAATGTCGCAGAAGCAAGAGTCGCCACCGTCTTTTATTTTCTCCAATTGGAAAGGACAAAAGCACAGAAAAATTCCTTAAAGAGATTGCTCTCGGTTCGGGAGGTAGGTTATAGAAAGGGAAGGTGTTAGCACCCTTTCTATCCATGGTTATCCATGGGCTCTTAGATACTTGCTCATTTGTGTTTTCAAAAGGTTTGTTTGCTTTTCAACTGTGGGTTTAAAAAGTTTCTTTGAAAATTCCAGTTCGACTCTTGTATCAGTCTTCAAGAGTGTTTGAAAAATTGCTTTCGAAAGCTTTTTGAAAAGGTATCGGTGTGAAAAGTATTTTTGAGTTTTGTTTTGAATTTAGAGCAAGTATCTAGAGTCGTCTACCTACCCTAAGGAATTCGTCTGTGTAAATGTCCTTTAAAGTAGTGCCATCCCACCATTGAGAGGTAGGTAGCACCACCGTTGGAGGTGTTCGGGTCAATTCGAGGTTCGGGACATGGTGATCACCAGAGCAATGGGAAGACACCTTAGAAGCTACCCTCATGCCAGGTTCCTGGATCATGAGGACTTACTAAGACATCCTCTACTCGACGATCACCTTTCGAGGCAAGGCAACAGTGAGGCGTACCCTAGGGGTGGTGTGTGATTTGTGTGTCATGTTCATTTATTTTTGTCTTATTCATGTCATGGGTGATCTACGCGTTATTTTTATTTTGACATTCATTCTTGCATGCAATTTGTTAACAGTTAAAAAGTTGCGAGAAATATAAAGTTCCTAAACTATTACAAAGGCGCGGATCCACATCGCCAAATTTAATCCAGGACCCGATTTGACATAAAATAAATATGCGAGATGTTTAATTTACACGGCTTTGGGAGAATTACATTAATATTTAAGAGAAAGGAAATAAAATGTGCGAAGCAAATAAAAATCGAAAGCGAGGGCGTTGGACCCTTTTTAATGAAATTAAAATATGATTAACAAATTAATTAAATCAAAATGAAAAGAAATTATTTTTGAGGTTTTTTGTATTTATGGTTTTTTATGAGAATTAAATGGAATTAAAAAGTTAATTAACCCTAACTCTAGTTATTTTTAATTTATTAAGAAAACATTAAAATTTAACCTAAAATTAAACCTAATTAATTAATACAATTTTATTTACAAAAATATATAATTAATAATTAATAATGATGAAAGAAAAGAAAAAGATAAAAGTAATTAACCTAATTCTACAAATTTTAAATTTTATTAAGAAAATATTAAAGTTAACCCTAGAATAAAAAACTAATTAATTAATAAAGGTTTTATTTACAAAATAAATTAATAGTGAAATAATAATAATTAAATATATTTTAGTTTCTGATTTTTTATCTTATGAAAATTAATTTATGAAATTAAAGAAAACAATTGAAAACAATTAAAAGAATAAAAAGGAAAATCAAATAAAAAAATAAAAATGTGCAAACCATGGAGGGTATTCAGACCCAAAGGGAGGTTTTTTGTGAGAAATCTGGCCCATTAGACAAAAAGCCTTGTTTGACTTTCTGGCATCACGTGCGTGTTCATTGACTCCTGAGTACCGTGGTCTGCATTCTTTGGCCATTGGATTGGGTTTCATGGCCATTTGTGTTCTGCCTGTTGGCCATTTGTGTTCTGGCCTCAACGTTTCTTAATCTTCTAGGATGTCTGTCTCGCCATGTATTAGTGTCATGCATAAGTTTTTCTACTTTGGCCATTTGGCTTTTGGCTTTTGGCTTTTGGCTTTTGGCCTTTTGGCTTTTGGCCATTTGGCTTTTGGCCTCAACGTTCCTTAATGAACCTGCATGGGATCCTGTCTAAATCTGCAGTGTTGAATCTCACGAACACATTAAATAAAATCATAAAATGCAAATAAAGCCAATATATGAAGAAATTTAATGTTTAGGCACAATATGACATGTATGAATGATTATACCCTTTTGATCATGGAGATCAAATCAATCTTACCCTTACTGGAAAATTAGTGACCTGAATGCTTTTATGCCTTACTGGAAAATTAGGATCATGGAGATCAAGCCAGCCTTATCCTTACTGAAGAAGTAGTGAGGTGTTGGTTTGTAACTGTGATGGCTTGTTTGTAGTGAGAGAGGGATTTGTAATAAGGATTTCAAGGTTTTAGGGTTCTTGAAAGAGTTTGATATTCTAACAGTGTTGTGGCAAGGTTTTTTTTCTCTCTTCTTTTCTCCTCTTCTTTTCTCCTCTTCTCTGGTTTGTGTGAAAAGAAGGTGATTATATAATGGAAATTAGGGTAAAGAAAATGGGCTTTGAATGTGCAATTGGGCCTCCCATGTTCACTTGAGTTCGTCACTTTCCAGGCTAAATCGCAGGGACTTAAGTGCAATTTTTGAAGTTGAAATGTGAAAACAAAATGTATCCGGCATCGAGAACTAACTCCTGTCCGAAAATCGACTCAATCGGATAAACGGTGAATTAGTTATGAATTTTTGAAGTTTCAGCTTAGACAAACTTATTTTGGGCTCCAGTGTCGACTCTGACACGTTCTTCAATAAAAAAACTGGTATTGATCGGTGCATAATTTGGTCTCGACTTTTGAAGCAAATTTGTAGATCTATGAGTCAGGGACCTTGTGTAAAAATATGAGCCCAATCCGATAAAAATTGACCGAGTTATGAATTTCCGAAGTTTCGGCCCAGATGAAATAATATTCAGCATTCAGGATTTTCAGCGTGTCACACACTCTGAGAAAAATCGAAGGCCTTTTGAATACCGTTTGAACTCAATACCTTCTGTGAAAATGTATCCAACTTAATTTGTGAAATTTTGGCGCCGGAACCAGCTCGATACGATGAAAATCGACCAAGTTATGATTTTCTGAACATGACGCAAATAAATTTTTGTCACCAATTTTCTGTATGAAAATACTTGATAAATCCACATTTTTGAAGACCTTATGATCGAAATTGGCTTCCAGCCGTGAGAGATGAAAACGTAGATAATGTCAAGACGGAATTTTGGCCACCGGAACGGGTTCAAAACGAGTCACGATCTTCAAGTTATGAATTTTTTAGCGCGTAAAAACTGCACTTTCAGCACACTTTTTCACTATATTTCTTCAAGAAAACTCACACATTCGGATACCTTCTTTAAAGAATTGACTCTTGAGCCGAACCTGAATTTGAGAATATGTTATCAGAGATATCTTGGCGAAAGAACACCTGAATATAACGCGCCGGCTTGGACTTGTGAATTTTCTTGAAATGTTTTGAGAAATATGGGAGGGCAAATTTTGGGGTACAACACAAACCTTCACAATCCAAGCGATCCAATGCCTTCTTGGGAAAAACATTCAGGGAAGAACCGGTATCCACCAACACGTGTGCGAGAGTAGTGCCCCTGCATTCTAGGGAAACATGCAGGGCATCATTGTGACTTTTCCCTTTGGCGGTAAGGTCGGCATCTGAGAACCCCAAGCCATTGTCAGCTGTCAAATTAGCCACACAGTCGGTGAATTGATTCGCAGAGGTCTCTTGCGGTACATGAGCCGTTTACAGGAATGAAATCAGGGCTTTTGCGTGGGCCTCTGAGCATAGCAGTAATGATAGCATAGAGATTTTGGAGGGAGTATGCCCCAACTGTTCAACAACGTTAAAGTCACTCTTTTTTATGATTTTAAGAATTTCCTCCATTTCTTGTTGGGAGGCTTCTACAACAGTCTTTTTTGGTGCCTCCGTCCTGGCAGGCAAATCGGTAGCAACTTCTTTGCCCCGAGTATCAGAGGACTCGGCGGCAGTAGTAGACACAGGAACTTGAATTGGAACATGCACACTTGCGGGTGTGATGGTGAGAGGTTTTCGGATAACTGGTGGTGCAATGTCAGGCGAGAAGAGCCTGCCACTGCGGGTAATCTTGGCGGGACCAGTGATGTTACTGATACTGGTATTGGTGTTGAACTCCTGCTTCACCCCAAGCACATACACATCGGCCCCATAATGCCATGGGACCGCTTTATCAGACTCGTAGGGGAGAGGCCCCGGAACAGTAATAGTAATGGGTGTAACAGACATAATTTGGACTGGTTTCTTCATGGGAGCTTTGGCAGGATTGTAAATTGTGACGACAGATATTTCTTCAACGGAAACAAACGGAACAGTAGTTTTCTTGAACAAAATTTCCTTGCTATCCATCAGGCTTTGGATGCCTGATTTCAGCAGTGGACAACTGGTAGGGATAACAGCACACAGGAGGCAACCCTTACTACAACCCGGAAATAAACCGGCTAGTAGTAAGTTCCTTTTAACAGTCAACAGAGGGGTAGCAACATCATTCACTGAAACAGCATACAACTCTTCTTCAATGGCATTCACTCTATGCTGGGGCATAGGAGCGGTTACAACATTCAGTTTTTCAGGCGCTTCAAACTGAATTTCCTTTGCGTCGATAAGATCTTGCACTTTGTTTCTCAAGGCCCAGCAATCATCAGTAGTATGCCCGGGGCTATTAGAATGATAAGCACAACGAGCATTTGGGTTATACTTAGGAGATGCAGTATTCACGACTTTAGGAGCTTCTTTGATGGTCACCAAGTTGGTTGATAACAGTTGGGGTAAAATTTGTGACAAGGTCATACTCAACCGAGTATACTGTCTCTTGGGTCTTTCACCTCTTTGTTGATTGTATTGCTGAGGAGCAGCAACAGGTTTTGAAATGACCAGAGCATTGACGGCTTGGCGACTTTCTGGCTTGACTTGTCTTCTAGGACCATAGACGGCACTTGCTTCCTTCTTAAAAGGCCTCCTCTCAGTACTTGCAGCAACACCCTTCTGAATCTTTCCTGACTTGATGCCAGCTTCTATTCTTTCGCCCGTTAAGATTAAATCGGTAAACCCCGCGGAAGAGTTACCAATCAGATGATTGAAAAATGGCCCAGATAGGGTCCCTAGAAACATATCAACAAGTTCACGATCGGTTAAAGGAGGCTGCACCCTGCCAGCCAAATCCCTCCATTTTTGTGCGTACTCTTTGAATCCTTCGCCTGTTCCTAACGACATACCCTGAAGTTGGGTACGAGTAGGGGCAAGGTCAGAATTGTATTGGTATTGTTTGTAGAAAGCGGTGGCCAAATCTTCCCAATTTCGAACGCTGGTTCCTTCTAGCTGATAAAACCACTCCAACTGAGCTCCAGAAAGACTGTCTTGAAAGAAATGAATCCAAAGGTTTTTATCTGCCGTATAGGGTTGAATTTTTCTCACGTAGGACCTGAGATGCATTTTGGGACAGGACAGCCCATCATACCTCACAAACACTGGCACTTTGAATTTTGGGGGAATCACAATCCCAGCAACCAATCCCAAGTCTTCAAAATCCAAACCCGATACTCTTTGTAGCTCCATGGCGGCCAACCTGTCTTCTAGCCCTTTGTATTTATCATCAGTTGGAGGGTATTGCTGATCGGTATAATCTTCATCCTCTTCAACCTCCTCCTCTTCCGCATCAGACTCGGAAGGTACCGCAGCTCCACCTCCTTTGCTGGTTCCTTCATCAGAGATAGGAGGAAATTCAAGCACTCTCTGAGCTTCTCCGTCAAATCTTCTCCCCAAAGTAGCCATCCCGAGTCTCTTTTTCTTCTTTTTCACTGGGTATTTGTTCCCCAATTGAGTCTTGATATCCTCCTGACCCTTAGCCAAGGTCATCAAGAGTTGCTGGAACTGTGCATTCTGAGCTTGTAGGTCTTTGATTGTTTGCTCGAGATCCATCCTGCTGAAATAAACAGCAGACAAATAAGGAAACCTGGAGTGAGACCTGCTTATGCACATGATGAATGGTATGCTTATGTATGCAATGCATTCAAGGATTTAGAACATTCAAAATTGTTCCAGACAAAGAAGAACGCACGTCATATTAATAAGAAGAAATTTGTTAGTACATAAATGCCCCATGGGCCAAATATTACACAATAACTTCTCAAGGTAAAAAGACATTGCGCATCCTCTTTGGCGCAATGTAGGTGTTGAGGGCCTCTTGCTCATGGAGTCGGCGGGTAAGCTCTAGAACCTTCTTCTCACTGGCGTAGAAGCTAGCTTCAAAAGTATTCCGTTCCTCCTTGAGCTGAATCCAACTTTTCTGCATTTCCTCCTACGATGTAGGCATGTCTGGATGTAGGATGGTGTAGGGAACCTCTCCTTCCTTGATGGGCTCTTTAATCACAGGGAGAACATGAGGATAAGGCATCATCAGACTTTGGGCTCGGGCTCGTACCCACTTGAGATAAGGCTCAAGAGGGATGGAGTTCTTGTGCCCCAGAGTCTTGCTATCAACCTTGTTGAGTTTTCCCCAAGCTCTGATGAATCTTTGGCGAAGTCCTTGCGCATCGTTGTCGAAGTCAAAAACTAGGCTAGGAATCAACATGTCATGAGGGCCATCCCTCCGTGCATATCCAAATTGCCTCAAAGCTAGGCAAGGGTTGTAGGTGATACCTCCCCTGATTCCAAGTAAAGGAACATTAGGAAACTCTCCGCAACGATCGACGATGATGACATTTTCTCTGGACCGAGAACACCAATGTACATCAGAGTGAGTGAGAGTCATCAACCGTTGGGACCACCTTGAGCCTTGGTCGTTCTTCAAGACAGATTGTGGAAGGTGCGAAATAAACCACCTTGCAAGGAGAGGAGTACAACACATGAGAACACCCCTCTTTCTCATTGTTCGTGTGTAAAATGAGTGAAGGATGTCCCCAAGCAATGTTGGTATTGGATTTCTGGACAAGAAGATTTTGACGGCATTGACATCTACCAATTGGTCAGGATTTGGGAACAAGACCAACCCATAGATAAGGAGTGCCACAATTTCTTCAAAGGCTTGTAGGTCCAATGAGTTCCAACATTCTTGTGCCTTCTCAAACAAGAATTTTGCTAAGAATCCCTTGACGCCGCTTCTGGTTTCCCAATGCCCCTTGATGTCGGATGGTTGTAGATGTAATTCTTGAGCAACATCTTCAGGCTTTGGTTCCTTTTCCGTACCGTTGAAAGGTAGTTGATTAAGGATAGGAATTCTCAGGAGTTGAGAAAACTCCTCCAAAGTGGGCACCAACTGGTAATCGGGGAAAGTGAAACAGTGGTGAAGAGGGTCAAAGAACTGGAATAGCACTTTTATCATGTCTTCTTCAATGTTGGTGTTGACTAGGCTGAGCAGTCTACCATGTCTTTCACTGAAGGATGAGCTTTCCGAAATTCTTGAGGTGAGCTCCTTGAGTTGAGGAGAGATTCTCACAAGGTTGACTTGAATGGTTTTTCTGCGAGGAACTTCCATGACCTACAAAACAGGAACAAAGATGAAGATCCAAAACCCTTGAAATGGTTAGTGAATGCATATGATGTTTTATGATGTCCATGATGTATGCACAAAACATATGTACAAGCAAATCACACCAAACCCTAGTTTCAGGCTTGCATGAGGTTTCATAGGTAAGTACCCTCTTGAGTGTAGTTGGCTTAAAAACCTGTCCTATAAATAGTAACCGGGTTCTAAGGAGCTCAATATCACTGGATTGTTTTCATTGTTCATTGTTTTGGTTTAGCCACTTAACTAGCGACCAAAAATATTCCAAGAAAACAACCCTCAATGAGTGTAGTATCGAGTATCTACCAACTTCGGACTGCACCAAAGCCGGTCATCTCACTACCCCTAATAAAAGGCCAAGATGGTCAAGTAAGGTTCTAGGTCATTAGTGCTTAGTGACATCACTCAGCGGCCCCGTACTCTCCTTGATTGAACTCAAGGGTTACCGGTACTCACAAATATGTCGCACTAATATAGCTATTGCTTCGACCGTGTCGGTATACCCCGCACAGTTTTCACAACGTATTGCTATCTATGAATGTTTCCCAAAATCCGGGTGTAGGATTGCAAACCCAAACAATAGAGCCAAGATATAAAGCAAACAATTCAAACAATTTGTCATGCAAGAGGGTGATCTAAGCCCTAAGGTTACTCCACTTTTATACTATCCCCAGCAGAGTCGCCAGTTCTGTGATACGGTGGGAGAACTGACTATGATTTTGCGTTTGTTTCGCAAATGTTTCGGTTGAGCAAGAGTCGCCACCGACTTTTTATTTTATCCTAAGGAAAGGTTAAAAAGCACAGCAAAAACCTTTGAGATTTTTTTCTTGGGTTCGGGGAGTAGATTATAGAAAGGGAAGGTATTAGCACCCTTTCTATCCATGGTTATCCATGGGCTCTTAGGTACTTGCTTAGATCAACTTGCCTTGGTTTTCAATTGTTTGAAATGATGCTTTGTGTGTGTGTTTTGAAAAATGTTTTGAAAAGAGGCCAATGTGGTGGCAACCTTTGTAATGATCCATGTTGGGATGTATACAAAAGTGTATGTCTTTTGAAAAAGTTTCCAATGTTTTTGAAAGTTGTTTTTGAAAGTGTTTGTGATGTATGGTTTTTGAAAAAAGTAGGCAAGCGTTTTTGTTTTGCAAGTTGGCGAGTACCCAGGAGCTATCTATCCTAAATTTCTCAAAGATCTTTGCTATGTTTTTAACCCTTTTAACAATTTTGTTCCACCATTGTACTTGGTGGACAATCTTGTGTTGGGATGTGAAAGGGATGGGCGCGGGTCGTCGTTTAGACCATAATTGCAATAGTGCTAAGTATCCTTGGGCAATTTTTTTCTTTGAAAGGGACTTTGATTATTTTAGGCAACTTTCGAAAGCGTCATCGAGGGACTATGATCATTTGAGTTATTTGTTTTGCCCAAAGAGACCTAACATGCAATATGGCCCAATTTTTGAAAGGCAACAAGTGGATGTAACCCTAGGGGTGTTAGTGTGCAAGTGTGTTTTATTGCATACAAGAGTTTTTTTCTTTGAATTAGGTTTTTCTATTTCATTGATTTTATCTTGCCATACACGTCCTAATTACTAGAAATAAGAAGCGGAAATGTAAAATCCTACGCTATTACAACAATTAGGGGAGGGGGATACACATTTGTACATGGGGGGTTCAACGAGAAAAATAGACAAAAAAGAAAATAGCAAAAAACAAGATATAGAGAGAGAGAGAGGGAGCCCGCGCGCTGCTGGGAGGTCATCAGAAGTTCTGACTCAGATCCGCTGCCAGATGATCAACCTGTTAGTGAAATTGGATGAGTCAGAACTTCTGACTCTGGCACCTACAAAACAGAACCTTGTTAGTGGGGAAATCAGAAGTTCTGATTTCCCTGCGCTGCAAGACAGAAGTTTGTTAGTGGAGAAACCAGAAGTTCTGATTCTGCTGAAAAGGCAATAACTCTCAGAGGTTCTGATATCATTGACAGCAAAACAGGCTTCAGATATGCTAACGTCAAAGTCAGCATTTGGCTTTTCCCTGTACTAGTCAAACATCTGCAATTCTGTTGTTACTCCACAAAACAGGAAACATATTTGGAACAGATCCAGAAAATACCAAAAATGTTTCAGAGGTCAGAATCACTAAGGTCACAGGCAAGTCCTATACTGGCTCAGAACGTTCTGAGGTATGAAAATCCTCAGAACATAAACAGTAACAGCATGATATTTACATTATGTTTATTTGAGTATGCACAGCTGATGATGCTTAACAGCGTGATGAGGGTCAGCAAGTGCTTACCTGACTGTTGGAAAAAAGTTGGTGGGTGAAAGTTAGCTTTTGGCTCTGGTGGTGTTCTGGACAGATTTTCTTTGAAAAAAGGGGAAGTAAAGGTGTATACGTATGTAGGGTCAGAAGTTTGGAAAGGGTGTTTTTGGTTTACAGAAAAAACTGGATATTTGATGAAGTTGAAGGTGAGAAACTCAAAGTTATGAAACAAAACTGGAGATTTTGGCAGAGTTTCAGAACGCTATGTTTCTAAGGGTTGCTGTTTCTCTCTTAGCAATTTTTCTGTTTCTTTTTCTGAACGCCTTTTGCAGTGGTGAAGCCTCTCTATTTATAGGCAAAATTCCTGTGGATGCCTTGAACATTTAAAGCGCCAACAGAGTTTGAATTTGTTCTTTGATAGAAATTCCTGGGAAGTTGTGATACAGATAGCTTTCAGCCTAGGTTGCAGCAGCAGGCGTAGATTGGGGAGAAGTGACCTCTGAAGTGGGCGGTGGCGTGAAGACCCATGCCAGAATCTGTGCAAAAGCGTTTTCCAAGCCACACGTGAATGCTCAGGAGTGGTTGGAAGCATTAATGGGCATTAAATGGTGACAAGACCTATCAACATCAACATTCTGGTAATGGAAACCAGCGTTGAATCAGCAGCGTAAACCATGCTCTGGCCTTGGCTTCCTGTTGTCTTAGTAAGCTCTGGAGATTCTTTATCAGTGTAACACCCACTCTTCTGATCTTTCATCTTCTGATTTCAACCTGTTCTGAAGGAGCCTTCAGATTTCCCTGCTTCTTTTGCATTCCTTTAGTAAATTCTGACTGAGCTTGTGTAACTGCTGAAGGGGCATGTTCTGTTTGAGGCTTACATACTGAACCACGTTTACAACTTCTGATTGAACTGATGTAGCTGCTGAAGAGCCAACTTCTGACCATGCTGAGCCAAGCTTGCAACTTCTGACCGTTTTCATCTGGAATGGGTCCAGAAGTTCTGAAGCGCTGACTTTTTCTTAAACACTCATTTTAGAGAAACGTTCTAAGTACTTAGAATTTGATTTTTCTCAAGATAAAAGCGTTGTTTTTGGAGTTCGTGAGATCATCTTGCTCTTGTAAGTGGCTTGCTTGGGCAAAAGGATAACTCAGGACTTGGATTTGTTTCAGAGGGACCTTGAAAATTCAAGATGGTTTCCTGAAGAAAGGGAGGGGAAATTTTGGGGTACAACATAGTCGTAGTTTAGTGGTAAGTGTTTACTTTGTGTGTACTGATTTTAATTTAAACCATTGCATTTGTTTTTTGTTTTCAAAACTTGTTGATTCGTGATTCTTTGATTTTGTCATTCTTTGTTATTTCAGTTATTAGACTTTGTTTGAGGACAAACAATGATTTAAGTTGGGGAGAGTTTGGTAAGTGCAAAATTGTAGTTATTTTGTATATATTTTTTGTTGCACTTATCGACTCTTTGTTGTTAATATCAATTGAATAACCCTGCTTTTTGTTGTAAATACGTTTGATTGTGTTTTGTGTACATATTGTATCATTTGATTAGTTTGTATATGTTTTGTAGGTATTTGAGCATGGAAGGAGTAATGAAGAATAAAAGCTCCAAGATGCATTTTTGGATCAATAAAGGAAGAAGGTCAAGATTGGAGGCCAGGTGAAGTTGTGTAGAGAAAGCAATACAAGTTGATGGATTGTCATGCATTGTCAGACAAAATTCTTTTCGTCGGGCGACAGTGGGTGAGAATACCAATTTTGATGTTTCCTATACCTTGCTTCGCATCTAGGTAGCCAGGAGAAAATAAAGAGAGTTGTCGGGCGAAGCGGTGTGTCGTTGGCACGATCTGGGCCAAGTGTATAGAAGCCATCATCGGGTGATGTGTTTGTGTCGCTGGGCGACAGTTGCAGATCACAATTTTTTATATATTTCATTTCATGTTCTCTCAACTCCATCAACCTCATTTTTGTAGTGGATTAACTTAGATAACAATACTAGGTCTTTGCTTGAGGATGATTGAAGGTGGATTTCTCATTGATCGACTCTGACAAACCGGATGATTTGTGGTTTATCTCTTCTCCTTTCTATGTATTTCTCTTTTGTTGGGTTTTGTATGTATTTCACTTTTCCTGATGATTTTAAATACCTCCTCCAACTCTTTCCTGGAGGTATCTTCAACTGTAGCTTCCTTAGGTGCCTCCACCTGGGCAGGCTCTATCATTTTCTCTTTTTCCCGAGCCTCAGTAGTTGACTCGGTCGCAGTAACTCGAACTGGTGTAACAGTAGTCTTTTGAGAGATTTCCGGAGAAAAAACCCTTCTGCTCCTAGTAACTTTACTGGTCCCGGCAATATTGTCAATGATGGAATCAACAACTTCAGCACCTTCACATTTAGTGGTCGATATTTCTTTCTTGACACCATGGTAGTAGACGTCGGCTCCATAGTTCCGAGGAATAGCTTTATCCGAAGAATATGGGATGGGTCCAGGTGTAGTAACTATCATAGGAGCAACCATGGGTTTGGTAGTGATCCTTATAGGACCCTTGGAAGTGATTCTGATAGGAGTGCCATAGTTACAAATATCTCTCTTCCAGCTCCAAGTCTTGCAACAAATTCTCGACAGACGAAATCTTCTTAACCAGAATTAGGCGATTGTCCATTAGAAGTTGAAACATTCTTCCAGTAACTTGCATCCATTAGGTTGGGCTACGTAGCAGTAACATCTTTCAATGCAAACCAAAAATAAACTGGCCTGCAGCAGATTCTTCTTGATAATCGGGAGGGGAGTAGCTAATTCACTCACAACAGAAACATAAAGAACATCATCAATAACATGTATATCTTTGTCATGCTTCAGCATAGGTTCAATAATTACATTGGGGGTCTCAGGAGGATCAAATTCAATCTCTTTGTTGTTAATCATATCTTTGATTTTGTTTTTCAAGGCCAAACAGCTATTGGTGTCGTGTCTAGGGCTATTGGAATGGTAAGCACACTTCACATTTGGATTGTAACGAGGAGAGGAGGTGTTGGGATTCTGAGGAGGACCCTTTAAGGTTATTAGCTCTGCTTTCAATAAGTGCTATAATGCCTGAGACAGCGGTATACTGATCTTGGTAAATTGGCTTCTAGGTGTATCTGAAATACGCTGACTGCCCTGTCGTTGTTGTTGTAAAGACGAAAGATTAGAAATTAATACAGCTCCTACAGATGGATTTTGTTTACCTCTAGTACGACCCTTCAGGCCATAAACAATATTTGTTTCCTTCTTACCACTGAATGTCTTCTTTATAGTACTTGAAGACGCAACCACTTGAATCTTTCCATTTTGGATACCATTTTCAACCATTTCCCCTGTTAGTATCAACTTAGTAAAACCAGATGAGGAACTTCCGATCAGATAATTAAATAAAGGCCCTATCAAAGTGCCCATGAACATATCAACCAGCTCTCTGTCAGATAAATGAGGTTGCACTCTTCCCTCCAGATCTCTCCACTTTTAGGCATACTCCTTAAACCCTTCATTCGAGCCCATAGTCATACTTTGTAACTGCACACGAGTCGGTGCAAGATCAACATTGTATTGATACTGCTTGTAAAATGCAGCAACCAGGTCTTCCAAAGTGAGGATGTTGGTTCCTTCCAGTAGATAGAACCATTCAAGTTGTGTCCCAGATAAACTCTCTTGAATGAAGTGCACCCATAACTTGCTGTCAACAGTATGGGGCTGGATCTTCCGAACATAAGACCGTAGATGAAGCTTTGGATATGACACACCATCATGTTTGGAAAAAGTAGGGACCTTGAAATTGTGAGGGATAACCATCCTCGAAATAAGACCTAACTCCTCAAAATCAAGTCCAAGAACTTTCTGGATTTCCATGGCATTAAGGCGATCTTCCAATTGTTTGTATCTGTCATCAGCAGGAGGATACTATTTAGCAGAATTCTCTTCATCAGAATCTTGGGCAGAACCAAGGTTGTTATTCTCTTCAGCTTTCACACTCTTGTCATCTTCTTCTTGGTTATCGTCTTCATTTATGGGGACCTCAAAATCTAGAGCCCTTCTGACCAGACCTTTGAATCTTCTGCCCATATTAAGAAAGACTGTTGGATTTTTAGTCTTCTTTTTATTCCCTTTTGTAATGAGGGTCTTCAGCTCGTCTTGTCCCTTAGCTAAGTCCAGGAACATTTGCTGAAACTAAGCGTTTTGAGCTTGAAGTTATTTCACAGTTTGTTCGAGAGCCATCTTTTACTGAAATAAACAGTAAGAAGATGAGAAAACCTGTCTAGAAAGTACATGTTATGTGATGACATGCATGATATGTAAATGCAAGTGCAATGTTTTCAAGGATGTTTATGGGATTTAAATTTGTTAAACAAAAGGAAACAAATAAGCTTTTAGTAACAAGTTTAAATTATAATTGCCTTCTAGGCTTATAATGATAACAAAAAGAGTTACAAAGAATCAAAATATGAACTCAAGTCCCCCATGGGTGCTTCCTCTTCATATTGACATATGCATTAAGGCTTTGTTCTTCGTGGAGTCGTTTCGTCAGGTCCAGTACTTTCTTCTCACTAGCATAGAACTGAGTTTCAAAGGTATCCCTTTCTTCCTTGAGTTGAATCCAGGACTTCTGTGGTTCTTCAAAGTCAGTAGGCATATCAGGATGAAGAAAGGTATGAGGAACATATCCTTCAACAACAGTTTATACGATCATTGGTAGGATAGCAGGATATGGCATCATAAGATTTTGAGAACAGATCATGCCCATCTAAGGGTAAGGATCCAGAGGAATGGAATTTTTTCCCCAAAGTCTTGCTACCAATCTTATTGATTATTCCCTAAGCACGTATAAACCTTTGAGGGTAACTCTGAGGATCGTTCTCATAGTCGAATATTATACCCTGCATGAGCATATCAAGAGGACCGTCTCTTCGAGCATAACCCAACTGACGTGGATCTAGGGAAGGGTTGTAAGTGATATCTCCCCTTATTCCAAGGAGTGGCACATTAGGGAATTCCCCACAGAGGTCAATAATAGTGATGTCATCCTGAGATCGGGAACACTAATGCATATCTGAATGGGCGAGTGACATCACTCTTTAAGACCACCTCAGGCCTTGTTAATTCTTCATTAGTGATCAGGGGAGGTGCGAAATAAACCACCTGGAAAGTAAAGGTATGCAACACATGAGAGTCCATCGCTTCCTCATAGTACAAGTGTGAAGAGAATGCAGAATATCTCCAAGAAAAGTAGGCACCGAATTATGGGTAAGAAATATTTTGATGGTGTTTACATTTATAAGTTGGTCTGGGTTAGGAGTAAGCCCCAAACTATAGATCAGTAAAGCCAACATATCCTCAAAAGCACGAAGACTCATGGCATCTAGAAACCACTGAGCTTTCTCTATAAGAAATTTAGAGAAAACCCTTGACTTCATTCTTTGTTTCCTAATTAGATACAATGTCTGGTCGTTTGATATGTAAGGCTACTGCAATGTCTTCAGTTTTTGGAACTTGCTCTAGACCGGTGAAAGGTATCTGGTCAAGAATAAGAACTTCGAGTAACTTGGAGAATTCTTCCATTGTAGGCACCAACTTATAATTCAGAAAGGTAAAACTTTGATGTTTAGGATCAAAGAACTGGAACAGAACACTCATATTGTCTTCTTTGAAACCGTTAGTAACTAAACTGAGCAGATGACCATGTCTCTTGGTGAATTGAGAATTGTAAGTAACCTTTGAGACTAACTCCTTAAGCTTGGAAGGTACCCTTATGAAGTTGATTCAGATAGTATTTATGCGATTGGAAGCCATGACCATGCAACAAATAACAAAGATAAATCCCCTAGATCTTTGAAATGGTTAGTGAAAATGTCATGATATGGTGTTATGATGTTATGTTTATGTCTAGACAATAAGTAAACACAAACAAATCAAACAAGAGCCTTAGGTTTAAAGGCTTGCACGAGGTCCGTGGATAAGTACCCTCTTGAAGTTTAGTTGGCTAAACTTGTTCTAAAATAGTAACCGGATTCTAGGAATCTCAATATCACTAATTTATCTCACAGGTTTTGTTTAGCACGACAACTGACTTGCCACCAAAAAAAAACCTGAGAGTCGAATCTCAATAAGTATAGCATCGAGTATCAACCAACTTCAGACTGCACCAAAGTCGGCTATCTCACTACCTTTTAATGGCCAAGTTGGGTCAATTAAGGTTCTAAAGGTCAGTTAGTGCTCATGACACCACACGATAGCTTGGTATTCTCCCTGACTCACTCGAGGGACACTAGTACAAACTAATGTGTCGCACTAACGTAGCCATCACTTCAACCATATCGGTATACGCCGTATAGTTTCCATGATCTAGAGCTACTTACCTAAGGGTACCCCCAAATCCGGGTATAGGATCTTTGCAAGAAAAGTAAACCCAAGCAACCCTTTAAATATAAAGTAAGAAAATCAAGCAAAGCAAATAAAGTGATCTAACTCTAAAGGTAACCCCTCCTTTTAGTATTTCCCCAGCAGAGTCGCCAGTTCCGTAATACAGTGGAAAAACTGACTTGTTTAGCGTTTTATTGCAAATGTTGCAGATAGTAAGAGTCGCCACCTACTTTTCTTTTATCCAATAAGGAAAGGGTGAAAAGAATAGAAAAGACCTTTTTTCGATTTTGAGTTCGAGGGGTAGGTTATGAAAAGGGAAGGTGTTAGCACCCTTTTCATCCGTAGTTACCTACGGGCTCTTAATAGCTAGCTCACTTTGCTTTTGAAATTTGTTTTGTGTTGTGTGTTTGAAAAATATTTTGAATGCCAATGTAAGGAAAACTTTGTAACGATTCTCGTATCTTTTCTCGAGAACGCGTACAAAGTGTTTTAGAAAAGTGTTAGTGAAGAGATGTTTTCTTTTGAAATGTTTGTGAGCAAATGATTACGAGCATTCTACCTACTCAAGGTCTTTACTTTTATTTTCCTTCTCCTTTAGACAGTGCTATCCTACCATTAGTTAGTAGGAGGCCCTATCGTTGGATGTGAAGGGACAGGTGTGGGTCGTCGTACAGTCATAGAAGGAAACTTGTAAGGACGCTTTAGCAATTATCGTTAAGGGACTAGATCGTTTACCGAAGGCAACATCGAAAGGGACATTGAGGGACTACGATCTTTGTTTTCGAGGGACAGTGCTAAAGTGTTCCCACATTCGAGGGTCATGACTATTTTTATCGAAAGGAATCAAGGGAGATTACCCTAGAGGTGCACATGTGCGAAGTGATTGTTTTCAGTTATTCTTATCTTTCATTAGGGTTTGCTACCATTTTTTTTATTTTTCCATACACGACCTAATTACTAACAGTAATAGTAAAAATAGGAAAGCGATAAATATGCGGGAAGTAAATACGGAAAGTAAATCCCTAGACTATTACATGGCTATGTGAGAAGTACAAAAATAATAACAGTGCGGGAAAGTAAACCTAATTACTATTACAAACTGTGAGCAATTACAATAATTATAAAAACGCGAGAATAATAAACTACGCGAAAATGTAAGATAGGAAAGCGAAAGTGAATGGGTTTTTTGGTGATTTTTGATAAAAAGGTTTTTTGATGATTAACCTAAAAAAACCTAATTATATTTAATTAATTATAAAAAGGGATTGATTCATTAAGTTAAAAAACATAAATTGATTTTAATGAAAAAAGATGATTAATTTGTGAAAAAACATAAAAAACCAAAATTGATTTTAATTAAAAAACCTAAAAAAACTAATTACGGTTGAGAAAAAAGTTTGGTTAAAGATTTTTGATGAAATTAAGGAAAACAAAGGGAAAGAGTAAGAAGGATAGAAAATAGAGGAGAAAACCAAATAATAAGGGGTGGGTGTTAAATCCACTTTCTTCTCACTTTCACCAAACACGTTTACCACAAGGCCAAACACACGCCTGTGTCAAGGAATGCAAGCCAGCGTGTTTTGTAATCTGCAAGATAAGGAAAATCTTGAAAAAATATCAAAATGCCAAAAGGCTGGAATCGAACCTACGCCTTGGCATAGTAGTGTCTTATCGCGCACGCTTCAACCACTAGGGTGGTAATACATGTGTTATTTAAACTGAAACAATTAAAATGAATATTAAACAAAAACGCATAGACTAGTTTGAGAGCTATGACATAAATACATGGAATAGGTGCAATCAAGGTGATGCACGATTCGGGTAGGATGGGACGCATGCGATGATCCAGTCCTTCACTAATGAACCTCAGAAACGCATCAATAACGTTAGCTTCAATCAAAACAGTAAGAAAATTAAAATATGAATTATGAAATAATGATAGGACGATGATGCATGCATTGATGTTTCGAGCCCTTTAGATCGTTGCAAACGATCTCATCTTACCCTCTTATCTTCCTGGAAATGAATAGGATGATTAATATGTATTGAAAATGGATGCAAATAGGTTTTGCATGTTGCCCTAGATTTGAAAATTTTGGGATTTTTTGGAGGTTTCTTGGACAAGGTTTTTCGTGGCTGCATTTGATGTGTGAATTCATGCAATATATAGAAGATAATTTAGGTCAAAAGTTGGGCTTGGACTCTTATAATAAGCCTTATCTTATTATCTTATTTATTTTGAATTCATAATGAATAAAATAAAAATAATTAGAATAAAAAGATCAAGGGGTGCATGAGTAAGATGTGAGGTGTATATGGAGTGTAGAAAATATTTGGACTCTGAAACAATAGCCCAATAGCCCAAAATTTCAAGTTTGCTCAATTGGAACTTCATGCATTGTCTCAAAATTTCCCAACTTACACTAGTCATAACTCTCTCAATTTTCATCTTTTGAAGGTGATCTTAGACCTTTTGGAAAGCTCATGATGTCCTCTACAAAACTTATTTTTATCATTTTTGCATTTGAAGAATTTATCTTTATGTAAGTTTCCTTGACAAAAATTTTCTTTTTGTTTACTTTTGAAATGACATATAATGTATTGCCTTATATATCTCAAATGAAGCATTTTTTAGACTTAAGCTTAGAGAGAAAAAGTTGTAGAGAATTGAATTTCCTTCAGAATGAGCTTTGGTTGAGGAAAATATGATGAAGCATGTGAAAGTTATGCTTAGTCAAAGTTAAGTTGACTTCTCCTTAAGAAAACCCTAATTTGGCAATTTTTGACTTTTGATGATTTTTGAGTTTTCTTGATGAATCATGATCAACCCTTGATCAAATGATGAATATGACTTCAAAAAGTTGATGTTGACCAAAAATCTTGAAGTTCAACTGTATGTTGACCATAATTGACTTATTGTCTAATACAGGTGATTTTCAGTCATCTGAACCATTGGTTGAGAAAACTTGTGATGCAAAGCATGAAACTTGTTACGAGCATTCTTGGAGACATATAAGAGGCCATGAAATCCACTTGAAACCTTTGAAACCCAATCTTCCTTGAGAAACATAAAACCCTAGTTGTAGGCCCTTGCTTAGGAGGAGAATTTGTCTGGCCAATTATTGAGCAACCTTGAGCATTTGAGAACCCTAGGAGAATGTCTTGAATAAAAGGGAGGGGAAACTTTGGGGTACAACACAGGGGAACATGTCGAAGGTGGAATCAGAGCAGAAAAATTCAGTAGGTTGCATCTTCAAGTACTGCGAAGAATTCATTTAACGGGAATAAATAAGCTAATGTTGTGTATGACCCGAAAGGTCGTAGTAAAGTTGTACGCCATCAATCTGTGGGGGGAAGTAATGATATCCAATCCCGCACCAACATAACATCAACAACAGGGAAATCAGCGTAGGCCGGATGAACCCATGATATAATTAACCAAAATCAATATGTCGTTGTCTCAGGCATTGCAACACCCGTTGAAGGCCGAGTTGATCACGTTGAGGGATCCTCCTCCGAATCCCAACACTTACTCTCCCCGGTACAATCCCAATTTAATATGTGCCTATCATTCCAATATTCCCAGACATGACACAAATGGCTGTTGGGCTCTGAAGAATAAGATCTAAGACACAAATGGCTGTATGACTTCGAAAATCCGATCTACCAAGTCGAGGACCAAGGTGAGGAAGATTGTAAATTGCCAGGAGAACTTGATAGACTATTAGAGAAATAAGAAAGAGCTATACAACCGCATGAAGAGCCAGTCTAGATTGTCAAACTTGGGTACTGAAGATGACAAAAAAGAAATCAAGATAGGTGCCAACCTAAAAGACATTGTCAAAAAGAGGTTAATTCAGATGTTATGTGACTATGTTGAGATCTTTGATTGGTCGTACAAAGACATGCCAGGGATTGATACTGATATTATGGTTCACCGTCTACCGATGAAGGAAGGTTATCCCCCTATAAAGTACAAGGTTCGTTGTATGCGTCCAGAAATGTCTGAAAATATCAAAGCTAAGGTTATAAAACAATTCAATGCAGGTCTTTTAGTTGTTACGTGCTATCCTCGGTGGGTTGAAAACATAGTGTCAGTACCTAAGAAGGACGGTAAGGTGCATATGTGTACAGACTACAGAGATCTGAATAGGGAAAGCCCTAAAGATGACATTACACTTCCACATATTGATGTTCTGGTTGACAACACCGCTTAGCATAAAGTATTTTCCTTCATGGATGGTTTCTCTGGTTATAATCAAATCAAGATGGCACCTGAAGACATGGACAAGACCACTTTTGTCATACAGTGGGGCACTTTATGTTACAAAGTTATGCCTTTTGGTTTGAATAACACTGATGCAACATATCAGCGTGCTATGCTAGCTTTGTTCCATGATATGATCCATCATGAAATAGAGGTTTATGTTGATGACATGATAGCCAGGTCTCAGACTGAAGAAGAGCACCTTGATCACTTGCACCAGCTGTTTGAGAGGTTGAAGAAGTATAAGTTAACGCTAAATCCAAACAAGTGCACCTTTGGGGTAAGATCTGGTAGAATCCTAGGTTTCATCGCCAGTGGTAAAGGTATTGAAGTTGATCCTGCCAAGGTTAAAGCTATTTAAGAAATTCCAGCTCCCCGTACTGGGAAGGAAGTCAGAGGTTTCCTGGGACGATTGAACTACATTATCAGATTTATTTCCCATTTGACTGCTACTTGTGAGCCAATCTTTAAGTTACTAAAGAAATATCAAGTAGTAAAGTGGAACGACAATTGTCAGATAACCTTCAATAAAATCAAGGAGTACCTCCAAGAACCTCCAAATCTAATGCCACTGGTTGAAGTAAGACCTCTGATCATGTACCTGACAGTATTAGAGAACTCAATGGGGGTGTGTATTAGGGAAACATGTCGAGTATGGTCGAAAAGAGCATGCAATATACTACCTTAGCAAAAAGTTTACCGACTGTGAAACAAGATAATCAGTTCTCGAGAAAACTTGTTGCGTTTTAGCATGGGCTACTCGCCGACTAAGACAATATATGTTGACTCATACTACTTTATTAATCTCTAAGATGGATCCAATAAAATACATATTCGAGAAGCCCGCTCTCTCCGGAAGAATAGCAAGATGGTAAATGGTCTTGACAGAATATGACATTCAATACACTACTCATAAGGCAATCAAAGGAAGTGTACTAGTGGATCATTTGGCTCATCAAGCTGTAGATGACTATTAGTCTATGAATTTTGAGTTCTCGGATGAGAATATTATGCTAGTTATAGATTATGAAGAATCTGGACCGTATGAAGGACCTGAGTCGGGATCCCGGTGGACTATAGTTTTTGAAGGAGCTTCTAACGCGCTTGGTAACAAGATTGGTGTTGTGATTGCCTCTCCCAAGGGTTACCATACGCCCTTCACCGCCAGATTATGTTTTGAATGTACTAACAACATGGTCGAATGCGAAGCGTGCATCATGGGTATCAAGGTTGCTATCGATATGAGAATTAAATGTTTGAATGTATATGGGGACTCAGCCCTAGTGATCAGTCAGATTAAGGGAGAATGGGATACGAAGCATCCAAATCTCATTCCTTATGGAGTGCATGTGTTGACATTAATTTCGTACTTTAAAGAAATCACTTCTGAACACATTCCACGAGAAGAGAATCAATTGGCAGACGCATTGGCTACCATGTCAACTATGCTTAGAGTCAGATGGGACAATGAAGCTCCTCAAATTACTATTGAGAGACTAGACGAACCGACACATTGCTACAAATTTGATACTGATGGAGTAGAGGAAAAGCCTTGATACCACGAACTAAAAAGATACCTTGAGACTCAAGATTATTCTGAAGGAGCATCTATGAATGATAAGAAATTTCTATGGAGGTTCTCTGCCAAGTTCTTTCTGAGTAATGGAATCTTATACAAGTGCAATTATGATTTAACTTTGCTTCATTATATAGATAAGAAAAAAGATGAGAAGATAATGGAAGATATGCACGAAGGAGTCTTTGGTACTCACTCCAACAGGCATACGATAGCTAAGAAAATTATGAGAGAGTTATTATTGGTCGACTATGGAAACTGATTGCCACCATCATTCCCCAATTTGTCACAAATTCTAGATTTATGCTGACAAAATACATATGCCTCTGGTTCCTCTGAATGTCTTGACTTCTCCTTGGCCGTTTACAATGTGGGGGCATTGATATGATTGGAGAAATTAAGCTTATCGCTTCTAATGGGCATCGTTTCATTCTGGTTGCTATTGATTATTTCACGAAGTAGGTTGAAGCAACCATGTTTGCCTCTGTTACCAAAAATGTTGTGGTTCGGTTCATTAAGCATAACCTTATCTATCAGTATGGTATATCTGAAAGGATCATCACAGACAAAGGTACTAATCTTAATAATACCATGATCACGGAACTCTGCACACAATTGAAGATTAAGCACCACAATTCTTCTCCGTATCGACCAAAGATGAATGGTGCAGTGGAAGCCGCCAACAAGAATATCAAGAAGATTGTGCAGAAGATGACAATGACATACAAAGATTGGCACGAGATGTTACCATTTTCTCTTCATGGTTATCGCACTTCAGTATGTACATCAACTAGGGAAACCCCATTCTCTCTAGTCTACAGTATGGAGGTTGTCTTACCTGTCGAAGTCCAGATTGCTTCCCTAAGGATTATGAATGACGTAGGTTTAAACGAAGACAAGTTGATTCAGACTAGACTCGACCAAATAAATTTGATTGATGAGAAAAGACTCGCCCAAGAAAAATATGTTTCAAAATAACTTTTGGTTTAAATAAAGAAAAATTAAAATTAAATAATTAAATAATTCTGAAAAAATAAAAAATAAAAAAATGTAATGAAATAAAAAAATTTAAAAATATTAAAAATCCCACATGGATTTAAAAAAAATAATTAAAAAATAAAAAACGCTAATATTATATGTGGGGATTTGTATATTTAACCCTAATAAAAACAACATATTTCTTCGGTTTTTATAAAAACCGAGGGGAAAAACAAATCAGGCAAGCTTCAAATCCCAATATTTGAAGTTTATATTTTTATTTGTTTATAAGTGTAAACTAAATAAACTAACCCTTCGATATTTGGATATAATCGAGGAATTGAATAATCAGATTTCACTATAAAAATACTTGTCAAACATATTTTAATCTAAATCCTTATTTATATGAAGCCGCCATAAACTCGCATGTATCATTCTTTGGGATGAATTACAACACAAAAAAATGTTAAATATTCTTCTATCTAGAACAACACATTTTTTCTGCCCTTGCAATCTCTCTTCAAACAAACAGACTGCTAAAAAATTATGATTTTAAATCCAAAATTCTGATATTCAAGCATCATTCTTTTAGAAGCTGGAACATAAACAGAGAAGGGAGCTTCAACTTACACAAAGAAGGGAGCTTAACCTTTGAAAAGATTTGTTGTAAACAATTTATCTTAATATTCCGTTTAAACAATGTAACATTTAAAAAAAAAGAATTATTCACCCCGATTTTAATCGAAAATTGAGGTGATAGTTGAAAGGGAATGATAATTTACCCCGGTTTTATAGTTAAATCAAGGGGTATAATAATTATATTTTACTATAAAAATACTTGTTAAATTTTTTTACCCTAATCCTTAATAATATGTAGTCGCTCAAAGAGAAGAAGTATTTACCACCGCTTCAATATTTCTCTTGGATAAATTACAAGTGTAGAAAATAAAAATTCTCATTGGCCATGAAAACAAATCTATAGCATCTTGCATGGGACCTCTAAAATCTAAATCTTGATATCATTGATGAATTGTTGCATACAGTATATTTTTAATATTATGTGAAAACAATATAATTAAAAAAAAAATAGAATGTATATTCTCCCATAACCGATATGATAATTAAGCGTTTTTTTATATACTACATACAGGGACAAACCCATAGTTTTTATGTTGTGGGGGCAAGTCAATCTTTAGTTCTTTTTTTGAAAAATATATATTAAATAAGTTCATAAATTTATAATATTTAAATATTATAAAAAATGATAAATACACATATATTAATTTTTGAGATATTATAAAATATTGAATACAATAAATTAGTGTATCAATAAAACACTTTACCACATAACCAATTTATTGTTTGTAGTGTTTATATTTTATTGATCTTTATAATTGTGTTTGTAATAATATTTAATATACTATGCATAATATATACTAATGATAATGAAATTTTAGTGGGGGCAGTGGCCTACACATCATTGGCGTATGTAGGTCTATTTAATGATTATGAATGTTTAAATACTGTTATTAGTGATCCACGTGAAATTTTCACTTCTTCAATCTTGAGTTTAAGCAAATCCTTGATAGCATCTTTAGAAATTTCCTTCTTTATATTTTTTTGATTGAGATGACCAAATTTTGATACATGGTGATAGTTGATTCTTGTCTTGAGTTGTCCATAAATAGTAGTTGTTTTTGGACCTAGATCCTTTCATTACCACTACTTGATCCTCGTTGGTAACTATACATCAAACATGATGAATTTTACATTCGACGTAATTTGTTTTCTTGTTGACGCTAAATAAATGTATGTTAGTATTGAAATTTTCACAATGCATCAAACTTCATTAATTCTTTTTAGCTGGAATATCGAGGCTAAGAATGTTGTAGAACTATTGGCGCCTCCTATTAAAATAAGGAAGAGCACGAGTAATATTGGACCCTACTTTAAAAGCATTGAAGCCTCCTTTAAAACTTATACAATGGACCCTCTATTAATAGTATTGAAGTCTCCTTTAAAAGCCAATTACTTTAAAGTACTCTTTGAAAATAAAGAGTGGACGCGAATAGAAATGGAGTCTATGTTCAAAATATTTTATTTAAGTGAAATATTGGTTATATTGGTAAAAATTCCTCTTTGTCATAACATCTAACATCTTGTAGGACTAGTAGTACTCTGTGAATGGCACGGAAAGTCCTTTTGAATGCAACATATATAATTCTTTTTTTATAATATAAGAAAACTAAACAAAAACAATTCTAATATAAACAAATACTCTTTCTGTCATTTTAAAAATTACTAATAAATCATATTGGAATATTTTGAAAAACTTTGTAATCACCCTTAATCTCTTTTTCATGTTTATCAAGCAAGTGAGCATATTCATTAGATTTCTCATAAGTATGTCTGATCTTACCTATCTCTAAGTTTTCTATTAAATTTTAAATTTGGTAAACTAAATTATCATTAGATTTCTCATAAGTATGTCTGACCTTAACTATCTCTAATTTTTCTATTAAATTTTAAATTTGGTAAACTAAATTATACTTGATGATTTTATTCTTATTAAGATTGTTGACGATATCCAAGGTCTCTCTCAAATCCGCATCAATAATATTTTTCTAAATTGAAAATTAATTTTAAAATTTTATAACATAAACATACGTTATTAAAGATTAAAATATAGTTTAAATTTCAGTTTTTTCAAAAATAATTTTTATACAAAATTATTTAAAATAGATTTAAAATTAAGTAATTTTTTAAAATTTTAATATTATTTTTTTAATATAATGATGAAATATCTAAAATAACATTTTAAGAATAACTATTCAAATCAAATTTTTATTTGAAGGTTTTATGAATTGTTTTTCTATAAAATCTTTTTACACAACATTATAAAATATTATAAAAATTATTTGTAAAAAAAAAAAAAAAGCCAAAAGAAATGGGACTTATATATGCTTTTATTTATAAAAAATATTGTTAACATACTTATTCCGTTTCGTATTGTATCTGTGTCGTAACCATTTTTGTACTATATATCCTGTCTTCATGGTATATCAGAGAGAAAAATACATGATGAAATATCTAAATATCTTACAAAATATTCTTTCATAATATAATACAAAATATCTCTTGAACCATAACTAATTAAAGCTTCTAGATTTTATTCTCTTGACTAATTAATTCTAGACATCATGTGATTTTGTTAGACAAGATGAGATAAACTGTGGAAGCATGAAACTATATCCATATAATGCATGGCATATGTTAATTTCTACATGCTACAAAGAATAATGGCTTCTAGTTATCTTTGGCCCTACATAGTCCATTTGATTAAGTGGATGTAAATATCATGTCGTGATAGAAAGATGCATAATCGATTTACATTTGCATGCTTCTTGAAGATCTCTGGAGAAAAGCATTTTAGTTTGGTGTTGTGATTAACTTTCCAACTGAGAAGTGACGTTAACAAAGATGTCTTCTCTGCAAGGAATGGTGAGACCGCCCATTGGATGGTTAAATCCAAATTCTTCTTCAGCTTTACAAAGAAATTGTTGAAAAGCAGGTTGATGCAAATATGATATTGGAACCACAAATCTCTTCTTTTTCTCTTCTCCAACATATACTGCTAAATATCCTTTGGGTATATTACTATTTGCTGACAACACTTTTTTACCTCTTGAAACTGTGCGGAACAGGATATGCTTCTTAGCTTGCTTTATCAAAGGTAAACGAAATGCCATTATTTCCTATCACAAGTTGATAACAAGTATTTGAAGAAAATGAACTAGTTGATGGAATGTGTGATGAAGGAATTTTGAGATGTTACATATGTGTATATATAGTGAGATCAACTTTGGAAACAACAGAATCAAATTAGACATGTAACATGATGGCTCTGTGGTTCAAATTCAATGTTTTGTTACGAAATTGATTGTGATTTATAGATTAAACATATAAAAAACAAAACATTTGCCTAACAGTTTGGTTTTGGGTGCAGGAACTTTCCTCTACACAAGGGTAACACACGTATACAAAGAACTAATTGATAGATATTTTAGCCTTCTTATATTAGATATTTAGCAAAGTAATTGTATAAGAAAATGGCTAGATATGATGGAATATATTTGGAATATTTTCTAATGATACCATGACTAAAAGTGACACTGTTTAGAGATATTTTAAAAAATCAAACCTAATTTGTAATCTAACAAGTGTCTTTATTAGGCCTAAACTTTTTTTAAAATATCTAGCCATGTTGATAAACCATGTGTTAACACTACAACGTTTTGGATTTAATGCAATGCCACTTTCATAAGAGCTTAAAAACTGCAATAGATAAACACAAATACTTAACTGAATTGATTTAGTCATTAAACAAAAGAGTCAAAGATTTTTTTTTTCACAGTAAAACTTCTCATTTCTAGTGTGACTTTTTAATGGTTATGAGTTATATTGGTTATTGAAAAAGACAAAATAAAAGGAATAAAACTAACTGTAATGCAAACATGCATGTGCCGCCAATGTAAAAATGTTAAGTTATGCATGTTTTTATAAAAAATTTATAATTAATTTTTGAATGGATATCTTTTTTTAGTCCTTTATCTCTAATTTTGGGTCTATTTTTGTCCTTTTTCTTTTAAAATGACCACGGTGATCTCCTATCTTTTAAAAGTGTGACATGTTTATCCTTTCTATTAGAAACATTAGTCAAAATCAAATCTGATTGTCCAATGGCGTTGACGTTGTAAGTAGGTGCTGAGGTGGACGAAAACTTGAGTGAAAGCTAACATATATCTTATTGTCCATTCTCATTTCATTTGTAATACATATCCTAACCCTAACAGAGAGAGAAAATTTGAGTGAATGCTTATTCGAAAGTTGAAAACTACGAAGGAGAAAGCATGAGTGAAAGTCACGAGCTTTGAGTTTAGTGCCAAAGTTAGTGAACAAAGCAATAGGAATAGGCTTTTTTAGTATATCTGCAATTTTGCGCATGACCATGAACATGTCGAATATGCAGTTTGTCGGATATTATACATTCTCGAACAAAATATATGTCAAGTGTTATAAGCTTTTGGTCCTTGCATGTACGACATGATTATGAGAGAGTAGTACAACACTGAGATTGTCACAAACCAAAGTTGGAGTAAGATAGTCGTGATGAAGTTTTACAAAAAAAATTTCAATCCACAACACTTCTGAAGTTTTATGAGCAACAACACGATACTCAACTTCAATGCTTAAACGAGGTGCGTGAGATTGTTTCTTTGAGCTCCACACAACCAGATTAGGGCCAAGCACTACGTCAAAAGTGAGTTTTAACATCGCACATTAGACAGCGCTTTTGTACAAAAGCGCTGCTATAAGTGAATTAAAAAAAACACGGAAACCGTGTAAAATAATTAGTAAAAGCGCTGCTAAACATATGACCTTAGACAACGCTTTTAAAAAGCACTGCTAAAGGATTGTTTTAGAAAGCGCTTTATCATAAGCGTTGGTAAAGGTTCACTTTAGACAGCGCTGTCTAAAGTCATAAAAAATTAAAAATATATTATAAAAGCGCTGCTAAAGGACACTATTAGCCAACGCTTTTCAAAAGCGCTGCTATAGGTCCATATTAGCCAGCGCTTTTAGAAAGCGCTGTCTAAACCCTTATAAGTTAAAATTAAAAAAATAGAATCTGTGCATTCACAGATTCACGAATATAGAAGCTAGCGAAACCCTTTCCCTCCTTCAACAGTTAGCGAAACCCATTTCCTCCTCCGTCTCAAATCTTTCGCCGTCGTACACCGTCCTCCACCGTCTCGCTCAATTTTCCTCCACCCACACCGGCCGGTTCTCAAGGTTTGTTCTTTATTGAAAATGTGTTTATCTCCATTGATGTCCAAACTGATTTATCCTCCTTGATAATGTACTATGTTAACATCTAAGACATTATCCTCCTATTGATGTCTAAACTGGATTATATGTTTGCATTTTAATTTTTGGGTTCTTGGTAGGGCTTGATATATAACAGTAACACTTTTAGCATTTAATATTATTACATTTTCTTTTGGTTCTATATTTTGGAATAAAAAAGATGATATATATGATAGGTTTTTTTGTTATTTTAATTGGTTTCTGAATTGTTTATCATGTTTATATTTTCCATAAACTAGTATTTTGAACCTATATATATATATATATATATATATATATATATATATATATATATATATATATATATATATATATATATATATATATATATATATATATATATATATATATATATATATATATATATATATATATATATATATATATAAAACTTTTTTTTGATGATCCTTTTGTATTAGTGTAGTTAGTCGAAGATCATCACCGATTCGAAGAACATCAAAGCCACATCATCCGTCGTCGACACCAATAGCCCCTTTTCTTTCTTTAGTAAGTCAAGTTCAAATTCTATCTATATCGATCAATTAAAAAACACAATTATTTTTATATAGATATATTTATTTTTAGTCCATGTTATTAACTCTAGAAATAAATTTCTAGAAATAATTCGTTTAATTCAAACAAAAAGAGAATAATCTATTTATAGTGTTTTTGTTTACTTGAATAAGTAGAAAAAAATGAATAAAAAATGGATGTTTGTCGATTGATTATCACAAGAGTACGATAATAGGGTATTGGAATTCATTAAGTTTTCTATTGAACACGCCAAAGACCCCAGTCGAATGAAGTGTCCTTGCTTGGGTTGTTGTTATGTGGGTCGGTTTAACGCAGATGGATTGAAATCGCATTCACTAATGCGTGGAATTGATAGAAGTTATATGTGTTGGATATTTCACGGTGAAAAAAGTAACGACAACGTTGAACCGAGGGAGAAAAGTAGTACGGCCTATGCTTCAGACGACAAGGACACATATGCATATTATTTTGATCGAGTCAAAGAGATTGCAGATGCACTTGAAGAAGATCTTAAGGATTGTCCTAAAATGTTTGAGAGATTGGTAAGCGATGCAGAGAAACTGTTGTATAAAGGATGCACTAAATTCACAAGACTGTCTGCGGTATTAAAGTTATACAACTTAAAGGCGGGCAATGGATGGTCAGATAAAAGTTTCACAGAGTTATTAGCCCTTATGAGAGATATGCTTCCGGAGGATAATGTTCTTCCTAATCGAACCTATGAGGCCAAAAAAATGTTGTGCTCTATTGGCATGAGCTATGATAAGATACATGCTTGTCTAAACGTTTTCGTTTTGTTTCGAAACGAATATGCATCGTTAAATGAGTGCCATAAATGCGGTTTGTCTCGATATAAGAAAAAATTGTCTCCAGCAAAAGTCTTATGGTATTTTCCTATAATTTTGAGATTTAGGCAAATGTTTTGTAGTGAAACCGATGCAAGACACCTTACTTGGCATGCAGATGAAAGAATTATTGATGGAAAGTATCGATATCCGCAGATTCACCACAGTGGTCGAAAATTGATAATGATTATCCTAATTTTGGAGAAGAAGCAAGAAACCTTCAGTTGGCTTTATCTACTGATGGAATGAACCTGCATGGTCTTCAAAGTATCTCACATACCACATGGCCTATGATTCTTATGATTTATAACCTACCCCCATGGCTATGTATGAAGCGTAAGTACATGATGTTATCTATGTTAGTATCTGGGCCTAAACAACCAGGGAATGACATAGACGTATACTTGACACCTTTGATCGAAGATTTAAAGATTTTGAGGACGATGTTGTTTGTCACAATTAATGATTTTCCAGCATACGGGAATCTATCTGGGTATAGCATTAAAGGTCAATGTGCGTGTCCTGTTTGTGAAGATGGAACTGATACGACGCATTTGGAACTTTGCCAAAAGAATGTGTTTCTCGGTCATCGTAGATTCTTACATTCTAAACATCACTACCGTGTGTGGAGAAAAGCATTCAATGGAGACACTGAACGACGTAAAGCTCCACCTGCATTGTCAGGTGACAACATTTTTGAAAAGGTGAAAGATGTGTGTACTCAGTTTGGCAAGCCTTTTGCACATACGGTTGTCAAAGGTGGGTGGAAGAAGAGATCGATTTTTTTTTAATTTCCATATTGGAAGTCTCTGTATGTGAGACATTTTCTCGATGTTATGCATATTGAAAAAAAATGTATTTGAAAGTGTTACTGGTACGTTACTCAATATTAAAGAAAAGTCTAGGGATGGACTTAAAGAAAGGGAGGACATGTTAAAGATGAGAATACAAACTGAACAAGGACCCGTGAAGAAAGTAAGCCGAACATATCTACCACCTGCTGCTTTTACTCTATCTAGAAAGGAGAAAAATATATTGTGTAAGTTTCTAAGTGAAGTTAAAGTTCCAGAAGGATACTCTTCAGATATTAGAAGACATGTGTCTATGAAAGATCTCAAGTTAAAGAGTTTAAAGACACATGATTGCCATGTTATAATGGAGCATTTTCTACCAATATGTATATGTTCTATTTTGCCAGATAAAGTAAGGAGTGCGATAACTAAGTTGTGTTTTTTCTTTAGGTCAATTTGTAGTAAGGTGATTGATCCTGAGATCTTACCAACATTGCCAAAAGAAATTATTATTACTTTGTGTGAGCTTGAAATGTATTTTCCTTCATCATTTTTTGACATAATGGTACATCTAGTTGTTCATCTTGTGAAGGAGACACAGTTGTGCGGCCCAGCTTATATGAGATGGATGTACCCTGCTGAACGTTATATGAAAGTATTAAAAGGGTACATGAAAAATCGAAGTCGCCCAGAGGGTTGTATTGTTGAGCGATACATTGCTGAAGAAGAGGTTGGGTTTTGTATTGAATATTTGTCCAAAGTTCAATCCATTGGACTCCCTAAAAGTCATATTTTTGAAAAAAAGACAGGTAAACGATTAATTGGAAATAAAATTTTGACAGTATCAAAAGATGAACGGGATCAAGTGCATCTGTATGTTCTGCATAATGACAGTGAGGTTGAGCCATATGTTGAAATTCACAAGGATATACTCTGAGGGTTAAATCAGAATAGAAATAAAAATTGGATAGTACGGGAGCACAATCAAAGTTTTATACCATGGTTTAAGGATCATATTTTTTCAAACTTCATTCAGGCCCCACTTCAATAACAGAAATATTGAGATGTTTGGCATATGGTCCAAGTTTGCATCTGTTTTCCTATAGCGCATACGCAATTAATGGATACACATTTTATACCAGAGAACAAGATGATAAAAGTACTATACAAAATAGTGGTGTCACCGTGCTTGCTGAAGCAATGCACATTTCTAGTATGAAGGACCTAAACCCCAAATATGCAAATCTATCATATTTTGGAGTTATCGAGTATATTTGGGTGTTTGATTACGAGAAGTTTCAGATTCCTATCTTTGGTTGCAAGTGGGTAAGTAGTGGTGGCATACGAATGGATATGTCAGGATTTTTGCAAGTGGATCTTAATAGAGAGGGGTACAAAGAAGAGCCTTGTATTCTAGCCTCTCAAGCTAAACAAGTGTTCTATGTCACTGACCAGGCGAGTACAAAATGGTCTATAGTGCTTTTTTCTAACAAAGTGGTTGATGATAACGGTGTAGACCAAGGTGGTATTGATGATGAGAGTGAGTCCTGTATTAGACGGAATGAGTCATATATTATAAATGATCAAGATGAGAATATTATAACGGATGAATCATATATCAGAAATGATCATAATGAGGGAATTTGGATAAATCCATTTGTCTGCATTATTAAGAAACAAGTAATTCATGTTCCAACCAAGAAAAGAAAGAGATGTTAGTGAAAGAGGTAGGATATTAAAATGTTTATGTTTATGTTTGTGTTTACGTTTAAGTTTATGTTTATGTTAATTTTTGGCATTGTCATTTTATATATATTTCTGACTCGCTTTTATATTGGGTTTATGTTTATGTTTATTACAGGTTAGATGGCTACTAACGAAGATCACCCACGAGATGATTCTGTGCATGATGGAGATAAGGCCGTTAGTAAAACGGAAATGGAATATAGAAGAGGAATAACAATAATGAAGAGAATAATTCGGGATAGAGACCAAGGCATAAAGTATGATGTGCATTGAAGCTAAGAAGGCCAACACATTGAGCCTAACGGTTCAACGTTGACAAGTTATCTCGGTTCCATGGTAAGAAGAGAATTTCCAATCACATGTGAAGATTGGAGAGCAAGAGTGTTGGACGACGCTCAAGATAAAATATGGAGTGAGATACATGTACCATATGTGATGTTAATTGTTTTTAATGACGATTATGTCTCTAAATTACTTATACTAACGCACCTTGTGTATGATTTTCGTAGAGGTCTTTCATCATTGAGGATACGAGGAGAGATTATATTCTTAAATTGGCCGTGAAACTACATAGAGGGTTTAAAGCTTTCTTGTCAAACAAGTTTCTAAGTGATGCAGATAAAATTTATGTTGATGCAGAGCTTCCAAAGAAATATGCTGATTTGATTACAGCTGGAGAATGGGAAACTTTTAAATCAAAAAGAAATACCCAAAAATTTGAGAGCTTAAGTGTCGTAAATCGACAACGAGCATCAAGTCCAGCATATCCATACAGAAAAGGTCGTATGGGATATGCACGCTTACAAAAATCAATTGTAAGTATCTATAAATTGCAAAGTATCTATAATATATACACACTTACATTTGATCATGTTTCTTGGCTTAATGTGTAACTAACAAAAGAGAATAGTTCTGAAACATCTCTTCCGGAACACATTTTGTGGAAGGAAGCCCGTGTGTGTAAGGATGGAGCTGTTGAAGAAAAAGTTCAACAAATTTTTGAGAGATGTGCAAGTATAACATTATTTATTGAATTACATCATACTTTTATTTATTTAATTACATCATTCTTTTATTAACATATCATTCTTTAATTACAATATTTATATGAATTTCAGGAGAGTCTTTCCCAGTCTATACCTCCAGACGAAGATAATGATTGCAGGAGAATACTCTCACGAGCATTAGATATTCGTGAGTATTCTGGTCGGGTGAGGGGTAAGGGATTTGGGATCACTCCAACATCCTTGAAAAAAAATCAAAGACAAAATCTCCAAGCAATAAAGAACTTCAGGAGAAGTTGGAAAAGTTACAACAAGAAGTCTATGAGCTGAGAAAGGAAAAGGAAATCGATCAAGCTACAGGCTTTAAAGATACTAGTAACAAAGGTAGTATCAATGGTAACTTTGGAAAAAATATTCCCGAATTAATTATATACCATCTTTATAAATTATAAAACCATGTTTATTAATTATATAACCATGTTTATTAATTATATAACCATATTTATTAAATTATAGGGCATTTCCCGGTGTCAACTCTATTTGTCGACATTAACTTATCTGATGGTTGGAAAGGGAAATGTGTATAATATTTCAGGAGAAATGCTTCACCATAGACCGCTCCCAGATGGATTTTTGAAAGTATCGGTCGATGTTGTTTTAGAGGGGGGTGCGTTGTTACCATTACCTGACAATGTGGCAGATGCAACATTGGTGGCAGATGCAATAGGATCGTTTGTTGCATGGTCGTCAAGCCTTGTTTGCGTAGATAATGAGGTATGCTTAAAATCGTTTACTATTCAAATTTTTTATGGAAATTATACTTACATTTTGTTTACATGGTAATGTTACACTCCAACAAAATCCATTCCAAAAGATAAGGGGATTAGGCGGGAGACCGAGTCAATTGCATCATTTGAGGTAACACAATTATATGACATTTATGCTATGAGAAATGCTAATTTGTGATTTTATACTTCCCCTAACTAATTATATGATAACTAGATTCATTCTAAAGAGACTGCACAACTTAGTAGGGGTAAGGCGCCTGAAATTGGCAATATTTCCATATAAAAAAGAATGTTGCTAAACAAACTACTGCTCAGTTCAGGTCGTGCCTTCAGACATATTTAGGAATTACTGATATTCCGGATGGTGGTACCCACCTTATACCTATGAGTGCAGACATCTTTGGTTTTGAATATCTTGAAGAAATTGGTAGAGAGGACATGGAGCATGTTTTTAGGCATTTGGAATTAGGCCTCGATGTTATCGGTATATACATCAGGTATACTCTGATCAACATTGTTTAATTAAATGAACAATTTAATCCCTTATTTCAATGAATATAGTATAATGTTAATCATGTTTTAATTTAAGGTTTATGTATGACAACATTGTGCGTCCGCGTGGATTAGAAGCAAGATTTGGCTTCTTAGCTCCCAACACTGTCAATTTAGGGTTGATTGTAACGAGACCAGATGATGTCATATCATATGTACTAGGTTTATTCGTGGCCAGTAAAGATACTGAGAAGTTGTTCTTTTTTCCATATAATACTGGCAACGGGTTAGATTTTCATCCTAACTTGATCTATTATATTTTTCTGTTTTTGGCCATTGTTTAATCTTTGTTTAATCTTACAGTGGACACTGGTTATTGGTTGCGATTAATCCTATGAGAGAAACTGTGTATTATCTGGACTCGTTATACAATGATTGGTCAACATATCTAGATTTGAAACAGATGATTGACACGTAAGTGTTTCGCTCCCAAAGAGATATTCAAGTTTATGTTTATGTTTATGTTTATGTTTATGGTCAACATATCTAGATTTGTGTTTATGTTTATGACTATATGTGAGATTATTCTAAACAGTCGCTTATATTTTATTATAGCGTTCTACTTGCTTTTCGCTCCCAACGAGATATTCAAGTACCAAAAAGTAGAGCCAACAACGTTACATGGATCATAATGGAGGTATATTTTCACAAAGAGATATTCAATTTTGATTACATTAGTGATGATACTTAATAAAACAATTTAAGGGGTATATCCTGATATATATTCGTATTTTCTTTCCATGTGTAGTGTCCTCGCCAGCGTAACGGTATAGATTGTGGCTATTTTATGTTGAAGTTTATGAAAGAAACTATTCTTTTGGATCGATTAGAGATTCCATCCACTGTATGGATTTCTAACTTAGGAATTACATACTATTTTCATATTTTGTGTTTCTCATAAAATGACATATTGTTTTAACTAAATCACATATTATGTTATATTATTATATATGTAGTACTTTGAGGAATTCAATTGTGCACATTGCTCAAAAGATCAATTGGATGAACTTATCGAGGAATGGTGTCAATTCATTATCGGGTTGAGAATTTTATAAACTAAGGTATATTGTCTTATTTCCTTTGATGAGAACTTTCGAGTTTTGAGTATAAATTAAATTCGAATAAAGTGCAACGTTAATATTATCATGTTATGAATTTCGATCATTTGGTTTTTTTTCCAGGTTTATAGGTACATGTGTAGAAGATAGAGCTAAGATATTTACGTTGTTGTTGTTTTATGAGAATTCTCGAAGATAGAAAGATGTATAAATGTAAATTCAATTTTGAATTTTAGGCATTTTAACTTGTAGAATTTTAACTTGTATCATAAATTTTGTAATTGTTGTTGTCTATATCATTAATTTATATATATGTGCAATTTTTATATATGTATATTTTATTGGAATGAAGCTACCAAAAATGGTGCATAATATGGTGAAAACCTGGATCAAATATGGTTAAAATTCTGATTAAAATAGATAATTTATTAAAAAAAATTGTGAACAATAGACAGCGCTTTAGGAGAAAAGTGCTGTAAAAACATAAAAAAAAGTGCTGCCTAAAGTCTGAAAGCGCTGTCTAAAGTGGAGGAATAAACAGCGTTTTCAAAGGAAAACACTGTCTAAAGCCTATCTTAAAAAAATAACAAAGCGTTGTCTATTCTAAAAGCGCTGTCTAAAGTTGGCATAAGACAATGATCGACTCTTTATGGTCTGTCGGGATACTAACTGCAAGTATACAGTTCAGTCGTTCTAGTTTTAAATGATTATCGAACCCACAGAGACTGAGGATCAATCACATACGATCTAATGTTACAGTTTGTTTAACTAAGCGATGAATATTCGATTTTAGGGGGGAAACAGTTTAATTAAAAATAATAGTAATATTTATATCGGTATGTGATAGTCGGACTTCGGGAATTCGGTGAATCGCTTGGCCTATAAAGTATTTCGGTAAAAACTAATTGTTTAAAAACCTGAGACATACACTCTCGTGTTCATGAAATAAGTTATGCTACTAAACCTAGTGGATGCACTTTAAATTTAATAACACTTTTTGAAAACAATTTGAGTTTAATTAATTTATTAAAACACTCTCGTGTATTTAAAAATTAATGTTTCGTTACCACTATCTGGGTTGAACCCCAGCTCTCGCATGCAGGTTCTTGCCTTAATTAATTTCCCACTCTCGTGGCAAAATCGTGTTAATTAACCTCTCACTCTCGTGACAATGGTAGTTAAATTAAGCATGGAAATTGGAAACCAGAAATTGTTTTATAAATAAATATTTTTGGCCAAGGTATCACTGAATTCTTTCCGTTCTTAAGAGTCACATACCGGTACGAGTAATTTAGCCGGACATAATAGATTTAACAATAATGCAATTCAAAATATAATTCATAAAAATAATTGGCATAATACAAAAAATGAATAAATATTAATTGCAATAAAAACCTGTAATTAACGTTGCTATGGTAATCTTGAAGTGTTACAATATCCTTTGTGGCTTGATTGAAGTAAATAAATTGTGTTAATTCTTGAATGAAGAATTAACACCTAAAAACTAAAGCTTGAAATAATGTTGGAAGTAGGAATTACAATACATAGGAAATGCTCTAAAACAAGGAAATAAAAATAATTGCAAAAGTAATAAATTGTTCTGGGAGAATTCCTTCGACCCTTGCAGCTTTGCACTACCAAACATATATATAGGAGAGAAAATAGCAGTTGAAAGTATCTTGAGAAAAGGCTTGAGTGGAGGGAAAATATGAAGCATGGTTACTGAGTGGAGGGAAAATAGGAGAACAAGTCTGCCCTTACGTTGCCCACATCTCCACCAATTTACAACGTTCATCTTTACGCGCGTGACGGTCGTCACAGGTGGGTGACGGTCGTAATGCGTTTAAATAGCGCATTATGCTCGTCAGTGATGTGTGACGAGCGTTGCTTCAAGTTGGGGGTAGTTACGCCCGTCACGAGGATGTGACGGTCGTCACTGCTCCAAGATCTCCAAACTTTGCAGTTTTAGTTCTTTTTCTCTTTGTTTATTGTCTAGCCTCCTTCATGTAGTCCTTTTCCATTGGTTTGAGTTGACAATTGTTATACCTGCAAAAAGACAAATAAACTCGGAATAATCGGGAGTTAGACGACTTAATGTATTATAAAATTGGTAAAAAGTATAGTAATTATATGGTACAATTTCTCGTTATCAAATTCCCCCATACTTAAACCTTTGCTTGTCCTCAAGCAAATAGTCATTCGAAAGGTCGGACAAGTTTTGTCAAGCGCATACGCATGACATACCTTGGATTTTTAAAGCAATTTCGGGAAATCCTCGTCGGTTCGGCCAATACTTGAGTGAAACACTAAAGATACGCTAATGACACAAGCAATAAGCTTAGTCGTAGGCTTCCATTTCAAACGAGCTATCCAACAGTTCCGTTATAATTCTGCCCAGAGTTCCTCGTATCTATTTCACTCGGTTTTGTTCTGGCGCAATCACATTAAGCCCTTTGTCTTAGCACGCACGTAGTGGAGTAACCAGTTAGTGACTTTGATCCTTTTAGCACGGGGTCTGGTACATGAATGTGGCAACCCTACATATGTTATCCAAGTTGGAGGTTGTGGGGGATAGAGCCATAGCACGCCCTACCGAGTTCAGAACCAGATACCTCTGAACTAACCTACACTGGATTCCTTCGTTATTTTCTCAACTCTTATATGTGACCGTATATTTTGGTGCACACAATTTATTTTCTTTTAGCAGCGAGATAGGAAGGATATTTTAATTACCAGGCATCAAACACTTATATTCATCGATTCTCCACGTGGTTTGTGTCAAGACGGTGCTGACTGCTAGTATAAATTACTAGGGGTTACTGTAGAACTAAAAACTCTAGATGTCGGTATAATGGTTATTGAAACGGATCGCGTAAATAGGAAGTCTAAGGTGTCATAATTGTATCAATCTTGTTATGTCGTTTTCGGCTTCCCTAACTGGGGATTTCGTTAAAATAGGTATGTCGGGCTAATGCGAAGATAAATTTTTTTTTGGTATGGCTGAATAAAGTGAAGAATTTAAATCGAGATATATCATAAAAATTACTAGTTTATAAAGGAAGGAAAGGTACCTCTCCCACACTAAATCCGACATTGTCCTCAATGTTGTGGTGTATAGGCGGGGAAGTACAATTACAAAAACAAACGGAAAGGAAATGAAACAGAAAAAATAATAAATTACATAAAAAAATAAAGAAAAACTACTGGTGACCACGTCCTCTACTCCTGGTGCTAGAGCGTCTGGTAGGAGTGGCTTCTGTGTCAGTGTCTTGGAAACCAAGGGTGCTGACGTCCAACCTTAAGGCGTTAAGCTCTGACAGGGCCTCATCTAACCTCTCATTCATGTTGCGCTGCCCAGTCAAGATTTGAGCGTTTTGAGCGCACAGAGACTCAAATTTCTCGTGTTGCCTTCTTTCAAGAGTTGCGCTCATTTAGTTTTGCATATGGATGGCGCAGAGGATGTCTTCAAGATTAATAGGAGGAGGTGAAGATGAGGATCTTGGAATGTCGTGGACGGGAGGAGCACTATCCAGCTCTTCTTGCATTTCGTCTGCGGGGGCTGCAGGTTGGTCTTCATGAGTAGGTGCACGCTCTGCGGGAGTTGTAGGATCGAACAACCAGTTTGCTCGGTTTCATGGATCAATTCGGTCCCTGCATGGAAAAATGATGTTCTGATAAACGGTGTTCCATATTACAGGGTGGAACCTGCCATCCTCCCGTTCGTAAATGAGATGTGCGGCTTTGCAGTGATCCAAAGTTAGCAAAGCCGGTGCCATAGAAGGCAAAGTCGCGAGAGCAGCACCGTAGTTCAGACCTATGGAAAGTGAAGTGACCAGCCCTCCGAAATAAAAAGGGTTTTCCGCCTCTAGCACAAATAGAGTGGATGTGAGCAAGTAAGAACGGGGCGGCGTTGATCTTTTGCCCTGTGAACGCGCAATGCAAAAATAAGAGCTCCTTGGAGTTGAGCTTGTGGTTGCTGTCACGGGCGAAGATTGTGTTGCTAAGGATGCGGTGGAAATAGCGGATGGCCGGATTACGAATGTGGGTGGCATTTAGGTGGTCGTAGGATGCGGCACGAATATTCGTCAAACTGTGCCATAAGTTGAAGGCTTCCTCACCAAAATTATCCGGCACCCGGAGATGAACACCTTCGTCCGAACAGAAGCCTAAAAGTCACGCGATGTCGGATTGAGGAAACTCGTGCTCAATACCAAACATGCGGAATTTGGCCAGGCCTGACAATTGGTTCGTGGCACCTGGCGGAGTGATATAAACAAAGGAACTCAAAAACTCGAGAGTAAGAGTTTCATAAATCGGTATTGGTTCACAGCACAAGTTCCACAAATCCACACTTTGAAACAATTGGCGGACACTGTCAAGTAGTCCCAAACTCCTCAGGAAGTCGATATCAACGTACCGTGTAGGTTGGAGACCTCGGCGTTGAAACTTCTGAAATTTGACCCGTTGGTTTTCTCCTTGTTCGCCGGATCTGAAAGTGAAAGCGGGAGCTTGTTGGTTGTTGGCCATGGTGTAGGTAGAATTTGATTGCAAAAGGTTTGGAATATGAAATTGGGGTAGTGGGTGGATAGTATTTTAGTGTTGGAAGTTTGGAAGTTTGAAGAAAAATGGAGTGGAGTGGGTAGTTTTCGTGTGATTTTGTAACAATGGAAGAAGGGAGGTTAATAAGAGAATGGTTGGAACGGTTCTGTAATAGCCGTTCTGATACATTGTATGCGTGACTGTTATACCCCAAAATTTGCCCTCCCATATTCCTCAAGAAATTGCCAAGCCAAGTCACAAAATTCCCCAAGGGTTGTGCAGTGCAATAGTCTCCCATACAGTCAAAATTAGGGTTTTGAGTCTGATCAAGAAAATGAAGTTTTCAAAGGCTCAATCAAGTCTCATATGCTTACAAACATGGTCAAGCATCCTCATATCAAGTTTCAAGGCATTCAGCTCAAAATTGCACAGTCAAAACCCTAAATTGCACTACAGTCAACTGTAGGGGCAAAATGGTCATTTGACAGTCAAAAGTTCAAATTTTTGGTCAATATATCATTTTGAAGCCACAAACATCATTTGATCAATGCTTGATCATGATTCTCAAAATTTGGCTCAGAAATCATCAAAGATGCAAAAGTTGCTATATTTGGACAGCTGAAAAAGTCAACTGAAATTGACCAGGGCATAACTTTCACATGGATTATCAGAAAAATTCCATCCAAATCTCATTTTGAAGAGAAAGACATTTCCTACAACTCATCTTCATACTTCAAGTCCAAGAAATGCTCTCACAAAAAGTTATCAATTTCAACATTATAGGTCATTTTCAAAAGTCAACAAAAAGGGACTTTAAGTCAAAGGCCATAACTTGAGATTGGTAAATCAAAATGACATGGGACCAAAGGCATTGGTTAAAGGACTCAAAGACCTTTCCAAAATGTCCAAGAACATGTGAAAATCTTAAAAATTGAGCAAGTTATGCCTTGTAGAAGTTGGGAAATTTTTGTGAAATGGCAAAAGTCAACTATCCTTGAAAATCCAATTTTTGACAAAAGGGCCCCATTTTTTCCACTTGGTTCATCCTTGTCATGCCACACACGTGTCCCATGGTTAATTTCAAGACCAAATATTGATTTTTTTATTTTATTTAATTTTTGATGATTTAATTCATTTTAATTCTTTGAAAATTCAAATAAAATTTAAAAACCAATGGAATAGTGTCATGTGAACTTGGACAATTTCTATGTATCATGAACCAACTCAAGAAATCAGGCTAGGGTTCATTTGCACACTAGGTCTAGGTTTTGGCTAAAAAGGAGGAAAAATGGTTAAGAGTGAAAACCCTAAGACTAATTCCTTCATGAGCTTGAATCTAGGTCAAAGAGTAAGCCAATTCCATTCCATTATGATCACTGAGTCCAACCCTAACCATAACACAGCAAAAGGCTCGCTCAAAAGTGGATTGGAACTTTGAAAAATAAGCCATATATTGCAAATCTGAAATCAAGGTTAGGGACAGTTTTAAGCCTCAATTTTTTTCCTAATAGCATCCTGGACAAATTCTGAACGCATCTCAATCCCTAGCATCAATCAAAACGCAAGGAGGTGGTGGCTACAACTCAAACTGTACAGCAAAATTATTGAAATCGTGCATCATTTTTTAAGCATCCTTTGCACTTTTTCTTTGTGGATTCTTGTTCCTTATGAAGTTCTAAAGCTGACCATGGTATTTAATTGAACAATCATGCATCATATGAGATTTTGCCATAACCAATTTCTAGGGTTGCAGGTTTTTTAATTTAGGGGTTTTCAGTCCAGGAACAATTAGCCCATGAAAGTCACACCATTACATTCCAGGCATCTGGACGAAGAGAATGAGATGCTTGCGATTAATTTCTGATTCACGTAGCTCTATTCGTTATTTCTCCAAAAGTCCCCTAACACCACACTTGCAAAACCGTGGCCAATGTGTTTTCTTTTTACAGGGATGAGGATGATGATGTCGTGTCATCCAGGGACAGGCCAGTTCAAATCTCGCGCGCAGTTCAAATAGCACTAACCTTTTTCTTTTATATTGTTTATTGACTATTATATATTAATTGAAATCAAAGTGGCTCAGCTGGCAGGTACCAACGCATATGACTCTCATGACCTGGGTTCAAGTCCCAGGTCTGGCAAAAGTTCAATATTATTTTTCACAAGTGAATCCCATGCAATGCTGGAATGAAGATGCACCATACACCCAGGACCAAGCCTTGACACGTCTTCCTGGAGATCAAACTAAAGGCTTAGATTTGAGAGACACGCTGCACTTGGTCAAAGGCATCACACCTGAGCCAAAAAGTCAATGGACTTCAAAGCTAATGGGCCAGAAATTCCAGGCTTGGACCCTCCAAATTGGGGTTACCCCCCCCCCTGGTTTGCATTTTTTATATTTTTCTTCTTACCTTTATTTTTGCTATTTTATTTACTTTATTGTTTCAATATAATTAGTTTATTTTTCTATAAAATATAAAAACATTCAAAAATCAGAAAATATAAAAAAATATGATATTTATTTTATTATGATTATTTTCTTGTAAATAATTGCATGTAAATAAATTTAGTATTAAATAGGTTTTAATTTTAATTCTTTTTAATAACTAAAAATCCAAAAATATAGAATTAGGTTTAATAACTTTTTATTCCTTTTTAATTTTCCCTTTTTTTCATAATAATAATATTACTTATTTTATTTTCATAATTAAATTGTACATAAATTAACTTAGGTTTAATTTAGGTTATATTTTAATATTTTCATAACAAACTTAAAAAACATTAGAATTAGGGTTAGTTAATTTTAATTAATTCTTTTTTCTGTTAAATCTTAAAAAACATAAAAATACATAAAACATTTTCCTTTAATTTTAATTTTAATTCCTTATTAATAATATTTTGCAAAAGGGTCCAACGCCCTCGTTCGTAATTTATTTAATTTCGCATATTTATTTTTATTTCATTCAAATAATCATGTACCTCTCCCAAAGCCATGTAACTCGGACAATTTAACTTCTCGCACTTTTCAATTTCGTTATTTACTTTGCTTTATTTACTTTTCTGTCAAATCGGGTCCGGTTTAATTCTGGCGATGTGGACCCGCGCCATTTGTAATAGTTTAGAATTTACTTTTCCCGCAAATATTAACTGTTAACAAAAGCATGAAAGAATGAATGACCTCAAATAAAATCAAGCGTAGATCACAATGAACATGACAAGACAAATATCCATGAAAACGACACACGAATCGCACACACCACCCCTAGGGTACGCCTCACTGTTGCCTTGCCTCGAAAGGTGATCGTCGAGTAGAGGACGTCTTAGTAAGTCCTCATGATCCGGGAACCTGGCATGAGGGTAGCTTCTAAGGTGTCTTCCCATTGCTCTGGTGATCACCATGTCCCTACAAACTCGAATTGACCCGAACACCTCCAACGGTGGTGCTACCTACCTCTCAATGGTGGAATGGTACTACTTTAAAGGACATTTACACAGACGAATTCCTTAGGGTAGGTAGGTTCTCGTAGATACTTGCTCTCTAATTTCAAACAAATCAAAATACTTTTCACACCAACACTTTCAAGAACTTTCAAAACAAACTTTTCAAACACTCTGACGTACGAGTTAAATTGAAACTTTTCAAAGAATATTTTTGAAACCCACAATTGAAAAGCAAACAAACAATTTTGAAAACACATTGAGCAAGTATCTAAGAGCCCATGGATAACCATGGATAGAAAGGGTGCTAACACCTTCCCTTTCTATAACCTACCTCCCGAACCGAGAGCAATCTCTATAAAGGAATTTTTCTGTGCTTTTGTCCTTTCCATTTGGAGAAAATAAAAGACGGTGGCGACTCTTGCTTCCGCGACATTTCGCGAACCAGCTTTAAAACAGTCAGTTCCAGATCCACCGATTACAGAACTGGCGACTCTGCTGGGGATTAAACTTAAAGTGAGGTGTACCTTAGGACTAAGATCACTGTGTTTTCAATTGCTTTCCTTGTTTTGCTTTATTATTGTGGGACTGTCTTGGGAGTTCTATAGATCCTAACCCGGATCTGGGGGATACCCTTTTAGAAAGTAGCAACAAGGCTGTGAGGGAACTGTGCGGGGTATACCGACATGGTTGAAACAGTCTGCTACGTTGATGTGGCACTTTGGTGTGTACCGGTAACCCTTGAGTCAGTCAAGGAGAGTACGGGGCCTCCATGTGGTGTCATAAAGCATCAACAGACCTTAGGAACCTTAATCGAACCATCTTGGCCTCTTTAGGGTAGTGAGATAACTGACTTTGGTGCAGTCCGAGGTTGGTTGATACTCGATACTACGCTCAATTGAGGGTTGCTTTCCTGGAATATTTCGGTCACCAGTTCAGTGGCTAAATCGAAACGATGAACAATGAAAGCAATCCCGTGATATTGGGAACCTTAGAACCCGGTTACTTTGATTAGGACAGGTTGAGCCCACCAACTTCAAGAGGGTACTACCCAGACCCCATGCTGGCCTAAACCCTAAGGGTTTCTCTTGTGTGACTTGTGTGCCTTTGTACTTGCATGCTTGTTAGCTGACACATGAACTACTTACAGGTTTTGTTTATAGTCCTTAACTAGGACTCATGACAAGGTTTACCAAATCTCTTGCAGATTTTGTTTATAGTCCTTAATTGGGACTCATAACAAAGTATACTGAATTTCTTGCAGGGTCTGTTTATAGTCCTTAATTGGGACTCATAACAGGGTTTACCTACATCACCCCCATGCATAGCATAACATCATACCATTGCATACATCCTAACCCATTTCAAGGATCTCAAGGGCTTGTGATACAGGTCATATAAATCAAACATCTAGCAAGGGGCAAAGAGGATTTATTTTCCTCTAGCCAATGTTGTCAGAGGCTATGACCCACTTGATATGGTGAGCTCTGACTCCTGAAGAAGGTTCCCTAACCAAGGTTGTTTGGAAATCAAAACCAGACATGATGACTAAAGTCAGGGGCTATGACCCACTTGATATGGTGAGCCTTTGACTATTGAAGAAGAGTTCTTAATAACATGGGTGTCCTTCAATCAAGCTCTAAATTCCAAATGCTAACAAATTTCCTTGTTTACCCCGCGAGGTCCTTGAAAACATTGCATTCATATCATACACATCATTGCATCACAGGTATCCCTTTTGCAGGTCACTCACCTTTCCCGCTGTTTATTTCAGCCATGGCTTCCCAACAAGACAATCAGGACTTTCTTGCTCAAGAGACCCGGTTCGGGAAAATCCTCCTGAATCTATCCAAGGGGCAGGAAGAGCTAAGGACACTTATCATGGAGACTTTTGTCAGGAACAGTGCTGAGGATGAAAGGCTGGAACACCTACAAGCTGAGGTGGATGCATTGAAAGCCCAGATGCTGGGGCAGATGACTGCCGTTCAGGGTTTAACTCAAAGACAAGATGAGCTCGGGGTTCTCATCAACAAACTGCTTCAGGGCAACCAACTGGGGCAAACATCTAAGGGTAAAAAGCCAATCATCGTTCAACCACCTTTGAGACAAAGAGGCAAGGAGAAAGCTCCTCATATGGCTCCAGTATCACCAATTCAGCAGCAACTTCACCAACTTCAGACAGACAAGCCCAGGAGGCAGTTCACCCCGCTCAATATGTCGCCGTTTCAAGCTTTACAACGCCTGTTGAGATTGAACCTGATCACATTAAGGGATCATCCCCAGAACCCCAACACAGCACATCCTACTTACGATCCCAATAAAAGGTGTGCCTACCACTCTGCCTGTCCAGGACATAATGCAAACGAGTGTTGGGCTTTGAAAAACAAGATCCAGGACCTGATTGATGAAGGAGCACTGGAATTCACACAAGATGGTCAGGCTGAATTTTTCTACCATCCCTCCAAGGCTCACCATTTGAAGTGACAAGCCCTGAGACTAGAAATTTTTGTTCATTCGAATTTTCAAATTGTAATTTTCTTTTGATTGTTCAAACATTTACTCATTGTTAAAACATTGTTATTTCATTAATGCATCGCTTATGTCTATTTTGAATCAATATATTCGTATTCACTATACGCAAAGTATTTTCATATTTGTTCTGATGTCAACTCTCTCAATCAATAATTCTAAGCCTCTTGAGGGAGGATGACGAAAACAATACCATAATCTACAGTATGCTTTTGAACAGACCCCGCTGATGAGGTACAGGCATTGTTTCAATCCCTAAACACTGGAGTTATAAGGATGATAATCCCTCGTCAACCCCTCTGAGCCAAAGAAATAGGAGTTTTTCTTTTCGAAATTTAAAACCCTTTATCATAAACTGGGGCAGGGTATTTCTCTCAGTTGATCCAAGTGCATGACGAATAGCACCGAAGAGATCTTTACAAAACGAAGAAAGACAGTGATGGTTCCAAATAATCAATAAAGAAAGGCAGTCGTTATCTCAAAAATAAAAAACCCCTTAAGTCAAAACCCATGAAGGGGACTTACAAAATTGGGGCATCCCGCTGACTGTGATTCCAAAAAAGGAAACAGTTCAGGCAAAAAAAGAAAGGGATAACAAAAATCAGACAAGAAAGAGGTCATACAAACCCTCAACAAAAACAAAGATGACTGCCTATTTGAAATAAATTGTCAACATTCGAACCATCGCTGGTATATCAAAGCAAAGACTCAAACAAGGTCTAACGTAGGATCAACTGAGTTTAGGTTTGGAGAACATCACGAAGAGTGGGTGGGTACAAATAATTTGAGCCTTTATCCTTTGTTTCTTAAAACCATGAACCAGGCTACGTTATAACCCTTAAAAAGTCCTAGCTGAAGCATGGGTTAGTTCGAAAGCATACTGTTACGAAAGGTATCCTGACTCCTTAAGGCCTACGGTAAATACGGAGTTGACATCACGTTTTACAAACATTCACTTGTTTTATGAAAAAAGAATGCATTTTCAAAATCTTTGAGACAGACATAAGCCTTGCATTTTTAACATAACTTTGTTTGCATATGACTTTTTGTTTGAACAGCATAGAAATTCGCATGACGAAAGTCTAATGAACAAGAGTATCTCCAATCAAGGGGCACGACATGATCATGGTCTATCATCTGGGGCAGTTCAGTCAAGATTCGGAGAATCTCTCAAAGGCCAAATAGCCTGGGGCAAACCTCCGCTTGAGTCACTTGGGGCATTTCAACAACGAATCTGGCCTGATCAAACACCTTCTGGTGGCATGACAAAACAATTTCTAACAGGGGCAATTCCCTACATGCTGAAAGCACGGACATAGTCGAAAAATACTACGCACAATCAAAGACCCGCTAGGTTGACACACCTAGGCAAAAATAAGGGCTTCCCGGCGAACCAAAAGGGTTCGGGCAAAAACAAGGGATGAATATAAAAAAACTGTACACCCGGCAAGTCGAAAACCTGAAAAGGCGGCTTGGGCAAAAATGGGTATCCCGGTGGACTGAAAACCCGAAAGGGCGGTCCAGGCGAAAGTTAGGGATCAAAGCGTACGACTATGTCCTGTCATCTCGTCACCTGCCTACCAGAAGAAGGTTTAACCCTCAACAATTATCAGCATCCCACATGTGCCTCCCCCATAGAAACAGGGGCAATAACGGATGGTTTAAGCAATCTGATTGTTTCCGTCCTCCAAGGTACCAAGGTAGGTCCAGCTAAAGAACATGATCAGTACATCTTAATTCCCCAGAGAGTAAATGCATTCTTCTCCAAGCAGAGTTGATAAATCTCAAGGAAATTGGGTATGCTCCCGCAGATCCCAACATCCCCCAGCAGCAATACATATTCTTAACAAGCATCCCCGACAGTCTTGGTCTAAAGATTGTTCCCCGGCGGCATACACCAACGTTCAAAGGAATCACTTCCCCGCAGTCCAAAACTTCCCCAGGAGAGTCTAATCTAGTTCCCCAAGAAAGTTAGGAATCCATCTCCCCAAGCAGTAAGCTTATCCCCAGTAGATTCTGGAAGCTTATCCCTCGCAGAGCACGAACGCGTAGTCCGGCTTTATTTAAAGGGTTATTTCCGTAACGGGATATAACTGGGTTATCCTCAGCCAAAAGCCACGGAAAGGTCGTCGTCAACATAGTTCCTTCCTATCCCCAGCGAAGTCCATCAATACTTCCAACATGACAACGGTATCCTCAGCAGGTTATCAACAACTCAGTGAGGCATCTCTCTTCCCACAGAGTATTGCTTCCCAGTATGATCACTAGAGTATCTTTTCTCCCCGCAGAATCTTTCATTCGCCAAGTTTATTCCGCAACGGAGTCATCTTCTCTTACCGGTATCCTTGCAGTTATCATCCCCAGCGGAAGCAAAATCTATTCTTCAACATCAGCCCAGGATACGACTTCCCGGCACCCGTCAAGGATTCACTTTCCTAGACAAAAACATACAAGTCATGAAATATCACATACATCATTATAACATGCATAACACACTGCATCATACAAATCTCAGTTATGTTGAGAACATCATTGCTTGATCCATATCATGCATTGCATATGACTGACTTTTACCTTTCAGGAAAGATCCAGTTAAGTTCTCAAGCTACATTTCAAGACCTAGACCGGTTCAGTTAAATCGTCCCAAGATTTTCCTGATTGCTTATCCAGTCAAAGGCCTTCTCTGGTTCAGTTAAATCGTCCCAAGATTTTCCTGATTGCTTATCCAGTTGAAGACATTTCAAGACCTAGACCGGTTCAGTTAAATCGTCCCAAGATTTTCCTGATTTCTTATCCAGTCAAAGGCCTTCTCTGGTTCAGTTAAATCGTCCCAAGATTTTCCTGATTGCTTATCCAGTTGAAGACATTTCAAGACCTAGACCGGTTCAGTTAAATCGTCCCAAGATTTTCCTGATTGCTTATCCAGTCAAAGGCCTTCTCTGGTTCAGTTAAATCGTCCCAAGATTTTCCTGATTGCTTATCCAGTTGAAGACATTTCAAGACCTAGACCGGTTCAGTTAAATCGTCCCAAGATTTTCCTGATTGCTTATCCAGTCAAAGGCCTTCTCTGGTTCAGTTAAATCGTCCCAAGATTTTCCTGATTGCTTATCCAGTTGAAGACATTTCAAGACCTAGACCGGTTCAGTTAAATCGTCCCAAGATTTTCCTGATTGCTTATCCAGTCAAAGGCCTTCTCTGGTTCAGTTAAATTGTCTCAAGATTTTCCTGATGCTTATCCCTTTGAAGACATTTCAAGACCTAGACCGGTTCAGTTAAATCGTCCCAAGATTTTCCTGATTGCTTATCCAGTCAAAGGCCTTCTCTGGTTCAGTTAAATCGTCCCAAGATTTTCCTGATTGCTTATCCAGTTGAAGACATTTCAAGACCTAGACCGGTTCAGTTAAATCGTCCCAAGATTTTCCTGATTGCTTATCCAGTCAAAGGCCTTCTCTGGTTCAGTCAGATCAACCCTAAGATCTCCCTGATTCTTATCCCAGTAGAAGACACCCAAGATTTTTCTCAACGAGCGTTGTTGAGGTTAAAGTCGCCCAAGGCTCTCTTACCATTCATGCTAAGGAAGTAATCATCCCTGGTTCTTTCATCGCCGTTTGAAGCTCCAGACTCAGCTCCTGTAACCAGTCAGGACACATCAATACCAAGCATCTAAAAATCAGCTCTTGCAACGTGTCAGGTACTCATTTTTTGTTTTGCAGGTATGCAGGATCTCGCTAAGGAATCTCCTACGCGATCAACATCCAGATGGCATCTATAAGCCCATCATCCAATCCAGCAATCATCCAGATGGCATCTATAAGCCCATTCCACCCTCATTGCTAACATGTGAGCGCAAATTTCCGGGCACTCTAGTGTCCAATCATCTTTTACCCTCGGATTACGAAAGGCACGTCAGCCAATCTGCATCCTCAGGTCTAAGAAGATTGAACAGGGGCAACTGTTATACCCCAAAATTTGCCCTCCCATATTCCTCAAGAAATTGCCAAGCCAAGTCACAAAATTCCCCAAGGGTTGTGCAGTGCAATAGTCTCCCATACAGTCAAAATTAGGGTTTTGAGTCTGATCAAGAAAAGGAAGTTTTCAAAGGCTCAATCAAGTCTCATATGCTTACAAACATGGTCAAGCATCCTCATATCAAGTTTCAAGGCATTCAGCTCAAAATTGCACAGTAAAAACCCTAAATTGCACTACAGTCAACTGTAGGGGCAAAATGGTCATTTGACAGTCAAAAGTTCAAATTTTTGGTCAATATATCATTTTGAAGCCACAAACATCATTTGATCAATGCTTGATCATGATTCTCAAAATTTGGCTCAGAAATCATCAAAGATGCAAAAGTTGCTATATTTGGACAGCTGAAAAAGTCAACTGAAATTGACCAGGGCATAACTTTCACATGGATTATCAGAAAAATTCCATCCAAAGCTCATTTTGAAGAGAAAGACATTTCCTACAACTCATCTTCATACTTCAAGTCCAAGAAATGCTCTCACAAAAAGTTATCAATTTCAACATTATAGGTCATTTTCAAAAGTCAACAAAAAGGGACTTTAAGTCAAAGGCCATAACTTGAGATTGGTAAATCAAAATGACATGGGACCAAAGGCATTGGTTAAAGGACTCAAAGACCTTTCCAAAATGTCCAAGAACATGTGAAAATCTTAAAAATTGAGCAAGTTATGCCTTGTAGAAGTTGGGAAATTTTTGTGAAATGGCAAAAGTCAACTATCCTTGAAAATCCAATTTTTGACAAAAGGGCCCCATTTTTTCCACTTGGTTCATCCTTGTCATGCCACACACGTGTCCCATGGTTAATTTCAAGACCAAATATTGATTTTTTTATTTTATTTAATTTTTGATGATTTAATTCATTTTAATTCTTTGAAAATTCAAATAAAATTTAAAAACCAATGGAATAGTGTCATGTGAACTTGGACAATTTCTATGTATCATGAACCAACTCAAGAAATCAGGCTAGGGTTCATTTGCACACTAGGTCTAGGTTTTGGCTAAAAAGGAGGAAAAATGGTTAAGAGTGAAAACCCTAAGACTAATTCCTTCATGAGCTTGAATCTAGGTCAAAGAGTAAGCCAATTCCATTCCATTATGATCACTGAGTCCAACCCTAACCATAACACAGCAAAAGGCTCGCTCAAAAGTGGATTGGAACTTTGAAAAATAAGCCATATATTGCAAATCTGAAATCAAGGTTAGGGACAGTTTTAAGCCTCAATTTTTTTCCTAATAGCATCCTGGACAAATTCTGAACGCATCTCAATCCCTAGCATCAATCAAAACGCAAGGAGGTGGTGGCTACAACTCAAACTGTACAGCAAAATTATTGAAATCGTGCATCATTTTTTAAGCATCCTTTGCACTTTTTCTTTGTGGATTCTTGTTCCTTATGAAGTTCTAAAGCTGACCATGGTATTTAATTGAACAATCATGCATCATATGAGATTTTGCCATAACCAATTTCTAGGGTTGCAGGTTTTTTAATTTAGGGGTTTTCAGTCCAGGAACAATTAGCCCATGAAAGTCACACCATTACATTCCAGGCATCTGGACGAAGAGAATGAGATGCTTGCGATTAATTTCTGATTCACGTAGCTCTATTCGTTATTTCTCCAAAAGTCCCCTAACACCACACTTGCAAAACCGTGGCCAATGTGTTTTCTTTTTACAGGGATGAGGATGATGATGTCGTGTCATCCAGGGACAGGCCAGTTCAAATCTCGCGCGCAGTTCAAATAGCACTAACCTTTTTCTTTTATATTGTTTATTGACTATTATATATTAATTGAAATCAAAGTGGCTCAGCTGGCAGGTACCAACGCATATGACTCTCATGACCTGGGTTCAAGTCCCAGGTCTGGCAAAAGTTCAATATTATTTTTCACAAGTGAATCCCATGCAATGCTGGAATGAAGATGCACCATACACCCAGGACCAAGCCTTGACACGTCTTCCTGGAGATCAAACTAAAGGCTTAGATTTGAGAGACACGCTGCACTTGGTCAAAGGCATCACACCTGAGCCAAAAAGTCAATGGACTTCAAAGCTAATGGGCCAGAAATTCCAGGCTTGGACCCTCCAAATTGGGGTTACCCCCCCTGGTTTGCATTTTTTATATTTTTCTTATTACCTTTATTTTTGCTATTTTATTTACTTTATTGTTTCAATATAATTAGTTTATTTTTCTATAAAATATAAAAACATTCAAAAATCAGAAAATATAAAAAAATATGATATTTATTTTATTATGATTATTTTCTTGTAAATAATTGCATGTAAATAAATTTAGTATTAAATAGGTTTTAATTTTAATTCTTTTTAATAACTAAAAATCCAAAAATATAGAATTAGGTTTAATAACTTTTTATTCCTTTTTAATTTTCCCTTTTTTTCATAATAATAATATTACTTATTTTATTTTCATAATTAAATTGTACATAAATTAACTTAGGTTTAATTTAGGTTATATTTTAATATTTTCATAACAAACTTAAAAAACATTAGAATTAGGGTTAGTTAATTTTAATTAATTCTTTTTTCTGTTAAATCTTAAAAAACATAAAAATACATAAAACATTTTCCTTTAATTTTAATTTTAATTCCTTATTAATAATATTTTGCAAAAGGGTCCAACGCCCTCGTTCGTAATTTATTTAATTTCGCATATTTATTTTTATTTCATTCAAATAATCATGTACCTCTCCCAAAGCCATGTAACTCGGACAATTTAACTTCTCGCACTTTTCAATTTCGTTATTTACTTTGCTTTATTTACTTTTCTGTCAAATCGGGTCCGGTTTAATTCTGGCGATGTGGACCCGCGCCATTTGTAATAGTTTAGAATTTACTTTTCCCGCAAATATTAACTGTTAACAAAAGCATGAAAGAATGAATGACCTCAAATAAAATCAAGCGTAGATCACAATGAACATGACAAGACAAATATCCATGAAAACGACACACGAATCGCACACACCACCCCTAGGGTACGCCTCACTGTTGCCTTGCCTCGAAAGGTGATCGTCGAGTAGAGGACGTCTTAGTAAGTCCTCATGATCCGGGAACCTGGCATGAGGGTAGCTTCTAAGGTGTCTTCCCATTGCTCTGGTGATCACCATGTCCCTACAAACTCGAATTGACCCGAACACCTCCAACGGTGGTGCTACCTACCTCTCAATGGTGGAATGGTACTACTTTAAAGGACATTTACACAGACGAATTCCTTAGGGTAGGTAGGTTCTCGTAGATACTTGCTCTCTAATTTCAAACAAATCAAAATACTTTTCACACCAACACTTTCAAGAACTTTCAAAACAAACTTTTCAAACACTCTGACGTACGAGTTAAATTGAAACTTTTCAAAGAATATTTTTGAAACCCACAATTGAAAAGCAAACAAACAATTTTGAAAACACATTGAGCAAGTATCTAAGAGCCCATGGATAACCATGGATAGAAAGGGTGCTAACACCTTCCCTTTCTATAACCTACCTCCCGAACCGAGAGCAATCTCTATAAAGGAATTTTTCTGTGCTTTTGTCCTTTCCATTTGGAGAAAATAAAAGACGGTGGCGACTCTTGCTTCCGCGACATTTCGCGAACCAGCTTTAAAACAGTCCGTTCCAGATCCACCGATTACAGTGACGGTCGTCACGAAGGTGTGACGGTCTTCACAAGGCAAAAATGCGTGTTACGCTCGTCACGAGGGTGTGACGGTCGTAACACGTTCAATGTCATTAATGAGAAGACCGTTACAGGACCGTTGGAGATGTTTATATATTTTTATATATCTTTTATTATTTTCTTAATATTTTAAGTTTAAAATATTTTAATTAATTAGAGTTTTGAAATATTTTTAAGTATTCTAATAATTAAAGTTCTGAAATGTTATTTACTAACACATAATGAAATAATATTTACGTGAAAATACAAACAGTAAATTAAAGGAAATAAACAGTATGCTGAAAATGAAAAGGAATGAAAAAAATAAAATAAACTTGGTACTTGATAAATAATTGAATTAATTCATAAAAATTGTTTCGAAATAACTAAAAATAAAAATGATAAAATGCTAAAATGACTAGAATAAAATGCTAAAATAACTAGAATCCCTCCCACACTAAAACTAAACAGTGTCCCCACTGTATGTACAAATGCGAGAGAAAAGAATAAGATAACAAAGGCAACTCTAGCCACGGGGAGGCGGGAACATATGCTGGTGCATGAAATCCAGCTGGTCGGTCACCAAATCCATGAAAGCGATGAAGTCCACCCGGAGAGATGTAAGCTCGCCCCGCATTTCAGTAATTTCTTCATGCAAAGAGTGCAGGGTAACAATAGGTGAAGGCGGTGGTGGAATCTCTAGAGCCTGGGTGGCGGTCTCAGTGGAAGCTGCCTGCTGTTCCCATGGATCTGGGAACTCATGGTATCCCGGTGGTGTGGCAGGGTCTTCATCAGCATTATAAGTGTTTGGTACTTCGTAAATGTCAACAGTAGAAGGAGACGAAGGCGGTGTAGTAGGATGGTGGAGGTCAAAAAGCCATTTTGCTCTATTATGCACACTAGTGATAGGGTTCGGGAGCGTAAACTGGTGGACAATCTCATGATTAATTAACAGCTCAAATTGATCTGGCCCTAGGTTCCCGATAAAGCTAGTGTTAAAGCAGAATTCAATGTTCATCGACTTTATTCCATAGTGCGGGGCTGATCCAAGCATAGGCCTACGGAGTCCAATTGCATTTGATAGCATAGTGACTAAACCACCCAACAGGATTGGTGCATTTGGAGTCTGGATGATACGCTCCATGTTAGCTAGCATATAAGCGGCACCGTTTACCGGACGGCTCTGGGATGCACAATACATAATGAAGAGCTCATCGCGGGACACAAATGTAACATTCTGCTGTTTACCAAAAAGGGTATGAGCGATGATCTTGTGAAAGTACCGGATAACCGGGTTGTGGATGCACTCAGAATAAAGGTCAGACGGCTCTGGATGGTTATTTCCAGCAATGCTGCCCCAGAAAAAATCAAGATCAAAATCAAGCAAGAGGTTCTCCTGGGTCATAGTGATAACATCAGGTCCAAAAGGGAACCCTAGCAGGTGGCTAAACTCCCCGAGGTTATAAGTGTAGTCCATGTCAAACATCCTGAAAGTGATCAACCCACGGTTGAATCCTATCCCGTGATTTGGAATGAAGCTCAGGGTGCTCAGGAACTCAAGGGTAAGCTTCTTGTAAGTGCAGTACCGTCTTCGGATAGGAGCAGTGTCCCAGCCAATCTGATGTAGCAAATACATGACACTCTCACGAATGCCAAGAACAGTCATAACATGGTCATCAGCGTAGATTGTAGGGCACATTTCCCGCTCAGCCAGATCCTCAAAGTGTCTTCTTTGGTGTCTGCTTCTCAAAGTGACATTCATGAAGTTTACACGTGCCATAGAGCTAAATATGAAAGAAAAATAATTACCCCCTGAAAATATTTAATAAATGTTTGAAAAAACTAAGTTAGTATTTTCAGGTTAAGAATTTGCCGAAGTTAAATCAAAAAGAAAAAGAAAGTTTAAAGCGAAAATAAAAATAGAAGAAAATAGAAAGGAGTAAGAGATGCAATCATGAAAATTTTAAAGATTAAGAAAAAGAAAAGAAAAAGAAAAACATGTTAAAACAGTAAAAATAATTAAAATAAAACACGGGTTGCCTCCCACGAAGCGCCTTTATTTTATGTCGACGGCTCGACAGATAATACCTATTTAGTTAGGTATCGGGGTAGGTGGCTCACTTAACTGAAGATAAGCCGAATAGTTGATATTTCCGAAGTTAAATTAGTGCTTTAGGCGTTGGCCATTGACTATAAATGGTTCGATATAATTTCCTTTAATTTCTATTGCACCACTTGGGAAAACTTTGTTAATTTCGAATGGTCCTGACCATCTGGAACGTAGTTTTCCCGGGAAAAGTTTCAGTCTAGAGTTGAATAGGAGTACGATGTCTCCTTCCTTAAATTCTTTCCGCGAGATACGCTTATCGTGCCATTTTTTTGTTCTTTCCTTATAGATTCTAGCATTTTCATAAGCGTCTAGACGCAATTCTTCTAATTCATGGATATCTAATACTCGTTTCTCGCCAGCAATCTTGTAATTTAAGTTAAGGGTTTTAATGGCCCAATAAGCTTTATGTTCTAATTCTACTGGCAAATGACAAGATTTTCCATAAACTAATTTAAACGACGTTGTTCCGATAGGGGTTTTAAAAGCTGTCCTATATGCCCAAAGAGCATCATTTAGCTTGGAGGACCAGTCTTTTCTGGATGTGGCTACGGTTTTCTCAAGGATTTGTTTTATCTCCCTATTTGACACTTCCACTTGTCCACTCGTTTGAGGATGGTATGGTGTGGCTATGCGATGTTTAACGCCATATTTGGAAAGTAATTTTTTGAAAATTCTAGAGATAAAATGGGAACCACCATCACTGATTACTAGTCTTGGTACACCGAATCGTGGGAAGATAATATGCTTGAATAGTTTTAGTACCACTCGTGTATCATTTGTGGGTGCGGCGAAGGCTTCAATCCATTTTGATATGTAGTCAACTGTTGTACCCCAAAATTTGCCCTCCCATATTCTTCAACGATTTGCCAAGACAAGCTACAAAATTCCCCAAGGGTTGCACAGTTCAAGGGTCTCCTAAACAGTCAAAATTAGGGTTTTTGTTCTGATCAAGAAAATGAAGTTTTCAAGGGCCCAATCAAGTCTCACATGCCTACAAATATGGTCAAGCATCCTCATACCAAGTTTCAAGACTTTCAGCACAAAATTGCACAATCAAAAACCCTAATTGCACTACAGTCAACTGCAGGGGCAAAATGGTCATTTGGCAGTCAAAAGTTCAAATTTTTGGTAAACATCTCATTTTTAAGCCACAAACATCATTTGATCAATGATTGATCATGATTCTCAAAGCTTGGCTCAAAAATCATCAAGATGCAAAAGTTTCCTTATTTGGACAGCTGAAAAAGTCAACTGTAAATTGAACAGGGCATAACTTTCACATGGATTATCAGAAAAATTCCATCCAAAGCTCATTTTGAAGAGAAAGACATTTCCTACAACTCATCTTCATACTTCAAGTCCAAGAAATGCTCTCACAAAAATTTATCAATTTCAACATTATAGGTCATTTTCAAAAGTCAACAAAAAGGGACTTTAAGTCAAAGTCCATAACTTGAGATTGGTTAATCAAAATGACATGGGACCAAAGGCATTGGTTAGAGGACTCAAATACCTTTCCAAAATGTCCAAAAACATGAGCAAAGCTTAAAAATTGAGCAAGTTGTGCCTTGTGGAAGTTGGGAAATTTTTGAATATTTTGAAAAGTCAACATTGATTCAAATGACCTAAAATTGCTAATGGGCCTATTTTTCTTCCACAATTCATTATCCAAGGCATGTGCACGACCGTTAGGCCCAAAGGGAAGTTTTTCTTCATTTTTTATTTATTTATTTGAATTTTTATTAATAATAATTCATTTAAATCAATTAAATACATGAAAAATAATTAACCTAAGTTTTTCAATCTTTTTGTGCACATAATATCTTCAAAAATTCGTGCATGATCAGATATGGAAGAATTGGAATTGATTGGATATGATTTGTACAAAAAAGTGCATGAAAAATATTGAAAAAAGATCTTTGAAAATCAAATCTCAAAAACCATGAATGCCAAGGATTTGGATTGTTTTCTTTGACCTAATTCACTCATACATATACAAGCAAGCAAGACCTAATGCCATGAACCACTAAGCTGCGCAGAAAACACCATTGGCAAACTTGAAAATTATCAAAAAATCTCAAAACTGAAAACAGGGTTAGAGGTCGTTTCAAGCCACAAAACTCTTTCCATTGCATTCCTAGGACATCAAGCAATCTTCCTGGATCAAAAGCATCAATCCTAACCCTTTGAATCACTGTACAGAAGCCAAGCTTTCTTCACTTTTTCTCATAATCGTATTTTACATTCTATGCATATTCATGGCATTTTATTTATAGATTCATACTCAGTGATGTGTTTTAAAGCTAACCATATGATTTGATTGGATTTTCATGCACTGTATGCAAAGATGCCATGGTCGATATTTAGGGTTTTCAGAACCTCAAATTGGGGGTTTTAAAATAAGGAAAAATTGGAGCACAAGACTTGGACCACTGAAACAAACACGATGAGACGATCATGAATCTACCCTCGCGCCTAATTTATGAGGCCTTATGGCCTGTTCGCTATTTTCTGTAAAGATGCTTTCTGAAACGGTGTAAAAACTGTTGCCTATGTTTTATTGTGTTTTCAGGAAAAAACAACATGAGGAAGATGATGAAGTGGAAGGCGTTGATTGGACCATTTAAATGCTTCGCGCATTTTTGGAGCCACTGACCACTTTTCTTTCATAATAATTGTTAGTTATTTTATGATAAACACGCGTTGGATGGTTCAGTGGTAGGCTTAAGCAATGGTAACGTTCAGGACCTGGGTTCGAGCCCCAGGTCCTCACCCCCTTTCCATATCTTTTTTCAACTAATGTTCGTATGCAGATTCAACGTGGTAGACGCACCATACACCTTCAAGATCAGGCTGTTCACGTGGCCAATGGATTCAATCAAGGGTTCAGATCTCAAGAACAGGATGCACCCTAGTCAATGCTCCCACACGTTGCATGGAAAAGTCAACGAGGCCATGCTGATTTGGGCTCAAAATTGATGGGCTTAACCTCCATATTAAGGGGCAGACCCCCTAGGTTTGCAATTCTTTCTACTTTCTTTATTTTTTTTATTTTTCTATTTTCTTTTTAATTATTGTTTTGTTCAATTAATTTATTATTTTCATAAAAAACATAAAACACCAAAAAATCAGAAAAGAGAAAAAATATAATAAATATTTTATTTTAGTATTTTTATAAATAAATTACATTAATTAAATTTAGTTATTAAATTAGGTTTAATAATAATGTTTCCTTAATAAATTTAAAATTTGTAGAACTAGGGTTTTTGATAATTTTTTATTCTTGTTTTTTTCATAATAATCAAATATTTAATATTATTTATTTTTATAAATTAAATTACATATAAAATAATTAGGGTTAATTTTAGGTTAAAATTTCAACATTTTTCATAATAAAACAAAAATTGTAGAATTAGGGTTAGCATTTATTTTATTTAATTCTTTTTCATTAAAATCACAAAATACCAAAAAATACCAAAAAGACAATTTCTTTTCCTTTAATTTTAAATAATTCATCGTTTAATTTAATTTTGCAAAAAGGGTCCAACGCCCTCGTTTAATTCTCATTTAATTCGCGCATTTATTTTATTTATTTTAAATATTTATGTATCTCTCCCAAAGCCTTGTAATTAATTTTCTTGCATTTTACTTTTCTTTACTTTCTTTATTTTCTGTCAAATCGGGTTCAAGAAATTTTGGCGATGTGGACCCGCGCCTTTTGTAATAGCTTTAGAACTTTACTTTTCTCGCAATTTTTTAACTGTTAATCAAGGCATGAAAGAATGTATGGACAAAAATAAAAACAAGCGCTAGATCACCAATAACATGACAAAAGACAAAATATCTGAAAATGACACACAAATCGCACACACCACCCCTAGGGTACGCCTCACTGTTGCCTTGCCTCGAAAGGTGATCGTCGAGTAGAGGATGTCTTAGTAAGTCCTCATGATCCGGGAACCTGGCATGAGGGTAGCTTCTAAGGTGTCTTCCCATTGCTCTGGTGATCACCATGTCCCGAACCTCGAATTGACCCGAACACCTCCAACGGTGGTGCTACCTACCTCTCAATGGTGGGATGGCACTACTTTAAAGGACATTTACACAGACGAATTCCTTAGGGTAGGTAGACGACTCTAGATACTTGCTCTAATTTCAAAACAAATCAAAAATACTTTTCACACCGACACCTTTTCAAAAAGCTTTCGAAAGCAATTTTTCAAACACTCTTGAGGACCGATACAAGAGTCGAACTGGAATTTTCAAAGAAAATTTTTAAAACCCACATTGAAAAGCAAACAAACCTTTTTGAAAACACAATGAGCAAGTATCTAAGAGCCCATGGATAACCATGGATAGAAAGGGTGCTAACACCTTCCCTTTCTATAACCTACCTCCCGAACCGAGAGCAATCTCTTTAAGGAATTTTTCTGTGCTTTTGTCCTTTCCATTTGGAGAAAATAAAAGACGGTGGCGACTCTTGCTTCTGCGACATTTCGCGAACCAGCGTTAAACGGTCAGTTCCAGATCCACCGATCACAGAACTGGCGACTCTGCTGGGGAAGATTTATAAAGTGAGGTGTACCTTAGGGATAGTTCATAACTGTGTTTTCAATTGTATTGATTTGCTTGCTTTATTATTGTGGGACTATCTTGGGAGTGCTATAGATCCTAACCCGGATCTGGGGGATACCTTCTTAGAAAGTAGCAACAAGACTGTGAGGGAACTGTGCGGGGTATACCGACATGGTTGAAACAGTCTGCTACGTTGATGTGACACTTTGGTGTGTACCGGTAACCCTTGAGTTCAGTCAAGGAGAGTACGGGGCCTCCGCGTGGTGTCGTGAAGCATCAACAGACCTTAGGAACCTTAATTGAACCATCTTGGCCTCTTTAGGGTAGTGAGATAACTGACTTTGGTGCAGTCCGAGGTTGGTTGATACTCGATACTACACTCAATTGAGGGTTGCTTTCCTGGAATATTTTGGTCGCCAGTTCAGTGGCTAAATCGAAACGATGAACAATGAAAGAAATCCCGTGATATTGGGACCCTTAGAACCCGGTTACTTTGATAGGACAGGTTGAACCCACCAACTTCAAGAGGGTACTACCCAGACCCCATGCTGGCCTTAAACCCTAAGGGCTTGTCTTGTGTGCCTTGTGTGCCTTACATGTTTGTCTTTGTAAATATCTGTGGTGTGTTTAATCATAGCATCATGACATCATCCAGCATCATATGCATTGACTAACCATTTCAGGGGTTCGAATTTTCATCTTTGTTCTTGTTTTGTAGGACATGGAAACCGTTCGTAGAAAGACAATTCAAATCAGTCTTGTAAGGATCCCTCCTCAGCTTAAGGAACTTATATCCAGGATTCCCGAGAACTCTTCATTCAGTGAAAGACATGGAAGTCTCATCAGCTTGGTCAATACCAACATTGAGGAAGATATGATCAAGGTCCTGTTCCAGTTCTTTGACCCTCTGCATCACTGTTTCACCTTCTTAGACTATCAGTTGGTACCTACATTGGAGGAGTTCTCCCGGCTCCTGAAGATCCCTATCCTTGATCAACTACCCTACAACGGTATGGAAAAGGAACCTAAGTTTGAAGAGATTGCTAAGGCCTTACACCTACAGTCATCTGACCTCAAGGGACATTGGGAAGTTAGAAGTGGTATCAAAGGGTTCTTAGCCAGGTTTCTGTTTGAAAAGGCCCATGAATGTTGGAACTCCCTTGACTTGCAAGCTTTTGAAGAAGTTGTGGCCCTCCTCGTCTATGGTTTGGTGTTGTTCCCTAACCCAGATCAGCTTATAGATATCAGTGTTGTCCAGATCTTTATGTCCAGGAATCCTATACCTACGTTGCTGGGGGACATCCTTCACTCATGTTACACTCGAACCATGAGAAAAAGAGGTGTCCTTATGTGTTGCACTCCTCTCCTGGGAAGGTGGTTTATTTCGCACCTTCCACAATCAGTTTTGAAGAATGAGCAGGGTTTGAGATGGTCACAACGGTTGATGACTCTTACACATGCAGATATACATTAGTGCCCTAGGTCCAGAGAAGATGTCACTATCATTGACCGTTGCGGGGAGTACCCTAATGTTCCTTTACTTGGAATCAGAGGAGGTATTACTTACAGCCCATGCCTGGCTTGGAGACAGTTTGGTTATGCTCGGAGGGATGGTCCCCATGACATGTTAATTCCTGACATAGTTTTTGACTTCGACAACGATACTCAAGGACTTCGCCAGAGATTTATCAGAGCCTGGAGGATGCCCAGTAGGATAGACAGCAAGACACTGGGGCACAGGAACTCCATCCCGTTGGAACCTTATCTCAAGTGGGTACGAGCCCGCTCCCAGAAGTTAGTGATGCCTTATCCTCATATGCTCCCCGTGATCAAAGAGCCAGTCTTGGAAGGAGAAGTGTCCTACACTATTCAGCACCCTGATATGCCCACATCCTGGGAAGAGATGCAGAAGAGCTGGATCCAGCTTAAGGAAGAACGGAATTCTCTTGAGACCAGTCTACATGCCAGTGAAAAGAAGGTCTTGGAGCTCACCCGCCTGTTGCATGAGGAGAGGAATCTCAACACTTACATAGCTCCAAAGAGGATGCGTAGTGTATTTTGGGATTGATTTGCTTTTGTATTATTTTTCCCATGAGGCTTTGATGTACTGAATAATTATTTCCTTAATAATAACGTGTGTTCCTTTTTGTCTACAACAAATTTGAACTTTCGAACCCTTGAATACATTGCATAAACACATCTCATTCATCATGTGCATAGCAGGTTTTCCTCTTTTCAGGTTGCTTACAGTTCTTCGCTGTTTATTTCAGCATCATGAATCCTGACTCATCATCAACTGAGACATCCATCAAAGCTCTTCAGGCGCAGAATGCGCAATTTCAGGAATTAATCAAGGGTTTGGCTCAAGGCCAAGAAGAGTTGAAGGCTCTGCTCCTGAAGAAGGAGAAGAAGAAGAAGAGAAGAACTGTTCTAGTCAACTTGGGCCGAAGGTTTGGCAATGCTCTGCAGCATGAAGAGGCTGGTTCTTCTGTTGGCAAGAGTACTCCTCAGACAGAAAAGGGTCCTAGTCCGGTAGTCTCTGACAACGAGACTGATTTTGATGAAGAACAATATCCTCCGACAGAAGACCGTTACAAGCAGCTGGAAGATAGGTTGAATTCTATGGAAATACAACAGGTACCTGGGCTGGATTTTGGAGATCTGGGTTTGTCTACTGGTGTGATTATTCCTCGGAAGTTCAAAGCACCATCTTTCACTAAGTATGACGGGGCGTCTTGTCCCAAGCTACATCTCAGGTCCTATGTTCGGAAAATCCAACCGTACTCAGCGGATAAGAATTTGTGGATCCACTTCTTCCAGGAGAGTCTTTCAGGGACTCATCTCGAATGGTTCTATCAGCTGGATGGGACCAAGGTTCGCAACTGGGAGGAGTTGGCTACTGCTTTCTATAAGCAGTATCAATATAATGCCAACCTTGCCCCTACACGTACTCAACTCCAGGGTATGTCGCTAGGTTCAAGCGAAGGTTTTAAAGAGTACGCTCAGAAGTGGAGAGACCTGGCTGGCAGGGTGCAACAACCGTTGACTGATCGGGAGTTGGTAGACATGTTCTTGGGGACCCTATCTGGGCCGTTTTTCAACCATCTTATCGGGAATTCGTCTGCAGGGTTCACTGATCTGATTCTGACTGGAGAGAGAATTGAGGCTGGGTTGAAGTCTGGAAAGATTCCGAAGGGTGCATCATCTAGTTCTGAAAAGAAACCCTTCAAAAAGGAGGCTAGTGCTGTATACGGTTCCAAGAGATCAGAGAGATATGAGCGCCGCCAATCGGTCAGTGCGATAATGATTGCTAAGCCTGCTGCCGCTCCTCGGCCAACCAATCCTCAAAGGGCTGAAAGACCCCGGAGAGAGTTCACCCGTTTGAGCATGACCTTGTCGCAGATCTTACCACAGTTGCTCTCAACCAACCTAGTGACTGTCAGAGAGGCGCCGAAGTTTCCCAATACTAAATCTCCTAAGTACAACTCAAATGCTCGTTGTGCTTACCATTCAGATAGCCCGGGGCATTCTACTGATGACTGTTGGGCATTAAGGAGTAAGGTGCAAGACCTTATCGACGCAAAGGAGATACAATTCGAGGCGCCTGAGAGGCCGAATGTGGTTACTGCCCCTATGCCTCAGCATGGGGTAAATGCTGTTGACGAAGATGTTTACGCTGTTTCTGTGGATGATCTAGCCACTCCTCTGAAGACTGTCAAGAGGAACCTGCTGCTGGCCGGTTTATTTCTGGGTTGCAGTGAGGGTTGCCTGTTCTGTGCTGTTTCCCTATCTGGTTGCCCCTTGCTGAAGTTAGGCATCCAAAGCCTAATGGATAGCAAGGAGATTTTGTTTAAGAAGTCTGCTGTTCAGTTGGTTCCGGTGGAAGAAGTTTCTGTGGTTACCATCTTCAATAATCCAATCAAGGCTCTCCCGAAGAAGCCTGTTCAAATCATGACTGTTGCACCTGTGGTTATCACTGTTCCGAGGCCTCTGCCCTATGTATCTGATAAAGCTGTCCCCTGGCATTATGGGGCAGATGTGTACGTAAATGGGATTAAACAAGAGTTCAACACTGGCGCTAGTATCTGCGATATCACTGGTCCAGCCAAGGTTACCCGTAGTGGTAGGCTCTTCTCGCCTGACATTGCACCGCCTGCTGCTCGAAGACCCCTCCTCATAACACCTACAAGTGTACCTGTTCCTGTTGCTGACCAAGTTGTTTCCCCTGCTGCAGAGTCATCCAATGCTCGGGGCAAAGGAATTGAAGTTGAGCCTGCCCAGATGGAGGCACCTATACCCATAACTACTGAGGCCTCCCAGCAAGAGATGGAGGAAATCTTGAAAATTATAAAGAAGAGTGACTTCAATGTTGTGGAACAGCTGGGGCACACGCCCTCCAAAATCTCCATGCTCTCTTTATTGCTGTGCTCCGAGGCCCATGCTAAGGCCTTAATCTCATTTCTCAAGACGGCCCATGTTCCACAGGAGACATCTGCAGTTCAGTTCACTGATTGCGTAGCAAATCTGACAGTAGACAATGGCCTGGGTTTCTCAGATGCTGACCTGACTGCAAAGGGAAGAGACCACAATGATGCTCTGCATATCTCTATCGAATGCAGGGGCACTACTCTGGCACATGTATTGGTGGATACTGGTTCGTCCTTGAATGTGCTACCCAAGAAGGCTTTAGACCGTTTAGATTGTGAAGGCCTGGAATTAAAACCCAGCAATATCATCGTCAGAGCCTTTGACGGTTCAAAAAGGATGGTTCATGGAGAGGTTGACATTCCGATTCGTGTGGGCTCTCAGGTGTTTGACTCTACTTTTTATGTGATGGATATCCGTCCATCTTACTCTTGTCTATTAGGTCGACCTTGGATCCATAAAGCTGGGGCAGTGACCTCTACCTTGCACCAGAAGCTGAAGTACCCTGTCAGAGGGAAGATCGTCACTGTGCAAGGAGAGGAGGAATATATGGTAAGCCACCTGAATTCCTTCAGATACATTGAGATGGATGGGGAGCTTATTGAAACCCCCTTTCAGCATTTCGAGGAGGTGCTTCCAATTGCAGCAGCAGCAGAAGAAATTGTTCCTTTGAAGATGGCCTCCCTGAAGGATGCCCGGGCTGTGGTTCAAAAAGGTGAATGTGCTAACTGGGGCAGGCTTCCAGACTTTACACAGAAGACTGACAAATTTGGGCTGGGTTTTACTGCAGAGGGTCAGAAAGCTATGCGGAAAGCGAAGATCGGAAGACCTCTTGTGTTCATTACAAATCCAGGAGTGAACGCTGTTGGGGAAGACAACGAAGTGGATGAAGCAGAATTCAATAGCTGGATCTACCCGACGTCCGAAGGCGGATTGAACAATTGGATTGCTAAAGACCATACTCCTGTTACCTTTGTGACGCAGTAATAAATTTCTTTGTTCCATTATTTTGTAATAAACAATAAATAAACTATATGGCCCGGTGTCTTACCCGAGGCACCGTGGTTTTATTTGTGAGGGCATAAAAATTGTCATTTCATATATCATGAATGAAAATATTGGACGTTTTCTCGCATTACAAATCTTATGCTCCTTTTCTGTCTTTCTTTCTTTTACATATATTTCAAAACAGCTGTATTTACACACACACACTCACTCATACAGGTTTCAATCCACTCTGGATCTCACTGATAACGACTCTGCTACTGACAATTATGACTTCGAAAATCCGATCAACTTAGCCGAAGACGAAGGTGAAAATGATTGCGAAGTGCCTGGCGAGCTTGCAAGACTGTTGCTTTAGGAAGAGAGGGCAATTCAACCACACGAAGAGCCAGTGGAAACAATAAACTTGGGTACTGAAGCAGACAGGAAAGAGGTAAAGATTGGTGCTAACCTAGAGCTCAGCGTGAAGCAACGGTTGACTCAGATGCTACATGATTATATGGAGATCTTTGCCTGGTCCTACGAAGACATGCCCGGGTTGGATACCGATATTGTGGTCCATCACTTACCTACTAAGGAAGATTGCCCTCCAGTGAAACAAAAGGTCCGTCGGATGCGTCCAGAGATGTCTGAGAAGATTAAAGCCGAGGTTATGAAACAGTTTGACGCTGGGTTCCTTGCAGTGACTTCTTACCCTCAGTGGGTTGCTAATGTGGTGCCAGTACCGAAGAAGGACGGTAAGGTCAGAATGTGTGTCGACTACAGGGATCTGAACAGGGCCAGCCCCAAAGATGACTTCCCTTTACCTCACATTGACGTCCTTGTCGACAATACAGCTCAGCATAAGGTGTTCTCTTTCATGGATGGCTTCTCAGGTTACAATCAAATCAAGATGGCACCTGAGGACATGGAAAAAACTACATTTGTTACTCAGTGGGGCACCTTCTGTTACAAGGTCATGCCATTCGGGTTGAAGAACGCTGGGGCAACCTACCAACGCGCCATGATTGCTTTATTTCATGACATGATCCATCATGAGATAGAAGTTTATTTCGATGACATGATCGCCCGATCCCAGACTGAGGAAGAGCATCTAGACCATCTGCAGAAGTTATTTGACCGGTTGAAACTATACAAGCTAAGGTTGAACCCGAACAAGTGCACCTTCGGGGTAAGATCTGGGAAGTTGTTAGGCTTCGTGGTAAGCAACAATGGCATTCAAGTGGACCCTGCTAAGGTTAAAGCTATTCAAGAGATGCCAGTTCCTAAGACAGAGAAAGAGGTCAGAGGCTTTTTAGGACGTCTGAATTACATTGCTCGCTTCATCTCACACCTAACTGCTACCTGTGAGCCAATCTTCAAGCTGCTGAAGAAAGATCAGGTAGTACGTTGGAATGATGAATGTCAGGCTGCTTTCGACAGAATCAAGGAGTATCTCCAAGAACCACCTATCCTTATGCCACCGGTTGAAGGGAGACCTCTGATACTATATCTGACAGTACTCGATAACTCAATGGGGTGTGTGCTAGGGCAGCATGACGAGTCTGGCCGAAAAGAGCACGCCATTTATTACCTTAGCAAAAAGTTTACCGACTGTGAGACCCGATACTCACTGCTTGAGAAAACTTGCTGCACTTTGGTATGGGCTGCTCGCTGGCTGAGACAGTATATGCTGACTCACACTACCTTGTTGATCTCAAAGATGGACCCTATAAAGTACATATTCGAAAAGCCTGCTCTGTCTGGGAGAATTGCAAGATGGAAAATGATCTTGACGGAATACGACATTCAGTACACAACCCAGAAAGCCATCAAGGGAAGTGTATTGGCAGACCACTTGGCACATCAAGCTGTAGATGACTATCAGTCAATGAACTTCGAGTTTCCGGATGAAAGCATCATGATTGTGACTGATTGTGAAGTACCTGGACCGGATGAAGGACCTGAGGAGGGATCCCGATGGTCTATGCACTTTGACGGAGCCTCCAATGCTTTGGGTAACGGTATCGGCGCCATAATCATATCACCTCAAGGTACTCATACTCCACTCACGGCCCGACTATGTTTCAACGGTACCAACAACATGGCGGAGTATGAGGCGTGCATCATGGGTCTTCAAGCTGCGATCGACCTAAGGATTAAGTTTCTGAGTGTCTTCGGAGATTCCGCTCTTGTGATCAATCAGATCAAAGGAGAGTGGGATACGAAACATCCGAATCTTATCCGTTACAGAGAATATGTGTTGACCCTGATCCCCCACTTTACAGAGATAACCTTTGAACACTTTCCAAAAGAAGAGAATCAGCTGGCGGACGCGTTAGCTACAATGTCTTCTATGTTCAAGGTCAAATGGGACAATGAGGCTCCCCGGATCATCATCTGGAAACTGGACGAATCGGCATACTGTTGCGATCTCGAGACTGAATTGGTGACTGAGAAGCCTTGGTACCATGAGGTGAAGAGATATCTGGAAGCTCAGGAATACCCTGAAGGTGCATCTGTCAATGATAAGAAGTTCCTGAGAAGATTCGCGGCAAAGTTCTTCCTTAGCAACGGCATCTTGTATAAGCGAAACCATGATTCAACCTTACTGCGTTGTGTGGATAAAACTGAAGCAGAAAGGATCATGGAAGAGCTACATGAAGGGACCTTTGGTACGCATTCCAGTGGACACACTATGGCTAAAAAGATCCTTCGAGCAGGGTATTACTGGTCCACAATGGAAGCTGACTGCTACTAACATTCCAGGACATGCCATAAGTGCCAGATTTACGCAGACAAGGTGCATGTTCCTCCCGTTCCTCTGAATGTTCTGACTGCGCCTTGGCCGTTTGCAATGTGGGGCATAGACATGATCAGTGAGATTAAACCTACGGCATCTAATGGGCATCGCTTCATCCTAGTGGCGATTGATTATTTTACGAAGTGGGTCGAAGCAGCATCCTATGCTACAGTAACCAAGACTGTTGTGGCACGGTTTATTTGGCATAATCTGATCTGTCGGTACGGCGTCCCAGAGAGAATTATTATAGACAACGGTACCAATCTGAATAACAAGATGATCGCTGAGCTCTGCGAGCAGTTCAAAATACAGCACCACAATTCTTCTCCTTACAGACCGAAGATGAATGGGGCTGTAGAAGCAGCAAATAAGAACATCAAGAAAATCGTGCAGAAGATGACAGTGACTTATAAAGATTGGCACGAGATGTTACCGTTCGCTCTACATGGGTACCGTACCTCAGCTAGGACGTCAACTGGGGCAACTCCTTTCTCTCTGGTTTATGGTATGGAGGCAGTCTTGCCGATCGAAGTGCAAATACCCTCTCTCCGGATAATGAAGGATGCAAATCTGAACGAGGATGATTGGATTCAGACACGGCTTGATCAGCTCAACCTCATTGATGAAAAGAGACTTGCTGCTATCTGTCATGGTCAGACGTATCAGAAACGGATGATCAGGGCATTTAACAAAAAGGTCAGACCACAGGAATATCAAGTTGGGGATCTGGTAATCAAGCGAATCATCCTTCCTCAGAGTGATCCAAGGGGCAAATGGACTCCTACATACGAAGGGCCATTTGTGGTTAAACATGTGTTCTCAAGAGGAGCCATGATTCTAACCAATATGGATGGTGACGACCTTCCTCACCCCGCCAATGCAGACATAGTAAAAAGATACTACGCATGAAAAAAGACCCGCTACGCTGACATGCCTAGGCAAAAATTAGGGCTTCCCGGCGAACCAAAAGGGTTCGGGCAAAATGAAGGGATGAAATGAAAAAAATCTGTACACCCGGCAAGTCGAAAACCTGAAAAGGCGGCTTGGGCAAAAATGGGTATCCCGGTGGACTGAAAACCCGAAAGGGCGGTCCAGGCAAAAATTAGGGATAAAAGTGTAATACTATGTCTCATTGGATCACTTTGCATCCAGAATCCGGTATCCACATCAAGTTCAGACGGCATCGATCAGTCAGCTTCACCTTCAACCAAGGTCATCAAGTGATGAGACGCTCAGAGTTATAAAGGCAATAGCAGAGTTGAAACCCAGTGGGATCATTCATTTCACACAGCTGTTTTATTTCCTTTTGTACAAAACTTGTATAAACTCTTTTGTTCGGCGGCGTTCTCTTACTAGGACGTCAGCCTCTTGTACACAACGCCTATTTTCAGGCCATTCAAAAATCAATATAAATATACTTTTCAGTTAAAAGTGCCAATTGTTTTCCTTTTTCTGTTTTGTTTTGCGAAGAACGTCCAAGGTTCAATTTGTGATATATGCATTGACAATAATTTGCTAACTCATGAATATTTGTATACGAAACAAAGGATCAATTACAGGTAACATTAGAAACAGGGGCAATAAAAGAGTTGTCTAAGCAATCTAATTGTTCTGTCCGTCAAGGTACCAAGGTAGGTTCAACTAAAGAACATAACCAGTACATCTTAATTCCCCAGAGAGTAAGCCAGCAAGTCAGTACACCCTCTCCAAGTTATATTATCAGGCCTTAAGGAAGTTGGGTATCCTCCCGCAGATCTCAACATTCCCCAGCAGCATACATATTCTTAACAAGCATCCCCGGCAATCTTGGTCTAAAGATTGTTCCCCGGCGGCATATCAAATATTCAAAGGAATCACTTCCCCCGCAATTCAAAACTTCTCCAAGAGAGTCCAATCCAGTTTCCCCAGGAAAGTTGGAATTCACCTTCCCAAGCAGCAAGCTTATCCCTAGTAGATTCTGGAAGCTTATCCTCGCAGAGCACGAACGCGTTTCCCGGCTTTATTCAAAGAGTTATTTCCTCACCAGGATATAACTGGGTTATCCTCAGCCAAAAGCCACGGAAAGAGCGTCCTCGACGAAGTCTCCTTATTCCCAGCGAAGTCTATTAACACTTCCAACAAAACAAGGGTATCCCCAGCAAGGTATTATCAACACTCAACAAAGTATCTCTATCCCCACAGAGTATTGCTCCCCAGCAAGATCGTCAGGGTACTTTTCCTCCCCGCAGAGTTATTCCATTCGCCAAGTTTATTCCCCAACGGAGTTATCTTCTCCTACCGGTATTCTTGCAGTTATCATCCCCAGCGGAAGCGAAATCTATTCTTTAACATCAGCCCAGGATATGACTTCCCGGCACCCGTCAAGGATTTACTTTCCTAGAAGAAAACATACATTCCTAAACATCACATACATCATTATAGCATGCATAGACGCATCATGTCTTACAAATCTCATTTATGTTGAGAACATCATCGCTTGATCTATATCATGCATTGCATATGACTGACCTCTATCTTTCAGGAAGGATTCAGTTAAATTCTCAATCATATATTTCAAGACCTAGACCGGTTCAGTTAATCGACTCCAAAGATTTCTTATCCAGTCCAAGGCTTTCTCTAGTCCAGCTAAATCAACCCCAAACAGATTTTTCTGATGAAGACTCAGTAGAAGTTATCAAAGGTTTTTCTCAAACGTCCGCTTTTGAGATTATAATTTCCTATGGTTCTCTCCCCAATGTTGTGGAGATGATAATTCCATCCCAGGTTTTTCTCAAACGTCCGCTTTTGAGATTATAATTTCCTATGGTTCTCTCCCCAATGTTTTAGAGATGATAATTCCATTCCAGGTTTTTCTCAAACGTCCGCTTTTGAGATTATAATTTCCTATGGTTCTCTCCCCAATGTTGTGGAGATGATAATTCCATTCCAGGTTTTTCTCAAACGTCCGCTTTTGAGATTATAATTTCCTATGGTTCTCTCCCCAATGTTGTGGAGATGATAATTCCATTCCAGGTTTTTCTCAAACGTCCGCTTTTGAGATTATAATTTCCTATGGTTCTCTCCCCAATGTTGTGGAGATGATAATTCCATTCCAGGTTTTTCTCAAACGTCCGCTTTTGAGATTATAATTTCCTATGGTTCTCTCCCCAATGCTGCGGAGACGATAATTCCAACCCATTTTTTTTCTCAAACGTCCGCTGTTGAGATTATAATTTCCTATGGTTCTCTCCCCAATGCTGCGGAGACGATAATTCCAATCAAGGTTTTTCTCAAACGTCCGCTTTTGAGATTATAATTTCCTATGGTTCTCTCCCCAATCCTGCGGAGACGATAATTCCATTCCAGGTTTTTCTCAAACGTCCGCTTTTGAGATTATAATTTCCTATGGTTCTCTCCCCAATGCTGCGGAGACGATAATTCCAACCCAGGTTTTTCTCAAACGTCCGCTGTTGAGATTATAATTTCCTATGGTTCTCTCCCCAATGCTGCGGAGACGATAATTCCAACCCAGGTTTTTCTCAAACGTCCGCTTTTGAGATTATAATTTCCTATGGTTCTCTCCCCAATCCTGCGGAGATGATAATTCCACTCCAGGTTTTTCTCAAACGTCCGCTTTTGAGATTATAATTTCCTATGGCTCTCTCCCCGATCCTGCGGAGATGGTAATTCCCACCAAGATTTTCTCAACAATTGCTGTTGAGGTTAAGGTCATCCAAGGTTCTCTCACCATTCCTGATTGAGGTAGTAACCATCCCTGGTTCATTCATCACCTTTTGAAGATCCAGCTCCTATAACCAGTCAGGACACATCTACAAAGAGTCTGAAGACCAGCTCCTGTAAAAGGCCAGGTAATCATTTTTTCTTTTGCAGGTACGCAGGTTCTCGCTAAGAAATCTCTTACGCGATCAACATCCAGATGGCATCTATAAGCCCATCCATCTTCCATCACCTCTTAGCATGGCATCTATAAGCCCATCATCCTATCCATCAATCTCCAAATGGCATATGTAAGTCCATTCCCATCATCACACTGCTACTATGTGAGCGCAAATTTTTGGGCACTCTAGTGTTCAATCATCTTCTACCCTCGGATTACGAAAGGCACGTCAGCCAATCTGCATCCTCATGTCTAAGAAGATTGAACAGGGGCAACTGTTGTACCCCAAAATTTGCCCTCCCATATTCTTCAAAGATTTGCCAAGACAAGCTACAAAATTCCCCAAGGGTTGCACAGTTCAAGGGTCTCCTAAACAGTCAAAATTAGGGTTTTTGTTCTGATCAAGAAAATGAAGTTTTCAAGGGCCCAATCAAGTCTCACATGCCTACAAATATGGTCAAGCATCCTCATACCAAGTTTCAAGACTTTCAGCACAAAATTGCACAGTCAAAAACCCTAATTGCACTACAGTCAACTGCAGGGGCAAAATGGTCATTTGGCAGTCAAAAGTTCAAATTTTTTGTCAACATCTCATTTTGAAGCCACAAACATCATTTGATCAATGATTGATCATGATTCTCAAAGCTTGGCTCAAAAATCATCAAGATGCAAAAGTTTCCTTATTTGGACAGCTGAAAAAGTCAACTGTAAATTGACCAGGGCATAACTTTCACATGGATTATCAGAAAAATTCCATCCAAAGCTCATTTTGAAGAGAAAGACATTTACTACAACTCATCTTCATACTTCAAGTCCAATAAATGCTCTCACAAAAAGTTATCAATTTCTACATTATAGGTCATTTTCAAAAGTCAACAAAAAGGGACTTTAAGTCAAAGGCCATAACTTGAGATTGGTTAATCAAAATGACATGGGACCAAAGGCATTGGTTAGAGGACTCAAAGACCTTTCCAAAATGTCCAAAAACATGAGCAAAGCTTAAACATTGAGAAAGTTGTGCCTTGTGGAAGTTGGGAAATTTTTGGATATTTTGAAAAGTCAACATTGATTCAAATGACCTAAAATTGCTAATGGGCCTATTTTTCTTCCACAATTCATTATCCAAGGCATGTGCACGACCGTTAGGCCCAAAGGGAAGTTTTTCTTCATTTTTTATTTATTTATTTGAATTTTTATTAATAATAATTCATTTAAATCAATTAAATACATGAAAAATAATTAACCTAAGTTTTTCAATCTTTTTGTGCACATAATATCTTCAAAAATTCGTGCATGATCAGATATGGAAGAATTGGAATTGATTGGATATGATTTGTACAAAAAAGTGCATGAAAAATATTGAAAAAAGATCTTTGAAAATCAAATCTCAAAAACCATGAATGCCAAGGATTTGAATTGTTTTCTTTGACCTAATTCACTCATACATATACAAGCAAGCAAGACCTAATGCCATGAACCACTAAGCTGCGCAGAAAACACCATTGGCAAACTTGAAAATTATCAAAAAATCTCAAAACTGAAAACAGGGTTAGAGGTCGTTTCAAGCCACAAAACTCTTTCCATTGCATTCCTAGGACATCAAGCAATCTTCCTGGATCAAAGCATCAATCCTAACCCTTTGAATCACTGTACAGAAGCCAAGCTTTCTTCACTTTTTCTCATAATCGTATTTTACATTCTATGCATATTCATGGCATTTTATTTATAGATTCATACTCAGTGATGTGTTTTAAAGCTAACCATATGATTTGATTGGATTTTCATGCACTGTATGCAAAGATGCCATGGTCGATATTTAGGGTTTTCAGAACCTCAAATTGGGGGTTTTAAAATAAGGAAAAATTGGAGCACAAGACTTGGACCACTGAAACAAACACGATGAGACGATCATGAATCTACCCTCGCGCCTAATTTATGAGGCCTTATGGCCTGTTCGCTATTTTCTGTAAAGATGCTTTCTGAAACGGTGTAAAAACCGTTGCCTATGTTTTATTGTGTTTTCAGGAAAAAACAACATGAGGAAGATGATGAAGTGGAAGGCGTTGATTGGACCATTTAAATGCTTCGCGCATTTTTGGAGCCACTGACCACTTTTCTTTCATAATAATTGTTAGTTATTTTATGATAAACACGCGTTGGATGGTTCAGTGGTAGGCTTAAGCAATGGTAACGTTCAGGACCTGGGTTCGAGCCCCAGGTCCTCACCCCCTTTCCATATCTTTTTTCAACTAATGTTCGTATGCAGATTCAACGTGGTAGACGCACCATACACCTTCAAGATCAGGCTGTTCACGTGGCCAATGGATTCAATCAAGGGTTCAGATCTCAAGAACAGGATGCACCCTAGTCAATGCTCCCACACGTTGCATGGAAAAGTCAACGAGGCCATGCTGATTTGGGCTCAAAATTGATGGGCTTAACCTCCATATTAAGGGGCAGACCCCCTAGGTTTGCAATTCTTTCTACTTTCTTTATTTTTTTTATTTTTCTATTTTCTTTTTAATTATTGTTTTGTTCAATTAATTTATTATTTTCATAAAAAACATAAAACACCAAAAAATTAGAAAAGAGAAAAAATATAATAAATATTTTATTTTAGTATTTTTATAAATAAATTACATTAATTAAATTTAGTTATTAAATTAGGTTTAATAATAATGTTTCCTTAATAAATTTAAAATTTGTAGAACTAGGGTTTTTGATAATTTTTTATTCTTGTTTTTTTCATAATAATCAAATATTTAATATTATTTATTTTTATAAATTAAATTATATATAAAATAATTAGGGTTAATTTTAGGTTAAAATTTCAACATTTTTCATAATAAAACAAAAATTGTAGAATTAGGGTTAGCATTTATTTTATTTAATTCTTTTTCATTAAAATCACAAAATACCAAAAAATACCAAAAAGACAATTTCTTTTCCTTTAATTTTAATTAATTCATCGTTTAATTTAATTTTGCAAAAAGGGTCCAACGCCCTCGTTTAATTCTCATTTAATTTGCGCATTTATTTTATTTCTTTTAAATATTTATGTATCTCTCCCAAAGCCTTGTAATTAATTTTCTTGCATTTTACTTTTCTTTACTTTCTTTATTTTCTGTCAAATCGGGTTCAAGAAATTTTGGCGATGTGGACCCGCGCCTTTTGTAATAGCTTTAGAACTTTACTTTTCTCGCAATTTTTTAACTGTTAATCAAGGCATGAAAGAATGTATGGACAAAAATAAAAACAAGCGCTAGATCACCAATAACATGACAAAAGACAAAATATCTGAAAACGACACACAAATCGCACACACCACCCCTAGGGTACGCCTCACTGTTGCCTTGCCTCGAAAGGTGATCGTCGAGTAGAGGATGTCTTAGTAAGTCCTCATGATCCGGGAACCTGGCATGAGGGTAGCTTCTAAGGTGTCTTCCCATTGCTCTGGTGATCACCATGTCCCGAACCTCGAATTGACCCGAACACCTCCAACGGTGGTGCTACCTACCTCTCAATGGTGGGATGGCACTACTTTAAAGGACATTTATACAGACGAATTCCTTAGGGTAGGTAGACGACTCTAGATACTTTCTCTAATTTCAAAACAAATCAAAAATACTTTTCACACCGACACCTTTTCAAAAAGCTTTCGAAAGCAATTTTTCAAACACTCTTGAGGACCGATACAAGAGTCGAACTGGAATTTTCAAAGAAACTTTTTAAAACCCACATTGAAAAGCAAACAAACCTTTTTGAAAACACAATGAGCAAGTATCTAAGAGCCCATGGATAACCATGGATAGAAAGGGTGCTAACACCTTCCCTTTCTATAACCTACCTCCCGAACCGAGAGCAATCTCTTTAAGGAATTTTTCTGTGCTTTTGTCCTTTCCATTTGGAGAAAATAAAAGACGGTGGCGACTCTTGCTTCCGCGATATTTCGCGAACCAGCGTTAAACGGTCAGTTCCAGATCCACCGATCACATCAACGACTACCAAAATATACTTATTTCCAAAAGATGTGGGGAATGGTCCCATGAAATCAATTCCCCATACATCGAAAATTTCTACTTCGAGGATTCCTTTTTGCGGCATTTCGTCGCGTCTAGATATATTTCCTGTGCGTTGACATCTATCGCAGTTCATAATTGCTACGTGGACGTCTTTCCATAAGGTAGGCCAAAAGAAGCCAGCTTGAAGTATTTTTGCACAGGTTTTCGACGTACTAGCGTGTCCATCATAAGGGGCGGAATGGCAATGGGAAATGACGTCGTCTATTTCATCGTTAGGAACGCAGCGACGGTAGATACCATCGGCGCCTCTTTTAAAGAGTAATGGTTCATCCCAAAAGTAGTGTTTAAGATCATGGAAAAATTTCTTCTGCTGTTGGTACGTTAAATCAGGTGGTAAAACACCGGCAGTTAAATAGTTGACGAAATCAGCGTACCATGTTAATGTGGTGTTGGTACAAATGGCTTTTACTACCGCAGTTGTTAAAGGTTCATTGTGTTGATCTAAACTGTCGGTAGGGTCTATCTCTAGCTTAGCAATAAGGCGTTCATAAGGGAAATCTTTGTTTATGGGACCACTCTCGGTTTAGATTCCATCTAATCTTGATAAATGGTCAGCTACCATGTTTTCAGTTCCTCTTTTGTCTTTTATTTCCAAGTCAAACTCTTGTAGGAGTAAGATCCATCTGAGTAGTCGCTGTTTGTCGTCTTTCTTGCTTAATAAGTATCGGATCGCTGCATGATCTGTGTAAATAATGATTTTGGCGCCTACTAAGTAGGAACGAAATTTATCCAATGCGAATACCACAGCTAAGAGATCCTTCTCCGTAGTGGCGTAATCCATTTGTGCGGGATCGAGTGTTCTGCTTGTGTAGTAGATAGCGTGAAGCTTTTTATCTTTGCGTTGTCCTAGGACTGCGCCTACAGCATAATCGCTCGCATCGCATATTATTTCAAATGGTAGGTTCCAATCAGGAGGTTGCATAATAGGTGTTGAGATTAAGGCTTCTTTAAGCGTCTCAAATGCGTTCAAGCATTTATCGTCGAAAATAAACTCAGCCTCTTTCATTAATAATTCAGTTAGTGGCTTGGTGATTTTAGAGAAATCTTTTATAAAACGTCGGTAAAAACCAGCGTGTCCTAGAAAACTTCTTATTTCTCTAACTGTTTTGGGTGGTTGAAGGTTTTTGATAATTTCGATTTTTGCTTTGTCGACTTCAATCCCTCTGTTTGATACAATGTGACCCAACACAATTCCTTGTCTCACCATGAAGTGACATTTTTCCCAGTTGAGCACTAGGTTGACATTGACACATCGTTTCAGTACTAATTCAAGATTTGATAAACATCCGTCAAAACTTTCTCCACAGACAGAGAAATCGTCCATGAATACTTCCATAATTCCGTCTAAAAAGTCTACGAAAATCGCCATCATGCATCGTTGGAAAGTTGCAGGTGCGTTACATAGTCCAAATGGCATTCTTCGGTATGCAAAGGTACCATAGGGACATGTGAACGTGGTTTTATCTTGATCGTCAGGATGAATGGGAATTTGGAATAATCCTGAGTATCCATCAAGATAGCAGAAATGGGAATGTTTGGCTAAGCGCTCGAGCATTTGATCAATGAATGGTAATGGGAAATGGTCCTTGCACGTAGCTTTGTTTAGTTTTCTATAATCGATACACATTCTCCATCCTGTTTGGGTACGTTGTGCTACTAATTCGCCTTTTGTGTTCGTTATGACTGTAACGCCTCCTTTCTTAGGCACCACGTGAACTGGACTGACCCAGTTACTATCTGATATTGGGTATATGATGCCTGCCTCTAGTAGTTTCTGCACTTCTTTCTTAACGACTTCACTTAAGATAGGATTTATTCGTCTTTGATGTTCTCTAGAAGTCTTGCAGTCCTCCTCCATCATAATGCGGTGCATACAGATAGAAGGGCTTATTCCTTTTAGATCTGATATATTATAGCCTAACGCGGTTGGATACTTCCTTAACACACTAAGAAGTTTTTCGGTTTCGGTCTTCCCTAAATTGGAATTGACTATAACTGGCTGTTCGAGTTCTTTATCTAAAAATTCATACCTAAGATCTTCAGGTAATCTTTTAAGTTCTATACCAGTTTTCTTATCAGTCGGGGCAGGATCGGGTGTTAAGGCTAAACATTCGCTTAGGTCGGCATCTAAGTGTTCTTGTTTCCAGTCATCGTCCTTGAGGATAGTTGGTGTCTGAATTTTTAGCATCCCAGAATAGGTGTCTTCTTGGCTTTCTAGTTCTTTGACACATTCATCAATAATATCTAGGAGACAACATGAGTCATCTATAGCAGGGGCTTTAAAGAATTGGGAAAGAATGAATTCTACTTTTTCTTCTCCTTTCTCGAAGGTAAGCTTTCCTTTCTTAACGTCAATGATGGCTCCTGCAGTAGCTAAAAATGGTCTTCCTAGTATGATGGGAATGTTTGAATCTTCCTTGATGTCCATTATTATAAAGTCAGTCGGTATGTAAAATTGTCCTATTCGGACATGAATGTTTTCTAGCATACCAACGGGGAATTTGACTGATCTGTCGGCTAGTTGTAGGGATATCTTGGTAGGTCTCATGTCACCTAATTTGAGCTTCTCGCAAATAGATAAAGGCATTAGACTAACACTGGCTCCTAAATCGCATAGGGCTTTGTCTATGACAGATTTTCCAATTACACATGGTATGGAGAAACTACCAGGATCTTTTAACTTTGGAGGCATGTTATTTTGAATTATGGCGCTACATTCGGCAGTTAGCATAACGGTTTCGTTTTCAACGATTTTTTTTCTTATTAGACAATATTTCTTTTAGGAATTTAGCATATGACGGCATTTGGGTTATAGCTTCTGTAAACAGAATAGTGACGTTTAATTGTTTCAGAAGTTCTACAAATTTCTTGAATTGTCCCTCGTTCTTGGATTTTGCAAGTCTTTGGGGGTATGGAATTGGTGGTTTATATGGTGGTGGAGGCACGTAAGGTTTTTCTGAAGCCTCTCTGTTCTCATTCGCGTCTTCCTCTACATTCTCAGATTGATCTTTCGACTTCTCTACTTCTTTTTCAGGTTTTTGATACACGGTCGGGTTTTGGAGTCTAGGATCTACTGGTCCATCAAGGGCTGTCCCACTTCGTAATGTGATAGCATTTGCATGTCCTTTAGGATTGGGTTGTGGCTGTCCAGGAAATGTACCAGCAGGTGCGGCAGAACTAGCTTGGTGTTGTGATACTTGGGAGATTTGGGTTTCTAACATTTTATTGTGAGTTGCTAGGGCATCTACCTTATTTGCTAATAACTTTAATTGTTCACCGGTGTGAACGTTTTGATTGAGGAATTCTTTGTTTTGTTGAGCTTGATTAGCGATAAAATTTTCCATTAGGATTTCAAGGTTAGATTTCTTAGGAATGTTAGGAACATTAACAGCGGGTTTTTGATAACTTGGGGATACAGCAGGTGCTTGGCCAGGTGCATATAAAGCGTTATTGCTCTTGTACGAGAAGTTAGGATGGTTCTTCCAACCAGGATTATAGGTATTAGCATAAGGATTACCTTGAGCGTAATTTACCTGATCAACTAATATTCCTGCTAAGATTTGACATTCGGTTCCAACATGACCAAGAACTCCACAAACTTCGCAGCTTGGGGTAACTGCAGCCACGATAGCTGCAGGAGGTAAGGTCAAGCTTTCTATCTTTTGGGTAAGAGCATCTACCTTAGCATTAACTTTATCTAGGCTACTAATCTCGTACATCCCACCTTTGGTTTGAGTTTTCTCCACAAATGTTCTCTCTCCTCCCCATTGATAGTGGTTTTGAGCCATGTTTTCAATGAGTTGGTTAGCTTCGTCATAAGGCTTGTCCATCAGTGTACCACCTGCGACGGCATCTATAGAGAGTCTTGTGTTTTACAAGGGTCCATTATAAAATGTGTGGATGATCAGCCATTTTTCTAATCCGTGATGTGGGCACATTCGCATCATATCTTTGTAGCGTTCCCATGCATCGAATAGCGATTCAGTATCCTTCTGCCTAAATCCGTTGATTTAGGCTCTTAGTGCAGCGGTCTTGCTCGGGGGAAAGTATCGTGCTAAAAATACAATATTCAGTCCTTCCCACGTAGTGACGAAATTTGATGGCAAGGATTGCAACCAAGCCCAAGCTCTATCTCTTAGCGAGAAAGGGAAAAGACGTAATCTTATTGCATCTTTACTAACACCATTTGCTATAACTGTGTCGGCAAACTGAACGAATTTTGTAAGATGTTCATTTGGATCCTCGGAAGGATCTCCAGAGAATTAGCGTTGTTGGATAGCTGATATCAATGACGGTTTCAACTCAAAATCGTTTCGGTTTATTGCTGGAGTAGCAATGCTTTTGTGGGGTTCTTGTTGTGATGGAGTTGCGTACTCCTTCAGTGGACGGGTCCTTTGTTCTTCGGCCATGTCTAATTCTGCATTAGTTTCGGTCTCAGAGGAAGAAGTAGAATCTATTTCAGAATCAATCTTGATTTCGGGTTTGGGTAAAGGAATAGCGTGATTTAAACAGTAATCCCTGACTGCACGTCTTACGGAAAGAATGCGTTCAGGTTCATCCGTCGATTTGTCAAGTGGTTTGCCTTGTGAGCAAGTCCTTGGCATACAAATCGAAAAAGGGTTTTCTGTTGCCTAGTCTAAACGCGCAACAGAAGAATCGTAATTAATTGACTAATCAGTCCCCGGCAACGGCGCCAAAAACTTGATAGGCTCTTTATGAGTCTGTCGGGATACTAACTGCAAGTATACAGTTCAGTCGTTCTAGTTTTAAATGATTATCGAACCCACAGAGACTAAGGATCAATCGCATACGATCTAATGTTACAGTTTGTTTAACTAAGCGATGAATATTCGATTTTAGGGGGGAAACAGTTTAATTAAAAATAATAGTAATAGTTATACCGGTATGTGATAGTCGGACTTCGGGAATTCGGTGAATTGCTTGGCCTATAAAGTATTTTGGTAAAAACTAATTGTTTAAAAACCTGAGACATACACTCTCGTGTTCATGAAATAAGTTATGCTACTAAACCTAGTGGATGCACTTTAAATTTAATAACACTTTTTGAAAACAATTTGAGTTTAATTAATTTATTAAAACACTCTCGTGTATTTAAAAATTAATGTTTCGTTACCACTATCTGGGTTGAACCCCAGCTCTCGCATGCAGGTTCTTGCCTTAATTAATTTCTCACTCTCGTGGCAAAATCGTGTTAATTAACCTCTCACTCTCGTGACAAGGGTAGTTAAATTAAGCATGGAAATTGGAAACCAGAAATTGTTTTATAAATAAATATTTTTGGCCAAGGTATCACTGAATTCTTTCGGTTCTTAAGAGTCACATACCGGTACGAGTAATTTAGCCGGACATAATAGATTTAACAATAATGCAATTCAAAATATAATTCATAAAAATAATTGGCATAATACAAAAAATGAATAAATATTAATTGCAATAAAAATCTGGAATTAACGTTGCTATGGTAATCTTGAAGTGTTACAATATCCTTTGCGGCTTGATTGAAGTAAATAAATTGTGTTAATTCTTGAATGAAGAATTAACACCTAAAAACTAAAGCTTGAAATAATGCTGGAAGTAGGAATTACAATACGTAGGAAATGCTCTAAAACAAGGAAATAAAAATAATTGCAAAAGTAATAAATTGTTCTGGGAGAATTCCTTCGACCCTTGCAGCTTTGCACTACCACACATATATATATAGGAGAGAAAATAGTAGTTGAAAGTATCTTGAGAAAAGGCTTGAGTGGAGGGAAAATAGGAAGCATGGTTACTGAGTGGAGGGAAAATAGGAGAACAAGTCTGCCCTTGCGTTGCCCACGTCTCCACCAATTTACAACGTTCATCTTTACGCGCGTGACGGTCGTCACAGGTGGGTGACGGTCGTAATGCGCTTAAATAGCGCATTACGCTCGTCAGTGATGTGTGACGAGCGTTGCTTCAAGTTGGGGGTCTTTACACCCGTCACGAGCGTGTGACGGTCGTCACTGCTTCAAAATCTCCAAACTTTGCAGTTTTAGTTCTTTTTCTCTTTGTTTATTGTCTAGCCTCCTTCATGTAGTCCTTTTCCATTGGTTTGAGTTGACAATTGTTATACCTGCAAAAAGACAAATAAACTCGGAATAATCGGGAGTTAGATGACTTAATGTATTATAAAATCGGTAAAAAGCATAATAATTATATGGTACGATTTCTCGTTATCAGACAACGCTTTTATATTGAAAAGAAGCGCTATCTTTTCTTTTAGCAGCGCTGCTTTGGGCAGCGCTTTAAAGCGCTGTTAAAATCCTAAAAAAACGCTGTCTTTTCCCTTTTTTGTAGTAGTGAAGGAACGTGCATGTGCCTGATGTTGATTTTCAATCATCCGGGTTTCTTGCCCAGTCTGAGTTAACGTAGGGTCTTAATGAGATGTTTGTGAGCAGATTTGTTGGTGCCGTGAGCGATGGTGCCACTAAGATATCAAAGAATTTTCTTTACCAAACTCAATTGCAAATCCAATGGTGTAGACATATGAACCGACACCCCTTGTTTATACAAAATGCAATATCAAGACATGTTTGAGTGACATATTGTAGAGAACCTACTTGTGATTTGTACATAGATGGATCTGAAAGAACATCAGAGCCATTTTTGCTTAGCTTGCACTAACTAAACATGGGAATCGTGAACTCATTTTCACCTGCCATGTTGACTTTATTCAAAAGATCCTTGATGTATTTGGACTGTGTAAGTAAGATATATCCATTCTTCTAATAATGCACCTTAATTCCTAGAAAATACTTTGGAGTACCAAGTTGTTTCAGAGCAAACTTTGCATGCAACTTGGTGATAAAATAGTGAATTAATGCAGAAGTTGTACCAATTATGAGCATATCATCAACATATACCTCAAAGCATATAATGTTGCTCCTTGGTGTTAGTACACAAAGAGAGTGTGATCACATCTGCTAGCTACAAAGCTAAATTGAATAAGAGCTCGATGAAGCTTGTCATATGAGGCTCATGGGGCCTGCTTCAAGCCATATATTTCCCTTTTTAGTTTGTAATCAAGTGAGTTGTTTGAATCAACAAAGCCAAATTATTGGTGCATGTATACTTCTTCTTGCAGATCACCATTGAGAAATGCATTATTGATGTCAATTTATTGGACTTCCCATTTGAAGTAGATACACAAATTTCCTCAAATTAAATAAGATCTATGCCAGCTCCTTCAACCAAAGTAGTTAGAACCTACTCAAGCGAGAAGTAATATCTAAGAAAATTTCTTCTCTGCAAGAAATAGTGAGACTACCCATGGAATGATCATACTCAAATTGTTCCTTAGCTTGGTTCAATAAGTCTTGAAATGATGGTTGGTTCAAATATCATGTCTTGATAGGAAGTTGTAGAGTCGATTTGCATTTGCAAGCTTTTGGAAGATCACATCACATGAGAATTTTTTTTTAGTTTGGTGTTGTGATTAAGTTTCCAACTGAGAAGTGACATTAACAAAGATGTCTTCTCTCCAAGGAATGGTGAGACCGCCCATTGGATGGTTAAATCCAAATTCTTCTTCAGCTTTACAAAGAAATTGTTGAAAAGCAGGTTGATGCAAATATGATATTGGAACCACAAATCTCTTCTTTTTCTCTTCTCCAACATATACTGCTAAATATCCTTTGGGTATATTACTATTTGCTGACAACACTTTTTTACCTCTTGAAACTGTGCGGAACAGGATATGCTTCTTAGCTTGCTTTATCAAAGGTAAACGAAATGCCATTATTTCCTATCACAGGTTGATAACAAGTATTTGAAGAAAATGAACTAGTTGATGGAATGTGTGATGAAGGAATTTTGAGATGTTACATATGTGTATATATAGTGAGATCAACTTTGGAAACAACAGACTCAAATTAGACATATAACATGATGGTTCTGTGGTTCAAATTCATTGTTTTATAGATTAGATATATAAATAGCAAAAACATTTGCCTAACAATTTGGTTGTGGGTGCAGGAACTTTCCTCTGTACACAAGGGTAACACATACGTATACTAAGAACAAATCTAGAGTCAACTAATTGATAGATATTTTAGCCTTCTTATATTAGATATTTAGCAAAGTAGTTAGATATGATTGAATATTTTCTAATGATACCATGACTAAAGGTGACACTATGTTGAAAGATATTTTAAAAGATCAAACCTAATTCGTAATCTAACAAGTGTCTTTATTAGGCCTAAACTTTTTTTAAAATATCTAGCCATGTTGATAAACCATGTGTTAACGGTTGAGAATCCACCAAAATCTATGAGAAATTTCTATCAATCGTGATAAATTAGATTGTTATCACTATATAATGACAATGAAAAGAAAGAAAATTAGGGTTGGACAAAATATGGAGAAGAGAAGATGATTTTCTGCAGAGTTTATTTCTGCCCTCAAACTGTGGAAAAACTTTATTCACTTGCAACTGCAAATTTTGTGAATACTCATTCTGAGTTAGTTACAAAATTAGGGTTACTCCCTCTATTTGTAATTGAGCTAGCTTGCTCCATATGTAAAAGCCCGAAACTAAAAGCTCAAATACCTATTTTAGATCAAATTGAAATCCTGTCAAGCAAACTGCTTAGACATTTCGACACACACAATTAGACTAATTCGACACACCCTGTGTCGAGCAACAACCTTCTCCGATACAAGAAATTATATTCTCAACACACCGTCTTATTCATTGTGTCTAAACTATATACATCCATCATAACTCTTAGTCTTCTGAATACTTCGACCTGTATATTTTTCGTCATAATATTTGCAATCTGATTCTTAGTTCTACAGTGTTCCGAGTTCATTTTCCCTTAAGCTACCTTCTCTCGAAGATAGTGGAACCTCATTTCGATGTGCTTGCTTCGACCATGTGCTATCAGATTCTTTGCCTGATTGATAGCTGATATGTTGTCGATCTTCATGGTAATTACTCCATGATCCTTCCCTTGTGATTTCTTCGACCAAGTTAAGTCATCCATGTTCCTTGACATGCACGGAGAGAAGAAACTATGTACTCTGATTCACACGATGATAATGCCACTACTGGTTTTTTTCTCGAACTCCAAGCAATTGGTGCACCACCTCACATAAACACATAATCAGTTGTGGATTTTATATCCTTAGCATCACTACACCAAATCGATTTAGTATATCCCATTAACTTGCATTCTTTTCCTTTATCATTTGCAGGAAACAAAATGTCATAGTCGAGAGTTCCTTTCAGATACCTTAATATCCTTTTTGTCGCTGCTAGATGTGATACCTTTGACTTCTCCATGAATCTACTCATCATACCTGCATTGTATGCTAAGTCAGACCTTGAGCGACAAAGGTACCTTAGGGACCCAATAAGTCTTTGGCATTGGGTTGGATCGACTTCATCTTCTTTTGAATCTTTCAATGGTTTTTGTCTTGGTTCTGCAGGTGTCGAAGTGGAGTTGCATTCTTCCATATCAAATCTCTTGAGAATTTCTCCTGCATATCTTCTTTGATATATTATCAAACCCCTATTACTCTTGTAGAATTCGATTCCAAGGAAATATGTAATGTCACACAGATTAGATATTTCGAATTCCTTGGTGAGATCGTCTTTGAAATCTTCGATCTCTTTCTTGCTGCTACTTGTTATCAACAAGTCATCGACATAGAGACATAGTATAAGCAATTCACTCTTGCTTCTTCTTACATATACTCCATACTCAATTGTGCACTTCAAAAATCTCTTCTCCCTTAGGAAACCATCAATTTTCTTATTCTAACTCCTTGGAGCTTGTTTGAGTCCATACATGGCTTTATGCACCTAGTACACCTTTCACTCTTCCCCATGCTTCACAAATCCAATTGATTGTGCAACATAAACTTCTTCATCTAAGAATCCATTCGGGAATACACATTTCACGTCCATCAGACATATGTGTCAACTGTTCATTTCTGCTAGACCAACAATCAACCTGATTATTTCGACTCTAGCCACAAGTACAAAGAATTCATCAAGGTCGATTTCTTCCTTCTGAAGAAATCTTTTTGCACCAAGTCTTTCCTTGTGTCGAGTTACTTCAACTCTAGGCACCTTGTATACCCACTTCATAGTCCATTTGGCCCTACATAGTCCATTTGATTAAGTGGATGTAAATATCATGTCGTGATAGAAAGATGCATAATCGATTTACATTTGCATGCTTCTTGAAGATCTCTGGAGAAAGGCATTTGAGTTTGCTGTTGTGATTAAGTTTTCAACTGAGAAGTGACATTAACAAAGATGTCTTCTCTGCAAGGAATGGTGAGACCGCCCATTGGATGGTTAAATCCAAATTCTTCTTCAGCTTTACAAAGAAATTGTTGAAAAGCAGGTTGATGCAAATATGATATTGGAACCACAAATCTCTTCTTGTTCTCTTCTCCAACATATACTGCTAAATATCCTTTTGGTATATTACTATTAGCTGACAACACTTTTTTACCTCTTGAAAGTGTGCGGAACAGGATATGCTTCTTAGCTTGCTTTATCAAAGGTAAACGAAATGCCATTATTTCCTATCACAAGTTGATAACAAGTATTTGAAGAAAATGAACTAGTTGATGGAATGTGTGATGAAGGAATTTTGAGATATTACATATGTGTATATATAGTGAGATCAACTTTGGAAACAACAGACTCAAATTAGACATATAACATGATGGTTCTGTGGTTCAAATTCAATGTTTTATAGATTAGACATATAAATAGCAAAACATTTGCCTAACAATTTGGTTGTGGGTGCAGGAACTTTCCTCTGTACACAAGGGTAACACATACGTATACTAAGAACAAATCTAGATTCAACTAATTGATAGATATTTTAGCCTTCTTATATTAGATATTTAGCAAAGTAGTTAGATATGATTGAATATTTTCTAATGATACCATGACTAAAGGTGACACTATGTTGAAAGATATTTTAAAAGATCAAACCTAATTTGTAATCTAACAAGTGTCTTTATTAGGCCTAAACTTTTTTTAAAATATCTAGCCATGTTGATAAACCATGTGTTAACACTACAACGTTTTGGATTTAATGCAATGCCACTTTCATAAGAGCTTAAAAACTGCAATAGATAAACACAAATACTTAACTGAATTGATTTAGTCATTAAACAAAAGAGTCAAAGATTTATTTTTTCACAGTAAAACTTCTCATTTCTAGTGTGACTTTTTAATGGTTATGAGTTATATTGGTTATTGAAAAAGACAAAATAAAAGGAATAAAACTAAGTGTAATGCAAACATGCATGTGCCGCCAATGTAAAAATGTTAAGTTATGCATGTTTTTATAAAAAATGTATAATTAATTTTTGAATGGATATCTTTTTTTAGTCCTTTATCTTTATCTCTGAGTCTATTTTTGTCCTTTTTCTTTTAAAATGACCATGGTGATCTCCTATCTTTTAAAAGTGTGACATGTTTATCCTTTCTATTAGAAATATTAGTCAAAGTCAAATCTGATTGTCCAATGGCGTTGACGTTGTAAGTAGGTGTTAACATGGACGAAAACTTGAGTGAAAGCTAACATATATTTTATTGTCCATTCTCATTTCATTTGTAATAGATATCCTAACCCTAACAGAGAGAGAAAATTTGAGTGAATGCTTATTCGAAAGTTGAAAACTAAGAAGGCGAAAGCATGAGTGAAAGTCATGAGCTTTGAGTTTGGTGCCAAAGTTAGTGAACAAAGCAATAAGAATAGACTTTTTTAGTATATCTGCAATTTCGCGCATGATCATGAACATGTTGAATATGCAGCTTGTCAGATATTATACGTTCTCGAACAAAATATATGTGAAGTGCTATATGATTTTGGTCCTTGTATGTACGACATGATTATGAGAGAGTAGTACAACATTGAGATTGTCACAAACCAAAGTTGGAGTAAGATAGTCGAGATGAAGTTCTACAAGAAAAAATTCAATCCACAACACTTCTGAAGTTTTATGAGCAACGACACGATACTCAACTTCCGTGCTTAAACGAGCTACGTGAGATTGTTTCCTTGAGCTCCACACAACCAGATTAGGGCCAAGGAACATGCATGTGCCTGATGTTAATCATCCAGGTTGCTTTCCTAGTCTGAGTTAACGTAGAGTCTTAATGAGATGTTTGTGAGCAGATTTGTTGGTGACATGAGCATACCGTGAGCGATGGTGCCACTAAGATATTGAAGAATTTTCTTTACCAAACTCAACTGCAAATCCAATGGTGTAGACATATGAACCGACGCCCCTTGTTTATACAAAATGAAATATCAATACATGTTTGAGTGACACATTGTAGAGCACCTACTTATGATTCGTACATAGATGGATCTGAAAGAACATCAGGGCCATTTTTTCTTAGCTTGCACTAACTAAACATGAGAGTTATGACCTCATTTTCACCTTCCATGTTGACTTTATTCAAAAGATCCTTGATGTATTTGGACTGTGTAAGTAAGATATATCCATTCTTATAATAATGCACCTCAATTCCTAAAAAATACTTTGGAGTACCAAGTTGTTTCAGAGCAGACTTTGCATGTAACTTGGTGATAAAATAGTGAATTAATGCAGAAGTTGTACCAATTATGAGTATATCATCAACATATACCCAACGCATATAATTCCACTCCTTGGTATTGGTATACAAAGAAATAGTGATCACATCTGCTAGCTACAAAGCTAAATTGAATAAGAGCTCGATGAAGCTTGTCATATGAGGCTCATGGGGCCTGCTTCAAGTCACATATTTCCCTTTTTAGTTTGTAAACAAGTGAGGTGTTTGAATCAACAAAGCCAAATTATTGGTGCATGTATACTTCTTCATGCAGATCACCATTGAAAAATGCATTATTGATGTCAATTCATTGGACTTCCCATTTGAAGTAGATATCCAGAGTCAGAATAATATGAATTGTGGTTGGCTTGACTACATGGGAGATTGTTTCGTGAAAGTCAAAGTCTTCTTGTTGATGAAAGCCCTTAGCTACAAGTCTTGCTTTTATATTCATTAACACTTCCATCTAGATTCTCCTATACATGAATACCCACTTGCACCCTATATTTTTCCTATGTGGTAGAAGTTTGGGTAATGTCAAAGTGTTAGTCTTCAACAATGAATCATATTCGGTCTTCATAGCTTCATACCAGTATGGATTGGAAAGGGCTTGTTTGGTGAAGTATGGTTTAGTGTGCACTAGAAACACTTTAGGTTTAGATTTAATACTTTTAGCTCTAGTCAACATGTGATGATTGTTTACTAATGGATTTGAATCATGAATTTGTGTGTGAAAAGATGGGGATAATGAGCATGTGAGCTGGCTGACTAGATTTTGTGGCCAATAGAAATTAATGGGATCAGATTAAGAAGAACCTATTGAAGGCTGTTTATTTCCAGGCTATGACGAAAGCTGTCACCTCTGTTCCTCCCTACCAACTGAATGTCATTTATTGAAAGCAGGTGTTCAACGCCTAATGGATGACAAACAGATTTTGTTTGAAAAGACTCTCGTTCCGACCATTTCCTACAATGATGTTTCAATAGTAACCATTTCCGCCAATTCTTCTAGGGTCTCCACCAAAAGACCCGTTAGGATTACATCAGTTCCTAAAGTAGCTCCACTGATAATTACTATGCCTGGACCAATCCCGTACTCATCAGATAAGACTGTCCCGTGGAATTTTGGGGGCAACGTCTACTATCACAGTGTCAAACAGGATTGGCCGGCTGTTGAGGACTCAATTCTTGAGAAGGCTGACCCCGACATCAGTAACATTGTGGGAACCAGCAAGATAACCCGAAGTGGCAGAGTATTCTCCCCAGAGATTGCTCCTCTGAAGACTGTTATCGATCCTGCGATCGTCCCTGTTTTTGTTCCTGTTGACACTACTACTACTACTACAATTCCTACATTTACACCTACTGATACTACTGCCACCAAGTCGACCGAGACTCGGCGCAAAGGCATTCTGGTTGAGCCTGTCCAAATGAAGGCATAATCAGTATCTATCCCCGAGGCCTCCCAAAAGGAGATGGAAGAGATTCTGAAAATTATAAAGAGAAGCGACTACAACGTAGTCGAACAGTTAGGGCAGACTCCGTCAAAGATTTCCATGCTGGATTTATTGTTGTGCTTCGAGGCTCATGCAAAGGCCTTGGTGAAATTCCTTAAAACTGCCCATGTACCACAAGAAACCTCTGCTGATCAATTCTAAGACTGTGTGGCTAGCTTGACTGCGGATAATGGTTTAGGCTTTTCTGATGCTGACTTGACACCAAGAGGGAGGAAGCACAACGAGGCATTGTATGTCTCTGTTAAATGCAGGGGCACAACTTTGGCCCATGTTTTCGTTGATATCGACTCATCTCTGAATGTGCTACCTAAGAAGGATCTTGATAGACTCGACTGTGAAGGTTTAACCTTAAAACCCAGCAACATAGTGGTAAGGGCCTTCAACGGTTCAAAAAGGATGGTGCATGTGGAGGTGGACATTCCCATAAAAGTTGGAACTCAACCCTTTGATTCAACTTTTTACGTGATGGACATTCGCCTTTCCTATTCCTGCTTGTTGGGCCGACCATGGATTCACAACGCTGGTGCCGTTACCTCTACATTACATCAAATGCTGAAATATCCAACCGAGGGGAAAATCATTATTATCCGTGGAGAAGTGGAATATATGGTCAGTCACTTGAACTCCTTCAGATACGTGGAATTGGATGGTGAATTCATTGAAACTCCATTTCAGCACTTCGAGGAGGTCCCATAAACCGTGGCAGTAACCAAGATTGTTTCCCAAGTCCCAAAGATTACAAGGCCTCCGCTAAAGATGTCTTCTCTGAAAGATGCCAAGGCAGTGATCGAAGAAGGTGGGTGCACTATTTGGGGCCAGCTCCCGGATATCCCATACAAATCTGACAAATTTGGTTTGAGTTTCACATCAAGAGCCCAGAAAGCTATACGTTGTGCTCGTACCGGGGGACCACCCTTGAAGATCAACAACCACGGAGTCAACGCAGTGGAGGATGATGAGGACAGCTACGACCTGGAGGATTGGATTTTCCCAACTGTCAATGGAGGACTCGGAAATTGGGAAGCTAAAGATTTTGTCCCAATTACTTTTATCCAACAGTAATTGTATTTAAATTTTTTCGGACCTGTAATAATTAAACAATTCAGACTTTTAAAACCTTGTGTCTTACCCGAGACACAACGGTCCATTTCTAAGGGTTGTTACCTCATTTTCATATATCATCAATGAATCATGGACATTTTTGTATACAAACTTTGTGCTCTTTGTCTTTCTTTTTACATTTTTATTGCTTTCAAAGATAGATATACTCTTACACACACTCACATTCAAAATGCAGATCTACATCCATTCGGGATCTCATGGGTGACGATTCTACTATGGCTTTCTATGACTCTGAAAATTTAATCTACCAAGCCGAAGACGAAGGTGAGGAAGATTTTGAAGTACCAGGGGAACTTGCCAGATTACTACAATAAGAAGAGAGGACCATACAACGCCACGAAGAACCAGTGGACACAGTTAATCTAGGTACCGAAGAGGACAAGAAAGAAGTTAAGGTGGGTACCAATCTGGAACCCAGTGTCAAGAAGCATCTGATTCAGTTGCTACATGATTATGTTGAGGTCTTTTCCTGGTCGTATGAAGACATGCTAGGACTGGATGCTGATATCGTGGTCCATCGTCTACCAACAAAAGAGGACTGCCCTCCAGTAAAGCAGAAAGTTCGTCGTATGCGACCAGACATGTCAGAGAAAATCAAAGCGAAAGTCATGAAAAAATTGAATACCGGATTCTTGGCCGTCACCTCCTATCCATAATGGGTCGCCAATGTTGTTCCTGTGTCTAAAAAGGACGGTAAAGTGCGAATGTGCATGGACTACCGAGATTTGAATAGGGAAATCTCTAAGGATGATTTCCCACTTCCCCACATTGATATTTTGGTTGACAATACAGCACATCATAAGGTGTTTTCCTTCATGAATGGTTTCTCAAGTTACAATCAAATTAAAATGGCGCCTGATGACATGGAGAAAACAATCTTTGTTACACAATGGGTCACTTTCTGTTACAAGGTTATGCCATTCGGATTGAAGAACGCTAGGGAAACCTATCAGTGTGCCATGGTAGCTCTATTTCACGACATGATACATCACGAAATAGAGGTCTATGTGGATGACATGATAGCCAAATCTCAAAATGAAGAGGAACATCTTGACCATTTACAGAAACTCTTTGAGAGACTAAAGAAATACAAGCTGAGGTTGAATCCGAATAAATGCACATTTGGGGTGAGGTCTGGTAAACTCCTAGGCTTTGTCGTCAGTGGTAAATTTATTCAAGTGGACCCTGCTAAGGTGAAAGCGATACAAGAAATGCCCGCTCCTCGCACCAAGAAGGAAGTCATAGGATTTTTGGGACGTTTAAACTACATTGCCAAATTCATTTCTCACCTGACAGCTACTTGTGAACCATTCTTCAAATTACTGAAGAAAGATCAAGTAGTCAAATGGAATGATGAGTGCCAAACTGCGTTCAACAAGATCAAAGAGTACATGCAAGAACCTCCTATTTTAATGTCGCCAGTCGAGGGAAGACCCTTGATCATGTATCTAACTGTTTTGGAAAATTCAATGGTGTGTGTGATGGGGAAGCATGACGAGTCTGGCCGAAAAGAGCATGCTATTTATTACCTGAGCAAAAAGTTTACCACTGTGAAAAAAGATATTCACTGCTCGAGAAAACTTGTTGCGCTCTAGCATGGGCTGCTCGTCGGCTAAGACAGTATATGCTGACCCATACTACCTTATTGATATCCAAGATGGATCCAATGAAATACATATTCGAGAAGCCTGCCCTCTCTGGGAGAATAGCGAGATGGCAGATGATCCTGACAGAATATGACATTCAGTATACTACCTAAAAAGCGATAAAAGGAAGTATACTAGTTGATCACCTTGCTCACCAAGTTGTGGATGACTACTAGTCTATGAAGTTCGAATTCCCAGATGAAGACATCATGATGGTAAGCAACTGTGAAGAACTCAGGCCATATGACGGACCTAAACAAGGATCCCGATGGACCCTGGTTTTTGATGGAGCGTCTAACGCACTCGGCAATGGTATAGGTGTTGTACTCATATCCCCTGAAGGATGTCACACTCCCTTCACTGCAAGACTCTGCTTTAACTGTACAAATAACATGGCAGAATACAAAGCGTGCATTTTTGGTCTCAAAGCTGCCATAGATTTGGGGATCAAGTCTTTAAGTGTGTTTGGAGACTCAGCCTCTGTCATCAGTCAGATCAAAGGAGAATGGGACACTAAACACCCTAAAATCATCCCCTACAAAGAACATGTGTTGACATTAATCCCACATTTCGAGAAGATTACCTTCAAGCATTTCCCGCGAGAAGAAAATCAACTAGCGGATGCGCTAGCCACAATGTCATCCATGTTTAAACTTAAATGGGATAACGAGGCTCCCCAAATCACCATTGAACAAATGGATGAACCAGCTCACTGTCATGAGATTAATACTGAAGAAGTAGTGGACCAGCCTTGGTTCCACGAAGTCAAGAGGTATCTCGAGGCTCAAGAGTATCCAGAAGGAGCTTCAGTCAATGGTAAGAAGTTCCTAAGTAGATTCTCTGCTAAGTTCTTCCTTAGTAATGGCATTCTCTACAAGCGCGACCATCAGTATGTTTTGCTCCGTTGCGTAGACAAGGTTGAAGCTGAAAAGATCATGGATGATCTATATGAAAGCACTTTTGGCACCCATTCCAGTGGGCATACGATGATAAAGAAGATCCTATAGACAGGTTATTACTGGTCTACCATGGAAGCATATTGCTATCAGCACTCTCGAACTTATTATAAATGTCAGATCTATGCTGACAAAGTGCATGTACCTCCAGTTCCTCTGAATGTCCTGACTGCTCCCTAGCCATTCGCGATGTGGGGAATTGATATGATTGGACAAATCAAACCCACAGCCTCTAGTGGACACCGCTTCATCTTGGTGGCCATTGACTATTTCACGAAGTGGGTTGAGGCTGCTTCTTTCGCTTTCGTTACCAAGAATGTTGTTGCTCGGTTCATCAAACAGAATCTCATATGTCGGTACGGTATCCCAGAGAGGATCATCACAGAGAATGGTACGAATCTCAACAACACTATGATCACCATACTATGCGTGCAATTCAAGATCCAGCATCATAATTCTTCCCCTTACCGGCCAAAGATGAATGGCATTGTCGAAGCCACAAATAAGAACATTAAAAAGATCATACAGAAAATGACAGTAACCTATAAGGACTGGAATGAGATGCTACCATTCTCCCTCCACGGTTAACGTACCATGGCGCACACATCAACCGGGGCAACACCTTACTCTCTAGTATACAGCATGGAGGCTGTCTTTCCTATTGAGGTCCAGATCACTTCTCTGAGAATCATGAATGATACAGGGTTGAATAAAAACGATTGGATCTAAACTAGACTTGATCAACTGAATTTTATTGATGAGAAAAAGCTTACTGCTGTCTGTCATAGTCAAATATATCAAAAGCGGATGATCAAGGCTTTCAACAAAAAGGTCAGACGTCAAGTGTATCAAGTCGGGGATTTGGTGATCAAGCGTATCATACTGCCACAAGATGATCCCAGGGGCAAATGGACTCCTACATACAAAGGACCGTTTGTAATCAAAAGCATGTTCTCTGGTGGAGATATGATCTTAACCACTATGGATGACGACGACCTGCTGCACCCTGTAAACGCAGACATAGTAAAAAGATACTACACATAAGAGACCCGCTAGGTTAACACACCTAGGAAAAATAAGGGCATCCCGGCGAACCAAAAAGGTTCAGGAAAAAGTTAGGGATAAAAAAAAATCTGTACACCCAACAAGTTGAAAACCCGAATGGGTGACTTGGGCAAAAAAGGGTATCCTGGTGGACTGAAAACCCAAAAGGGTGGTCCAGGCAAAAGTTAGGGAATTAAAGCGTATGACTATGTCTCGTTAGATCACCTTACAGACAACCTTTGGCTTCGACTGACCAACTCAACAGGTCTAATCAATTCAATTAACTTCGGAGAAGGCAGCAAGTGGATAAGACGCTCAGAGACACGAAGGCTATAGAAGAATGGGAACCCCATGGGATTATTACACATAGCTATATTTTCTTTGTATCAAATTTTCATTTTTTACGACGACATTCTCTTACTAGAATGTTCGTCTCATTGTACAAAAATACTTGTTCAAGTTAATACAAAGATACTCCTTTGAAAGTGCAAAACTATCTATTTTTTCTTTATTCCTGTGTTTTGTTTACAAAAACGTCCAATGATTTGTTTTTGAACATATGCATTTGAACGTAACTACTATTTATAAATATACAAAAAAAAGAACAAAATATAGAAAGACAATCGCTAATGACTTTAAGAAATAGGATAATATCTTTAGACTATTCCATAAAATCCCCTACAGTGTACAACTTAATCCCCAACGAAATAAAACTTCTAGTTATCACTCCCCGATAGAAGTCGCCAAATTTCTCAGGATTCCCCAACAGGATTTCACAAGCAACACACGATGTTTCACTTACAACATAGTTTATTTCTCTAAATAAGAGTTCATCAACTCATCAACTCATCAACAATTTAAAACATGAAGACTTACGCTCCACGTCCCCAACAACAGTCAGGGATTTGTTTTCCCTGATCCAACAGTATTACAGCAGCATAGCTTACATGCCCATACATCGCATCCATACATCATGACATTGACAACACAAACGCATACAACATAATCTCATTCATTTTATTGAGAACATCATCATATGATGCTTTCCATACATCATGACATTGCATACAACTAATCTTTAATCTCTTCAGGAAAGATTAGTCAGTCGATGGCTATCATCAATAATTTACAAAAAAAGGTCAGAGATTGATACCTGAAACAAGCCGGGACAATTATCTACACGACTAGCTGAGCTTTCAGATACAGTTCAGATACGCTCCAGACACGAACGCCATTCTGATTCATCTTTCAGATACAACTCAGATACGCTCCATACACGGACTCCATTCTGATACTCATTCAGATTCAGCCTTCAGATATGGTTCAGATACGCTCCAGATACGGATGTCGTCCTGATACTCATTCAGGTTCACTTTCAGATACAGTTCAGATACGCTCCATACACGGACGACATTCTGATACTCATTCAGATTCAGCCTTCAGATACACTCCAGATACGGATGTTGTCCTGATACTCATTCGAGTTCACGTTCAGATACAATTCAGATATGCTCCATACAAGGATGCCATTCTAATACTCATTCATATTCAACCTTCAGATACAGTTCAGATACGCTCCAGATACGGATGCCGTCTTGATACTCATTCGGGTTCACCTTCAGATACAGTTCAGATACGTTCCAAACACGGATGCCATTCTGATACTCATTCAGAATCAACTTTCAGAAACGAGTCAAATACAATCCACTTATGGATATTATTCTAGTACTCAACCTAACACATCCACTATTCAAGTGTAAATCAACCAGAGGTTTATTCTGACACATCCTCTATTCCCATCAACAATCATTTTTGGATGGCATCTACAAGCCCATCTCCAACAACTTCTCATCTCCTCTCCAAATGGCATCTTTAAGCCCATTCTCTATACCATCAACCATCACATCCTCGAGTGCAAATTTCTGGGCACTCTAGTGTCCAATCATCTTTCACCTTCAAGTCACGAATGGAAAACCCGCCAATCTAAATCTTCAAGTTTAAGAAGATTGAACAGGGGAAGCTGTTGTATCCTAAAATTTTCCCTCTCACTTATCAATTATTTTCTCACAAAAGACCTCTCTTGGTTCAAGACTACACTAGGGTTGATCAACTCAAGACACCTCCTTAAGCACTAATGACCAAAATTAGCGTTTGAGATTGCACAAGGATAATTGAACTTTAAATGCCTCATATGACTTTCATGGATCATTATAGATCCCCAAGATTACTCATGTCAAGTTTCAAGTCTTGGATCACATTTTTGCTAAGTCAATTGAGCAGTTGACCTAAAAATCAACTGTATTGGGGAAAAAGTCAATTGTGGCCAATTTACAGTCAAACTTCATAGTTTTTTATCCATAGCAACATTATAAACTCATATGTGTCATTTGATCAAGTTTGTACCACAATTCCTCAAGAAATTTGATCAAATCATCAAAAGGGCAAAATGGTCAAAATTAGGGTTTTGACTGAGGAAAGGCAATTTCTGATTTTTGAGCTAGAAAATGTTTAAGTGGTTTGATACATGATCTCAAGAGTTCAATTGCATCATTTTGACCTAATTGCATGACTCAAAACATTGCTCAAGATCAATTGGATTTATAGTGAATTTTCAATCAATTGATCAAAAGTCAATTGTACACTAAAAAGTCAAACTTTGACTTTTTGGTCAAAATCAAATGTCAAAGGTCACAATTCATCAAAACATATCAAAATATGAAACTTATTCATCAAGAAATCAAAAATTCAATATTTCATTTTGAAAAGTCAAAGTTTTTTAACTTAGAAATTTTTCTAAGTGTTTAAAACATCATGCTTTTTCACAACTTTGAGCCAATTTTTCACCATGATGCAAGATGATTCAGAAGAAACTTTCAACATGAAAGTTGTAAATCTCCGTGATATATAAAACATTACTTTACACAACTTCTTCTAAAAGTTCTTAGATCTCAAGTTATTAATTCATAAAGTCATGGTCTTGAAATTAAATACTTAGTGAAATTTTGCCCTAATTTTGGTCAGGATTTTGACCTAACTTCTGACCCAAGTTTCACCTAGTTCCAAGGGGAACTTTCAAAAGTGATTCAAAGAGGGGTTGTAGATAACATTAAAAGCTTTCCAAAATGTTCAAGAACTCCTTGATATCATTTGTGAGCGAGGAGAGTCGAAGGTCAGAAGTTGGGGTATCTTGTTATTTTGCAAGGCAAAATTTGTGATGCACAGTGAACCAAATCCATAGCCATGCTGCATAATCTTCACTTTGCAGGCCTCAAACTTGCAATTAACTCCTTAATTTAATTTTTACACAACATATGGAGCCATTGTCCAAGCATTTGAATCATTATCCAAGTTGCATTTCCATTTTTGGAAGAAAGGCACCATTGCTATTCTTGAAAAGTGACTTTAATCACAAAGTCAACTTGTATGGAGCTTTGCACTTGTTCTTTCTGAACAAGAATACTCTATAAACTCATAACAAACATGTTTAAAGTTGCTAGCCACCCTATAATACATGTACCTTGCATTGAAACCATGTTTGTCAAGATAACTTCAAAAACAAGTCAAGAACTCATAACATGTGATTCTTTGTTTCTGATCATTTCAAACCTCAAAACCTTTCCTCTATAAATAAAGATACTATTTGCAAGAGAACCCACAAATACACAAGCTCCAAAACTTCCCCAAACTCGGAACTGCATCATAAACCACCATTGTTGCATATTCTGACCAAGAACTTCAAACTTCCATTTCACTCGTGCGTTTCTTGGCCTTTTGCTTCCAAAAGCTTCCAAACATCATACATAAGCCATCCCTGTCCCTGTTACACGACTGTAACACCATCTTTATCCATTTCCAAGTTCAAAAACAGAGTATCACAGTTGGACCTCTCCATACCATTCCATCCACCTTCAGCTCAAGCCAGCCATTGCACTAGCTTCCTAGAGGTCCAAGGAAGCTAACATGATCATCACCATCACTTGAAACAAGCTCAAACTCATTTCACGATTTCCAGTTTTAAGGTATTTTTCTTGAACTTATATCTCATTATTTAGGCATTGTTAGGTTTGCATTTGTGAAGATAGAATGTAGACATCATTGTCTTGAAACTATACATGTCCATAGATTTCATTTATGTTGCTTGAGCATGAAGAATTTTGAGTTTAAACTTGCTGAAACATTTAGGTCAGAATTTGGTACTTTCAAAAATTCTCACTCATCTTTGATTCATAGCTTATGATATTTATATGGTTGGATTCGAGTGGAAAAATGGAGCAATTTTCATGTTTACATTTTTGCAAATGGTTGAGAAATGAGCAAGTTATAGATCCTTTGGCTGGAGGTTGAAGATGAAGTACAGTCAGGGCAGGTTTCATGTTATGTATTTATCATTTCATATAAGTTAACGGATATATCACCACCCAGTGGTTAAAGCGCGCGCCTGTCACCCTTAGGTCCTGGGTTCAAGCCCCAGCGTGACCTTTTGCCTGCTTTTTCACTTTTTTTGACACTTTTTTGTTTTTGCAGCGTTGGGCCTCTCCTTCTTTGGGCTTTTGTTGTTTTTACTAACTTCTGACCCCCTGTTTCATTAATCCACCTCCCTGACTTATATTTTTATTTTATTTTTATTTATTTTTATACTTTTTTTATCTTTTATTTATTATTATTATTATTATTATTATTATTATTAATACTATTATTATTATTATTATTATTATTATTATTTTCATTAATCATAAAAAAATATAAAAAATATTTTATTTATTATTTACACTTATTTATTTTATTTTTTTATGAAACAAAAAATATTAAAAAAACATTTTCTTTTAACAAATTAATTTCTCTTTTAAATAATTAAATATTTAGAATTAGTTTTAATAATTATTTTATTAATTAAAATTAATTTAGAATTTAGGTTTCTTTTTAATTATTTAATTTTCAATTTTTATTATTTTTTAACTTAAAAACCTTTTTCTTCATAAATACCCTAAAAATCTTTTTTTAATTTATTTTCTTTTCTCAATTAGTTTAAGTTAATTTAATTTTAATTTTAATTAATCATTTTCTTAATTAGGTTTAGGTTAAACCCTTTTTATGAAAACCAAACAAAAATCATCTCTTTTTTTATTTTATATTCTTGCATTTATATATTACTACTTATTCAATTAGTTGTACATGTTCAATATGGTTGTAATAGATAATTAAGTTTAATTTTCTTACAATCTTCCCCATTTGTATACCCCCTCCCCTAAATGATGTAATAGCGTAGTAATTTTAAATTTAGCAATTTATCGCTTTATATACAAAATACTAGTAATTAGGGTTTTGTATAGAAAGACTAAAACTAATCAATAGAAAACCCTAATCAAAGAAAAAATAATGCATGTAAATCAATACACTTGCACACAAGCACCCCTAGGGTAAACCCACTTTGTTGCCTTATAAAAATGGCCATATTACGCATGTGAGGTATCTTAGCAAAGACAAGCAAAATACAAGATCATAGTCCCTCGATGACGCTATCTATGTTGCCTTTCAAAATGATCTTAGTCCCTAAAGAAAATGCTAAGATGCCTTGCAACATTGCTAGTCATGGTTATACGATGACCCACGCCCGTTCCTTTTACATCCAAAGACAGGGTTACTTACCAAATCAATGGTAAGATAACAATATCAAAGGAAAAAGGAAATAGACATGAAAGACTTCTGAGTAGGTAGAATGTTCCTAGTTACTTGCTCCATTTCAAAACAAAAACATCCTTGCTATCTTCAAAAACAAACACCTACACTTTCAAAACATCTTTCAAACTTGAAAACATTTTCAAAATAATAAACACTTTGTATACATTCTTACGAACAAGAATCATTACAAAGTTTGCCTAAACAATGGCCTCTTTTCAAAAATACTTTCAAAACCACACAAAGCACAATTTCAAACAAAAGCAAGTGATCTAGCAAGTAACTAAGAGCCCATGGAAAAACATGGATGAAAAGGGTGCTAATACCTTCCCTTTTCATAATCTACCCCCCGAACTCAAGAAACAATCTCAAAGGTCTTTCCTGTGCTTGTTCACCTTTCCATTTGGATAAAAGAATAGTCGGTGGTGACTCTTTTTAACTGCAACATTTGCGATCAAACACAAAAGACTCAAGTCATTTCTCCCACCGTATCACACCTAGCATCTTTTAGAGAAGCCATTTTCAGTAGAGGTCTGGTAATCTTTGGAATAGCGGCAGCAGCTTTGGTAATTGAAATCATCTGAGGAACCTCTTCAAAATTCTGACAGGGGGTCTCAATGAACTCGCCGTCCATCTCGACATATCTGAAAGAGTTCAAATGGCTCACCATATACTCTTTTTTTGCCACAGACTGTAACAATCTTCCCATTAACTGGATACTTTAGCATCTGATGCAAGGTGGAAGTGACGGCGCGAGCCTCATGAATCCAAGGGAATCCTAGTAAGAAGCAGTAAGACGGGCAAATGTCCATTACGTAGAAACTGGAGCCAAAAGTCTGTGAACCAACTTTAATAGGAATATCCACCTCCCCGTGTACCATTCTCTTGGAGCCATCAAAATCCCTCGCCATAATATTGCTGGGCTTCAATGTAAGTCATTCACAGTCCAATCTGTCTAAGGCATTCTTGGGTAGAACAATTAGTGACGAACCCTTATCAACTAGAACATGAGCCAGGGTAGTTCCCCTGCACTCAATAGAGACATGTAGGGCATCATTATGATTCCTTCCTTTGGACGTCAAATCAACATCAGAGAAACCGAGTCCATTGTCAGCAGTCAGACTAGCAACACAATTCTCAAATTGGTCGGCAGATGTCTCTTACAGAACATGATCAGACTTCAGGAACTTCACCAAAGCCTTAGCATGGGCTTCAGAGCATAATAACAAGGCCAACATTGAAATTTTGAGGGGGACTGCCTCAATTGTTCCACAACATTGTAGTCACTCTTCCATATAATTTTCAATATTTCCTCCATTTCTTTCTTGGAGGCCTCAGGAATGGCTTCTTTAGGTGCCTCCGTCCAGGTAGGCTCAACCGATACTTCTTTTCCCAGAGTCTCAGCTGACTCAACAACAGGAATAACAACAGGAGTAACAACAAAAGTATTAATTGGAGTATTAGCAGGAATAACAAAAGGAGTGGAAATCGTCTTTGGAGAGATTTCAGGAGATAAAATCCTTCCTCTTCTTGTAATTTTACTGGTTCCAACAATGTTGTCAATGTTAGTATCAGCATCTTCAGCAACTTCATTTTTGACAGCTAATAGGTCTTGCTTGACGCCATGGTAATAAATGTCTGCTCCATAGTTCCAAGGAACGGCTTTGTCGGAGGAATATGGTATTGGACTATGAGAGGTAATAATCAAAAGAGAAACCTTAAGAGTGGACGTAATCCTCACAGGACCTTTAGACGAGACCCTGGTAGGATTATTGGAAATGATAACAATTGACACATCTTTACACAAACTTCTTACAGAGGGAGTCTTCTCAAACATAATTTCCCTGTCATTAATCAAACTTTGAACGCCTATCTTCAATAACAAACAAACATTGGACAGAGACGCACACAAGTGGAAACCTTCATCACAGCCAGGAAATAAACCGGATCACAAGAGGTTCTTCTTAACAACTGGAATATGAGTAGCCAGTTCACAAACAGAAGAAACAAATAGGTCATCATCAACATCATTGATACCCTGGTTATGCTTGAGCATGGGTGCAGTTATCACATTGCATGTTTCAGGAGGGTCAAATTCAATCTCATTTTCCTCAATAAGATCCTGAACTTTATTCTTCAGAGCCCAACAATCATTTCTATCATGCCCTGGACTGTTGGAGTGGTAGGCACATCGAGCATTTGGATTATAACAGGGAGATGTAATGTTTGGATTTTGAGGAGGCTCCCTCAGAGTAACCAAACCAGCCTTCAATAGATGCTGCAATACATGTGATAAGGGCATGTTGAGTCTTGTTAATTATCTTCTAGGTGCATCCTTCCTGTGCTGATTATTTTGTTGTTGAGTTGATGTAGGGTTGGAGATCATTACAGCTTCTACCGTCAGAAGGCGTTCAACTTTACCCTGATTTCTTTGACCATAGGCAGCACTAACTTCCTTCTTCCCACTGAAAGGCTTCTTCACAGCACTCGAAGATGTAACCCCTTGAATTTTTCCACTTCTGATGCTAGCTTCTACACGTTCTCCCATCAATATCAGCTGGGTGAATCCAGCTGAAGAGCTCCTGATCATATGGTTAAAGAATGGGCCTGATAAAGTACCCAAGAACATATCTATGAACTCTCTATTAGACAAAGGAGGCTAGACTCTTCCTGCAAGATCTCTCCACTTTTAGGCATAATCTTTGAAACCCTCACTAGAACATATAAACATGTTTTGAAGTTGCATACGGGTTGAAGCGAGGTCAGCATTATATTGGTACTGCTTGTAAAAAGAAGCAACAAGATCTTCCCAATTGCGAATGTTGGTTCCTTCCAATTAGTAGAACCATTCCAACTGTGTCCCTGAGAAACTCTCCTGGAAGAAATGAACCCGTAAATTCTTGTCAGTTGTGTGGGGTTGGATCTTCCTGACATAAGACCTTAAATGCAGCTTAGGACAACAAACACCGTCATACTTTTCAAATGTGGGAACTTTGAATTTATGCGGGATAACTACCCCTAAGACTTGTCCTAACTCTTTAAAATCCATACCAGGTACCCTCTGAATCTCCATGGAATTGAAACGATCCTTTAACTGTTTATACTTGTCACCGGCATGAGGATATTGTTCTTCAACATAGTCAGCCTATTCTTCATCAGTCCCTGGACTGTTATCTTCTTCTTTTGTGTTCTTTTCGCCCTCTTCCCGATTATCCCCCTCATTTTACGGAGTTGCAAATTCTAGAGCTCGCTTGGCTGGTCCTCTGAATCTTCTTCCCATATTTAAGATTCCAACTGGTTTCTTTGTCTTTTTTGTCTTCTCTTTAATAATGAGAGCTTTCAGATCTTCTTGTCCCTTAGCCAGAGCCAGGAACATTTGTTGGAATTGAGCGTTTTGTGCTTGAAGGTCTTTAACTGTTTGTTCGAGAGCCATTTCTTTTTGCTGAAATAAACAGCAAAAAGATAAGAAACTTGTCTTGAAATACCTGCTTAATGTAATGATATGTATGACATGTTTATGCGATGTTTTCAAGGACTTCGGGAAATTTAAATTTGCGAACCAGAATGAAAAAAAGATTTTATTAGTAGAATTCAAATTACAACTGCCTTTTAGGCTTTCAATTAAAAAACTCTTAAAATCTAAGGATCAAGTCTCCCATGGGAGCTTCCTCTTCGTGCCAAGGTAGGAATTAAGACCTTTTTCTTTGTGAAGTCGCTTCGTGAGCTCCAACACTTTCTTCTCACTGGTGTAAAAAATTGACCTCTAAAGGTATCTTGTTCTTCCTTCAGCTGAATCCATGACCTTTGTAATTCTTCAAGATTAGTGGGCATGTCAGGATGGAGAACTGTATAAGGAACATCTTCTTCGGTGATAGGCTACACAATCACTGGCAAGATGGATGTATATGGAATCATAAGGTTTTGGGCGCGAGCTCGTACCCATTTGAGATAAGGCTCCATAGGAATGGAATTTTTATGTCCCAACGTCTTGCTATCAACCTTATTTACCATGCCCCAAGCTCGTATAAACCTTTGACGATACCCTTGAACATCATCCTTGTAGTTGAACATAATGCCTTGGATAAGCATATCATGGGGACCATCCCTTCAAGCATAACCCAACTGTCGTAGAGCCAAAGAAGGATTATAAGTGATACCTCCCCTAATGCCAAGGAGTGGGACATTAGGGAATTCCCCACAGTGGTCGATGAGAGAAATATCTCCCATAGACCGGGAGTACCAAAGAATATCTGAGTGAGAAAGTGACATTATCCTTTGCGGCCAACCTAAATCTTGTTCGTTCTTCAATACTGATTGAGGAAGGTGTGAAATAAACCACCTAGACAGCAACAGTATACAACATATAAGAACCCCTCTTCTTTTCATGGTACGAGTATGAAAGGAATGCAAGATATCTCCGAGCAAAGTAGGTAAAGGGTTATGAGAGAGGAAAACCTTGACAATATTTACATCTATGAGTAAGTCCGGAGTAGGAAATAGTACTAACCCATAGATTAGAAGAGCCATGACATCTTCGAAAGCTTGGAAATCCAAATCATCCCAAAATAATTGAGCCTTTTCTAATAGGAACTTGACTAGGAAACGATTGACTCTGCTTCTTGTTTCCCAGTTGGATATAACGCCAGACCATTTCAGATGCAAGGCTGCTGCAATGACCTCTGGCTTTGGAGCTTCCTCCAAACTGGTGAAAGGCACCTGATCAAGAATAGGTACACTCAATAACTGAGAGAACTCTTCCATGGTGGGTACCAATTGATAATCGGGAAATGTGAAGCAATGGTGTTTGGGGTCAAAGAACTGAAAGAGTACACCCATCATATTCTCATCAAAGCTTGAGGTAACCAGGTTGAGAAGTCGACCATATTTCTTGGTGAACAAGGAAGTTTCAAGAACCCTTGGCACTAGCTCTTTAAGTTGGAGAGGTATTTTCACAAAGCTGATTCGGACGATATTTCTACAAACGGAAGCCATGATCTACAAAGCAGAACAAAGATAAATAACCTTGGTCCTTGAAATGGTTAGTGAAATTAAAATGGGTGTTATGATGCATGCCGTTATGTTTGAACAATTTAATCACACACAAGAAAAATACACAAGACCTTAGGTTTAGGTTTGCATGGGGTTTATAGATGAATACCCTCTTGAAGTTCAGTTGGTTCAACATGTCTTAGAAAAGTAATCGAGTTCTAAGGAGTCTCAATATCACTGATCTTTCTTTATTAGGCATTGTTTCAGCTCAGACGATCTTTTCTTGCAGCTGAAATATCCGGAAAGTTCAATCTCAATGAGTGTAGTATCGAGTATCAACCAATCCTTAGCTTTATACCAAGGCCGATTATCTCACTACTTTTCTAATGGCAAAGTTTGTTCAACTAAAGTTTCTAAGGTCCATTAGTGCTTTATGACACCACACAACGGCCCCGTATTCTCCTCGATTTAACATATGGGATACTGGTACCAACAAATGTGTCACACTAACGCAGCCATCGCTTCAACCATATCGGTCTATACTGTACAATCTCCACGATCTATTTTTGCTTACCTAAAAGGTGCCCTAGATCCGTGTGTAGGATCTTTAATAATAACCCAAGCAATCCATTTAAAAATAAAGCATACAAAACACACAAGGAAAGTAATTTTAAAATGATCTAACTCTAAGGTAACCCCACTTTTATATATTTCCCCAGCAGAGTCGCCAGTTCTGTAATACGGTGGCATAACCGACTGTTATAATGGTTTTGCATTTGTATTTGAAAATGTTGGGGTAAGCAAGAGTCGCCACCGACTTTTCTTTTATCCAACAAAGGAAAGGGTGAAAAGAATAGAAAAAGACCTTTCGATATTATTTCTGAGTAAGGGGGTATATTATGGAAAGGGAAGGTGTTAGCACCCTTTCCATCTGTAGATATCTACGGGCTCTTAGATGCTAGCTCATTTGAAAAATACCTTGTGTTTTGTATGTTTGAAAAAGTATTTTGAAAAGATGCCTTAGCGCGGTAAACTTTGTAATTTTTCTCGTATTGTTGAGAATGTATACAAAGTGTTTTGAAAATGTTTTTAGAAAGAGTTTTGTGTATGTGAAATTTTTTTTTTTGAGCAAGCATCTAAAAACTATCTAATTTACTCGAAAGGTTCGTTCTTTTCCTCTTTTCCTTTAGACAATGCTATCCTACTATTAGTGAGTAGGTAACTGTATCGTTGGATGTTTGAGGGACAATCGAAGGGTCATCATTACAGTCACAAAGGCAACCAGGAAAGATACTTTAGTAACCACCCTAGGGTTTTTAAGATCATACTGAGGCAACATCGAGAGGGTCATTTTTTTAGATCTTTAAACCGGAGGATAGCCACTAAAATCTCTCACGTTTCGAGAGTTGTGACTGCTATAATCCGAAGGCAACCGAAGTGGGAGTACCCTAGAGGTGCGCATATGCGATTACATTGTGTTTTAGTTATTTATCTTTGCATTAAGTTTGCTAACATTTTGTTTTTAATTTCTTACCATACAATCCTATTATCATACATCTAAACAGTTTATATATATATATATATATATATATATATATATATATATATATATATATATATATATATATATATATATATATATATATATATATATATATATATATATATATATATATATATATATATATAGGAATTTAAAGTGTAGAAATCAAATCTAACTATTACATGGCTTCGGAGAGGGGGAAAATTACAAGTCCAAAATTTGGGGAGATAAAAGCAGTAAATGTCCTAGTTTTTAGCTATTACAAACCGGGAAGCAGGTACAATAATAAGAAAAGATAATAATATTGCGAAAGTATTTAAACACGCGCGAATTGGAAAGGATGTCTAAAACCTTTAAAAAGTCTAAGTAAAAGAAAATTCTTTTTTGTTGTTTTTTTGTTTATTTAGGGAAAATGATAAATTAAATTAACATCTAATTAATTAAAAAGAAAAATAAAATTATTAATTAAAATTAATTCTAAAATAAATCTAATATTTTTTGGCATTTTTGTTTATGAAATATTTAAAAAATTAATCTAATTCTAAATTGGTTTTAATTTATGAAATGAAGTCAAAATAATTAACTGAATTAATTTATGAAAATTAAAAGTAAAATAAAAAACTAAATCTAAGCTTTTTATATTTTTTCTGATTTTATGATTAAAAACTGATTTTGCAAATAAGTAAATATAAATCGAATTAAAAAAAGACTACAAAAAGATAAGAAACAAAAAAAAAACATGCTGGCCCTAGTGTTCAAAATAAAAGGAGGGGGTGAAATTTGAATCCTGTCAGGCCCAAACCAAGAGATGACCTAGGTTGGTGTTGGATTTGGTGTTGCTGGCCTTTAAGGGTCCATGATGAGGTTGCACGCTTGGAGCGCTGGATCCAAATTAACTGAGATATAATGGTGATGATTAGGTGATGTATGGTGTACGCCTTGGATCTGGGAGCACTAGATCTGCAAAGAAAATTTTGAAAAATAATATGGCAAGAGGTAGGGATCAAACTCCTACCCTTTCCCACACATAACGCCTTAACACACACACACACACCCAACTGTTAGGACGACTTTACATCCGAGAATATAATCACAATAATAAATATATAATACAAAACAACTTAAATCCTAAGTTTTCACACGCGCGCACTCCAGTGGGGTCCAAATATTTGAACGAACCAATAAAAACATACCATTGAGCCACGCCACCCTTTGACCTGGGTCCAGTAAGTCCAACCACCGGAGCCGGTGGTGTCCACTGTCTTCTCCGATGGGATCCCTTGTAAAAAATGATGAAACAAAAAACAAAACAATCAGATCGACTTAAAAAAGTCTCTTGATCATGAATATGGCCTCTAAATTTTCTAAAGCTTCGTATATCATTGGATTCAAACACAAAATCCTAACGATGGTCAAACATCGTACTATGCGTTTCTGACGTAAAAAATGACATGCGACCATTCAATCATGCCCTAAACTCCATTACAAGTATACTTGTATCATCAAAAAAGGTTAAATGTTCCTGCAATTAAAGATTCAAAAATAGGAAAATTTCTTACCACCGGTGGATTTTGATAGGCTGCTTTAGGACATTTCAGGTCTTATGATGAGCAGGGATGAAACCTGGGAATCTCAGGGACTCGTTATAATGCTTGTTTTTGACTGAGGAAAGCTAGAAACTTGGTTTTGAGTTTTCACAATTTTGATATTTTTTGGAAATTTTTGTGGAGCTTTGATAGGCAATGTTCGCGTGTTTTTGTCTTGCAATACTACTCTATATTTATAGAGGAAGGAGAGAAGAAAATATGGGAGGAAATCAAATTGTAATGACATGGTTTAAATCACAAGATATAAATTTTGAAATATTTCTAAAAATGAATATTTTTCCCATTTTGCTTGAGGCATGAACCTAGACATGTTTTGCACGAAATTATGGGCCCAAGGGTAACCCAACACACTAGCCCATATGTCCAAACCATTGACCATTTATTTTATGCATTTTATTTTGTATTTGTTCGATTTTAAATTAAATAAAAGTCAAAATAAATGAAAATAAAATCAAAGCCATGAAAAAATGGACTTAGAGGTCCTTCATATGGTCATGAAGATGTTTGAAGCTCAAAAAGTTAATCCATTGACCTAAAATTTCAAAATTGCATGCTTTGCATTTCATGGATTTAACCAAAATTTTCCAACTTGTGCAAACCATAACTTGCTCAATTTTTAACCTTTGAAGATGATCTAATACTTTTTGGAAATCCAAAGATGTCTTCTTCAATATCTCTTTTGATCAATTTTGCATTTGAAGACTTTTCCTTGATGTAAATGGTATTGACAAAAAATGTCTTTTATTGACTTTCTGAAAGTGACCTGTAACGTATGAGCTTATATATTCCAAATGATGCACTTATTGGACTTTATGGCAAAATAAAAGTTGTAGAGAATTTAATTTTCTTCACAATGAGCTTTTGTTGGGGAAAATAGATGAATCATGTGAAAGTTATGCTTGGTCAAAGTTCAGTTGACTTTCTCTAGGAAACCCTAATTTGGAACTTTTGGATTCTTGATGATTTGAGAGCATTCCTTAGGGAATCATGATTAACCCCTGATCAAATTATGGATATCACTTCAAAATTGTGATTTTGACCAAAAAGCTTAAAGTTTGACTATATATTGGCCACAATTGACTTTTGACCTAGTATAGTTAATTTCCAAACATTTGAGTCATTGACTGAGCAAACTTGTGATGCAAGGAATGAAACTTGGCATGGACATTCTTGATGACATATTAGGGACCATGTAAATAACTTGAAGTCTTTTCAAACCAAAATTCTTTGTGAGAAGTGAAACCCTAGTTGAAAGTCAATTGCTTTGGAGGAGAATTTGTCTGGCCAATTCTTGGTCAAACTTGAGCAACCGAGGACTTCAATGAGCATGTCTTGAGTACAATGGGAGGGAAATTTTTTTGGGTACAACACCAATATATTATGGATCACCGGTTTTATTTGTCAAATGGTGAGAATTTGATTATTAATATTGACCCTTCGAGAGTAATGTGTACTTTGAGTCAAATAGTGTGAACGGAAAATTAGTGTGATTTTCTTGAGGACTTATGAGTTTATGATCAAATATTATTGGAAATAGCTTTATAAAAGGAAACTTACCTTCATTTAATATGACATACTTGGATATAGAAAGTATACCTTCAACAATAATAAACTTATGGCCTTTATTAGTTGGTGACACCCCTAGATACAACATTGACATTTTATAAACTAGAGTTGATGTTGATTGTATGGCATGAGTAAGGGTAAGCATACACATCCAAACACATTCAAAGTGTTATACTAAGTCTTCTTGTTGTACATTGTAGCAAAATATGAGATAAACTTAGGCAATCCAAATGTTGGCAATCTATTGATCATATGGGAAGCTTTTGTAAAACCATGATCCTAATATTTGATTGGCATTGCAGCATGAGCCAAGACAGTGAGACCCATTTCTACTATATTATTGTGCTTTCTCTCCATAGTTACATTTTGATATGAAGTGTGTGCACATGTGAGCCTATGAATAATTCCTAATTCCTTAAGATAATTGGTGAATGGCTTGATTGCTTCTCTAAAGTTAGACTGTGCAAGTTTAATTGTTGTGTTGAATTGTGTAGTTGCATACTTTTATAAAAGTTTGAAGGCATTGAGTGCATCACTTTTATTCTTGAGTAGATACATCCAAGTATGCTTAGTTAAAGCATCAACATAAGTAGCATTAGAATATTCGTTGCTTGAAGGATGAGGAGAAGGCCCCTATAAGTCAGTATGAACAACATGAAAAGCATGATTGTAAATGGTATTGGAAAAAGGTGCATGTATTATATGGAATTTACCGAGACATCATGGGTTACAAAATTCTACTAAATATTTATTTTTGCATTGAATATTACAAATTTGAAACACATTGAGAATTAGAGTTTAAAATACCTAGTTGTACATGCCATAAGTAAGCTTTATTAGAAACCAGGCTTTTAAGGATATGGTGAGGAGTATGATTAGTCATTCTTCTCTTACAGAGTCACTTTGGGAAGAGGCATTAAATTCCATAGTTTATATTCTTAATAGAGTATCTGTAAATTATTAGCTAATAATTCTTATAAGTTGTGGACTAGGAAAAAGCCCATCATCAGGAACCTGCACATTTGTGGATGTGCAGTTGAAGCAAGGTCTTATAGGCCCCAGAAGGTAAGTTTGACACAAAGATAATTAGTTGTTATTTTATCGGATATGTTGAATGCTCTTACTGGCACTCTAATAACCAACAAAAAATATAGAGTATGTAGTGGTAGAAATGTTCAAGACTAAGCCATTGGATTGATTAGACTTTATACAAATCAAAATAAAAATCACCACCGCGCTTTATTGTTTCCAAAGGAATGGGAAAAGAGCGAATAACCCAAAAAAAGGGGGAAAGATTCAAGGTAAGGGGTTGGTTATGCAAAGGGAAGGTATTAGCACCCTAAACATCTACGATACTCCGCAGGAACCTCTTTGAAAAATCTGTATATTTTGGCTATAAAGATGTGTTGTATATAAAATGGATGGTGGAGGTGAGAAAAGAAATATTTTTATGATTTTTGCACCCGTCGCGGTTGCGAACCTTTAGTTCCTAGGTACCACCTTTCGTGCAATAGGGGATCAGGATACACGTAGTTCCTATGTTAAAAATTTAAAACACAAGTGTGTTGGTTGATTTTAAGATAAAACATCATCGTCATTGTTCGTATGGAAAACACACCTACTACCCACAATCATGAGAAAGGAGAATTTGCATCATCTCAAAGTGGAGGATATGGCTTGGATTTTAATATCAACAATTCCTGACTCAACACCCAAGTGGAAAATATCTCTCTTCAGTACATATTGTAGAAGTATAATTGTTTGCATCACTACAAGGATTGACAAGAGTCTAGTCTTTTGAGAAAAGTTTAAAGATAAAAGTCAAAGTTGCGAAATGGTTTGAAATGAGATTGATTGAATTTTAGTCTTCTCAAAAAATGTCAAGGTATTATTAAGTTGATTGAAGTTTATTGATGAAAATGTTTTGAAAATGCATGGACCTAAGACCAAGTTTATTATGAAAATGGTTCAAGTTTCAAAACAAGAAGAGTTTTCAAAAGGAGGGAGAAGATTTTTGAAATTAAAGAAAGTGGGAGGAGATGAAGAGACTATCCTAAAGTATAAGGTAAAAGCTAGGGATAAGAACCATCTAACCAACAAGAAGCCAAAGTTTGACATTATGAGCCAATATAGAATTCTCATTCTTCAGATTGAAACCAAGCAAGCAAAGATACTAGACCTCTTGAGAAAACCGAACTTCAAGTATATTAAGTCTTCACAAAAATTGGGCAGAGTAACGGCTGTATACGGGTGAATTCCAGATTACAAACAAAGAGTGTAATCACAAGAACCTGCACACAAAAACAAACAAACAACCCAATGTCTTGAGGTAAATCTCAAGAACTCCAAAAAAAATATAAATTAAGGTCACAAGGTCTCCAAGATAGGCCAAGGTTTCTAATCCTAAGTCTAAGAAGTCCAATGCTCCACAATGCCAAGGATAGTAACCAAATAGTACAAGTATCATTAAAGATTTTTATGGTTCATGTTGATTATTAGGTGTCTTTAAAAGGAAAAGAAAAGCTCAAGTGAGCAAAATAAAAATGTTATAAAAGTGAATGCTCAAGTGAGCAAAGATGAAAATAGCATGAAACGTAAATGCAAAAAGTAAATGGTACATAAAGTAAAGAGCATAAAATAAAAGCATAAAATAAAGTCAATTGTTAAGAATTAGTGGTTAGTTGGATGACCATCTTGAAACTTGTATTTGAAAATCATTAGAGGATTGGTAGAACCAAATCCTCCACACAACAAGTTGCATTTGCTTTTTGTCAAGTATATCATCCATTTTGGAATCCTCAAAATTAATATTTAATGATCAACGATGTTTAAGTGATCCGCGTTTACCAAAGGTGTTGTAGATCCATTAGTGGATTGGTAGAACCAAAGCCTCCACACAATGAATCTCAAGGTTATTGGATCAAAGAGATAAAATTAACATACTTGGGCTTGCAATCATAAGTTCGGGACACGAATGATCATTTATCTGAGTCGGGACAAATTTAGCGCTATGTTAAGCAATCGTAAGTGGACTTATGTAGAAGTCGCACCTATTTTGAGGATGGTCAATAGCAATCTATGTACTTCATATTTGGATAAATGATATAGAGATCACCATACCTTAACATGTAGCACAATTAAAAAAGAAAGGGATAAGATGAAGAGGGAGGGGAATTATAAGCTAATTTGGATCACCACCTCAAAATTCTTTCATCGTTAAATTCAACCACTCCTCTAGATGGATTAAAGCACTAATCATATAATTAATCCAAAGCACTAAAAATGAATTAAATAATTCATTCTTAGATAGATTTGAATTGATGAAAATTTATCCAACTTCATCTACATCACAAAGTCCATTGAGTTTAAAGAGAAATTGGACATTTAAAATTGCAATCCAAACCAACAATCAAAAGGAGTGAGTAGAAAAAGCATTTTGGATCAAAGCTGCCCCAAAACAAGGCAAAAAAATGCATTTTGTCCCTGTGTAAATCGATTGCACTACTGTGTAAATTAATTTACACAGTACAATTTTCAAAAACTGCGCGAAATTGCTTTTGTCAAATTGATTGCACTGTTACTGCAATCGATTGCACGTTGTTACAAACAAGAACACAACATTTTAAAAGGCCAAATTCTTGTTCAAAATTTCCATCAAATACCTTATGATCATGGATCCAATTGAGCACGAAAATTCCATCAAATTATGAGAAAATAACACTATTGGAATCACAAAATAATGCTCAAAGAATCAAACCCAAAGATCAACAAGAGATCACATTGTGAAATATGAATTATCAAACTTACCAAAGGTAGATCTAGAGAATTATCAAAACAACTTCAAGAATTTGCTTCAATTCAACCACAAGAATCAATTATCCAAGCTTAGATGTAGAGAATTGATAAAGAAAAAGTGTTTGGGTGAAGGTTTAGCTCAAAGATTAGTAAGCTTCAATGCAAAGCTTACTAACTTTTTGAATATGGAGCTTTGAGTGAATTTGGTAGATGGAGAGAATTGAGAGATTTTTTAGCAAGGTGGATTTGGCTATCAAAAGCTTGCAATTTGAATGAAATGAGAGCTCTATTTATAAAGTTTAGGATTGGGATTAGTGGTAATTTGGTAATTTATTCTTGGAGTCAAAATTTGAATTAATGATAATTCTTTCAAATATTAGAGCCAAAATTTGAATTAATAATAATTCTTCTTAAAAATCAAAGATTGGCACTAAAATTTGAATTAATGATACATCTTTCAAAAATGGAGAAGAATTTGAGCCAAAATTTGACAAGTTTAAAATTGCTGATTTTTTTTCAAATTTTCACACTGTGCAATCGATTGCACTATAGTGCAAATCGATTTGCACATTGTATTTTTTTTCAAAAATGGCGCAAAATGCAATATGTGCAATTGATTGCACTCTAAGAGCAATCGATTGCATCAGTGAAAATAAATGAATTTTTGTTAATTTTCCTTTGCAAATAGAGATTTTAGGAAAATAATACCAGAAATCCTTATTTGTCAGATGCTTCGACTTGGTACCTAAAAAACAAAAATATACAAAGACAAAGACAAATATTTTTTTGTATTTTGATTAGAAGTTAGTCAACAACACATATACAAAATACACAACTAAGGTGCTTGGAGATTCCTCAAGAGCAAACTTAAAGATAGGAGATAGAAAAAGAGGAAGAACCAACCCTAATGTGATCTTGTTATGATCGAGTTGATATGATATAATAGAGGAATCTTAGGGGCAAAAATTGGGGTACAACAGTTGCCCTTATTTAAGTGTCTTCTTTCTGGAGATATGAAGGTTAAAAATCTCTGTGTCGACGCTATTGAAGATACTTAAATATAAAACAAGCCCTATTTTTGTCCCTAAGATGCCATGCAATGCTTATGATTATGAATGCAGATGGACAAATCTAAAGAGACGCAAGACACCACTGTGGATGCCACAAAAAATGAAGAAACAAAGAAGCAACCCCACCAGGAAAATAAATCACTGGTGGACCCAAAATAATTGAATCAAAGAGGAAGATAACAAGCATCGACGTTCATTGCCGATGGTCTACCAACGTTCACTGAGGGTAGAAAGAGAAAATAACATATCATATTACCTCCGTTAACTGATGATGAACTATCAACGTTCACTGAAGATAGCAAAAAGATAACCAACACCGATGTTCACTGCCGATGTACTACCAACGTTCATTGAGGGTAGAAAGAGAAAATATATCATATCACAGGCATTCACTAACGATGAACTATCAACGTTCGCTGAAGATAGCAAAAAGATAACAAACACCTACGTTCACTGCCGATGTACTACCAATGTTCACTGAAGGTAGAAGGAGAAAATATATCATACCACCGCTGTTCACTGACGATGAACTATCAACGTTTACTGAAGATAGAAAAAATATAACAAACACCGACGTTCACTGCAGATGTACTACCAACGTTCATTGAAGGTAGATAGAAAATATCATATCACCTCCGTTCACTGACGATGAACTATCAACATTCACTGAAGATAGCAAAAAGATAACAAACACCAACATTCACTGCCGATGTACTACCAAAGTTCACTGAAGGTAGAAGGAGAAAATATATCATACTACCACCGTTCACTGACGATGAACTATCAATGTTCACTGAAGATAGCAAAAAGATAACAAACACCTACGTTCACTGCCGATGTACTACCAACATTCACTGAAGGTAGAGAGAAAATATTATATCACCGCCGTTCACTAACGATGAACTATCAACGTTCACTGAAGATAGCAAAAAGATAACAAACACCGACGTTCACTGCCGATGTACTACCAACGTTCACTGAAGGTAGAAAGAGAATATATCATATCACCGCTGTTCACTGATGATGAACTATCAACATTCACTGAAGATAGCAAAAAGATAACAAACACCGACGTTCATTGTCGATGCACTACCAACGTTCACTGAAGGTAGAAGGAGAAAATATATCATACCACTGCCGTTCACTGACGAAGAACTATCAACATTCAGTGAAGATAGCAAAGAGATAACAAACACTGATGTTCACTGCCGATGTACTACCAACGTTCACTGAAGGTAGAGAGAAAATATCATATCACTGCCGTTCAATGACGATGAACTATCAATGTTCACCAAAGATAGAAAAAAGATAACAAACACTAACGTTCACTGCCGATGTACTACCAACGTTCACTGAAGGTAGAAAGAAAATATATCAAAGTCTATGATGAATTTCTACCACAATGATAATTTAATTATGAGACAAATAAAGAAAGAAGACAGGACAATTAATTTCTGCAGAGTTTCTCTCTACTCACAAACTGTGAAAACTTTCTTATTCACTTTGCAACTGCAAAATACTGTGAATGACTTGCTTGACTTGCTTACAAAAAATAAGGGTTACTCCCTCTATTTATAACTGAGCTTGCACCCTAAGCGCAAAACCCAAAATATCTATTTTGTTACTAAATCAAATCTAATTTATTCTAAACTTAAATCAAATCTATTTAAATTTAAACAAATCTAATCTTTTCGACACTATGAATTACAATTTAACACACCACCTAATTCATTGTGTCTAAACTATCTATATTCATCATGACTCTTATCCTTCTGAATACTTCGACTTGCACTCCCTTCGTCATGATGTCTGTAATCTGATTCTCAGTTCTGCATTGTTCCAAATTCATCTTCCCATCTGCTACCTACTCTCGAAGATAATGGAACCTCATTTCGATGTGCTTACTTTGACCATGTGATATTGTGTTTTTCGCCAGATTGATAGCTGACATGCTGTCTATTTTCATGGTAATTGCTCCATGATCTTCCCCTGTTATCTCTTCTACCAAGTTCACCATTCAAGTTGCTTGACATGCACAAAGAGAAACAACTATGTATTCTGCCTCCCATGATGATAATGTCGCTACTAGTTCTTTTCTTGAATTCCAAGAAACTGATGCACCACCTAGCATAAACACATATCCTGCTGTTGACTTTCGATCTTCAGCATCACTACACCAACTCGAATCAGTGTATCCCACTAACTTGCACTCTTTTCCTTTATCAGCTGCAGGAAACAAAATTTCATAATCGAAAGTTCCTTTGAGATACCTTAGTATCCTCTTCACTGCTACTAGATGTGATACATTTGGCTTCTGCATGAATCTATTTACCATACCTACACTATATGCTAAGTCAGACCTTATATGACAAAGGTATCTCAACGATCCAAAAAGTCTTCTTTATTGGGTTAGATCGACATCATCTTTATCTGCATCTTTCGACAGTTGTAGTCTTGATTCTGCAGGTGTCGAAGTTGAGTTGCATTCTTCCATCTCAAACCTCTTGAGAATTTCTCCTGCATATCTTCTTTGATGCATCATCAAAACTCTACTGCTCTTGTAGAATTGATACCAATGAAATATGAAATCTCACCCAAATAAGACATTTCGAATTCCTTGCTGAGATCACTTTTGAAGTCTTCAATCTCACTTTTACAGCTACCTGTTATCAATAAATCATCTACATAGAGACATAGTATAAGAAATTTACTCTTGCTTCTTCTTACATATACTCCATGTTCAGTTGTGCACTTTACAAATTCCTTCTTTCTTAGGAAACTATCAATTTTCTTATTCCAAGCTCTTGGAGCTTGTTTCAATCCATACAGGGCTTTATGCAACTTGTACACCTTTCTTTCTTTGTCATGTTTCACAAATACAACTGGTTGTTTAACATAGACTTCTTCGTCTAAGGGTCCATTTAGGAATGCACACTTTACGTCCATTTGACATATGTGCCAACTGTTTATTTCTGCTAGACCAACAACCAACCTGACTGTTTTGATCTTAGGAACAGGTGCAAAAACTTCATCGAAATATATTCCTTCTTTCTGTAGAAATCCTTTCGCCACAAGTCCTGCTTTGTGTCGAGTTACTTCCCCTTTCGAATTCGTTTTCACTTTGTATACCTACTTGACATCAATTGCCTTCTTACCTTGAGGCAATTTGACAAGTGACCAAGTGTTGTTGTCTTCGATAGACTTCACTTCTTCATTCATTGCTTTCACCTACTTTGAATCCTTCAATGCTGCAGCTGCATTAACAGGTTCGACATCTGCATAGAGAGCATAATTTACCAGCTCACCTTCATCATCTATCACATCATCTGATTTAATCACACAATCTTGCAATCTTGTAGGCATGCGTCTTGTTCTTTGAGGTCTGCTTGTACTTGGTATATATGTTGGTTCCTCTTGTCGAACTTCTCTTTTGACTTGAGTTTCTGGTTCTTCGAATAGGATTCCCACTGAATCTTTCTTGACATTTTCAGTCCAATCCTATTCTTTAAACTCATCCATGATCATGTCCCTGCTGATCACAATCTGCTTTTTCACTGGATCGAACAACTTGTAGCCTCATGTCAAATGATATCCAACTAGAATCATTTGACTTGACTTATGATCAAGTTTTCTTCTCAACTGATCTGACACATGTCTATATGCTATATATTCAAATACATTCAGATGACTCAAGCTAGGCTTCACATCAGACCAACATTCTTCTAGAGTAATTCCTTCTAGCTTCTTTGTAGGACATCTGTTCAAAATGTATGTTGCAGTCGAAACAACTTCACCCCAAAACTCTTTAGGTAAATTCTTGCCTTTCAACATACTTCTCACCATATTCATGATGGTTCGATTCTTCCTTTCTGCAATTCCATTTTCTTGTATAGTATAGGGTGGCACTACCTCATGCACAATCCCTTCCTTTTCGCATAGCATGTCGAAGTCTTTCGACACATATTCTCCACCACCATCAGTTCTCAAAACTTTGAGCTTTCGACCACTTTGTCTTTTTACCATAGACTTAAACTTGGCAAATACTTCGATCACTTCACTTTTCTTCTTAATCAGATAAGTCCACAGCTTTCGAGTGAAATCATCTATGAATATAACAAGGTATTTGTTACCTCCCATTGAATCCACCTGGATTGGTCCACATACATCAGAGTATATAACTTCAAGACTAGCCTTCGCCCTGCTTCCTGCATCCTTGCTGAAGTTATTCTTGTGTTGCTTCGCCTACACACATTCCTCACATACCTCGTTTGGAATGTCGATTTCTAGAAATCGTGAAACCATATTTCTTCTCTTCATATATTTGATGTCTCTGAAGTTGAGATGGCTTATTCGATAATTCCATATCATTCATCTCTGCTAGCTGCAGTCGAAAGGCACTTGTGCTCCATCACATTTAGTTCAATCTTAAAGGTTTGATTATGAGACATATGAGCCTTCAAGATTAATCTCCCATTTGCGTTAATGACTTTCATCATCTTATCTTTGATTAACACTTCATAATTCTTTTCGACCAACTGCCCTATACTGAGCAAATTGCTCTTCATGCCTGGCATGTACAATACATTGGAGATTACTGACCTGTTTACCATCTTTCCTTATAATCATAACATCATCGATACCTTCAGCTGCTAAGGTATTATCATTTGCAAATTTTACCATATTTTTCGTTGAGGGCTTTATGTTGACAAACCAGTCTTTCCTTCTAGACATATGTGATAAACATCCTGAATCCAAGTACCATTGGTCCTTGAATTTATCTTCATCTTTTGTTGTGACCATCAGCATCATCTCTTCTTCTTCATGTTTTTCATGCTTTGTATCACTTTCTTGATTCTTTCGTTTTTCTGGACAATCACTCGAATAATGACCATACTTCTGAAAATTGTAACATTGAATGCGACTCTTATCAGGTTTTTGACCACCACCTCTTCCTCTATTTTCAACACCACCTCTTTGGTTGCCTTGGTATGATTTTCTGTGATTCAACATGTTTCGTTTGATCTGGTTTCCTCTACCATCTGATTTGTTGTAGCCACCTCTACCTTTGTCGAAACACTTTCCTTTGCCTTTGGTCTTTTTTGTTGAATGTTCCCACAAGGCCACGCCACTCTTTGATTTGTATGCAGCTCTTTCGATCATTCTTTATTCGTGAGATTCAAGCGTCCCTTGAAGTTCTTCCTTTGTCACTTTCGACAAGTCTTTCCCTTCTTCTATCGCCACCACTATGTGGTCAAACTTAGGAGCTAAAGATCTCAAGATCTTCGAAACAACAACTCTTGTTGTTAATGTTTCTCCACATGCCTTGATTTGATTAACTAGTTTTATAACTCTAGTGAAGAAATTAGATATGCTCTCACTATCTTCCATCTGAAGCAATTCATAGGTTCTCTTGTGAGTTTGTAACCTTACATCTTTTACCTTTTCTGCACCTCTAAAGGTCTTCTCAATAACGTCCCAAGCTTCTTTTACAGATTCCGAATCACTCACTTTTTAAAAGTTTTCTGGACTCAGACATTGATGAATTATAAAGAGCGCTTTATAACTCAGCTTTTCAATTTCTATGTGTTTCTTCTTTTTTTCTTCTGAAGCGTTTTCTTCAAGCACTTCGACTCCATCTTTTACAAGGTCCCAAAGACCTTGACACCTGAATAAGACTTTCATCTGTTTACACCAATTCTCATAGTTATCTACTTTTAGAATTGGTAGAGTTGCTGGATAATTTGCATTCCCATAACTTGCCTTCGTGAATTCTCCAATCATTCTTAATTGACACTTCCCTCGAATCGAAACAAAGCTCTGATACCAGATGTTGTAAACTCACCAAAGTCTATGATGAATTTCTACCACAATGACAATTTAATTATGAGACAAACAAAGAAATAAGACAAGACAAATAATTTCTGCGGAGTTTCTCTCTGCTCACAAACTGTGAAAACTTTCTTATTCACTTTGCAACTACAAAATATTGTGAATAACTTGCTTGACTTGCTTACAAAAAATAAGGGTTACTCCCTCTATTTATAATCGAGCTTTCACCCTAAGCCCAAAATATCTATTTTGTTACTAAATCAAATCAAATCTATTATATACTTAAATCAAATCTATTTAAATCTAAACAAATCTAATCTTTTCGACACTATGAATTACAATTTAACAATTACAGGTTGTGATACAGTGGCAGAACCGGACTGTTTTAGGAAAATGCTGGTTTGCGTTTTGTGTTTTTTGTTCGCAAAATGTCGCGGTAAGCAAGAGTCACCACCGACTTTTATTTTATCCAAAATGGAAAGAAAAAAAGCACAGAAAAATTCCTTTTTCGAGATTTTGAGTACGGGGGGTAGATTATAGAAAGGGAATGTATTAGCACCCTTTCTATCTGTAGTTTTCTACGGGCACTTAGGTACTTGCTCATCATTTTAAAAATTGCTTTCGTGTTAGTGTGTTTGGAAAAGTTTTGTTTTACTTCGTTTTAACCCTTGTATTAGTCCTGAAGAGTGTTACGAAGTGTTTTTGAAAACTTTGTTTGAAAAAGTGTAAGTGTGGAAAAGTTTGATTTTGAGCAAGTACCTACTAGCATCTACCTACTCGAAAAAAGAATGTTTCTGTTCTTGTTTCCTTTAGACAGCGCTATCCTACTTATTTGAGAAATAGGAAGCACCATCGTTGGATTTGTAAGGGTCAATTCGAAATGGACGTACGATCACTAAAGCAATGTTAGGACGTCTTAGTAATAACCCTAATGTCTTAAGATCATGTTTGAGGCAACAATTCCGAGGCAACATTTCCGAGGCAACTTTGATCTTTGAAACAAAATGGAGACCACTAAAATATCCTATACTTAATGATCATTTACCATAGGCAACCGAAGTGAAAGTATACCCTAGGAGTGCGCATGTGCGAGTGATTCAATTTCAAGTTTATTATCTTTGCACATTTAGGGTTTGCTAACTGTTTTAAAGTTAATCATACATTTTTGTCATGCATCCCTATTATCATACATCTAACAATTTAATGTTTGCGGAATTTAAAATGCGGAAAGTAAAGCTACGCTATTACAAGGCTTCGGGTATTTACATAGCCAAAAACAAACCCGTAAAAAAAGCGATAAATGAAAGTAAAAGATCCTAATTAATCTATTACAACTTGTGAGCAATTACATTAATATGGTAAAATTAAATAATAATAAAGCGCGCACGAGGAATTTAAGAACGATAAGAAATTAGGGTTTTGACCCCTTTCTAACCTAATCGGAAGAAGAAAATTGTTTTTGTTGTTTTTAATTATTTTTAAGAAAAAGAATATGTTTTTTAAATTAAATACAAAATTAATTAGTTAATTAAATTAATTAAAGAAAATAATTAAATTTAACCTATTTTTGTGCTTTTGGTTATTTTAAGAAAAAAGAAAATATAATTAAGTTAGAAACAAAAACTCTAATTGTTCTAATTAATTTTAATTTATTTACAAAATAATCAAAGTTATCTAAAATTAAATAACCTAATTAAATTAATTAATTTTTTGATACAAAATAAAAATAAACCTAAATCTAATTGGATGAATATATTTTTTTGTGATTTTTTTGATAAAAGGAAAATTAATTTTTTTTTGGTTAGTAAAAATAAATAAATAAATTAATAAAGAAAAATATAAAAGAAAAGAGAAAGAGATATTGGGCCTGGTGTCAGCGGCTCTGATCAGAGGATGAAGATCCAGAAGATAATGGTGATCAGAGGATGATGGTCCAGAAGATGATGGTGATCAGAGGATGATGATACTGGACCTGCTCTTGGCTAGTGGATCCAGCAGATTGTGGCCAGAGGATGTTTGATCTGGTCTTGGTTGATGCATCCAGAAGATGATCCTCAGAAGGTGCAAGCGCTGGATCTGGTGAACACAAAGAAATGCCAAAAGGTCGTGTCTGGGATCGAACCCAGAATCATGAACCTCTGACTTCCCTCTTCTGACCAACTGCGATGGGTGTTAGTTTATCAATACAACAGAAACAAACAAATAGATCAGAACTAAAGGCTTCTAGCCAGAATAAACACGTCAGAATTTAAACCGGCCAGTAAAGTTGTGACACGCTATCGTCTTCTTCCCTGGATTCGTCGTTTAAAACTCAGAACATTTACCTATGGATATGGCGCTGTAACTATAACCCTGTGCATCTCAGAAATTACATACAAGCAATATAAATAAAATTCAAGACCATGGATCAACTGGGTTTGATCTGCTGATCACAATGGTCTCCTTCGTTTGGAACAATTGTCCCTGTATGAAAAGACCCTAAAACACACCAAGAAAACCTAACAATGGCATACCTCTGTATTGTTAGCAAAAATGCAATTAATCATTACCAACAGCTTGCAAATGTTTCAATGGACAAGAGTATATAAGTAATTCATGCTACAAATGCCAGAATCATGATATGGGATTTCAAGAAAGTGTTGGTATCGTGGGATGCTTACACTGAGTTTTAGCGTTGGAAAATACTTGTTCTTGATTGGTTTCGCTTGCTTGTGATCCCAGGAAGAGATTGAGATGGCTAGAAGGTCTTGAGAATGCCTGGAACTATGAATTTGACTCAGCACTTTTTTGTGTTTTTTCCAAGTTTGTTCTGACTTCTCACGCCTCTCTCACCTCTTGTTCTAGGTCTGCAATTGTTCAATATATATCAATGATTGAATTATGGTTGAAAACCTGATCTAAATCTTTCTCCATTATAGCTTTTGATTTCGATTTGATTCACTTGAAGATCTTTCTAAAAATAGGTCAAACTCAATCTTTTTGTGCACACAAAGGCCTTGCACGAATTCAATCACTTGCCAACTGGATATAAGACCTGAAACATGCACAATATCTTGAGATTTCAATGTTTTGAAATTTTCCATGATTTGTTTTGATTTAAATTGATTTAATTCAAATAAAAATCAAAATAAATAATAAAAATAATATAATGACAAGTGGCAAGATCTAGGGCTCGTGGACCATGCTACCAACTCAAGACAAGTGAAAAAAGTTAGGCCCATTTAGCAAAAATTGCAATTTGAGGCATAATTGACTTTTGACAATTTTGCAAAAAAGGTCAACTTCACCAATGCATAACTTCCTCAATTTTGACTCTTTGAAGGTGTTCTTGGACTTTTTAGAAATCTTGGGATGTCCTATAAGCAACCCTTTTGGTCTCATATCAATTTGGTATTCCATGTTCATGTATGAAGCTTTGACAAAAAAGGTGTTTTTGTTGACTTTTCAAAATGACCTATAATGTCCAAATTCATAACTTCTTATGAGTGAATATTTTGAACTTGGGAGCTGAATATTAATTGTAGAGCATTGCATCCTCTTCAAAATGAGCTTTGGATGAGTCATTTCTCATAAAGTATGAGAAAGTTATGCTTGGTCAAAGTTGAGTTGACTTTTCTTGCAAACCCCTAATTTAGCAACTTTTGGTTCTTGATGAATTATGAGCAATCCTTGAGGAATCATGATCAACCCTTGATCAAATGATGAATAATACTTCAAAATTAGGATGTTGACCAAAAATCTTAAAGTTTGACTGTATGTAGGACACAGTTGACTTTTGCCCTAGCACAGTCGATTTTCAGGCCTTTGAGCAATTGACTGAGCAAACTTCCTCTACAAGGCTTGAAACTTGACATGGATGATTTTGAGAAAATATTAGGACAATGGTGAGAATTTGGGATCCCTTGGACTCAAGTATCTTGATGCAACATGAAACCCTAATTTGAGGTAGACTGCCTTAGGAGAGAGCTTGTCTGGTCAACCCTTGGACTTCCTTAAGCAACTTGAAGATATTTCTTGAAATGTATTGAGAAATATGAGAGGAAAAATTTTGGGGTACAAAAACTGTTATCTGGTCGGTTTCCATGCTTCACAATAAGTTACTTGAAAGGATAAAGTTGAATTGATATTTGGTCGGGTCCAGGATTCACAACAACTTACTAAAGTTAATTGTTATCTGGTCGGTTTCCAGGCTTCACAGTAACTTACTGAATTTGATTGTTATCTGGTCGGATTCCAGGCTTCATAACAAATTCCTGAGAGATTGAAGTCAGTTGTTATCTGGTCGAATTCCAGGCTTCACAACAACTTACTGAAGTTAACTATTATCTGGTCGGTTTCCAGGCTTCGCAGTAACTTGTTGGGATTGTAGAGCAGTATACTAGGGGAAGAAGTTAAGACATTGTCTGGTTGGGTCAAGGCTTTATAATATCTCGAGAGGTTAGACTATTATTTGGTCGAGTCCAGGCTTCATAGTAACCTAAAATTATTTGAATAGAAATGTTTCTGTTGGAGGGTGTATTGTTTTGTTGGGGAATAAACCCTGTTGAAAAGAATATTTGACGACTTGCCGGCAAGATGAATTATTTTATGAAGAAATCCACAAGGCTTCTTCCTTTAAGATCAACTCAGTTGGGGAGAGGATAGTCGAGAGGTTAAAACTCTAGCTGGGAGTTGTCTGGATCCAACTTTATGGGGACTTGACTGGGGGTCATCCTGTGAAAAGGACTTTAGGGAAACTTGTCACTCCCCCTAGTAGCAAGTATTGTAGCATTTCCAGGAAATGTTTGCCTGACCGTATGTAACTTTTGTTAGAATTCACATTTAGTGCCCCAAGTGATTCAGATACAGACCTGCCCCTGGTTATTCAACATTTCTTGAGAGATTTCTTGGAGTCTTGTCTTGACTTCCCCAGATGGGTTGGACAGTGGTATGTCATGCCCCTTTTCTTATAGGAGATTTTTCATTGGAAGTGTCATCCCATTTGAAGTTATTTAGTTCACTGAAAGAGCTTTCGTTTGCTGGATATTCATCATGTGAATTTCTCCGCCGTCAAACAATTAGCCATATGCAAACAACGGTATTCAAATAATGCAAAGTTTATGCTTGTCTTGAAGTTTTGAAAATGCGTTTTAGCAGATAAAGGAATTTTGTAAGAATGTGAATTCAACTCAGGATTTTTTTAGTAAGCCTTACATGAGTAAGGATACCTTTTGTAACAGTATGCTTTCGAACTAACCTATGCTTCAATTAGGAATTTTGAAGGGTTGTAGTGTGGCTTGGTTCACGGTTTAAGAAAAAAAGGATAAGGCTCAAAGTGTATTTGTACTCGCCCATTCTTCGTGATGTTCTTCAGTCCTAAACTCAGTTAATTGTGCGTTTGAACTCCAATTGAGTCTGAAATGACGTTTTGGTAATGGTTCAGAAAGGTTAAGTTTGTCGGAAGGCAATCATTTTTGCAATGTTTTTTCTGTTTCTTGAGGATCTGTAGTGAACTCTTTTATATTTTGATTTGTTATCCCAGATTTTAGCCTGACTGTTCTCATTTTGAGATTACGGTCAGTGGGATGCCCCGGCTTTTCTTAAGTCTTCTTCGTAAGTTTTGACTTAAATGGGATTTTCTTTATGATAGATAATGACTGCCTATGTGATAGGGAACCATCACTACCTTTCGACTCCAGAGGAATGTATTTGATGTCATTCGTTGTATACAAAGTGAAAGTTTGCGACTGAACGCACATTTGAATTAACTAAGAGACTATCCTGCCCCAGGTTCTGATTAAAGGTTTCAATTTGTGGGAAAAAGAAAACTTCTACTTCTTTGGCTCGAAGGGGTTGACTAGGGATTATCCTCATTATAACTCCAGTGTTTAGGATTTGAAAGAACGCTTGTACATCGTCAGCAAGGTCTGTCCAAAAGCATATTGTATGAGATTAAGGCTTGGTTTTCGTCATCCTCCCTCTAAAGGCTTGCAACTTTTAAAACAAGAGTTGAATGTCACCAAAAGGAAGTAAAGCACAATTTAAGTATAGTGAAAACGAATGGATTAATTCAGGACAAACATATGCAATGCATTGATGAAACAAAGTTTAACATTAATAGATAAGTGTTTGAACAATAAAAGAAATTACAATTGAAAATTCAAAATGAACTGGAACACTCAATGATTTGGTATGGGAGCGGTGATTAAGTTGGGAGTCTCAGGAGGACCAAACTCAATCACCTTAGCGTCAATCATATTCTAAATCTTGTACTTCAACGTCCAACAATTGTTAGTATCATGCCCAGGACTCCCGGAATGATAAGTACACATTGCATCAGGATTGTAATTAGGAGAAGAAGTTATGGGGTTTGGATGAGGCCCTATTAACGTAATCAGATTCATCTTCAACAAGTATTGCAACGCTTGAGACAACGGCATGTTGATGTTGGTAATTTGTCTTTTGGGCTCATTTGGCCTTCGTTGATTTCCCTTTTGTTGTCGCTGCAATGCAGGATTGGAGATCAGGACTACCCCCACATGTTGGTCGTGATGTCTCTTGTTAGGACCCTTTTGGCCGTAAACAGCATTGGACTCTTTCTTCCCATTGTATGGCTTTTTCTGAACATCAGAGGTGTAACTCCTTAGATCTTTCCACTTTTGATGCCAGCTTCGACCCTTTCGCCAGTCAATATTATCTTGGTGAAATCGGCCGAGGAGCTTCCAATTAGGTGATTAAAGAAAGGTCCCGTCAAAGATCTCATAAAGATGTCAATCAGCTCCCTATAAGTTAAAGGTGGATGCACCGTGCCAGCCAAGTCTCTCCACTTTTGGGCGTATTCTTTGAAGCCCTCGTTGGAACGCATGGTCATATTCTGCAACTGCACAAGAGTTGGTGTAAGATCAGCGTTGTATTGGTACTTCTTGTAGAAAGTAGCAGCTAGATCTTCCCAAGTGTGAATGTGGGAACTCTCCAAATGATATAACCACTCAAGTTTTGTCCCAACTAAGCTCTCTTGGATGAAATGGATTAAGAGCTTCTGATCAGTCGTGTATGGTTGAATCTGGTGGACATAAGACTTCAGATGCATCTTAGGACAAGAGACTCCATCATACGGGGAAAAGGTAGGGATTTTGAACTTTGGTGGGATGACCACTCTAGGGACCAAACCCATGTCTCCTAAGTCCAAGTCAGGCACAACTTGGATCTCCACAACTTTTAGTTTGTCTTCAAGCTGTTTGTATTTTTCATCTGCTGGTGGATACTGCTCCTCAGAAGAGTCTTCGTCATCAGTAGCTATGTTAGCTTTAATGCTTCCAGCTTTCTCTTCTTGACTGTCTTTAGAAGAAACATCTTCTTTTTGAGCTAGCTGGGCATGCCCCTTGGACCTTCTTCTCACGTTGAGGATGACAACTTTTTTCTTCTTCTTGCTCTTTTTGGTGAATAGTGTTTTTAGATCTTCACGCCCCTTAGCTAGAGCCAGGAACATGTGTTGGAATTGAGCGTTTTGTGCTTGGAGCTCCTTCATCGTCTGTTCTATATCCATCTTATTGAAATAAATAGTAAGAAGATAAGGAAATCTGTGTGGGAGAAACCTGTCATGATATGATGCATGGTAAGTGGACGCATGTTTTCAAGGATCTCGCGGGGTAAACACAAGAGAAGGTTAGAAGTTGAATTTTGATCAATAACTTTGATTGGATAACTTTGTATTGGTGGATGTCTTTCCACGAGAATCAAGCTCACCATGTCAAGTGGGTCATAGCCCTTGACGCAAGTTACCGTGCTTTGGTCTTGATGACATTTGATTAGAGAATGAATCCTTTTGCCCCTTGATAGGCGTCTGGTTCAACATGACCCTGCATCATAGGCCCTTGAGATCCTTGAAATGGTTATTGAAAATGTTATGGTATGATGTTATGTACAAGTATGCAAAGTAAGCAAGTTGTTATGTACAAATAGTCATATTCGCACAAAGCAGACAAGTCCATAGGTTTAGGATTGTATGGAGTTTGTAGGTAAGTACCCTCTTGAAGTTTAGTTGGCTCAACCTGTCCTAGAAAGTGATCGGATTCTAGGGGATCTCAATATCACTGATCTTTCTTCATCGGGAATTGTTTCAGTGCAATCCTCTTTAGTGGCAATCGAAATATCCCGAAAGTCTGATCTCAATGAGCGTAGTATCAATTATCAACCAACTTTGGACTGCACCAAATCCGGCTACCTCGCTACTTCCTAATGGCCAAGCTGGTCAAATAAAGGTTCTAAAGTTAGTTATTGCTTCATGATACCACACAGCGGCCCCATATTCTCCTTGACTACTCAAGGGCTACTGGTACCAACAAATGTGTCACACTAACGTAGCTATTGCTTAGACCATGTCGGTATACCACACACATTTTCCACAATCTATTGTTACTTACCTAAAAGGTGCCCCAGATCCGGGTAGAGGATAAAAACAAGCCCAAACAAGGAACCATAATGTAAAGCATGCAAGTCAAACAAGGAAAGCAAGTAAAGGTGATCTAGCCATAAGGTAACCCCACTTTATACAAACATTCCCCAGCAGAGTCGCCAATTCTGTAACGCAGTGGGAAAACTGACTTGGGTGTTTCGCTTTTGATCGTAATTATTGCGTATAGCAAGAGTCGCCATCGATTTTTCTTTTATCCAATAAAGAAAGGATGAAAAAAAATGAAAGAACTTTCGAGATTATTTCTTGAGTTCGGGGGGTAGATTATGAAAAGGGAAGGTGTTATCACCCATTTTATCTATAGTTATCTATGGGCTCTTAGTTGCTTTCTATATCACTTGCTTTTGTTTGAAAGTGTGCTTTATGGTGTGGTTTTGAAAGTATTTTGAAAATGTGCCTTTGTAATGATTCTCGTCTCTATAAGAACGCATACAAAGTGTTGTTTGGAAAATAGTTCAAAGAAGTGTTTGTTTTTGAAAGTGATTTTGAAAAGGTGTCTTTGTAATAATTCTCGTCTCTATAAGAATGCATACAAAGTGTTGTCTTTTGAAAATGTTTCAAAATGAAAGTGTTGGTGTATAAAATGTTTTTGTTGTGAGCAAGCGAGCAACTAGGAGCAACCTACCTACTCAAAAAGATCTTAAATGTTCTTTTCCTCCTCCTTTAAATGTTGCTATCTTACCATTGATTTGGTAAGAAGCCTCATCGTTGGATGTGAAGGGACGGGCGTGGGTCATCTTATAGTCATAGAAGGCAACCTATGGGACGTTTAGAAATGTCTTTTAGGGACTAGATCATTTACCGAAGGAAACATTGAGGGTCATCGAGGGACTACGATCTTTTATTGAGGGTCTTTTCTAAAACGCCCATATTCGAGGGACATGACTATTTTTCTGAGGTAACAAGTGAGATTATCCTAGAGGTGCGTGTGTGTAAAGTGTGTTTGATTGCATTCCCTTAGTTTTTGATTAGGGGTGGTCTACTTGTTGTTTTTATCTTGCCATACATTCCCTATTTTAATAGCAAGCATACAAAAGTAATAAAATGCAGAAAGATAAAATCCTACACTATTACAACCATATTGAATTACATGAAAATATAAAGGCAAAAAATAAAATAAAAGCAAGAAAAACGAGGGTCTTTCGATTGAGGCAGAAAACCCTTCGATTCTACACTTTCTGGCTCTCTTTGATTTGGCTTGAAAAGAGATGTGAAGGCATGACTTTCGACTGAGGCCTGGGGGTCAGCATGTTGTGCCTTTCAATTGGGGCCTGGAAGTCAACATGTTGTGCCTTTTGATTGGGCATGGAACCAGTGCAAGATGCAAGATGCCTTTTTGTCTCCTTCGACTGGGGGTTAAAAGTAGTGAGGGAGTGCCTTTCGACTGGGCCTAGAATCAGTGTAGGCATGCTTTTCGTCTGGGCCTATAAGTCAGCATGGTGTGCCTTCTGGTTTCCTCTTTCGTTTGACCTGGAGGTTAGTGTGGAAGCCAGAGGCTTCGTTTCCTACTTCCTGTTTCCTGTTTCTTTCGTTTGAACTCTTAAATAGCAACATGGCCTAAGGCCATGCTAGCATTTCCTTACAACCAGTTTAATACTTAATGCATGTTTAGGTAAACAAGAAGCAAAACGAAAGGGTTAGCTCTGAAAACATATTAAAAGGGTGGAAACGAAAATAACAATGGTATGCAGATGCTTGAAACGAAAGTAAAGCTTATATACATGTTATACAAGAAACAGAAAGCTCAAGGTTTGGAACAACATACCTTGCTGGAGGCTAGAGGGTGTGCTGGACCTTGAAGTGGTTTCCTTGAATGCTGCTGGATTCGAAGGGAGGGACCGGAGTTTAGGCCTTTGATGCTGGATTCAAAAGAGAAGAACAAACGTGAGGTTCTTCCTATTGGATTCGAAGGGGAACAAGGTACATGGACCTTTCAGATTCAAAGAGGATAAGTGTTTGAATTCTGGGTTTGTGTTTGACAGGTGTTTAAGTGTTTGAGAGCTTTATTGTGTTTGAGAAAATTTTGGAGATTCGTTCCTCTGACCCAAAAAAGTCCTCCTTTGAGCTGGCAAATGCTTCTCTATTTATAGAGAAAAGAATCAACATGTTTGAAGTAACCAAGTTTGTGTGATGACAAACCCATGGTTTGGTTAAAGATGAAACAAGTCAGTCCCTTTTCGTTGTTCCCGCGTTTCCAGTACCAGTGGGGGCCTTCTGGCAGAAGATTGGACTTGTGCTTCTGGCACTGCTTTTTGTTCAGACATGAATCAGGTTGGAAGCTGCTTTTGTGATAAAAGTACTCTCTATGAAAAAAAAAGTACGTAGCTTTTTCTATTTTAACCAAGAATAGTATTATCCAATAGATAAAACTTCTATCCTTTGTACAAGCTTCTGATTATGTAAAGATTTGGAAGCAAAATAGCCTGACAAGTAGGGTAAGGCTATGAGATTTGCTCAAAATTTCTTTGAAGGATCCAAAGTTGGGTTTGAAAGATGTTGATTCGAAGGAAACCAAAACTCCAATCAAAGCTTTGTGTGAAGGTGGCTCTTGTCCAATCGAAGGCTTACCTGCCATAAGTCACATGGCCAAACGAAAGGGTGTATGCAGGAGGTCACTACTTTGTGACTCCAGGCAAACATGTAAGGGGTCAATGGTGCAATCGAAGGACACTTTTCAGAAGGTTATTTCCTTCTGAATCGAAGGAAGCTTTCAGAATATTATTGACTTTCAGAATCGAAGAAAACCAACAGGAGGCCTTTACTTCCTGAATCGAAGGACACTGTTTCAAAGGGAAACAAGACTCAGTCAAAGCTTGTATGAAGATCATTTCCTTCTGAATCGAAGGAAGCTTTTCAGAAGGTCAATGCCATGTGCACCATAAGCCTGCTGGTGAGGGGTAATTGGTGTAATCGAAGCTCGAATGCAGAAGGCCACTTGCTTTGTGGGTGTTAGCATGAAGGGAAACCATTGCCTTGTAATTCATGTATGAGGTCAATGCTGAAGGTGGATTCGAAGGAGGCACAAAGGATTCTATTGTCTTATGAATCTAAGGAGGCATGAAAGAAGTCCTAGTCCAATCGAAGCAGTCTTGAAAGAGAATAAAGTCCAAACGAAACAAGGGAAATCGAAGAAGGCATGCAGGAGACCAAAGTCCAATCGAAACCTTGTGAATCGAAGTAAACTTGTTTTTTTTTCCTTCAATTTTGTCAAAAAGATTATTTTTATATGTTTCCCCTTTTTTGACAGTTTCCTTTTAATCTTGGTACTGGAAAATCCCCATGTACTTGTGCAAGCTTGAACCTTGAGAATCCTTGTGAGAAATGCCTTGAAAAATGAGAGAGAAAATTTCGGGGTACAACACTTAGTCTCAACATTTCTACTGCTATAGTCTGCACCTTGCGTGAAAGGTTCTTTCGATTTCTATGTAAAAAGGAAATTCAGCTGAGGGCTTTCCTCACATGCAAAGGTTTGGAAAAATTAGTAATAACAAAAATATAAAAAAATTACAAAAAATAAATTTTAGTTGCAGAGCAAAAATGTTTTAATTGAAGTAAATTACTCTCAATAACTAGGCAGTCCCCGATAACGACACCAAAAACTTGATGGAAATCTAGCATGTGTACTATTTTTTCCCCTTGTAATAATAGGGAAATTCCACGAATGTCAATCTCAAGGATTACGTTTCAGTATTGAGTTCAATTTGTGGTTCAATTAAACAAAAACTTAATTGGGATTTTGGTTTAAGAATTGTCACTTAATAGAAATTAAAAATATGCAGAATGTAAATTATGTCTTTGTACTAGTATGAATATTATGCTAGGGGTGAGTGTGTGATTTGCCTTGTAATGACCTTTACTCTTGATCTCTTCAACAAGTTCATCACCTTCAACTACAGGCCCTTTAGATTATCTTCCCATAAGTTCTTAGTGGGAAAACCTTTAACAATCCATCCTAAATCCTAAGTCCTCAGAGATATCTGATGGAGTCAAGCCTTTATTTTATCAAGGGTTAAATCCAGTGATTATATGGTATCCCTAGTCCCGGGTGATATCTACTATAGTCTAATCGTACAAAAACATTAACAACCGCAGTCCAACTAGTTGTTAACTGTAAATCAATCCTAATTGGTTTGATCAGGAAAGTATTAGAAACATTGAACGAGTAAATTGAAAGGAAACTAATGTATTAAAAATCAATAATTCATAGTCATTACAGTGCAAAATAGAGACACCCCTAGCATTGGGGGATTTAGCCGTATATAATATTCAAAGAAATTACAATAAGAAAGTTAGATATTACAAGATAATTGGATTCTGTTAATCTTCAATCGCGATTGCTCTTGAAAATTCTCCATCCTCCTAATCCCTTGAAAGCTCCAATTTTTATCGTAGAGTTCTTCTCCCGTCCAAAAGGTCCCTTATTCCTTATGAAAACTCATTTAAATAGTCTTCATTCCTCTAGGTCGGTTGGAAGTACCTAAAACTCCCTCACAACTTAACATATGGAAAACATATGGAAAAAAAATCAGGAAATCAACATCATAGGCCGACACGGGTCGTGTCACCTGACACGGGAACTCGTGTCGTCCTCTGTCTATTGTTTCTAAAGAAAACTGTCACCCAAACCTTCTGACACAGACCGTGTTAGTTGACAAGGGTGCCCGTATCAGCCTCTGTTTTCCATGTCTTCCCCCTAACACGGCCTGTGTCAGACGACACGGCTACCCGAGTCAGGGCTCCTATAGCATTTCCTCCGAAACTTGGAATTATACACTTCTTCCGCCCGGTTTGTCCTGTTTTATCCTTCTGAACCTGAAAACATAAAAACACAAAACTAAAATATAATACGTGATAAAACAAAATAAAAACTCGATAAGAGAAATGATAACTAAAATAACTGCTAAATATCTGTGTAAAAACCACTAATCACCCATCATCATACAATCCCTTATAGAGTTAGAACATCACCCTTATCATATGTTTGATGATTCTAAGCTCTCTAACGAAAATTCCTCGCCCTAGCTTATACACTCTTCTCTTCTCTTCATTCTTCTCTTTTTCCTCTGCTTCTCACTTCTACGATCTACTCCTCGTGTTTTCACTTCTTGTTTTTCTAATAACACATATTAGACCCCTAAATCTTATTTCCATCTTGCCCTTCCTTGTATTTAATTAATTACTTAATCACTAGTATTATAAATAACTTTATATCTATAATAATAATAATAATAATAATAATAATAATAATAATAATAATAATAATAATAATAATAATAATAATAATAATATCAATAATGCTCATATTCTCTACTCACCTCATGTTCTCTACGTTTTTAGTCATACACCCCTCAACATCTCAACCTCTAATTTCTCAATTGTATCACATCACATCATAAAATATTTCAACACCAGCAAACACATCATCTCATCTAATTATTTTTAATTAAGAATAATCCTAATTAAATTGGGGTATTATAGATGTGAAGTGGGTATACAAGGTTCCTAGAGTTGAAGTAACTCGACACGAGGAAAGACTTGGTGCAAAAATATTTCGTCAGAAGGAAGGAATCGACCTTGATGAAGTCTTTGCACCCGTGGCTAGAATCAAAATAATCAGGTTGATTGTTGGTCTAACAGAAATGAACAATTGACACATATGTCAGATGGACGTGAAGTGTGTATTCTTGAATGGACTCTTAGATGAAGAAGTTTATGTTGCACAACAAATTGGATTTGTGAAACACAGGGAAGAGAGAAAGGTGTACTAGGTGCATAAAGTGATGTATGGACTCAAACAAGCTCCAAGGGGTTGGAATAAAAAAATTGATGGTTTCTTAAGGGAGAAGGAATTTTTGAAGTGCACAACTGAGTATGGAGTATATGTAAGAAGAAGCAAGAGTGAATTGCTTATACTATGTCTCTATATCGATGACTTGTTGATAACAGGTAGCAGCAAGAAAGAGATCAAAGACTTCAAAGATGATCTCACCAAGGAATTCGAAATGTCTGATCTGTGTGACATTACATATTTCCTTGGCATCGAATTTTACAAGAGTAATATAGGTTTGATAATATATCAAAGAAGATATGCAGGAGAAATTCTCAAGAGATTCGATATGGAAGAATGCAACTCGACTTCGACACTTGTAGAACCAAGACTAAAATCGTCGAAAGATTCAAAAGAAGATGAAGTCGATCCAACCCAATACCGAAAACTTATTGGGTCCCTAAGGTACCTTTGTCACTCAAGGTCTGACTTAGCATACAGTGCAGGTATGATGAGTAGATTCATGCAGAAGCCAAATGTATCACATCTAGCAGCGACAAAGAGGATATTAAGGTATCTGAAAGGAACTCTCGACTATGGCATTATGTTTCCTGCAAATGATAAAGGAAAAGAATGCAAGTTAATGAGATATACTAAATCAAGTTTGTGTAGTGATGCTGAGGATCAAAAATCCACAACTGGTTATGTTATTATGTGAGGTGGTGCACCAATTGCTTGGAGTTCGAGAAAAGAACCGGTAGTAGCATTATCATCGTGTGAATCTGAGTACATAGTTTCTTCTCTTCGTGCATGTCAAGGAACATGGATGACTTAACTTGGTCGAAGAAATCACAAGGGAAGGATCATGGAGTAATTACCATGAAGATCGACAACATGTCAGCTATTAATAAGGCAAAGAATCTGATAGCACATGGTCGAAGCAAGCACATCGAAATAAAGTTCCACTATCTTTGAGAGAAGGTAGCTGAAGGGAAGATGAACTCGGAACACTGTAGAACTAAGAATCAGATTGCAGATATTATAACGAAAAGTGTACAGGTCGAAGTATTCAGAAGACTAAGAGTTATGATGGATGTATATAGTTTAGACACAATGAATTAGACGGTGTATTGAGAATATAATTTCTTGTGTTGAAGAAGGTTGTTGCTCGACACAAGGTGTGTCGAATTAGTCTAATTGCGTGTGTCGAAATGTCTAAGCAGTTTGCTTGACAGGATTTCAATTTGATCTAAAATAGGTATTTGAGCTTTTAGTTTCGGGCTTTTGCATATGGAGCAAGCTAACTCAATTACAAATAGAGGGAGTAATCCTAATTTTGTAACTAACTCAGAATGAGTATTCACAAAATTTACAGTTGCAAGTGAATAAAGTTTTTCCACAGTTTGAGGGCAGAAATAAACTCTGCAGAAAATCATCTTCTCTTCTCCATATTTTGTCCAACTCTAATTTTCTTTCTTTCTCAATTTTCTTTCTTTTCATTGTCATTATATAGTGATACAATCTTATTTATCACGATTGATAGAAATTCCCCATAGATTTTGGTGGATTCCCAACCGTTAACACATGGTTTATCAACATGGCTAGATATTTTAAAAAAAGTTTAGGCCTAATAAAGACACTTGTTAGATTACGAATTAGGTTTGATCTTTTAAAATATCTTTCAACATAGTGTCACCTTTAGTCATGGTATCATTAGAAAATATTCAATCATATCTAACTACTTTGCTAAATATCTAATATAAGAAGGCTAAAATATCTATCAATTAGTTGAATCTAGATTTGTTCTTAGTATACGTATGTGTTACCCTTGTGTACAGAGGAAAGTTCCTGCACCCACAACCAAATTGTTAGGCAAATGTTTTGCTATTTATATATCTAATCTATAAAACATTGAATTTGAACCACAGAGCCATCATGTTACATGTCTAATTTGATTCTGTTGTTTCCAAAGTTGATCTCACTATATATACACATATGTAACATCTCAAAATTCCTTCATCACACATTCCATCAACTAGTTCATTTTCTTCAAATACTTGTTATCAACTTGTGATAGGAAATAATGGCATTTCGTTTACCTTTGATAAAGCAAGCTAAGAAGCATATCCTGTTCCGCACAGTTTCAAGAGGTAAAAAAGTGTTGTCAGCAAATAGTAATATACCCAAAGGATATTTAGCAGTATATGTTGGAGAAGAGAAAAAGAAGAGATTTGTGGTTCCAATATCATATTTGCATCAACCTGCTTTTCAACAATTTCTTTGTAAAGCTGAAGAAGAATTTGGATTTAACCATCCAATGGGCGGTCTCACCATTCCTTGCAGAGAAGACATCTTTGTTAACGTCACTTCTCAGTTGGAAAGTTAATCACAATAGCAAACTAAAAAAAATTCTCATGTGATGTGATCTTCCAAAAGCTTGCAAATGCAAATCGACTCTACAACTTCCTATCAAGACATGATATTTGAACCAACCATCATTTCAAGACTTATTGAACCAAGCTAAGGAACAATTTGAGTATGATCATTCCATGGGTAGTCTCACTATTTCTTGCAGAGAAGAAATTTTCTTAGATATTACTTCTCGCTTAAGTAGGTGCTAACTACTTTGGTTGAAGGAGCTGGCATAGATCTTATTTAATTTGAGGAAATTTGTAAAGAAGAGCAGACACTTTTTTTTTTTTCATTTTAGTTCTTCCTCCTTTGTACATAGAGATTATAACCAGTTTGTTGGTCAAAATATAATACCAAGTGACAAATTTGCTTGCATGCTCCTAAAATTATTTTCCTTTGCATTGTTTTCATGATAAGCACAAAATTCCTTCATTAACATACCCCGTCAGTGTAAGTTTGAAAAAAGAATTTCAATCCAAGGGAATAATCTTGAAAAAGAATGGACCACTGGTAGAAATCCAGATTTTGGCTGCTAATTGTGTTTAGGACTTTGGTCCCAATAACAAATCAAACAACGGAAGTCTGACAGTTAGAAAATTTTGGCGTTAAGTCTGATCTCTAAACGTTTTAAATGAATGATATATTTTGATTCCACAGTTTATTTACTTCTATGATGGAATAGTTTTAGCTGCAACAAAAAAAATGCAGCCTACGAATTAAGTGCTTACAATATTTCTAGAGTCTAGACATATGAGGTTTGCTCCTATAAATAAATAAAAAATGCAGCCTACATGTTAAGGGACAGTAGTCCTAAACTTTGGCCACCACTCTTTGTTTAGCAAATTGTTTTTGTCATCAAATGCAGCCTACATGTTAAGGTTTCCAAGACTTAAGTTCGGCACAAAATTGTTTTTGATTCCATATATAATTATTCTTCATTACTTCAACAACTTCTATTCTAAAAGACATGTTACAATATTATTATCTATCCTCACTAAAATTACTCATCATTAAATACAATTATCACCCCTTAAATTTTTAATTTAATTTAAATAATTTTTTCATTGTCTTTCAATCATATCATTCAAAATTCTCATACTTATGTATATTGTGATGCATATATTTTATTTTTTATAGTCTAATGCCTTAAAAAATATTAATATATTATTTTGTTAAATCATAAGAATAAAACAAATATAAATTGATGACACCACTAAAAAATAAAATAAAACATATGATGACTAACAAAAAGTTATAACGGAAAATCTATTTATCTATTATCTATTATTAAATATAAAGTAACATATTATATCACATACATATCATATGTCACGTAACTCTATTTTTGCCACATCAATTAAAATTATATGTGTCACTCTTAGAATTGAATCTAATAACAAATTTACACAATTGTTCTTCATCACTTCAACTTCTATTCCAAAAGATATATGTTACAATAATTTTATTATTATCTATCCTCACAAAAATAATATCGCGACATGTCATATGCCACATAACTATATTTTTTCCACATTAATTAAAATCCTATATTTTTTGCCACATCAATTAAAATTTTATGTGTCACTCTAAAACTTGAGTCTAACAACACATTTAAACAAGGGTTAAATATACTTTACCCCCTTTAGTAGCGAGTTTTGATTTATCCTCCTATTAAAAAAAAAAATTTCCGCCCCTTAACAAATATAGATTCCCAAACAGAAAACCTTGTACCCCAAGATTCCCTATGAGTTTCATACGTGACATTAGATTCTTTGTTGACTGTGTAATGAAAAGCCATGCTGGAATATTTGTGAATATTAAACATAATTTCCAACGTCGTGATTCACCCCTGTAAAATTTAGGGCTCTATTCAATTTATTTCCTAACCTTTATGTCTTCGTCTTCTTCATGTTTCAACAGACACGTTCAACAGCTACCATATTTCCATACCGTCTTGCTAATTTATTCCCTCAATATCGTGTTCGTCTCTACCGTCTGTCTATACCGTCTTGCTAATTTCTTTCCTCAATACCATGTTGAACCATTTCCACTGCAAATCATCCCTACGTTCAAATAGAGGATGCTAGCAAGAGTGTTGGAAGTTGCAATTCGTACGAGTATTCAAAGGTTCCTCGGTGAGGATGTTGTCGTTCGATGAAGATGTGATTTGCTAACACCGTAAAAAATCGTAATAAGAAATTCTGGAAATGTAGGAATGCTGGGGTAAGTACGTTATTCTCAAAAGTTGTGATCTGATTATACTGCAGAAATTCGTAATATGGGTTTAATGTATTTTTTGGTTGCAGATGGGCAATAAATATGATCTGTTTAATTGGGATGATGAAATTTCTCACTCCATTCGTGAAATCTCAAATTCTCAAAGTTATTGCAAAGACTGTGATATGGTAAAATTGGAGTTTGAACTGACAGAAAGGAAATTGGAAAAATTTAAGTTGAAGATAGTAGCATTGAAGAGGGAAATTTTCCAACTGAATGTGGCAATTATGATGTCTTGGTTTATCTTTGCAGTGTTGTAAACTTATATGTAATATCAAGTGTATTGTCTATTTGTAATTTTTTTTGCAGAAGTGAAGTGTTATGTTTGTTTGTAATATAATGGCCCAAACTTATGTCTGCATGTCTGTTAATTTCAAGTGTATCTTTGCAGTGTTGTTAAACAGAAGCAATATAATAGTTGTTTAATGTCAAATTTAATACAATAAGAGTTTTTTATTTTTCTTACAGTATTGCATTACCATTTGAAATCATAAAATAAGGTTATCAATTGAAAGAAATATTAAAGGATTCATTACATGAAGGCATATGTAGAACAAAATTCCAATGTCATTACAAAAGGACATAACAGCCTAACAAACCATAAGGATACAAAATGTCAATGTCATTGTAAAAGGGCATAACAACCTAACAAACCATAAGGACACAAACCATAACTTAATTCCAAAGTATCAAAAGGGCATAATAGAAAGTACAAACATAAGACTACTTCTTCTTATATTTCTTCATTTCCCGTTTAGAACCACTTCCTTCTTCTTCTGTCAAATACATAGGCTGCTCGGGGTTTGAACCTGGCCCTTTGATTGGTTTTTGAAACCATTGGAGTTTTATTCTTTTACTAGACCTCTTTCTCACTGTCCTGACATCTTTCACTTTCAATTTTTTCTTGCCTTTGTTGTCTGGTTTACCAACCACAGCAGAACACTGTGTCGTGTTTACTTCAGGAATTCTTGAAATGAAATCATCAGTTATATCGCCAAAATAGTCAACTGGTTCATTGGTTGCAGTTTGAGTTGCAGCATGGAGGTACTGCAGTCTGAGTTGCATCATGGGGTACTGCAGTTTGATTTCCACCAGCTTGTGTTGCAGTTTCAGTTGTAGCATGGGGTGTTGCAGTCTGAGTTCCACCAGTGGTTGTTGCAGTTTCATTTTCATTTGTTGCAGTTTCAGTTTCAGTTGTACCTACCTTGACCTTCCTCTACAAAAATTAAACACATTACTTGTTACTTCAAAATACATGATATGTTAGTTCAAAATACATGATATGTCAGTTCAAAATACACACTAATAATACCTTTCTCTTTAGTCCATTAACATCGTGTGTTGTGCTTTTACATGTTTAAGCATTGTGACCAAATTTATCACACTCAGTGCATCTGTAAGATACACCTGGAAATCTTCTCCTTCTAGCACCCTCTTCATCACACTCCCTTATCCTTAACATTCTTGGTCTTCCTGGACCTTTCTTGTACATAGGGGGTAAAATCTCATTTGACTGAACTCCTTGCCACATTTCCTCACCATTAATTGGACTCATGGAAAAACTATAGCATATTGCATACTTGTCTCTATAATAACAGTGATCAACAAAATCCTCTGGATTTTGTTTCCTAAATCCAAAAGTAGCAACAACATGCATACAAGGAATACCAACTAAATCCTAGAAATTACAAGTACACAATCTCTTAGATATGACAACTATAAATTCCTGACTGTTATAAGAATGAGTGAGTTGGAATTTTTCATCCATTTCCCAAGTAGGCAGCCATTGACAACTAAACATAACCTCATTATCAAGTATTTTTCTAGGAATTGGCATAACCTTATGAGGCCATTTTTTAAGCTTCATGGAAAAAGTATAGTATGATACAGTGGGAGAACTGACTTGAGGTTTTACATTTTATCGCAAATGTTGCGGTTTAGAAAGAGTCGCCACCGACTTTTCTTTTATCCAAAAGGAAAGGTGAAAAAGCACAGGAAAAACCTTTGAGATTGTTTCTTGCGTCCGGGGGGTAGATTATGAAAAGGGAAGGTATTAGCACCATTTTCATCCATGTTTTTTCATGGGCTCTTAGTTACTTGCTAGATCACTTGCTTTTGTTTTGAAAATTTTCTTTGTATGGTTTTGAAAGTATTTTGTAAAAGAGGTCATTGTTTAGGCAATCTTTGTAATGATTCTCGTTCGTAAGAATGTATACAAAGATGTTTGTCTTTTTTTTGAAAATGTTTTCAATGTTCGTAAGATGTTTTGAAAGTGTGTAGGTGTTTATTTTGAAAATAGCAAGGAGATTTGTTTGAAATGGAGCAAGTAACCAAAAGTAATCTACCTACTCAAAATATATTTCTTGTTCATTTTCTATTCCTTTGACATTGTTGTCTTACCATTGATTTGGTAAACAACCCTATCTTTGGATGTAAACGGGAAGGGAGTTGGTCATCGTATAGCAATGATTAACAATGTTTGCAAAGTATCTTAGCATTTTTGAGGGACCAAGATCATTTTGTAAGGCAACCTCGAATAGCGTCATCGAGGGACTATGATCTTATATTTATTTGTTTTGCCAAGATACTTCGCATGCGTAATATGGCTATTTTTGTATAAAGCAACCAAGTGGATAAACCCTAAAGATGCTTTGTGTGTAAGTGTGTTATTTTCATGCTTGATTTTGTCTTGGATTAGGGTTTTCTATTTGATTTGTTTTTATCTTTCCATTCAAACCCTAATTACTAGCATGGTATGTAAAAGCAGTAAATTGCATAATTTAAAGATTACTATGCTATTACAACATTTTATGGGAGGGGGGAGTACAAATTGTGAATGGGGATTTGTAATAATGTAAATCTAATTAAGCTATTACAACCAAATCGAATTTGTACAAATATTTGAATAAATAAGATACAATATAAATTAAATGTGCAATGGTATCTATATGCAAGAAAAAGATTTTTGTTTTGTTTTTTATGTGAAAAGGGGTTTTGAACTACACCTAATAACTTAAGAAAAAGAAATTAATTCTTGAAAAATAGTTAACCCTAATTTCTAATTTAAAAGAAAATAAATTTCTTTAACTATTATTTTTGTGTATTTTTTTTGCCTTAAAATAATAAATAACATTTATAAAAAAATATTTAGTCTTTTTATATGTCAAAAATAAATATTTACAAGTATGAAAGAAAAGGAATAAAATAATTAACCTAATTCTATTTTTATTTATAAGTTTATAAAAAAAGTATATGTATGATATGTAACTAAAATAAAACATTTTTTATGAGAAAAATAAAATAAAATAGACCAAAATATAAATTTAGCATTTTATATTTTTTATGATTTTTAATATTAAGAAAAATATATTTAATAAAATAGAAAATGAAAATAAAATGAATAATAAAATATATGGGCCAGGGGGTATCCTGAGTAATCAGGTGGTATTATGTTAGAAAAAAAACGCTAGGCCCAAATGTTGAAGCCCATCCTGCAAACAGCCAAAAAATGGATGAAAAATATGAAAAAATGAAAAAAGGCAGGCACCAAGGCTCGAACCCATGACCTTGGCATTCTCAGCGCGCTGCCTTGCCATTGGGGTGGCTGTACATCCGTTAGTTTATGTGATAACAAAAATACATAACACAAAACGCTTCCTTTGCCATGTACTTCGTCTTCTTCCTCTAGCTAGCCAGACCAAGCATATCTCTCTCATTTCTCCATAAAAATGGAAACTTCAAACATGAAAATGATAGTACTCTTTCCCACGATTTCAGACATGTAACTTATGGAAACTAACAATCAAAGATCAAAACAAATTTTAAAGGCCCTAATTTCAAACCTAATTTTTACAGAAATTTGAATTCTAAAATTCTCTATACATAATGATCAGAAATGAAATCTATGCACATGGTTGGCTTTAGCACAATAATATTTACATTTTCCTTTCACAAATCGTGGCCGCTGGATGCCTGTATGAAGAGATAAAAGTTGGAGTTCTTACCTCTTTCAGCTGAGATCGTGAATGGATTTTGAGTGAGATTTATGAAGGCCTGAAGATTCCTTTAGCTTGCTTGAACCTCCCTGAGTGTGTTCCAATCCTTACCTTGCTTTGAAAGTGTCTGAAACTCTCTATCCAAGTCAACCTGCAAGCTTGAAAAACAAAAATGGCAGAGGGAGAAGGAGGTGTTACAGTGGAGGGATGATGGCCTGGAACACTTAGATATGAGGTAGGTAAAGTGTTTGAATGATTAAAACTTGAAACGCACGAGTGAATTTGTGGATTACTATGCTATGATCAAACTGCAAGTTTTTGATAGGTTTTTGGTGATAGGGAGTTTTTGAGTGTTTTAGGACTTTTTCAATCGTGTTCTTATCTATAATGTGTTTGTGTATTAGTATAGAGAAAGTTTCAAATCCACTCCTCAAAATATTTCTGAGTTGTGTCCTTTTTGCACTCTTACTTGCTTTTTAAGAAAGGTGAAGAGACCACTCCTTACATGCTTGCACATGCCTACTTGGAGTTGGTACAAGTTCTAGACAACTTTCTTTTGGTTTATAGGACTTGTGTGTGCAGAGAAAACAGGTCCAATGCTCAAGGAATGAAAAGTTGCAAAAGTTATGCTTTATCAAAATGGAAATGGCACCTTTGTGCCAAAAATGGAAATGTTCATGAACAAAGCATTGAATGCTTGGGTTTAGGGCATGAAACCTTGTGCAATTCATTAATTGTGGAGTGACAAATGAGTTTGAGGCCTGTAGATCAAGGATTATGCAGCCTAGGTTCAGATTTGAATTTTGTTCTTCATGAAATGGCTTGAAATCAAAGTGAGAAATTGCCAACTTCTTGTCTTTGATTCTTTCTACTAAAAAATGATCTCAAGGAGTTCTTGGACATTTGGAAAGCTTGCAATGTTCTCTATAACTCATCTTTGAAATTCATTTAAATATTCTTCTTGGAACTAGGTGAAAAATTGCCATGAAGTTAGGTTAAAAACCTGCCTAAATTAGGGCAAAATTTCACTAAGTTATTTTAGTTCAAGGGCTTATATTCATAAAATTATATCTTGAGATCCAAGCCTCTTTAGGGAAAAATGTGTGAAGAAAAGTTGTATATTTCATGGAGATCTACAACTTTCATGTTGGGAACTTCCTTTGAATCATCTTGTATCATGGTGAGAATTTTGTTTAAAGTTGAGAAAAAATAAGAAATTTTCTATACTTAGAAAAATTTCTAAGTTAAGAAAATTTCAAATTTCAAAACAAAATCTTCAATCTTTGATTTCTTGATGAACAAGTTTTACATTTTGACATGTTTTGATGAATTGTGATCCTTGGCACTTGATTTTGACCAAAAAGTCAAAGTTTGACCTTTCAGTATACAGTTGACTTTTGATCAGTTGACTGCAAATTTCATCTGTCAATCCCATGGATTTGCAATGTTTTGAACCATGTCATTAGGTCATGATGATTAAATTGAACCCTTTAAATCATGCTTCAAACCAATTGGTTATTTTCTAGGTCAAAAATCAGAAATTACCCTTTCTCAGTCAAAACCCTAATTTTGACTATTTTACCCTTTTGATGATTTGATCAAATTTCTTGAGAAATTGTGGTCCAAACTTGATCAAATGATATATATGAGTCTAAAATATTGATGTGGATCAAAAATTATGAAGTTTGACTTAAATTGGCCATGGTTGACTTTTTCCCCAATACAGCTGATTTTTAGGTCAACTATCCAATTGATTGATCAAAAATGTGGTTCAAGGCTTGAAACTTGTCATGAGTAAAATTAGGGGTCCATAATGGTGTTTGAAAGTCATATGAAGCATTGATAGTCCAAAAATCCTTGGGCAAGCTCAAACCCTAATTTTGGGTCATCAGTGTAAGATGAGATGTCTTGAGCTCATCAAACCCTAATCCAGTCTTGAGTCAAAGAGATCTTGTGAGAAAATCTTGATAAATGAGAGAGCAAATTTTGGGGTACAACATAGAGCATATGTTCATTAAATACTTCCTAATCCAATCACACATTGTTAAAATTGCTTTATTCCTAACACTTAATATGGTGGCATTAAAGGACTCAGAATATTGTTCATAAGAATATCACACTTTGGGTAGAAACTGAAAGCATGCTTACATCCATCCTTTTGAGGAACACCCATAAACCAAGTCCAAGCATTATGATCTTCCAGCTTCATCTCATTCATCTTTTGTAACCATCTCTGATAGTATGTAGACTTTGCAGCCCCCGTTATTAGATTTCTAATCAAAGCTCTACCTCCAAACCTTTTCTTAAAATTTTCATAAAGATGCTTAAACACAGCCTATGCTCTATCCTTTGAGACATCTCCTCAAACACAACTACCAAGCCCTGAAAAATTGCATAATATTAGTCCAAAGTAAAACCTGCATAACATCAGTGCAAAGTAAAACCTGCATAATATCAGTGCAAAGTATAACCTGCATAACATCAGTGCAAAGTAAAACCTGCATAACATGTAACTTATTGACAAAAAATGTTTAACTTTTGTTTATCAGATATAAACACGAATCTCTTGTCCTGGCCTACATCTGTCATCAGCAAATCAAGAAACCACCTCCAACTTTTTTTAGTTTCACTCATAACCACCCTAAAGGCCAAAGGAAAATACTCATCATTTGGGTCCCTACCCACAACAATTAATAACTGACCCTCCTACTTTGTTTTTAGATGACAACCATCCACCCCAACAAAGGGTCTACAACCATTAATGAAACCCTTTTTACAACTATCAAAGAAAAAATAAAAGGAACCAAACCTTGGTTGCATAGATGGACTTGGTCTTTCTAAACTGATACTCAAATTGTTCCCAGGATTCACTCTATGTAATTATGCAGCATATTTTCTTAAATTTGCATACTGTTTGTCTGCATCTCCTTCAAGCATCTTCTTGGCTATGAGTTCAGCCTTCCATGCCCTAGCCACCGTGATGCCCACGGAATAATTTTACCTTAAGTCTTGAATTATATCACAGATCCTGACATTATAAGAGGCTTGCATTTTTCTTCAATACTGCATTAGCCATTCACCTAGAACTTACAGATTTGTTGTCTAAAACCCTAGCACATGTGTGTTTGTCAATTATGGTTTTTATAGCATAAGTGAGCTTATGGCCCATTTTAGAGCACAACATTAAAAACCCACAATTGGCCCTGCATACTACCCTTACTCTGTCACTTTCGTTTTTGACAAATGTAGTTTCCCTCCCATTTAATACTAACCACTCACGGGTGGCATATCTAAAATCATCTAGGGAGTTGAATTGCATACCTCACTGAAATTTAAAATGCTTATTTAAAGGCTCTTTCCTAAATTTTTCAAACTTTTGCACTTTCCCTTTATCACTATCAGATAAATCCCGGTCAGAGCTATCCAACTCATCACTCACATACTCTTCATCCTCACAACTTTTCTGTTTTCACCCACTCATAAATTTAGCAACTAAAGGGCTCTCCTTGATGGGTTTAGTTACATAAATCTCTTTAAAACCATCTAGAATAGCAGTGGCCCGTTCATCCTCACTATCACCCAACCCTTCTACAAAATCGTCATCACAACCCTCCATCTCAACATTCTCATTGACACACCTTGGACTACTTACTGAGGCTCCAATATGAGTAACATCACGCTCCATGAAAATTTCCCTGTCTAGTTCGGTCGCACACGCGTATGCAGCGAAATCATAATAGTCATCATCCTTCCTAATCTGTAAATACAACAATGAACATAGATGGAACACAGCAGCGATGGAACACAACAATGATGGAACACAACAATGAACATATGCTTATTCTGGAAAAAAATTGGGCAAACATTCAAATACTAAGATTTCGCTGTATGTAGCACTAAACGAACAAACAACTGAAAGAACATACCTTATCAGCATCAACATAAGCATCTCCTTCCTCATGCTTCTTCGGTTGGCTTGAATGTTTAGTCTTCTGGGAGTGCTTCTTCTTCTTCGCTGCTAATTTCTTCCCTATGGTGAGCTTGCTAATTTTGTTTGATATTGAATCCTAGATTTTCCAGGGGGTTAATCAGAAGACTAAATATATATAATAGACACAAACATTCCAGTATGGCTTTTAATAACACAGCCAGCAAAGAATCTAATGCCACGTATGAAACTCATAGGGAATCTTGGGGTACAGGGTTTTCTATTTGGGAATCTATATTTGTTAAGGGACGAGAAGAATTTTTTTAATAGGGGATAAATCAAAACTCGCTACTATTGCAAAGGGGTAAAGTATATTTAACCCTTTAAACAATTGTTCTTCGTCTCTTCAACTTCTATTCCATATACAGTTTTTCTTCATTACTTCTACAACTTCTATTCCAAAAGACATGTTACAATAACTTTATTATTATCTATCCTCACAAATATTACTCATAATTAATTACAATTATCACCCCTTAAGTTCTTAATTTAATTTTAATAATTTTTCACCGTCTTTCAATTATATCATTTAAGATTCTCATTCTTATCTATATTGTGATGCATATATTTTATTTTTTATTAGTCTAATGTCTTAAAAATTATTAATAATATTATTTTGTTAAATCATAAGAATAACACAAATATAAATCGATGACACCACTCAAAAATAAAATAAAATATGTGATGACTAACAAAAAGTTATAATAATATATCTATCTATCTATTACCTATTTTTAAATATAAAGCAACATATTATATCACCACATGTCTTATGTCATATTACTCTATTTTCGCCACAACAATTAAAATTTGATGTGTCACTCTTAGAAGTGAATCTAACAATAAATTTACACAATTGTTCTTCATCACTTTAACTTCTATTCTAAAAGACATATGTTACAATAATTTTATTATCATCTATCCTCAAAAAATTAACTGATAATTAAATACAATTATCACCCCTTAAATATTTAATTAAATTTTAACAATCTTTTCATTGTCATTCAATTATATTATTCAAGATTATAATATTTATCTATACTCTGATTCATATCTTTTATTTTTTTTATAGTCTAATATCTTAAAAAATATTAATAATACTATTTTGTTAAATTATAAGACTAACACAAATATCAATCGATGACACCATTCAAAAATAAAATAAAATTTATAATGGATAACAAAAAATTATAATGAAAAAATATTTAAAATTCTTACAAAACTTAATAATGACAATAATAAATGTTTTAAGATATGTACTATAAAAAATACTAATTAATCAAAAATTTAAGGGGAAACATTATAAGCTATTTCAAATTATAAGGACTTATACTCTACTTACACCTATTCAATTATATGCATTATTTCATGATAAAATAAAATGATTTTTTTTAAATAGATAATAAATCAATGTCTATAATTATTTCAATATATAAATATATATTTGAATCAATAATATATATATATATATATATATATATATATATATATATATATATATATATATATATATATATATATATATATATATATATATATATATATATATATATATATATATATATATATATATATATATATATATATATATATATATATATATATATATATATATATATATATATATATATATATATATATATATATATATATATATATATATATATATATATATATATATATATATATATATATATATATATATATATATATATATATATATATATATATATATATATATTTTCATGTAATATCCCATTTTTTTAAACATGAGAATAGTTGGATTGAGACCTAATTGACTATTAGTTTCAAGAAGTTACTAATTCAATATGTATTAAGAGATGAGATTAAGTGAAGTAGTTAGATCAAAAGGAATAATTGGTTAGAAAAGAACCAAATGACATTTTGGTGAATATTGATGTAGTTTGAGGGCTAATGGATCATTAAATATCTTTGAAGTTTTAAGGGTATTTTTCACAAAATCAGATTTTGTTAAGAGCATAGAGAGAGATGGAATCATGTTTCTCTCTTCCAACTCTATTTTCGTACTCCACGAGCATCCCTCACATAACAAGTCATAACGTTTTACTCATAACTCTGTTTTAAGAAATTTTTGAAATTCTTGAATCTACACGAAATTCCTTTCAATTGGATATATGATTTTACACTCACTAGTTCTGTATGTAAGGAGAAAAATGTGTTTTAAGGTTGGAGATTCTTGCTGAAATTGAGGAAAAGGGTGTTACAGATTTCTTGGTGATGGAGGTAGAGTTTTGGGAAAGAGAAGAGTTCATTTGCTGCATGAATGTCATCTTAACCTCTTTTAATCCAAGGTGAGTTTCATTAGATAGAAACTTGAGTAGAAATTAGGATTTGATACATGATTTAGGATTTAGGGATTTGAATGAGAAATTGTTAGTGCATGTTCACTTTTATGATGAATAATATGTTTAATGTATATTTTCAAATTGTGTACGTTGTGGGTATGTATATTAAAGTGAAAATTGGGACTCTAAGACATAATTGTTATCCTTCTAATATTTCTGTAAATTGCAGACCGCGCTTAGCGCACGGGGCCACGCTTAGCGTGTCGTCCTGGTACATAAAATTTAATTATTCTATAGAGCGTGCTTAGTGCGGTAGGCTTCGCTCAACATGCCCTTTTGGATAAAATTGTATTAATTTAACCTCTTGAGTGCAGTCTCGTACCGTAGAGTGTACCGGACGCCTCCTTGGTCTCGGTGATGGTTGGGTGACGTATGGTGTAGTGCGTTTAAGCTTGTGTGATCATTAATTCGATTGTGACATGAATATGTATGATTACATTCAAATCACATTATATGAATAATACTATGATCTTTATATGCAAAGTGTTGAGAAGTGCATTATGAAGAAATGCAATTATGTGATCATTACTTGTTCTCGTCGTTCCGGTTGAATGTTCAGTGATGTGAATTTATATGGATTGGTGTGTGCCTTTGTGGCTTGATACACATTGTGATATTGATGTATGCTTGAATTGGAGTAGGTCCTGATGTTAGGACGTAAATCACTCATGATGTAGACCTTGTGTGTCGTTTGTACCGTTGTGATGTGCTTGTGTGGGCCAAAATAGAAGGTCGTCTGCACACTTATGGCGATCACATTTGTATGCTCGGTATATCATAAACACCCAAGCTACCATTGTGATATGCAGTTTTGAACCAAAATGGCAGGGTGTTTCCACACTTGTGGGGATCATATCGGCGTGCTTGGTATGACGGGGTTGTGACGCAACATAGGTAATGTCACTTCGCGATCTAAACTCATATCTTGTGGTGCCACGTAGGCTACACCACTAGGATTTCTCCCGGTGGGCTCGTGTTATTAAGATAATGTTTTCGTATCGGTGATCTAATCACATTCGTTTAGATGATGGATGGGGATGTGACGCCACATCGGCAAATGTCACTTCTGTAACTCATCATAGATGGAATTCCATTGCGAATGATCTGAGTCATCATGATGTGACTGGTGTGAGTCTCTTGATGTGATGCACATATGTATCTTACCGAGGGTGTGATAGTGTAACCTGAGTAGGGGCATTAACGTACTCCTGGATTCCTTGTACACGAGTACGGGTCTGCATACTTATTTGTGTTTGACTATGTATTGTTTGCCTCATTAAATAGTTATGAGACTTCCAATGATGGTGTACCGTTGTTGTGTACTTTCCCCAATTGTGAGAGAAAAACCCAACTTCGCGGTGAATTTGTTTGATGCATGCACCCTGTAGAACCAAGTGAATCCATAAGATAGGGGAACTCATTGTGATTTAGTAATCTCAGCCCATTCCTCTTATTATTTTTCAAGAGAGGGTTTTAGTTAGAAGAATTGCTAGGTGGTCGGTTTTGAAGTTTGCAGAAGAATAGATGGAAGGAAGACCTTTCTAGATGTTACCTTTTCACCGTGCATTATTAAAGACAAGCCGTCCGTATATGTTATGATGTTAGAGTTGTATTATATACGGTTTTTATTTCTGGTCTTTTTCCAGATTGTATGTTTCCTTGTACCATAATTAACATCACTGCATATTATTCTAGATAAATAAGTATGGGGAGTTACAGTTGGTACCAAAGCATGATGATTTTTGTCCCTTCCATGAAACATCATTGAAAATTCTCTTCTCCCTCACATGTGTTTGTTTCTAGCCTGATTTCTACTATCGTAGTATTCAGTCATTGAGTCTGACATCTCACTGACTCCATATGTGATGGATAGAATCATTGTGGAGCTACCACGAGGATGTGTAAGATCCAAAGTGACTCGAGTTGAAGTGGTAGAAACTTGTTGAGTTGGGAGAGTGTTAAGGGTTGTTGAGCATAGATGGAGTGTTTGACGCAAAATATTTGGCAGCACAAATGTCGTGATAAGGTTTAAGACTACCGGAGTTTCCAAGATTCTATTAGATGAAGTGAACTTTTTATGGATGCCGGTAGAAGTGGAGGAAATTCATGGAGCACTTAAGTAGGATTATAATAAGGGAATTCTGAGATGGAGTGGAGCTTAAACTATTAGAAATTCACTAGTCAATTTTGGTGCCAGTGGCGAGTATGACTTAAGAACCTATGGGATGAAAGACTTTTGGGAGTTAAAACGAAGAAGTCAGATCTTTCTGGTTACTCTGCTGTGAGAAGTACTTGAATGGACAAGGTGTTATACTTCGACTCATTTTGGTAGCCCTAAGATGTGTATGAATTACCCAGTAAATAATTTATAGGAGGAGTAGGAGTGGTGATCTCTAATTGAGAAAATATTAGATACCCGATTAAAGGAGGGACTATTGGATCTTCGTTTTTGCTAATATGTGATTGAGCCCTAGAATTACGCTAGGTGGAAGCTGAAGTTAGTGAAAGTTTAAAATACATTAGCCTAAGTTTCTTGCTAGTTGCGATTCAACTAACCCTGAGTGATGTCATAAAACTATGCTTGGTGTTGGGTAATTAGATGAGCGGAAACTAGCATCTATCCGGAGCATCAATGAAATGATCACATTTGTATCGACTGTTTAGAAATATGGTATTCCTATCTGTAGAACTATCCTTAAAACTTCTTATGCATGCACTATACGGGTGAGTACGCGCATGGCATAGAAATTAGAACTAAGTTCTTATCCAGACTTATCTAGCTTGTTTCTTCCAAGTAAGTAAACCCTGAACATGTGATACTCTTAGTTTTTAGCACCCTAAGGAGTGTGGCTAGAAGTTTTAAGGAGAGATGACCTTAGAGGAGAGATATTAAGACATCTGACGGCTGTGACTATAGGATACTGGTGGAAATTGTTATACGATACATGGTAGGTTACTTAAGATCATGGCCTCGGAGTTGGACCACCATGTTAGTACTACCAGGCAGGTATAACGCTACAGTATCGCTATCGTGCACGAGATCTGGCAGATGTGGGAAAGTATTGATCTGGAACCCAAGGTAGGATTCTGATATGGTAATCATGGAACACGAATTCGAATTCCCATGAGGTAGGTGTAACAAGGATTCGTATGTCATTCTAGATAGTAGGGAACTATCAGGAGATAGTGAGATGGATAAATTTCCAATACTACACTTATGAGAACCCTGAGTGGTTATGGTTGTGTGGGTGATATCAAAAGTCTTTCCTGAACTTAGAAAAAATTCTCAAAGGTCTTTCCTGTTCTTTTCACCCTTTCCTTTATTGGATAAGAGAAAATTCAGTGGCAACTCTGGCTATCCGCAACATTTGCGATAAAACGCAAAACAAAAAGTTAGTTCTCTCACCGTATTATAGAACTGGAGACTCTGCTAGGGAAAACTAAAAGTGGGGTTACCTTAAGAGATATATCACCTTTAATTTTCTTTTCTTGTTTGATTTTCCTGATTTAATTTTAAGGGTTGTTTGGGTGTTTCTTGTAAAGATCCTATACCCGGATCTGGGGTATTTTAGGTAAGTAGAAATATATCATGAAGACTGTATGATATATACCAATACGTTTGAAGCGATGTCTACGTTAGTGCAATGCATTGGTTGGTGTTGGTGTCCCTTGAGTTAAGTCAAGGAGAATGTTGGGCTTCCGCGTGGTGCCATAAATCACTAACTGACCGTAGAACCTTAGTTGACACAACTTAGCCATTAAAAAGTAGTGAGATAGCCGGCTTTGGTGCAGATTGAAGTTGGTTGATACTCGATGCTACACTCATTGAGGTCGGACTCTCAGGATATTTCGGTCGCAAATCAGATGCTTGTGCTGAAACAATGCTCGAGAGAAAGATCAGTGATATTGAGACTCCTAGAACCCGGTTACTTCTTTTAGGACAAGTTGATCTAATTAAAACATTAACAGTGTAATTACCTACAAACTTCATGCAAGCTTAAACCTAAGGCCTTGTGTGTTTTGTTTGTGTATGATTAATTGTTCGAACATGACATCATAACATCATACCATATCAATTTTACTAACCATTTCAAGGACCAAGGGATTTATCTTTATTCTGTTTTAAAGGTTATGGCCTCCGCTCGCAGAAACACTATCTGAATTAACTTTGTAAAGGTTCCTCCTCAGCTTAAAGAGTTAGTCTAAAGGGTTGTCGAAAGTTCTCCATTCATCAAAAGGCATGGTCAACTACTCAGTCTGGTTACCTTAGGTTTTTACGAAGACATGATGAGTGTCCTATTCCAGTTCTTTGATCCTGCACATCATTGTTTCACCTTTCCAGATTATCAGTTGGTGTTGTACCCCAAATTTTCCCTACCTAGATGATTTCGTTTTTAAGATAAAAATAGAAGAAATGTTTAATTAAAGATGGTACAACAGTATCTGATGGTCCATCTTTATCCAAGACTAGGGGTGTATTTTAATTCAGGAAAGTGGGGCTTTCTAAATCAGAAAGACTCATGAACCCATTCATGGAGCATGTTGGCCAATGGCCCATGCGATTCGGAAAAAAAATTATTTCAAAAAGAATAATAACTATTAAGTCCTTAATTCTTAATGACAACTTAAGTTTAAGTCATTATTAGGTAAAATTAAATTAAAGTCATTTAGAGATTATGGCTGTTAGTAAAGAAAGGGGGTGGGAAATTTCATTTAAAGCCCATTAAAGTTCTTATAGATTAACCCATTTCCATTTCTGTTTTTACATAGCAAAGAGAGGTTGAAATTACAATTTAAAACCCATTAGAATTTGGACCATTTTTTGTAATTACATAGCAAGGAGGGGGTATAGTTATAAAGTCTAGGCCCATTGAGTTTAGCCAAACCTATATGGTGTTGTTATTACTGTTTTAGATCAAGAGTAGAAAACATTGATAATTCCTTGATTAGTTATTGTAAAAGGCCCATTAAGAAACTTCTAAAGTCGTCCCATTTGGCATTTGTGAACAAAATGATTAGCTGATCCTTATTGTCATTTCCATTATGATTCTTTTTTTATTAATTAATTTATTATTTAATAAAATGTTTTATGGTGTGTATAGTAAAGAGATGTGTTAGAAAGGAAAATTATTGGATTAAATATTTAGAGCCAGTTAGGCCCGATCCAAGGAAAGGGAATGTTTGTGTAAATAAAGATGGTGCTGGATCCAAATCAGTACAAAGCCCAATTGAATTAAAAACTGGTTTTTTTGCTGTAACAAAAAAATAAAATAAGTTGGGCTGAATAAAAAAAGGATAAAGTGCATGGCCCATGTTTCAGATATATATTATATAGATTAAATAATAATCACGCTGGTTTTCTCAATTAACATTCACTGTAGAAATCTATATTAATAAACAACCAAATCTATATTACAATAAAATCTTCATCAAAACTTAAGTCCAAGCCCAGAGAGGTATCACTAAACAATATTAAAAATTGTTAAAACTTATAATCAAAATCCATCTCAATCGTTTAAAACAAAGTAGAATCCGAAAACTACAGCAATAGTATCAAATCAAATATGTACCTAAAAATTATACAAAATCTTTTCTAAAACCCATATCTAATTTAGAGTAAGGAAAATATTACAAATTCAATCTCTATTTCAAAGCAAAATCCAGAAATTACAAAAATCAATTACACGAATCTTGAATCACTAATTTCTATGATTCATCCCTAAATCTATGCTAAAACAATTACAACCCTAATTTTAACGACCCTGATTCTAAAACCCTATAAATACAAGACTCGAAGAACAAAATGAGTGACGGAAGAAAGATTATTGAAGACAGAAAGGGGGATTCGGATTACAAAAGAAAAGACGAGGAGGAAAAGCTTGACAGTAATACCGAGACGAAATCAAAAGAAGGAGAAAGATCCAGTCTTGTCGTTGAAGAAGAAGGTTGATGCAATTGGGGTTTCAAAATCCAAAACCCTAATTGCTAGTCGCTTCCTCATCCACCACCATCCCAACACTTTGCTTCCATCTCCACCATAACCTGCGAATAAGAGGGAGAGGAAAGATTGGCGAATCGAAAACCCGAAGAACTCTGAACACGAACTCGCGGAAGGGTAAACAAAAAAAACTTAACTTTTTTATTTTTGCTTTTGATCGAGGGGTGTTGGGATGGTTTACCGCGAAGAAGGTTAGGTTAGGGATGAAGAAGTGAAAAACACAAGAAGGGGTGGTTGAATTGGAATCTTAAATCAAATGCAAATGACACGATGATTTTTATCCTAGTTCGTTTGATCTCAAACTACTCAAACTGATCAAACTGATTACAAAACTACTTTGACAATTGCCAAAGTCTTCTTGAGTACAACCACAACCTGGTTTATCTCAAGGAAATTCACAAAAAAGTAAAATTAATCTGTGTACATGATGTTTTTCGTTACAAAAACGGTATCACAAACTTGTGATGTATTACACAATTTAGAGAATAATTTGAATATTGAGTTGCAGCATTGAGAGATTGTGTGATAGAAGTTTTGTAAAATCATGAACGATTTAACCTTGTTTCTTGTATAAATAGGTGTAGCAATCTTGTGCAAATGGAAACTTGATAATTGGCAATTAATGCACTTTCCTTAATTTGAAGATCCTTGTCTGTTTGTAGCCGTTGCAATTGATACAACTTTTATGGAATAGTAATGCTTCAGAACATAAGGAATCTGCTTGTTGCTTTGCTTCAGAACTTGGAAGGTCCAAATCATAAGGTCCTGTTTGTAGCGTTAGACTTTCGTTCAGAGTTAAGATGTCTTTCTCTTAGCGCAAATTCTGATCTTCATTCATCAAAACTTTATGAGATTAGTCTACGTACACAGCATGAACACCTTTGTAGCTTAACTTCTGATCCACTTCCCTTCAGAACTTCTGTACAAAATAGAAGATAATTTTAGAGTGCATATTTGGTCTTTGTATTTGTTATCATCAAAACTCTTATGAGGGTTGTAGAATCAAACAATGTTCTAACAATCTCCCCCTTTTTTATGATGACAAAAACTAGGATTTTTCAATAAAAATAGACAAAACATAAAGCTTTAGAGAGTCTTCCCCTGAGTTGAGTACTCAGATAGAGATGAATTACTTCCATGAAGTTCATTCTGATCTGAGCTTTTGATGCATCTCCTTCTGTCTTTATCAATGTTTTGTTCCTGTTATGCTTTCAGAAAAAAATGAGAAGTTAAGATATTCAGAATGTTTGAGACCTTGTCCCGGTATACTGTTATTGAAAATATCTTACGTTCTCCCCCTTTTTGTCAGGAATCAAAAAGCAATATAATCACAAATTTCAGAGTAAAAAAGGATGATTTATTTTAAAACAGATTTTAAGAACATTTGCAGAGCTAGATGAAACAAGATAATGAATGCAGAAAACAAGTTTAAAAAAATCTAAGATAGAGGGGGAAATTGTTGGAACAATGCTCCCAACAAGCTCTTAATCTGAGTTCTTGATTCCTCTTGCTTTCCCAGCATTTCCTTGATTTCTTTGCTCGTGTCTTCTTGCTTATCCAATCTTTCGTTGATTATAGAATTCTCCTTCTTTAACTCTTCCAGAGTTTGCATGACGAAAGAAGGATTTGGTGTATCCTCAGAGGATGCAAGTCTTTCAGAACACTCTATAACATTTTCTGATTCAGTTGCTTTTTCCTTTTCTTGAGTAATAGCCAGAGGAAGACTGTCAGAGCATGGTTTAATAACTTCTGAAGGTTGGTACTCTTTCCAGGGAGCATTGTCCAACAGAAGAATCGATTTCTTTTCCAAGTGACTCAGAACTTGATCTTTGAAAGCTTTCAGCTGATCACTGAAGTTCTGTTGAGCCAGTTCATAACTTAATTCTTCCAGCCTCTTGGATTCTGAGTAGAACCATCTTCTAAACTGATTCCAATGAGAATCAGAAACATCAGGATTTGGATTTTCTAGACTTGCTTGCTTCAAAGAATTAACCCATTCCATTAATTCTGTTTCAAAAATCAATAAGTTCTTACCAACATTTGTTTTTGTTATTGTTGGTTTAGGTTTGGGAATGGCAATTTTGTGAGAGGTTGAAGCTAGGTGGTCTAGCGCTTCTAAGTCAATGATTGTTCTGAGATGATCATCTGGACGGTTAAAAGGAGAGGGAGTAGGTGAATCAGAAATGATGATTGGTGAACGAGGTGTGTTTGGTGGAGTGGAATGATAAGGTGATGGTATTTATGGAATGTCTATAATGGAGAGAGGTTGACGAACAATTAGAGGTTCTGTGATTCCAAGAATAGGTGTGGTATCAGAGTCTGAAAGAATCTTCTGGTTGGTTTGCGGTAGCGTTTGGATTTTCTGGTTGAGGGGTTTAAAAGTTTGGATTTTCTGTTTGGGGAGTGTGAAGGTTTGGATTTTCTGGTTGAGGAGTGTGAAGATTTGGATTTTCTGGTTGAGGAGTGTGAAGATTTGGATATTCTGGGATATGAGTTTGAAAGTCTTGATCAAATAGATCAATATCATAAAGAACTCTAGCAAGTTCTGGATGATTTTGTTCTAGATATGGATTTGGAGATTGAGGTTCGTTTAGGAAGTTTCCTAGAGTTACAAAAGGATCAAACTCTATATCAAAATCTTCAAAAGTTTGAGGTGAGGGATCTTCTATTGGTTTAGGAGAGAAGAGTGTTTCAGATGTTGGAAAAACTATTGATTCTAAAACAGAAACAAAGTAAGTGTTACCTTTCTATTGTACCCCAAAATTTTCCCTCTCACTTATCAATAATTTGCTCACAAGATCTCCCTTGACCCAACACTGCACTAGGGTTTGATCAGCTCAAGACACCTCCTTAAGCATTGATGACCAAAATTAGGGTTTGAGATTGCACAGGGATTTTTGAACTTCTAATGCCCCATATGACTATCATGTATCATTATGGACCTCCAATATCACTCATGTCAAGTTTCAATCCTTGGATCACATTTTTGCTCAGTCAATTGAGCAGTTTACCTAAAAATCAATTGTATTGGGGAAAAAGTCAACTATGGCCAATTTACAGTCAAACATATTAATTTTTGATCCACATCAACATTTTAGACTCATATATATCATTTAATCAAGTTTGGACCATAATTCCTCAAGAAATTTGATCAAATCTCCAAAAGGGCAAAATGGTCAAAATTAGGGTTTTGACTGGGAAAGGGAAATTTCTGATTTTTGACCTAGAAAATAATAAATTGGTTTAAGGCATGATCTTAAGAGTCAAATTGTATCATTTTGACCTAACGGCATGGTTCAAAACATTGCAAGTCCATTGGATTGACAGATGAATTTTGCAGTCAACTAATCAAAAGTCAATTGTATACTAAAAAGTCAAACTTTGACTTTTTAGTCAAATTCAAGTGGCAAAGATCACAATTCATCAAAACATGTCAAAATATGAAACTTATTCATCAATAAATCAAAAAGTCAAGATTTCATTTTGAAAAGTCAAAATTTCTAAACTTAGAAATTTTTCCAAGTGTTGGAAATTTCATGTTTTTTTCATAACCTTGAGCCAAATTTTCACCATGATGCAAGATGATTCAAGAGAAACTTCCAACATGAAAGTTGTAGATATCCATGAAATCTACAACTTTTCTTTACACAACTCCTTCCAAAAATGCTTGGATCTCAAGTTATAATTTTATGAACATGTGGTCATGAAACTAAACAGTTAGTGAAATTTTGCCCTAATTTAGTAAGGATTTTAACCCAAATTCATTGCACTTTTTCATATAGTTCCAAGGTGAATATTCAAAAGCAATTTAAATATGGGTTGTAGAGCACATTGCAAGCTTTCCAAAATGTCTTGGAACTCCTTGAGATCATTCTTGAGGAGGGAGAATCGAAGAGATGAAGTTAGGGTTTTGTCACTTGAATTACAAGTCATTTTTTATGAACACTTGAACCAAATCCATGCTAGGCTGCATAATCTTTGCTTTTTAGACCTCAAACTTGTTTGTCACTCCATAATTAAATGTTTACACATCTATTAGGGCTTTGATCCAAGCAATTGAGCTATTGTCCAAGTTGCATTTTCATTTATGGCACAAAGTTAACAATGTCATTATTGTAAAGCATGATTTTTGCATAAAGTTCACATTGAGCCTCTAGCTTGTTCACTCTGATCACAATCCATCTACAAAGTCAGATGCAAGCTTGTTTAAAGCATAACCACTATATCTTAGCAATTAGAAGGCATGGAAACTTGTTTTGTCAAAAAAATCACATATTTAACTTAAACATGTAAATTTGAATTCTGATCAACTAGAGCACTCCAAACTTGTTGCTTATAAATATAGTCACTATTTGTGAGCTAGAGGACGAGCTTTAACACCTTGATATACACCAAAACTCTCTCAAATCAGAAATTGCACAAAAACTCCATTGTTGCACAGTTTCTGAACTTGAACATCAAACTCACATTTCCCTCATGCGTTTCTTGGACTTTTAGTATCTAAAGCTTCCTTACATCAAGTGTAACCTATCCCTGTCCCTGTTTCATTACTGTAACACCATTTACCATATCCTCCATAACCAAAAACAGAGCATTTCACATTGTCTTCTCCAAGTCATTTCAGCCACTCTCAACTCAAGCAAACCATTGCATTAGCTTCCTAGGACCTCAAGGAAGCTAACCTGATCATCACCACTGCTTGAAACAAGCTTAAACTCCAAACACGAATTCCAGTTTTTAGGTAAGTTTTATCAACTTGGAACTCTTTATACAGGCATCATCAAAATTTATTTGTGAATAAAACATGTAGATATCATTGCCCTGAAGCTAACCATGTCCATAGTTTCCATTAATTTTGCTTGAGCTTAAAGAATTTTGAAATTGAAATTTCTGAAATTATTAGAGTTCAAATTAGGGCCATTAAAATCCATGCTTATCTTTGATCTATAGTTTTAATACTTTACATTTCTGGAATCGTGATAAAATTTCCTACAAGTTTCTTGTTTACAGTTTTTATTTTTGATGAGAAATGAGCAAGTTACAGATGGTCTGGCTGGAGGTTGAAGATGAAGTCTTCAGGGTGCGTTTTGCCTTACATATTTATTGTTTTGTTTATATTAACGGATGTATAGCCACCCCAGTGGTAGAAGTGTGCGCCTGTAATCTATGGGACCTGGGTTCGAGCCCCAGTGGTACCCTTTTGCATTTTTATATGTTTTACAAATTCTGGCTTTTTTGTTTGCAGGGTGCTGGGCCTCTTTGGGCCTGGATTTTTTTAATATTTTTGCTAGTTGACCTCCCTGTTTCCCATTGACACCCCTGGCCCAAATTTATTTATTTTCTTTTTTATTTTCATTTTTATTTTTCTTAAATATATTTTCTAAATAAAAAAATCATAAAATACAAAAATGATAGATTTATATTTTGAATTATTTTATTTTTCTCACAAAAAATATTTTCATTAATTATACTTTATTTATCTTTTACTTATTATCTTGTAAATATAAATAAAATTAGATTATTTGTTATTTTCTTTCATATTAATTTAAATACATTATTTTTTATATAATAAAAAGACTAAAAATATTTTATAATGTTATAAATATTTTCAAGATATAAAAAGTATATACTAAAAAAATACCTTTTTAAACTTATTTTCTTTTGATTAATTGAACAGGGGTTTTATTCAAAATCATTCATTAAACAATTTTATTTTTATTTTTCTTTAATTTAATTATATTAAGACAAAAATCCTTTTCTCTAAAAAAAATCAAACAAATACTCATTTTTCTTCACCTTCACATTATTGCTTACTTGTTCATTTTTGTATATTATTTATTTTAATTTGTTGTACATTAATACCCACTCAATTTGGTTGTAATAGATTAACTAGGTTTATATTCTTACAAATCCCCATTGAATTTGTATACCCCCCTCCCCGCAAATGTTGTAATAGCGTAGTAACTTTAAATTTCCCAATTTATCGCATTTATATAACATGCTAGTAATTAGGGTTTGTATGGAAAGACTAAAATCAATACTTAAAAAACCCTAATTCAAGATAAAAAACAAGCATGAAAACAATGCATTTTCACACAAGCACCCCTAGGGTTATCCCACTTGGTTGTCTTATACAAAATGGTCATATTACGCATGTAAGGTGTCTTAGCCAAAGCAAGCAAATACAAGATCATAGTCCCTCGATGACGCTATCTAAGTTGCCTTACAAATGATCTTAGTCCATCAAAAAGAATTCTAAGATACCTTGCAACATTGCTAATCATGGTTATACGATGACCCACGCCCATCCCGTTTACATCTAAAGATAGGGTTGCTTACCAAATCAATGGTAAGACAACAATGTCAAAGGAAAATAAAATGAACAAGAAAGACATTTGAGTAGGTATATTGCTCCTAATTACTTGCTCCATTTCAAAACAAACATCCTTGCTATTTTCAAAAATAATCACCTACACTTTCAAAAATCTTACAAACTTGAAAATATTTTCAAAAGATCAACATCTTTGTATACATTCTTACAAACAAGAATCATTACAAAGATTGCATAAACAATGGCCTCTTTACAAAATACTTTCAAAAACCACACAAAGCACAATTTCAAACAAAAGCAAGTGATCTAGCAAGTAACTAAGAGCCCATGGAAAACCATGGATGAAAAGGATGCTAATACCTTCCCTTTTCATAATCTACCTCCTGAACTCAAGAAATAATCTCAAAGGTCATTCTTGTACTTTTTCACCTTTCCTTTTGGATAAAAGAAAAGTCGGTGGCGACTCTTGCTAACCGCAACATTTTCGATAAAACGCAAAACCCTCAAGTCATTTCTCCCACCGTATCACAGAACTGGCGACTCTGCTGGGGAAAATTCTAAAAGTGGGGTTACCTTAGGGTTAGATCACATTTATTTGCTTTCATTGTTTGAATTTTATGCTTTACATTATGGTTCTTTGTTTGGGTTTTAATCCTCTACCCGGATTTGGGATACAATATAGGTAAGTAGCAATACATTGTCGAAACTATGCGGGGTGTATCGACATGGTCTAATCAATAGCTACGTTAGTGCAACATATTTGTGGGTACCGATAGACTTTGAGTTAATAAAAGAGAATACAGGGCCGCTGAGTGATGTCATGAAGCACTAATGAACTTATAGAAACTTTACTTGACCAACTTGGCCTTTAGGATGTAGTGAGATGACCGGCTTTGGTGCAGTCCGAAGTTGGTAGATACTCGATACTACACTCATTGAGGTTTGGTTTCTTGGGATATTTCGGTCGCCATTAAAGAGGCTTGTGCTGAAACAATGACCAAGGAAACAATCTAGTGATATTGAGCTCCTTAGAACCCGATTACTATTACTAGGACAGGTTAAGCCAACTAAACTTCAAGAGGGTACTTACCTATAAAACTCCATGCAAGCCTAAACCTAGGGACTTGTTTGTTTTGTTTGTATACACATACTTGTACATAACATCATGAACATCATAACATCATACACCATTCACTAACCATTTAAAGGATTTTGGGATTCATCTTTGTTCTTGTTTTGTAGGATATGGATTCTCTTCGCAGGAAAACTATTCAAGTCAACCTTATAAGAATCCCTCCACAACTTAAGGAGCTAGCTTCAAGGATTCCTGAAAACTCTCCATTCACAGAGAGACATGGTCGCATACTCAACTTGGTCAACTCCAACACATATGAGGACATGATGAAGGTTCTCTTTCAGTTCTTTGATCCTTTACACCATTGCTTCACATTTCCCGACTATCAACTTGTGCCTACTTTGGAAGAATTCTCCCAGCTTTTGAGAATTCCCATTCTCAATCAACTACCTTTCAACAGTACGGAAAGAGATCCAAATCCAGAAGAGATTTATCAAGCTCTACACTTGCACTCATTTGATGTCACAACTTATTGGGAAACAAGGAGTGGTGTCAAGGGTTTCCTAGCAAAGTTCCTGTTCGAGAAAGCCCAAAGCTGTTGGAATTCCTTGGATTTGCAAGCCTTTGAGGAAATTGTGGCTCTCCTCATCTATGGGATGGTTTTGTTTCCAAATCCTGACCAACTCATAGATGTGAACACCGTCAAAAATCTTCATATCCCGCAACCCGGTGCCTACATTGCTAGGGGATGTCCTACAGTCTTTTCACACTCACACTATGAGGAAAAGAGGTATCCTTATGTGTTGCACTCCTCTCTTGGCAAGATGGTTTATTTCGCATCTTCCCCAATCTGTATTGAAGAACGAGCAAGGTTTAGGGTGGTCACAAAGGTTGATGATGCTCAAACATTCAGACATTCGTTGGTGCTCCCGATCCACAGAGAATGTTAATATTGTCGACCGTTGTGGGGAATTTCCTAATTTCCCTTTACTTGGCATTAGGGGAGGTATCACCTACAATCCATGCTTAGCCTTAAGATAGTTTGGTTACGCCCGAGGGGATGGTCCGCACGAGATGCTGATTCAAGGTTTGGTATTTGACTACGATAACAACGATCAAGGTCTCCGCCAGAGATTTATCCGAGCTTGGAGGATGTTAAACAAGGTAGATAGAAAGACTTTGGGGTATAAAAATTCCATCCCTCTTGAGCCTTACCTCAAATGGGTACGAACTCATGCTCAGAGTCTTATGATGCCTTATCCCTCCATTCTACCGGTAATCATTGAGCCTGTCATGGAAGGAGATGTTTCATACACTATCCTACATCCTGACATGCCCACCTCTCTTGAAGACCTACAAAGAGATTGGATACAACTCAAGGGGGAGCGAGATACTTTCGAAGACCAATTCTACGCAAGCGAGAAGAAGGTTTTGGAACTCACTAGGCTACTTCACGAGGAGCAGACTCTTAATGCCTACATTTCACCAAAGAGGATGCGTACTACCTTTCTATCTTAGAGTTTCTTGTATTTGTTTTGCCCAAGAAGGCATTGATGTACTCAAAGCTTTAATTTATTAATATAACGTGTGTTTCCTTTTTGTCTAAAACGAATGTGAATCTTAAAATCCTTGAAATCATTGCATACGCATTTATCATTCATCATAACATAAGCAGGTTTCTTGCAACAAGTCTCCTCATCTCTCTACTGTTTATTTCAGTAAGATGGATCTCGAGCAAATGATGAATGACCTCCAAGATCAGAATGCACAGTTTCAACAGTTGTTCTTAACTCTGTCAAAAGGATAAGAAGAGTTGAAGACCTTGCTGGTTGAGAAGAAGAAAAAGAAGAAGAAGAAGAAGATATCCGGAATTCTGAGCATGTGAAGAAGATTCCAAGGGCAGACAAGAAGGGCTTTAGACTTTGCAACGCCATCCAGAGAGAAAGACAATCAAGATGGGAAGGGAAAAGAATTAGTTGTTCATTCTGATTCAGAAGAGGAAGAGGAAGAAGAAGACTATTCTGAAGAACAATACCCTCCAGCTGATGACAAGTATAAACATCTAGAAGAACGGTTGAGTGCAATGGAAATCCAAAAAGTGCCTGGCTTGGACTTTGAGGAGTTGAGGTTAGTATCGGGAATTGTCATTCCTCCAAAATTCAAAGCACCTGTGTTCGCCAAATATGACGGAGTTTCATGCCATAAAATGCATCTCTGGTCCTATGTAAGGAAGATCCAGCCCCATACCGCTGACAAAGATTTATGGGTACACTTCTTCCAAGAAAGTCTGTCTGGAACTTAACTTGATTGGTTTTATCAGGTAGAAAGATCTAATGTTCATAACTGGGAAGATCTTGCTGCAGCCTTTTACAAACAATACCAATACAATGCTGATATTGCGCCTACCCATACTAACCTCCAGAGTATGGCCATGGTTTTAAGTGAAGGCTTCAAGGACTATGTTCAAAAATGGAGAGATTTGGCCGAAAGAGTTCAACCTCCTCTATCTGAAAGAGAGTTGGTAGACATGTTTTTGGGCACTTTGTCTGGTTTCTTTTTCAATCACTTAATTGGGAGTTCATCGACAGGTTTTACTGAATTGATATTGACCAGAGAGAGGGTAGAAGCCGGGATAAAGAATGGAAAGATTCAAAAATATGCATCCTCTGCTACTGTAAGGAAGCCATTCATTGGAAATAAAGAAGTGGTTGATGTGTATCCTCATAGAAATCAAGATAGGGTCGAACGCCGTCCAATGGTGGGGGCTGTTATGATTCCTAAACCTGCACCTGATCAGCAAAGAAACAACCAACTAAGAATGGAAACACCAGTCAGACAATTCACCCGAATTAATATGACACTATCTCAAGTATTGCCGCATTTGTTAAGATCCAACCTAGTGACCTTGAAAGAAGCTCCAAATAACCCTAACACAACATCTCCTCACTATCATCCTAATTCCCGCTGTGCGTACTACTGAGAGTCCCGACCATGACACTAATAACTATTGGGCTCTAAAGAACAAAGTACAAGACCTCCTTGAAGCCAAAGAGATTGAATTCGATGCGCCAGAAAATCCCAATGTCATTTCTTCCCCTATGCCCAAACATGGCCATAATGCCAACGCCATTGAAGAAGATATGTTTTTTACTTCAGTTAATGAACTTATGACCCCACTCCAGATTATCAAAAAGAACTTATTGAATGCCAGTGTATTCCCAGGCTGTGATGAAAACTGCCATTTATGTTTTTCCTCACCAACCAGTTTTCCTTTGTTGAAAGCAGGCATAAAGTGCCTAATAGATAACAAGGAAATTTTGTTTGAAAAGACTTCTATTCTACCCGTTCCTTATAATGATGTTTCTATCATTACCATTTCCGCCAATTCATCCAGGGTCTCCACCAAAAGACCCGTCAGAATTACATCAGTTCCAAAAGTATCTTCGTTAATAAATACAATGCCTGGACCAATCCCGTATTTGTCAGACAAAACCTTACCATGGAATTATAGAGGGGATGTCTACTACCACGGTATAAGCAAGATTGGCCAGCTACCGAATATTCAAGTTCCGAGAAAGTTAAATTCGATGTCAGTAATATTGCAGGGACTAGAAAGATTACCCTAAGCGGAAGGATATTCTCTCCAGAAATTCTCCCCCAAAAGCAGTTTCTGGACCCGTAATCATTCCTATTGTTGTTGCTCCTCCAAAGGCTATTCCCGGTCCTACAATCATCTCCACTAATACTCCAACTGAAAAAGCTGATACAACCCCTGTTGTCACTCCTACTGACATTCCTGTTGCCGAGTCAACCGAGACTCGAGGTAAAAATATTCTGATTGAGCTTGTCCGGACGAAGGCACAATCGTTGGCTATCCGTGAGACCTCCCAGAAAGAGATGGAGGAAATTCTAAAGATCATAAAAAGAAGCGACTACGATGTAGTTGAGCAACTGGGGAAAACTCCATCTAAAATTTCCATGTTGGCTTTAGTACTATGTTCCGAGGCGCATGCAAAGGCCTTGGTGAAATTTTTGAAAACTGCCCATGTACCCCAAGAAACATCTGACGATCAGTTCCAAGGCTGCGTAGCCAGCTTGACTGCAGATAATGGTGTAGGTTTTTTGGATGCTGATTTAACGCCAAGAGGAAGGAAGCATAATGAGGCCTTGCATGTCTCAGTGGAATGCAGGGGCACGACCTTGGCTCATGTGTTGGTTGACACTGGATCGTCTCTGAATGTATTGCCTAAAAAGGCTCTTGATAGGCTTGATTGCGAAGGGTTGACATTGAAGCCAAGCAACATAATAGTGATGGAATTTGACGGCTCGAAAAGGATGGTGCATGGGGAAGTGAATATCCCCATAAAGGTTGGAACCCAAACATTTGATTCAACTTTTTATGTAATGGATATCTGCCCTTCATAGGTCGACCATGGATTCACAATGCTGGCGTTGTTACTTCTATGTTGCACCAAATGCTGAAGTATCTGATTCAAGGGAAGAATATCAGCGTTCATGGAGAAGAAGAGTATATGATCAGCCATCTCAATTCCTTCAGATATATGGAATTAGATGGTGAATTTATTGAAACTACATTCCAACACTATGAAGAATTCCCGCAAGATGTGGCAGTAACTAGTGCTATTCCCAAGATCACAAGGCCTCCACTCAGGATGTCATCTTTGAAGGATGAAAAAGCAGTGAAAGAAGAAGGTGGGTGCTCTATTTGGGGACAACTCCCAGATATCCCATAGAAGTCTGACAAGTTTGGCCTGGGTTTCACTTCAGGTGCTCAGAAGATTGTACGCCGCGCTCGTGCTGGAGGACCACCCTGAAGATCAGCAACCGTGAAGTCAACGCGATAGAGGATGATAAAGATGGCTGCAACCTGGAGGATTGGATCTTCCCAACTGTCAGTGGAGGGCTCAGCAACTGGGAGGCTATGGATTTTGTCCCGATCACTTTTATCCCACAGTAATTTGTCTTTACATTTTGTTAGATCTGTAATATTAAAACAATCCAGACTCTCAAAACCTTGTGTCTTACCCGAGGCACAATGGTCCATTTGTAAGGGTTATTATCTCATTTCCATATGACATCAATGAATCATGAACGTTTTTGCATACAAACTTTGTGCTCATTGTTTTTATTTTTTCATTTTTCATTTCTTTCAAAGATAGTTATACCCTTACACACACTCACACTCACAATGCAGGTCTACATCCATTCGGGATCCCATGGATAACGGTTATGCTATGGCTTTTTGTAACACTGAAAATCCAATCTACCAAGACGAAGACGAAGGTGAGGAAGATTGTGAAGTACCAGGAGAACTTTCCAGGTTACTACTACAAGAAGAGAGAACCATTCATCCCCACGAGGAACCAGTGGACACCATCAATCTAGGTACCGAAGAAGACAAAAAAGAGGTCAAGGTGGGTGCCAATCTGGAACCCAGTGTCAACAAGTGTCTGATTCAGTTGCTACACAAGTATGTTGAGGTATTTTCCTGGTCGTATGAAGACATGCCAGGACTTGATTCAGATATTGTGGTACATCGTCTACCTACAAAAGAGGATTTCCCACCAGTAAAACAAAAAGGTCCGTCGAATGCGACCAGATATTTTAGAGGAGATTAAACCAGAAGTCATGAAACAATTCAATGCTGGATTCTTGGCCGTCACCTCTTATCCGCAATGGGTTTCCAATGTTGTTCCCGTGCCTAAAAAGACGGAAAGGTACGAATGTGCATAGACTATCGAGATTTGAATATGGCAAGCCCTAAGGATGATTTCCCACTTCCCCACATTGACATCCTAGGTGACAATACAGCACAACACAAAGTGTTTTCCTTCATGGACGGTTTCTCTGGTTACAACCAAATCAAAATGGAGCCTGAAGACATGGACAAGACAACCTTTGTCACACAATAGGGAACATTCTGCTACAAGGTGATGCCATTTGGACTGAAGAATGTTGGGGTAACTTATCAGCGTGCCATAGTCGCTCTATTTCACAACATGATACATCACGAAATAGAGGTCTATGTTGACGAAATGATAGCTAGATCTCAAACAGAAGAAGAGCATCTTGATCATTTACAGAAACTGTTTGAGAGACTAAAGAAGTACAAGCTGAGGTTGAACCCAAATAAGTGCACATTTGGAGTAAGGTCTGGTAAACTCCTAGATTTTGTCATCAGCAATAAAGGTATTGAAGTAGATCCTTCCAAGGTGAAAGCTATACAAGAGATGCCTGCTCCTCGTACTAAGAAGGAAGTCAGAGAATTCTTGGGACGCTTGAACTACATTTCCAGATTCATTTCTAACCTGACAGCTACATGCGAACCAATATTCAAACTACTGAAGAAAGATCAGGTAGTTAAATGGAATGATGAGTGCCAAATTACTTTTGACAAAATCAAAGAGTATTTACAAGAGCCTCATGTTTTAATGCCACTAGTCAAGGAAAGACCATTGATCATGTATCTGACCGTTTTGGAAAATTCAATGGGGTGTGTGCTAGGGCAGCATGACGAGTCTGACCGAAAAGAGTACGCTATTTATTAATTGAGAAAAAAGTTTACCGACTGTGAAACAAGATATTCACTGCTCGAGAAAACTTGTTGCGCTCTGGCATGGGCTGCTCGCTGGCTAGGACAATATATGCTGACCCATACTACCTTATTGATATCTAAAATGGATCCAATAAAGTACATATTTGAGAAACCTGCTCTCTCTGGGAGAATAGCGAGATGGCAGATGATCCTGACAGAATATGACATACAATATACTACCCAAAAAGCAATAAAGGGCATTGTACTAGCTGATCACCTTGCTCACCAAGCTGTGGAAGACTACCAGTCCATGAAGTTCGAATTCGCAGATGAAGACATCATGATGGTAAACAACTATGAAGAATTCAGACCATATGACGGACCTGAACAAGGATCCCTATGGACCCTGGTTTTTGATGGGGCATCTAACGCACTCGAAAATGGTATTGGTGTTGTACTCATATCTCCTGAAGGATGTCATACTCCTTTTACGGTAACACTCTGCTTCAATTGTAAAAATAACATGGCGGAATACGAAGCGTGCACCTTTAGTCTCAAGGCTGCCATAGATTTTGGGATCAAATCTTTGAATGTATTCGGAGATTCAACTTTGGTCATTAGCCAGATCAAAGGGGAATGGGACACCAAACACCCTAACCTTATCCCTTACAAAGAACATGTTTTGACATTGCTCCCACATTTTGAGAAGATTACCTTTGAGCATTTCCCGTGAGAAGAAAATCAGCTAGCAGACGCACTAGCCACAATGTCATCTATGTTTAAACTTAAATGGGATAATGAGGCTCCCCAGATCACCATTGAATGAAGGGATGAACCAGCACACTATCACAAGCTTAATATTGAAGAAATAGTGGACCAACCTTGGTTCCACGAAGTCAAGAAGTATCTCGAAACCCAAGAATATCCAGAAGGAGTTCAGTAAATGATAAGAAGTTTTTAAGGAGATTCTCTGCTAAGTTCTTCCTTAGTAATGGCGTTCTTTACAAACGCAACCATGACTCTGTGTTAATTCGGTGCGTAGACAAGGTTGATGCTGAAAGGATCATGGCTGAGTTACATGAAGGCACTTTTGGCACTCATTCCAGTGGACATACGATGGAAAAGAAAATCCTACGGGCAGGCTATTATTGGTCTACCATGGAAGCGGATTGCTATCAGCACTCTCAAACCTGCCATAAGTGTCAGATCTATGCTGACAAGGTGCACGTACCTCCGGTTCCTATGAATATCTTGACGGCTCCTTGGCCCTTTGCCATGTGGGGGATTGATATGATTGGGCAAATCAAGCCAACAACCTCCAATGGACACCGCTTCATCCTAGTGGCCATTGATTGTTTTAAAAAATGGGTGGAGGCAGCTTCTTTCGCTTCCGTCACCAAGAATGTTGTAGCCCGGTTCATTAAGAAAAATCTCATCTGTCAGTACGGTATTCCGGAGAGGATCATCATAGACAATGGTACAAACTTGAACGATACTATGATCACCGCCTTGTGCGAGCAATTCAAGATCCAGCATCACAATTCTTCCCCTTACCGGCCAAAGATGAATGGTGTTGTCGAAGCTGCAAATAAGAACATTAAAAAGATCATACAAAAAATGACAATCACATACAAAGACTGGCATGAGATGCTACCGTTCTCCCTCTACGGTATCGTACCACAACTTGCACATCAATCGGGGCAACACCCTATTCTCTGGTTTACGACATGGAAGTTGTCTTGCCTATTGAGGTCCAGATCCCCACTATGATAATTATAAAGGACGCGGGGTTGAATGAAGAAGATTGGATCCAGAATCAACTTGATCAACTAAACTTGATTGATGAGAAAAGACTTATTGTTGTCTGTCATGGTCAAATGTATCAAAAATGGATGATCAAGGCTTTCAACAAAAAGGTCAGACGACAAGTGTATCAAGTTGGAGATCTGGTGATCAAACGTATCATACTACCCCAAGGTGATCCCAGGGGAAAATGGACTCCTACATACGAAGGACCATTTATGATAAAAAACACATTCTCTGGTGGAGCAATGATTCTGACCACCATGGATGGCGATGACCTGCCGCACCCTGCGAACGCAGACATAGTCAAAATATACTACGCATAAGAGACCCTCTAGGTTGACACACCTAGGCAAAACAAGGGCATCTCGGCGAACCAAAAAGGTTCGGGAAAAAATTATGGATAAAACAAAAAAATTTGTACACCCGGCAAGCTGAAAACCCAAAAGGGCGGCTTGGGCAAAAAAGGGTATCCCGGTGGACTGAAAACCCAAAAGGGCGGTCCAGGAAAAAGTTAGGGAATGTAAAGCGTATGACTATGTCCCGTTGGATCACTTTACGGACAACCTTTGGCTTCAACTGATAAACTCAGAGGTTCTGATCAATTTAATCATCTTTGGACGAGGCAACAAATAGACAAGATGCTCAGAGATACGAAGGCTATAGCAGAATGGGAACCCCATGGGATTATTGCACATAGCTATCTTTTCTTTGTATCAAAATTTTCATTTTTTACGACGACATTCTCTTACTAGAATTTTTGTCTCATTGTACAAAAATACTTACTCAAAGTCAATACAAAGATATCCCTTTGAAAGTGTAAAAACTATCTCTTTTTCTTTAGGCTTGTGTTTTGTTTACAAAAATGTCCAATGATTCATTGTTGAACATATGCATTTGAACATAATTACTGTTTACAAATAAACAAAATAAAAGATAATCACTGATGGATTTAAGAGATAGGAAAATATCTCTAAGTTATTTTGCTTACACCCCCGCAGTGTGCAGTTCAATCCTCAACGAAACAGAGGTTTCAGTTTATCAATCCCTAGTAGAAGTCATCCAAATTTCTCAAGAATTCCCCAACCATGATTTTTCAAACAGTACACGACATTCCCCTTACAACGGAGTTTATTTATCTAAAGGGAAATGCATCAACACTTAGACCTCACAACATGAAGACTTATACTCCATATCCTCAGCAGCAGTCAGGGATCTATTTTCCCTAATCCAACAGCAGTGTGGAAGATTAGCTTGCATGTGCATACATCACATCCATATATCATAAACATTGATAACATGAATACATTATACTATGCATTTCATATAACATAACATTGCATATTAGCTAACATTTTATCTTTTTCAAGATAAGATTAATCAACAGCTACCATTAACAATGTTCAAAGTTTTCAGATACAGTTTAGATATGCTCCAGACACGTATGCCATTCTAATACTCATTCAGATTCAAGATTTCAGATACAGTTCAGATACGCTCCAGATACGGATGCCATTATGATACTCATACAGTTTCGACTTCTCAGATACAGTTCAGATACGCTCCAGACACGGATACCATCCTGACACTCATTCAGATTCAAGTTTTCAGATGCAGTTCAGATACGCTCTAGATGCGGATGTCATTCTGATACTCATTCAAACAAAGCTTTCAGGTATAGTTCAGATACGCTCTAGGCGCAGATGTCATTCTGATACTCATTCAAACAAAGCTTTCAGATACCGTTCATATACGCTCCAGACGTGGATACCATTCTGATACTCATTCAAAATCAGCTTCCAGATACAGTTCAGATACGCTCCAGACACGGACGCCATTCTGATACTCATTCTTTCAGCTTACAAATTTCAATTCAACAATCACTATTGGATGGCATCTACAAGCCCATATCCAACAACTTTCTATCACCTCTCCAAATGGAATCTTTAAGCCTATTCCCTTTACCATCACATCGCCGAGTGCAAATTTCTGGGCACTCTAGTGTCCAATCATCTTCCACCTTCGAGTCACGAATGGCAAAACATGTCAATCTAACTCTTCAGGCTTAAGAAGATTAAACAGGGGCAGCTATTGTACCCCAAAATTTTCCCTCTCACTTATCAAGAATTTGCTCACAAGATCTCCCTTGACCCAAGACTGCACTAGGGTTTGATCAGCTCAAGACACCTCCTTAAACATTGATGACCAATATTAGGGTTTGAGAATGCACATGGATTTTTGAAATTATAATGCCCCATATCACTTTCATGGATCATTATGGACCCCCAAGATCACTCATGTCAAGTTTCAAGCCTTGGATCACATTTTTGCTCAGTCAATTGAGCAGTTGACCTAAAAATCAATTGTATTGGGGAAAAAGTCAACTTTGGCCAATTTACAGTCAAACTTATTAATTTTTTATCCACATAAACATTTTAGACTCATATGTATCATTTAATCAAGTTTGGACCATAATTCCTCAAGAAATTTGATCAAATCTCCAAAAGGGCAAAATGGTCAAAATTAGGGTTTTGACTGGGAAAGGGAAATTTCTATTTTTTGACCTAGAAAATGATCAATTGGTTTAAGGAATGATCTCAAGAGTCCAATTGCATCATTTTTACCTAATGTCAGGGTTCAAAAAATTGCAAGTCCATTGGATTGACAAATGGATTTTGCAGTCAACTGATTAAAAGTCAATTGTATACTGAAAAGTCAAACTTTGACTTTTTAGTCAAATTCAAGTGCCAAAGATCACAATTCATCAAAAAATGTCAAAATATGAAACTTATTCATCAAGAAATCAAAAAGTCAAGATTTCATTTTGAAAATTCAAAATTTCTAAACTTAGAAATTTTTCTAAGTGTTGGAAATTTCATGTTTTTTTCATAACTTTGAGCCAAATTTTCACCATGATGCAAGATGATTCCAGATAAACTTCAAACATGAAAGTTGTAGATCTCCATGAAATATATAACTTTTCTTTACACAACTCCTTCCAAAAATTCTTGTATCTCAAGTTATAATGTTATGAACATGTGGTCATGAAACTAAACACTTAGTGAAATTTTGCCCTAATTTGGTCAAGATTTTGACCAAACTTCATTGCACTTTTTCATATAGTTCCAAAGGTAATCTTAAAAATAAATTCAAATATTGGTTATAGAGCACATTTCAAGCTTTCCAAAATGTCCAAGAATTCCTTGAGATCATTCTTGAGGAGGGAGAATCGAAGAGATGAAGTTAGGGTTTTGTCACTTGAATTACAAGTCATTTTTGATGAATACTTGAACCAAATCCATGCTAGGCTGCATAATATTTGCTTTGTAGGCCTCAAAATTGTTTGTCACTCCATAATTAAATGTTTACACAGCTGTTAGGGCTTTGATCCAAGCAATTGAGCTATTGTCCAAGTTGCATTTCCATTTATGGCACAAAGTTAACAATGTCATTCTTGTAAAGCAAGCTTTTTGCATAAAGTTCACATTGAGCCTCTAACTTGTTCCCTCTGATCACACTCTATCCACAAAGTCAGAAGCAAGCTTGTTTAAAGCATAACCACTCTATCTTAGCAAGTACAAGGCATGGAAACTTGTTTTGTCAAAAAATCACATGTTTAACTTAAACATGTAAATTTGAATTTTGATCAACTAGAGCACTCTAAACTTGTTGCTTATGAATAGAGTCACTATTTGTGAGCTAGAGGACGAGCTTGGACACCTTGAAATACACCAAAACTCTCTCAAATCAGAAATTGCACAAAAACTCCATTGTTGCACAGTTTCTGACCTTGAACATCAAACTCACATTTCCCTCGTGCGTTTCTTGGCCTTTTAGTTTATAAAGCTTCCTTACATCAAGTGTAAACTATCCATGTCCCTGTTTCATTATTGTAACATCATTTACCATATCCTCCATAACCAAAAACAGAGCATTTCACATTGACTTCTCCAAGTCATTTTAGCCACTCTCAACTCAAGTAAACCATTGCATTAGCTTCCTAGGACTTCAAGGAAGCTAACCTGATCATCACCACTGCTTGAAACAAGCTCAAACTCCAAACACGATTTCCAGTTTTGAGGTAAGTTTTCTCAACTTGGAACTCTTCATACAGGCATCGTCAATAATTTATTTGTGAATAAAACATGTATATATCATTGCCCTGAAGCTAACCATGTCCATAGTTTCCATTAATTTTGCTTGAGCTTAGAGAATTTTGAAACTAAAATTTCTGAAATTTTTAGAGTTCAGATTAGGGCCATTAAAATTCATACTTATCTTTGAGCAAGTTACAGATGAGAAATGAGAAAGTTACATTATTTTTTATATAATAAAAAGACTAAAAATATTTTATAATGTTATAAATAATTTCATGATATAAAAAGTAAATACTAAAAAAATACATGTGTAAACTTATTTTCTTTTGATTAATAGAACTAGGGTTTTATTCAAAATCATTCATTAAACAATTTTTTTTTATTTTTCTTTAATTTAATTATATTAAGACAAAAATCCTTTTCTCTAAAAAAAAATCAAACAAATACTCATTTCTCTTCACCTTCACATTATTACATACTTGTTCATTTTTGTAAATTATTTATTTTAATTCCTTGTACATTAATACCCATTCAATTTGGTTGTAATAGATTAACTAGGTTTATATTCTTGCAAATCCCCATTGAATTTGTATACCCCCCTCCCCACAAATGTTGTAATAGCGTAGTAACTTTAAATTTCACAATTTATCGCTTTTATATAACATGCTAGTAATTAGGGTTTGTATGGAAATACTAAAACCAATACTTAGAAAACCCTAATTCAAGACAAAAAACAAGCATGAAAACAATACATTTGCACACAAGTACCCCTAAGGTTATCCCACTTGGTTGCCTTATACAAAATGGCCATATTACACATGTAAGGTGTCTTAGCCAAAGCAAGCAAATACAAGATCATAGTCCCTCAATGACGCTATCTAATATGCCTTACAAATGATCATAATCTGTCAAAAAGAATGCTAAGATACCTTGAAACATTGCTAATCATGGTTATATGATGTCCCACGCCCATCCCGTTTGCATCCAAAGATAGGGTTGCTTACCAAATCAATGGTAAGACAACAATGTCAAAGGAAAAGAAAATGAACAAGAAAGACATTTGAGTAGGTAGATTGCTCCTAATTACTTGCTCCATTTCAAAACAAACATCCTTGATATTTTCAAAAATAATCACCTACACTTTCAAACATCTTACAAACATGAAAACATTTTCAAAAGATCAACATCTTTGTATACATTCTTACAAACAAGAATCATTACAAATATTGCCTAAACAATGGCCTCTTTACAAAATACTTTCAAAAACCACACAAAGCACAATTTCAAACAAAAGCAAGTGATCTAGCAAGTAACTAAGAGCCCATGGAAAACTATGGATGAAAAGGGTGGTAATACCTTCCCTTTTCATAATCTACCCCCCGAACTCAATAAATAATCTCAAAGGTCTTTCCTGTTCTTTTTCACCTTTCCTTTTGAATAAAAGAAAATTCGGTGGCGACTCTTGCTAACCACAACATTTGCGATAAAATGGAAAATCCTCAAGTCAGTTCTCCCACCGTATCACACATTCTTTTTAGCTGCTTTTGGAGTCCTCTGAGAAGATCCTTCTCCTGCTGCTTTTCTCTTTCTGGACTTCTTTAATACAACATCTAGAGCTTGCTTGTGCAAATCACGAATATTAAGTTCCGGAGAAGTTCCATCCTCTTTGCATGCTTCTAAGTATCTGACCACAATTTATGATGTAGCATCAATCTCAGAAAATAAAGGAAAATCTTTCAGAGGGATTATCCTTGACGTGATGACTTAATGAGAAGCAATTTTTGGCTCCTTCATAATGCTGTCAATAATCTTCATATTTTTCAGATTCTTGGCATTAAGAGTTTTCCAGCACATGACTCCAGTGTGCTTATCTGCTGAGCTTCTGTTAGATGCTCTATGAACTTGTTCTCCGTTAGAATATCAGAAATTAATCTTCCCAGAGGTATCCAATCCCTCTTGGTCCTTTCTTCTTCCCTTGTTTCCTTCACGCTTGTTCTCAGATTATTGAAAAGCAAGTGAGGAAGGTTTATTCTTGTGTTCTTTGAAATGAAATACATCAGAAACTGTTGATCAATATTGATGTAGTCAGGAGAGCTTGTTGGCTTCCTGTGGTTTATACATCCCAGAATGATCTTAGCCCAGATTCTATAGTAATCCTTCAAATCCATAATTTTTCTAGATGGCTTCCCATAAGTGAAGATAACTCTTGCTATGGCTTTTAGGTCAGAACATTTCTCAGCCATGTCACTGCCCCTAATTCTGCCGCCATTGTACCCAATCAATTGTCCAATCAAATCTTTAGTAATTACAATCTTCTTCCCCATTACGTAAGACGTAACTTGATGATTAGAGGAAGTTGCATGAATCCATAATTCCTTTACCAGAATTGGGAACACTAGACCTAGAAGGTGTTCGAAGTACATGTTCCAGCCTTGAGCAGTTACATCTTCAGAAATATCAAACCCATTCTCCTTTAAGCTTTCAAAATCAATGATAAGCTCACAGAGAACTTCAAGAGAGTCAACTGGAGTGAGCAAATTTATTATTGGTTCTTCGTATTGTTCTGCTGTTGATGAAGAACCAGGAGCACTTTGAAGATTTTTGACGCTTGAGGAAGATGCCATTGTTCACGTTGTTTGTTTAAGATTTATGAGAAAAAGGGTTTTTGCAAAACAAAAACTAGAGAGTAATATAAGCGAGAAGAAGTGAATGTGATAGTGGTTGTGAATTTATAATCAATTTTAAAACTTAATCAGTAAGAAAGAGAAATTAAATTAATGATTACACTGCAATTATAAAACCTGAAAATAGGAGTTTGCGTGGAGATAAGAAACTGTTACCAATGACACACGTCTCAATGCACTCAATCAAAGCCTTAGACTCTTCGGAATTTGAACGTGTGTTCAGCCTTAGAAGATAGCTTGTGAGAAGATGACAGATGTTGATAGTGTGAACTGCACGCCTCTATCTTTGAAATGAAAGGTTCAGATCTTCTTAGATAGATTCTGATGCAACTGTTCTTGTAACTTCTGAAGACTTGTTGATCAGATGTTCACAAAGAAAACATAAAGTTCTGAGGGTTACAAAATATATAAATAAAACTTCTTATTCTGGGCATAATTTCATGTTGAGATGTTTCAGAATGAAATTAAACCTATCTTCAGAAAGTGGTTTTGTAAAAACATCAGCCCATTGATGGTCTGTGTCAATAAATTTTAAAGTAAGGATTCCTTTCTGAATATAGTCTCTAATAAAATGATGTTTTATTTCTATATGCTTAGCCCTAGAATGAAAAATTGGATTTCTAGATAAACATATTGCAGAAGTATTATCACAAAATATAGGAATGCTACTGTCAAATATGTTGAAGTCATCAAGCTGACTTTTCATCCAAAGCATTTGTGTGCTGCATCCAGCAGCTGTTATGTATTCAGCTTCAGCTGTTGACAACGCAATTGTGGACTGCCTCTTGCTGGTCCATGTTGTACCCCAATTTTTTGCCCTAAGATTCCCCTATCATATCATGTCAACTTGATCATAGCAAAATCACATTAGGGTTGGTTCTTCCTCTTTTTCTATCTCATATCTTTAAGTTTGCTCTTGAGGAATCTCCAAGCACCTTAGTTGTGTATTTTGTATATGCGTTGATAATTAACCTCTAACCAAAATACAAAAAATATTTGTCTTTGCCTTTGCATATTTGTGTTTTGTAGGTACCGAGTCAAAGCATCCGACAAATAAGGTTTTCCGGTATTATTTCCCTAAAATCTTTATTTGCAAAGAATAGTAATAATAATTAAAAAATTTCATTTTTGTTTTCCTGTACAATCGATTGCTCCCATAGTGAAATCGATTGCACAAAGTGTATTGTGCATAATCTTTGAAAAAAGGGTATTTTTAGCCTTCAAAAATAAAAAAAATTTAGTATGTGTTGACACATACGTGTTATGTGTCGACCCATGCAAGACAATTAATTCTGTAATGTGCTGACAAAATCAGCTTGCATCGACCCATATAGGCTTGTGTCGACTCATCCTATTTTGTATAACTAGCATGTGTCTATACATACATGTTATGTGTCGACTCATGCAAATTTGTGGATTTTGTATTGTGTTGAAATAGTAGCTTGTATCGACCCATAGAAGCTTGCGTCGAGTCACACAAATTGATTGATTATGTATTGAGTTGAAAAGGCAGCTTGTATCGATCCATAGAAGCTTGTGTCGACTCATGCTGTATTATACAACTAGAATGTGTCGACGCATACGACTCTTGTGTCGACTCATAACAGCAAAACACACGTGATTTTTGAAAAAGCCAGCAATTTCAAAACTGTCATCTTTTTGGCTCCAATTTTTCTGCATAATTTGAAAATTATATCATTAATTCAATTTTTGGCTCCAAGAATCAATTACCAAATTACCACTAATCCTAATCCTAAACTCTATAAATAGAGACCTCATTTCATTCAAATAATAAGCTTTTGATAGCTAAACTCATTTTGCTAAAAAATCTCTCAATTCTCTCCATCGACCAAATTCACTAAAAGCTCCATTTTCAAAAAAAGGATAGTAAGCTTTGCATTGAAGCTTACTAATATTTGAGCTAAACCTTCATCCAAACACTTTTTCTTCATCAATTCTCTACATCCAAGCTTTGGTAATTGATTCTTGTGGTTGAATTGAAGCAAATTCTGGAAGTTGTTTGATAATTCTCTAATTCTACCTTTGGTAAGTTGGATCATCATCTTTCACAATGTGATCTCTTGTGGATTTCTGGTTTTGATTCATTGAGCACTGTTTTATGATTCCATTAGTGCTATTTTCTCATAATTTGATGGAATTTTCATGCTCAATTGGATCCATGATCATAAGGTGTTTGATGAAAAGTTGGAACAAGAATTTGATCCTTGAAATGTTGTTTTCTACTGATTTTAACATGTTGCAATCAATTGTTATAACATTGCAATCGATTGTCACAGAAAATTGATTTTAAAAAAATTGCACTGATGCAATTGGTTGCTCTCTAAGCACAATTGATTATAACAGTGCCAAAAATACTTTTTCTGCCTTATTTTGGGACTATTTTGACTCAAATATTTTTTCTGCTCACTCTCTTTGATGGATAATTTGGATTACAATTTTAAATGTCCAATTTCTCTTTAAATTCAATGGACTTTGTGGTGTAGATGAAGTTGGATAAATGTTCATCAATTCAAATCTATCAAAGAGTGAATTATTTAATTCATTTTTGGTACTTTGGATTAATGATATGTTTAGTGCTTTAATCCATCTAGATGAGTGATTGAATTTAAAGATGAAAGAAATTTAAGGTAGTGATCCAAATTAGCTTATCATTCTCCTCCCTCTTCATCTTATCCCTTTCTTTTTTAATTGTGCTACATGTTAAGGGATGATGATCTCTATATCATTTATCCAAACATGAAGTACATAGATTGCTATTGACCAGCCTCAAAATAGGCGCGACTTCTACATAAGTCCACTTACGATTGCTTAACATAGAGCTAAATTTTATCCTGATTCGAATAAATGATCATTTGTGGCCCAAACCTATGTTTGCAAGACCAAGTATGTTACTTTGATCCCTTTGATCCAATAACCTTGAGACTCATTGTGTGGAGGCTTTGGTTCTACCAATCCTCTAATGGATCTTCATCAATTTTGGTCAACGCGGATCACTTAAACATCGTTGATCATTAAATGTTGCCTTGAGAATTTATTAAATGGATGATATACTTGACAAAAAGCAAATGCAACTTGTTGTGTGAAGGCTTTGGTTCTACCAATCCTGTAATGAGTTCCAAATGCAAATTTAAATATGGTCATCCAACTAACCATTAATTTCTAACAATTGACTTTATTTTATACTCTTTACCTTATGCTTTTATGCTTTATGTACTATTTACTTTAGCATTTACATTTCATGCTATTTTCACCTTTGCTCACTTGAGCATTTACTTTTATGTCATTTTTATTTTGCTCACTTGAGCTTTTCTTTTCTTTTCGAAGATACTTAATAATCAACATAAACCATAAAAATCTTTAATGATAGTTGGACTATTTGGTTACTATCCTTGGCATGGTGGAGTGTTGGACTTCTTGGACTTAGGATTAGAAACCTTGGCCTATGTTGGAGACCTTGGACCTTAATTGATATTTTGTCTGAAGTTCTTGAGGTTTACCTCAAGACATTGGGTTGTTTGTTTGTTTCCTGTGCAGGTTATTGTGACTACACTCTTGGTTTGTAATCAGGAATTCACCCGCATACAGCCGTTACTCTGCCCAATTTTTGTGAAGACTTAATACACTTGAAGTTTGATTCTCTCAAGAGGTCTACTATCTTTGCTTGCTTGGTTTCAATCCAAAGAATAGGAATTATATCTTGACTCATAATGTCAAGTATTGGCTTCTTGTTGGTTAGATGGTTCTTCTCCTTAGCTTTTACCTTACGCTTTAGGATAGTCCCTTCTTCTCCTCCCATCTTCTTTAATTTCAAAAATCTTCTCCCTCCTTTTTTTGAAAAATCTTCTTGTTTCTAAACTTGAACCACTTTCATAATAAACTTGGACTTAGGTCCATGCATTTCTAAAACATTTTCATAAATAAACTTCAATCAAATTAATAATGCTTTAACATTTTTTGTGGGAAGACTAAAAGTCAATCATTCTCATTTCAAACCATTTTGCCACTTTCGCTTTTATCTTTAAACTTTTCTCAAAAGATTAGACTCTTGTCAATTCTTGTAGTAATGCAAACAACTATACTCCTACAATATGTAATGAAGTGAGATATTTTCCACTTGGGTGTTGAGTGAGGCATTGTTGATTTTAAAATCCAAGCCATATCCTCCACTTTGAGATGATGCAAATTCTCCTTTCTCATGATTGTAGGTAGTAAGTATGTTTTCCAAATGGACAATGACGATGATGTCTTATCTCATAAAATTAACCAACACACTTGTGTTTCTAATTTTTAAAAGAGGAACGACGTGTACCCTGATCCCCTATTGCACGAAAGATGGTACGTAGGCACTAAAGGTTCACAACCGCGGTGGGTGAAAAAATCATAAAAAATATATTTCTTTTCTCACCTCCACCATCCATTTTATATACAATATATTTTATAGCCAAAATATACAGATTTTACAAAGAGGTTCCTACGGAGTACCGTAGATGTTTAGGGTGCTAATACCTTCCCTTTGCATAACCAACCCCTTTACCTTGAATCTTTCCCCCTCTTTTTGGGTTATTCGCTCTTTTCCCATTCCTTTGGAAACAATAAAGTGCAGTGGCAATTTTTATTTTGATTTGTATAAAGTCTAGTCAATCCAATGGCTTAGTCTTGAACATTTATACCGCTACAGAAAAATGGAAACTTCACTGGGGAAAGATTGACCTTTTGCTGGCCCATCCCTAAGTGGGTTGAGCCTATCTTTGTGTATATTTGTGTATGTGTTATTGTTGTTTATGTGTTATATTTTGTATATATGTTTGTTTGGATTTTCCTTGTTTTCAGGGTGCTTGGTGATTAATCATAAGTCCTATACCCGGACTTGGGAAAACTCTAAGATAGGACGGGCGGTATAGTCATGTTAACTTTGAGGGAGTAATCCCAAAAAAGGAGGCATGAGATCCCCCACTCAGTGGAGGTCCCTTTGACTGTAGTGCTGTTTACCGAGTAATCGGGAAGACATACTGCTTTCAACCTTGGAGCCTGCTGAAACTGAGGACCGTAGAATACCAAACCCATCTTGGCCTTTTAGGTGTAGTGCGGAAGCTATGACGGAGTAATCCGGAAATAGTTGTCACGCGATACTACGCTCGGACGAGTCTTTCTTGAGAATATTACTGATTACCGAGTTAATCGGGAAGTTGGTAATATCTGAAGAAAGGATGTAGACTCTGGGAACCTCTAGAACCTTGTTCGGAAGGTGATAACTTTTTAGACCAACACCTTATGGGTAGTACCTTCGACCTCATGCTCGTGACGTTGAACCTATGAACCCTATATGTGTGATCTTGTGTGTGATTGTTGCATCATGCATCCATGCACTCATAAGCATCTTTTGAAGAAAACAATATTTCAAGGGATTTAAAGGTTGACTATTTGTGAATATCTCAGGTACTTTCAACCATGGATTCTGGGAAGAGAAAGACCGGGAAATACAGTTTCAAGGATCCCAAGATATATGAGTTGATCAGTCTAATTCCAGAAATTGAGTGTTCTGCAGACTTTCGGAAGAAGTATGGATCCATTATTCCTGTCATGAAGCTTAAGATAAAGGAGGGTATTCTCTCGACCTTGGTCCAGTTCTATGATCTTATGTATCACTACTTTACTTTTCCCGATTATCAGTTGATGCCTACACTGGAGGAGTATTCTTATCTATTAGATTTACCTGTTACCGATCGTGTTCCTTTTACTGGTTTAGAGGGTGAGCCAAAACCACATGAGATTTCTACTTTGGTTCATCTGGGGAAGCCTGAGGTGGAAGCCCGTATGACTACTAAAGGAGGGATTAGAGGATTACCAGCTCAGTTCTTATTGGAGAAAGCTCTTTACTTTGCCAGAATGAAGAGTACAGTTGCTTTTGAGGCCATCTTTGCTCTACTTACTTACAAATTGTTCTTATTTCCTAATGTGGACAAGTTTGTCGACATTAACACTATCAGGATTTTCATGATTGGAAACCCATTTCCTACACTGTTGGGTGATACTTATTACTCTGTTCATCTTCGGAATTCTTATCATGGGGGAATGATTATTTGTTGCACGCCTCTGTTGTACTGAAGGTTCATTTCTCATATGCCTCAGTCTGATGATTTTTGGGATGTCAAGAAGGAACCCCGTTGGGCTCCTAAGATCATGGCACTTACTCACTCGGATATTGATTGGTATCATCGAGCTTACCAGGATGTAGAGATTCTTGACAGTTGTGGTAGTTTCCCCAATGTACTGCTTCTTGGTACAAAGGGAGGACTTAACTATAACCCTGTTCTTTCACGGCGACAACTTGGTTATCGGATGAGGGATAAACCGAATAGTATTCATTTGAGTAGTTTCTTTATGAAGGAAGGAGAAGACCATAAGGAAGCTAGGGAGCAGATTACGAAGGCCTGGCGTCACATTCATAAGAAGAGTAGGAAGGATGTGGGACCTAGGGGTGTTGTTTCTTTGGAGCCATATCTCCAATGGATTCGATTGAGAGCTATTCAGTTAAAGATGTCGTATACTCGGGAGACACACATGCCTGATCTATTTGTGAATACCACTCCTCCCTTATTTGATGATCTAGAAGAGCTGCAACTCGCTTTGGTATGGATCCAACAGGAAAGGGATGCTTGGAAGAACAATTTCCAGACTTTAGAGAGTTCCTATAAAGCAGACTTGAAGGAGAAATACGATTTGTTTGAGATCCTTGAGAGTCGAGAAGTGGAGTCTATGGAGATTCAAGGGGATTTATTTTCCCCTAAGCCTCAAACAGGTGTTGATTACTCACTTCCCGATTCAGATGATTGGAGGGAGGTTGCCATCAGACATGTGGAAGAAAACCAGAGGTTGAGGGCACAGATTGCCAGGCTCACAGGGAAGCGCCAGCGTACAGATTGATCTCCATCAGTTCTTTTTCTCATAATTTTAGATTGTATTTTCATCTTGTACTTGGGATCATTGAAACTTGTAATGCATTTTGAAGTTATTATAATAAAAAATTTCAGTATTTCAAATGCGTTATTATTTTGATGTTTGCAATATGTCTAAAAACCGTAAATCCCTTGAAATATTAAATAAAAAAATAATCATATGCATTGCATATCATGCATCATATTGCACATATTTCTTGCATTTTTTATGCATACCCAGGTGTCTTACCAAGCTTCTTTACTTCATTCAGCAAGCTGACTCATCACTACAACACTCAGGCTAATTTCAAAAAGAAGATGGACAACTTAGAACAGGAGAATCGCGAGCTGCGCGAAGAAGTTTATGCTTTGAAGGCCAGCTTGGACAATTTGACTACTCTAATGGAAGCTTTGGGGGTTGCTCATAATTAGCCACCTAGTGTTCAACCTCAACCAACAAGGGCAAATACTGAAGTTCCGACTGTTCCTATATCCGCTACTCCGGTTGTTGTTCAAAATCGCATGCCTCAAGGTTATCCATGGGGAATTCTAGAGAATTTTACACCTGAAGGTTTCAATCTTGGTCCTCAAGATACTCCAGTGGTTCAGACTGTTGTTACTCCGGCACCTCCTGTGGTGAATGTTGTTCCTGCTGCACCTCCTTCGGTAAACATGGTTCCATTTGTTAATGATGATGTGTGTCGTCCTTTCCCTCCGCTGAGTGAAGACTTGGGTCTCTATGACAGAATGGATGATTTTTAAGAGAAGTTTGATAAGATGCAAAGAGAGATGATGGCTCTTAGGGGAAAAGAGCTATTTGGGCAGAATGTGAATGAGCTATGTTTGGTCCTGAATGTTAAGATACCTGCTAAGTTCAAGGTCCTGGAATTTGAGAAGTATAAGGGAAACACTTGCCCTTGTGCTCACCTGGTGATGTACGTAAGAAGAATGTCTACCCACATTGATGATCAACGTCTACTGATTCACTTTTTTCAGGATAGTTTGACTGGTGCTGCGTTGAAGTGCTATATGAGTTTGGACAGCGCCAACATCCATACTTTTAATGACTTGGGAGAAGCATTCATCAAACAATACAAGTACAATATGGACATGGCGCCCGACCGTGACTAACTTAGGGTCATGGTTCAGAAAGACGGGGAATCGTTCAAAGAGTATGCACATAGATGGCACAAAGTAGATGCCCAAGTGATTCCTCCCATGGAAGAGAAGGAGATGACTAAGATTTTTCTGAAGACGCTGGGAGCTTTCTACTACGAAAGGATGGTAGCAAGCGCACCAACTGACTTTACTGAGATGGTAGGAATGGGTATCGGCTTAGAAGAGGCTGTAAGAGAAGGCCGTTTAACAAAGAGTGAAGGATCTGGAGGTGTGAAGAAGCCATCTTATGGGTTTACCAAGAAGAAAGAAGGGGATGCAAATGTTGTTATACAAGAGAGGAGGGTAAACGCTCTTAGAAGGAATTATCAGTGTCACCAACAAGTCGCCTCAGTTACTCTTGTGATGAATGCTGCTCTGACTACTGTTGCTTATCAAAGACCGTCCCAACAGGGGAACCAAGGGAATAATCAGAGAAGGGAGAACTATGACCTTATTCCCATGAGCTATGCAGAGCTACTACCAACATTGATTCAGAAGAAGTTGGTTCAAACCCGACCACCTCCCGTCGTACCATCACCATTTCCTTGGTATTACAAGGAAGACCAAACGTGTGCTTTTCATCAGGGAGCACCAGCGCATAGTGTTGAGAATTTTTACCCTTTGAAGACTGAAGTGCAAAGGTTGGTGAAGTCTATAATTCTATCTTTCAAGGACATGGGACCTAATGTGAAAGATAATCCTCTACCCAAACACGGGGAAGTAAATGCTATAAATATGGTGGCCGGTTGTCCAGGCGACTTCGGATTTTTGACATTAATCTGGTTGGAGGAGACTTGGTGAAAATGCACGCAGACCTCTGTGAATTCAGCTACTATACGCATGACCATGCCGATTGTGCTATTTGCAATACACATATACAGGGTTGCGAGAAGATAAAGGCTGATTTACAGGAGATGATGGATGAGGGTTTAATCCATATAATCAGGCCTATGGAAGAATATGAAGAGGAGCTGAATATGGTTTCTGGATGTCCTAGCGAATTCAGAATTTTTGATATGGAGTATTTGAATGTGGATCTCGTGCAGTTGCATGCTATTTTCTGCCATACTGCTGGTCAGGTGGAACACCAATATGGATCTTGCCTAGTTTGCTGTCGAGATCCCCGAGGATGTTCAATTGTGATGGAGGGTGTTCAGTTGCTGTTAGACAACGAAACTATCAAGATCATAGGTCAGAGGGATTATTATCATGAGATTAATATGGTTGAAGTTTGCTTAATGGAAGAAGAGTCAGAGGAAGAGTATGCCTCCGCAGGTGAGTTTTTCTCTTTAGACGAAGATTCATTTCCTAAAAATGACTGTTTGATGACTGATTGTGTTGAAGAAGGGGTATACGTCATTGTGCCTTGTTTTGGTGCACCCGCTCATCTTGAAGTGGAGTACCATAGCAAACCAGTTGTTACCTCATTGGTAATTAGTTTGCCAGGTCCTATTCCCTATAAATCAAATAAGGATGTGCCTTACAAATACAACGCTACAATATTAGAAGATGCGGTGGAGGTTCCCATCCAGCCGATGCCCGATGTTGGAAATATAGCTGAAAATAGCAGGGTGACCCGTAGTGGTCGTGTGTTTGCACCGGTTGTACGAAGAGATGTTGTTGCTGAAAAGAAAATTGTTGAGAATGATGAACCTAAGAAGGCTACAGGAGACACTAGTGGAGCTACATTAGAGAAATAAGTGGATGATATTTTGAAGATAATTAAGATGAGCGACTACAAAATTGTAGATAAGCTACTGCAAACTCCTTCAAAGTTATCTATCCTAGCTTTATTGATGAACTCCTCTGCTCATAGAGAATCACTAACGGGAGTACTAGACCAAGCTTTTGTGGAGAGTTACATGCCATTAGATTAATTCAGCAGCATAATTGGAAACATTACGTCATGTAATAACTTGAGTTTCTGTGATGATGAATTACCAGATGAAGGGAGGAATCACAACCTGGCCCTCCACATATCTATGAACTGCAAGAATGATTCGCTATCCAATGTGCTAATTGATAATGGATCCGCATTGAATGTTATACCGAGGAGTACTGTCATGAACTTAAAGTATCAATGAGCACCTATGCGCCCGAGTGGAATCATTGTGAAAGCATTTGATGTGTCGAGGAAATCTATCATCGGTGAAGTGGACTTACCCATCCATATAGGACCACATTTGTTCCAGATAACCTTCCAGGTCATGGAAATTATTCCCGCATATAGTTGTTTGCTAGGATGGCCATGGATACACGAAGCAGGGGCTGTCACTTCAACTCTACATCAGAAGCTAAAGTTTGTGCGTGAAGGGAAGGTGGTGATCATAAATGGGGAGCAGGCGTTGTTGGTATCCCATTTTTCCTCTTTCAGTATCGTAGAAGCAGATGAGGCTCCTGTTGGAACCTAGTTCCAAGCCCTATCCATTGACAACATAAGGAGAAATGAGAATTTCGTGGTTTCGCTAAAGGACGCGCAACATGTTATGCGCAATGCAATTTGGGGATGAATTATGGATCCACCTGTGAATAAGAACATAACTGGTTTGGGTTTCTCTTAGAAGAATGGCAAAGGAAAAAGTTTGAAGCCAAAGTCTACTGTGAACAGTTATCATGATGTTTTCCGCAGCGGAGGCTACCTCCATCCAATTGATTCTGGAATTAATGTTGCTGAAGAGGATAAAGCAGAGTAGGAAGTGCCGAATTATGTGACACATGGAGTCAGGGTTCAGAACTGGGTCACCATTGATGTTCCTTCTTGCATACATGTTTCAAAGTAATTTGTTTTGTTAATCTCTTTTTTCTTAAAAAAAGATTTCACTCTGCCCAAGGTGGAAGTATTAATGCTGCGGGGCTTATCTGTTTGCTGTGACTTTTAAGATCATTAATAAAAGTCGTCTTTGCTTCCCGAATTATGTCTTTATTTTCTGCTTTTTCTTGGAAAATGGTAATAAAAAAAACCTTTCAAAATAAATAATAACTGAAAATCAATCTGCATGATCACTTGTTATATGTGTCAGTTTCTAAAAGCAATCATAAATCATATGTGCAAATTAATTAAAAAACCTGTTGAATACAATGATCGTGCACCCTCTCCCAACTTTGAATGTCCTGTGTTTGGGGATGAAGAAGAAGATTATGATGAGATTCCATAAGAGGTCTCACGGTTGCTTGAGCACGAGAAAAATGGCATTCAGCCATATAAGGATCCTTTGGAAGTGATCAATTTGGGTTCAGAAGAAGATCCGAAGGAAGTCAAGATTGGAGCATTGTTGCATCCTGATGTAAAGAGCGGGTTGATTGAGCTGTTGAAAGAGTATGTGGATATTTTTGCTTGGTCTTATCAAGACATGCCTGGTCTAGATACAGATATTGTAGAGCATCGTTTGCCGTTGAAGCCAGAGTGTCCGCCAGTTAAATAAAAGTTGAGAAGAACCCACCCAAATATGGAAGTAAAGATCAAGGAGGAGGTCCTAAAGCAGATTAATGTTGGTTTTCTTGTGATGTTAGTGTATCCTCAATGGATTGCCAATATTGTCCCAGTACCGAAAAAAGATGGAAAAGTCCGCATGTGCGTAGATTACAGAGATCTAAATAAAGCTAGTCCAAAAGATGATTTTCCATTGCCGCATATCGATATTTTAGTGGACAGCACATCAAAATTCAAAGTATTCTCGTTCATGGACATATTTTCCGGGTATAATCAAATAAGAATGGCTCTAGAGGATATGGAAAAAACAACGTTTATTACACCCTGGGGAACATTCTGTTACAGAGTGATGCCTTTCGGGTTGAAGAATGCTGGTGCAACGTACCAGAGGGCTATGAAAACCCTATTCCATGATCTGATGCACAAGGAAATTAAAGTATATGTTGATGATATGATTGCCAAATCCATGAAGAAGGGCATACAGAAGATTTGTTGAAGTTGTTTCAGCGTTTGAGGAAGTATCGTCTCCGCCTGAATCCACATAAATGCACCTTCGGTGTTCGATCGGGGAAGTTGTTGGGTTTCATTGTTAGCCAGAAAGGAATTGAAGTTAACCCTGATAAAGTTAAAGCAATTCAAGAAATGCTAGCACCAAGAACTGAAAAGCAAGTCAGGGGTTTCCTCGGGCGTTTGAATTATATTTCTAGATTCATTTCCCACATGATTGCAACATGTGAACCGATCTTTAAGTTGTTAAAGAAAGATCAAGGTTGTGTATGGACGGATGACTGATGTTGTACCCTAAAATTTGCCCTCTCAATTATCAAGGCATCTCTCACAATGATTCTCAAAGTTCAAGCTTGAACAAGTGCATTGGGATTTTCCAATACCAAAATTAAAAGGAAACTGTCAAAAAGGGAGAAAACAAATAAAAATAACATTTTGACAAATTTGGAGGAAAATAGGTCTCCTTCGATTCAGCACCCTTTGACTGAGTCTAAGCCTCCTTCGAATGCAAGTTTAGGTGCATCCTTCGTTTGGATTTGAAACCTCCTTCGAATGCAAGTTTAGTTGCATCCTTCGTTTGGATTTGAAACCTCCTTCGAATGCAACTTGGATTATATCCTTCGTTTTGAGCAAGAGCCTCCTTCGAATGCGACTTGGGAATACCCTTCGACTCAGAAGCCAAGAACTTCCGTCACGCTAAAAGGAAATGACTCCCTTTATGTTTGTTTCAACCCAAGCTTCGATTGGGCAATATGCTTCCTTCGAGCATGAGCTTTCGATTTGGCAATATGTTTTCTTCGATACAAGCTTCGACTAGGCATTAGCTTGTTTCGACCACAAGGCTTCAACAAAACATTGACTACGTTTGTACTAGCTTCGACTGGACAACATTTAGTGTGCTGCATTTCCATCCCTGACAACTTCAGCACATGGTTGATGGCCCCTTCAAATGATGCACAAAGGTGATTTGTTCGAAGGAAGCTTGTTGGAGGAAAGTCGAACAATATGTTTGGAAGAAGAATCTGGTCGAAGGAGGGTCAAAATGAAAGGATGAAATATTCAAATATGCTTGCTGCCAAGTTCAGGCATGGTACACTAGCCAAAACTACTGCACAGCAGTCCTGAAACACTGCCCCATTCTTGCACCGAAATAGCATACAAGCACTGTCCCTCGAAGGCTACAAAGAGAAGTTTACTCAAATTGTTCAAATTATTTTGTTTTCCCTCCAAAAGCTTCAGCCAACTTTGCCTATAAATAAGATGCTCCAACACATGTTTAAGGGGGATCTTTGGACCAGAGGAACGAATCCCCCAAATTTTCTCAAACACAACAAAACTCTCAAGTTCATCAACACTTGAGAAATCAAAACCCAGAACCCGAAACAATCACCTCTTTTGATTCTGAAGAACACCCTACACATAGAAGTTTGTTCAAACTCAAAGACAACCTTCTGTGACAACTCTTCGAACCAAAAGAAAACCCCCTGTGACTACTCTTCGAATTCCAGAAACGTCCAGGTAGCAGTTCAAGTTCGAATCCCACATCCATTCAAGGCCTGAAGCAAGGTAAGTTATTCTTACCTTTGAACTTTTCATTTCATGGCATAATAATTTTCCCTTTCGTTTGAAACATGTACATACCATTGTTCCTTTCGTTTCCATCCTTTTAACATATTTTTCAGAGCTAACTCTTTCGTTTTTGCTTTCTGTTTACGTGAACTTGCTTTAACTGTTAAAATGTTTACCAAACAAATACTAGCATGGCCTCAAGTCATGTTGCCATTTAATGCTTGAAATGAAAGAAACAGGAAACAGGAAATAGGAAACGAAGCTTCTGTCTTCTACCCCCTTTCTCCAGGCCCAATCAAAGAAGGCAGAAAGGCAGATTGCATCTTATACTAGTTCCAGGCCCAATCGAAAGGCACAACATGCTGTCCTGTTGGTCCCAATCGAAAGGCACAACATGCTGACAGTGAGGCCTCAGTCGAAAGTCATGCCTTCACCCTTTTCAGGCCGAATCGAAGAGAGCCAGAAAGTGCAGAATCGAAGAGTTCTTCTGCCTGAATCGAAAGACCCTCATTTTCTTGCTTTTATTTTATTTTTACCTTTACATTTCTATGCACTTCAATATGGTTGTAATAGTGTAGGATTTATTTTTTGCACTTTTTGTTACTTTTGTATAAATGCTAGTAACTAGGTGTGTATGGCAAGATAAAACTAACAAGTAGACAACCTAAAAATCAAAGACAAAATGCATGCAATAAAACACACTTTGCACACATGCATCCCTTAGGGTAATCTCACTTGTTGCCTCAGAAAATAGTCATGTCCCTCGAGCATGGGCGTTTTAGCAAAGACCCTCGATAAAAGATCGTAGTCCCTCGATGACCCTCGATGTTGCCTTCGGTAAACGATCTAGTCCCTAAAACGACATTGCTAAAACGTCCCATATGTTGCCTTCTATGACTATACAAACGTACCATGCCCGTCCCTTCACATCCAATGATGGGGCTTCTTACCAAATCAATTGTAAGATAGCAACATCTAAAGGAGGAGGAAAAGAACATCTAATACCTTTCGAGTAGGTAGATTCGCTCTTAGTTACTCGCTTGCTCACAACAAAAAAAACATTTTTACACCCACACTCTCATCTTTGAACTATTTTCGAAACAAACACTTTGTTGGCGTTCTTATAGAAACGAGAACCATTACGAAGTTCCATTTTCAAAAATACTTTCAAAACACACACCACAAGCACATTCAAACAAAAGCAAGTGATCTAAGCAAGTAACTAAGAACCCATGGATAACCATGGATGAAAAGGGTGCTAGCACCTTCCCTTTTCATAATCTACCCCCCGAACCCACGAAAACATCTCAAAGGTCTTTCCTGTGCTTTTTGACCTTTCCTTAGGATAATATAAAAAGTCTGTGGCGACTCTTGATAAACTGAAACATTTGCGAACACAAACGCAAATCCCAAGTCAGTTCTCCCACCGTATCATAGAACTGGCGACTCTACTGGGGAAATTTATAAAAGTGGGGTTACCTTAGGGTTTTAGATAACCTATACATGCTTACTTTGATTGTTTTGATTGCTTTACTTTTTGGGTTCCTTGTTTGGGTTTGTTGTAAATCCTACACCCGGATTTGGGGGCACCTTTTAGGTAAGTAGCAATAAACTGTGAGGGAACTGTGCGAGGTATACCAACATGGTTGAAGAAGTAGCTACCTTAGTGTGACATATTTGTTGGTACCGGTAGCCTTTGAGTTAATCAAAGAGAATACGGGGCCGCTAAGTGATGTCATGAAGCACTAACGAACTCTTAGAACCTTACTTGACCGTCTTGGCCTTTTTAGGGGTAGTGAGATGACCGACTTTGGTGCAGTCCGAAGTTGGTAGATACTCAATACTACACTCATTGAGGATTGTTTTCTTGGAATATTTTGGTCGCCAGTAAAGTGGCTAAACTGAAACCATGAACACAGAAAATAATCCAGTGATATTGAGCTCCTTAGAACCCAGTTTCTATTTTAGGACAAGTTTGAGCCAACTAACTTCAAGAGGGTACTTACCTACAAACCCCATGCAAGCCTAAACCTAAGGACTTGTTTGCTCTGTGTGAATATGATTGCCTGTATATACACTTGCTTACTTTTGCATACATGTACATAACATCATAACATCATACCATAGCATTTTCAAAAACCATTTCAAGGATCTCGAGGGTCTTTTAATACAGGGGCACGTTGAACCAGACATCTACCAAATGGCAAGAGGGTTCCCCTCTAAACAAACACCGTCAAAGATCAAGTGCAACAACATGAATCAGGGGCTATGACCCACTCGACATGGTGAGCTTGATTCTCGTGGAAAGACATCCACCGATACAAAGTTCTCCAATCAAAGATGTTGATCAAAGTTCAATCTCTAACATTTTGTGTTTACCCCGAGAGATTCTTGAAAACATGCATCCACATATCATGCATTGTATCATGACATGTTTTTCTTTTCAGGTTTCCTTATTCTCCTACTGTTTATTTCAGTAGAGATGGCTCTAGAGAGGACTGTCAAAGATGTCCATGATCAAAACGCTCAGCTTCAGGAAATGTTCTTGAACCTATCCCAGGGGCAAGAAGAAGTGAAAGATCTCCTCACAAGGGGCATGGTCCTAGGGAATTCAGGCAGTGTCAGGAATGATCAGTTGGAAGAACTATAGATTGAGCTGGAAACAATGAAGATACAGATGATGGGACAACTGGTGGGCCAGATGGCTCTCATCCAGGATTTGGCTCAAAGACAAGAAGAGCTCAGGGTTCTCGTCAACAAACTGCTTCGAGATAACCAAGTGGGGGAAACAACTAGGGTTGAAGATCAAGTCATCATTCAACCTCCTTTGAAACAAGAAGACAAGGGAAAGGCTCCCCAATTTGCTTCAGGGTCACAAGCCCAACAACAACCTCGTCAGCGTCAACGGGGTAATCAGCGTAAGGAGGTTGCGCCTAAAAGACAATTAACTAAGATCAACATGTCACTGACTCAAGTGCTACAACACATGTTGAAGGCAGAGATGATTACATTAAAGGCTCCTCTCCGGAACCCAAACACTTCCGCTCCTACCTATCATCCCAATGAAAGGTGTGCATACCACTCTGACAGTCCGGGACATGACACAAACAACTGTTGAGCTCTGAAGAACAAGGTCCAAGACATGATTGATGCCAAGGAGATCGAGTTTGACCCTCCGGAGACTCCAAGCATAATCACTGCTCATATGACGAAACATTAAGAGGCTTCTGTTCATTTTGAATTTTCAATTGTAATCTCTTTTGTTATTCAAACAATTATCTATTAATGTCAAACTTTGTTTTCATTAATGCATTGCATATGTTTGTCTTGAATTCATCCTTTCATTTTCATTACATTTAAACTATGCTTTTTACTCTCTTTATGACATTCAACTCTTGCTAAAAGTTACAAGCCTTTAGAGGGAGGATGACGAAACAATGCCATAATCTCATACAGTATGCTTTTGGACAGACCTTGTTGACGATGTACAGGCGTTTCTTTCAAATCCTAAACACTGGAGTTATAAGGAAGATAATCCCTAGTCAACCCCTTCGAGCCAAAGAAGTAGAAGTTTTCTATTTTAACACAAATTGAAACCTTTAATCAAAACCTGGGGCAGGGTAGTCTCTTAGTTAATTCAAACGTGCGCTAAGCCGCAAACTCTCATATCATAATACAACGAATGACGTCAGGAAACATTCCTCTGAAATCAAAAGACGGTGATGGTTCCCTATCACATAGGCAGTCATTATCTCTCAAAAGAAAAAGCCCACTAAGTCAAAACCTACAAAGGAGAAAACTGGGACATCCCGCTAACTGTAATCTCAAAACAAGAACAGTCAGGTAAAAATCAGGGATAACAAATCAAAAAGAGGTCACTACAGATCCTCGACAACATGAAAAAATTGCAAAAATGACTGCCTTCCGACAAACTTAACTTGTCTGAACCGTCACCAAAACGTCATTCCAGACTCAATTGGAGTTCAAACGCACAATTAACTGAGTTTAGGACTGAAGAACATCACGAAGAACGGGTGGGTACAAATACATTTGAGCCTTTATCCTTTGTTTCTTAAACCGTGAACCAAGCCACGTTACAACCCTTCAAAAGTCCTAATTGAAGCATGGGTTAGTTCGAAAGCATACTGTTACAAAAGGCATCCTGACTCCTGTAAGGCTTTACTCAAAATCCTGAGTTGAATTTTTCTTACAAAATTTCTTTACTTGCTAAAAATGCATTTTTCAAAACTTCAAAGACAAGCATAAACTTTGCATTACTTGAATATCACTGCTTGCATGTGGCTATTTGTTTGACAGCGGAGAAATTCATACAACGAATGTTCCGATGAATGAAAGCTCTCTCAGTGAACAAAATCAATTCAAGTAGGATGACACTTCCATTGTCAAAACTCCTATCAACAAGGGGGCATGACATGTCACTATCCAGCACATTTGGTGCAGTCCAGTCAAGATTCCAAGAAAATCTCTCAAGAATTGCAGAGTAACTAGGGGCAAGTTTCCATCTCCGTCACTTGGGGTATTGAACATCAATTCCGACGAAGGGTAACGTACAGTAAAACATTTCCAGGGAGTGCCACAAACACTCGCTACTAGGGGCAATGACAAATCTCCCCAAAATCCTTCTCATAGGATGATTCCCCAGCCAGGGTTTAATCTCTGGAAACCTTTCCCCAACTGAGACAACCTCAAAAATCCTCGAATACTTTCCCCAACGAAGTCGTCATCTCTCTAGCAAACCGACCACAGGGTTTATTTCCCCAACAAACTACAAATTCCCCCAGTTTGAATTTGCCTCTCCAAATCCAAGGACCACAACTCCTCTTCTCCAGTAGACTACTCTACAATCCCCAACAAGTTACTGCAAAACCTGGACCCGACCAGATATCAGTTCAACTTCGATTCCCCAGTAGAGCAACAGACGACTAAGACTCCTAAACTCCTTTTCCAAGCAGAAATAAACATACTCCCCACAGAGTTTTCATATTCCCCAGTGGAGTTCTCCTCAAACAACAAAACAAGAATCCCTAGTGGAAACATTCTAAGCAAAGTTTGAAGACACACATACTCTTCAACAACGGTCCAGGAGTTAACAAACTCCCCGACGTTTGTCAAGAAGTTATTTTCCAAGACAAAAATACATTCATTAAACATTTCACATTTCATACATCCTATTCTCATACATGATAAGTGCATAAGATACAATCTCATTTATGTTGAGAACATCATTGCTTGATTCATCTCATGCATTGCATGTGACTGACCTTTACCTTTCAGGAAAAATGCAGTTAAGTTCTCAGCTTAGTCGAAGATCTGACCAGCTCTTAAATCTCAATTGAATTATCCTCGGTTGAATTTCAGATAAGGTTCTCAATCTCGACAGTTTCTCTACGTCATAGTGTGGACGAGTTCTATAACCTCAGCGGTATACTCCCGTTGAGCACGAGACAGTTCCTAGATCTTGATGAAGATGTTTCCCTATGTCATAGTGTGGACGAGTACTATAACCTCAACGGTATACTCCCGGTGAGCACGAGTCAGTTCCTAGATCTTGATGTTTTCCTCCGTCATAGTGTGGACAAGTTCTATAACCTCAGCGGTATACTCTCGTTGAGCACGAGACATTTCCTAGATCTTTATGAAGATGTTTCCCTACGTCATAGTGTGGACGAGTACTATAACCTCAACGGTATACTCCCGGTGAGCACGAGTCAGTTCCTAGATCTTGATGTTTTCCTCCGTCATAGTGTGGACAAGTTCTATAACCTCAGCGGTATACTCCCGTTGAGCACGAGACAGTTCCTAAATCTTGATGAAGATGTTTCCCTACGTCATAGTGTGGACGAGTACTATAACCTCAACGGTATACTCCATTGAGCACGAGTCAGTTCCTAGATCTTGATGTTTTCCTCCGTCATAGTGTGGACAAGTTCTATAACCTCAGCGGTATACTCCCGTTGAGCACGAGACAGTTCCTAGATCTTGATGAAGATGTTTCCCTACGTCATAGTATGGACGAGTACTATAACCTCAACGGTATACTCCCGGTGAGCACGAGTCAGTTCTTAGATCTTGATGTTTTCCTCCGTCATAGTGTGGACAAGTTCTATAACCTCAGCGGTATACTCCCGTTGAGCACGAGACAGTTCCTAGATCTTGATGAAGATGTTTCCCTACGTCATAGTGTGGACGAGTACTATAACCTCAACGGTATACTCCCGGTGAGCACGAGTCAGTTCCTAGATCTTGATGTTTTCCTCCGTCATAGTGTGGACAAGTTATATAACCTCAGCGGTATACTCCCGTTGAGCACGAGACAGTTCCTAGATCTTGATGAAGATGTTTCCCTATGTCATAGTGTGGACGAGTATTATAACCTCAACGGTATACTCCCGGTGAGCACGAGTTAGTTCCTAGATCTTGATGTTTTCCTCCGTCATAGTGTGGACGAGTTCTATAACCTCAACGGTATACTCCATTGAGCATGAGACAGTTCCTAGATCTTGATGAAGATGTTTCCCTATGTCATAGTGTGGACGAGTACTATAACCTCAACGGTATACTCCATTGAGCACAAGTCAGTTCCTAGATCTTGATGTTTTCCTCTGTCATATTATGGACAAGTTCTATAACCTCAACGGTATACTCCATTGAGCACGAGAGAGTTCCTAGATCTTGATGAGGATGTTTCCCTACGTCATAGTGTGGATGAGTTCTATAACCTCAGCGGTATACTCCCGATGAGCACGAGTCAGTTCCTAAATCTCAACAAAGTTAGACTTCCCCAGCGGAATCTTCTATAAACAACAGGTATGCAATTTCTCGCTAAGGAATCTCTTATGCGACCGACACTCCTGCAGATGGCATCTATAAGCCCATCCTCCTACCAACAATCTCCAAATGGCATCTGTAAGCACATTCCCGACATCACAATGATGATACTACACCATGCGAGTGCAAATTTTTGGGCACTCTAGTGTTCAATTATCTTCCACCTTCGGATCACGAAAGGCTCGAAAGCCAATCTATATCCTCAGGTTTAAGAAAATTGAACAGGGGCAACTGTTGTACCCCAAAATTTTCCCTCTCAATTATCAAGGCATCTCTCACAATGATTCTCAAAGTTCAAGCTTGAACAAGTGCATTGGGATTTTCCAATACCAAAATTAAAAGGAAACTGTCAAAAAGGGAGAAAACAGATAAAAATAACATTTTGACAAATTTGGAGGAAAATAGGTGCATCCTTCGTTTGGATTTGAAACCTCATTCGAATGCAAGTTTAGGTGCATCCTTCGTTTGGATTTGAAACCTCCTTCGAATGCAACTTGGATTACATCCTTCGTTTTGAGCAAGAGCCTCCTTCGAACGCGACTTGGGAATACCCTTCGACTCAGAAGCCAGGAACTTCCCTCACGCTAAAAGGCAATGACTCCCTTTATGTTTGTTTCGACCCAAGCTTCGATTGGGCAATATGCTTCCTTCGAGCATGAGCTTTCGATTTGGCAATATGTTTTCTTCGATACAAGCTTCGACTGGGCATTAGCTTGTTTCGACCACAAGGCTTCGACAAAACATTGACTACGTTTGTACTAGCTTTGACTGGACAACATTTAGTGTGCTGCATTTCCATCCCTGACAACTTCAGCACATGGTTGATGGCCCCTTCAAATGATGCACAAAGGTGATTTATTCGAAGGACGCTTGTTGGAGGAAAGTCGAACAATATGTTTGGAAGAAGAATCTGGTCGAAGGAGGGTCAAAATGAAAGGATGAAATATTCAAAGATGCTTGCTACCAAGTTCAGGCATGGTACACTGTCCAAAACTGATGCACGACAGTCCTGAAACACTGCCCCATTCTTGCACCGAAATAGCATACAAGCACTGTCCCTCAAAGGCTACAAAGAGAAGTTTACTCAAATTGTTCAAATTATTTTGTTTTCCCTCCAAAAGCTTCAGCCAACTTTGCCTATAAATAAGAGGCTCCAACACATGTTTAAGGGGGATCTTTGGGCCAGAGGAACGAATCCCCCAAATTTTCTCAAACACAACAAAACTCTCAAGTTCATCAACACTTGAGAAATCAAAACCCAGAATCCCAAACACTCACCTCTTTCGATTCTGAAGAACACCCCACACATAGAAGTTTGTTCAAACTCAAAGACAACCTTCTGTGACAACTCTTCGAACCAAAAGCAAACCCCCTGTGACTACTCTTCGAATTCCAGAAACGTCTAGGTAGCAGTTCAAGTTCGAATCCCACATCCATTCAAGGCCTGAAGCAAGGTAAGTTATTCTTACCTTTGAACTTTTCGTTTCATGGCATAATAATTTTCCATTTCGTTTGAAACATGTATATACCATTGTTCCTTTCGTTTCCACCCTTTTAACATATTTTTCAGAGCTAACTCTTTCGTTTTTGCTTTCTGTTTACCTGAACTTGCTTTAACTGTTAAACTGTTTACCAAACAAATACTAGCATGGCCTCAGGTCATGTTGCCATTTAATGCTTGAAATGAAAGAAACAGGAAACAGGAAATAGGAAACGAAGCTTTTGTCTTCTACCCCCTTTCTCCAGGCCCAATCGAAGGAGGCGGAATGGCAGATTGCATCTTATACTGGTTCCAGGCCCAGTCGAAAGGCACAACATGCTGTCCTGCTGGTCCCAATCGAAAGGCACAACATGCTGACCGTGAGGCCTCAGTCAAAAGTCATGCCTTCACCCTTTTCAGGCCGAATCGAAGAGAGCCAGAAAGTGCAGAATCGAAGAGTTCTTCTGCCTGAATTGAAAGACCCTCATTTTTCTTGCTTTTATTTTATTTTTACCTTTACATTTCTATGCACTTCAATATGGTTGTAATAGTGTAGGATTTATTTTTTGCACTTTTTGTTACTTTTGTACAAATGCTAGTAATTAGGTGTGTATGGCAAGATAAAACTAACAAGTAGACAACCTAAAAATCAAAGACAAAATGCATGCAATAAAACACACTTTGCACACATGCACCCTTAGGGTAATATCACTTGTTGCCTCGGAAAATAGTCATGTCCCTCGAGCATGGGCGTTTTAGCAAAGACCCTCGATAAAAGATCGTAGTCCCTCGATGACCCTCGATGTTGCCTTCGGTAAACGATCTAGTCCCTAAAACGACATTGCTAAAACGTCCCATATGTTGCCTTCTATGACTATACAAAAGTCCCATGCACGTCCCTTCACATCCAATGATGGGGCTTCTTACCAAATCAATTGTAAGATAGCAACATCTAAAGGAGGAGGAAAATAACATCTAAGACCTTTCGAGTAGGTAGATTCGCTCTTAGTTACTCGCTTGCTCACAACAACAAAAAAACATTTTTACACCCACACCCTCATCTTTGAACTAGTTTCGAAACAAACACTTTGTTGGCATTCTTATAGAAACGAGAACCATTACGAAGTTCCATTTTCAAAAATACTTTCAAAACACACACCACAAGCACATTCAAACAAAAGCAAGTGATCTAAGCAAGTAACTAAGAGCCCATGGATAACCATGGATGAAAAGGGTGCTAGCACCTTCCCTTTTCATAATCTACCCCCCGAACCCAAGAAACATCTCTAAAGGTCTTTCCTGTGCTTTTTCAGCTTTCCTTTTGGATAAAAGAAAAGTCGGTGGCGACTCTTGCTAAACTGTAACATTTGCAAACACAAACGCAAATCCCAAGTCAGTTCTCCCACCGTATCACAACTGCCAAAGGGCATTTGAAAGTATTAAAGAATATCTGCTTGAACCTCCTATCTGGCTCCCTCCTGTAGAAGGAAGACTATTGATTATGTATCTGACAGTGTTAGATAAATCTATGGGTTGTATTCTGGGACAACAGGATGAAACAGGGAAGAAGGAGTTCACCATTTATCATCTCAGCAAAAAATTCACTGAGTGTGAGTCGCAGTATTCCATGCTGGAAAAGACATGTTGTGCTTTGGCCTGGGCGGAAAAGCGTTTGCGGCAGTATATGTTGAATCATACCACTTGGTTGATCTCTAAAATGGATCGAATCAAGTAAATTTTTGAAAAGCTTGCTCTTACCAGGAGAATTTCCCGCTGGCAGATGTTGTTATCTGAATATGATATCGAATACCGCACTCAAAAGGCTATTAAAAGTAGTGTGTTGGCAGATTACCTTGCTCACCAACCGGTGGAAGATCATCAGTCTGCAGAATATGAATTCCCTGATGAGGATGTGATGTTCCTGAAAGTGAAAGATTACGATGAACCATTGCCCGAAGAAGGCCCTGACCCTGAATCTTGTTAGAGTATGATATTTGATGGAGTTGTGAATGCTTATGGTAAAGGAATTGGTGTTGTGATTGTTACTCCTCATGGATTGCACATTCCTTTTACTGCAAGGTTAACATTTGATTGCGCTAATAATATGGCAGAATATGAGGCTTGCATCATGGGTCTTGAGGAAGCTATTGATCTCAGAATCAAAATTCTTGATGTGTATGGTGATTCAGCTTTACTAATAAATCAGATTAAAGGAGAATGGGACACTCATCACCCTGGCTTGATCCCTTACAAAGATTATTCTAGAAGATTATTACCCTTCTTCAATAAAGTTGAATTCCATCACATCCCTAGAGATGAAAATCAAATGGCGGATGCTCTGGTAACTCTGGCTTCCATGTACCAAGTGAATACTTGGAATGATATACCCCAAATTACAGTTCGACGGCTGGATAGGCCCGCTCACGTGTTTACGACAGAGGAGGTAGTAGATGAAAAACCTTGGTATTATGATATCAAACATTTTCTTCAGACTCAGGAATACCCGATTGGTGCGTCGAAGAAAGATAGAAAGACATTGAGAATATTAGAAGGAAGTTTCTTCCTCAGTGAAAATGTGTTATACAAGAGAAATTATGACATGGTCTTGCTCAGATGCGTGGATAGACACGAAGCAGACATGTTGATGCGTGAGATTCATGAAGGTTCATTTGGCACTCATGCTAATGGATATTCGATGGCTAAAAAGATGCTAAGGGTAGGTTATTATTGGCTAACAATGGAATTAGATTGTTACAAATTTGCAAAGAAGTGCCATAAATGCCATATCTATGCAGACAAGGTCCATGTGCCTCCGACACTTCTCAATGTGATTTCCTCCCCATGGCCTTTCTCTATGTGGGGTATTGACTTAATCGGGATGATAGAACCCATAGCTTCGAACGAACACCATTTTATCTTGGTAGCAATTGACTACTTCACCAAATGGGTAGAGGCTTCCAATGCTACCAAGCAGGTGGTTGTGCGTTTCATCAGAAATAATCTTAAATGCCCGTATGGTGTGCCGAGCAGAATCATCACTGACAATGGCTCAAATTTGAACAACAAGATGATGACAGAACTGTGTGAAGAATTCAAGATTGTCCATCACAATTTTTCTCCATACAGGCCAAAGATGAATGGGGCTGTTGAAGTTGCTAATAAGAATATCAAGAGAATTATCCAGAAAATGGTTGTTACTTATAAGGATTGGCATGAAATGCTCCCTTTTTCTTTGCATGGATATCGAACATCTGTTCGCACTTCAACAGGAGCAACTTCGTTCTCCCTGGTGTATGGAATGGAAGTTGTACTCCCTGTCGAGGTAGAGATTCCCTCATTGCGTGTGATAATGGAAACCAAATTGACAGAGGCTGAATGGGTCCAAAACAGGTTTGACCAATTGAGTTTGATTAAGGAGAAGAGAATGACAGCTTTATGTCATGGGCAGTTATATCAGAAAAGAATGAAGAAAGCTTTTGATAAAAGGTCAAACCTCGTGAATTCAGAGAAGGCGACCTCGTGCTCAGGAAGATCGTGTCTTTTAACACTAATTCTAGGGGCAAGTGGACTCCCAATTTTGAAGGCATGTATGTTGTCAAGAAAGCCTTCTCTGGTGGTGCATTAATTCTTGAAACTATGGATGGCGAGGAGTTCCCACGTCCCATGAATGCTGACGCAGTCAAGAAATACTTCGCCTAAAGAAATAAAAGAACAACTCGCTAAGTTGAAAACCCGAAAGGGAGGTGTGATACGGTGGGAGAACTGACTAGTGTTTTGCGTTCGTATTCGCACTTGTGCGGTTGAGCAAGAGTCGCCACCGACTTTTTATTTTATCCTAAAGGAAAGGTTAAAAAAGCACAGCAAAAACCTTTTGAGATATTTCGTGGGTTCGGGGGGCAGATTATGAAAAGGGAAGGTATTAGCACCCTTTTCATCCATGGTTATCCATGGACTCTTAGTTACTTGGTTTTTTTAGATCACTTGCCTTGTTTTTCGATTGCTTTGAAAATGGTGTGTGTGTGGGTGCTTTTTTTGAAAATGTTTTGGAAAAAGATGCCTTGTCTTAGGCAACTAATGTATTTGACTCGTGATTGAGTGTTTTACAAAAGTGTGGATCTTTTCGAAAAGATGTTTTCAAATGTTTTTGAGAGTTTGTTTGAAAGTGTTGTGGATTGTGGTTTTTGAAAAGAAGGCAAGCGTTTTTTTGCAAATTTATCTCAAGTAACTAAGAGTTTTGTCTACCCTATTGTACTCAAAGGTTTTTGTTATGTTTTAACCCCTTTTAACAATTTTGTTCTACCATTGAAATTGGTAGACAATCTTGCGTTTAGGAAGTTTGTTCGGGACGGGCGCGGGTCATCGTATGGACCATGGATGCAATGGTGCCAAGTGTCTTTGGCAATTTGTTTTGAAGGGACTATGATCATTCCGTTTAGGCAACACTTTGAGACTTATGATCATTTGATTTTGTTTTGCCAAAGATACTCGACGTGCAAGCATGGCCCATTTTGGAAGGCAACATGTGGGATTACCCTAGAGGGTGCAAGTGTGATTGTGTATTGATTACATGTATTTGTCTTGTATTAGGTTATCTAACGTTTGATTTTATGTACATGCAAACCCTAGGTCTAACCATGGCATAATTGGAAAACGGTAAATTGCGGAAATGTAAAATCTACGCTATTACAGAATGGTATCCGGGAGTGGGGGTATAAATGTACAAAAGGGGATGAGACTTATAGTATCCAATAAGTTACAACCAAATCGAATGTGCGATCAAATGTAAATATCGAATGTACAAATATAAGATAAACAGATGTGTATAGGGCAATGTGAATGTATTTGCATTGTGTAAGTGTAAGTGTAAGTGTGTATATGTATTGTGTGATTATTTACAAGTGCGATAATGTGAAATTGAAGCGTATTAGGGTTTTTGACCTAGATATGTATTTTAAATTATGTACAAAAAGAAAAAATGTTCAAGTTTTAATTAAGAAATGTATCTTTATTTATTTATATATAAAAAAAGTATTTTAATCAAATGTTCGTGAATTTTAATATTAGAAAAAATGTATTTCTATTATTATGTACAAAGATATATTTTAATTAAAAAGTTTTCAATTTTAATTATGTGACGTAGAAATGTATTTTTATCTTATATACAAAAAGTATATTTAAAAAAGATATTCTAACTATATGATAAAAAATGTATAATATGTACAAAATATATTTTAAATAAAAGAGTAAATAAATAAAAGGAAACAAGTATTTTCAATTTTAATATATGAAAAAAATGTTAAGTTAGAAAAATATATGGTTTAGTAAAAAAAAAAGATTGAGATTAAAGTTTGTTATAAAAAAAGTTAGTGATAATAAGAATGAGATTAAGGCTCTTTTGAATCCAATGGGCTTAAGGCAAAACGGAATGGGCAAGGCCTGTTTGGGGGCCAGAACGAATTTAGGGTTTCAGGGTTTTGTTATTCAGAACGAAAGTTGGGGTTGGCAGCGGCGCGTTCGTGCATTCGCTCATCTTCGTCTTCCTCGTTTGCTGTCTCAGTGCTCCCTTCGCTTCAAGGCCACCAGCGCTACCCTCAAACCTCTCTTCCCTCCACAGCACGGTCTCAGCGTTCTCTTGATGCAAGGTTCGTTTCAACGTACTTTTTTCTTTTGTGAATGATACGCGTTTTTTATTTGTTTTAAGTTGAGTTTTGATTCTTAAATTTGATCTTTCATTATTATGAGGTGAAGGAGAAAAAAGAGGAATAAAGCTCACTACCTGACCTTGGAGGAGGAGGAGAGAAGAGTGGAGGCGCTGAGGAGGCCGGAGCGAGCGGAGGGGGGTTTTGCGCGATTCTTCGCTTCTTGGTGACCCTGGTATCTTTTATCTTTTCGCCATTTTTTAGGGTTTGATGATGATCTTAGCTGAGAAACCCTCTTGAAACAATTCACTTCTTTATCTCTTCTTTCCTACCGTGTACCCGTTGCCTTTGATACTTTTGTTGAGTTGGATGTTGTTTGCCTGTTGAAATATGAACTTGTTGCCTTGCCTATGATGAAGCTTGCTTCTGAGGCCCTTGAATTTCTTCTTTCTTCTTCTTCTCTCGTGTTGCTGTATGCTTGTTTATGTTGGATGCTATGTATCGCCTATGATGAGGAAAGAAACTTTGAGGCTTAGGAGTTGGACAGGTTTATGGCTATTGCTTCTGAATTGTTGAATGCTAGCTCTTGAATATGTGTATGCTTTTAGAACATTGGCTGGCTTGGTGTTGCCTTGAATGGCCTTCTGAGATGCCTCTTTTATATGCTTTTTTTTTTCCTAATGATGTATCTAAGATTCTGAAGGACTTGGGTTTTGTTTGTCTCAGGTTTGAACTTGGTTATGTTTAAGGGATTTCTGGTTTGACAGTATGGTGGTGTTTTTTTTTTGGGTTTAAGGTTAGGCTTCAGTAGGTTTTTATGTTAGCTTGGCTTGGTAACTTAGTTTGCAGGTTATGGTGAGGTTTTGACAGTAAGTTTTGGTTGATTGTTGATGCTCTTTTAATGGTTTTTTTGCTGATGCAGTAGGTTATGATATGGAGGTTATGGCCTTGACAGAGTTTTGGTTAGGCTCATGCTTTTGAGGTTATGACAGCAGGTTATGTGAGGTTTTTGCCTTGAGGGTGAAGCTTCAGGTTTTATGAGGTTCTGGACAGGTATGAGGTTATTTGGTTGTTATGCTGGTGGATTGGGTTATGGTTTGACAGTTTTTTATAAGTTTGTAGGTTACTGTGAGGCTTGGCCTTTACTGATGCAGGTTTGAGGTTTTTGCTTCAGTTGCCTTTGTATGTTTTATGAGGGTTGTGTGTTTTGTATATTTCTCCTCCTCTCTGAGCTGTGTTGTACTGGCCTGTGTATCTTTTCTGTCTTGTTATCCTGCCTCTAGCCTAAAATCTGCCTATGCTTCTTTATTTCTCTTCTTTTTTCTCTATGGTACCGTTTTGAATATATTATATGATTCTTTTGTACCTTTTGGTTCTGAAGGGGCCCTGGGAAGTGATGATTAAGGATTTAGCTTGCATAACACATTTCTTGACTGCATCCTCTTTATCTCTTTTTTGACAGTTTGTGTGCTGACTTTGCATTGATATCTTTTTCAAATCCTTCTTTGACAGCTTTTGAGTGGACTTTGGCTTTTGACAGCAAACTGTACTTTTGATATCTTTGAGTAAACTTTGGCATTTGATAGGAAGTGGGAATTGGATTTTTCAGTTTAGTTTGAATTTGAAGTTGAGATTCTATGCAGCTTGAATTTTGGATTTTATGCATTTTGAGATTCTATGCATTTGACATTTTGCATTCATGAATAAAAAATGAAATTCTTACCTCTTTGTGAACCGAGAGAAATCCCGTGATTTGCAGAGAGGGTCTACTGATCCCAGTCAGTGGCCCCTAATGATGAGCAAATTTTATCTGTCTTTTTTAATTTCAACTGCTTTCTGACTTTTCTCCTTCTTTTTGCAGATAAAAAATGGAGCACCGGAGCGGAGTGAAGAATGAAGAATATTAGAGATAGGATAGCTTTTTATTTTATTTAATATTTAAATTAATGTATATTATTGTTTGTAATTTAAATTATAAACAACAATTTGTACAAATAATTCAAATATCAATAAAATCTAAATTATCCAATTAATTCTAATTTTCTTTATTGTTTATTTATTTAAAACTCTTTGAATTAAAACAATTGAAAAATAAATTTCAATCATTCAATTTTAGAATAATAAACAACTTAAACAATATTGATCAATTAAACCTGTCTCTTCCAATATCCGAAGCAAAGCAGCAGTTAACCGAAATAAACTGATCAAACGCGTTCCTTCTGATTCTTTGCCACGCACTGTAATTCCAAACTGCACATATCTTTGACTGGCTCAAACAACATGAATTCAAAACCACTGTCTCTTTTACTGATTAAATTATGAACAATGCAAATTCAACCCGAATCTCGGAATAAACCGCAAAGTACTGTGGAATTTTATTTTTGCTGAGAATATGCCCGTAAAACCTTAATTCCTGATTAAATACCAAATAACATTCGTCTGATCAGAATTGAGCCAAAATCAACCAAAACCCTAAGCCAACTGTATGAAACAATCCAGAGCTCTGAAAATCAGTAAAAACCCTAATTTTGCTTGACTGTCAAGAAAAGTCCGTTCGTCCGATTCTTGAGCCAGTTTGAAAAGTCAGGAAATATCTGAAACTGAGATTGCTTGTGGAAAAATGCGAGGGCAAATTTTGGGGTACAACAGTTGCCCCTGTTCAATCTTCTTTGACCTGAAGAGTTAGATTGGCAAGTTTGCCTTTCGCGACTCGAAGGTAAAAGGAGATTGGACACTAAAGTGCCCAGAAAATTTGCACTCGGCGATGTGATGGTAGATGTGAATGGGCTTAAAGATTCCATTTGGTGATGGGCTTAAATATGCCATCTGGTGCGAGAGAATTTTGTCGGGGGATGGGCTTAGAGATGCCATCTGAGAATGGGCTTACAGATGCCATTCGGCGACTGCTGATAGGAGGATGGGCTTATAGATGCCATCTGGACATGTTGAACTGTATGTCAATGGTGAGTGGACAAGTGTCGGAAAGGCATCCCTGTTTTGGAACCTCTCTGAATTGGGGTCTGAACAAGCAACAGATTGACGTCCATGTCTGGAGAATCTGTAAACTATTTTCGGAGTTGAGATTGAATAAGCAATAGAGCAACATCCGTTGTTGGGAAGCGTCCGTAAACTATTTTCAGAAATTGAGAAGAGTCTGAATCAGTTGGTAGATTGACATCCGTTGTTGGGAAGAATCTGTAAACTGTCTCAGAAGTTGAGAAGAGTCTGAATCAGTTGGTAGATTGACATCCGTTGTTGGGAAGAATCCGTAAACTGTTGTCAGAAGTCTTGAAGTTGAAGAGGAACCGGTGTAGGGTTTCTTGATGATGCTTCTGAATGAATCTGGAATAAGTATCAGAATGTCGCCGTGTCTGGGTCACATCTGAACTATTTCTGGATGAATCTCGGGAGATGATCTGTGTCTGTCGACTGATCTTACCTGAAAAGGCAAAGGGTTAGTTGTATGCAATGTTATGATGCATGATGCGATGTACGTGACATCAATATTTATGATATGAATGTGATGAATGCGCATGTAAGTTGATGAGCTATTCTTGCCGAGGATACATGAATCCGAGATGGCTGAAGATAAAAGCATTTTGACTGCTGCCGGGGAAAATAAATCCTTGGCTGTTGCTGGGGAAGAGAATCCCTGATGACCTCTACTGGGGAGTTCCAATTAGTAGACTCATGCTGGGGAGGTCAGATTGAGAATCTTCGGCTTGATGGGAAGTAACTCTGGAGACTTTACTGGGGAACTCAAGATTTGCCCTCTCCAAAACTCTGTGGGGAGAAGGTTCAATGGTCTGGCTCCGCTGGGGATACTGAAGCTTAAACTCTGAGGGGAATTGAATTCCGGAGGATTCTCTGGCTGGGGATTTGCAAAGATAAGTTACGGCTGGGGAATTTTGATGAACTCCGCTGGGGATAGGAGGAATTTTGGCGAGCGCGATCTTCCGTGGTGGTTAGCTTGAGAAGAATCTGAACAAGCGATAGGTTAACATCCATTACTTGGAGAACCCGTGAACTATTTTCAGAAATCTTGAAGTTGAATCAGCAATAGAGCCGCATCCGTTGTTGGGAAGCGTCCGTAAACTAATTTCAGAGGTTGCATCTGAACAAGCTGATAGATTAACATCCGTTGTTGGGAAGAATCCATGAACTGTTTTCAGAAGTCTTGGGAAGAATCTGAACAAGTGATAGGTTAACATCCGTTTACTTGGGGAACCCGTGAACTGTTTTCAGAAATCTTGAAGTTGAATCAGCAATAGAGCCGCATCCGTTGTTGGGAGGCGTCCGTAAACTAATTTCAAAGGTTGAGAAGAGTCTGAACAAGTTGGTAGATTGACGTCCGTTGTTGGGAAGAATCCGTAAACTTGTTTCAGAAGTCTTGAAGAGGAACCGGTGTAGGGCTTCCTGATGATGAGCTTGTGTAAAACTGCATCGGTTTTGAACACTTTTGACATTCGAATGCCCCAAGTGGTGATGTAGATAAATTCCTGGCTTAATACAGGTGTTGGTCTACAATCGGTCGTTCACAGATGTTTTCCTGGGTTGTTACAGGTGTTGATATGGAATTCTTCAGACATGCCCTGGCTGGATACAGGAATCGAATCTGGAAAGGTGATAGTTGATAGATATGCCCTGGCTGGATACAGGAATCGAATCTTTAAACTCTTCAGGCGTGCCCTGGCTAGATACAGGAATCGAGTCTGGAAATGTGGTCAACAGATATGCCCTGGCTGGATACAGGAGTCGAATCTGGAAATAGTCGTCAACAGATATGCCCTGGCTGGATACAGGAATCGAATCTTCGAACTCTTCAGACGTGCCCTGGCTAGATACAGGAGTCGAGTCTGGAAATGTGATAGTTGACAGATATGCCCTGGCTGGATACAGGAATCGAATCTGGAAATAGTCGTCAACAGATATGCCCTGGCTGGATACAGGAATCGAATCCTCGAACTCTTCACACGTGCCCTGGCTAGATACAGGAGTCGAGTCTGGAAATGTGATAGTTGACAGATATGCCCTGGCTGGATACAGGAATCGAATCTGGAAATAGTTGTCAACAGATATGCCCTGGCTGGATACAGGAATCGAATCCTCGAACTCTTCAGACGTGCCCTGGCTAGATACAGGAGTCGAGTCTGGAAATGTGATAGTTGACAGATATGCCCTGGCTGGATACAGGAATCGAATATGGAAATGTGGTCAACAGATATGCCCTGGCTGGATACAGGAATCAAATCCTCGAACTCTTCAGACGTGCCCCGGCTAGATACAGGAATCGAGTCTGGAAATAGTCGTCAACAGATATGCCCTGGCTGGATACAGGAATCGAATCTTCGAACTCTTCAGACGTGCCCTGGCTAGATACAGGAATCGAGTCTGGAAATAGGCGTCAACAGATATGCCCTGGCTGGATACAGGAATCGAGTCTGGAAATGTAATAGTTGATTTGTTGAACACTTTTGACATTCGAATGTCCCAAGTGGTTGTGAAGGAGTCTTGAATCAGATTACTCTGCATATTGAGAGATTTCTTGAAATCTTGACTGGACTGCCCCAGGTTAATTGAATTGTGAAAGATCTGTTGGACCTTGACTGGACTGCCCCAGGTTAATTGAATTGTGACATGTCATGCCCCTTGTTGATAAGAGATTTGATGGAAGTGTTATCCTCTTGAAGTAATTTTGACTTACTGAGAGAGTTTTCGTTCCTCCGAACATTCGCTGTATGAATTTCTTCGCTGTCAAATAAAAGGGTCAAATGCAGACAGTGATATTCGAATAATGCAAAGTTTATGTTTGTCTTTGAAGTTTTAAAAAATACGTTTTTTTTTTTAGCAGAAAACTTTTCATAAGACAAGTTAACACAAGATTTAGAGCAAAGCCCTACAGGAGTCAGGATACCTTTTGTAACAGTATGCTTTCGAACTAACCCATGCTTCAATTAGGACTTTTAAAGGGTTGTAACGTGGCCTGGTTCACGGTTTAAGAAACAAAGGATAAAGGCTCAAAGTATATTTGTACCCACCCGCTCTTCGTGATGTTCTTCAACCTAAGCTCAGTTAATTGTGCGTCGCACTCTGTTTTGAGTTTGGAACGACTTTTGGGCGATGGTTCACCAGTTGAATTTTGGGGAGACAGTCATCATCTCCTTTTTCTTTTTCAACACTTTTCATGTTGTTGAGGGTTTTGTAATGACCTCACTATTTTGATTTTGATTTGTTATCCCTAACTTTTGCCTGACTGCTACCGTTTTCGGGATTACTGTCAGCGGGATGCCCCAGCTTTCTTAAGCCTCCTTCATAGGTTTTGGCTCGGCGGGCTTTTCTCTTTTGAGAGACTGACTGTCTATGTGATAGGGAACCACCCCCGTCTTTTGATTCCAAGGGAATGCTTTCTTTTTTGATGCCGTTCGTTGTATTAAGAACGGAGAGTTTGCGACTTCAATGCGCGTTTTCTTTTGAATTAACTGAGACACTACCCTGCCCCGGGTTTATATCAAAGGTTTTGATTGTTTAGAACAGAAAACTCCTACTTCTTTGGCTCGAAGGGGTTGACTAGGGATTAACTTCCTTATAACTCCAGTGTTTGGGATTTGAAAGAAATGCCTGTACATCATCAGCAAGGTCTGTTCAAAAGCATACTGTATAAGATCACGGTATTGTTTCGTCATCCTCCCTCTAAAGGCTTGCAGCTTTTTATCAAGAGTCAAATATCATAAAGAAAAGCATAAGAGTAGTGAAACGAATGGATGAATTCAAGACAAACATATGCAATGCATTAATGAAAACAGAGTTTAACATCAACAGATAATTGTTTGACAGCAAAAGAAATTACAACTTTGAAAATTCAAAAGAAGCAAAAGTCTTTCAGCTTGAACTTCGTCACTTCGAGTGGAGAACCCTTTAACGGAAGATTTTCATCTCGCCGTCTGGCATGAATTCCAGCACCCCAATGTCGATCAGATCTTGAATCTTGTTCTTCAAGGCCCAACAGTCGTTGGTGCCGTGTCCCGGGCTGTGGGAATGGTAAACACAGAATGCGTCGGGGTTAAAGTGAGGAGAGGAGATATTGAGCTTCTGAGGAGGGTCCTTTAAGGTGAGCAAATCGACCTCCAACAGGCGCTTCAGTATGAAGAATGATGGTATTTCAGTCTCCGTAAACTGTCTTCCCGACTTTTCTTGCTTATGCTGATTGCCCCGTTGACGCTGGCGAGGTTGTTGATGGGCTTGTGACCCTGAAGCAAGTAAAGGAGCTTTCCCCTTGTCTTCTTGAGTTGATGGAGGCTGAGCGGTGACTTGCTCTTCTACCTCAGATGTTTGCCCCAGTTGGTTGTTTGGAAGCAGTTGGCGGACAAGAACTCTGAGTTCCTCTTGTCTTTGGGATAGGTCTTGGATGAGAGCCATCTGGCCCACCAACTGTCCCATCATTTGAGTCCTTAGTGTTGTCAGATCAAACTGCAGCTCCGCAATCTGATCACTCCTGGCATTGTTGGAATTCCCCAAGCCCTTGGTGAGGAGAGCTTTCATCTCTTCTTGCCCCAGAGACAAGTTCAGGAACATCTCCTGCAGCTGAGCAGTCTGGTCTTGAATGTCTTTGACAGACCTTTCTAGAGCCATCTCTTGCTGAAATAAACAGCAGGAGAGTAAGGAAACCTGAAAAAGTAAAGATTGTCAAAATGCAATACATGATATGTGGATGCATGCTTTCAAGGATCTCTTGGGGTAAACACAAGAAAATGTTAGAGGTTGAACCCTGCTCTCGGATGGGAGATCTCTACACCGATGAACGTCCTTCCACGAGAATCAAGCTCACCATGTCGAGTGGGTCATAGCCACTGATTCAAGTTGTTGCACTTGATCTTTGATTGGAGAACTTTGTGTCGGTGGATGTCCTTCCACGAGAATCAAGCTCACCATGTCGAGTGGTTCATAGCCACTGATTCAAGTTGTTGTTCTTGAACTTGATTGGATTGGTTAGAGGAGAAACCCCCTTGCCCCTTGATAGATGTCTGGTTCAACGTAACCCTGCATCAACAGAACCCTCGAGATCCTTGAAATGGTTATTGAAAATGCTAAAATGCTACGGTATGATGTTATGATGTTATGTACATGTATGCACAAGCAAGTAAGTGTATATACAGGCAAACAATATTCACACAAAGCACACAAGGCCTTAGGTTTAGGCTTGCATGAGGTTCAGGTACTACCCTCTTTCAGTTTGTTGGTTAAAAACCTGTCTTATCAAAAGTAACCGGGTTCTAGAGAATCTCATATCATTGGCTACCCTCAATCGGTCATAACTCCAGCATCGCAACCTTTTCTCGCGGCCGGAACCATCTCGAGAGTTTAGCCTCAATGAGTGTAGCATACTGCTACTGTTCTAATGGCCAAGTTGGTCAATTAAGGTTCTAAGGTCGGTTGGTGCTTAATGACTCCTTAGAAGACCTATATTCTCCCCGTTGCAACACAAGGGATATAGGTACAGACTAAGATGCCACACCAACGTAGCCACTGCTTCACCCATGTCGGTATACGCCGGACAGGTCCCTCACAGATTATGCTACCTAAAAGGGTATTCCCCAGATCCGGGTTAGGATCTATGAAACTCTGATACAAAGCCCACAAATGTAAAGCAAACAAAGCAATCAATTGAAAGTAAAGGTGATCTAAACCCTAAGGTAACCCCACTTTTAGAATAAATCCCCAGCAGAGTCGCCAGTTCTGTGATACGGTGGGAGAACTGACTTGAAGTTTTGCGTTCGTATTCGCACTTGTGCAGTTGAGCAAGAGTCGCCACCGACTTTTTATTTTATCCTAAAGGAAAGGTTAAAAAAGCACAGCAAAAACCTTTTGAGATATTTCGTGGGTTCGGGGGGTAGATTATGAAAAGGGAAGGTATTAGAACCCTTTTCATCCATGGTTATCCATGGGCTCTTAGTTACTTGGTTTTTTTAGATCACTTGCCTTGTTTTTCGATTGCTTTGAAAATGGTGTGTGTGTGGGTGCTTTTTTTGAAAATGTTTTGGAAAAAGATGCCTTGTCTTAGGCAACTAATGTATTTGACTCGTGATTGAGTGTTTTACAAAAGTGTGGATCTTTTCGAAAAGATGTTTTCAAATGTTTTTGAGAGTTTGTTTGAAAGTGTTGTGGATTGTGGTTTTTGAAAAGAAGGCAAGCGTTTTTTTGCAAATTTATCTCAAGTAACTAAGAGTTTTGTCTACCCTATTGTACTCAAAGGTTTTTGTTATGTTTTAACCCCTTTTAAAAATTTTGTTCTACCATTGAAATTGGTAGACAATCTTGCGTTTAGGAAGTTTGTTCGGGACGGGCGCGGGTCATCGTATGGACCATGGATGCAATGGTGCCAAGTGTCTTTGGCAATTTGTTTTGAAGGGACTATGATCATTCCGTTTAGGCAACACTTTGAGACTTATGATCATTTGATTTTGTTTTGCCAAAGATACTCGACGTGCAAGCATGGCCCATTTTGGAAGGCAACATGTGGGATTACCCTAGAGGGTGCAAGTGTGATTGTGTATTGATTACATGTATTTGTCTTGTATTAGGTTATCTAACGTTTGATTTTATGTACATGCAAACCCTAGGTCTAACCATGGCATAATTGGAAAACGGTAAATTGCGGAAATGTAAAATCTATGCTATTACAGAATGGTATCCGGGAGTGGGGGTATAAATGTACAAAAGGGGATGAGACTTATAGTATCCAATAAGTTACAACCAAATCGAATGTGCGATCAAATGTAAATATCGAATGTACAAATATAAGATAAACAGATGTGTATAGGGCAATGTGAATGTATTTGCATTGTGTAAGTGTAAGTGTAAGTGTGTATATGTATTGTGTGATTATTTACAAGTGCGATAATGTGAAATTGAAGCGTATTAGGGTTTTTGACCTAGATATGTATTTTAAATTATGTACAAAAAGAAAAAATGTTCAAGTTTTAATTAAGAAATGTATCTTTATTTATTTATATATAAAAAAAGTATTTTAATCAAATGTTCGTGAATTTTAATATTAGAAAAAATGTATTTCTATTATTATGTACAAAGATATATTTTAATTAAAAAGTTTTCAATTTTAATTATGTGACGTAGAAATGTATTTTTATCTTATATACAAAAAGTATATTTAAAAAAGATATTCTAACTATATGATAAAAAATGTATAATATGTACAAAATATATTTTAAATAAAAGAGTAAATAAATAAAAGGAAACAAGTATTTTCAATTTTAATATATGAAAAAAATGTTAAGTTAGAAAAATATATGGTTTAGTAAAAAAAAAAGATTGAGATTAAAGTTTGTTATAAAAAAAGTTAGTGATAATAAGAATGAGATTAAGGCTCTTTTGAATCCAATGGGCTTAAGGCAAAACGGAATGGGCAAGGCCCGTTTGGGGGCCAGAACGAATTTAGGGTTTCAGGGTTTTGTTATTCAGAACGAAAGTTGGGGTTGGCAGCGGCGCGTTCGTGCATTCGCTCATCTTCGTCTTCCTCGTTTGCTGTCTCAGTGCTCCCTTCGCTTCGAGGCCACCAGCGCTACCCTCAAACCTCTCTTCCCTCCACAGCACGGTCTCAGCGTTCTCTTGATGCAAGGTTCGTTTCAATTTTCTTTTTTCTTTTGTGAATGATACGCGTTTTTGATTTGTTTTAAGTTGAGTTTTGATTCTTAAATTTGATCTTTCATTATTATGAGGTGAAGGAGAAAAAAGAGGAATAAAGCTCACTACCTGACCTTGGAGGAGGAGGAGAGAAGAGTGGAGGCGCTGAGGAGGCCGGAGCGAGCGGAGGGGGGTTTTGCGCGATTCTTCTCTTCTTGGTGACCCTGGTATCTTTTATCTTTTCGCCATTTTTTAGGGTTTGATGATGATCTTAGCTGAGAAACCCTCTTGAAACAATTCACTTCTTTATCTCTTCTTTCCTACCGTGTACCCGTTGCCTTTGATACTTTTGTTGAGTTGGATGTTGTTTGCCTGTTGAAATATGAACTTGTTGCCTTGCCTATGATGAAGCTTGCTTCTGAGGCCCTTGAATTGCTTCTTTCTTCTTCTTCTCTCGTGTTGCTGTATGCTTGTTTATGTTGGATGCTATGTATCGCCTATGATGAGGAAAGAAACTCTGAGGCTTAGGAGTTGGACAGGTTTATGGCTATTGCTTCTGAATTGTTGAATGCTAGCTCTTGAATATGTGTATGCTTTTAGAACATTGGCTGCCTTGGTGTTGCCTTGAATGGCCTTCTGAGATGCCTCTTCTATATGCTTTTTTTTTTGCCTAATGATGTATCTAAGATTCTGAAGGACTTGGGTTTTGTTTGTCTCAGGTTTGAACTTGGTTATGTTTAAGGGATTTCTGGTTTGACAGTATGGTGGTGTTTTTTTTGGGTTTAAGGTTAGGCTTCAGCAGGTTTTTATGTTAGCTTGGCTTGGTAACTTAGTTTGTAGGTTATGGTGAGGTTTTGACAGTAAGTTTTGGTTGATTGTTGATGCTCTTTTAATGGTTTTTTTGCTGATGCAGTAGGTTATGATATGGAGGTTATGGCCTTGACAGAGTTTTGGTTAGGCTCATGCTTTTGAGGTTATGACAGCAGGTTATGTGAGGTTTTTGCCTTGAGGGTGAAGCTTCAGGTTTTATGAGGTTCTGGACAGGTATGAGGTTATTTGGTTGTTATGCTGGTGGATTGGGTTATGGTTTAACAGTTTTTTATAAGTTTGTAGGTTATTGTGAGGCTTGGCCTTTACTGATGCAGGTTTGAGGTTTTTGCTTCAGTTGCCTTTGTATGTTTTATGAGGGTTGTGTGTTTTGTATATTTCTCCTCCTCTCTGAGCTGTGTTGTACTGGCCTGTGTATCTTTTCTGTCTTGTTATCCTGCCTCTAGCCTAAAACTTGCCTATGCTTCTTTATTTCTCTTCTTTTTTCTCTATGGTACCGTTTTGAATATATTATATGATTCTTTTGTACCTTTTGGTTCTGAAGGGGCCCTGGGAAGTGATGATTAAGGATTTAGCTTGCATAACACATTTCTTGACTGCATCCTCTTTATCTCTTTTTTGACAGTTTGTGTGCTGGCTTTGCATTGATATCTTTTTCAAATCCTTCTTTGACAGCTTTTGAGTGGACTTTGGCTTTTGACAGCAAACTGTACTTTTGATATCTTTGAGTAAACTTTGGCATTTGATAGGAAGTGGGAATTGGATTTTTCAGTTTAGTTTTAATTTGAAGTTGAGATTCTATGCAGCTTGAATTTTGGATTTTATGCATTTTGAGATTCTATGCATTTGACATTTTGCATTCATGAATAAAAAATGAAATTCTTCCCTCTTTGTGAACCGGGAGAAATCCCGTGATTTGCAGAGAGGGTCTACTGATCCCAGTCAGTGGCCCCTAATGATGAGCAAATTTTATCTGTCTTTTTTAATTTCAACTGCTTTCTGACTTTTCTCCTTCTTTTTGCAGATAAAAAATGGAGCACCGGAGCGGAGTGAAGAATGAAGAATATTAGAGATAGGATAGCTTTTTATTTTATTTAATATTTAAATTAATGTATATTATTGTTTGTAATTTAAATTATAAACAACAATTTGTACAAATAATTCAAATATCAATAAAATCTAAATTATCCAATTAATTCTAATTTTCTTTATTGTTTATTTATTTATTTAAAACTCTTTGAATTAAAACAATTGAAAAATAAATTTCAATCATTCAATTTTAGAATAATAAACAACTTAAACAATATTGATCAATTAAACCTGTCTCTTCCAATATCCGAAGCAAAGCAGCAGTTAACCGAAATAAACTGATCAAACGCGTTCCTTCTGATTCTTTGCCACGCACTGTAATTCCAAACTGCACATATCTTTGACTGGCTCAAACAACATGAATTCAAAACCACTGTCTCTTTTACTGATTAAATTATGAACAATGCAAATTCAACCCGAATCTCGGAATAAACCGCAAAGTACTGTGGAATTTTATTTTTGCTGAGAATATGCCCGTAAAACCTTAATTCCTGATTAAATACCAAATAACATTCGTCTGATCAGAATTGAGCCAAAATCAACCAAAACCCTAAGCCAACTGTATGAAACAATCCAGAGCTCTGAAAATCAGTAAAAACCCTAATTTTGCTTGACTGTCAAGAAAAGTCCGTTCGTCCGATTCTTGAGCCAGTTTGAAAAGTCAGGAAATATTTGAAACTGAGATTGCTTGTGGAAAAATGCGAGGGCAAATTTTGGGGTACAACAGGAGGCTTAGGCAAAAAGGAGCGTCTCGGTAGGCCGAAAACCCGAAAGGGCGGTCTAGGCAAAAATTAGAGACATAAACAGAATAAATTTCCCGCTAAGTTGAAAACCCGCAAGGGCAGCTTAGGCAAAAGTTAGGGATTTTCTTGGCAAGTAACTACGTAAGACAAGACTTGATCGTTGAAGCAACAATCTTCTCGGATCCTCACCATACTTCAACAAAAGCTGCTGCTCAGGATTTCAAAATTTTCTAGGGGGATAGTGGTCATTGTATCTAAATGTATCTTTTCCATTATGTATTACCATTTCCCAAACTTCGTCATCATCCATGGAGTCTCGCCATTTGCAGACTACCATTCTATTAATGAAATTCGAGCTTTTACCCAATTCTTTGTGTTCTTATTTTATTTAGCTTGCAAAGACTCCATTTATTACTGATAATAACTTTCAAAGCAAAAAGATTAAAAAACAAAATTGATTTTAAAAAAAAAAAGAGATTTTAACAATTTACTTTTACTTTGAGATTTGTGATGAAACAATGACAACAAAAATGGTGATCCCAGGAATGAACAAACTCCGGTTGTTTTGAGAAGTTTTATTTCCCTCATGAAGGTTCTCTCAGGTCATTTTGCTGGTATGTGCATGATCTTTGTATGTTTCTCAGGTAGTTAAAGACAATACCAATTGGTGTAAGGTGCAGTATTGGGTTTGTGATCCCATTATCCCCAGTCAAGTCTTAGTTCACTTTTGATTTTAGGTTTGCATGGTCAGAAGCCTTTGTCCCAGATTCCCCAGCGAAATCTTCCCTCATACGATGAAAGGTTTTATTCCTTTGGTGTGTTGAGATGTCACTCTTTCTGCAGTATTGGAATTATTGTTGGTATTTATTTCCCAGGCAATTAGACCAGGGTGGTATATTTTCTAAGAAGTGTAGAGACAGTTGTCAACCCTTTGGGTTTTCACCCACCAAGTGCTGAGTTTGATTTAAAATCCCCATGGGTTTGACCTCTTTTTATAATGTTGACTTCTTGATTCCCCAGGAAGGCTATCCTAGGGAATCTTTTGTTGGAATAAGTTTTCATGGTGTAAAGTTTCAATCCGCATTTTTCTCCAGGGAGGTAGGTTTGAATTCCCCAGTGAAGTTTGATTGTTTCAGCATCAGTCTGCTTTATTTTGAGGCTGGTCTTGCAATCTCCAATAGGCATGTTACTTTCGGAAAAACTGGTTTCTCCATTGAAGCCGGAAGAAAGATGTTCTATCCCGATATCTATTTGATTTGTCTACCTCCGAATTATGTTTCTCCTTAGTAAAGTTAAAGGCAGGCAGTAGGTTTGGTTTCCGCAATTGGCCTTTACCTTTTTGGAATGATCATTCTGGTTGAAGTTTAGCCAAGTGTTGTTAGTACCTAAGGAGGTTTTGTTTGTTTGTTCCTACTGATTGTGTATCTGTTTTGCCAGCATGCACACGATAGCATACATCATGCATGGCTAAAATTGACAAATCATTATTCATTGACATTTTTCTCTGGCCTTCCTGCAAAGCTCCTTGCTTAGATGAATTAGGTTTTCCCTCTTGAGTTTATTTCTCAAAGGATGTATCTTTGTTGACTGTCTGGCTCCAGTTTATTTCTGTTTTGGATCCATGGTTACATGACAATATTATTTACTTTGGATTTCTGAAAACTTTGAGTTTTAGTTTGTGCATTTATTTTGCACGAGAAGACATTATCTCCTTAGCAGGAATATCATGGCATCTCCCCAGTAAGCCATACCTCTTGCCTAAAAAGTCATTTTCTTTTACAATCCTCCGTGACCATGAATAGCAAGTCTCTTTATTTGAGACAACTTATGTTTTATCCTTTCCAGGCGAAGTGCCTCGGTTAAAGAAGAAGTTGAGACTCGTTCTAGGAAAAACACCAGAATCTTGGGGAAACTTATTATCTTTTTGCTACCTTCAGTGAACGTTGGTAGTTCATCATCAGTGAACGGCGGTAATATGATATATTCTCTCTACCTTCAATGAAAGTCGGTAGACCATCGGCAGTGAACGTTGGTGTTTATTATCTTTTTTTTACCCTTAGTAAACGTTGGTAGTTCATCGCCAGTGAACAGCAGTGTTATGATATTCTCTTTCTACCTTTAGTGAAAGTTTGTAGGCCATCGGTAGTGAACGTCGGTGTTTATTATCTTTTTGCTACCCTCAATGAACATTGGTAGTTCATCGTTAGTGAACGGATGTGATATGATATATTCTCTTTCTACCTTCAGTGAAAGTTGGTAGGCCATCGACAGTGAACGTCGGTGTTTATTATCCTTTTGCTACCCTCAGTGAACGTTGGTAGTTCATTGTCAATGAACGGCGGTGATGTGATATATTCTCTCTACCTTCAGTGAAAGTTGGTAGACCATCGGCAGTGAACGTCAGTGTTTATTATCATTTTGCTACCCTCAGTGAATGTTGGTAGTTCATCGTCAGTGAACGGAGGTGCTATGATATTCTCTTTCTACCTTCAGTGAAAGTTGGTAGGCTATCGGCAGTGAACGTCGGTGTTTATTATCTTTTTGCTACCCTCAGTAAACGTTGGTAGTTCATCTTCAGTGAACGGCGGTGATATGATATATTCTCTTTCTACCTTCAGTGAAAGTTGGTAGGCCATCGATAGTGAACGTCGGTGTTTATTATCCTTTTGCTACCCTCAGTGAATGTTGGTAGTTCATCTTCAGTGAACGGCGGTGATATGATATATTCTCTCTACCTTCAGTGAAAGTTGGTAGACCATCAGCAGTGAACGTCGATGTCTATTATCTTTTTGCTACCCTCAGTGAATGTTGGTAGTTCATCGTCAGTGAACGACGATGATATGATATATTTTCTTTCTACCTTCAGTGAAAGTTGGTAGACCATCGGCAATGAACGTCGATGTTTATTATCTTTTTGCTACCCTCAGTGAACGTTGGTAGTTCATTGTCAGTGAACGGTGGTGATATGATATATTTTCTCTACCTTCAGTGAAAGTTGGTAGACCATCGACAGTGATAGTCGGTGTTTATTATCTTTTTGCTACCCTCAGTGAACGTTGGTATTTCATCGTCAGTAAACGGCGGTGATATGATATATTCTCTTTCTACCTTCAGTGAAATTTGGTAGACCATCAGCAGTGAACGTCGATGTTTGTTATCTTCCTTTCTGCCTTCAGTGAACGTTGGTAGCTTCGCCTTCAGTAGAAGTAGGTGTGTCCTTTGACCATCCTACTATCCTCTTTGATTCAGGTCTTTTGATCCACCAGTGATTTATTTTCCTGATTGGGTCGCGCTCTTGTTTCTTCATTATTGTTACATCCCAAGTGTTGTTTTGCGTCTCTTTGAATTTGTTCATATACATTCATGCTCATAAGCATTACATGGCATCTTAGGGACAAAAATAGGGTTTGTTTTATATTTAAGTATCTTCGATCGCGTCGACACGAAGATTTTAACCTTCGTATCTCCGGATTGAAGAAACTTAAATAAGGGCAGTTGTTGTACCTCAATTTCCCCCCCTAAGATTCCCCTATCATATCATGTCAACTTGATCATAGAAAAATCACATTAGGGTTGGTTCTTCCTCTTTTTCTATCTCCTATCTTTAAGTTTGCTCTTGAGGAATCTCCAAGCACCTTAGTTGTGTATTTTGTATATGCGTTGATAATTAACCTCTAACCAAAATACAAAAAATATTTGTCTTTTCCTTTGCATATTTGTGTTTTGTAGGTACCGAGTCAAAGCATCCGACAAATAAGGTTTCCCGGTATTATTTCCCTAAAATCTTTATTTGCAAAGAATAATAATAATAATTAAAAAATTTCATTTTTGTTTTCCTTTACAATCGATTGCTCCCATAGTGAAATAGATTGCACAGAGTGTATTGTGCACAATCTTTGAAAAAAGTGTATTTTTAGCCTTCAAAAATCAAAAAAATTTAGTATGTGTCGACACGTAGGTGTTATGTGTCGATCCATGCAAGACAATCAATTATGTAATGTGCTGACAAAAGCAGCTTGCATCGACCCATTGAGGCTTGTGTCGACTCATCCTATTTTGTATAACTAGCATGTGTCGACACATACATGTTATGTGTCGACTCATGCAAATTGATGGATTATGTATTGTGTTGAAATAGCAGCTTGTATCGACCCATAGAAACTTGCGTCGAATGATGCAAATTGATTGATTCTATATTGAGGTTAAAAGGCAGCTTGTATCAATCCATAGAAGCTTGCGTCGACTCATGTTGCATTATACAACTAGAATGTGTCGACGTATACGACTCTTGTGTCGACTCGTAACAGCAAAACACGTGATTTTTGAAAAATCCAGCAATTTCAAAACTGTCATCTTTTTGGCTCCAATTTTTCTGCATAATTTGAAAATTATATCATTAATTCAATTTTTGGCTCCAAGAATCAATTACCAAATTACCACTAATCCTAATCCTAAACTCTATAAATAGAGACCTCATTTCATTCAAATAACAAGCTTTTGATAGCCAAACTCATTTTGCTGAAAAATCTCTCAATTCTCTCCATCTACCAAATTCACTCAAAGCTCCATTTTCAAAAAAAGGATAGTAAGCTTTGCATTGAAGCTTACTAATCTTTGAGCTAAACCTTCATTGAAACACTTTTTCTTCATCAATTCTCTACATCCAAGCTTTGGTAATTGATTCTTGTGGTTGAATTGAAGCAAATTCTGGAAGTTGTTTGATAATTCTCTAATTCTACCTTTGGTAAGTTGGATCATCATCTTTCACAATATGATCTCTTGTGGATTTCTGGTTTTAATTCATTGAGCACTGTTTTATGATTCTATTAGTGTTATTTTCTCATAATTTGATGGAATTTTCATGCTCAAATATTTTTTCTGCTCACTCTCTTTGATGGATAATTTGGATTACAATTTTAAATGTCAAATTTCTCTTTAAATTCAATGGACTTTGTGGTGTAGATGAAGTTGGATAAATGTTCATCAATTCAAATCTATCAAAGAGTGAATTATTTAATTCATTCTTGGTGCTTTGGATTAATTATATGTTTAGTGCTTTAATCCATCTAGATGAGTGATTGAATTTAAAGATGAAAGAAATTTAAGGTAGTGATCCAAATTAGCTTATCATTCCCTTCCCTCTTCATCTTATCCATTTATTTTTTAATTGTGCTACATGTTAAGGGGTGATGATCTCTATATTATTTATCCAAACATGAAGTACATAGATTGCTATTGACCGGCCTTAAAATAGGTGCGTCTTCTAGATAAGTCCACTTACGATTTCTTAACATAGCGCTAAATTTTGTCCCGATTCGAATAAATGATCATTCGTGGCCCAAACCTATATTTTCAAGCCCAAGTATGTTAATTTTATCCCTTTCATCCAATAACCTTGAGACTCATTGTGTGGAGGCTTTGGTTCTACCAATCCTCTAATGGATCTTCATCAATCTTGGTCAACGCGGATCACTTAAACATCGTTGATCATTAAATGTTGCCTTGGGAATTTATTAAATGGATGATATACTTGACATAAAGAAAATGCAACTTGTTGTGTGGAGGCTTTGGTTCTACCAATCCTCTATTGAGTTCCAAATGCAATTTTCAAGATGGTCATCCAACTAACAACTAATTTCTAACAATTGACTTTATTTTATGCTCTTTACCTTATGCTTTTATGCTTTATGTACTATTTACTTTAGCATTTACATTTCATGCTATTTTCATCTTTGCTTACTTGAGCATTTACTTTTATGTCATTTTTATTTTGCTCACTTGAGCTTTTCTTTTCTTTTTGAAGATACTTAATAATCAACATAAACCATAAAAATATTTAATAATAATTGGACTATTTGGTTACTATCCTTGGCATGGTGGAGTGTTGGACTTCTTGGACTTAGGATTAGAAACCTTGGCCTATGTTGGAGACCTTGGACCTTAATTGATATTTTGTCTGGATTTCTTGAGGTTTACCTCAAGACATTGGGTTGTTTGTTTATTTTGTGTGCAGGTTATGGTGACTAATATGATCGGTGGGAATGAGAACTGACTGTTTTGGAATGCTGGTTCGCGTTTGCGTTTGTTTTCGCAAAATGTCGTGGTAAGCAAGAGTCGTCACCGTCTTTTATTTTATCCAACAAGGAAAGGACAAAAGCACAGAAAAATTCCTTTTCGAGATTTTTCTCGGGTTCGGGAGGTAGATTATAGGAAGGGAAGGTGTTAGCACCCTTTCTATCTGTGGTTATCAACGAGCTCTTAGGTACTTGCTCACTATGTTTTCAAAGGTTTGCTTTTCTTTGTGTTTGTGGGTTTGAAAAGAGTTTTTGTTTTGAAGAGAGTGTAAGTGCGAAAAGCTTTGTTTTTTTGTTTTCAAAAGAGCAAGTACTTAAGAACATCTACCTACTCAAAAAGGAACTAAACTGTGCAAATGTCCTTTAGACAATGTTATCCCACTATTGAGGAGTAGGTAGCATCGTTGTTGGAGTTTTCGGGTCAATTAGATTTAAGGGACGTGTGGTCACTAAAGCAATGTTAGGGCGCCTTAGTGGTAACCCTAATGTCTTAGATCATTTTATCCGAGGCAACCGTTTCGAGGCAACTTATGATCTTTGGACAATAGGGCGACCTCTAAAACATCCTATACTCAATGACCACGTTCGAGGCAACCAAGTGAGGCGTACCCTAAGAGTGGCATGTGCAAGTGTGTTAATTTTCAGTTTATATTATCTTTGTTCATGTTATGGTAAGCTACGGTTGATTTTAAATTAAAGGTTAATCTTATCATGCAATCCTATTTAGCATACATCTAAACAGTTAATATATGTACAGGAATTTAAAGTGCGGGAATTGTAAATCCTACGCTATTACAAGGCTTCAGGGAGGGGGATTATTTACATGTCCAAAATTTGGGGAATAAAGCAGTAAACTGTAAAAGTCTTAGTTAAGCTATTACAAACCAGTAGGCAGTTACAATAAAATAAACGCGCGCGAATATGAAAATAACCTCTAAAAATCCTAAGAATAAAATATTTTTGTTGTTTTATTTTATTTTGAGAAAATGATCTAAATCTACTTAATTTTAGTTTTGAGAAAATGTTAAGATAATTAAATGATTAATTGACAAAGTTAATTTAATAGAAAAAACTAACCTAATGTTTTTGTAGTTTTTCTTTTAATTGATTTTATGTTGATTTAAAAAAAAAGAAATAAAATAGTCAAAACAAAGATGAAATCGAAGGAATAGGCAGTAAATGAAAAAAAAGTATAATTCTGGAGGCCTGGGTCGAAAGAGGTGTGGGCTATCTTTCGACCCAGTGAAGAGGCTTGATCGAAGGTGCCTGAGGGGCTGCACTCTGGGGGTGTTTGATCTGGATATGTCATCCTTCGATCTGGAAATCCTGGATCCAGTTTGAAGCTAAGCTGCTAAGCTTCGAAACTCTGAACAGGATTCTGAGAAAATGTTTCCTGTAAAACGAAACAAACGTTAAAGATCCAGGGGGGTCTTTACCCCCCTGATTCGAATCTCCTCCCAATTCGAGTCCTTCCTCAATTGGAATCTGCTGAATCTAGGCTTGGGTTTGTTTTATCCTGAGATTCGAAAGAGACACTTAGATCGTGCCCCAGCAATGGCACGATCTCATCTCTGCGCTTCAGCTTGCATGCCATAGAATCAGTAATAACAAGAATACATATGCAATGTGTATTTAAATGAAGGTGCAATTTTGGTTTTGCAAACCCTTACCAATGTGGCTCCGGGTGTGGAGATGTTTGCAGAATGGCTGCTTTGGCTTGGATCACTTCTGAAAATGCTGATGACCTTTGGCAGCGTATCTCCAAGTCCCCCTTGTTTCTCCTTTTTCGTTCTGCTTTGTTTTGTTTCTGCAGAGTTTTCTTTTCTTTACTATAATTTTTGTAATGTTTTTGTTCCGCCTTTTGCACTGTATGTTGGCCCTTGTATTTATAGGAGTGTGAGGGTGCATGAAAATGGCAAGGGACAACCATTTAACCAAGCCATTAAAGCCATGAGACAAGAATTAGACACATTAAAATATTTCCTTTTTTGAAATATTCATGTCTCTTTGGAATCTGGAATGAACCTGGACACTTTTGATTTTTGAATGCCTTCAGGCCCTGCTCTTCGATTGGTCTTAATTTGAACAGAATCACTCTGGTCGAATCAGCTCTTTAGGAATAGAAAAGGCAAGAATCTGGCCTTTAACTCAGGAATTAAATCCACAAACAGCATTTAATTATTTATATATTTGCAAGGGAAACATGCCATTTTCTCATGTTAAGTGTACCTGGACGCGTTTTTTGAGTGCCCTTTTGATGGCCTCTTTCAAATGGCCTGGAAGGAGTTCTTTAAATGGCCCTGGTCCAAATATCAATCGAAGGGTACTAATTAAAATTCCAATCGAAAGGCTTTGTTAACAGGCCAATCGAAAGGTGTTGTTCATGCTAATCGAAGGACATCGTTAACATGCCTGTCGAAGTTTCCTTGACACAATGCTAAATCAAAGGATCCCTTGGTATGCCAATTGAAAGGCTTGGCCCAGGGTGCCAAACGAAAAGGTCTTTCAGAATTCTAATCGAAGGGCTTTGACATAATGCTAATCGAAGTGCTTGTCCATAATGCCAATCGAAAGGCTCCTTCAGAATACCAATCGAAGAGTCTTTCAGAATGCCAATCGAAGGCCTTGACATAATGCCAATCGAAGTGTTTGTCCATAATTCCAATCGAAATGCTCCTTCAGAATACCAATCGAAGGGTCTTTCAAAATGCCAATCGAAGTGCTTGTCCATAATGCCAATTGAAATGCTCCTTCAGAATACCAATCGAAGGGTCTTTCAGAATGCCAATCGAAGTGCTTGTCTATAATGCCAATCGAAGTTCTTGTCCATGCCAATCGAAAGGCTCCTTCAGAATACCAATCGAAGGGTCTTTCAGAATGCCAATCGAAAGGTACTTAAAGCACCACTCAAAAATTTTATTTTTCCTTAGGCAAGGGTTTGTAATCAACCATGCAGGGGGAAGACTTTGGAAAACATGAGAGGGAAAATTTTGGGGTGCAACAACTACACTCTTGGTTTGTAATATGGAATTCACCCGCATACAGTCGTTACTCTGCCCAATTTTTGTGAAGACTTAATACACTTGAAGTTTTATTCTCTCAAGAGGTCTAGTATCTTTGATTGCTTGGTTTTAGTCCAAAGAATGGGAATTCTATCTTGACTCATAATGTCAAGTATTGGTTTCTTATTGGTTAGATGGTTCTTATCCTTAGCTTTTACCTTATTCTTTAGGATAGTCCCTTCTCCTCCTCCCATCTTCTTTAATTTCGAAAATCTTCTCCCTCCTTTTTTTTGAAAAATCTTCTTGTTTCTAAACTTGAACCACTTTCATAATAAACTTGGACTTAGGTCCATGCATTTCCAAAACATTTTCATAAATAAACTTCAATCAACTTAATAATACTTTGACATTTTTTTGTGGGAAGACTAAAAGTCAATCAATCTCATTTAAAACCATTTTGCCACTTTGGCTTTTATCTTTAAACTTTTCTCAAAAGATTAGACTCTTGTCAATTCTTGTAGTGATGCAAACAACTATACTTCTACAATATGTAATGAAGTGAGATATTTTCCACTTGGGTGTTGAGTGAGGCATTGTTGATTTTAAAATCCAAGCCATATCCTCCACTTTGAGATGATGCAAATTCTCCTTTCTCATGATTGTGGGTAGTAAGTATGTTTTCCACATGGACAATGACGATGATATCTTATCTCATAAAATTAACCAACACACTTGTGTTTCTAATTTTTAAAAGAGGAACTACGTGTACCCGGATCCCCTATTTCACGAAAGGTGGTACGTAGGCACTAAAGGTTCGCAACCGCGACGGGTACAAAAATCATAAAAAATATATTTCTTTTCTCACCTCCACCATCCATTTTATATACAACATTTTTTATAGCCAAAATATACAGATTTTACAAAGAGGTTCCTGCGGAGTATCGTAGATGTTTAGGGTGCTAATACCTTCCCTTTGCATAACCAACCCCCTTACCTTGAATCTTTCCCCCTCTTTTTGGGTTATTCTCTCTTTTCCCATTCCTTTGAAAACAATAAAGCGCGGTGGCGATTTTTATTTTGATTTGTATAAAGTCTAGTCAATCCAATGGCTTAGTCTTGAACATTTCTACCGCTACAGTCTATGAGATCAGATTATCTCCCAGAAACTGGCAGCTTCTAGAAGTACTTTTTCTTTCTACTTTGTCTCCAACGAAGTCAGCATCACAATACCATACTAAATTATATTCACTGGTTTTTCTATAAAACAAACCCAGGTTAGTAGTACCTTTCAGATACTTGAAAATTCGCTTAACAGTTGTTAAGTGAGATTCTCTATGATCTGATTGGAATCTGGCACATAAGCAAATGTTGTATAAAATGTCAGGCCTTGAAGCTGTAAGATATAAGAGAGAACCAATCATACCTCTGTAGATCTTCTGTTCTACCTTTTTACTTATCTCTTCCTTCTCCAGAATGCATGTGGGATGCATTGGAGTCTTTGATGGCTTACACTCTGATAGGTCAAATTTCTTCAAAAGTTCTCTGACGTATTTTCTCTGGTGTATGCAGGTTCCTTCTAGAGTTTGATTGATCTGAATGCCCAGAAAGAATTTGAGTTCTCCCATCAAGCTCATTTCAAACTCTGCCTGCATAGACTTAGAAAATTCTCTTCCCAGAGAAGGTTTAGTAGATCCAAATATTATATCATCTACATAAATTTGACAAACTAAAATGTCATTCTTAAATTTCTTACAGAACAAGGTTGTGTCCACTTTCCCTCTTGTGAATTCCTTTTCTAACAGAAAGTTACTTAGTCTTTCATACCAAGCTCTGGGAGCTTGTTTCAGACCATAAAGCGATTTCTTTAGTTTAAAAACATATTTTGGGCGTTTGGAATTTTCAAACCCAGGGGGTTGCTGCACATAGACCTCTTCATCAATGTAACCATTTAAGAATGTCCTTTTGACATCCATCTGATACATAGTGATGCCATTATTTACAACAAAAGAGATTAAGAGTCTGGTAGATTCTAACCTGGCGACTGGAGCAAAGGTTTCTGTATAGTCTATCCCCTCTTGCTGTCTATAACCTTGTGCAACCAGTCATGCTTTGTTTCTGATGACTTCTCTTGTTCATTCAGTTTTTTTCTGAACACCCACTTTGTTCCAATGACGTTGAATCCTTTTGGTTTGGGAACCAGATCCCATACGTCATTTCTGGTGAATTGTTTTAATTCCTCCTGCATTTCCAGAATCTAGTCATTGTCCAGAAGAGTTTCATCTATAGTAGTTGGCTCAATAAGAGATACCAATCCCATGAGAGATTCTTTAGAATTTCTGAATGTTGATCTTGTTCTGATTGGATTTTCCTTCTTTCCCAGAATTTTGTCTTCAGGTTGAGCTAGGCTGCTTCTGGATAGTCTTTTCTGGAGATGTTCTACATAATTTGTTGTAGTGCTTATGAAATTTCCTTCTGATGTTATTAAAGCGTCTTTGTTGGGAACTTTTGATGAATTGCCTTCAGTACCTGTGAATTCAACTTCTATATCTGCAAGAGATTCATTCTGCTTTGACTTTTGAGGGCCAAGCTTGTTAGCAAATCTAACACTGATTGACTCTTCTACAATCTGTGTTTCTATATTGTATACTTTGTAGCCTCTTGAATATTCAGAGTATCCTACTCTTCCAGAGCCAATGATCTTCCCTTTCTGATTGCCTCCAAAACCCACGTAGCCTCCAGATTTAAGTTCCAGACTTTGGAACATATACTTTCTTCCCGTCATGTGTCAAGAGCATCCAGAGTCCAGGTACCGTGACTGGTGATTTATTCTTGCTGTCAAAGATATCTGCTACATATATAATTTTTTCCTTAGGTACCCATATCTTTTTGGGTCCTTGTTTGTTAGTTTTATCAAAATTCTGTTTGAATTTTGGTTTAGCAGAATAATCATTACTGGTGTATTTCAAGTCATGTGTGTGCCCATAGGTGAAGTGAGATTTTAATGGTGTGCGTTTAATAACTAAGTCCATGACTTTCTTAGGTTGGGATACTTTACCTTGATATCGTATACATTTTCTTCCATTTTTGATAAATCCATAGATCATTGAAGCCATCTTGCTTCTATCTATATTTTTAGCAGAAACTTCTGAAAGCTATGATCATATTCCTTTATGATCTTATCAGCATTATTGGGAACCTATGAGATTGTTTCCTTATGAGAGTTTTGTAAATCATTTTCAAGTTTTTAAATCTTTTCTTTTAACTCAGAATTTTCTAATCTCAGATTCTCAGTTTCTCTAGAGTCAGAAACTAGATCCTTTTTCAGGTTCTTGAGTTTGACTCGAAGCTGCTGATATCTTTCCATAATTGAACTCAGACTTTCTCCTAATTCAGCTTTAGTAAAGTTAACAGTAAAGTTAGGAAATACCTCTTCTGTGTCTAATTCTGACCCTGATGATTCACTATCTTCTGTCACATTGGCCATAAGAGAAATGTTGGATCTTTCATCTTCTGACTCTGTGTTTGCGTCAGAAGTATCTGAGTCATCCCATGTTACCATGAGACTTTTCTTCTTATCCTTGAAGAACTTCTTTTTAGGTTTCTCCTTCTGAAGCCTTGGAAAATCGCTTTTGTAGTGCCCTTGTTCATTGCACTCATAGAAGACGATGTCCCTGTTGCTTGACTTTCTATGACCAAAAGAAGATTCAGACTTTTTGTGTCCAGAGGAGGATTCGGACTTGCTGTATCCAGAGGATGATTCATTCTGATTCCCAATTCTTCTAGAGTTTCTGAATTTTCTTTGCCTCTGCTTCCACAATTGTTGACTCTTTTGGAGAGAAGAGACAATTCGTCTTCTTTTGATGAGGATCCATCATAGGTTTCTTCGATAGCCTGCAAAACTTTAGAATCATATTTTTTGTTAGATTTTAGCGCTAAAATCTTACCTTGCTTCTGAGGCTCATAATCTTCTAGCTCTATCTCATGACTTCTGAGTGAGCTGACAAGTTCTTCTAGTAATATCTTGTTAAGATCTTTTGCCAGCTTGAGAGCAGTGACCATGGGCCTCCATTTCTTAGGTAAACTTCTGATGATCTTATTTACATGATCAGCAGTTGAGTACCCTTTGTCTAGAACTCTCAGCCTAACAACTAGAATTTGGAATCTTGAGAACATTACTTCAATGAATTCACTTTCTTCCATCTTGAAGGCTTCGTATTTCTGAATGAGCGCAAGGGCTTTGGTTTCTTTAACCTTCATGTTGCCTTCATGCGTCATTCTCAAAGAATCAAACATGTTTTTAGCTGTCTCTCTGTTTGCGATCTTCTCATACTATGAATATGAGATGGCACTCAGGAGGATCATTCTGGCCTAGTGATAATTTATGAAGTCACGCTTTTTCTGATCAGACATTATTTTTCTATCAATCTTCTGACCATTTTCATCCACAAGATGCATATACCCATCAATTACCAGATCCCAGAGATCGGCATCATGGGCTAGAAAGAAGCTTTCAATTCTGTCTTTCTAGTAGTAAAAGTTCTCTCCATCAAAGACTGAAGGTTTTCCGCTGATTCTGTCTTTATCATCATGATAGTCATTGCTGATGTTCTGACTTGGTCCCACCATAGTGTTTTTCTAAGCTCGGATCTTGTAATGACACAGTTAAGTTCTTGAACTCAAACCAGGCGCTCTGTTACCAATTGAAGAAGTGAAAAACACAAGAAGGGGGGTTGAATTGGAATCTTAAATCAAATTCAAATAACACGATGATTTTTATCCTGGTTCGTTTGATCTCAAACTACTCCAGTACACCCGCCAAGGTGATTTCGCCTCTCTCCAACAAGGACTTAATTCACTAATCAAACTGATTACAAAAATACTTTGACAACTGCGAAAGTCTTCTTGAGTACAACCACAACCCGATTTATCTCAAGGAAATTCACTAACAAAAGTAAGAATTAATCCGTGTACAAGATGTTTTTTATTACAAAAACGGTATCACAAACTTGTGATGTATTACACAATTTAGAGAATAATTTGAATATTAAGTTACAGCGTTGAGAGATTGTGTGATAGCGGTTTTGTAAAATCGTGAATGATTTAACCTTGTTGCTTTTATAAATAGGTGCAGCAATCTTGTGCAAATGGAAACTTGATAATTGGCAGTTAATGCACTTTCCTTAATATGAAGATCCTTGTCTGTTTGTAGTCGTTTCAATTGATACAACTTTGATGGAATAGTAATGCTTCAGAACATAAGGAATCTGCTTGTTGCTTTACTTCAGAACATGGAAGGTCAGAAACATAAGGTCTTATTTGTAGCGTTAGACTTCTGTTCAGAGTTAAGATGTCTTTCTCTTAGCGCAAATTCTGATCTTCATTCATCAGAATATTCTGAGATCAGTCTACATACACAACATGAACACCTTTGTAGCTTAACTTCTGATCCACTTTCGTTCAGAACTTTTGTACAAAAAAGAACATAATTTTATAGTGCATATTTGTTCTTTGTGTTTGTTATTAATCAAAACTCTTATGAGGGTTGTAGAATCAAACTATGTTCTAACAAGGGCCGCCGCCGAGGAATTTGAAATAGGGTTAGGGAAGGAAAGGGTAGGAAGAAGAAAGGGAAAGAGTAGTGAGAAAGAGGAAGTTTTATTGTAATTAAAACAAAACAATAAAAAACAAACTATTATGTTTCGTAAACATTCGCTGCATGCACGCCCATAGTAACTTGCGTGTGTTCTCCCATCTCGTCTGCCTTATCCTCGTTGAATGGCCAATAGGACAAGTTCCATAGTAAAGTCGTCTACCCTCGCTACACTCAATCACCCAGATCTCTTCCCAGCGTATAATGGTCTTAAGCCCAACACTTTTAACACCCGCATTCCTTAATTTCTAAAACACATAACAAATTACACACCCCTCTCACTTTAGGCCTAACCCAAACCACTTATTGGCACCCCCCTGTTCACTTCCATAATTAAAACGGCACCCCCCTGATTTAATTCAATTATTTTTTATTTATTTATATTATTTTTTATCTATTTTTTATATATTATATTTTTCTTTATTCTTACTATTACTATTATTATTTATTAATTTTTATAATAATTATTATTTAGTACTTTTCATATATTATTATTATTATTTAGTATATGAAAATATTATATATTATCATAAATAACTTACTTTTATTCAAAAATTAATATATTATTTTCTTATGTATTTGCATTGAAATATTTTTATATCATGCATTAATAAGATTTTTTGCAATTTATATGATTAAAAAATACTAACAAACAACAAACTATTTTTTGCAACAAACTAATCTAAATAATTGTTTTTGCAAATAGGTTTCAAACGGGTTTTGACTAATCACGCATTTAGCTAAAATCTCCACAATCTCCACTCCCGGCCAAAATGTGAAGCGATTCAAAATACATTTACAACCCCTAAAAAACACCAACCCATACGAACTACGAATTGGGACTCTGATTCCTCATAAGGAGGATACGTAGACATACGATCAAAAATCATGGCGAGTTCACCTATTAAAATTTAAAATCTTGTTTAACCCGAAACCTAAACCTAAAACCTAGTATCCTTGTGAACAAGGTAGATGAAAGGTGCCTAACACCTTCCTTTCGTCTAATGAAGTCCGAAACCTAGAATCTCTGTCTGCGAATTAGGGTTTCCTATTAGATGCCCTTCCCTAGGATAAAAACTAATATTGGCGACTCTTGATTTAAAACCCAGTTGCAACAGCTGGCGACTCTGCTGGGGACTTAACCCTAGGTTTTAGGTCTATTTTGTGGTTTTTATTTATTTTTTTATTGCATTTATCTATTTACCGCATTTATTTATTTATTATCATTTTCTATCATCATTATATATTTACTGCATGGCGAGAATTTTTATTTCAAAATTTTTTTTTAATAACCCTTAGAAAAAAGGTTCGTCTATTAGCTTAGGGGATACATCATCCTTGCTAGTTTATGTGATGACTTTGCCTAGAGTCGGTGGACTTCCGAAAAAGGAATACTTATCGAGAGATACCCTCTTGACAAGTAGAACTTTGAAAGGCCACCCATGACTCTTTGTAACGACCTTAACCTAAAATCTCATGACGAGACCTTTCATGACTTTGAGACGAAAGTTTCGGTCCGTAAAGATGATCCACCTAAGGGACGCCCTTGTGCTTTTTCCCTCTGGTGTTATTCATGATACCCTTAAGGAAACCACCTTTTGGGAGGGTAGATTAACTGTATGTCAAAATTAAGGAGCCTACCTTATAAAGGTACCTGTCACAAAAACCTATCACAAAATCCTGTCACTCAACCGTACACGTAAGGGTTCATACATTTCATATATTCGTCATACATTTCATATATTCATCACCCGTTTCTTTATCTTATTCACAGGGTACAAAAAATAATGATATAATCAAGATCTCAGTGACTGTCTTTAAAATGGATACCAAAGGAAACAAGTTGTCTACGTCAATGCACCAAACATGTCTGAAATCAAAGCCACAAAAGGGAAATAATATGCTGAATACTTTCTCAAGATTTGTCGAGCAATTAGTTGATGGTTTCTCAAGCTCTGTTCCACAAGCGTGCCTAAAAGACTTATTTACCTTGGTTAAATTTCATGCAAACAATTTTTGGTTTAAGATTATAATATTTTTCAATATCTGAGTTACTTTACCTTCAATGAAGGCATTTTGTTTTCATATCTCGTTTGTGTACCTATTTTTAAGCTGGTCACCGAATAAAAAATTAGCAAAAGATAAATATATACCCGGGTGAATAAGATATTTAAACCCCTTTCATATTCATACATATTCATTCGCACGCGTGCATTCACGAAAACCTACATATCATATCGAAACTCATTTTTCCAAAAAAAAAATCTCTCCAGTTGAACCATTGGTAGAAGAAGATCGCCACCACCTTGGCCTCCATATGAAACCAGGGCATACCAAAAAAAGAAATGGAGCAAATCGAGGAAAATCAGGATGCATTCAAAGAAGATCACGACCAAGTAAAGGGTGATGTAAGTTTAATGAAAGGAGATTTGAGTCAAGTTCTCCTAGCCCTAAAGAACATCATTGACAGGCAGGACCTGATTCCCAGGGTAGCTTTTGAAGAAGTAGCCCAAACTATTTATGCATCAAGCGGTCACCAACTAAGAAAAGAGCCAGAAGAAGGACTCCAAAAGTCTGTCATGGCCCAACAAGAGACTAGAGAAGCTGAAAATAAAGGGTTTGTTCCACCGCCATCAAAAGCAGGGGCATCACATACCCTACAGATTCCAATCAACAATGCAGACAACTACTTGGACCTGTAATACGAAGACCATGACCCAGAGGATTCCAACCAGGAACCCTTAAAGACGATTGGTAATCATGTTGTTGATAATCCATTGACGATAAATCAGTACAAAGCTCTAGAAGAAAGATTGAAAGTTGTAGAGGGTTTCGATGCCTTCGAAGTAGATGCTCTCGAGATGGGCTTAGTCCCTTATGTGGTAATTTCTATGAAGTTCAAAGTTCCTAAATTTAAAAAATACAAGGGGCCCACTTGTCCAAGAAATCATCTGCGAATGTATTGCAGGAAGATGCATGCCTGTGCCCATGATCAGAAGCTGATGATTCACTATTTTCAAGAAAGCCTGAGTGGGGTATCTTTTTACTAGTATATGAAATTGGAGCAAACACATATTTGAACCTGGGCAGATCTTGCTAATTCTTTCTTAAAGCATTACAAATATAACCTGGATAAGGCGCCTACCCGCATGCAACTCTAGAATCTGTCTTAGAAAAAAGAAGAGTCCTTTTAAGAGTATGCTCAGTGATGGAGAGATATGGCATCCCATGTGTAACCTCTGCTACAGGAAAAGTAGTTAGTAGACATGTTCATGGGAACTTTATAAGGGTTGTATTATGAGAAGATGGTTGGAAACATCTCTTCAGGGTTCTCAGATCTAGTGACTATTGGAGAAAGAATCGAGATTGTAATAAAAAGTGGGAAGATACCAGGGGGACCATCAAATACTCCCTATAATTCAAAAAGGCCTGCTTCAAACTTTCCAAAAAGAAAGGAGGGAGAGATTAATGTTGTAGTCTCACAACCAAAGGCACAATAACCATTGATGATCCCGTAAGGACAAAAGTAAGGAAGAAGGCCACAAAGAAATTTTGATCCACTTCCGATGCCACCCAGTCAGTTATTACAACAGCTGGTTAAGGCATCCTTGGTGGAAATCAGGCCTCTAGCTCCTCCAGTCGCGCCACTCTTACGAAGGTACAATGCTGATTCCAGATGTGAATACCATGCTAACTCTCCGGGGCACACCATAGAGCAATGTTGGGCATTCAAGCATAAAGTTCACAATTGGCTAGAATCTCAAGACATCACTTTCGAGAAGCCCAACATCAAATCAAACCCTATGCCTCCACACAGTTGAGTGACAATAAATGAAATCGAAGTAGTCACTGACTCTGGGGCAAGCAGACGAGCAAAACCCCCGATAAACTTGCTGAAAGAATATCTGTTGGGATATGGATTCCTTCTAGAACATAATGAAGCTTTCGAGAGAACGCTACAAAAGCTAGTGGACCAGAGGATAATCCAATTCAGACCATACCTTGAAGAAAAATATGTAGCTACCCTAAAGGGTAAATCACGGTTTCCTCCAATCCAAGAGACCTTTGTCAATAAGGGAACAGAGCATGGTGGACATGTGGCGATGATATCCAACAAAGTCAATACTAAAAAGGAAACTGACTTCATCCGAGAATACGCCCAAGGAGAAGAACTCAAAAGATGGACTACCATGGAGATTCCCGAGATCTTTTTCTTCCCTAAGTAATTTTCTTTGTTTTAAAAAGAACCTATGTCAAGCCCGGGGCATAGGGGTTGCTTGTAAGGGTTCCCCCCATTTTGTTTCAGACAATATTTATAATTAATAAAAAGTTATATTTTTTTTCAATTAAGATCCTTATATTTCTCTTGCATTTATCTCTCAAATTTAAAAATGGCAATACTTTCTCTGCATATGAATTTTCAAAAGTTCATATACTAAAATCTGCACCAAGACATGATAACTGTGTAAATCCATGCCCAAAACCACTGATAATGTTATTGCTGCGACTCGATATAATTTTGATGCTCTTATCAACCAAGCCGAAGAGGAAGATGATGAAGATCTTGAACTTCCTGAAGAAATGGCAAGAGAAATAGAGCGAAAGGCTGACAACGTACAACCATATCAAGAGGCTATCGAGATCATTAATCTAGGCACAGAGGAAGATCCGGAAAAAATCAAGCTAGGGGAAATGTTATAGCAGAGCGTTAAAGAAAGGATGATCAAGTTATTACCTAGCTCACCAACCACTGCCAGAATTTCAACCTATAAAGTTCGACTTTCCAGACGAAGATGTCATGATTATGGGTAACTATGAAATAACAGGACCTAACAAGGGACCCAAGCTAGGGGCACTTTAGACACTCACATTCGACGAGGCTTTAAACGCACTAGGGCATGGTATAGGGGCAGTTTTGACCTCTCCAAAGAATTATCACAGGCCCTATACTGCAAGATTGTGTTTTGACTACACCAAGTACAAAGCCTGTTTACTAGGACTGGAAGCTGCCATTGATCTGAGAATAAAGCATCTCGAAGTATTTGGGGACTCTGCATTAGTCATATACTAAGTCAACAGCGAATAGAATACTAAAACATCCAAAACTGATTCCATATCGGGATCATGTTTTGAAAACTGACTGCGGAATCCACAAAGATCACTTCCAGTCACATCCCACGAGAAGAAAATTAAATGTTAGACGCTCTGGCAACCATATCAGCTATGTTTAAATTAACTTGGTCAAACCAAGAACCACGCATCACAATCAAGATCCCGCACATTGTCTTGCTATCAGAGAAAGACCGGATGACAAACCTTGGTTTTAGAACATCAAGAAATACCTGGAAAAACAAGGATATCCAGAAGATGCTTATATCATTGACAAACAAACTCTACGGAAATTAGCCTCGAAATTCTTTATGAGCAACGGTGTACTGCACAAAAGTAACTACAACATGGTCTGGTACTCAAGAAGATTCTGCTACCTCACCTCGATTCACATGGAAAATGGACACCCAACTACGAAGGTCCATACATAGTGAAAACAACATTCTCTGATAGTGGTCTCATTCTCACAACAATGGATGGGGAAGAACTACCACATCCGGCAAACTCAGACGCAGTAAAAAAACACTATGTATAAGAAGCTCGCTAAGCTCGAACCCTAAACGGGTGACTTAGGCAAAAAGGAGAATCCCGGTGGATCGAAAACCCTAAAGGGCGATCCAGGAAAAAATTAGGGGCATATAAACAAAAAATTATCCCGGTGGATTGAAACCCCGAAAGGGAAATCCAGGCAAAAATTAGGGATTTCATACAAAGAAATAAAGAACAAAAAACTGTGATCTAAGAACTACGACTACGAACCACAGAGGGAGAGATGGATTTGAATCATACAAATCAGAAGCAAAGGAGATAGGATCCATTAAAAGGACATTGGGGAAACAACAGTAACAATTATCATTTTCATTGCCATTTACAGTTTTTGAAACTTTCTTTAATTACCTCTTCCAAGGAATTGCATCTTGTACTTTCGCCTACGCAAATGCATATTAATAAAACATTCACTTTTTCTTTTCACCTTTCAAATTGTGTTTTTTATTTTCTCAGACTTGTTTACAAAATACTATAATTATTGCTTGTATATATTGTCTTAAAATCATTTCGGGGAATTAACAAATAAAATTATTTGACAAAAACATCAAAAAGAATTTTTGTCAGAAAAACATAAAAAAGAAAATCCACGTCTATATCCATACACATGTTTACTCCTACATCTACGCCCGCAATAAAAAGTCTATACACATGTCTACTCCTACGTCTACACCAACAACACAAAGTTTGCATCCAATACATATGTCTACACCTACGCCTGCACTTACAGCATATAAATCTACACATACGTTCACGTCTACACCTACGCCTGCACTTACAACACACAAATCTACACATACGTCTACGTCTACACCAGTTCTTACAATACATAAAATCAATCAAAAACTTGCTAGCACTTTCCACCGCATTCAAATCAAATTCAAATATGCCACAAAATGCAACATACAACACCAGGGAATTGGTAATTCAAAACCAATGGTTTAAAGGAGAGAATGCTAGAAATAGTCTTCCTAACATTTCAAGGCATACACGCATTTTACACACATTTCATACATACATTTTGCATATCCAAAGCATACATACACTATACATTTTTGCATACGCAGGGTTCCATACCAATGTCAAACATGATACATACACAGACATTCAATACACATATACTCAAGGTTCCATATCATACAACAAATAAGTAGTCTCACCCTTGATTTAGCCATCTAAGGGTCATTCATTAAAACACACTTCTTCTACCAATTTAACTCACTGCCTAAGACGTCGTGCAACAGTGCAGTTCCTTGTTCAGTAATATAGATTATTTCCTAAGACGTCGTGCAGCAATGTGCTTCTTTATTCCGCAACCCAGACATTGCCTAAGACGACATGCAGCAACGTTTGGAAACAAAACCTAGTCCATTACCTAAGACCTTGGTCAATAATGCAACATAATCCATTGTCTAAGACATCGTGCAACTGTGCGGTTCCTTGTTCGGTAATATAGACCATTTCCTAAGACGTCGTGCAACAATGTGCTTCTTTATTCCGCAACACAGACCATCGCCTAAGACGACATGCAGCAATGTTCTAAAACCAAAGTTTAGCCTATTTCCTAAGACGACATGCAGCAATTCGTGAGCTTAACCCACTGCCTAAGACATCGTGCAGCAGTGCGGTTCCTTGTCCCGTAATAAAGACCATTGCCTAAGACATCGTGCAACAATGTGTTTCTTTATTCTACAACTCCGACCAACGCCTAAGACGACATGCAACGATGCACGAATGAAACCAAAATATAGCCTATCGCCTGAGACGTCATGCAGCGATTCACGAGCATAACCCATTTCCTCAGTCTTCAAGCAGCCATGCATCATCAATTATTATTTTATTCATCCTCCAAATGGGTGAATCATCAAAACTAAACCAAGACATAAAAAATTGCGCTCTCAAGCTCAAGACCATTTTCCTCGTCATCAAACCCTGGTAAGTGATATATCATCAGCTTCGCCTACCTCGATGATTTTGTTTTTAAGATAAAAATAGAAGAATTGTTTAAATAAAGATGGTACAACAGTATCTTATGGCCCATCTTTATCCAAGATTAGGGGGTGTATTTTAATTCAGGAAAGTGGGGCTTTCTAAATCAGAAAGACTCATGAACCCATTTGCGGATCATGTTGGCCAATGTCCCATGCGATTCAAAAACAAAAAATTATTTCAAAAAGAATAATAACTATTAAGTCCTTAATTATTTATGACAACTTAAGTTTAAGTCGTTATTAGTTGAAATTAAATTAAAGTCATTTAGAGATTATGGTTGTTACTAAAGAAAGGGGGTGGGAAATTTCATTTAAAGCCCATTAAAGTTCTTTTAAATTATCCCATTTCCATTTCTGTTTTTACACAGCAAGGAGAGGTTGAAATTACAATTTAAAACCCATTAGAATTTGGACCATTTTGGGTAATTACATAGCAAGGAGGGGGTATAGTTATAAAGTCTAGGCCTATTGATTTTAGCCAAACCTATCTGGTGTTGTTATTACTATTTTATCTCAAGACAAGAAAACATTGGTAATGCCTTGATTAGTTAATGTAACAGGCCCATTAAGTAACTTCTAAAGCCAACCCGTTTGGCATTTGTGAACAAAATGATTAGCTGATTCTTATTGTCATTGTCATTATGATTCTGTTTTATTAATTAATTTATTATTTAATAAGATGTTTTATGGTGTATGTTGTACCCCAAAATTTTCCCTCTCATTTCATCAACATTTTCTCATCCCCAGACCCTTGGAGCTCAAGATCAAGTTAGGGTTTGCTCTGCTTAAGACTCCTCCTTGCACTGTTGACCCAAATTAGGGTTTGAGTTTGCACAAAGATGTTTTGACCTAAAGTGTACAAAATGACTTTCATGCTTTATGTTGGACTCACAAGTTTATCCATACCAAGTTTCAAGCCTTGATTCCAATCTTTGCCCAGTCAATTGGACAGTTGACCTAGAAATCAACTGTATTGGGGAAAAAGTCAACTATGGCCAATTGACAGTCCAACCTCATGATTTTTGACCCACATCAACATTATGAACTCATATGGACCATTTGATCAAGTTTGGATCACAATTCCACAAGAAATTTGATCAGATCACTAAAAGGGCAAAATGGTCATTTTTAGGGTTTTGACTGCACAAAGGCAATTTTTGACTGTTTGACCTGTCCAATGGCAAATCAAGCTCACATATGGACTCAAGGACCCAATGACATGGTCTTGACACATTCAACAAGTTCAAAAGATCCCAAATGCACAAGATTGACAGATGAATTTTCCAGTCAACTGATCAAAATTTGACTGTATACTGAAAAGTCAAACTTTGACTTTTTGGTCAAAATCAAGTGCCAAGATTCATTTTTCATCAAAACATGTCAAATTATGAAACTTGTTCATCAAGAAATCAAATATTACAAATTAGGGTTTGAAATGAAGAAATTTCATAACTTAGAAATTTTCTAAGTTATGAAATTTCCTAATTTTTTCCTAACTTTGTCCCATTTTTTTCATCAAGATGTATTTGGATTCAAACAAAACTCAAAACATGAAAGTTATAGTCCATTGCAAAATCTACAACTTTGATTCACAAAGTTTCCTCAAAAGAGACTTGTAGCTCAAGTTATGATTTTTGGAATAGGGGTGCAAAACATTCTTAACTTAGAAATTTTGTGACCTATTTTAGGCAGGATTTTTGCCCAACTTCATGGCCACTTTTCACATGCTTCCACTTGGAATTTCAATTTGCATTACAAAGATGGATTGTAGTACACATTCCAAGATTTCCAAATTGTCAAAGAACTTCTCAAACACCCTTGTAGTTAGGGAGAATCGAATTTGTAAAGATGGGCAAAAGTCACTTTGTTCATAAGCCAATTACATGTACATAACATTGGTATTTTGAACTCAGCATGATCCAAGCTAGATTACAGGCCTCTAATCCCATTCTCACTCAATAATTTAATGCATATCCTTTGTGTTCATGTCTTGTTTTGTGTATTTAACCATTACATACAAGATTAAGCCATATTTGGAAAAAGCATTTTAGCCATTTTTGAAAAGAGACACTTCATGTCAAAACACAAATCAAAGAAGTACAAAGCAGATCTTTTGGGCACAAGATTATGGACTAATCCCACTGATCAAGGAGAGAAAAGGCAGCATGCTTGAGGGGCCTGTGGTAGCCTATAGTCAAGTTTGACAAACTTTGCTTAAATAAGAAGAAACTTTGCAAAACTAACACAAGATTCACTTCCTGCAAGAAACAGCCTAAACAAACTTTGGAAACACTTTTCACTTGATCCAACTAACCTAAAACACGAATCAACCAAGTTTCAAACCTTCTCATTCATCAAAACACAGTTTTGTGGCAAAACAGGGTACCTGCTGCATTTTGATTTGGTCAGCTCAATCCATTCGTGCGCCTTGGCCAAAACCACTTCATACACACTCCATAACATCCATACAAACTATCCCAAGCCTTGGAAACAGACTGTAACAGCCATAGCCAAGTGTGCCATTTTCATTTTTCATCTGTGCAGGTTGACTTCTATAGCTCGATTCAGTAAGATTCAAAGCAAGCCAAGCATAGAGGAAGTATCCTTGGACCTCAGGCAAGCTGTGCAAATCCTCAAATTCCATTGAAAGCACCTCCATTGTCGTGCACGACTCAAGCTGAACAGGTAAAAGTTTGAACCTCTATCTCTCAATCCAGGCATATCTAGGCTTAGGTTTGTGAAGAAATTATGTCCTACTCATGGCCCTGAAGCTACCCATATCATTACTTTTCATTTATGTTGTGTGTGCTGAGAGAATTTTGAAGCTGAACATTTGAAAAAAGCTAGGTCAGGAATTGGGGGAGGAGAAATTCTCTCTCATTTCTGAGAGTTAGAACAACTTCTTTATATGTTTAGAATCGTGACATGATGCTCTATAACATTGATGTTGTAAGTTTTTGTTGAAAGTCAAAGAATCAGGATATGTGCTTGACAAGAGAAAACACGCGTTTTGTGTTTGAAAATGGCTGGAGGTTGAAGACAAGCCTCCTTGGGCTGGGCCTGAGATTATTTTCTGTTTGCACCTTCATTTTTCACATACACCCCCTTGGCCCATTGTGTGTTATTTTTATCATTTTTGATTTTTTCTTTTTGATTCTGACTTGTTATTTTTTGTCAAAATATAAAAAACATTAAAAATATTTTTTCACCTTTTTTTGTATTTATTAGGCATTTATTTATTTTATTTGATATATGTATGTAAATAAATATATATATACTTTTTATTTAAACCCTAGAAAATAATACCAAATATTCTTTTTTAGTCCTTATTTTTTATTTACCTTTTTTGAAAACATTTGCTTAAAATACACTTTTTTTGTAAATAATAAATATTTTATTTTTTGTATATATTTAGTATAGTTAATATATAATATAAATACTTATATATTTATTAGAATATTTAGGATAAAAAATATAAAAATAATACATTTTTTCTTTTATTAATATTTGACCTCAAAAATTACTTTTTTATAAATATACTTCTCTTTTATTTATTTTTGTGTATAATTAATAAATATTGTATATAATAAATAATAAATGCTTTTTATTTAGAAAATTAGGGTTTTGCCCTAAAATGTGAAAATGTCCAAAATTAACTTTTATTATTTTTATTTATATGTCACATGAAAAATACTTTTACATACACATAAAAACATTTTTGTGCATAATACATTTTACATTTTTTATTTGTATTTATTCAATTATTTGTATTATTTAAAATAACTTGTATATTCAATTTGGATGTAATAGTTTAGATTTAAATTTCTTGCTAAATATCCCCCATTTGAACATTTGTACCCCCCATCCCATAATTATGTTGTAATAATTTAGGACTTTAAATTCCGCATTTTAAAGCTTTCTAATTATACCATGATAGACTTAGGGTTTTGTATGCAAATCAAAAATAACAAATAGCTTGACCTAACTAGGGTTACTCCACTTGTTGCCTTCAATAATGGGCCATGTTGCATGTTAGGTGTTCTTTGGCAAAACAAAACAATTCAAATGATCATAGTCCCTCGATGACGCTTTCGAAAGTTGCCTAAAAATGGTCAAGTCCCTTAAAGGAAATTGCCAAAGACACTTGGCACTATTGCATTCATGGTCTAAACGATGACCCGTGTCCGTCCCGTTAACATCCTAACACAAGATTGTCCACCAAATACAATGGTGGAACAAAATTGTTAAAAGGGCTAAAACATAGGAAAGATCTTTGAGAAATTTAGGGTAGATAGCTCTTGGTTACTTGACCAATCTTGCAAAACAATCCTTTGCATTTTTCAAAACACACATCACAACACACTTTTAAAACAACTTTCAAAAACATTGAAAACTTTTCAAAAGACAAAAACACCTTTGTATACATTCAAACATGGATCATTACAAAGGTTGCCACCACAATGGCCTCTTTTCAAAACATTTTCAAACCCACACACAAAGCACCATTTCAAACAATTGAAAATCAAGGCAAGTGATCTAAAACAAGTAACTAAGAGCCCATGGATAACCATGGATAGAAAGGGTGCTAATACCTTCCCTTTCTATAATCTACTCCCCGAACCCAAGAAAACATCTCAAAGGTTTTTGCTGTGCTTTTTAACCTTTCCTTAGGATAAAATAAAAAGTCGATGGCGACTCTTGCTCAACCGAAACATTTGCGAAAACAAACGCAAAAACTCAAGTCAGTTCTCCCACCGTATCACAGAACTGGCAACTCTGCTGGGGAGGATTTTAAAAGTGGAGTAACCTTAGGGCTTAGATCACCCTCTTGCATGACTAATTGTTTGCTTTGATTGCTTTATATCTTGGTTCCTTTGTTTGGGCTTGAAATCCTACACCCGGATTTGGGGAAACATTCATAGATAGCAATACGTTGTGGAAACTGTGCGGGGTATACCGACACGGTTGAATTAATAGCTATATTAGTGCGACATATTTGTGAGTACCGGTAACCCTTGAGTTCAATCAAGAAGAGTACGGGGCCGCTGAGTGATGTCACTAAGCACTAATGACCTAGAACCTTACTTGACCATCTTGGCCTTTTATTAGGGGTAGTGAGATGACCGGCTTTGGTGCAGTCCGAAGTTGTTAGATACTCGATACTACACTCATTGAGGGTTGTTTTCTTGGAATATTTTGGTCGCTAGTTAAGTGGATAAACCAAAACAATGAACATGGAAAACAATCCAATGATATTGAGCTCCTTAGAACCCGGTTACTATTTATAGGACAGGTTTTTAAGCCAACTACACTCAAGAGGGTACTTACCTATGAAACCTCATGCAAGCCTGAAACTAGGGTTTTGTGTGAATTGCTTGTACATATGTTTGTGCATACATCATGAACATCATAGAGCATCATATGCATCCACTAACCATTTCAAGGGTTTGGATCTTCATCTTTGTTCTTATTTTGTAGGTCATGGAAATTCTTCGCAGGAAAACTATCCAAGTCAACCTTGTGAGAATCCCTCCTCAACTCAAGGAGCTTACATCCATAATTCCGGAAAGCTCTCCCTTCGGTGAAAGACATGGTAGACTGCTCAGCCTAGTCAACACCAGCATTGAAGAGGACATGGTAAAGGTGTTGTTCCAGTTCTTTGACCCCCTTCACCATTGTTTCACATTTCCCGACTATCAATTGGTGCCCACTTTGGAGGAATTTTCTCAACTCTTGAGAATTCCTATTCTTAATCAACTACCCTACAACGGTACGGAAAAAGAACCAAAGCCTGAAGATGTTGCTCAAGCCCTACACTTGCAACCATCTGACATCAAGGGGCATTGGGAAACTAGAAGTGGTGTCAAAGGCTTCTTGGCAAATTCTTGTTTGAGAAGGCACAAGAGTGTTGGAATTCATTGGATCTACAAGCCTTTGAAGAAATTGTGGCACTCCTCATTTATGGGTTGGTCCTGTTCCCAAATCCTGACCAGCTTGTAGATGTCAACGCCGTCAAGATCTTCTTATCCAGGAATCTAATACCAACATTACTTGGGGACATCCTCCACTCATTTTACACACGAACAATGAGAAAGAGGGGTGTTCTCATGTGCTGTACTCCTCTCCTTGCAAGGTGGTTTATTTCTCACCTTCCACAATCTGTTTTGAAGAATGACCAAGGCTTAAGGTGGTCACAACGGTTGATGACCCTCACTCACTCTGATGTACATTGGTGTTCTCGGTCCAGAGAAAATGTAATCATCATCGATCGATGTGGAGAGTTCCCTAATGTTCCATTTCTTGGAATTAGAGGAGGCATTACCTACAACCCTTGTCTAGCTTTGAGACAATTTGGATATGCACGGAGGGATGGCCCTCATGACATGTTGATTCCTGACCTAGTTTTTGACTTCGACAATGATGCGCAAGGACTTCGCCAAAGATTCATCAGAGCTTGGAGGATGCCTAACAAGGTAGACAACAAGACACTGGGGCACAAGAACTCCATCCCTCTTGAGCCTTATCTCAAGTGGGTACGAACCCGAGCCCAGAGTCTAATGATGCCTTACCCTCATGTTCTCCCTGTGATTAAAGAGCCCGTTAAGGAAGGAGAGGTTCCCTACACCATCATATATCCTGACATGCCAACATCATGGGAGGAGATGCAGAAGAGTTGGATCCAACTCAAGGAGGAACGGAATACTTTTGAAGCCAGCTTCTACGCCAGTGAGAAGAAGGTTTTGGAGCTTACCCGCCGACTCCATGAGGAAGAGACCCTCAACATCTACATCGCACCAAAGAGGATGCGCAACGTCTTTTTACCTTGAGAAGTTTTTGTAATATTTGGCCCATGGGGCATTTATGTACTGACAAAATTTCTTCTTATTAATATGACGTGTGTTCTTTTTGTTTGTAACAATTTTGAATTTTCTAAATCCTTGAATGCATTGCATAAATAAGCATACCATTCATAATGCGCATAAGCAGGTCTCCACACCAGGTATCCTTATCTTTCTGTTGTTTATTTCAGTAAGATGGATCTCGAACAGACGGTCAAAGACTTGCACAGTTTCAACATCTCCTGATGACCTTGGCAAAGGGTCAGGAGGATCTAAAGCCCTTCTTGGGAACAAAGAGCAAGTAAAAAAGAAGAAGAAAAGAGTAGGGGTGGCTACCCTGGGAAGAAGGTTTGAGGGTGAAGCCAGAAGAGTTCTTGAATTTCCCCCTACATCTGAAGAGGGAACCAGTAAAGGAAAAGGGGCTGCGGTACCTTCTGAATCCGAAGCTGAAGAGGAAGAGGCTGAAGAAGATGAAGACTACTCAGAGCAACAATACCCTCCCGCCGATGATAAGTACAAAAACTTGGAAGACAGGTTGGCAGCTATGGAGCTGCAGAGAGTTCCCGGCTTAGATTTCAAAGATTTGGGATTAATTGCTGGAATTGTGATCCCCCCGAAGTTTAAAGTGCCAATTTTTGCAAGATATGACGGGTTGTCTTGCCCAAAAATGCACCTAAGGTCGTATTTCCGAAGAATCCAACCTCATACTTCCGACAGAAATCTTTGGGTGCACTTCTTTCAAGATAGCCTGTCTGGCACTCAGCTAGACTGGTTTTACAAGTTGGAAAGGTCAGAGATACATAGTTGGGAGGATCTGGCAGTTGCTTTTTATCGCCAATATCAGTATAACTCTGACTTGGAGCCAACCCGTACTCAGCTACAGAGTATGGGAATGGCCTCAGGTGAGGGATTTAAGGAATACGCCCAGAAGTGGCGCGATCTAGCCGGAAGAGTGCAGCCACCTCTTTCTGATAGAGAACTTGTTGATATCTTCCTGGGGACCCTGTCTGGTCCATTCTTCAATCATCTGATCGGTAGCTCTTCCGCAGGGTTTACTGAATTAATTCTGACTGGCGAGCGGCTAGAAGCCGGTATCAAGAATGGGAAGATTCAGAAGGATGCCTCTACATCTAAAACTGTTAAGAAATCATTTCCGACGAAGAAGGAAACGGCTGTTGTGTATTCTCAGAGGGGAGCAGGAAGAAGCGAGCGCCGACCGACTGTGGGGGCCGTGATGATCCAAAATCCATCAAATGATCAGCCTCGCAATAACCAGTCCAGACCTAAACAGCAATGGGGAGAACGGCCACCACGGCAGTTCACCCGCATTAATATGACACCCGTGCAAGTTCTTCCGCATCTGTTGAAGTTGAATCTCACAAATATCAAAGAAGCGCCGAAAAATGTGAATACAACCTCACCAGCTTACAATTGCAATGCCAAATGCGCCTACCATTCTGATAGCGCCGGACATGACACAAACAATTGTTGGGCGCTAAAAAATAAAATTCAAGACTTGATAGATGCAAAAGAGGTGGAGTTCGATGCTCTAGAGAAGCCAAACGTAATATCCGCTCTGATGCCGAAGCATGGTCGAAATGTCCATGCTATTGAGGAAGATTTGTATGTTTCTGATGTCAATGACCTGATAACTCCGCTGTTAACCATCAAGTTAAATCTGTTAAAAGCTGGGATTTTCCCAGGATGCCAAGAAGATTGCTACTGTTGTTACTCTCTGCCAATCGACTTCCCATTACTGAAGAAAGGCATCCAAGGCCTGATGGACAGTCAACAAATTTTGTTTGAAAAAGTTCCTGCTATTCCAACCCCTACTGAAGATGTTTCAATTATCACCATTCACGCCAATCTTTCCAAGGTCGTCAAAAAGCCTGTTAAGATTACATCCGCTACAAAGTCTGTTCCTCTGAAAATAACTATGCCAGGGCCTGTCCCCTACAGTTTTGAAAAATAAATACCATGGGATTACGGTGGAGAAATCTACTACCATGGTATTAAACAAGTTGAAGTAACCGAAGGAAGCTCTGATGAAGAGGATGCCAGCATTGGAAACATTGTCGGCACAAGCAAGATCACCCGAAGTGGGAGAATATTTTCTCCAGAGATTTCCCCCCCAAAGGCAATCTTTGGACCCTCATCTGCTGCCAAAGTTATTCCTGCACCAATAAAACTTTCCGCCAGAACCCCGTTGATTGAAGATGTTGTTATTCCTGTTGTTGTCCCTCCTACTTCTGCTGATAAGGGGAAAGGGATCCAAGATGAGCCCGTCAGGACGAGGGCTCAACCTTTGGTCATCCCGGAAACCTCTAAGAAAGAGATGGAGGAGATCCTGAAGATAATTAAAAAGAGTGATTATGACGTGGTAGAGCAACTGGGGAAAACCCCCTCAAAGATCTCCATGTTAGCATTACTGCTTTGTTCTGAGGCGCACGCCAAAGCATTGATAAAGTTCCTGAAGACAGCCCATGTGCCCCAGGAAACCTCTGCCGACCAATTCCAAGACTGTGTAGCCAGTCTTACAGCAGATAACGGTTTAGGTTTCTCTGATGTTGACCTAACCTCAAAAGGAAGAAAACACAACGACACATTACATGTGTCAGTAGAATACCAAGGAACTACTCTGGCTCATGTTCTGGTCGACACTGGCTCTTCTTTGAACGTGCTGCCTAAGAAGGCTCTCGACCTTTTGGACTGTGAAGGCTTGGAGTTAAGGCCAAGTAATATCATTTTAAGGGCATTTGACGGGTCAAAGAGAATGGTACACGGGGAGGTAGACATTCCCATTAAGGTTGGTACAGAGGTGTTCCCCTCAACTTTCTATGTGATGGACATCCGTCCGTCATACTCTTGCTTATTGGGGAGACCATGGATACACAATGCCGGGGCAGTCACCTCTTCCCTACATCAAATGTTGAAATACCCTGTCAAAGGAAAGATCATAACCGTGCACAGTGAAGAGGAATATATGATCAACCACCTGAACTCCTTCCGGTATGTAGAGGTAGAGGATGAATTCATTGAGACACCATTCCAGCACTTTGAGGAGGTCTCTCCTGAGGTGGCAGTTGCAAAAGCGGTAGCTGAGGTACCAAAGCAGATGGCCAGGATGGCATCTCTAAAAGATGCGAAGGCTGTGATGAAGGAAGGAAAGATCTCAACATGGGGGCAGTTGCCGGATATTCCCCACAAAACAGACAAGTTTGGTTTAGGATTCACTGCTGCGGGGAAGAAAGCTATGCGCCGCTCAAAGGTTGAAAGAACACCCATCAAGATCTCTCCTTATGGGATCAATGCTTTGTAAGGTGAAGACGAAGAGGCCAACATAGAAGATTGGATCTACCCAACCATCGAAGGGGGACTACGCAACTGGGAGGCAAAGGACTTTGTCCCCATTACTTTTATTAATCAGTAATTATCTGTCAAACATTTCCTGTGGTCTGTAATAATTACTTTTGAACAATCCGTACACTACTTTTCCACCTCATGCCTTGCCCGGGGCATGTAGGTCCATTTATAAGGGTTTTTGATTATCTTCATATCCATATGCCATGTTTAATGATTCATTGGACGTTTTTCATTGATAAACTGCTGTGTTCATTTTCTTTCCTTTTGCATTTTTTGTTTAAGGATGGATATCCCTTACACACACCCACACTCACAAATGCAGGTACCCATCCACTCTGGATTCTATGGGTGACTATTCTGCTATGTCCTTCAATAACTCTGAAGATCTGGTCAATCAGGCTGAGTATGAAGATGACGAAGGTTGTGAAGTACCAGGAGAGCTAGCCAGACTTCTACAGCAAGAGGAAAGGGCCATCTTGCCTCACGAAGAGTTGTTGGAAACTGTCAACTTAGGAACAGAGGAAGACCGGAAGGAAGTACAAGTGGGTGCCAATCTGGAACCAAGTGTCAAGGAGCGCCTGATACAGCTGTTAAATGAATATGTTGAAATCTTCGCCTGGTCTTATGAAGACATGCCGGGTTTAGACACAGACATCGTGGTTCACCGTCTCCCTAAAAGAGAGGATTGTCCACCGATCAAGCAAAAAGTCCACTGAATGAGGCCTGACATGTCTGAGAAGATCAAAGCAGAAGTGATGAAGCAATTCAACGCTGGCTTTCTGGATGTTACATCCTATCCATAATGGGTTGCTAACATCGTGCCAGTTCCTAAAAAAGATGGCAAGGTCAGAATGTGTGTGGACTACCGGGATTTGAATAGGACCAGCCCCAAAGATGATTTTACGCTACCGCACATTGACATTTTGATCGACAACACAGCTCAGCACAAGGTGTTTTCCTTCATGGATGGATTCTCGAGCTACAATCAAATTAAAATGGCCCCCGAGGACATGGAAAAAACAACCTTTGTTACACAATGGGGTACTTTCTGTTACAAGGTGATGTCGTTCGGACTGAAGAACGCAGGGGCAACTTATCAACGCGCCATGGTAGCTTTATTTCATGATATGATACACCATGATGATCGAAGTTTACGTAGACGATATGATAGCTCGGTCACAAACAGAGGAGGAACACCTTGGACATCTAGAAAAGCTGTTTTCCAGGTTGAAAGAGTACAAACTCAGGCTGAATCCAAGTAAGTGTACTTTTGGAGTTAGGTCTGGTAAACTTCTAGGGTTTATTGTCAGCAACAAAGGCATTGAGGTCGATCCAGCAAAAGTGAAAGCAATACAAGAGATGCCTTCTCCCCGTAATTAAAAGGAGGTTAGAGGGTTCTTGGGGCGCTTAAACTATATTGCCAGATTCATCTCTCATCTGACTTCTACCTGTGAGCCAATTTTAAAATTATTAAAGAAAGACCAGGTAGTCGAATGGAACGACGATTGCCAAGCTTCTTGTGATAAAATCAAGGAGTATTTGCTAGAACCTCCTATTCTGATGCCACCCATCGAAGGAAGACCATTGATCATGTATCTGACCGTGTTGGATAACTCAATGGGGTGTGTTTTGGGCCAGCATGACGAGTCTGGTCGAAAAGAGCATTCTATTTATTACCTTAGCAAAAAGTTTACCGACTGTGAGACTCGCTACTCACTGCTAGAGAAAACTTGTTATGCTTTGGTATGGGCTGCTCGTCGACTAAGACAATATATGCTGACTCATACCACCTTGCTGATTTCCAAAATGGATCCTATCAAGTATATCTTCGAGAAGCCTGCTTTATCTGGAAGAATAGCTAGATGGCAAATGATCCTAACTGAGTATGACATCCAGTACACCACTCAAAAAGCTATAAAAGGGAGTGTACTAGCTCATCAAGCTATCGAAGATTATCAATCCATGAGATTTGACTTCCCAGACGAGGACATCATGAATTTGGACAACATTGAAGGTAACGGACCGTATGACGGACCTGAAAAGGGATCCCGATGGACCCTGTACTTTGATGGTGCTTCAAATGCACTTGGAAACGGTATCGGTGCGGTACTCATTTCCCCGGAAGGTTGTCACACACCTTTCACGGCCCGACTTTGCTTCAGCTGCACAAACAACATGGCTGAATATGAAGCTTGCATCTTTGGTCTCAAGGCTGCTATAGACTTGGGGATCAAATCTTTGATCGTATTAGGGGACTCAGCTTTGGTTATCAGTCAAATCAAAAAAGAGTGGGATACCAAACATCCTAATCTTATCCCATACAAAGAACATGTACTAACATTGTTGCCTCATTTCGAGCAAATTACCTTCGAGCATTTCCCGCGAGAAGAGAATCAGCTAGCAGATGCTCTGGCAACAATGTCTTCCATGTTTAAACTCAACTTGGATAACGAGGCTCCCCAAATCACCATCGAGCGAATGGATGAACCTGCGCATTGTCACGAGATTAATACCGAAGAAGTAGTGGAACAACCCTGGTTTCATGAAATCAAAAGGTATCTCCAGACCAGAGAATATCCCGAAGGAGCTTCCGTAAATGACAAGAAGTTCCTAAGGAAATTTGCTGCCAAGTTCTTCCTGAGCAATGGCATCCTCTATAAGCGCAACCATGATTGTGTTTTACTCCGATGTGTAGACAAAGCTGAAGTAGAGTTAATCATGACCGAGATGCACAGCGGTACATTTGGCACCCATTTGAGCGGGCATACAATGGCTAAGAAGATCCTAAGGGCAGGCTATTATTGGTCTACCATGGAAGCAGATTGCCATCAGCATTCCCGTACCTGCCACAAATGTCAAGTCTACGCTGACAAGATTCATATTCCTCCGGTTCCTCTCAACATGCTGACAGCTCCTTGGCCATTTGCAATGTGGGGCATTGACATGATTGGAGAGATCAAGCCCACGGCATCCAACGGACATCGCTTCATCCTGGTTGCCATTGACTACTTCACCAAGTGGGTCGAAGCAGCTTCCTTCGCCTCTGTTACTAAAAATGTGGTTGCCCGCATCATCAAGCAAAACCTCATATGCCGGTATGGTATTCTGGATAGGATCATCACGGACAACGGTACGAATCTGAATAATACTATGATTACCGCATTGTGAAAACAGTTCAAGATTTATCATCACAATTCATCTCCCTATCGGCCGAAGATGAACGGTGCTGTTGAAGCTGCGAACAAAAACATTAAGAAGATCATTCAGAAAATGACAGTCACTTATAAGGACTGGCATGAGATGTTACCGTTTGCTCTGCATGGATACCGTACGACGGCACGTACTTCAACCGGGGCAACCCCATTTTCTTTGGTATATGGCATGGAAGCTGTCCTTCCCATGGAAGTTCAGATTCCTTCTCTAAGGATTATGAAGGACGCAGGTTTGAATGAAGATGATTGGATTCAGACCCGACTTGATCAACTCCATTTGATCGACGAGAAGCGACTCGCTGCTGTCTGCCATGGTCAAACGTATCAAAAACGGATGATCAAGGCTTTCAACAAGAAAGTCAGACGTCAAGTATATCAAGTCGGAGATCTCGTAATCAAGCGGATTATCTTACCGCAAAGTGATCCCAGGGGCAAATGGACTCCTACATACGAAGGACCATTTGTGATCAAAAGCATATTTTCTGGTGGTGCAATGATTCTGATCACCATGGACGGCGACGATTTTCCACACCCTGCAAACGCAGACATAGTCAAAAGATACTACACATAAAATAACCCGACAAGTCGAAAACCCGAAAGGGCGGCTTGGGCAAAAATGGGCATCCCGGTGAACCGAAAACCCGAAAGGGCGGTTCAGGCAAAAATTAGGGATAAAACAAAAAAAAAAATTGTACACCCGGCAAGTCGAAAACCCGAAAGGACGGCTTGGGCAAAAGGGGTTTCCCGGTGGATCGAAAACCCGAAAGGGCGATTCAGGAAAAAGTTAGGGAATTAAAGCGTATGACTATGTCTCGTCGGATCACTTTAAGGACAATATCTTCATCAACCAGCTCCAAGCTTCTAATCAATCCAGTCATCGGCAGACGAAGCATTGAATGGACAGATATTCAGAGTTGTGAAGGTTATAGCGGAATGGAATCCCATGGAATTGTTTCACATAGCCATCCTTCTTTTGTGTAAATTTTTCAATATTTACGACGACATCCTCTTACTAGGATGACTGTCTCCTTTGTACAAATATACTCATATAAAGTTAATACAAATACTTTTCCAAATACAGAAATTTGCGTTGTCTTCCTTTTCTCTTTTCTTTTGCACTTATGTTTTATTTGAGAAACGTCCAATGTTTTGTTAAATAGGCATATGCATTTGAACATAATCATTTCCTTATGAATCAAGAAAGATGATTACTGATAGGTTGAAGGTGCAGATAGATATCTTGATGCCCTTTCAGAGGAAATCCCAAGCAGATTTGAAATCCAAATTCCTCAGTCAGAACTTAATTCCCTAAGCAGAGTTAGACTTCAGGATCCTCATCAGAGAAAGCTTTCCCAACACTGATTTCCCCAGCCAGGGAACCTTCTAGAACTCAATTCCCCTCAGAATTAAAATTCAGAATCCCCAGTGGAGCCTTAAAAATATGAAAATCCAATCCCCAGTGGAACTAAAATTTCCAACCATCAATCCCCAGCGGAACCAAACTAGTGAACCTTCTCCCCACAGAGATACTTCCCACCAAACTGAAGATTCTCAGTCATACCTCTCCAGTATGAGTCTATCAAGTTCTGAACTCCGCAATAGATATCATCAGAAATTCTCATTCCCCGCAAGTCGCCAAGGAATGCCAGTTCCCCAAACAGTGGTCCTAAGATCCCTCAACAATTGAAGATCTTGCATTTCCCCAAGCAGAGTGAAAGCTCATCCTCAGTTCCTCACAGGATAATCAGATGTTCTCCAGTGAAGATCTCCTCAAGACAAGAATCCCCAGAAGATTGGTATACAACCCAAGCTCCTAATTCTCCAGCAGTAGTCAACAAGGATGTCTCATCCTCATCAATCAAAATTCTTATCTTCCCCTGCAGCAGTCAAGGATTCACTTTCCCTGGCAGCAGTCAAAATTCTTTATCTCCGGGATTCATCTATCCTCAGCAAAGACAGTTCTTCAGCTTACATGCGCATTCATTTACATTCATATCATGAACATTGATATAACATATATTGCATCATACATATCATGCAACATAACTTTGTGTTTTAGCTAACATTTCACCCTTTTCAGGATGAGATTAAAAGGCTATCATTAACAATTATTCAGATACAGTATGGAGACACCCCAGACACGGCGGTCATTCTATTACTCATTCAGAATTTCAAGTCAGATACAGTACAGATACACCCCAGACACGGCGGTCATTCTAATACTCATTCAGACTACAGCAACCAGATACAGACTAGATACGCTCCAGACACGGCAACCATTCTATCTCTCATTCAGATTCACTTATCCACCTCAAGGTTCAATGTATTCCAAACACGGATACCATTCTGACCCTTACAACAGCAGTTTGATTCTCCCCAGTGCGTTCGCCATGGAAGTCATTCTGTCATTTATTTAGATACCAGTTACAGTTTCAGATACACTTCAAACACAGAAGTCATTCTATTACTCATACAGATCTCAATCCCAGTTACAGTTTCAGATACACTCCAGACATGGAAGTCATTCTGCTACTCATACGACTTTCAACTTCAGATACAGTCCAGATACGCTCCAGACACGGTTGCCAATTTGTCACTCATTCAGAATTTGTCCCTGGCACGCAGTTGCTCCATACAGATGTTTCTCTATTACCCAGATACAATACAGATACACTCCAGACACGACAGTCATTCTGATATTCATTCTTCAAGCGCAGTTACAGCTCAGATACGCCCCAGACACGGAGTCCATTCTTCTGCTCATACAAACTCAGTCCTTAGATGCAGTTCAAATGCATTCCAGACACGGATACCATTTTGATCCTCATTCTTCTGACCTATCACATTGCAGTTCAACAAACATTCCAGATGGCATCTTTAAGCCCATCTCCAAATGGCATCTTTAAGCCCATCTCCAAATGGCATCTCTAATCCCATTCCCGTATCCATTGTTCTGACGAGTGCAAATTTAAGGGCACTCTAGTGTCCAATCTCCTTTTACCTTCGAGACGCGAAAGGCAAGCTTGCCAATCTAACTCTTCAGGTGCAAGAAGATTGAACAGGGGCAACTGTTGTAGCCCAAAATTTTCCCTCTCATTTCATCAACATTTTCTCATCCCCAGACCCTTGGAGCTTAAGATCAAGTTAGGGTTTGCTCTGCTCAAGACTCCTCCTTGCACTGTTGACCCAAATTAGGGTTTGAGTTTGCACAAAGATGTTTTGACCTAAAGTGTCCAAAATGACTTTCATGCTTTATGTTGGACTCACAAGTTTATCCATACCAAGTTTCAAGCCTTGATTCCAATCTTTGCCCAGTCAATTGGACAGTTGACCTAGAAATCAACTGTATTGGGGAAAAAGTCAACTATGGCCAATTGACAGTCCAACCTCATGATTTTTGACCCACATCAACATTATGAACTCATATGGACCATTTGATCAAGTTTGGATCACAATTCCACAAGAAATTTGATCAGATCACTAAAAGGGCAAAATGGTCATTTTTAGGGTTTTGACTGCACAAAGGCAATTTTTGACTGTTTGACCTGTCCAATGGCAAATCAAGCTCACATATGGACTCAAGGACCCAATGACATGGTCTTGACACATTCAACAAGTTCAAAAGATCCCAAATGCACAAGATTGACAGATGAATTTTCCAGTCAACTGATCAAAATTTAACTGTATACTGAAAAGTCAAACTTTGACTTTTTGGTCAAAATCAAGTGCCAAGATTCATTTTTCATCAAAACATGTCAAATTATGAAACTTGTTCATCAAGAAATCAAAAATTACAAATTAGGGTTTGAAATGAAGAAATTTCATAACTTAGAAATTTTCTAAGTTATGAAATTTCCTAATTTTTTCCTAACTTTGTCCCATTTTTTTCATCAAGATGTATTTGGATTCAAACAAAACTCAAAACATGAAAGTTATAGTCCATTGCAAAATCTACAACTTTGATTCACAAAGTTTCCTCAAAAGAAGCTTGTAGCTCAAGTTATGATTTTTTGAATAGGGGTGCAAAACATTCTTAACTTAGAAATTTTTTGACCTATTTTAGGCAGGATTTTTGCCCAACTTCATGGCCACTTTTCACATGCTTCCACTTGGAATTTCAATTTGAATTACAAAGATGGATTGTATTACACATTCCAAGCTTTCCAAATTGTCAAAGAACTTCTCAAACACCTTTGTGGTTAGGGAGAATCGAATTTGTAAAGATGGGCAAAAGTCACTTTGTTCATAAGCCAATTACATGTACATAACATTGGTATTTTGAACTCAGCATGATCCAAGCTAGATTACAGGCATCTAATCCCATTCTCACTCAATAATTTAATGCATATCCTTTGTGTTCATGTCTTGTTTTGTGTATTTAACCATTACATACAAGATTAAGCCATATTTGGAAAAAACATTTTAGCCATTTTTGAAAAGAGACACTTTATGTCAAAACACAAATCAAAGAAGTACAAAGCAGATCTTTTGGGCACAAGATTATGGACTAATCCCACTGATCAAGGAGAGAAAAGGCAGCATGCTTGAGGGACCTGTGGTAGCCTATAATCAAGTTTGACAAACTTTGCTTAGATAAGAAGAAACTTTGCAAAACTAACACAAGATTCACTTCTTGCAAGCAACAGCCTAAACAAACTTTGCAAACACTTTTCACTTGATCCAACTAACCTAAAACACGAATCAACCAAGTTTTAAACCTTCTCATTCATCAAAACACAGTTTTGTGGCAAAACAGGGTACCTGCTGCATTTTGATTTGGTCAGCTCAATCCATTCGTGCGCCTTGGCTAAAACCACTTCATACACACTCCATAACATCCATACAAACTATCCCAAGCCTTGGAAATAGACTGTAACAGCCATAGCCAAGTGTGCCATTTTCATTTTTCATCTGTGCAGGTTGACTTCTATAGCTCGGTTCAGTAAGATTCAAAGCAAGCCAAGCATAGAGGAAGTATCCTTGGACCTCAGGCAAGCTGTGCAAATCCTCAAATTCCATTGAAAGCACCTCCATTATTGTGCGCGACTCAAGCTGAACAGGTAAAAGTTTGAACTTCTATCTCTCAATCCAGGCATATCTAGGCTTAGGTTTGTGAAGAAATTATGTCCTACTCATGGCCCTGAAGCTACCCATATCATTACTTTTCATTTATGTTGTGTGTGCTGAGAGAATTTTGAAGCTGAACATTTGAAAAAAGCTAGGTCAGGAATTGGGGGAGGAGAAATTCTCTCTCATTTCTGAGAGTTAGAACAACTTCTTTATATGTTTAGAATCGTGACATGATGCTCTATAACATTGATGTTGTAAGTTTTTGTTGAAAGTCAAAGAATCGGGATATGTGCTTGACAAGAGAAAACGCGCATTTTGTGTTTGAAAATGGTTGGAGGTTGAAGACAAGCCTCCTTGGGCTGGGCCTGAGATTGTTTTTCTGTTTGCACCTTCATTTTTCACATACACCCCCTTGGCCCATTGTGTGTTATTTTTATCATTTTTTATTTTTTCTTTTTGATTCTGACTTGTTATTTTTTGTCAAAATATAAAAAACATTAAAAATATTTTTTCACCTTTTTTTGTATTTATTAGGCATTTATTTATTTTATTTGATATATGTATGTAAATAAATATATATATATATATATACTTTTTATTTAAACCCTAGAAAATAATACCAAATATTCTTTTTTAGTCTTTATTTTTTATTTACCTTTTTTGAAAACATTTGCTTAAAATACACTTTATTTGTAAATAATAAATATTTTATTTTTTGTATATATTTAGTATAGTTAATATATAATATAAATACTTATATATTTATTAGAATATTTAGGATAAAAAATATAAAAATAATACATTTTTTCTTTTATTAATATTTGACCTTAAAAATTACTTTTTTACAAATATACTTCTCTTTTATTTATTTTTGTGTATAATTAATAAATATTGTATATAATAAATAATAAATGCTTTTTATTTAGAAAATTAGGGTTTTGCCCTAAAATGTGAAAATGTCCAAAATTAACTTTTATTATTTTTATTTATATGTCACATGAAAAATACTTTTACATACACATAAAAACATTTTTGTGCATAATACATTTTACATTTTTTATTTGTATTTATTCAATTATTGTATAATTTAAAATAACTTGTATATTCAATTTGGATGTAATAGTTTAGATTTAAATTTCTTGCTAAATATCCCCCATTTGAACATTTGTACCCCCCATCCCATAATTATGTTGTAATAATTTAGGACTTTAAATTCCGCATTTTAAAGCTTTCTAATTATACCATGATAGACTTAGGGTTTTGTATGCAAATCAAAAATAACAAATAGCTTGACCTAACTAGGGTTACTCCACTTGTTGCCTTCAATAATGGGCCATGTTGCATGTTAGGTGTTCTTTGGCAAAACAATACAATTCAAATGATCATAGTCCCTCGATGACGCTTTCGAAAGTTGCCTAAAAATGGTCAAGTCCCTTAAAGGAAATTGCCAAAGACACTTGGCACTATTGCATTCATGGTCTAAACGAAGACCCGTGCCCGTCCCGTTAACATCCTAACACAAGATTGTCCACCAAATACAATGGTGGAACAAAATTGTTAAAAGGTTTAAAACATAGGAAAGATATTTGAGAAATTTAGGGTAGATAGCTCTTGGTTACTTGACCAATCTTGCAAAACAATCCTTTCCATTTTTCAAAACACACATCACAACACACTTTTAAAACAACTTTCAAAAACATTGAAAACTTTTCAAAAGACAAAAACACCTTTGTATACATTCAAACATGGATCATTACAAAGGTTGCCACCACAATGGCCTCTTTTCAAAACATTTTCAAACCCACACACAAAGCACCATTTCAAACAATTGAAAATCAAGGCAAGTGATCTAAACCAAGTAACTAAGAGCCCATGGATAACCATGGATAGAAAGGGTGATAATACCTTCCCTTTCTATAATCTACTCCCCGAACCCAAGAAAACATCTCAAAGGTTTTTGCTGTGCTTTTTAACCTTTCCTTAGGATAAAATAAAAAGTCGATGGCGACTCTTGCTCAACCGAAACATTTGCGAAAACAAACACAAAAACTCAAGTCAGTTCTCCCACCGTATCACAGAACTGGCAACTCTACTGGGGAGGATTTTAAAAGTGGAGTAACCTTAGGGCTTAGATTACCCTCTTGCATGACTAATTGTTTGCTTTGATTGCTTTATATCTTGGTTCCTTTGTTTGGGCTTGAAATCCTACACCCGGATTTGGGGAAACATTCATAGATAGCAATACGTTGTGGAAACTGTGCGGGGTATACCGACACGGTTGAAGCAATAGCTATATTAGTGCGACATATTTGTGAGTACCGGTAACCCTTGAGTTCAATCAAGGAGAGTACGGGGTCGCTGAGTGATGTCACTAAGCACTAATGACCTAGAACCTTACTTGACCATCTTGGCCTTTTATTAGGGGTAGTGAGATGACCGGCTTTGGTGCAGTCCGAAGTTGGTAGATACTCGATACTACACTCATTGAGGGTTGTTTTCTTGGAATATTTTTGTCGCTAGTTAAGTGGCTAAACCAAAACAATGAACATGGAAAACAATCCAATGATATTGAGCTCCTTAGAACCCGGTTACTATTTATAGGACAGGTTTTTAAGCCAACTACACTCAAGAGGGTACTTACCTATGAAACCTCATGCAAGTCTGAAACTAGGGTTTTGTGTGAATTGCTTGTACATATGTTTGTGCATACATCATGAACATCATAGAGCATCATATGCATCCACTAACCATTTCAAGGGTTTGGATCTTCATCTTTGTTCTTATTTTGTAGGTCATGGAAATTCTTCGCAGGAAAACTATCCAAGTCAACCTTGTGAGAATCCTTCCTCAACTCAAGGAGCTCACATCCGTAATTCCGAAAAGCTCTCCCTTCGGTGAAAGACATGGTAGACTGCTCAGCCTAGTCAACACCAGCATTGAAGAGGACATGGTAAAGGTGTTGTTCTAGTTCTTTGACCCCCTTCACCATTGTTTCACATTTCCCGACTATCAATTGGTGCCCACTTTGGAGGAATTTTCTCAACTCTTGAGAATTCCTATTCTTAATCAACTACCCTACAACGGTACGGAAAAAGAACCAAAGCCTGAAGATGTTGCTCAAGCCCTACACTTGCAACCATCTGACATCAAGGGGCATTGGGAAACTAGAAGTGGTGTCAAAGGCTTCTTGGCAAAATTCTTGTTTGAGAAGGCACAAGAGTGTTGGAATTCATTGGATCTACAAGCCTTTGAAGAAATTGTGGCACTCCTCATTTATGGGTTGGTCCTGTTCCCAAATCCTGACCAGCTTGTAGATGTCAACGCCGTCAAGATCTTCTTATCCAGGAATCCAATACCAACATTACTTGGGGACATCCTCCACTCATTTTACACACGAACAATGAGAAAGAGGGGTGTTCTCATGTGCTGTACTCCTCTCCTTGCAAGGTGGTTTATTTCGCACCTTCCACAATTTGTTTTGAAGAATGACCAAGGCTTAAGGTGGTCACAACGGTTGATGACCCTCACTCACTCTGATGTACATTGGTGTTCTCGGTCCAGAGAAAATGTAATAATCATCGATCGTTGTGGAGAGTTCCCTAATATTCCATTGCTTGGCATTAGAGGAGGAATTACCTACAACCCTTGTCTAGCTTTGCGACAATTTGAATATGCACGGAGGGATGGCCCTCACGACATGTTGATTCCTGACCTAGTTTTTGACTTCGACAATGATGCACAAGGACTTCGCCAAAGATTCATCAGAGCTTGGAGGATGCCTAACAAGGTAGACAACAAGACACTGGGGCACAAGAACTCCATCCCTCTTGAGCCTTATCTCAAGTGGGTACGAACCCGAGCCCAGAGTCTAATGATGCCTTACCCTCATGTTCTCCCTGTGATTAAAGAGCCCGTTAAGGAAGGAGAGGTTCCCTACACCATCATATATCCTGACATGCCAACATCATGGGAGGAGATGCAGAAGAGTTGGATCCAACTCAAGGAGGAACGGAATACTTTTGAAGCCAGCTTCTACGCCAGTGAGAAGAAGGTTTTGGAGCTTACCCGCCGACTCCATGAGGAACAGACCCTCAACATCTACATCGCACTAAAGAGGATGAGCAATGTCTTTTTACCTTGAGAAGTTTTTGTAATATTTGGCCCATAGGGCATTTATGTACTGACAAAATTTCTTCTTATTAATATGACGTGTGTTCTTTTTGTTTGTAACAATTTTGAATTTTCTAAATCCTTGAATGCATTGCATAAATAAGCATACCATTCATCATGCGCATAAGCAGGTCTCCACACCAGGTATCCTTATCTTTCTGCTGTTTATTTCAGTAAGATGGATCTCGAACAGACGGTCAAAGACTTGCACAGTTTCAACATCTCCTGATGACCTTGGCAAAGGGTCAGGAGGATCTAAAGCCCTGCTTGGGAACAAAGAGCAAGTAAAAAAGAAGAAGAAAAGAGTAGGGGTGGCTACCCTGGGAAGAAGGTTTGAGGGTGAAGCCAGAAGAGTTCTTGAATTTCCCCCTACATCTGAAGAGGGAACCAGTAAAGGAAAAGGGGCTGCGGTACCTTCTGAATCCGAAGCTGAAGAGGAAGAGGCTGAAGAAGATGAAGACTACTCAGAGCAACAATACCCTCCCGCCGATGATAAGTACAAAAACTTGGAAGACAGGTTGGCAGCTATGGAGCTGCAGAGAGTTCCCGGCTTAGATTTCGAAGATTTGGGATTAATTGCTGGAATTGTGATCCCCCCGAAGTTTAAAGTGCCAATTTTTGCAAGATATGACAGGTTGTCTTGCCCAAAATTGCACCTAAGGTCGTATTTCCGAAGAATCCAACCTCATACTTCCGACAGAAATCTTTGGGTGCACTTCTTTCAAGATATCCTGTCTGGCACTCAGCTAGACTGGTTTTACAAGCTGGAAAGGTCAGAGATACATAGTTGGGAGGATCTGGCAGCTGATTTTTATCGCCAATATCAGTATAACTCTGACTTGGAGCCAACCCGTACTCAGCTACAGAGTATGGGAATGGCCTCAGGTGAGGGATTTAAGGAATACGCCCAGAAGTGGCACGATCTGGCCGGAAGAGTGCAGCCACCTCTTTCTGATAGAGAACTTGTTGATATCTTCCTGGGGACCCTGTCTGGTCCATTCTTCAATCATCTGATCGGTAGCTCTTCCGCAGGGTTTACTGAATTAATTCTGACTGGCGAGCGGGTAGAAGCCGGTATCAAGAATGGGAAGATTCAGAAGGATGCCTCTACATCTACAACTGTTAAGAAATCATTTCCGGCGAAGAAGGAAACGGTTGTTGTGTATTCTCATAGGGGAGCAGGAAGAAGCGAGCGTCGGCCGACTGTGGGGGCCGTGATGATCCAAAATCCATCAAATGATCAGCCTCGCAATAACCAGTCCAGACCTAAACAGCAATGGGGAGAACGGCCACCACGGCAGTTCATCCGCATTAATATGACACCCGTGCAAGTTCTTCCGCATCTGTTGAAGCTGAATCTCACAAATATCAAAGAAGCGCCGAAAAATGTGAATACAACCTCACCAGCTTACAATTGCAATGCCAAATGCGCCTACCATTCTGATAGCGCCGGACATGACACAAACAATTGTTGGGCGCTAAAAAATAAAATTCAAGACTTGATAGATGCAAAAGAGGTGGAGTTCGATGCTCCAGAGAAGCCAAACGTAATATCCGCTCCGATGCCGAAGCATGGTCGAAATGTCCATGCTATTGAGGAAGATTTGTATGTTTCTGATGTCAATGACCTGATAACTCCGCTGTTAACCATCAAGTTAAATCTGTTAAAAGCTGGGATTTTCCCAGGATGCCAAGAAGATTGCTACTGTTGTTACTCTCTGCCAATCGACTGCCCATTACTGAAGAAAGGCATCCAAGGCCTGATGGACAGTCAACAAATTTTGATTGAAAAAGTTCCTGCTATTCCAACCCCTACTGAAGATGTTTCAATTATCACCATTCACGCCAATCTTTCCAAGGCCGTCAAAAAGCCTGTTAAGATTACATCCGCTACAAAGTCTGTTCCTCTGAAAATAACTATGCCAGGGCCTGTCCCCTACAGTTCTGAAAAATAAATACCATGGGATTACGGTGGAGAAATCTACTACCATGGTATTAAACAAGTTGAAGTAACCGAAGGAAGCTCTGATGAAGAGGATGCCAGCATTGGAAACATTGTCGGCACAAGCAAGATCACCCGAAGTGGGAGAATATTTTCTCCAGAGATTGCCCCCCCAAAGGCAATCTTTGGACCCTCATCTGCTGCCAAAGTTATTCCTGCACCAATAAAACTTTCCGCCAGAACCCCGTTGATTGAAGATGTTGTTATTCATGTTGTTGTCCCTCCTACTTCTGCTGATAAGGGGAAAGGGATCCAAGATGAGCCCGTCAGGACGAGGGCTCAACCTTTGGTCATCCCGGAAACCTCTAAGAAAGAGATGGAGGAGATCCTGAAGATAATTAAAAAGAGTGATTATGACGTGGTAGAGCAACTGGGGCAAACCCCCTCGAAGATCTCCATGTTAGCATTACTGCTTTGTTCTGAGGCGCACGCCAAAGCATTGATAAAGTTCCTGAAGACAGCCCATTTGCCCCAGGAAACCTCTGCCGACCAATTCCAAGACTGTGTAGCCAGTCTTACAGCAGATAACGGTTTAGGTTTCTCTGATGCTGACCTAACCTCAAAAGGAAGAAAACACAACGACGCATTACATGTGTCAGTAGAATGCCAAGGAACTACTCTGGCTCATGTTCTGGTCGACACTGGCTCTTCTCTGAACGTGCTGCCTAAGAAGGCTCTCGACCTTTTGGACTGTGAAGGCTTGGAGTTAAGGCCAAGTAATATCATTTTAAGGGCATTTGACGGGTCAAAGAGAATGGTACACGGGGAGGTAGACATTCCCATTAAGGTTGGTACAGAGGTGTTCCCCTCAACTTTCTATGTGATGGACATCCGTCCGTCATACTCTTGCTTATTGGGGAGACCATGGATACACAATGTCGGGGCAGTCACCTCTTCCCTACATCAAATGTTGAAATACCCTGTCAAAGGAAAGATCATAACCGTGCACAGTGAAGAGGAATATATGATCAACCACCTGAAATCCTTCCGGTATGTAGAGGTAGAGGGTGAATTCATTGAGACACCATTCCACCACTTTGAGGAGGTCTCTCCTGAGGTGGCAGTAGCAAAAGCGGTAGCTGAGGTACCAAAGCAGATGGCCAGGATGGCATCTCTAAAAGACGCGAAGGCTGCGATGAAGGAAGGAAAGAGCTCAACATGGGGGCAGTTGCCAGATATTCCCCACAAAACAGACAAGTTTGGTTTAGGATTCACTGCTGCGGGGAAGAAAGCTATGCGCCGCTCAAAGGTTGAAAGAACACCCATCAAGATCTCTCCTTATGGGATCAATGCTTTGTAAGGTGAAGACGAAGAGGCCAACATAGAAGATTGGATCTACCCAACCATCGAAGGGGGACTACGCAACTGGGAGGCAAAGGACTTTGTCCCCATTACTTTTATTAATCAGTAATTATCTGTCAAACATTTCCTGTGGTCTATAATAATTACTTTTGAACAATCCGTACACTACTTTTCCACCTCATGCCTTGCTGGGGCATGTAGGTCCATTTATAAGGGTTTTTGATTATCTTCATATCCATATGCCATGTTTAATGATTCATTGGACGTTTTTCATTGATAAACTGTTGTGTTCATTTTCTTTCCTTTTGCATTTTTTGTTTAAGGATGGCTATCCCTTACACACACCCACACTCACAAATGCAGGTACCCATCCACTCTGGATTCTATGGGTGACTATTCCGCTATGTCCTTCAATAACTCTGAAGATCTGGTCAATCAGGCTGAGTATGAAGATGACGAAGGTTGTGAAGTACCAGGAGAGCTAGCCAGACTTCTGCAGCAAGAGGAAAGGGCCATCTTGCCTCACGAAGAGTTGTTGGAAACTGTCAACTTAGGAACAGAGGAAGACCGGAAGGAAGTACAAGTGGGTGCCAATCTGGAACCAAGTGTCAAGGAGCGCCTGATACAGCTGTTAAATGAATACGTTGAAATCTTCGCCTGGTCTTATGAAGACATGACGGGTTTAGACACAGACATCGTGGTTCACCGTCTCCCTAAAAGAGAGGATTGTCCACCAATCAAGCAAAAAGTCCACCGAATGAGGCATGACATGTCTGAGAAGATCAAAGCAGAAGTGATGAAGCAATTCAACGCTGGCTTTCAGGCTGTTACATCCTATCCATAATGGGTTGCTAACATCGTGCCAGTTCCTAAAAAAGATGGCAAGGTCAGAATGTGTGTGGACTACCGGGATTTGAATAGGGCCAGCCCCAAAGATGATTTTCCGCTACCGCACATTGACATTTTGATCGACAACATAGCTCAGCACAAGGTGTTTTCCTTCATGGATGGATTCTCGAGCTACAATCAAATTAAAATGGCCCCCGAGGACATGGAAAAAACAACCTTTGTTACACAATGGGGTACTTTCTGTTACAAGGTGATGCCGTTCGGACTGAAGAACGCAGGGGCAACTTATCAACGCGCCATGGTAGCTTTATTTCATGATATGATACACCATGATGATCTAAGTTTACGTAGACGATATGATAGCTCGGTCACAAACAGAGGAGGAACACCTTGGACATCTAGAAAAGTTGTTTGCTAGGTTGAAAGAGTACAAACTCAGGTTGAATCCAAGTAAGTGTACTTTTGGAGTTAGGTCTGGTAAACTTCTAGGGTTTATTGTCAGGAACAAAGGCATTGAGGTCGATCCAGCAAAAGTGAAAGAAATACAAGAGATGCCTTCTCCCCGTACTGAAAAGGAGGTTAGAGGGTTCTTGGGGCGCTTAAACTATATTTCCAGATTCATCTCTCATCTGACTTCTACCTGTGAGCCAATTTTAAAATTATTAAAGAAAGACCACGTAGTCGAATGGAACGACGATTGCCAAGCTTCTTGTGATAAAATCAAGGAGTATTTGCTAGAACCTCCTATTATGATGCCACCCGTCGAAGGAAGACCATTGATCATGTATCTGACCGTGTTGGATAACTCAATGGGGTGTTTTTTGGGCCAACATGACGAGTCTGGTCGAAAAGAGCATGCTATTTATTACCTTAGCAAAAAGTTTACCGACTGTGAGACTCGCTACTCACTGCTAGAGAAAACTTATTGCGCTTTGGTATGGGCTGCTCGTCAACTAAGACAGTATATGCTGACTCATACCACCTTGCTGATTTCCAAAATGGATCCTATCAAGTATATCTTCGAGAAGCCTGCTTTATCTGGAAGAATAGCTAGATGGCAAATGATCCTAACTGAGTATGACATCCAGTACACCACTCAAAAAGCTATAAAAGGGAGTGTACTAGCTCATCAAGCTATCGAAGATTATCAATCCATGAGATTTGACTTCCCAGACGAGGACATCATGAATTTGGACAACATTGAAGGTAACAGACTGTATGACGGACCTGAAAAGGGATCCCGATGGACCCTGTACTTTGATGGTGCTTCAAATGCACTTGGAAACGGTATCAGTGCGGTACTCATTTCCCCGGAAGGTTGTCACACACCTTTCACGGCCCGACTTTGCTTCAGCTGCACAAACAACATGGCTGAATATGAAGCTTGCATCTTTGGTCTCAAGGCTGCTATAGACTTGGGGATCAAATCTTTGATCGTATTAGGGGACTCAGCTTTGGTTATCAGTCAAATCAAAGGAGAGTGGGATACCAAACATCCTAATCTTATCCCATACAAAGAACATGTACTAACATTATTGCCTCATTTCGAGCAAATTACCTTCGAGCATTTCCCGCGAGAAGAGAATCAGCTAGCAGATGCTCTGGCAACAATGTCTTCCATGTTTAAACTCAACTTGGATAACGAGGCTCCCCAAATCACCATCGAGCGAATGGATGAACCTGCGCATTGTCATGAGATTAATACCGAAGAAGTAGTGGAACAACCCTGGTTTCACGAAATCAAAAGGTATCTCCAGACCAGAGAATATCCCGAAGGAGCTTCCGTAAATGACAAGAAGTTCCTAAGGAAATTTGCTGCCAAGTTCTTCCTGAGCAATGGCATCCTCTATAAGCGCAACCATGATTGTGTTTTACTCTGATGTGTAGACAAAGCTGAAGTAGAGTTAATCATGACCGAGATGCACAGCGGTACATTTGGCACCCATTTGAGCGGGCATACAATGGCTAAGAAGATCCTAAGGGCAGGCTATTATTGGTCTACCATCGAAGCATATTGCCATCAGCATTCCCGTACCTGCCACAAATGTTAAGTCTACGCTGACAAGATTCATATTCCTCCGGTTCCTCTCAACCTGCTGACAGCTCCTTGGCCATTTGCAATGTGGGGCATTGACATGATTGGAGAGATCAAGCCCACGGCATCCAACGGACATCGCTTCATCCTGGTTGCCATTGACTACTTCACCAAGTGGGTCGAAGCAGCTTCCTTCGCCTCTGTTACTAAAAATGTGGTTGCCCGCATCATCAAGCAAAACCTCATATGCCGGTATGGTATTCCGGACAGGATCATCACGGACAACGGTACAAATCTGAATAATACTATGATTACCGCATTGTGCAAACAGTTCAAGATTTATCATCACAATTCATCTCCCTATCGGCTGAATATGAACGGTGCTGTTGAAGCTGCGAACAAAAACATTAAGAAGATCATTCAGAAAATGACAGTCACTTACAAGGACTGGCATGAGATGTTACCGTTTGCTCTGCATGGATACCGTACGACGGCACGTACTTCAACCGGGGCAACCCCATTTTCTTTGGTATATGGCATGGAAGCTGTCCTTCCCATGGAAGTTCAGATTCCTTCTCTAAGGATTATGAAGGACGCAGGTTTGAATGAAGATGATTGGATTCAGACCCTACTTGATCAACTCCATTTGATCGATGAGAAGCGACTCGCTACTGTTTGCCATGGTCAAACGTATCAAAAACGGATGATCAAGGCTTTCAACAAGAAAGTCAGACGTCAAGTATATCAAGTCGGAGATCTCGTAATCAAGCGGATTATCTTACCGCAAAGTGATCCCAGGGGAAAATGGACTCCTACATACGAAGGACCATTTGTGATCAAGAGCATATTTTCTGGTGGTGCAATGATTCTGATCACCATGGACAGCGACGATTTTCCACACCCTGCGAACGCAGACATAGTCAAAAGATACTACACATAAAATAACCCGACAAGTCGAAAACCCGAAAGGGCGGCTTGGGCAAAAATGGGCATCCCGGTGAACCGAAAACCCGAAAGGGCGGTTCAGGCAAAAATTAGGGATAAAACAAAAAAAAATTGTACACCCGGCAAGTCGAAAACCCGAAAGGGCGGCTTGGGCAAAAAGGGGTTTCCCGGTGGATCGAAAACCCGAAAGGGCGATTCAGGAAAAAGTTAGGGAATTAAAGCGTATGACTATGTCTCGTCGGATCACTTTAAGGACAATATCTTCATCAACCAGCTCCAAGCTTCTAATCAATCCAGTCATCGGTAGACGAAGCATTGAATGGACAGATATTCAGAGTTGTGAAGGTTATAGCGGAATGGAATCCCATGGAATTGTTTCACATAGCCATCCTTCTTTTGTGTAAATTTTTCAATATTTACGACGACATCCTCTTACTAGGATGACTGTCTCCTTTGTACAAATATACTCATATAAAGTTAATACAAATACTTTTCCAAATACAGAAATTTGCGTTGTCTTCCTTTTCTCTTTTCTTTTGCACTTATGTTTTATTTGAGAAACGTCCAATGTTTTGTTAAATAGGCATATGCATTTGAACATAATCATTTCCTTATGAATCAAGAAAGATGATTACTGATAGGTTGAAGGTGTAGATAGATATCTTGATGCCCTTTCAGAGGAAATCCCAAGCAGATTTGAAATCCAAATTCCTCAGTCAGAACTTAATTCCCTAAGCGGAGTTAGACTTCAGGATCCTCATCAGAGAAAGCTTTCCCAACACTGATTTCCCCAGCCAGAGAGCCTTCTAGAACTCAATTCCCCTCAGAATTAAAATTCAGAATCCCCAGTGGAGCCTTAAAAATCTGAAAATCCAATCCCCAGTGGAACTAAAATTTCCAACCATCAATCCCCAGCGGAACCAAACTAGTGAACCTTCTCCCCACAGAGATACTTCCCACCAAACTGAAGATTCTCAGTCATACCTCTCCAGTATGAGTCTATCAAGTTCTGAACTCCGCAATAGATATCATCAGAAATTCTCATTCCCCGCAAGTCGCCAAGGAATGCCAGTTCCCCAAACAGTGGTCCTAAGATCCCTCAACAATTGAAGATCTTGCATTTCCCCAAGCAGAGTGAAAGCTCATTCTCAGTTCCTCACAGGATAATCAGATGTTCTCCAGTGAAGATCTCCTCAAGACAAGAATCCCCAGAAGATTGGTATACAACCCAAGCTCCTAATTCTCCAGCAGTAGTCAACAAGGATGTCTCATCCTCAGCAATCAAAATTCTTGTCTTCCCCTGCAGCAGTCAAGGATTCACTTTCCCTGGCAGCAGTCAAAATTCTTTATCTCTGGGATTCATCTATCCTCAGCAAAGACAGTTCTTCAGCTTACATGCACATTCATTTACATTCATATCATGAACATTGATATAACATATATTGCATCATACATATCATGCAACATAACTTTGTGTTTTAGCTAACATTTCACCCTTTTCAGGATGAGATTAAAAGGCTATCATTAACAATTATTCAGATACAGTATGGATACACCCCAGACACGGCGGTCATTCTATTACTCATTCAGAATTTCAAGTCAGATACAGTACATATACACCCCAGACACGGCGGTCATTCTAATACTCATTCAGACTACAGCAACCAGATACAGACTAGATACGCTCCAGACACGGCATCTATTCTATCTCTCATTCAGATTCACTTATCCACCTCAAGGTTCAATGTATTCCAAACACGGATACCATTCTGACCCTTACAACAGCAGTTTGATTCTCCCCAGTGCGTTCGCCACGGAAGTCATTCTGTCATTTATTTAGATGCCAATTACAGTTTCAGATACACTTCAAACACAGAATTCATTCTATTACTCATACGAATCTCAATCCCAGTTACAGTTTCAGATACACTCCAGACATGGAAGTCATTCTGCTACTCATACGACTTTGAACTTCAGATACAGTCCAGATACGCTCCAGACACGGTTGCCATTTTGTCACTCATTCAGAATTTATCCCCGACACGTAGTTGCTCCATACAGATGTTTCTCTATTATCCAGATACAATACAGATACACTCCAGACACGACAGTCATTCTGATATTCATTCTTCAAGCGCAGTTACAGCTCAGATACGCCCCAGACACGGAGGCCATTCTTCTGCTCATACAAACTCAGTCCTTAGATGCAGTTCAAATGCATTCTAGACACGGATACCATTTTGATCCTCATTCTTCTGACCTATCACATTGCAGTTCAACAAACATTCCAGATGGCATCTTTAAGCCCATCTCCAAATGGCATCTTTAAGCCCATCTCCAAATGGCATCTCTAAGCCCATTCCCGCATCCATTGTTCTGACGGGTGCAAATTTAAGGGCACTCTAGTGTCCAATCTCCTTTTACCTTCGAGACGCGAAAGGCAAGCTTGCCAATCTAACTCTTCAGGTGCAAGAAGATTGAACAGGGGAAACTGTTGTACCCCAAAATTTGCCCTCTCATTTCATCAACATTTTCTCATCCCCAGACCCTTGGAGCTTAAGATCAAGTTAGGGTTTGCTCTGCTCAAGACTCCTCCTTGCACTGTTGACCCAAATTAGGGTTTGAGTTTGCACAAAGATGTTTTGACCTAAAGTGTCCAAAATGACTTTCATACTTTATGTTGGACTCACAAGTTTATCCATACCAAGTTTCAAGCCTTGATTCCAATCTTTGCCCAGTCAATTGGACAGTTGACCTAGAAATCAACTGTATTGGGGAAAAAGTCAACTATGGCCAATTGACAGTCCAACCTCATGATTTTTGACCCACATCAACATTATGAACTCATATGGACCATTTGATCAAGTTTGGATCACAATTCCACAAGAAATTTGATCAGATCACTAAAAGGGCAAAATGGTCATTTTTAGGGTTTTGACTGCACAAAGGCAATTTTTGACTGTTTGACCTGTCCAATGGCAAATCAAGCTCACATATGGACTCAAGGACCCAATGACATGGTATTGACACATTCAACAAGTTCAAAAGATCCCAAATGCACAAGATTGACAGATGAATTTTCCAGTCAACTGATCAAAATTTGACTGTATACTGAAAAGTCAAACTTTGACTTTTTGGTCAAAATCAAGTGCCAAGATTCATTTTTCATCAAAACATGTCAAATTATGAAACTTGTTCATCAAGAAATCAAAAATTACAAATTAGGGTTTGAAATGAAGAAATTTCATAACTTAGAAATTTTCTAAGTTATGAAATTTCCTAATTTTTTCCTAACTTTGTCCCATTTTTTCATCAAGATGTATTTGGATTCAAACAAAACTCAAAACATGAAAGTTATAGTCCATTGCAAAATCTACTTAGAAAGTTATAGGGGTGCAAAACATTCTTAACTTAGAAATTTTTTGACCTATTTTAGGCAGGATTTTTGCCTAACTTCATGGCCACTTTTCACATGCTTCCACTTGGAATTTCAATTTGCATTACAAAGATGGATTGTAGTACACATTCCAAGCTTTCCAAATTGTCCAAGAACTTCTCAAACACCCTTGTGGTTAGGGAGAATCGAATTTGTAAAGATGGGCAAAAGTCACTTTGTTCATAAGCCAATTACATGTACATAACATTGGTATTTTGAACTCAGCATGATCCAAGCTAGATTACAGGCCTCTAATCCCATTTTCACTCAATAATTTAATGTATATCCTTTGTGTTCATGTCTTGTTTTGTGTATTTAACCATTACATACAAGATTAAGAAATATTTGGAAAAAGCATTTTAGCCATTTTTGAAAAGAGACACTTTATGTCAAAACACAAATCAAAGAAGTACAAAGCAGATCTTTTGGGCACAAGATTATGGACTAATCCCACTGATCAAGAAGAGAAAAGGCAGCATGCTTGAGGGGCCTGTGGTAGCCTATAATCAAGTTTGACAAACTTTGCTTAGATAAGAAGAAACTTTGCAAAACTAACACAAGATTCACTTCCTGCAAGCAACAGCCTAAACAAACTTTGCAAACACTTTTCACTTGATCCAACTAACCTAAAACACGAATCAACCGAGTTTTAAACCTTCTCATTCATCAAAACACAATTTTGTGGCAAAACAGGGTACCTGCTGCATTTTGATTTGGTCAGCTCAATCCATTCGTGCGCCTTGGCCAAAACCACTTCATACACACTCCATAACATCCATACAAACTATCCCAAGCCTTGGAAACAGACTGTAACAGCCATAGCCAAGTGTGCCATTTTCATTTTTCATCTGTGCAGGTTGACTTCTATAGCTCGGTTCAGTAAGATTCAAAGCAAGCCAAGCATAGAGGAAGTATCCTTGGACCTCAGGCAAGCTGTGCAAATCCTCAAATTCCATTGAAAGCACCTCCATTGTCGTGCACGACTCAAGCTGAACAGGTAAAAGTTTGAACTTCTATCTCTCAATCCAGGCATATCTAGGCTTAGGTTTATGAAGAAATTATGTCCTACTCATGGCCCTGAAGCTACCCATATCATTACTTTTCATTCATGTTGTGTGTGCTAAGAGAATTTTGAAGCTGAACATTTGAAAAAAGCTAGGTCAGGAATTGGGGGAGGAGAAATTCTCTCTCATTTCTGAGAGTTAGAACAACTTCTTTATATGTTTAGAATCGTGACATGATGCTCTATAACATTGATGTTGTAAGTTTTTGTTGAAAGTCAAAGAATCAGGATTTGTGCTTGACAAGAGAAAACGCGCGTTTTGTGTTTGAAAATGGTTGGAGGTTGAAGACAAGCCTCCTTGGGCTGGGCCTGAGGTTGTTTTTCTGTTTGCACCTTCATTTTTCACATACACCCCCTTGGCCCATTGTGTGTTATTTTTATCATTTTTTCTTTTTTCTTTTTGATTCTGACTTGTTATTTTTTGTCAAAATATAAAAAACATTAAAAATATTTTTTCACCTTTTTTTGTATTTATTAGGCATTTATTTATTTTATTTGATATATGTATGTAAATAAATATATATATATACTTTTTATTTAAACCCTAGAAAATAATACCAAATATTCTTTTTTAATCTTTATTTTTTATTTACCTTTTTTGAAAACATTTTCTTAAAATACACTTTTTTTGTAAATAATAAATATTTTATTTTTTGTATATATTTAGTATAGTTAATATATAATATAAATACTTATATATTTATTAGAATATTTAGGATAAAAAATATAAAAATAATACATTTTTTCTTTTATTAATATTTGACCTCAAAAATTACTTTTTTACAAATATACTTCTCTTTTATTTATTTTTGTGTATAATTAATAAATATTGTATATAATAAATAATAAATGCTTTTTATTTAGAAAATTAGGGTTTTGCCCTAAAATGTGAAAATGTCCAAAATTAACTTTTATTATTTTTATTTATATGTCACATGAAAAATACTTTTACATACACATAAAAACATTTTTGTGCATAATACATTTTACATTTTTTATTTGTATTTATTCAATTATTGTATAATTTATAATAACTTGTATATTCAATTTGGATGTAATAGTTTAGATTTAAATTTCTTGCTAAATATCCCCCATTTGAACATTTGTACCCCCCATCTCATAATTATGTTGTAATAATTTAGGACTTTAAATTCCGCATTTTAAAGCTTTCTAATTATACCATGATAGACTTAGGGTTTTGTATGCAAATCAAAAATAACAAATAGCTTGACCTAATTCAAAGACAAAAAAGCATGAAAATGGACAACACCAATCACACTTGCACCCCTAGGGTTACTCCACTTGTTGCCTTCAATAATAGGCCATGTTGCGGGTTGGGTGTTCTTTGGCAAAACAAAACAATTCAAATGATCATAGTCCCTCGATGACGCTTTCGAAAGTTGCCTAAAAATGGTCAAGTCCCTTAAAGGAAATTTCCAAAGACACTTGGCACTATTGCATTCATGGTCTAAACGATGACCCGTGCCCGTCCCGTTAACATCCTAACACAAGATTGTCCACCAAATACAATGGTGGAACAAAACTGTTAAAAGGGTTAAAACATAGGAAAGATCTTTGAGAAATTTAGGGTAGATAGCTCTTGGTTACTTGACCAATCTTGCAAAACAATCCTTGCCATTTTTCAAAACACACATCACAACACACTTTCAAAACAACTTTCAAAATCATTGAAAACTTTTCAAAAGACAAAAACATATTTGTATACATTCAAACATGGATCATTACAAAGGTTGCCACCACAATGTCCTCTTTTCAAAACATTTTCAAACCCACACACAAAGCACCATTTCAAACAATTGAAAATCAAGGCAAGTGATCTAAACCAAGTAACTAAGAGCCCAGGGATAACCATGGATAGAAAGGGTGCTAATACCTTCCCTTTCTATAATCTACTCCCCGAACCCAAGAAAACATCTCAAAGGTTTTTGCTGTGCTTTTTAACCTTTCCTTAGGATAAAATAAAAAGTCGGTGGCGACTCTTGCTCAACCGAAACATTTGCGAAAACAAACGAAAAACCTCAAGTCAGTTCTCCCACCGTATCACAGTGTATATAGTAAAGAGTTATGTTAGAAAGAAAAATTATTGGATTAAATATTTAGAGCTAGTTAGGCCCGGTCCAAGGAAAGGGAATGTTTGTTGTAAATAAAGATGGTGCTGGATCAAAATCAGTACAAAGACCAATTGAATTAAAAACTTGTTTTTTGCTGTAACAAAAAAAAATAATCTGGGCTAAATAAAAAAAAAGGATAAAGCGCAGGGCCCATGTTTGAGGTAGATACTATATAGATTAAACAAGAATCGCGCTGGTTTTCTCAATTAACATTCACTGTAGAAATCTATATTAAAAAACAATCAAATATATATTATAATAAAATATTCATTAAAACTTAAGTCCAGGCCCAGAGAGGTATCACTAAACAATATTAAAAACTGTTAAAACTTATAATCAAAATCCATCTCAATCTTTTAAAACAAAACAGAATCTGAAAACTACAGCAATAGTATCAAATCAAATTTGTACCTAAAAATTATACAAAATATTTTCTAAAACCCATATCTAATTTATAGTAAGGAAAATATTACAAATTCAATCTCTATTTCAAAGTAAAATCTGGAAATTACAAAAATCAATTACACGAATCTTGACTCTCTAATTTCTATGATTCATCCCTAAATCTATGCTAAAACAATTAAAACCCTAATTTGTAATGACCCTGATTCTAAAACCCTATAAATAAAAGACTCGAAGAACATAATGAGGGACGAAAGAAAGATTATTGAAGACAGAAAGGGGGATTCAGATTACAAAAGAATAGACGAGGAGGAAAAGCTTGACAATAATACCGAGACGAAATCAGAAGAAGGCGAAAGATCCAGTCTTGTCGTTGAAGAACATTGTTGATGCGATTAGGGTTTCGATATTTAAAACCCTAATCGCTAGCCGCGTCTGCATCCACCACTATCTCAACACTTCGCTTCCATCTCCACCGTAACCTGCGAGTAAGAGGGAGAGGAAGGATTAGCGAATCGAAAACACGAAGAACTCCAAACACGAACTCGCGAAAGGGTAAACAAAAATGCTCAGCTTTTTTATTTTTTGTTTTAATTGAGGGGTGTTAGGATGGGTTACGACGAAGATGGTTAGGTTAAGGCCTCCACCGGGGAATTTGAAATAGGGTTAGGGAAGGAAAGGGTAGGAAGAAGAAAGGGAAAGAGTAGTGAGAAAGAGGAAGTGTTACTGTAACTAAAACAAAATAATAAAAAACAAACTATTATGTTCCGTAAACATTTTCTTCATGCGCGCCCATAGTAACTAGTGTGTGTCCTCCCATCACGTTCTCCTGATCCTCGTTGGACGACCAATAGGCCAAGTCCCATGGTAAGGTCGTGTACCCTCGGTACACTCAATCACCCGGATCTCTTCCCAGCATATAATGGGCCTAAGCCCTGCACTTTTAACACCCCCCATTTCTTAATTGCTAAAACACATAACAAATTACACCCCCTCTCACTTTGGGCCTAACCCATACCACTTATTGGCACACCCCCTATTTACTGCCATAATTAAAACTACACCCCCCTGATTTAATTAAATTATCTTTTATTTATTTATATTATTTTTAATCTATTTTTTATATATTATATTTTTATTTATTCTTACTATTATTATTATTTATTAATTTTTATAATAATTATTACTTAGTATTTTTTCTTATATTATTATTATGTATTATATGAAAATATTATATATTATCATAAATAACTTACTTTTATTAAAAAATTCATATATTATTTTCTTATGTATTTGCATTGAAACATTTTTATATCATGCATTAATAAGATTTTTTGCAATTTATATGATTAAAATACTAACAAATGGCAAACTATTTTTTGCAACAAACTAATATAAACAACTGTTTTTCCAAAAGGGTTTCAAACAGATTTTGACTAATCACGCATTTAGTCAAAATCTCTGCAATCACTACTCCCGGCCAAAATGCAAGGCGATTCAAAATACATTTGCAACCCCTAAAAAACACCAACCTATATAAACTATGAATTGAGACTCTGATTCCTCATAAGAGGATACGTAGGCATACGATCAAAAATCATGGCGAGTTCCCCTATTAAAATTTAAAATCTTGTTTAACCCGAAACTTAAACCTAAAACCTAGTATCCTTGTGAACAAGGTAGATGAAAGGTGCCTAACTCCTTCCTTTCATCTAATGAAGTCTGAAACCTAGAATCTATGTCTACGAATTAGGGTTTCCTATTAGACGCCCTTCTCTAGGATAAAAATTAATAGTGGTGACTCTTGATTTAAAATCCAATCGCAAAAGTTGGTACCCACCATGAAGGAGTTCTCTTAATTACTGGGAGTACATGTTCTTGATTAGATACCCTTCACCGGTTTAGAGGAAGCTCTAAAACCAGAAGTTATTGCAGCAACCTTACATCTGAAGCGATCTGACATTGTATCTAACTGGGAAATGAGAAGTGGAGTCAAAGTTTTTCTAGCTAAATTTCTGATAGAGAAGGCTTAATTGTTTATGGATGCTATGAGTTTTCGGGCTTTCAAAGAAATCTTGGCTTTGTTAATCTATGGGTTGGCATTATTCTCTAATCCAGACCAACTCATAAATGTGAACGCTATCAAAAAATTTCTTGCTCGTAATCTTGTGCCTACCTTGCTAGAAGACATTTTGCATTCTCTTTACACTCGTACTATGAAGAGGCGATGAACTCTCATGTGTTGCACACCTTTTCTATCTAGGTGGTTTATTTCGCACCTTCCCTGCTCGGTAATGAAGAATGAACAAGGTTTGAGGTGGTTGCAAAGAATAAAGTCACTTTCTCATGTAGACATTTATTGGTATTCTCGATATCATGAGGATATCACTATCATTGATCGCTGTGGGAAATTCCCTAATGTTCCACTCCTTGGCATTAAGGGAGGTATTACTTACAACCCTTCTCTGGATCTACTTCAAGTTGGTTATGCTTGAAGAGATGGTCCTCATGACACACTTATCCAGGGTATTGTGTTCGACTACGAAAATGACCTCAAGGTTATCGTTGAAGGTTTATACATGCTTCGGGCATGGTAAGCAAGATTGATAGTAAGGCTTTATGGTAGAAGAATTCCATCCCTCTGAAGCCTTATCTCAAATGGGTACGAGCATGCACTCAAGATCTTATGATGTTGTATCCAGCTATCCTACCAGTGATTATGGACCCTGTTGTCAAAGGAGACGTTACTCGCACCATTTTCTATCAAGACATGCCCACTGACCTTGATAAATTGCAGAAGTCCTAGATTCAAATCAAAGAAGAACGGGACACCTTTGAGACTCAATTTTATGCAAGTGAAAAGAAAGTGTTGGAGCTCACAAAGAAACTTTACGAGGAGCAGAGTCTTAATGCATACATCAACATGAACAGGGAGCGTCCTTGGGAGACTTGAGTCTTAGATTTTAGGAGTTCATATTGTTGTCTCTTATAGACTTTTTTTGTTTCATTGTAAGCCTAAGAGTCAATTGTAATTTTGAACTTACTAATAAAATATTTGTTTCTGTTTCCTCTTGGTTAGAAAATTTAAATCTCCTAAGGTCCTTGAAAACATTGCATTTACATATCATGCATCATTACATAACAGGTTTTCATACAGGTTTTCTAATCTATTTACTGTTTATTTCAGTATAAGATGGCCCTCGAACAAACTTTTAAGGATATCCAGGCTCAGCATGCACAATTTCAAGAGACTCTTCTGAATCTGGCCCCAGGGATAAAAAGATTTGATGGCTCTCGTTGCCAAGAAAAAGAAAACTAAGAAGCCGACTGTTATCCTCAATATGGGGAGAAGATTCAAAGGTCCTGCTCAACCAGTTCAAGTGGATGATCTTTCCTCTAAGGAAGACGACAACCCGGAAGAAGATGGTAGAAGCATCAAGCATGAAGGAAGGAATAATCAGGGTTATGAGAATGTTCCTGAAGATGAACACTACTCCGACAAAAAGTACCCTCCTGTAGATGACAAGTACAAGCAGTTAGAAGACCGACTCAAAGCTATGGAAATCCAGAAGGTGCCAGGGATGGATTTTGGTGAACTTGGTCTGATCCCGAGAGTGATCATCCCTCATAAGTTCAAGGTCCCCGTATTTTCTAAATTTGATGGGGTCTGTTGTCCCAAACTCCATTTGAGGCCGTATATCCAAAAGATCCAACCTCACACTGCTGACAAGAAATTATGGGTCCATATATTTCAAGAAAGTCTGGTTGGCACTCAACTTGAATGGTTCTATCAGCTCGAAGGAACCAACATTCACACATGGGAAGACTTGGTTGCTTCTTTCTACAAGTAGTATCAATATAATGTTGACCTAGCACTAACTCGAGTGCAACTGTAAAACATGGCCATGGGCTCGAATGAAGGGTTCAAGGAGTATGCACAAAAATGAAGGGATTTGGCCGGAAGGGTGCAACCTCCTTTGACTGACCGAGAGCTGGTAGATATGTTCATAGGCAATCTGGTAGGCCCATTCTTTAATCTGTTGATTGGAAGGTCGTCATCTGGTTTTACGGAGCTGATTCTGATTGGGGAAAAAATTGAAGGTGTTATTAAGAGTGGGAAGATTCTGATGGCTACGTCTTCTAATGCTGTGAAGAAGCCATTCAATGGTAAAAAAGAAGTCAATGTTGTCTATAGCAGTCGTAGTAAAAGTTACCGCCATCAATCTGTGGGAGCGGTGTTGATCTCTAATCCAGTGCCTGTTCAACAACAACAACAGGGTAACTAACGAAGGCCAGACGCTCCGTTGAGGCAGTTTACCAAGATCGACATGCCTTTATCTCAGGAATTACAACTTATGTTAAAGGCTGAACTCATTTCACCGCGGGATCCTCCTAAGAATCCCAACACATCCTCTCTAAAGTACAATCCAAACGTGAGGTGTACCTATCATTCGAACAGTCCTGGGCACGACACCAACAATTTATGGGCCCTGAAGAGCAAGATTCAGGATATGATTGATAAAAAGGAAATTGAGTTCGAACCTCCAGAGACTCCGAATGTGATTACCGCACCTATAACAAAGCATGACAAGGGCATAAGTGATATTGAAGATGTTCAATATGTTACCTCTGTAAGTGATGTGGTTACTCCTCTCTCAACGATCAAATAAAATTTGTTACAAGCAAGTTTATTTCCGGGTTATGTTAAAGAATGTTATTACTGTGCAGTTCAACTCTAGTTGCGGGTTACTGAAGGAAGGCGTTCTGCGCCTGATGGATGAACATGTAATTTTGACTGAGAAAGTTCCGAATGTTGAGAATTTGTGCCAAGATTTGTGTGTCGTATCTGGTACTCCTTTCAGGATCACTTCCAAGGATCCTGTAAGGATTACCGCCAATTGAAAAGTTGCTCCTTTAATTATTACAACACTTGGGCCGATTCCATAATCCTCAGAGAAGGATATCCCATGGAATTATGGGTCTGACGTCTATTACCATGGAATTAAACAAGAGTTGTTTGATGAAGATGATGAAGAGGTTGATCCCAGCATTGTCAATATTGCGGGAACCAACGAAATTACTAGAAGCAGAAGGATTTTTTCCCCAGAAATATGTCCACTTCTTTAAGTCACAGTTACAAAGTCAAATGCTGAGGCTCGGGGTAAAAAGCCAGTGATAGAGCCTGCCCAGACGGAGGCACCAAAAAAATTACAGTCAAGGACACCTATGGACAATAGTTGGAAGAGGTTTTTAAGATCATTCACAGAAGCGACTATAAAATTGTTGAACAGTTGAGGTAGACTCCATCCAAAATCTCCATGTTATATTTACTGATGTGTTTTGAAGCCTATGCGCGAGCTTTAGTAAAATTCTTGAAGACTGCTCATGTACCGGAATAAATTTTAGCTGATCAATTTAGAAGTTATGTGGCGAGTTTAACTACTGATAATGGATTAGGCTTCTCTGATGCTGACCTGACGCCAGAGGGGATAAATCATAATAGGGCCATGTATGTCTCCATTGAATGTAGGCGCACTATGTTGGATCATAAGTTAATTGATACTGTCTCTTCTCTGAATGTTCTGCCAAAAGGCGCTATTGACAGACTGGATTGTGAGGGGGTTGTGTTGAAGCCCAGTAATATCATAGTTCAAGCCTTTGACGGGTCCATAAGAATGGTGCATGGAGAAGTGGACCTCCTAATCAAAGTGGGTTCACAGATATTTGAGTCCACTTTCTACGTAATGGATATCCAGCCAACTTATTCTTTTCTATTGGGACGCCCTTAGATCCACGGGGAAGGTGCATTCACCTCCACCTTGCACCAAAAATTAAAGTATCGTTTAAAAGGCAAGGTTGTTACTGTTTGCGGAGAAGAGGAGCACATGGTCAGCCACCTGAATTCATTTCGGTATGCGTAGATGGACAAAGAATTTATCGAGACTCCCTATCAGACCTTTGAAGTGATTTACCCAGCTGATAATAAAGATGTTTTTGCCATTCCAAAGACCACCAGGACTCTGAAGAAGATGGCTTCCTTAAAAGATGCCAAGGCTATTATAGAAGAAGGTGGTTGTATTATTTAGGGTTAACTTCCTGATTTACCTTACAAATCTGACAAATATGGTTTGGTCTTTACTACAGAAGGTCAAAGGGTTGTTCATCGCGCTCGAGCTTGAAGGCCTTTATTCCGTATCAGCAACAACAAAGTCAATGCTATAGAGGATGCTGATAGTGATTGTGATTTTGACAACTGGATATTCCCTACCATGGGTGATAAACTCAACAATTGGATAGCATAAGACATTTTCCCTATCTCCTTTACTCAAGAGTGATAGCTACATTCATGTCTTATTGCTTTTAAAAAGATTTTGGTTATGTAATAAACAATTACTTTTAACCTTGTGTCTTACCCGGGGCATAATGGTTCTTTTGTTAAGGGTTGATAATTCATAAACATTGTTCATTCAATAAAATCATTGGACGTTTTGGATATAAATTTTGTGATCTCTATTTTTCTTTTATCTTATTGCAATTTCAAATAGCTATGTGTTCTTACACACACCCACACACTACATTGCAAATCCTCATCCACTATGGATCTTGTTAACAACAATTATGCTATTGTCGCTTATTACTTTGAAAATTCGATCTACCAAGCCGAGGACGAAGGTGAGGAAGATTGTGAAATACCTGAAGAACTTTCCAGACTCTTAATACAAGAAGAAAAGGATATCCAACCACATGAAGAGCCTGTTGAAGTGGTAAACTTGGGCACCGAGACAGACAGAAAAGAAGTCAAGATAGGCGCCAACTTAGAGACCAGTGTCAAGAACAAATTAATCCAGATGTTACATGAATATGTTGAAATATTCGCTTGGTCATACAAAGACATGCCAGGGCTCGATACTGATATTGTGGTTCACCGTCTTCCAATGAAAGAGGGTTGTTCTCCGATTAAGCAAAAGGTTCATCGTATGCATCCTGAAATGTCGGAAAAAATCAAAGTCGTGGTTATGAAACAGTTCAATGTAGGGTTCTTAGTAGTGACGTCATATCCTCAATGGGTTGCTAATGTTGTTCTGGTACCAAAGAAATATGGAAAGGTACGTATCTGTGTAGATTACAGGGATCTGAACAAGGCGAGCCCTGAAGATGACTTCTCGCTTCCACATATTGATGTTCTGGTCGACAACACTGATCAGCACAAGGTATTCTCTTTCATGGATGGTTTCTCGGGTTATAATCAGATCAAGATGGCACCTGAAGACATGGAGAAAACTACCTTCATCACACAGTGGAGCACTTTCTGTTACAAGGTTATGCCTTTTGGGTAGAAGAACGTCGGGGCAACTTATCAGCGTGCCATGGTAGCCTTATTTCATGACATGATTCACCACGAGATAGAGGTCTATATCGACGACATGTTATCCAGGTCTCAAACTGCATAAGAGCATCCTGATCATCTGCACAAACTGTTCGAAAGACTAAAGATGTACAAACTGAGGTTAAATCCGAACAAATGCACGTTTGGGGTGAGATCCGGTAAACTCCTGGGTTTCGTCGTCAGCGGTAAAGTTATTGAGGTTGATCTTGCAAAAGTTAAAGTTATTCAAGAAATTCTGACTCCCTGAACTGAGAAGGAAGTCAGAGGTTTCTTGGGATGACTGAATTACATTTCCCATTTCATTTCTCATTTGACTGCTACTTGTGAGTCAATCTTAAAACTATTGAAGAATGATCAAGTAGTAAAATGGAACTACGAATGTCAAATAGCCTTTGATGAAATTAAGGAGTACCTACAAGAACCTCCTATTTTTATACCACCATTCAAAAGAAGGCCTCTAATCATGTACCTAACAGTGCTAGAGAACTCAATGGCGTGTGTACTGGGGCAGCATGACGAGTCTGGTCGAAAAGAGCATGCAATATACTACCTTAGAAAAAAGATTACTGACTGTGAAACAAGATATTCACTTCTCGAGAAAACTTGATGCGCTTTGGCATGGGCTACTCACCGACTAAGACAATATATGTTGACCCATACTACCTTGTTAATCTCTAAAATGGATCCCATCTAGTACATATTCGAGAAGCCAGCTCTCTCCGAAATAATAGCCTGATGGTAAATGGTCTTAACAAAATACGAAATTTAGTACACCACTCAAAAAGCAATCAAAGGAAGTGTACTGGCAGATCATTTGGCGCATCAAGCTATAGATGACTATCAGTCTATGAATTTCGAATTCTCAGATGAAAACATTATGCGAGTTACAGATAGTGAATAACCTGGACCATATGAAGGACTTGAGCCAGGATCTCAATGGACTATGGTTTTTAACGGAGCTTCTAACACACTTTGCAATGGAATCGGTGTTGTAATTATCTCTCCTCAGGGTTGTCACACACCCTTCACTGCCAGACTTTGCTTTGACTGCACCAATAATGTGGTTGAATATGAAGTGTGCATCATGGGTATTAAAGTTGTTATTGACCTGAAAATCAAGTTCTTAAGCATATATGGAGACTCAGCCCTGGTGATCAGTCAGGTCAAAGAATAATGGGATATGAAGCATCTGAATCTTATCCCTTACCGAGAACATGTGCTAACCTTTATTCCGTATTTCGAGGAGATTACATTTAAGCATATACTAAAAGAAGAGAATCAGTTAGTAGGCGCATTGGCTACTGTTGTACCCCAAAATTTTCCCTCCCATTTTCACACAAGACATACTCCTAGAGGTCCTTAATTTCTCAAGGTTGACCCAAAATTGATCAGACAAATTCTCGTCCTAAGCAATGGCCTTCCAACTAGGGTTTCATTTTTCACCAATATGTGTGTGCTCCAAAGGTCTCAAATGTATTCCATGGTCCTAATATGTCTTCAATATTATCCATGATAACTTTCATACCTTGCACTACAAGTTTGCTCAGTAAACTGCTCAAATGCTTGAAAATCAATTATACTTGGTCAAAAGTCAACTGTGACCCACTTGCAGTCAAAATTCAAGGTTTTTGGGCAACATTAACATTTTGAAGTGATATCCATCATTTAATCAAGGGTTGATCATGATTCCTCAAGAAATGCTCTTAATTCATCAAAAGTCAAGAATTGCTAATTAGGGTTTCTATAGGAAAAGTCAACCAAACTTTGACCAGTCATAACTTTCAGATGCTTCATCCATTTTTCCCCCCAACCAAAGCTCATTTTGAATATAATCTCATTCCCTATAACTTCTCTTCAGCTCTAAAGTCTAAGAAATGCATCATTTAAAAGATACAAGCTCATACATTACAGGTCATTTTCAGGAAGTCAACAAAAGGTAACTTTTTGTCAAGACCATTTACATCAAGATAAATTATTCAAATGAAAAATTGATAAAAATACAGATGGAAGTATACATCCCGAGATTTCCAAAATGTCCAAGATCATCATCATGAGATAAAAATTGAATTAGTTATGACTTGCCCAAGTTGGGAAAATTTTGGAAATTTCAAGAATGGTGCATTGAGCAAATTTGTGATTTGAAGTTATTGGGCCTAACTTTTTGGAGTTCAAATATGTTCGTGAAGTGTCCAAGGACCTCTAAATCTATCCATTCATTTTTTTATTTGAATTTTTATTCATTTAAATATGAATTAAATCAAATAAAAACTAAATAAAATTGCATAAAATAGTAAATATTGGTTATGGCAATATGGGCTGATGGTTTGAATTATTTTTGGCTCCAAAATTTCATGCAAAGGAGGCTAGGAGCATTGCACCTCAAAATGGACAAGAATTTGCATTTTTGGAACTTATTTAATGTGTTTGATTTTGGTTTGAAAGAGGGCCATTATGGGTGGATTCTTACCATCTTTGCTAGACCTCTTCTTCCTCTATAAATACAAGAACAAGGCATAAGAAAAGGAGAAAAAAATCATTGTTCAAGAGTTCCCACAAATTACACAAAAAAATTGCTTGAGAAGAAGTACACAAAAATTGCCAAAATTCTCAAAGTTGTGAAATTCAAAACTGAATTTCCAGCCATCATAGATCCAAACCAAACGTGCTATCTTCTTCCTGATGATCCCAGGACTCATTCCCAACCCTCATTCAAGCCATCACACGCCCAGAAGAGGCCAAACCAAAATCTCTAATTTGGTAAAACTTCTTGCATCCAAAATTTTATATCCATGCATTGTTTACTAATGTTTTGTGGCTAGATGTGATCAGGGTGATGTTTAAGACTGAAATGAGTTTTTACATGCAATCTCAGCCGTACGCATGGTTGTTTTCCATTTTTAACCGTGTAATTTGCATTTGTATCATAACTCTCTTTCCATTAGTTTCCAGCCAGTTTTGACCCCGGATTCAGACTCAGGGGGAAATTTCATGCAGGATAGGGCCTTTTCTTTTTCAATTTAACACATTTTTACAGGTTTGACGTTGAAGGACGCCAGAGAAGCTGGTGGTTTCTACTATCTCCATTTGTTTTTATTTTTATTCTTTTAATTTTCTTTATTTTATTTAATCAGTAAGTTTTTTTAAATCAAATAAAAAAATCAACAAAACTTAGGATTAGTTTTTCTTTTTAGAATAATTAATTTCTGAAAATAATTAATTAATTAACTTTAACATTTTTAATTAAAATAAGTTAGAACTTAGGGTTTAATTTGTGTTTAAATTATTTTCTCAAATAAAAATACAAAAGTATTAGCATTAGGCTTTAAATTCATTTAGCAATCATCTTTTTAAATTAAAATTAGATTTAAGTTAATTTAATTATTTTCTTAAATAAACAAAAACCAAAAAAAAAAGATTTTTATTTTACTTAGCTAAATTCTTAGGTTTTCTTAGACGTTTCTTTATTTCGCGCGCGTTATTTTGTTTTTTCATTTTTACATTATTGATGTAACTATTATTTGGGTTGTAATAGTTATAAATAGAAATTTTTGTCGCTTTCTTTATTTTTCTTCCCCCAATTGTTTGTACATTATAAATACCCCTCCCCGAAAGTCATGTAATAGTCTAGATTTATGCTTTTCGCACTTTATTTTCTGTACATATTAACTGTTAGTAGCTAGGCGTGTATGGAAAGACTAATAATCAAACGTTAGCAAACTTAATAATGCAAGATAAATAACCGAATTTAACACATATGCACATGTGCACGTCTAGGGTATCCCCGTTTCGGTTGCCTTCGGAAAAACAGTCATGTCCCTTGAAACGGGGACACTTTAGCAAAGACCCGTAAATCAAAAAGATCATAGTCCATCAATGACCCCACAGTTTCCTTTCGGTAAATTATCTAGTCCCTAAACAAAATTGCTAAAGCGTCTCCATAAGTTTCCTTTATGACTATAAACATCCCTTCGATTGTCCCTCAAACATCCAACGATGGGGCTACCTACTCACTAATAGTAGGATAACACTGTCTAAATGGAAAGAGGAAAAGAACGACCCTTTTCGAGTATAAAATTATATAGATGTTAGAAGTTTGCTCAAACATTTTGCATTTACACAAAAAACTACTTTTCAAAAAAAATTTCAAAACACTTTGTATACTTTCTTCACTATCCCGAGAAACATTACAAAGTTCGCCATACTAAGGCATTTTCAAAGCATTTTCAAACACATAAAGCACAAAGGTATTTAAAAATGAGCAAACCTCTAAGATCCCGTTGAAAACCATGGATGGAAAGGGTGCTAACACCTTCCCTTTCTATAATCTACCCCCCTTACTCAGAAAATTCTCGAAAAGGTCTTTTTCTGTTATTTTCACCCTTTCTTTTGTTGTATAAAATAAAATATGGTGGCGACTCTTGCTTACCACACATTTGTGAATACAAAATACAAAATCAGTATTAACAGTCGGTTCTTCCACTGTATCACAGAACTGGTGACTCTGCTGGGGATACTTATAAAATGGGGTTACCTTAGAGTTTAGTTCATCTTTAATATGCTTTACATTGTGTGTTTTGTTTGTTTTATCTTTGAGGGTTGCTTGGGTTATTGTTAAAGATCCTAAACCCAGATCTGGGGCACCGTATTAGGTAAGTAGCAATAAATCATGGCGGTTGTACGGTGTAGATCGATATGGACGAAGTGGTGGCTACGTTAGTGCGATACTCTGGATTGTACTAATGTTCCTTGAGTAAGTCAAGGACAACATTAGGCTTCCTCATAGTGTCACTAAGCTCTAACTGGCCTTTAGAACCTTTAATCGACTTATCCTAGCCATTAGGAAGTAATGAGATAACCGACTTTGGTTCCGATTGAAGATTGTTTGATACTCGATGCTACACTCATTGAGACTGGACTTTCAGGATTTTTTGGCCGCAATACTTTGGTGCATGAGCTGAAACAAATCCTGATGGGAAGGTCAATGATATTGAGACTCCTTAGAACCTGGTTACTATTTATAGAACAGGTTGAGCCAACTAAATTTCAAGAGGGTACTTACCTACAACCCCCATGCAAGCCTAAACCTAAGGCTGCTTGTGTGATTTGTTTGCTTTCAAATTGAGCTACTTGCAGGGTTTTTATCTAACAACATGATCTCCTTAAAGGATTTGTTTACAGTCATTATCCAATAACATGGACTTCTTAGACTCACTTGTCTTCATCACCTTACACTTTTGCTTAACGCATAGCATACACATCATAACATCATGTCACATCATTTCCTTAACCATTTTAAGGATCTTAAGGGTTTATAATGCAGGTTATGATAAATCAGATGTCTAGCAAGGGGCAAGGGGATTTATTTCCCTCTAGCCAATGTCGTCAAAAGATCAAAACTCAACAACGTGAGTCAGGGGATATGACCCACTTGATATGGTGAGCTTGACTCTCGTAGAAGGACACTCAACAATTTTGAGTTCTTTAATCAAAGCTACAAATTTAAACTTCTGACATTTTCTTGTTTACCTTGCGAGATCCTTGAAAACATTGCATGCATGCCATTTCATAACAGGTCTTCCAGTACAAGTTTCTCATCCCTTCGCTGTTCATTTAAGCAAGAAGAAATGGCTCTTGAACAAACAATCAAATATCTTCAAGCTCAAAATGCTCAGTTCTAACAAATGTTCCTGGCTCTGACCCAGGGGCAAGAACACCTGAAAGCTCTGATCAACAAAGAGAAGAAGAAGGCAAAGAAACTGGCTGGCATCTTGAATATGGGAAGAAGACTCAGGGGACAGGTTAAACGAGATCTAGCTCTCACAACTCCATCAAATGAAGGGGATAATCATGGATAAGTCAACAACCACGAGGCTGATGAAGGAGAAGTTGATTACTCCGAGGAACAATATCTTCCTGCTGACGATAAATACAAACAACTGGAGGATCATCTCAATGCTATGGAGATTCAGCAGGTACCTGGCTTGGACTTTGAAAAGTTAGGGTTGGTTCCTGGAGTGGTCATCCCACCAAAGTTCAAGGTTCTCACATTCTCTAAGTATGACGGTGTCTCCTGCCCTAAGTTTCACTTAAGGTCTTATGTCAGGAAGATCCAGCCTCACACTGCTGACCGGAAGTTATGGGTCCATTTCTTCCAAGAGAGTTTAGCTGGCAAGCAACTGGAGTGGTTCTATCAGCTAGAATGAACATACATTTATACCTGGGGAGACTTGGCTGCTGATTTCTACAAGAAGTAGCAATACAATGCTGACCTTGCTCCAACTCGTACACGACTTCAGAGCATGTCTATGGGTTCTAGCGAAGGCTTCAAGGAATATGCCCAGAAACAGAGGGATCTAGCTGGCAGGGTACAACCTCCTCTGAATGATCGGGAAATGCTAGATAGTTCATGGGCACTCTGACAGGCCCATTCTTTAATCTTTTGATTGGGAGTTCCTCATCCGGTTTCACAGAGATGGTTCTGACTAGAGAAAGGATCGAAATTGGTATCAAGAGTGGGAAGATCCCGATGGCTGCATCTTCTAATGTTGAGAAGAATCCATTTGCTGGTAAGAGGGAAGTCAATGCTGTGTATGGCCAGAAGGGTCATAATAAGGCAGACTACCACCAATCTGTAGGGGCAATGCTGGTCTCTAATTCAGCACGCGTGCAACGACCACAACAACAGGGTAATCAGCGAAGGCAAGACGAGCCTAAGAGACAGTTTACTAAGATTAACATGCCGATGTCTCAATCATTACAACATGTGTTGAGGATGAATTTGATTACGTTGATAGGACCTCATCCAAACCCTAAGACTTCTTCTCCTAACTACAATCCTAATGTAAGGTGTGCCTATCATTCTGGCAGTCCTGGGCACGATACTAACGATTGTTGGGCACTGAAATACAAGCTTCAAAATATGATTGACGCCAAGGAGATTGAGTTCGACCCTCCTGAGACTCCCAACGTGATCATAGCTCCCATGCCAAATCATGGCCAGGATTGAGAGCATTTTTGTTCATTTGAATTCTCAAGTTGTATTTTCTTTGTTTGTTCAAACAATTATTGTCATGTCAAACTATGTTATTTCATTAATGCATTGCACATGTTTGTCTTGAATTAATTTTTTTTCATTATGCTTAAACAGCTTTCTTACTTCCTTTTTGTGATATTCAACTCTTGATTAAAAGCTCTAAGCCTTTGAAGGGAGGATGATGAGAATGATACCACAATCTCTACAGTATGCTTTTGAACAGTCAGCTGACGATGTACATGCGTTGTTTCAAATCCTAAACAATGGAGTTATAAGGAATATAATCCCTAGTCAACCCCTTTGATCCTAAGAAGTAGGAGTTTTCTTTTCACACAAATGAAAACCCTTAATCATAACCTTGGGCAGGGTAGTTTTCTCAGGTAATTCAGATGTGCATTCAGTCACAAGCTTTCACTTCATACATGACAAATAGTGTAGAAGATGTTCTCCAAAAGATGGTGATGGTTCCATATAATCATTAAGAACAGACAATCATTATCTCTCAAAATAAAAGCCCATTAAGTGAAAACCTATGAAGGAGACTTAAGAAAAAAAACTGGGGCATCTCGCTGGTTATAATCATAAAAGAAACAGTTCAGGCAAAAGACAGGAATAGCAAAATAAAAAAGAAAGAGGTCCTACAAATCCTTAACAAAAAGAAAAGGTCACAAAAATGACTGCCTTCTCAAACAAATCTTCAGTTTCTGAACCATCACCGGAATATCAGGGCCAACATTCCAAAACTCAACTGAGATTCGAAATGCACAATTAACTGAGCATAGGACTGAAGAACATCACGAAGAACGGGTGGGTACAAATAAATTTTGAGCCTTTATCCTTTGTTTCTTAAACCGTGAACCAGGACATGTTACAACCCTTAAAAGTCCTAGCTGAAGCATGGGTTAATTCGAGAGCATACTGTTACAAAGGTATCCTGACTCCTGTAAGGTTTGTTATAAATCATGAGTTGATATCACATTCTTGCAAATTTTGTTTTACTATAAAAAACGCATTTTCAAAAAATTTCAAGACATACATAAGCTTTGCATTCTTTAAATGAGATTGTTTGCATATGGTTAATTGTTCAAATGGAAGAGAAATTCACACAAAGAATATTCAGTGAACGAAGACCCCCTCAATAGACAGAATCACCCCAGACGAAAACAACATTCCCAATAACAAGTCTTTCATAATCCAGGGGCATGACATGGTGTCTAATTAATTTGGGGAAGTCAAGCCAATATGAAAAGAATCTCTCTAAAAATGCTAAATAGCCAGGGGCCGATCTCCATCTGAATCACTCGGGGGCTGTTACATTGATCGGGAATTCTAGTAGAAAATCACTGAAATTTGAATCTTTGGTACCACCAAATTGCTTGCTTGTGCCAGTAGTGTTAGATGGTGTCAGTATCATGTCTTCGAATCCTTCCATAACAGTTCTTAGAAAAGATACCTAGGAAATTCAAGACTATCAAAAACTTGATCAAACATCAGGTGCACCGGATTCATCCTGAAGCAGACCCACACAGGCTCCCACGTATAAAAGGGAACATGTAATCACGTAAACATTTTCTGGAATTTCTACAACACTTGTTGTTATAGACGGTGACAACTCTTCACATCCTATGAGCGCGTACATAGTCAGAAAATACTACACATGAAAAAGACCCGCTAGGTTTATAGGCCTAGGCAAAATTAAGGTCATCCCGGCGAACCAAAAGAGTTCGGGAAAAAATTAGGGATATCTACAAAAAAAATGTACACCCAACAAGTCAAAAACCTGAAAAGGCAGCTTGAGCAAAATAGGGTATCCCGATGGACTGAAAACCTGAAAGGGCGGTCCAGGAAAAAGTTAGGGATTAAAAACGTAAGACTATGTACCGTCATCTTGTCATTTGTTTATCAATAGAAGACTTACCATTCTGATCAGAATTTACCAAGCACCCCACGAGTTGGGATGACACTCAAAACATCCATAAAGTCATCACAGGTACGTTCTCCAGTAGGTACAGAGGCAGGGGCATCTTACTAAAAAGTCGTCGCCATATCCTCAGCTTACAACCTAGTGATGTCAGGTGTTCTTGTATCCCCGGCAGAACAAGAATTTCCAACTATTGCTCCGTCATCAGGTTTTCCCCAGTAAAGTCGTCAAACTTCTCAGGATTCCCCAAAATCCTCAGGCAGTGCGCAGAGCTTTCCTTTCCCAACAGAGTTTATTTCTCTAACAACGAAAGATCATCTCCCAGCAATTCAGCTTCAATAAAATCTGAAGACTTACATTCTTCATTGCCAGACGCAATCAGGGATTTATTTTCCCTAATTCAACAGGGCTGCAATAGAACAACTGATACATTCATATATTGCATTCATACATCATTCTACAAATGTCATAGCATTTAAAACACAAATGCATACGTCCCAATCTCATTTATTTTTAGAACACCATTACACAATTCATTTCATACATCATGACATTGCATACAACTAACGCTTTACCTTTTCAGGAAAGATCAATCAACAAATATTTATCATCAACAATTTTCAACAGGTCCAGGATTAGCTCCTGAAACAAAATAGAGTAATTATCTGTGCGACCAAATACAACTTTACACGGGCTCATCATGAAGCAATCTTACACGGGTTTCTTCTGACTTCCAAATACAGCTTTACACGGGCTCAACATGAAGCAATCTTACACAGGTTTCTTCTGACTTCCAAATACAGCTTTACACGGGCTCAACATGAAGCAATCTTACACGGGTTTCTTCTGACTTCCAAAATCAACTTTACACGAGCTCAAAATGAAGTAATCTTACACGGGTTTCTTCTGACTTCCAAATACATCTTTACACGGGCTCATCATGAAACAGTCTTACACGGGTTTCTTCTGACTTCCAAATATAGCTTTATACGGGCTCTTCATGAAGCAATCTTACACGAGTTTCTTATGACTTCCCAATACAACTTTATACGGGTTCTTCATAAATAAACCTTACACGAGTTCCTTCTCTCTCCTTCTGAAGTTTACATGGACTCATCCTGAGGCAACCCTACCCAGGTTCCTTCTCATAATTTCCAGATGCAGTTTTACACGGACTTATCCTGAGGCAATCCTACCCAGGTTCCTTCTTACAATTTCCAGATGCAGTTTTACCCAGACTCATCCAGAAGTTTCCCTACCTAGGCTCCATCTCATATATCTCCTAAAATAGCCCTACCCAGGTTCCTTCTCATACACTTCCAGATTAAGTCTTACCTGGACTCATTCTGAAACAGCCCAACACAGGTTTCTTCTGATACATTTCCAGATAGCAGTTAATTTCATTCTCCCCAGCAAATTACTGGGAAGCCTGGATTTCAACCAGAAAACAAAAAACTTTCATCTCTCCAATCCAGAGATAACCCCTCAATAGAGAAATGGACAACTGAAGTTCCTAAACTCTATTCCTTAGAGAGTTTTCCTCAAACAGGAAAACAACATAAATAAACATCCCCCAGTGGACTCCTCCTCAGACAACAGGAACAGGAATCCCCATAAAGAGACCTCTTATGAAGTCAGCATCTACTCTGGATGGCATCTTTAAGCCCATCTTCGACGACTCTCAGTCATATTCTCTAGATGGCGTCTTTAAGCCCATCTCCGACGAATTTCAGTCATCTTTTCCAAATGGCATATGTAAGCCCATTCCCGATGTCATCAACCATCAGTATTACTTCATGCGAGTGCAAATTTCTGGGCACTCTAGTGTTCAATCATCTTCCACCTTCAGATCACGAAAGGCAGACAAGCCAATCTAAATTCTCAAGTTTAAGAAGATTGAACAGGGGCAGCTTTTGTACCCCAAAATTTTCCCTCCCATTTTCACACAAGACATACTCCTAGAGGTCCTCAATTGCTCAAGGTTGACGATGAATTGATCTGACAAATTCTCTTCTTAAGCATTGGCCTTCCAACTAGGTTTTCATTTTTCACCAAGATGTGTGAGCTATAAAGGTCTCAAATTTATTTCATGGTCCTAATATGTCTTCAATATTATCCATGACAAATTTCGTACCTTGCACTACAAGTTTGCTCAGCCAATTGCTCAAATGCCTAAAAATAAACTATACTTGGTCAAAAGTTAACTGTGACCCACTTGCAGTCAAACTTCAAGGTTTTTGGTCAATATCAACATTTTAAAGTGATATCCATCATTTTATCAAGGGTTGATCATGATTCCTCAAGAAATTCTCCTAATTCATCAAAAGTTAAGAATTGCTAATTAGGGTTTCTATAGGAAAAGTCAACCAAACTTTGACCAGGAATAAATTTCACATACTTCATCCATTTTCCCCAATCAAAGCTCATTTTAAATATAATCTCATTCCCTACAACTTCTCTTCATCCCTCAAGTCCAATAAATGCACCATTTGAAAGATACAAGCCAATATATTACAGGTCATTTTCAGGAAGTCAACAAAAGGCACTTTTTGTCAAGACCATTTACATGAAGATGAAGTCTTCAAATGCAAAATTGGTCAAAATAGAGATTTAATTATACATATTTGGATTACCAAAATGTCCAATATCATCATCATGACAATAAAATTGAGCAAGTTATCGCTTTCCCAAGTTGGGAAATAATTGGAAATTTCAAGAATGGTGCATTGAGAAAATTTGTGATTTTAAGTTATTGGGCCTAACTTTTTGGAGTTCAAATATGTTCATGATGTGTCCAAGGACCTCTAAATCTATCCATGCATTTTTTTTTTAATTTATTTGAACTTTTAATGATTTTGGTTTGAAAGAGGACCATTATGGGTGGATTCTTACCATCTTTGCTATCTCTCTTCTTCCTCTATAAATACAAGACCGAGGCGTGAGTAAAGGAGAAAAAAATCATTGATAGATAGTTCCCACAAATTACACAAAAACATTGCTTGAGAAGAACCACACAAAAATTGCCAAAATTCTCAAAGTTGTGAAATTCAAAACTGAATTTCCAGCTATCATCCATCTAAACCAAGCATGCTATCTTCTTCCTAAAGATCCCAGGACTCATTCCCAGCCCTCATTCAAGCCATCACACGCCCAGAAGAGGCCAAACCACAATTTCTAATTTGGTAAAACTTCTTGCATCCGAAATTTTATATCCATGCATTGTTTACTAATGTTTTATGGCTAGATGTGATCAGGGTGATGTTTAGGACTCAAATGAGTCTTTACATGCAAGCTCAGACGTATGCATGGTTGTTTTCCATTTTTAACCGTGCAATTTGCATTTTTATCGTAACTCCATTTCCATTAGTTTCCAGCCAATTTTGACCTCGGATTCAGACTCAGGGTGAAACTTCATGCAGGATAGGGCCTTTTCTTTTTCAATTTAACACGTTTTTACAAGTTTGACATTGAAGGCCACCGGAGAAGGTGGTGGTTTCTACCATCTCCATTTGTTTTTATATTTATTCTTTTAATTTTGTTTATTTTATTTAATCAGTAAGTTTTTTTAAATCAAATAAAAAAATCAACAAAACTTAGGATTAGTTTTTCTTTTTAGAATAATTAATTTCTGAAATTAATTAATTAATTAACTTTAACATTTTTACTTAAAATAAGTTAGAACTTAGGGTTTAATTTGTGTTCAAATTATTTTCTCAAATGAAAATTCAAAAATATTAGCATTAGGCTTTAAATTCATTTAGCAATTATCTTTTTAAATTAAAATTAGATTTAAGTTAATTTAATTATTTTCTTAAAATAAACAAAAACCAAAAAAAAAGATTTTTATTTTACTTAGCTAAATTCTTAGGTTTTCTTAGACGTTTCTTTATTTCGGGCGCGTTATTTTGTTTTCGCATTTTTACATTATTGATGTAACTATTGTTTGGGTTGTAATAGTTATAAATAAGACTTTTTATCGCTTTCTTTATTTTTCTTCCCCAAATTGTTTGTACATTGTAAATACCCCCTCCCCGAAAGCCATGTAATAATCTAGATTTGCGCTTTTCGCACTTTATTTTCTGTACATATTAATTGTTAGTAACTAGGCGTGTATGGAAATACTAATCATCAAACGTTAGCAAACTTAATAATGCAAGATAAATAACTGAATTTAACACATATGCACATATGCACCTCTAGGGTATTCCCGCTTCGGTTGCCTTCGGAAAAACAGTCATGTCCCTCGATAAGGGGACACTTTAGCAAAGACCCATAAATCAAAAAGATCATAGTCCCTCGATGACCCCACATTTTCCTTTCGGTAAATGATCTAGTCCCTAAACAAAATTGCTAAAGCATCTCCACAAGTTACCTTTATGATTGTAAATGTCCCTTCGATTGTCCCTCAAACATCTAACGATGGGGCTACCTACTCACTAATAGTAGGATAGCATTGTCTAAAGGGAAAGAGGAAAAGAACGGACCATTTCGAATATAAAAGTAGATAGCTGTTAGAAGTTTTCTCAAACATTTTGCACTTACACAAAAAATTACTTTTCAAAAACAATTTCAAAACACTTTGTATACTTTCTCCACTATCCCGAGAAACATTACAAAGTTTGCCATACTAAGGCATTTCCAAAGAATTTTCAAACACATAAAGCACAAAGGTATTTCAAAATGAGCAAACCTTTAAGAGCCCGTGGAAAACCACGAATGGAAAGGGTGCTAACATCTTCCCTTTCCATAATCTACCCCCTTACTCAGAAAATTCTCGAAAAGGTCTTTTTCTGTTCTTTTCACCCTTTCCTTTGCTGAATAAAAGAAAAGGCGGTGACGACTCTTACTTACCTTACATTTGTAAATACAAAATGCAAAACCAGTATTAATTGTCGGTTCTTCCACCATATCACAGCTACCATGCAATCCATGTTCAAGGTCATATGGGACAATGAGGCTCCCAGAATTACCATTGAAAGAATCGACGAACCGGCACACTGCTATGAAATTCACACTGATGGAGTAGAGGAAAAATCTTGGTTTCATGAAGTGAAAAGGTACCTTTAGGATCAAGAATACCCTGAGGGGCATCGATCAATGACAAGAAATACCTACGGAGGTTCTCAACTAAGTTCTTCTTGAGAAATGGAATTCTATATAAGCGTAATCATGATTCGACTCTGCTTAGTTGTGTAGACAAGAAGGAAGCATACGAGATTATGCAAGATATGCATGAAGGAATCTTTGGTACTCACTCCAATGGGTATACTATGGCTAAAAAGATCTTGAGAGCAGGTTACTATTGGTCGACTATGGAAACTGACTGTCGCCACCACTCTAGAACTTGTCATAAGTACCAAATCTATGTTGTTAAAGTTTATGTGCCTCCGATACCTCTGAACTTCATGACTGCTATGTGTCCATTCGCAATGTGGGGCATTGATATGATCAGAGAAATCAAACCTACTACCTCTAATGGACATCACTTTATCCTCGTCGCCATTGATTACTTTACAAAATGGGTTGAAGCAGCCTCGTTCCCCTCCATTACTAAGAACATGGTCACCTGGTTCATAAAATATAACCTTATCTATCGGTATGGCATCCCCGAGAGGATTATCACAGACAATAGTACTAATCTCAACAACACTATGATCATTGAACTCTGCACGCAGTTCAATATCGAGCCTTATAACTCCTCTCTATATCGACCAAAGATGAATGGTGCGGTGGAAGCGGTCAACAAGAACATAAAGAAGATCATGCAAAAGATGGTTGTTACCTACAAAGATTGGCACGAGATGCTACAATTTTCTCTCCACAGCTATCGTACTTTAGCCTGCACATCAATTGGGGCAACCCCATTCTCTCTGGTATATGGTATGGAAGTTGTCCTACCTGCCGCAATTCAGATTCCCTCTCTGAGAATTATGAAAGATGCAGACTTAGACGAAGACGAGCGGATTTAGACTAGGCTAGACCAGTTGAATCTGATTGACGAGAAGAGACTTGCGATTGTCTGTCACGATCAAATCTTTCAAATACGTATGATCAAGGCATTCAACAAGAAGATCAAGCATCGTGTGTATCAGGCTGGTGACTTGGTAATAAAGCGCATCATTCTACCACAAGGTGATCCCAGGGGAAAATGGATTCCCACCTACGAAGGGCCATTTTTTGCCGAGAAAATATTCTCTGGCGGTTCCATGATATTAACCACCATGGACGGTGAATATTTTATGCACCCTGTAAATACGGACATAGTTAAAAGATACTACACATGAAATCGACCAACTAGGTTGACTGGCCTAGGAAAAAATAAGGGCATCCCGGCGAACCAAAAGGGTTTGGGCAAAAATTAGGGATATATATAAAAGATTGTACACCCGGAAAGTCGAAAACCTTAAAAGGCGGCTTGGGCAAGAAAGGGTATCCTAGTGGACTGAAAACCCGAAAGAGCGGTCCATGAAAAAGTTAGGGATTAAAGCGTACGATTATGTCCCGTTGGATCACTTGCAGCAAGCTTTATTACCAACGTCAAGTTCAAACGGCACAAATTAATTTAATCACTTTCTTTCGATAGCAAGGGATGAGATGCTTAAAAACATATGGGCAGTAGCAGAGTTGGAACCCGACGAGATTATTTCCACATAGCTATTATCTTGTTTTCACTTTGTACTCTTTTCATTTCACGACAATTTCCTCTTACTAGGATTTATGTCTCTTTGTACAAAGTCGCCTGTTTATGGGCAAACTATCAATAAAAATACAAATTTCAAAATTTAAACTTTTAGTTTTAGTTTTTCAGTTTTGTTTGCGAAAACGTCCAATGACTAAAATTGAATGAACATATGCATATGAGTACGATTAACTGTTAACAAATATATGCATAAAAAAGGAATAAGCAGTTACTCAAGACTCCAGGAGTTGGGATAATGTCCAAGCTAGCCACAAAATCCCCACAGAGAGATCCTTATTGGATTATCCCCATAGAGTACTCTTATCATACTCACCAGCAAATCACCCTGGCAGATAAGGGAATATGATCTTTTTTCCAGGAAATTTCGCCCACTTATGGAATCTCAATCAATATAGTTTATAGAAATCCCCCCCAGCTGAGTTTATTCCTCCAAAAATGTGAAAACCCCTGTAGATTTCTTCTCTCCAGCAGAGCTTATTTCCTAAGCAAGGGTGTTTCTTCAGCAGAGTATTTCTCCGTCAATAGGGTTTATTTCCCAAACAGGGTTTATTTTCCCAACAGGGTTTACTTCCCCAGCGAAGTTCAATCTCCCCAGCTTGAGTCTGTTTCTACCATAAATTACCAGCAAAATTCCCACCTCCAACAAAAGACAGTCCAGGTCCCATCCCAAGAGAGGTGCTATTGAGTCTGAAACCGGATTAGGTATCATTCAACCTTATTCTCTCAGACGAGTCGGCATCCAACCAATCTCTTTTATTCCAAGTCAGGATATATAAGAACTAAATTCCCCAATAGAGCAGTGAATGACTAATGTTCTTGGACTCCTTTCCCCAAACAGGAATCAACATCCTCAGTGGAGTTTCCTCAAAATAGAAAAACAGGAATACCTATGAAGATCGAAGATACACATACTCTTCATCCCCAGTAACAATCAATGATTTATTTTCCAAAACAATGATGCTGCACGAGTTTACAAATACACTTGAATAACATTTCACATTCATACATCATTTACGAACATGATAGCATATGCCTACAAAATGCATATAACACGCTCTCATTTATTTTGATAATATCATTATGCAATGCATTTCATACATAATGACATTGCATACAATTAAATCATTACCTTTTCAGGAAAGATCAATCAACGAACAAACATCATCAACTACCTGTAAAACCAGATGGTCTTCTCAAAGGCTACATCTGACAAATGGCTACATAAGCAATTTCCTCAGAGGGACATTCTCAAAGAGACATATTTTGGCTCTGATTAAATCGAGCATAGATTTATTTTGATACTTCTTCCATTTGAAAACGAGTGCAGACATCTCTTGGCTTAGATTAAATCAAGCATAGATTTATTCTGATACTTCTTCCAGTTGAAAGAAGACATAGACATCTTCTGGCTCAGATTAAATCGAGCATAGATTTATTATGATACTTCTTCCAGATAAAGACGAACCTAGACATCTTCTTGCTCAGATTAAATTAAGCTTAGATTTATTCTGATACTTCTTCCAGTTGAAATCGGTTGTACACATTTCTTGGGTCAGGTTAAATAGAGCGTAGAGTTATTCTTATACTTTTTCCAATTAAATTCGGGAGAAAACATCTTCTCGCTCAGATTAAATCGATCATATATTTATTCTGATACTTCTTCCAGTTGAAAACGAGTGAAGACATCTTCCGGCTCAGATTAAATGAAGCATAGATTTGTTATGATACTTCTTCCAATTAAAAGAAGACATAGACATCTTCTAGATCAGATTAAATCAAGCATAGATTTATTCTGATACTTCTTCTAAATAAAGACAAGCGTAGACATCTTCTGACTCAGATTAAATCGAGCATAGATTTATTCTGATACTTTTTCCAGTTGAAGATGGTCGTGGGCATCTTCTGGCTAAGATTAAATTGAGCATAGATTTATTCTGATACTTCTTCCAGATAAAGACGAGCGTAGACATATTCTGGCTCAGATTAAATCAAGCGTAGATTTATTTTAATACTTCTTCCAGTTGAATTCGGTTGTAGACATTTTCTGGCTCAGTTTAAATCAAGCATAAATTTATTATAATACTTCTTCTAGTTAAAGTCAGGCGAAAACATCTTCTGGCTCAGATTAAATCGAGTGTAGATTTATTTTGATACTTCTTCCAGTTGAATATGGGCGTAGACATCTTCTAGCTCAGATTAAATCAAGTGTAGATTTATTCTGATACTTCTTCCAGTTGAAGTCAGGCATAAACTTAGTCTAATTTCTATCAATAGTTACTTTGGATGGAATCTATAAGCCCATCTCTGATAACTCTCTATTACCATTCCAAATCGCATCTATAAGCCCATTCTCGATATAATCAACCAATATCGTCACTTCATACACCGGCGAGTGCAAATTTCTAGGCACTAAAGCGTTCAATCATCTTCTACCTTCAAGTCACGAATGGAAGACATGACAATCTAACTCTTCAGGTTTAAGAAGATTGAACAGGGGCAGAAATTGTACCCCAAAATTTTCCCTCCCATTTTTCTGCAATACATGTTCACAAAGATCTCAAGTACTCAAAGCTACTCAGGGGTTGACCAGTCAAAATGCTCCTCCTAAGCAAAGGGTCTACAACTAGGATTTTAAGTTTCTCAAGGAAGTTTGGGTTGCAAAGGTCTCAAGTTATTTTCATGGTTCATAATAGGTCCTCAAGTCTTACATCACAAGTTTGCTCAGTAAATGGATCAGATGATAGAAAGTCAACTGTATTGGGTAAAAAGTCAACCATGGTCAATATACAGTCAAACTTCAAGATTTTTGGTCAATGTCAACATTTTTAAGTGATATTAATCATTTGATCAAGGTTTGATCATGATTCCTCAAGGAAATCCCTCAAATCATCAAAGGTAAAAAATTGTCAAATTAGAATTTCCTTAGGAGAAGTCAACTGAACTTTGACCAAGCATAACTTTCACATGTTTCATCAAATTTTCCCCAACCAAAGCCCATTTTTAAGGAAATTCAATTCTCTACAACTTTATATTTATGCTTAAGTCCAAAAAGTACTTCATTTGAAAGATATGAGCTAATACATTACAAGTCATTTTCAAAGATCAATAAAAGACACTTTTTGTCAAGGCAATTTACATCAAGATAAATTCTCCAAATGAAAAAATGATAAACATAGAAATTGTAGAGGATATCTTGAGCTTTTCAAAAAGGTTTCAGATCACCTTCAAAAGTTTAAAATTGATCAAGTTAGGAGTTGCACAAGTTGGGAAAATTTTGAAGAATGCATGAAACTTCAATTGGACAATGTTGAATTTTTGGGCTTTAGGGCCTAAGTTTTAAAGTTCAAACATCTCATGACACCTTAGAGGACCTCTAAGTCCATTCATACCTTTCCTTGATTTTTATTTATATTTACTTTTATTTTTATTCAAATAAATACAAAGTAAATTCAGTAAAATCACAAAATAATGGATTAATGCGTATGGGCTTTGTTATGGATCATTTTTTAGGCCCAAGATGCTACATAAAGCCTACCATAACCGTGCAAAGCCAAGAAGGGAAGGGAATATCTTCTTTTGGAAAGTTTTGAAGAAAAATTGAAAATCTATTATGGCATTTAATTTGTACCATATTTATTAACCTAATGCAAAGCCTTATATATACACAAGCTTCAGATCTCAATGGGACATAAAACACACATAGAAGATACCTCAAAAGAACACAAAACTCTCACAACAAATTTCTCGAGCTAGGGAAACCCAAAAATTCATTCTCCAGCCACTCTTAACAAATTTTAGACATCTATTCGCTATCCTGACCTTCTCAGAAACAAATCCAGGCCAAGAACACTCCCAGTATAGTTTCCATGATTTATTGCTACTTACCTAAAATTCCCCCATATCCAGGTGTAGGATCTTTGAAATAAATGTAAACCCGAGAAACCATCAAATGTAAAGCATATAATGTAAACAAGGAAAGAATTTTAAAATTATCTAACTCTAAGGTAACCCCACTTTTTAGTATCCCCAAAAGAGTCGCCAGTTCTGTAATACGGTGAGAGAACTGACTTGTTTTTGCATTTTATCACAAATGTTGCAGATAGCTAGAGTCACCACCGACTTTTCTTTTATCCAATAAGGAAAGAGTGAAAAGAACAGGAACGACCTTCGAGATTTTGAGTTCGGGGGGTAGGTTATGAAAAGGGAAGGTGTTAGCACTCTTTTCATCTGTAGTTATCTACAGACTCTTAATATCTAGCTCACTTTGTTTGAAAATGCTTTGTGTTATGTGTTTGAAAAATATTTTGGAAATGTTGAACTTTGTAATGATTCTCGTATCTGTCCTCGAGAATGTGTACAAAGTGTTTTGAAAATATTTCTGAAAGTGTTTGTGAAAATATATTTTTGTTTTTTTGTGAGCAAGTGATTAGGAACTGTCTACCTACTCAAGGTATTTATTGTACTTTTCCTATTCCTTTAAGTAGTTCTATCAATACCATTAGTTGGTAGGCATCCCTATTGTTGGATGTGAAGGGACGGGCGTGGGTCATCGTACAATCATCGAAGGCAACTCGTAGGGCCACTTTAGCAATTTCGTAAGGGACTAGATTGTTTACTGAAAGCAACAATCGAAAGGGTCATCAAGGGACTACGATCTTTTTAATCGAGGGACAATGCGAAACCGTCCCCACGTTCAAGGGACATGATTGTTTTTATCAAAGGCAACAAGGGAGGTTACCCTAGAGGTGCGCGTGTGCGAATGATTTGTGTTTCAATTATTTTTAATCTTGTATTAGGGTTAGCTAACTATTGGTATTAGTCTTTTCATGCAAACCCTAATTACTAAGAAATAGTAACAAATATAGTAAAGCGATAAATGCACGGAATATAAAATTCTACGCTATTACAAGGCTTCGGGAATGGGGGTACAAGTAATAAAATGTGGGGAAAAGGTAAAACCCTAATTAAATATTACAAAGCATGAGCCCTAGCTCCGGTCGTCTTCTCCAGTGAGCCAATTTATTGTTCCTGCAAAATAAAAGATCTTAGTAAACCAAAGGTACCCTACCCCCCTAAATCGAGGGTTTTAAGTTCAATTGGATAGTTATTTTGGACTAAAAAGGCCTAGCTTGAGAGTTATGGTGAAAACAACATCAATCTACATGAATATGGTGATTCACGGTTCTGATAGCATGAGTACCATGCGATTAATATTTCCTGCACGTAGAGACCTCACGAACACATTAGCATGGTTAATGTGATACAGTGGGAAAGAACTGACTGTTTTTGGAATGCTGGTTTGCGTTTTGCATTTGTTTTTGCAAATTGTTGTGGTAAGCAAGAGTCGCCACCGTCTTTTATTTTACCCAACAAGGAAAGGAAAAAAGCACAGCAAAAATTCCTCTTTCGAGATGTTTCTCGGGTCCGGGGGGTAGATTATAGAAAGGGAAGGTGTTAGCACCCTTTCTATCTGTGGTTATCCACGGGCTCTTAGGTACTTGCTCAAAGTGTTTTCAAAATTTGCTTTTCTTTGTGTTTGTGGGTTTGAAGAAGAGTTTTTGTTTGAAAGGTGTAAGTGCGAAAAGTTTTGTTTTGTTTTGAGAGAGCAAGTACTTAAGAACCATCTACCTACTCGAAAAAGGAATCAATCTGTGCTAATGTTCTTTAGACAATGCTATCCCACTATTGATGAGTAGGTAGCATCGTTGTTGGAGTTTAAAGGTCAATTCGATTAAGGGATGTGCGGTCACTAAAGCAATGTCAGGACGCCTTAGCGGTAACCCTGATGTCTTAGATCATTTTTCCGAGGCAACCATTTCGAGGCAACTATGATCTTTTGACAAGAGGGCGACTTCTAAAACTTCCTATACTCAATGACCACGTTCGAAGGCAACCAAGTGAGGTGTACCCTAAGAGTGCGCATGTGCGAGTGTGTTATTTCGGTTATTTTATCTTTGTATATGTCAATGGGTTATCTATGTTGATTTTAAGTTCATAAATTCGATCTTGTCATGCATTCCCTATTATCAAACATCTAACAGTTTATAGATTGCGGAATTTAAATTGAGGAAATTAAATCTAACTATTACAAGGCGTCGGGTATTTACATCGCCAAAAGCAACCCTTGAAATTAAAATGCGGAAAATAAATAAAGCGATAAAAGTATAAAGGTCCTATTAAACTATTACATTCCGGGAAACAGATACAATAATATGATAAAAATGGAACGTGTGCGAGAAAATTAAATCGGGCGCATTTTTTAAGGTTTTGACCCTTTTTGAAAAGAAAGCATTTTTTGGTTATTTTTGAATTAATGGAAGCAATTAAATTAAGTTAACAATTAAATAAATTAATTAATTAATTAAAAAAAGATATTTTTGGATTTTTGAGTATTTAAAGAAATAAAATAAATTTGATTTTAAGAGTTAGTAAAACCTAATTATCTACATTGATTTTAAATATTGCAAAGAATATTAAAAGTTAAACCTAATTAAACTAAATTAATTGAATTAATTTATTTACAAAAATAAATGCTGAATTTAATTTTAATAAATAAAATATATTTTTTGGTTTTTGATTTTATTAAGAAAAAGATTAATTGGTTAGTGATTTAAATAATAAAAAATAATAATACAAAAAAAATAAATAAATAAAATGAAAAGAAAAAAGAAATAACCAAAAAGGGGGGTTTTGGCCCAGATCAGGGGTGAAAGTGGAAATTTCAAGGCCCATTTGTATGCAAGCCTAGTTGATCTTTGCATTTCCATGTGACACGTTGACCTTGGCATATGGTGGGCATCACCTTTGGGCCATCAAATTTGGCATGGATGTCATCTGGCGCTTTGAGATCTGGGGGCATATGATAGATCTTATGCTTTGGCTTGTACTGGATAACCCTAAAAAAAATAACACAAATGCATGGGGGACCTGGGATTCGAACCCAGGTCCCATTGGACTTTGTACTAGCGCCCTTACCAACTTAACCAATGTGCTTAATTGTTATAATATTGGACAACAATCATTATATTAGAAAACAAATAAAATGCCAGAATTAAAAAAATTAAAAGCACGAAATTATGAATGGACGAATAGGGAAGAGGCGCGTATTCATCTTCTTCGCCCAACCCTGGTTATTTACCTGCGGATATTTATCCGCAGCTAAATCCATAGGTCCATCCTAAAACGAGTTCTAGGCCATGGAAATTGATTCCAAGACCATAGCCATGTTCGTCTTCCTCTCCTGATTTCATCCATGTCCATTATTGGTTCCAATTTTTCCTGCAAAGAAAACGCCCAAAAACAAACTTCCAAAACCCTAGGTTCGGGCATGGGGCTATGGCTCATGAAAACACAATCAAATGATGCAGAAAGTTTCTAAATGGAACGATAAGCGTGAATATGTAAGGATTTTGCCAAGAAAGTGCAAGAATATGATGATACGATTTCAAGTACAGGGGCATTTTTTAGGAGACTTACAGCGCGATTCAGCAGGTATGGGGATTGGTTTTGAGTTGGCTTTGTTTTAGTGATGACCCAGCAATAGACTCACGTTGAGTTTTGGCCTTGAAAACACCTTTATGCTTGATTTAAGTTTCAAGCTTTTTCACCTTTTTTCAAGTTTTTGTTCTTCTGATTATGCAGCCTCTAGGTATCCAATTCGTGCCTCCTGCCTTGTATATGTATAATGCATTGTATTAGGTCAAGTTTTGGACTTTGAATCTTTGTAAATCAATGCTTGAAGATATGGCTTGATCCTCCATTAAATTCTTTTCAATTTTGTCCAAAAATCCAATATTTGTTCATGATATGGCTTGATTAAGATTTGATTATGTCCATGATGATATTTAAGACCTATATCAATCAAAAAGATTCCAAGTGATCAATATTTGGATTTTATTTGGATTTAAATTGATTTAAAATGAATTAATTCAATAAAAATCAAATAAAATAGAAAAATCAATAAATGGACCCAAGACTGTTTATAGGACACGTGTGAAGTGTGACAAGACCAAATCAAGTGGAAAAGAATGGGCCCATTTGACAAAATTTGAAGTTTCTGGGATAGTTGACTTTTAGCAATTTTGGAAAAATGCCCAACTTCAACAATACACAACTTCTTCAATTTTGAACTTTTGGAAGTGTTCTAGGACTTTTTAGAAACCTTTAGATGTCCTATAACCAACCCTTTTGGTCTCATATAATTTTGATATTCCATGATCATGTTATAAGCTTTGGAAAAAAAGGTGTTTTTGTTGACTTTCAAAAATGACCTATAATGTCCAAATTTGTAACTTTTTGTGAGTGCATTTTCTGATCTTGGGGTATGAAGATGGATTGTAGGAAATTGCATCCTATTCAAAATTATATTTTGATGGGTCATTTCTCATAAAGTATGAGAAAGTTATACTTGGTCAAAGTTGAGTTGACTTTTCCTACAAAACCCTAATTTAGCAACTTTTGGGTCTTGATGAATTTTGAGCAATCCTTGATGAATCATGATCAACCCTTGATCAAATGATGAAATATCCTTCAAAATGAGAATGTTGACAAAAAATCTTGAAGTTTGACTATTTGTAGGTCACAGTTGACTTTTACCCTAGCATAGTCGATTTTTGGACCTCTTGAGCAATTGACTGACCAAACCTCCTCTGCAAGGCCTGAAATTTGGCATGGATGAACTTGAGAAAATATTAGGACATTGAGGAGCACTTGAGGTCATTTTTATGCAAGTACCTTGATGAAACACAAAACCCTAATTTGATATTGACTGTCTTAGGAGATGATTTGACTGTCCAACTTTTGAGCAATCTTGAGCAACTTGGAGATTATTCTTGCCATGTCTTGAGAAATATGGGAGGGCAAATTTTGGCGTACAACAGTTGCCCCTGTTCAATTTTCTTAAACCTGAGGATATAGATTGGCTTTCGGGCCTTTCGTGATCCGAAGGTGGAAGATGATTGAACACTAAAGTGCCCAGAAATTTGCACTCACATGATGTAGTATCAGCATTGTGATGTTGGGAATGGGCTTACAGATTCCATTTGGAGATTGTTGATAGATGGTCTAAACTTCGACTGGAATACGAATCAGGGAGATCTTATCGGTGATTTGACTGAACCAGAGGAGGTCTTGGATTAATTTTGACTGGACCGGTATCCAAAAAATCTTTAGGAATCGATTCAACTAGACCAGACAAGGTCTTGGGATAACTTCTACTGGATCGGCATCAGAAAAATCTGTAGGAATCGATTTGACTGGACCAGAGAAGGCCTTTGGCTGGATCGGCATCAGAAAAATCTTTAGGAATCGATTTAACTGGACCAGACAAGGTCTTGGAATAACTTCAACTGGATCGGCATCAGAAAAATCTTTAGGAATCGATTTGACTGGACCAGAGAAGGCCTTTGACTTAATCGGCATCAGAAAAATCTTTAGAAATCGATTTAACTGGACTAGACAAGGTCTTGGAATAACTTCAACTCGATCGGCATCTGAAAAATCTTTAGGAATCGATTTGATTGGACAAGAGAAGGCCTTTGACTGGATCGGCATCAGAAAAATCTTTAGGAATCGATTCAACTGGACCAGACAAGGTCTTGGAATAGCTTCAACTGGATCGGCATCAGAAAAATCTTCAGGAATCGATTTGACTGGACCAGAGAAGGCCTTTGGTGGGATCGGCATCAGAAAAATCTTTAGGAATCAATTTAACTGGACCAGACAAGGTCTTGGAATAACTTCAACTAGATCGGCATCAGAAAAATCTTTAGGAATCGATTTTCCTGGACCAGAGAAGGCCTTTGACTTAATCGACATCAGAAAAATCTTTAGGAATCGATTTAACTGGACCAGACAAGGTCTTGGAATAACTTCAACTGGATCGGCATCAGGAAAATATTTAGGAATCGATTTGACTGGACCAGAGAAGGCCTTTGACTGGATCGGCATCAGAAAAATCTTTAGGAATCGATTCAACTGGACCGGACAAGGTCTTGGAATAACTTCAACTGGATCAGCATCAGAAAAATCTTTAGGAATCGATTTAACTGGACCAGATAAGGTCTTTTGACATAGCTGAGAATTTAACTGCATCTTTCCTGAAAGGTAAAGGTCAGCCATATGCAATGCATGATATGGATCAAGCAATGATGTTCTCAACATAAATGAGATTGTATTATATGATGCATATATGCATGTATCATGATGTATGGAAATGTAATGCTTTAGCTGGGGAAAATAAATCCCGGATAGCTGCTGGAGAGTAGAGTTGAATTCTTTGTTTCCGCTGGGGATGGTGAACGAAGGTGATTGAACCTGCAGGAGAGGATGATTCCGTTGGGGAATAAAATGACGAGGAGATTACCCTGTGGGGAGGAGATACTCTGCTGAGAATTCCACTGATAAACTCCGCTGGGGATGGATTACCGTTGCTGGTGATACCGAATCTGTTGAGGATAGAACTCCTGTTTGTGAAAGGAAAGAACTTCGTTGGGGATGATCTTTCAGTTGCAACTTGCTGGGGATAACCCTGTTATACTCTTGTGGGGATAAATCTCCTGAATTCTGCTAGGAATGATCCTTTGAACTTGGCTGGGGAGATTTATTTTGTACTCCGTTGGGGATAGACTTCTAGAGTCTACTGGGGATGATGATTCAACTCCGTTGGGGAAGCTTTTTCAGACCGTGCTGGGGAAATATTGACTCCACTGGGGGGTATCTTGTATTCTATAGGGGAACATTCTTATACTTCGTTGGGGAATATTAAGAATGTCGGGGATATCAAGCCTTCTTAGTGCTGATGGTAGACCAAATCTGCTTGGGGAGAGCATTGTTGATTCGTTAATAGTTGCAAGTCTCAGCTGGGAGAGAGCTACCATTACTGTCTTACTCTGCAGGGAGTGAAGGTATCTTTGTCATATTCTTTAGCTGAGTATACCTTTGTACCTGGTGGACAGAGCAACTATACAGCTTGGACAATTCTTATTGCCCATGTTTCTGATGTCACCCGTAATTCATCTTTTGTTTCGCATGTAAATATCTATGAGCAGCAATTAATGTCAAATGCATATATCAAAAATGAACATTGGACGTTCTTTGCAAAACAAAACAGATAGAGGAAAAACAATTTGAAATTTCTTTGAAAATGAATTGTATTGATTTTGAAGTTTGGCCTGTAAATAGGCGTTTTTTGTACAAGAGGCTGACGTCCTAGTAAGAGAACGCCGCCGAATAATAGAATTTACACATTTTGTGAAAAACTAAACAAAACAGCTATGTGAATGATCCCATTGGGTTCCAACTCTTCTATTGCCTGTATGTCCTCGAGCATCTCATCGCTTTGCTACTAGTTGAAGGTAGATTAGATTGATTGGTGCCGCCCGAGCTTGATAGTTGATACCGAAGTCTGGATGCAAGGTGATCCAATGAGACATAGTGTTACGCTTTGATCCCTAATTTTTGCCTGGACCGCCCTTTCGGGTTTCCAGTCCACCGGGATACCCATTTTTTCCCAAGCCGCCTTTTCAGGTTTTCAACTTGCCGGGTGTACAGATTTTTTCATTTTCATCCCTTATTTTTGCCCGAACCCTTTTGGTTCGCCGGGAAGCCCTTATTTTTGCCTAGGCCAGTCAACCTAGCAGGTCTTTGATTATGCGTAGTATATTTTCACTATGTCTGCATTGATGGGGTGAGGAAGGTCGTCACCATCCATGTTGGTTAGAATCATATCTCCTCTTGAGAAAATGTTCTTAACCGCAAATGGACCTTCGTAAGTAGGGGTCCATTTACCCCTGGGATCACCTTGAGGTAAGATAATGCGCTTGATTACCAGGTCCCCAACTTGATACTCTTGTCGTCTGACTTTCTTGTTAAATGCCTTGATCATCCGTTTTTGGTACGTCTGACCATGACAAATAACAGTAAGTCTCTTTTCGTCGATTAAATTCGGCTGATCAAGCCGGGTCTGAATCCAGTCGTCTTCGCTTAAACCTGCATCCTTCATGATCCGAAGAGAGGGTATCTGAACTTTAATGGGCAAGACTGCCTCCATGCACAATCTTCTTAATATTCTTATTAGCCTCTTCGACAGCCCCATTCATCTTCGGTCGGTAAGGAGAAGAGTTGTGATGTTGTATCTTGAATTGCTCGCAGAGCTCGGTGATCATCTTGTTGTTGAGATTGGTACCATTATCCGTAATGATCCTCTCTGGTACACCATATCGACAAATCAGATTGTGCCGAATGAACCGTGCCACGACGTTCTTGGTTACAGTAGCAAAGGAAGCTTCTTCAACCCACTTCGTAAAGTAATCAATAGCTACCAAGATGAAACGATGCTCGTTGGATGCCGTAGGTCTGATCTCGCCGATCATATCAATGCCCCACATTGCAAAAGGCCAAGGTGTTGTCAAGACGTTCAGAGGAACCAGAGGTATGTGTACCTTATCAGCATAGACTTGGCACTTATGACATGTCCGAGAATGCTGATAATAGTCAGCTTCCATCATGGACCAATAATATCCTGCCCGAAGGATTTTCTTTGCCATGGTGTGTCCACTAGAATGAGTTCCTAAAGTACCTTCATGTAGCTCCGCCATGATCCTTTCTGCTTCATTCTTATCCACACAACACAGTAGGGTTGAATCATGGTTACGCTTGTAAAGAATGTCATTGATGATGAAGAACTTTTCCGCAAACCTCCTCAGAAACTTCTTGTCATTAACAGATGCACCCTTGGGGTATTCTTGAGCCTCAAGATACCTTCTCACCTCATGATACCAGGGCTTTTCTGTTACCTCTTCAGTCTCAAGATCACAGCAATGTGCAGGTTCATCCAACCTTTCAATGATAATCCGGGGAGCTTCGTTGTCCCAATTGACTTTGAACATAGAAGACATCGCAGCTAGCGCGTCCGCCAACTGATTCTCCTCTCTTGGGAAGTGTTCAAAGGTTATCTCCTCGAAATGGGGAAGCAACGTCAATACATACTCCTTGTAAGGAGTAAGATTTGGGTGTTTCGTATCCCACTCGCCTTTGATCTGACTGATCACGAGAGCGGAATCTCCGAAGACACTTAGAAACTTAATCCTTAGGTCAATTGTTGCTCGAAGACCCATGATGCACGCTTCATACTCCGCCATGTTGTTGGTGCAGTTGAAACATAGTCGGGTGGTAAACGGAGTATGAGAGCATCTAGGAGATATGATCACAGTGCCAATTCCATTACCCGAAGTGTTCGAAGCTCCATCAAAGTACATAGACAATCGGGATCCTTCCTCAGGTCCTTCATCCGGTCCAGGTGTCTCACAATCAGTTACCAACATGATATTCTCGTCCGGAAATTCAAAGTTCATAGACTGGTAATCATCCACTGCCTGATGTGCCAAATGGTCTGCCAACACACTTCCCTTAATTACCTTTTGGGTCGTGTACTGGATGTCATACTCAGTCAAGATCATCTGCCATCTCGCTATTCTTCCGGACAAGGCAGGCTTTTCGAAGATATACTTGATTGGATCCATCTTTGATATCAACAGAGTAGTGTGAGTCAGCATATACTGTCTCAGCCAGTGAGCAGCCCATGCCAAAGCGCAGCAAGTTTTCTCGAGCAGTGAGTATCGGGTCTCACAGTCGGTAAACTTTTTGCTAAAGTAATAAATAACATGCTCTTTTCGGCCAGAATCGTCATTCTGCCCCATCACACACCCCATTGAGTTGTCGAGTACTGTCAAGTATAAGATCAGAGGTCTCCCTTCAACTGGTGGCATCAGAATGGGTGGCTCTTGGAGATACTATTTGATCCTTTCGAAAGCGGCCTGGCATTCATCGTTCCAATGTACTACTTAATCTTTATTCAATAGTTTGAAGATTGGTTCACAAGTAGCAGTCAGGTGTGAGATGAATCGGGCAATCTAGTTTAGACGTCCCAGGAAACCTCTGACTTCTTTCTCTGTTCTGGGAGTTGGCATCTCCTGTATAGATTTCACTTTGGCACGATCCACCTGAATACCTTTATCGCTTACGACGAAGCCCAGCAGCTTGCCAGACCTCACCCCGAAGGTGCACTTGTTCGGGTTTAATCTCAGCTTGTACAATTTCATCCTGTCAAATAGCTTCTGCAGGTGATCAAGATGTTCTTCCTCTGTCTGGGATCTTACAATCATGTCGTCGACGTATACCTCAATCTCATGATGGATCATGTCATGAAACAAAGCAACCATGGCATGCTGATACGTTGCCCCAGCATTCTTCAGTCCAAAAGGCATGACCTTGTAGCAAAAGGTACCCCACTGAGTAACAAAAGTCGTCTTCTCCATGTCTTCGGGAGCCATTTTGATCTGATTATAACCGGAGAAGCCATCCGTAAAAGAGAAGACCTTATGCTGAGCGGTGTTGTCAACCAGAACGTTGATATGAGGTAGAGGGAAATCATCTTTGGGGCTCGCCCTGTTCAAATCCCTGTAGTCAACACACATTCGAACCTTACCATCCTTCTTCGGCACAGGAACCACATTGGCCACCCATTGAGGGTAAGAAGTAACTGCTAGAAAACCGGCGTCAAACTGTTTCATAACTTCAGCCTTGATTTTCTCAGATATCTCTGGGCGCATTCGGCGGACCTTCTGTTTTACTGGAGGACAGTCTTCCTTGGTAGGCAATCGGTGAACCACGATATCAGTATCCAAACTAGGCATATCTTTGTAAGACCAGGAAAAGATCTCAACATAGTCATGCAGCATCTGAATCAACCGCTGTTTCACACTAAGCTCCAGATTTGCACCGATCTTGACTTCCTTCTTGTCTATCTCAGTACCCAGATTCACTGATTCCACCGACTCTTTGTGCGGCTGAATGGCCCTCTCTTCTTGGAGTAGCAGTCTTGCAAGTTCACCAGGTACTTCTCAATCATCTCCACCTTCGTCTTCGGCTAAGTTGATCGGATTTTCAAAGTCATAACTGGCAGTAGCAGAGTCGTTACCAATGAGATCCAGAGTGGATGTGGACCTGTATATGTGAGTGTGTGTAAAATAGCTGTTTTGTAATATATAATAAAGAAAAACAAGGAGCGCAAGATTTGAAATGCAAGAAACGTCCAATGCTTTTATTAATGATATATGAAAATGACACACAAAAGCCCTCACAAATGAAGCCACAGTGCCTCGGGTAAGACACCGGGCCATAAAGTTTAAAACATTGTCTGTTACAGATTCAAAACAAAAAGTTTCATTACTGGGTAACAAAAGAAATAGGGATGAAGTCCTTTATTGTCCAGTTGCTTGGTCCACCGTCGTTCGTAGGATAGATCCAGCAGTCGAATTCATACTCTTCCACATCGTCTTCAATGGCATTCACTCCCGAGTTGCTGATGAACACGGGAGGTCTTCCGATCCGTGCATTCCGAACAGCCCTTTGAGCTTCTTTCTCAACAACAGCCCGGACATCCTTGAAGGAAGCCATCTTCATAGGAGAATCTTCGACAACAGTTTCAGCTGACGCCAGTGTCTGGGGAACCTCTTCAAAATGTTGAAATGGGGTCTCAATGAACTCCCCATCCATCTCTACATATCGGAAAGAGTTAAGGTGGCTAACCATGTACTCTTCCTCTCCTTGTACTGTCACAATCTTCCCTTTGATCGGGTACTTCAGCTTCTGGTGGAGCGTTGAGGTTACGGCCCCAGCTTTGTGGATCTATGGGTGACCCAACAAAAAAGAATAAGATGGCCGAATGTCCATCACATAGAACTTAGATTTGAAGACCTGAGAACCAACCTTGATCGGGATATCAACCTCTCCATGTACCATTCTTTTAGACCCATCAAAGGCCCTGACGACAATGTTGCTTGGTTTCAGCTCCAACCCTTCACAATCCAACCGGTCTAGAGCTTTCTTAGGCAAGACGTTCAATGAGGAACCAGTATCCACCAATACATGTGCAAGAGTAGTGCCCCTGCATTCAATGGAGACATGCAGGGCATCATTGTGATTCTTCCCCTTAGCAGTTAAGTCGGCATCAGAGAAACCTAACCCATTATCAGCAGTCAAATTAGCCACGCAATATGTAAACTGATCAGCTGACATTTCTTGTGGTACATGGGTAGTCTTCAAAAAGGTAATCAGAGCCTTGGCATGGGCCTCTGAGCATAACAACAGTGACAACATAGAAATCTTGGATGGGGTTTTCCCCAGCTGCTCAACTACATTGTCACTCTTTTTGATGATTTTCAGAATCTCTTCCATCTCTTGCTTAGAAGCTTCAACAGTAATCGTCTTCGGTGCCTCCGTCTGGGCAGGCACATCAGTGGTGATCCCTTTGCCCCGAGTGTCAGATGACTCGGTGACAGGGGTAAGAATATGAACTTGAACAGGAACGGTAGCAGGTACACTGGCAGGTGTAATAACAACAGGTCTTCGGGCAGTTGGTGGAGAGATATCAGGTGAGAAAAGTCTTCCGCTGCGGGTGACTTTAGCAGGTCCAACAATGTTACTGATGTCAGTATCAACATCCAACTCTTGCTTAACTCCATGAAAATAAACATCAGCCCCATAGTGCCAAGGGACAGCTTTATCAGAGGTATAGGGGATGAGCCTCGGAACAGTGATGATCACAGGTGCGATTCTGGGAACAGGTGTAATTCTAACAGGCTTCCTCGAGGGAGCCTTGGAAGAATTGTCGAAAATGGTAATGATGGCAACTTCTTCAGAATGAACTAAAGGGACAACAATCTTCTCGAACAGAATTTCTTTACTATCCATCAAACGCTGGACACCTGATTTCAAGAGATGGCAATCGGTAGGTAGAACAGAACACATACGGCAACCTTCGTCACAGCCCGGAAATAAACCGGCTAGCAAAAGGTTCTTCTTTACAGTCATCAAAGGGGTAACAATATCATTCACAGAAACCACAAATGAGTCTTCATCTATAGCATTTACTCCATGCTTGGGCATAGGAGCAGTCACAACATTAGGTCTTTCGGGAGCCTCAAACTCAATCTCCTTGGCATCAATTAAGTCCTGTATTTTACTCTTCAAATTCCAACAATCATTTGTATTATGCCCCGGGCTATCAGAGTGATAAGCACAGCAGGCATTAGGGTTATACTTCGGTGATGTTGTATTTGGATTCTTTGGGGCTTCCTTTGGAATCACCAGATTGGTTTTTAGTAATTATGGTAGAATCTGAGATAAGGTCATGTTGAGACGGGTGAATTGCCTTCGAGGTCTCTCGTCTTTCTGTTGATTGTTGTGCTGAGGAGCACCAGCAGGTTTTGAAATAACAACCGCATTAACAGCTTGGCGGTGTTCAGGTCTATCCTGTCTTCTTGAACTGTAGACAACACTGGACTCTTTCTTAAAGGGCTTCTTCTTGGTGCTTGATGAGGCACCCTTCTGTATCTTACCAGCCTTAATACCAGCCTCAATCCTCTCACCGATCATAATTAGCTCTGTAAACCCAGACGAAGAGCTTCCAATCAGATGGTTGAAAAATGGACCAGACAGGGTCCCTAGAAACATATCAACAAGCTCCCGATCAACCAAGGGTGGTTGTACTCTTCCGGGGAGGTCCCTCCACTTCTGAGCATAATCTTTGAATCCTTCACTCGTTCCCATTGACATACCCTGAAGTTTGGTACGCGTGGGAGCGAGGTCGGAGTTGTACTGGTACTGCCTGTAGAAAGCAGTAGCCAAATCTTCCCAACTGCGGATACTGGTTTCGTCTAACTGGTAGAACCACTCAAGCTGAGTCCCTGAGAGACTGTCTTGAAAGAAATGGATCCATAGGTTCTTATCAGCGGTGTACAGCTGAATCTTCCTCACATATGACCGGAGGTGCAGCTTCGGACAAGAAACTCCGTCATACTTAGTAAAGTCTGGTACCTTGAACTTATGGGGAATCACCACCCCAGATGATAGACCCAGATCACCAAAGTCCAGACCAGGCACTTTCTGAACTTCCATAGTACTCAACCGGTCTTCCAGTTGCTTGTATCTATCCTCAGCTGGAGGATACTGCTCTTTGTCGAAGTCCGTCTTGTTGTCAGAGACTACAGGGCTAGGATCCCTCCTTTCTTCCTGACTATCTTTCCCTCCAGATGAGGTGGTCAAATCAACTTTATTCCGTAGCCTGTTGCCAAACATGTGCCCTGTGTTAAACAGGATTGTCCTCTTCTTCTTCTTCTTCTTCTTCTTCTCTTTCAGAATCAAGGTCTTTAGATCTTGTTGACCCTTAGCTAGATTCATGAACAACTCTTGAAATTGGGCATTCTGGGCCTGGAGGGCCTTGATGGCTTGCTCAGTTGAAGGTTCAGCAAACATGATGAGTGCTGAAATAAACAGCGAAGAAGATAAGAGCCCTGTAATAGGTACCTGTTTATGAAGTGCATGGGATGAAATGCGTATGACATGATTTCAAAGACAATCGAGAGATTCAAATTTTTAAACAAAAAATGAAACACACTTTATTAGATAACTTTGAAATTCAAATTGTTCAACAAACTGCCTTAAGGCGTTACAAGAATGGAAATACTGAAAAGTAAATAAAACTGGAAAGGACATAAACAAAGGACAATCAGTGCTCCCATGGCCTCTTCTTATCAGTGCGGACATAGTTATTAATAATCCGCTCGTTCTCCAACTACCTAGTCAACCTCTTAATCTTCTGTTCTTGCTCGTTGAACTTTTCCCGGTAAGCATCCCGTTCTTCCCTCAGTTGCATCCAAGATCTCTTCAGTGCCCCAATGTCAGTGGGCATGTAAGGATGGAGGATAGTAGGAAGAACCCCCTCTTCATTAGCAACTTCAACAATGACAGGCCAGACGGCTTCATATGGCATTCCCAGCTTCTGAGCACGGATACAGACCCATCTGAGATATGGCTCCATCGGAAGTGAAGTCTTTGGGCCCAGCTCATGTAGATCAGATTGGTGAACTCTATCCCAAGCCCTTATGAATATGCGACGTTGCTCGTCGCTATCCCCTTGAAAATCAAAGATGATACTAGGCATTAACAGCTCATGAGGTCCTTCTCTTCTGGCACGCCCAAACTGATGTAGAGCTAAGAACGGATTGTAAGAAATTCCTCCATGGGTTCCTATCAGTGGAACATTAGGGTATTCCCCACATCGATCAATAATAGCCACCTCATCCATACCCTTGATAGTCCAGATGATGTCATTATGCAAGAGAGACATAACCCTATAGGCCCAGCCCATGCCTTCTTTGTTCTTCAGCACTGATTTAGGGAGCTGCGAAATAAACCACCTCGCCAATAAAGGAGCACAGCACATCAAGGTTCCCCGCTTTCGGGCGGTACGAGCATAAAGCTGATGAAGGATGTCACCCAAGAGAGTGGGCACAGGATTACGAGAGATGAAGATTTTCACCGCATTCACATCAACAAAGGAGTCAAAGTTCGGAAACAAAACCAAGCCATATATCAGAAGAGCCAAAATATCCTCGAATGCCTTAAATTCTAGACAATCCCAGAAATAGTTAGCCTTACCAACCAAGAACTTAGTCAGAAAGCCCTTTGCTCCACTTCTAGTCTCCCAATTAGCTGTTACCTCATTTTTTTGTCAAAGGAAGGGCTGCAGCAATCTCTTCGGGCCTAAGAATCTTCTCCCAACCAGTAAATGGGGTCTGCTCCAGAACAGAGATACCGAGCAGATCAGAGAACTCCTCTAAGGTGAGAACCAGCTGGTAGTCCTGGAAAGTAAAGCAATGGTACAGCGGATCATAGAATTGGACCAGGACACTCATCATCTGCTCGTCCAATTTGGAGGTGACCAAACTGAGAAGATAACCATGTCTTCTGAGGAAGGAAGTAGTATCAGGCATCTTTGCAATCAATTCTTTAAGCAAGGTGGGAACTTGGACAAAGTTGATCCGGATGGTATTTCTACGCATAGGCATCATGATGACCTACAAAATAGAGCAAAGATGAAACCCTCCTGTCTTTGAAATAGGTTAGTCCAATGCAAGATGTATGCAATGTTATGATGTCATGATGTCATGATAGAAAGCACACCACAAGTATGCACAAATAGCAAACATGGTAAAGGCACACAAGTCACATAGAGAGCCCTTAGATTTCAGGCTAGAAAGGAGCTTAGGTACTACCCTCTTTCAGTTCAGTTGGTTTAAACATGTCCTAAAAATAGTAATTGGGTTCTAGAGGATCTCAATATCACTGACTACCCTCGATCGGTCATAATTCCAGTTTAGAAACCTTTTCTTGCAGCTGGAATCATCGCAAGAGTTTAGTCTCAATGAGTGTAGCATACTGCTACTGTTCTATGGCCAAGTTGGTCAATTTAAAGGTTCTAAGGTCAGTTGGTTCTTAATGACCCCTTAGATGACCCATATTCTTCTCGTTCCAACACAAGGGATATCGGTACAATCTAAAGTGCCACACCAACATAGCTACTGCTTCAACCGTATCGGTCTACGCCGTACAGTTCCCTCACAGTTTATTGCTACTTACCTAAAGGGTATCCCCATATCCGGGTTAGGATCTATAGTAACTCTGATACAAGCCCACAAATATAAAGCATGCAAAGCAAACAATTGAAAACATTATGAACTATTCCTAAGGTACACCCCACTTCTAAGATCTCCCCAGCAGAGTCGCCAGTTCTGTGATACGGTGGGAAAGAATTGACTATTTTTGGAATGTTGGTTTGCGTTTTGCGTTTGTTTTCACAAAATGTCGTGGTAAGCAAGAGTCGCCACCGTCTTTTATTTTATCCAACAAGGAAAGGAAAAAAGCAAAGAAAAATTCCTCTTTCGAGATGTTTCTCGGGTCCGGGGGGTAGATTATAGAAAGGGAAGGTGTTAGTACCCTTTCTATCTGTGGTTATCCACGGGCTCTTAGGTACTTGCTCAAAGTGTTTTCAAAATTTGATTTTCTTTGTGTTTGTGGGTTTGAGAAGAGTTTTTGTTTGAAAGGTGTAAGTGTGAAAAGTTTTGTTTTGTTTTGAGAGAGCAAGTACTTAAGAACCATCGACCTACTCGAAAAAGGAATCAATATGTGCTAATGTCCTTTAGACAATGCTATCCCACTATTTATGAGTAGGTAGCATCGTCGTTGGAGTTTAAGGGTCAATTCGATTAAGGGACGTGCGGTCACTAAAGCAATGTTAGGACACCTTAACGGTAACCCTAATGTCTTAGATCATTTTTCCGAGGAAACTATGATCTTTGGACAAGAGGGCGACCTCTAAAACTTCCTATACTCAATGACCACGTTCAAAGGCAACCAAGTGAGGTGTACCCTAAGAGTGCGCATGTGCGAGTGTGCTATTTCAGTTATTTTATCTTTGTATATGTCAATGGGTTATCTATGTTGATTTTAAGTTCATACATTCGATCTTGTCATGCATTCCCTATTATCAAACATCTAACAGTTTATAGATTGCGGAATTTAAATTGCGGAAATTAAATCTAACTATTACAAGGCGTCAGGTATTTACATCGCCAAAAGCAACCCTTGAAATTAAAATGCGGGAAATAAATAAAGCGATAAAAGTATAAAGGTCCTATTAAACTATTACATTCCGGGAAACAGATACAATAATATGATAAAAATGGAACGCGTGCGAGAAAATTAAATCGGGCGCATTTTTTAGGGTTTTGACCCTTTTTGAAAAGAAAGCATTTTTTGGTTATTTTTGAATTAATGGAAGTAATTAAATTAAGTTAACAATTAAATTAATTAATTAATTAATTAAAAAAAGATATTTTTGGATTTTTGAGTATTTAAAGAAATAAAATAAATTTGATTAAAAGTTAGTAAAACCTAATTATCTACATTGATTTTAAATATTGCAAAAAATATTAAAAGTTAAACCTAATTAAACTAAATTAATTGAATTAATTTATTTACAAAAATAAATGCTGAATTTAATTTTAATAAATAAAATATATTTTTTTGTTTTTGATTTTATTAAGAAAAAGATTAATTGGTTAGTGATTTAAATAATAAAAAAAATATAAAACAAATAAATAAAATGAAAAGAAAAAAGAAATAACCAAAAAGGGGGGTTTGGGCCCAGATCAGGGGTGAAAGTAGCAATTTCAAGGCCCATTTTTATGCAAGCCTGGTTGACCTTTGCAATTCCATGTGACACGTTGACCTTGGCATATGGTGGGCATCACCTTTGGGCCATCAGATTTGGCCTGGAGGCCATCTGGCGCGTTGAGATCTTGGAGCATATGATAGATCTTATACTTTGGCTTGTACTGGATAACCCTGAAAAAAATAACACAAATGCATGGGGGACCTGGGATTCGAACCCAGGTCCCATTGGACTTTGTACTAGCGCCCTTACCAACACAACCAATGTGCTTAATTGTTATAATATTGGACAATAATCATTATATTAGAAAACAAATAAAATGTCAGAATTAAAAAAATAAAAAGCGCAAAATTATGAATGGACGAATGGGGAAGAGGCACGTATTCATCTTCTTCGCCCAGCCCTGGTTATTTACCTGCGGATTTTTATCTGCAGCTAAATCCATAGGTCCATCCTAAAACGAGTTCTAGGCCATGGAAATTAATTCCAAGACCATAGCCATGTTCGTCTTCCTCTCCTGATTTCATCCATGTCCATTATTGGTTCCAATTTTTCCTGCAAAGAAAATGCCCAAAAACAAACTTCCAAAACCCTAGGTTCGGGCATGGGGCTATGGCTCATGAAAACACAATCAAATGATGCGGAAAGTTTCTAAATGGAACGATAAGCATGAATATGTAAGGATTTTGCCAAGAAAGTGTAAGAATATGTTGATACGATTTCAAGTACAGGGGCGTTTTTTAGGAGACTTACAGCGTGATTCAGCAGGTATGGAGATTGGTTTTGAGTTAGCTTTGCTTTAGTGATGACCCAACAATAGACTCACGTTGTGTTTTGGCCTTGAAAACACCTCTATGCTTGATTTCAGTTTCAAGCTTTTTCACCTTTTTTCAAGTTTTTGTTCTTCTGATTATGCAGCCTCTAGGTATCCAATTCGTGCCTCCTGCCTTGTATATGTATAATGCATTATATTAGGTCAATTTTTAGACTTTGAATCTTTGTAAATCAATGCTTGAAGATATGGCTTGATCCTCCATTAAAATCTTTTCAATGTTGTCCAAAAATCCAATATTTGTTCATGATATGGCTTGATTCGGATTTGATTATGTCCATGATGATATTTAAGACATATATCAATCAAAAAGATTCCAAGTGATCAATATTTGGATTTTATTTGGATTTAAATTGATTTAAAATGAATTAATTCAATAAAAATCAAATAAAATAGAAAAATCAATAAATGGACCCCAAGACTGAAGATAGGACACGTGTGTAGTGTGACAAGACCAAATCAAGTGGAAAAGAATGGGCCCATTTGACAAAATTTGAAGTTTTGGGGATAGTTGACTTTTGGCAATTTTGGAAAAATGCCCAACTTCAAAAATGCACAACTTCTTCAATTTTGAACTTTTGGAAGTGTTCTTCGACTTTTTAGAAACCTTGAGATGTCCTCTAACTAACCCTTTTGGTCTCATATCATTTTTATATTCCATGATCAAGTTATAAGCTTTGGAAAAAAAGGTGTTTTTGTTGACTTTCAAAAATGACCTATAATGTCCAAATTTGTAACTTTTTGTGAGTGCATTTTCTGATCTTGGGGTATGAAGATGGATTGTAGGAAATTGCATCCAATTCAAAATTAGCTTTGAATGAGTCATTTCTCATAAAGTATGATAATGTTATGCTTGGTCAAAGTTGAGTTGACTTTTCCTACAAAACCCTAATTTAGCAACTTTTGGGTCTTGATAAATTTTGAGCAATCCTTGATGAATCATGATCAACCCTTGATCAAATGATGAAATATCCTTCAAAATGAGAATGCTTACAAAAAATCTTGAAGTTTGACTATTTGTAGGTCACAGTTGACTTTTGCCCTAGCACAGTCGATTTTTGGACCTCTTGAGCAATTGAGTGACCAAACCTCCTCTGCAAGGCTTGAAATTTGGCATGGATGAACTTGATAACATATTAGGACATTAAGGAGAACTTGAGGTCATTTGGATGCAAGGACCTTGATGAAACACAAAACCCTAATTTGAGATTGACTGCCTTAGGAGATGATTTGACTGTCCAACTTTTGAGCAATCTTGAGCAACTTGGAGATTATTCTTGCCATGTCTTGAGAATTATGGGAGGGAAAATTTTGGGGTACAACAGTTAGTTTATCTTAAAATGCAATGAAAATCAAGAATGAAAAAATTATACAATGAAGGAATCGTGATGCATGCACGAGAATTTTCTGACCATTTGGATCGTTGTAAACGATCTAATCTTACCCTATGATCTTACTGGGGTTGATTGGGATGGCTAGTTTGTAGTGAAAGGGACTATGAATATAGTTTCAAGTTGTTTTAGGATTCTTAAATGTTAGGCCAGTCACCTGGCACTAATTGTATCCTTCCACCATAAGCTGATGACCTCTAGATATCAATGAGACCATTTATATGATTGAATTAAGAAGTTATATCATGTCCGAGTGTATATCCAATACCGCGCGGATATATTCCCCAACCACAATGATCATCGATATTAGACCACAAGAGATCACACATATACCATTCATGAGGAACCTATATTTCACAAGCAAAACCATTAGAACATCAAGTCAACTAACTGTCATAGGTCGCCTAATTCTCCTAATCCTAACTAACCCAAAATTCAATTCCTACTGGGACATTCATAACAAATCCTACTGTGATCGGTGGAAATAGAACTGACTGTTTTTTAAGCTGGTTCGCGAAATGTCGCGGTAAGCAAGAGTCGCCACCGTCTTTTATGTTCTCCAACATGGAAAGGACAAAAGCACAACAAAATTCCTTATTCGAGAATGTTTCTCGGTTCGGGAGGTAGATTTATAGAAAGGGAAGGTGTTAGCACCCTTTCTATCCATGGTTATCCATGGGCTCTTAGGTACTTGCTCTTATGTTTTCAAAATCTGTTTGCTTTTCAAGTGTGTGTGTGGGTTTTGAAAAAAAGTTTCGTTTGAAAAATTTCTAAGTAACTCTTGTATCTGTCCTCAAGAGTGTATGAAATATTTGTTTGAAGACTTTTGAAAGTGTAAGTGTGAAAAGTTGTTTTTGTTTGTTTTGAAAAGAGCAAGTACTTAAGAGAAATCTACCTACTCTAAGGAATTAAGCTGTGTAAGAGTCCTTTAGATAGTGCTATCCCACCATTGAGAGGTAGGTAGCACCATCGTTGGAGGTGTTCGGGTCAATTCAATTATCGGGGCAGTGTGGTCACCGAAGCAATGGTAGGACACCTTAGAAGTAACCCTAATGTCCTAGATCCTTTTATCCGAGGAAACCGTTTCGAGGCAACTGGATCTTTAGACAAAGGGTGACCTCTAAGACGTCCTATACTTGATGACCACGTCGAGGCAACCAGCGAGGCGTACCCTAGGAGTGGTATGTGCATGTGTGTTGTTTTTCATGTTAAATTGTCTTGTACATGTTTATTTGTGAGCTACGAATTAATTTTATTTACATACACTCTTTCATGCATTGTTAACAGTTAGGAGTGCGGAAAATAAATTGTGGAAATGTAAATCTAACTATTACAAGGCGCGGGTCTATACATCGCCAAAAATAATAACCCGTTTTGAAAAGTAAATGCAGAAAATATAAATAAAGCGATAAAAGAGGTCCTAATTAATTATTACATTTCCAGAAGAAGTTACATAAATATAATGAAAATAAATTAAAGCGCGAGAGAATCGAATCGGGACGTCTTAGGGTGTTGACCCTTTTTTTTTTAAGAAAGAATTGAATTTTTGTCCTTTTTGTAATTAATGAAATTAAAACTAATAACTAATTAATTAATTTAATTAAAAGGAAAATATTTTTGTGTTTTTTATGTTTTTAATAAAATAAAAAAAAGAAATTAAAAGTTGAAAGTTCTAATTCTAAATTAATTTTACTTATTAAAAAAAATGTTGAAATTGTTCTAATTACACAACTAATTAATTAATATTAAAATTTATTTACAAAATAAGTTAATAAAAAATGTTTTTTTTTGTTGGTTTTATTGAATTTTATGGGAAAAATTAGTTTGTTAGGTTAATTAACAATAATGATAATAATTAAAAAAAGAAAATAAAAAGAAAAGGAAAATAGAAAAAAAAAAGAAATAGAAACCAATGGGGGTGTTGATGGCCCAATGGAGGTGTGAAGCCTGGAAATTGCTGGCCCATTAACCGGCCTTGTTGACTTTTGGAGATTGCCTGGAGCACGTTGACTGGAGAATATAGTGTTCATCACTTTTTGGCCCTCGGATTGATGATCATGGCCACTTGGCATGTGGAACGCTGAAGGTTCATGGTGAAACGCACTGGGCATCCTGCACACAAACACATAAGAAAAAATGATATGGAATTTTGGGGGACCTGGGAAGAACTTACAGCGCAGTATGATGGATCTTAGGACGTGGCAAGGGTTGCTTTAGCTTCAGGGGATGGCAAAGAAGAGAGTCACGTTCTCCTTTTGGCCTGAAAATGCTTGCAATACTCCTTTTGATCTCACACTTTTTTTTGACACTTTTTGGATTTTGCTCTGGCCGTTTGTGCACACTCTAGGTCGTGAATGAGGCTTTGTTACACTTTCATATGTAGTAATGAATGAGAATAGGTCACATTATGAGCTAATGATCCCTTGCAATTAAGTTTTTGGATTCTTCATAACCACCATTAAAGAAACATTCTAAGTTTGTTCAAATTTTGAATTTTTATGCATAAAATGGCCCTAGCACGAAATTGGTAGGTTTTTCATGACACATAAAAGTCATTCAAATCAAAATATGTTATTTAATTAATTTTTTTGATTTTATTTGAATTTTATGGATTTAAAATGAATTAAATCAAATAAAATTAAATAAAAATAGAAAAATTAATTTTTAATCTTGAAATTGATCATGGGACACATGGGTGGCATGACAATGCTGAATCAAGTGGAAAAAAGTGGGCCCTTTTGTCAAAAATTGAAGTTTCAAGGATAGTTGACTTTGGCCATTTCACAAAAATTTCCCAACTTCTCCAATGCATAGCTTTCTCAATTTTGATCATATGAACATGTTATTGGACATTTTGGAAAGGTCTTGAAGTCCTCTAACCAATGCCTTTGGTCCCATGTCATTTGAATTTACCAATCTCAAGTTATGGTCTTTGACTTAAAGTGCCTTTTTGTTGACTTTTGAAAATGACCTATAATGTTGAAATTGATAACTTTTAGTGAGAGCATTTCTTGTACTTGGAATGTGAAGATGAGTTGTAGGAAATGTCATCCCCTTCAATATGAGCATTGGATGGGATTTTTCTGATAAACCATGAAAAAGTTATGCCCTGGTCAAGTTACAGTTGACTTTCCAGCTGTCCAAAAATAGAAACTTTTGACACCTTGATGATTTTTGAGCCATGCTTGTGAAATCATGGTCAAGATTTGACCAAATGATGATTGTGGCTTCAAAATAAGATGTTGACCAAAAATTTTGACTTTTGACTGCCAAATGACCATTTTGCCCCTACAGTTGATTGTGAAGCAATTAGGGTTTTTGACTGTGCAACTTGACCTTGTGAGCCTTGAAACTTGACATGTAGGTGCTTGACAATGTATATGAGCATATGGGACTTGATTGAGCCCTTGAAAACCTCAACTTCCTTGCAAGAACCAAAACCCTAATTTGACTGGCTTAGGAGGGTGTTTGAACTGTGCAACCTTTGAGAAGACTTGAGCAAATTGAAATGATGCTTGTCAAAACTTTGAAGAATATGGGAGGGAAAATTTTGGGGTACAACAGTTGCCCCTGTTCAATCTTCTTAGACCTGAGGATGTAGATTGGCTTGCGTGCCTTTCGTGATCCGAAGGTGGAAGATGATTGAACACTAGAGTGCCCAGAAATTTGCACTCACATAGTAGAGTATCAGCAGTGTGATGGCGGGAATGGGCTTACAGATGCCATTTGGAAAGATGGTGGATAGGGGGATGGGCTTATAGATGCCATCTGGAGATGTGACAGAACCTTGTCGGGAATGGGCTTATAGATGCCATTTGGAAAGATGGTATGGGAGGATGGGCTTATAGATGCCATCTGGAGATGTGACAGAACCTTGTCGGGAATGGGCTTATAGATGCCATTTGGAGACTGTTGGTAGGTGGATGGGCTTATAGATGCCATCTGGAGGTGGTCTGTTGAATTGTAATTTTTGTAAGTTGAAAGAGGGGACCTGTGTAGGGTTGCCTGATGATGAGTTCATGTAAAACTGCATCTTGGAAAGAAGAACACCTGTGTAGGGTTGACTGATGATGAGCTCGTGTAAAACTGCATCTTTGGAGGAAGGAAACCTGTGTAGGGTTTACTGATAATGAGTCCGTATAAGACTGCATCTGAAGTGGAAAAGGAACCTGTGTAGGGTTACTTTGATGACGAGTCCGCGTAAAACCGCATCTAGAGCTGAGAAGGAAACCTGTGTAGGGTTTACTGATGACGAGTCTGTGTAAAACTACGTCTGGAGTTTGAGAAGGGAACCTGTGTGGGGTTACTTTGATGATGAGTCCGTGTAAAACTGCATCTTGGAAGAAGTAAAACCTGGGTAGGGTTTCTGATGACGAGTCCGTGTAAAACTGCATCTTTGGGAAGAGAGAACCTGTGTAGGGTTTCTTCGGGATAAGTTCGTGTAAAACTTCTGGAGGAACCGGGGTAAGGTTACTTCGGGATAAGTCCGTGTAAGACTTCTGGAGGAACCGGGGTAAGGTTACTTCGGGATAAGTCCGTGTAAGACTTCTGGAGGAACCGGGGTAAGGTTACCGCAGGATAAGTCGTGTAGAACTTCTGGATGAACCGGGGTAAGGTCATCTTGAGATAAGTCCGTGTAAGACTTCTAGAGGAACCGGGGTAAGGTTACTGCAGGATAAGTTCGTGTAAAACTTCTTGATGAACCGGGGTAAGGTCATTTTGAGATAAGTCCGTGTAAGACTTCTGGAGGAACCGAGGTAAGGTTACTGCAGGATAAGTTTGTGTAAAACTTCTGGATGAATCGGGGTAAGGTCATCTTGAGATAAGTCCGTGTAAGACTTCTGGAGGAACCGGGGTAAGGTTACTGCAGGATAAGTTCGTGTAAAACTTCTTGATGAACCGGGGTAAGGTCATCTTGAGATAAGTCCGTGTAAGACTTCTGGAGGAACCGGGGTAAGGTTACTGCATAATAAGTTCGTGTAAAACTTCTTGATGAACCGGGGTAAGGTCATCTTGAGATAAGTCTGTGTAAGACTTCTTCTGAAAGAAAAGGAACCGGCGTAGGGTTACTTTGATGATAAGTCCGTGTAAGACTTCTTCTGGAAGAAAAGGAACCGGTGTAGGGTTACTTTGATGATAAGTCCGTGTAAGACTTCTTCTGGAAGAAAAGGAACCGGTGTAGGGTTACTTTGATGATAAGTCCGTGTAAGACTTCTTCTGAAAGAAAAGGAACCGGTGTAAGGTTACTTTGATGATAAGTCCGTGTAAGACTTCTTCTGGAAGAAAAGGAACCGGTGTAGGGTTACTTTGATAATAAGTCCGTGTAAGACTTCTTCTGGAAGAAAAGGAACCAGTGTAGGGTTACTTTGATGATAAGTCCGTGTAAGACTTCTTCTGGAAGAAAAGGAACCGGTGTAGGGTTACTTTGATGATAAGTCCGTGTAAGACTTCTTCTGAAAGAAAAGGAACCGGTGTAGGGTTACTTTGATGATAAGTCTGTGTAAGACTTCTTCTGGAAGAAAAGGAACCGGTGTAGGGTTACTTTGATGATAAGTCCGTGTAAGACTTCTTCTGGAAGAAAAGGAACCGGTGTAGGGTTACTTTGATGATAAGTCCGTGTAAGACTTTGTCTTGAAAATTGAGAGGGAACCGGTGTAGGGTTGCCTGATGATGAGTTCGTGTAAAACTACATCTGAGGTTGAGGAGGAACCGGTGTAGGGTTGCCTGTTGATGAGCCTGTGTAAGACTTCTTCTGAAAGAAAAGGAACCGGTGTAGGGTTGCCTGAGGATGTTCAAGTAGATAATTGTCCTGTTTGGTTTCAGATATTAACCCACGATCAGTCGTCCACAGAATTTTCCTGGCTTGTTACCGGTGTTGATCTGGAATTGTAAAGGTAGATGGTAATCATCTTTTGATTGACCTTTTCCTGAAAAGGCAAAACGTTAGTTGTATGCAGTGTCATGATGCATGAACTGCATGATATTAAGATGTTCTCAAGAATAAATGAGATTTGTGTGTTATGATGCGTATATGCATGCGTCATGGTGTATGATAATGTGATGAATGAATTTATTCTCATCTGGGAAAATAAATCCTTGACGAATGCCGGGAGTTTGTTGAATCCTGGGTTGATGTTGAAGAGTAGAGTTCTTCGTTTCCACTGGGGATGATGATTGCAAGAATAAACCGGTAGGAGAAGATGACTCCATTGGGGAATAAACTTGTTGGAGAGATACTCTGCGGGGAATTACTCTGTGGGAAGAGATACTTCGCTGAGGTTTTGATGAGAACTCCGCTGGGGATACCATTGATGAGTTATGTTGGAAGATTTGATGAACTCCGCTGGGGGATAGGAAGAATTTCGCCGAGGACGATCTTTCTGTGGTAATTAGCTGAGGACAACCCAGTTATAAGCTCTGGTGAGGAATAACTTTTGAGTAAAGCCGGGGAGAGACGTGTTCGTGCTCTGCAGGGATAAGCTTCCAGAATCTACTGGGGATAAACTTCCAGAATCTACTGGGGAGATGGATTCAACTCTCCTGGGGAAACTTTTGGATTGTACTGGAGAAGTGGCTCCACTGGGGCGTCTAATATTCCGCCGGGGAACAATTTTATATTAAGACTGTCGGGGATGCTTGCTTAGGAACATCTGTATACTCCGCTGGGGAATATTGAGATTTTCTGGGGATACCCAACTTCCTTAAGGCTGACAGTAGGCTAACTCTGCTTGGGGAGAGCGTTGCTGACTTGCTAGGGATATTGTGCCTCTTAGGGGTTGATTGGAGACCAACTCTGTTCGGGGAGAATTGTTGAATCTTGTCTTACTCTATGGGGAGTGGAGGTATCTTGGTTACGTTCTTCAGCCGAACCTACCTTGGTACCTTGGTGGACAGAGCAACTAGATTGCTTAGACAATTCATTATTGCCCCAGTTTCTGCGGGAGGAAGTACCTGTGGAGGTCTTGATTGACAAATCTTCTTCTGGTAGACAAGTGCCGGGATGTCGGGACATAGTCGTACGCTTTTGATCCCTAACTTTTGCCTGGACCGCCCTTTCGGGTTTTCAGTCCACCGGGATACCCATTTTTGCCCAAGCCGCCTTTTCAGGTTTTCGACTTGCCGGGTGTACAGATTTTTTTTATTTCATCCTTTATTTTTGCCCGAACCCTTTTGGTTCGCCAGGAAGCCCTTATTTTTTCCTAGGTGTGTCAACCTAGTGGTTCTTTGATTATGCGCATTATTTTTTTCGACTATGTCCGTGCTCTCAAAATGCAGGGAGTTGTCATTGTTAGTAGCATTGTGTTGTCGTGCCACCAGAAGATCTTCGTTTGATCGTCCAATGCCCCAAGTGACTCAGACGGAGATTTTCCCCAAGTTGGTTGGCCTTTTGAGAGATTCTCCGAATCTTGACTTAACTGCCCCAGGTGATGGACAATGATCATGCCATGCCTCTTGATTGGAGGTGCTTTTGTTCATTAGACATTCGTCGTGCGAACTTCTATGCTGTTCAAACAAATAGTCATATGCAAGCAATGTTATATTAAAATGCAAAGCTCATGTCTGTCTTGAAGTTTTTGAAAATGTATTTTTTTCAGTAAAACGAGCAAATTTTGTAAAAATATGATGTCAACTCAGGATGTGTAGCAAGCCTTAAGAAGTCATGATACCTTTCGTAACAATATGCTTTTGAACTAACTCGTGCTTCAGCTAGGACTTTTAAGGGTTGTAGCGTGGCTTGGTTCACGGTTTAAGAAACAAAGGATAAAGGCTCAAATTTTATTTGTACCCACCCGCTCTTCGTGATGTTCTTCAAACCTAAACTCAGCTAATCGTGCATTAGACCTTGTTTGAGTCTTTGTCCTGACATTCCAATGATGGTTCGGATATTGACAGTTTATTTTGAACAGGCAGTCATTTTTTTTTGTCGAGGGTTTGTAAGACCTCTTTCTTTTGATTTTGTTATCCCTGTCTTTTGCCTGAACTGTTTCTTTTGTGATTACAGTCAGCGGGATGCCCCAGTTTTGTAAGTCTCCTTCATAGGTTTTGACTTAATGGGCGTTTATTTTGAGGGATAATGAATGCCTGTCTTTATGATTATTCGGAACCATCACTGTCTTTTGTTTTGTGAGGACCTCTTTGGTGCTATTCGTTGTGCACTTGGATCAACTGAGAGAACTACCCTGCCCCAGGTTATGATTAAGGGTTTTAATTTTCGAAAAGAAAAACTCCTACTTCTTTGGCTCGAAGGGGTTGATGAGGGATTATCTTCCTTATAACTCCAGTGTTTAGGAATTGAAACAATGCATGTACCTCATCGGCGGGGTCTGTTCAAAAGCATACTGTAGATTATGGTATCGTTTTCGTCATCCTCCCTCAAGAGGCTTAGAATTATTAATTGAGAGTTGACATCAAAAAATGAAAGCAGTTTGAATATAGCGAATGAGAATATATTGATTCAAAACAGACATATGCGATGCTTTTATAAAGTAAAAGAGTTTGACATGAACAAATGTTTGAACAATCAGAGAAAAATACAACTTGAACATTCGAATGAACAAAAGCTTCTTAGTTTGCACCAATCATTTCAGATGGAAGATTCTCAGCAGAAGATTTTCATTTTCCCTCCCGGCATGAACTCCAGCACCCTTCCGTCGATCAAGTCTTGAATCTTGTTCCTCAGGCTCCAACAGTCGTCAGTGTCATGTCCAGGGCTGTCAGAATGGTAGGCACACCTTTCATCAGGATTGTATTTTAGGGAGGTTATGTTGAGAGTCTTAGGAGGATCCTTTAAAGCAATCAGCTTGACCTCCAACAAGCGTCTCAGTATCAGTGATGATGGTATACCAGTCTCCGAGAAATGTCTTCCAGATGTATTTTGCTTACGCCGATTACCCTGTTGACACTGGTGAGGTTGATGCTGGGCTTGTGACCCCGAAGCAAACTGAGGAGCTTTTCCCTTGTCTTCTTGCCCCACAGGTGGTTGAATGATGGCTTGCTCTTCAACCTTAGATGTTTGCCCCAGTTGGTTATCCCGAAGCAGTTGGTTGACGAGAACCCTGAGCTCTCCTTGTCTTTGAGATAAGTCTTGGATAAGAGCCATTTTCCCCAGCATCTGGGTTCTCATTGTATCCACCTTAGCTTGTAGACGTTTCAGTTGTTCGTCCCTATCGTCTTCAGGACTGTTCCTGACCAAAGTCCCCATGAGGAGTGTCTTCAGCTCTTCCTTCCCCTTGGATAGATTTAGGAGGATTTCCCCGAACCGAGTCTCTTGAGCGTGAAGATCCTGGTTGTCTTGTTGGGAAGCCATTACTGAAATAAACAGCGGAGATGGTAAGTGACCTGTAACAAGGGTACCTGTTATGCAATGATGTGTATGTATGCATGCAATGTTTTCAAGGATCTCGTGGGCTAAATAAGAAAATCGTTAGCATTTGCATTTTGTAGCTTGATGGAAGGCAATGCATATTGTTGAGAGTCCTTCTTCAAGAGTCAAGGCTCACCATATCTAGTGGGTCATAGCCCCTGACTCAAGTTATCAACCTTGGCTAGGGAAAATAAATCCCCTTTGCCCCTTGCTAGACATTTGATTCATCATGACCTGCATCACAAACCCTTGAGATCCTTGAAATGGATTAGTCCTTATGTAGGATGTATGCAATGGTATGATGTTATGCTATGCATGGAGTGATGTAAGTAGGCCCTGTAATGAGTCCCAATTAAGGACTGTAAACAGAACCTACAAGGAACTCGTGTTGTTAGATAACAAGTGTGCAAGTACTTCAAGTTTGAAGGCACACAAGTCATACAGAGCCCTTAGAGTTTAGGCCAGCATGGGGTTTGGGGTACTACCCTCTTGAAGTTGGTGGGCTCAAAACCTGTCCTATCAAAAGTAACCGGGTTCTAAGGAGCTCAATATCATTGGGTTATTTTCTATGTTCATTGTTTTGATTTAGCCACTGAACTGGCGATCAAAATATTCCAAGAAAACAACCCTCAATGAGTGTAGTGTCGAGTATCAACCAACTTCGGACTGCACCAAAGTCAGTCATCTCACTACCCCTAAAGAGGCCAGGATGGTTCAAGTAAGGTTCCTAAGGTTAGTTGATGCTTCACGACACCACGTGGCGGCCCCGTACTCTCCTTGACTTGACTCAAGGGTTACCGGTACTCACCAAAGTGCCACATCAACGTAGCAAACTACTTCAACCGTGTCGGTATACCCCGCACAGTTCCTTCACAGTTTGTTGCTACTTTCTAAGAAGGTATCCCCCAGATCCGGGTTAGGATCTATGAAACTCCAAGGCAAACCCACAATATTAAATCAAACAAAGCAAGAAATTGAAAACAAAGAGTGGTCTAATCCTAAGGTACACCTCACTTATAAGTATCCCCAGCAGATTCGCCAGTTCTGTGATCGGTGGAAATAGAACTGACTGTTTTTTAAGCTGGTTCGCGAAATGTTGCGGTAAGCAAGAGTCGCCACCATCTTTTATGTTCTCCAACATGGAAAGGACAAAAGCACAGCAAAATTCCTTATTCGAGAATGTTTCTCGGTTCGGGAGGTAGATTTATAGAAAGGGAAGGTGTTAGCACCCTTTCTATCCATGGTTATCCATGGGCTCTTAGGTACTTGCTCTTATATTTTCAAAATCTGTTTGCTTTTCAAGTGTGTGTGTGGGTTTTGAAAAAAAGTTTCGTTTGAAAAATTTCTAAGTAACTCTTGTATCTGTCCTCAAGAGTGTATGAAATATTTGTTGGAAGACTTTTGAAAATGTAAGTGTGAAAAGTTGTTTTTGTTTGTTTTGAAAAGAGCAAGTACTTAAGATAAATCTACCTACTCTAAGGAATTAAGCTGTGTAAGAGTCCTTTAGATAGTGCTATCCCACCATTGAGAGGTAGGTAGCACCATCGTTGGAGGTGTTCGGGTCAATTCGATTATCGGGACAATGTGGTCACCGAAGCAGTGGTAAGACACCTTAGAAGTAACCCTAATTTCCTAGATCCTTTTATTCGAGGCAACCGTTTCGAGGCAACTGGATCTTTAGACAAAGGGTGACCTCTAAGACGTCCTATACTTGATGACCACGTCGAGGCAACCAGCGAGGCGTACCCTAGGAGTGGTATGTGCATGTGTGTTGTTTTTCATGTTAAATTGTCTTGTACATGTTTATTTGTGAGCTACGGATTAATTTTATTTACATACATTCTTTCATGCATTGTTAACAGTTAGGAGTGCGGAAAATAAATTGCGGAAATGTAAATCTAACTATTACAAGGCGCGGGTCTATACATCGCCAAAAACAATAACCCGTTTTGAAAAGTAAATGCAGAAAATATAAATAAAGCGATAAAAGAGGTCCTAATTAATTAATACATTTCCAGAAGCTTTTACATAAATATAATGAAAATAAATTAAAGCGCGAGAGAATCGAATCGGGACGTCTTAGGGTGTTGACCCTTTTTTTTTTTAAGAAAGAATTGAATTTTTGTCCTTTTTGTAATTAATGAAATTAAAACTAATAACCAATTAATTAATTTAATTAAAAGGAAAATATTTTTGTATTTTTTATGTTTTTAATAAAATAAAAAAAAAGAAATTAAAAGTTGAAAGTTCTAATTCTAAATTAATTTTACTTATTAAAAAAAATGTTGAAATTGTTCTAATTACACAACTAATTAATTAATATTAAAATTTATTTACAAAATAAGTTAATAAAAAATGTTTTTTTTTTGGTTTTATTGAATTTTATGGGAAAAATTAGTTTGTTAGGTTAATTAACAATAATGATAATAATTAAAAAAAGAAAATAAAAAGAAAAGGAAAATAGAAAAAAAAAAAAAAAGAAATAGAAACCAATGGGGGTGTTGATGGCCCAATGGAGGTGTGAAGCCTGGAAATTGCTGGCCCATTAACCGGCCTTGTTGACTTTTGGAGATTGCCTGGAGCATGTTGACTGGAGAATATAGTGTTCATCACTTTTTGGCCCTCGGATTGATGATCATGGCCACTTGGCATGTGGAACGCTGAAGGTTCATGGTGAAACGCACTGGGCATCCTGCACACAAACACATAAGAAAAAATGATATGGAATTTTGGGGGACCTGGGAAGAACTTACAGTGCGGTATGATGGATCTTAGGACGTGGCAAGGGTTGCTTTAGCTTCAGGGGATGGCAAAGAAGAGAGTCACGTTCTCCTTTTGGCCTGAAAATGCTTGCAATACTCCTTTTGATCTCACACTTTTTTTTGACACTTTTTGGATTTTGCTCTGGCCGTTTGTGCACACTCTAGGTCGTGAATGAGGCTTTGTTACACTTGCATATGTAGTAATGAATGAGAATAGGTCACATTATGAGCTAATGATCCCTTGCAATTAAGTTTTTGTATTCTTCATAACCACCATTAAAGAAACATTCCAAGTTTGTTCAAATTTTGAATTTTTATGCATAAAATGGCCCTAGCACGAAATTGGTAGGTTGTTCATGACACATAAAATTCATTCAAATCAAAAGATGTTAATTAATTGATTTTTTTGATTTTATTTGAATTTTATGGATTTAAAATGAATTAAATCAAATAAAATTAAATAAAAATAGAAAAATTAATGTTTAATCTTGAAATTGATCATGGGACACGTGGGTGGCATGACAAGGCTGAATCAAGTGGAAAAAAGTGGGCCATTTTGTCAAAAATTGAAGTTTCAAGGATAGTTGACTTTGGCCATTTCACAAAAATTTCCCAACTTCTCCAATGCATAGCTTTCTCAATTTTGATCATATGAACATGTTATTGGACATTTTGGAAAGGTCTTGAAGTCCTCTAACCAATGCCTTTGGTCCCATGTCATTTGAATTTACCAATCTCAAGTTATGGTCTTTGACTTAAAGTGCCTTTTTGTTGACTTTTGAAAATGACCTATAATGTTGAAATTGATAACTTTTAGTGAGAGCATTTCTTGTACTTGGAATGTGAAGATGAGTTGTAGGAAATGTCATCCCCTTCAATATGAGCATTGGATGGGATTTTTCTGATAAACCATGAAAAAGTTATGCCCTGGTCAAGTTACTGTTGACTTTCCAGCTGTCCAAAAATAGAAACTTTTGACACCTTAATGATTTTTGAGCCATGCTTGTGAAATCATGGTCAAGATTTGACCAAATGATGATTGGGGATTCAAAATAAGATGTTGACCAAAAATTTTGACTTTTGACTGCCAAATGACCATTTTGCCCCTACAGTTGATTGTGAAGCAATTAGGGTTTTTGACTGTGCAACTTGACCTTGTGAGCCTTGAAACTTGACATGTAGGTGCTTGACAATGTATATGAGCATATGGGACTTGATTGAGCCCTTGAAAACCTCAACTTCCTTGCAAGAACCAAAACCCTAATTTGACTGGCTTAGGAGGGTGTTTGAACTGTGCAACCTTTGAGAAGACTTGAGCAAATTGAAATGATGCTTGTCAAAACTTTGAAGAATATGGGAGGGCAAATTTTGGGGTACAACACCTACTAACTAATTAAACTTCATAAACCACAACTCAAACCCATTGTAAAATTTAATTATTCTTTAACTATCATATAACTGCCCAACCTAATTACACCAGTTAACGTATAACAGTCATACAACTCATTTTCATCTTGTTGAGTGGATGAATACAGGGATTAGAGTCTGAGAGATGCTTTTAAAAAAGGACATAGACAATTCAAGCAACCACATAAACAAATATAAAAAATTCAAGTAACTTTAAACATGGACAAAATGTAAACAACACGGACATGGTTTGATAGTATATCAGTGGTTGAGTGAAATACCATGACGTAATGTAGGATAAAAAAGGTAGAGATAGCAAAAGAATTATAAAAAAAAATAATTGTATTGTTTGCACCCCATATTTCATTTGTTTCAAAATACTCACATGGATACACATGATTAAAGAGAAGCCTGAATTTCCAGATCATCTAATTCTACAGCAGAATGAACAATCGTCAATGTGCATAGCTGGTTCTTGATACTCTTTGCAATAACATATTACCAGGGACAGTGCCATCTACAGTGTAACAACTTGAGTGTAACAACACTTGATACAAAATAAATTAAGGTTATTTTTTTGATGAAAGTATTACGAAACTCACTTATTTCAGAACCACTTCTTGAAAAACTCTTTCAAACCACCAATTTGTTCCTCGGGAAGCCTCTGCCGCAATAACCTATGAATAACATTACAAAATAGAGGAAACAACGGATCTGAAAGAAACAGAAGAAATGAGAACTCAAATTCAGAGAACCTCCAAAAGAAGACTCCTCCCCCAACACCACATAACATTTTCATATTTGGATCTTCATGTATGAATGAATAAAACTAGTTCAAAAAAGTGAAATATTGGTTTTGCACAAGGACCTGAAGACGAGATCGACAAAGGCGATAACGCCAGACCCGTAACAAACCCGTCTGGACCATATTTCATAGGCCTACCTCTTTTCTTCTTAATTGACCCTCCATCCATTCCCAGACTCATTGGCGAGACACCAATAACTCCTCCACCTACTCTCTTAAATCGAAACACGTCTGAAATAAAAAATAACATGCACACAAATCAAATATTACAGATCTAAAAACTTATCTAACAAATCACACAATGCAAATCAAATTCTCAAATCAAAATTCACAATCATAATAAAAGACATCCAAAATCATTAAATCCTCGAGATAAAATATCCAAAAAATTTAAATCAATCAGACTCTACTCTAAAATATAAAAAGTGAAGTTTTTCTTACCAAATCATTGTGAATCTTCCCCCTTTCGCTTGAGCCAACACTACTAAATCTGAAACAACAAAAACTAAATCAACATCAAAATCATGAAATCAACCAAACAAACCCTAACCAAAAAATCAAACCCCTAACTTTATAAGAAAATCAAAAAAAAAAAAATCAAAACGCTAGTTTTATAAGAAAATCAAACAAAAACAAATTCAAAACCCCGTTTTCAATGAACTAATTATCTCCCGTCAGATTTCGGACCTCCACCATAATACCCAGATCCTTTCTTTCTCCCACCACCATAACCACCACCAAATCCAGGGTTAAAACCAGCTGGAGAAGGTATAGGTTTAGAACGATAATAACTACTATACTCAGTAGAAAGAGCTCCATCGCCACAAGCAGAAGGTTCAGATTAAGACGAAAATAAGGACGATCATAATCAAACTCATCATTGGATGAACTTGAAGATGGCGGAATTAGACGACCATAGCTAAGGTGAATGTCGTAACCTCCACGGTATGGTGTTGAATGGCATAATTGAAGTAAACAATGATGATGATTTGGGAATCAAAGTGTTAGTTATTTGTCGAAAAATATCCTGGTTGGTGTGGAATGGAAAAGAATTGAAGATCGTAACGGCAATGAGAACATAAAAGGATACAATTGAATATTTTTGGGCAAGATTGAAATTAAAATAGCTGCGTAAAAAATAAAATAGTAGGGAACAAAAAAAACCATGCTATGTTGATAAGAAGCCACGTGGCAGCTTGTGAATAATTAATTTTTGATTTTCTTATATGATAGATTATAATAACAAATATAGTTAAGATTAAAAAGCATATTAATTGAACAACTAATTTATTTTAGTTTGAGATATAAATAATTGAAAGATGGCAAAATATTTTTTGATTTATTTGCAAAAAAATATAAGACTATTAATTAAATCATACCAATCTAAAATATTTTAATTTTGACACTATCAACATTAAAAATAAACTAAATATATATAAAAAACAAAATGAGTTATATTTGATTCCTTGCATTTATATCTAATAACAAATATCAAATCAAATATTTTATCGTTAATATGATCACACACATATCCTTAATATGATCATAGTAAAGTTAAATTTATAAAACTTTGTATAAGAAATTTTTTAATTAAAATTTCTTCCAAAATATATATAATATATATCATGCTTTTTTTTTTTAATTTTAAAAACATATATTGTGAATTAAATTTAAATTTAAAAGTTTGTTTCATTTCTTCATTATAATTATATAATTTAAAACTATTTCCTCTCATTCTTTATTTAGTTTCATACCATAAACATATGTTATTAACTATAAGTATAAAATTTAAGAATTAGATTCTTTATATAATATCATCTCGTATATAATATTTTAAGATGTGTACTCTCTAATCATCTCAATAAATATAATATATATGTCAATTTATTGGATTGTGCATAACTTGTTATAACTTTATGTATATATTTTCAAAAAATATCTAATAAATTATATCAATAGAATTACATAGAAAAAATGCGTATAAAAAATTGAAAAAAAATTATTTTTCAAAAAATCAATATATTTAGTTTTATTTTACTTGATTATCCTGAATATATAATTCGAAACAAAATATTATAAATATAAATTAACTAAACATATCTATTAAAATAAAATATATCAACTACAACTAATATTTCAATAATATAACAAATTAATCTAAAGCAACAGATTATATCGCAACATGACATATGCCACATAACTCTATTTTTGCCACATCAGTTAAAAGTCTCATAACTGTCCAATGAGGCTATAACAAACACATAATCAACTAAAAACCAGTATGCAGACTCATACCCATGTACGAGGAATCCAGAACGTTAACGCCCCTGCTCAAGTTACACTATCACACCCTCGGTGAGTTACACCAGTGCACCGCATCAAGAGACTCATACCAATCATAACACTATGACTTGGATCATTCCCAATGAAATTCCATTTGTGACGAGTTACAAAAGTGACATGTGCCGATGTGGTGTCACATCCCTGCCCATCAACCAAATGTATGTGATTAGATCGTCAGTATGAAAACGCCATCTTGACAACATGAGACCTCCATGCAAAAGCCTAGTGGTGTAGCCTACGTGGCATCACTAGAGGCGAGTAAACCATAGTGATACTACCTATATGGCCTGACTATCTCACCATACCAAGCACGCCGATATGGTCTCCAGAAATGGGGAAACTCCCCAAAGGACCCCCAACTTCACATTGCAATGGTAGCTCAGGTGCGTATGACATACCGAGCATGCAGATGTGATCGCCGCAAGTGTGGAAACACTCTACCATTTTGGCCCACATAAGCAAATCACAAAGGTATAAATAACATATAGGGTCTACGTCATAAGTGATTCACATCCTAGCATTCGGGTCTACTCCAATTCAAGCATATATCACACAATCACATCAACCATGCAACAAATCCATCTGGACGTTCAATCTGGAACGAACGGGGACATACAATAAGTCATATCATAACATTTATCGTATAATGTGATTTTAACATAATCATGCATATTCATGTCATAAGCGATTAATGATTTCACAAGGATTATATTATGATATTATACGTCCACAAGCAATCACAAAGAATAATGAGGCGTCCGGTACTCACTATAGTATGAGACTGCTCTCAAGGGATTATAATAACACAGTTCTGTCCAGGAGGGTGCGTTGAGCGGAGCCTGTCGTTCTAAGCGTGCTCTACAAAAATAATTAATTTCCAAGTCCCAGGAGGGCACGCTAAGCGGGATCATCACGTTAAGCACGGTATGCAAATTCTCAAAAATTCAACTTCCAAGAGGGTGGACTGAGCGTGACCCCACGCACTAAGTGCGGTCTACGAAATTCAGAAAAACCACAACGATATCAGTTATGTTTTTGGGTTCCAAATCCCTTTTTTACCTTCAATATCAGTTATCCACGACAAATAGATACGTAATACAATACATTATCATGCTATTCATCAATTAAAAACAACATGCATTAAGATTCTTCACTCAAATCCCTAAAACCCCAAGCATGTCATAAAGCTCATTTTCTGCAAGTCACTATCTAAGATACTCACCTTGATAGAGATGATGAAGGGCTACAAAAATCAGTAGATGGGATGAAGATGATTGTGATTCTAGAGTTGCATGCAAGAAAAAGCTTGAAGTTGGAAAAATGGCCTATCTTCCTCTTCCTCTCTTTCACGCCTCTTCTCTCTTTCTATTTCTCTATTTTTCTGATTTGTTTAGAAATAAGGGAATGGGTCAAGACCAAACAACCCCTAATCATAACTTAAGTGGTCAAAGACTATAATATCCCTCATTTCTCTATTTTTATTTTAATTCCATATAAATCCAATTAGGTATTATGTATTAATTCGCTAATAATCATTACTCACCATAATTTAGCAATGTCATTAGGAATTAATTATAATACGGAATATTACATAACAAATATAAAATCAAATATTTCATCATTAATATGATCACATATCCTTAATATGATCGCAATAGAGTTAAATTTATAAAACTTTGTATAAGAAATTTTTTAATTTAAATTTCTTCCAAAATATATATAATATATATCATGCCTTTTTTAATTTTTAAAAACATATAATGTGAATTGAATCTAAATTTAAAAGTTCTTTACATTTATTAAATATAATTATACAATTTAAAACTATTTCGTGTCATTCTTAATAACCATACACGTATATTATTATCTATAATAACAAAATTTAAGAATTAAATTCTTTGTATAATATCATCTTATATATAATATTTTAACATGTGCGCTCTCAAATAATCTCAATAAATATGATATATATTTCAATTTATTGGATTGTGCCTAATTTGTTATACCTTTATGTATATATTTTCCAAAAATATCTAATAAATTATTTCAATAGCATTACATATAATTACATAGAAAAAATAAAATGTATTTGAAAATATGCGTATACAAAATAGGAAAAAAAGTATTTTTCAAAAAATCAATATATTTGTTTTTACTTTACTTGATTATCCTGAATATGTAATTTGAAACAAAATATTATAAATATAATTTGACTAAACATATCTATTAAAATAAAATATATCAACTACAACTAAAATTTCAATACAATAACAAATGAATGTACACCCGTGCATCACGCGGGGCCTATTCTAGTTTCTTTGTAAAGCTGAAGAAGAATTTGGATTTAATCATTCAATGGGCGGTCTCACCATTCCTTACGAAGAAGACATCTTTGTTAATGTAACTTCTTAATTGGAAAGTTAATCACAACAACAAACTCAAATTCTTTTCTCTAGTGATCTTCGAGAAGCGTGCAAATGAAAATCGACTCAATAATTTCTTATTAACACATGATATTTGCATCCATTTCATCAAATGGACTATGTAGGGCCAAAGATAACTAGAAGTCATTCTTCTTTGTGTTAGATCTTGTGTTGGGAGTCTGCTGCAAAACATGAACAAGAAGAACATGCAATCAATACCAAAAAAACTGCACAAAATAAATTCATAAGCGTGTGTTTACACTAAGCTTTATGTTTAATTCGCCTCTACCAATTTAAGAAAATTGGATGCAAATGGGTTAACTGGCGAATCTCCTTCAAAATACTTTGGAAACCTTAATATGAATCACACATTCACATTAAGCATATTGATCAATGATATTTTATAGAATAAAGTTCTCTTATTTATTCTCGTGCACTAGAAAAATAAAAGAGTGATGTAGATATGATTTTTGGTACTTGAAATATACTATTTTTGTGTCTCTTAAATGTCTATCAAATTTCTCTATTTATAGAGAAACTTATGTCCTTTGGTGAAGGGAAACAACTCTTTGAAAGATTTAGTTCATGAATTGTTATATTGCTTCAATTGTAAAACATTACACATTTTCTCCAAAAGGTCTTTTTTAACCATTGCAACTTTCTAAATATATTTTGGAAATTTTACCAACAACCCCCACCATTTTTAAAATATATTGTCATATATTCTATATTCTTAATAGTTTTGACAAACTATCACTCTAACACTTTTGTCATATAATCACATTTTGTCATATACATAAATTTAATGTCATTTTTAATTTGTTAACCTTTTTAATTTGAAGTTTTACTTCCACTTAAATATATCCAAAATTTATTTAATACATTAAACATTTATAACAATTAACAACCATCATCATATAAATTTATAACAAGTAATTCTTATTCATAAAGTGGAACATTTTATTAATAGTTTCAATAAATAATTTAAAACTTTTAATTGGATTTAACTTCAATATTTATTATAGAAACTAATATTTCTTTTAACACATTCACCCGAAGCACATACTTGCTTTTAGTTATTAGTGTATCAGTACTAAAACATATGTAAAATAATTTCATATACTTAGATTTATCACAGAATGTATACATACGTTCATTATATTAAAATATTCAAAAGCAATGCTTCATACAAAGCAAGGCATGCCTTCTTTCCATGATACAACGTTACGCCATAATCATGTCTCAATAATAAAATAAATACTTCGTCATTCATACTCCATGTGACCAATTTATGTCAAATGTCCAAAACTCTACCATAATTTTGTCTCATATATGTGTGCTTACAAAATAAATGAAAGTGTATACATGATAGTTAACGTAAAAGAAAAGAATTTGTGTTGTGATTTTAGACAAATTATGTGACAATTAATCCAGATGTCTCACACTCTATTATGTTCTTAATATTATTATATTAAGATTAATTAAATGCAGCCTAATTTTTTTCTCTCTCATAAGATACACTGTTTATTTTCAGGCTAATGAGAACAAAACCATATTAATTTCAAATGCAAAACTCGCCAAAAAAAAAAATACAATATCAATTTGGCACAGATGTCGTGAATTATATATTACACTAGTACTTCTACCCGTGCGATGCACGGACAAATTGTTGTTAGATATTATATGTTTATAATAAAAATATGAATGTTTAAAATTTGAACAAACTTACACAATATATAAATGTTGAAAAGGAATTAAATTAGTAATTTGAACAAACTTATACAATATATAATGTGCATCAAAACCTTTCGAATTTGTAGTTGGCACTATCCATCAATACTAAAAATAAAATAAACACCACATGAATTAATAGAGTTCGTATATTTATATATTGAGATATAAAAGTATTGAAGTAAAAAATCTCTAAGCATCCCAATATCACTCGATAGCATAATCAACCAATGGACTAAACCTGCAAAGAGAAATTAACTCTATAAAATAATTCGTTAAATAAAAAATAAAACCAACTTTGATAATAATTTAGCATATAATAGATAACGTACGTTATTCATATTTTGGAAGACCTCCTTGTAAACAACGTTTGAATTAGTCTTATTAGTGGCATCACCATCATCGTCAGTGATAAGAAGTTTTAAACCAGCTCGTGAAGTAACTCTAGAAACTGCAATATATAACTGACCGTGGGTAAAAACAGATTGTGGAAGATAGATCCCAACATGTTTAAGAGATTGACCTTGACTCTTATTTATATTTTAAAGCCAAGACCATAGAAATTTTGTTAAATTAAAATGTTTCAAGCCATCTTACATTCATGCCATGTTTCATTTTGAACTGATCAATCAAATTTTGATCTGTAGTGATTTTCACTACAGTATAGCTTTGCCACTTATTTTCAATATTACCCTTGGAAACATGAATCTTGAATAGCATAGTCTTCTCCAACAATGATTTAAAAACATCAGGCCATAACGTGACATCATTATCCTATAAATTTTGCAAGTATTAGAGATATTTAATCAAAGAAAAAGAGAAACTTAATATAGAAAATTATGAAAGTTCTACCTCAAACAGGTTTAGATGATGCGGATTTTCTAATTCTTGTGTAGGCACTCGGTCAAAGAGTATAAAAGTAGAAGATCCACTAACATCAGCAACTTGAATATGTATCTTAATTCTGCACACAAAAAAGAGTACAAATTACAGTGGAATGCAAAATAATAAAAAACAGAACAAATAATTATTATGATACCTTGGATTCGTTGGAAGAACATCAACACAATTTTCACAAAAATACAAATCTCCACTTTTTGTACGTACACTCCTTGAACATTTAGTACATGCTTGGTAATACCATTTCTTTGAGTGGTCAAAGTCAATTGTTTTAGCAAGAACTACTACAGTAGAAACCTAATATGCAAATACACATATATCAAATAACAATTGATTTAATTTATGTATCTAAAAGAAGAAATTGGATTTATACATATAGATGTAAAAGATAGATTATTACCTTAGAACATTGAAGAACTTCAAAAATAGTCATTTTTGGATGTTTAAGAAAATCATCCATTGAAACATTGATGCTTTGGCTAGATACATAACTAATCGTTTGGTTTAGTGATTTATTTCCATTCTCCAACCTAACAATAAAATTAACATAAAATATAAATCCAAAAAAATAATGAAACAAACAATAAAACAAAGAAACATACTAAAAAGAAACTGTAAGCATATTATTGAACTTACTTTTCTTTGTATTCAAGAGATTCCTTTAGATCTTTATTTATAAAGATCTTTGTACTATTAAAGGCATTTGAAATGCCATGAATTGCTGGAAAATATATGTATATATTATTCTGTTAGTACGGATTTGTAAATAGTATAACTATAATAAACTACAATCTATTAAAATATAAGACACTTACATTGAAAAACTTTTGGCTTACACAATTGTAAAATGACTACTACAGATTTATCATAACCATTATCAGTCAAATAAGTGTTCATCTGTTCAGCATGTTCCGCCCACAAAGTACAATCAATATTATTTCCTCTGTATTGATGATACAAATAAAACAATAAGTTTAATCAATTAATACATGAGTGTTGTTGTATAATATAAACATAATAATAGTCAAATGATAGTGCAAAATTTTACTCCAAATCTTCCAACACAATATCTAACAGTTTAAATGTAATTCCACTTCTCCCTATTTCCTTCATGTCAAACTTCTTAATCACATGACCAATGACATCTGAAAAAATATGATCAAATAAATTTTAGTTTAACGTAAAAGAATAATTGTAAACGTTAAATTAGAAGTATGACTAACCTATTGCACGCGTTTGGTCAAGTCCAGTCAAAATTTGAGTAAAAGCTACAAATTTAAAATAAGTTTTAGGGATGGATGGAACATCTCTAATCTTAGTACAACTTGTGGTTTTGATGAAGTTAATCTTGTACTTATGATATGTCATAATAAATTTAGGATCATGCAATCCAACCAATATATTAGAAATTATATAGCAAGACCCCTCTTCAAGATTTGAGTCAAATGCACCGATTAGTGTCGATGTCACCGAAGCTTGGATAATCGAACACAGAAAAACAACACAGGAAGAGGTAAAAATGCAATATTTTGGCAAAATAACAAAAAATTAAATACGGATGACAGCTAATAAACAACAATTGTAACACTCACTTTGTCATCAATCAAAATCATTTCTAAACTGGTAATAGTATTGTGGTCATTCCAAGAATGGACTTTCCACAAGCTTCGTATACGAACTTTAATCTGCCAGTTCAGTTTTGGAGGAACAATTTCAGAAATCATGCTGATATATAAAGTCATTCTGCATAAATTGCAAAAGAAAAAATTAAAACAATTAATCGAAATAGATGAAGTCAAAACATGAAAACATATGTGGATTAAAAACTCCAAATAAACATTTTATTTACCTAAACCTTGGTGTGGGTTTAGGATTTGGAGAGCATATTGTGCCTTAATGGAGGTTGTATCTATTTATACTAAAATCAGGATGATAATAGTGTTATTAGAAACGGCATCGGAAATCGTAAAAGAATTGAAAAGGTAGATTCAAAGAATGGAGAAAAGTAGAAGTAGACAAAATTTGAGAATTCATCGTTCCTTACACTGTCTCAATATTTAGCCGTCTCACTATTAAAGAGATGGGTGTAATTGATTTTTTTTACAATAACCAAGTATTAAAATAATATTTCGCAAATAACCGCGTTTCAGAAAAAATTACGCAAATAACCATGTTTCAGATGACTCCCCAAAGGAGGAGCCATCTGAATTGGCGCATCCACCCCTACTTTTGCCCTAGGCGCCATCTCACTTGGCGCCTCCCTTCACTTTTAGCCAAGTGAGATGGCGCATGCTCCTTAAAAGTGAGAGGAGGCTCCATCTCACTTGGCTCCTAGGGCAAAACTAGGGCAAAATGTTATTTTATAAATAATTCGTCCGTTTCTCCGAAATTTCGCACACTTTCTCGCACTGTATTTTTATTTTTTACTCTGTTATTTGCGTTATGATGTCGCCCATGATTTTTAGCAGAGATGGTTACGTTATCTTCTCCGCCACGAAACCTGCGATGAAAATGAAATTCTGGCACATTCACTCCATGGAGCGTCTGAAGCGGGAGTTGATGTGATGGCTAGATGGAGACATTGCGGAGGGGGAAAAAATTCGAAGGATCCAGCGAAAACGAACAACAACCTCACATGCGACAGGAAGACCTAATGTATGGTTGGAGGAAGTCAAAACAGACAGCGATGTAATGTTGATGATGCATGGGTCAGATGAAATTGTGTTAACAGTTGTAATTTCATAGACGGAAAATCGTTAATTTTTCTTGTACGCGTTTTATTAATTGTAGAAAAATCTGTTAACGGAAAACCCTAATGTTTACAACACAATTAAGGAAAGATTTTATGTATTACAATTTTTATGTGGTCAAGGCAGACGCCCGATTCAGGCAATTTTTGTGATTGTGTCCGACCTGACGGTATAAACCACACTTTCTTTCCAACTTGTCAAGATCGTCCATTTCTGTTGTGATGCGCTTACTTTTGGGACGACCCTTCTTGTTCCTTCGCATTTGGTCATTGTGCCACACTATTTCGTCGTCGTATGCAGGCCAATAATCTGGTTTTGCTACCAAAGGAAAATTGTTGTTGTAAACGTTGAGCAACGTTTCAGATTTGTAAATGTTTGACAGAAGTTGCAGCGCGTCTTGATGGGTATGAGCACAAGAGGCAATGACATGAGAGCAAGGCATACGAAATTCTTGAAACCTGCCATAATCGCACCAACGAGAAGGTAGCATGACCTTATATTCTTGTCTTGGCAGGCCTTCATTGTGGTCGATTGTCTCTTTCACAATGAAGTTGTGGTTGTGTCAGTCAAACCGTATAACCATATGAGTGTTGGCTTTAGAACCTATGACCCAGCAGTCACCTCTTAATCTGTATGATGTGGTCAACTTGAACATACAGTCAGGGTGGACACACTTGATCTTGTACCTTTCCGGGTTGACACGGTCCACCTTAAAATCAACCGAGTTTAGCATGTGGAATTTTTTTATGGCTCTGATGCATTCCTCTCTGTTACGAAACTTGTCCTTCTCTTTTAAATTTTCATCCGACTGCATATACGAATTGAAAAATAAGTCAGTAGAAGGTTCATCTCCGCCCATGTTGAAGTTTGTCATGTGAGGAGGTGGTGTGTAGATTTTGGTTGCAGGAATACTAGGTATGCCATCATCGTCAGAATCATCATTCACCATTTCATCAAACTCTAACTCGTCACCTTCTTCTTCTTCATCAACTGCATCTACCTCAACTTGTTCATTCTCCAAAGGATCAACCACTTGTGTCACCTGAGGCTCTCGCAGCATAACGTACAACTCAATAGAGTCGTACCCAGAATACACATGGCTGGAAAACATATTATGGAGATCCTCGTCATCTTGAACTTCAACCTTATAAAAAATTACTTGGTTGTTTCCAAAAAAAACTGGATTCTGATAAAATATCTGGATCACCGGGCCTCGTCCAAGTTTGGCCTCCAATCGTTTTTTGAAGTACGAGAAATTGGCTTTCCCGTTTAAGAGAAATCGGATGTTGTCTGTGTCTCTAAACAAAAACCCAGCGGTGGGACAAATGTATGTCTCACCGTTGAAATGTGCTTTGACGACAAATTATGGTGCAGAGGCCATTGTGTAGAATTGTTTGAAGGTTTGAAGGTATGAAGGTTGGAATGTTTGAATTTTATGAGTTATTCGAAGGTTGGAATGTTTGAAGTTTATTGATTGTATGAAGGTTTGAATGTTGTAAGGTTTGAAGGTTGGAATGTTTGAACTTTATGAGTTATTCGAACGTTTGCATGTTTGATTGTTTGAAGGTTTGAAGGTTTGATTGTAAGAACGTTTGAAGGTTGAAAGATTTGACAGATTAAGTGAATCAATGTTATGATAAACGTAAGACTAAAAATTTCAATTAAGTAAGGATGTAACCCCCAAGGCTTCCAATAGTGTTACATTCATGGCATCCCAAAGGCTGTCACGTAGCCTGAGCCTAGCCTGCAACCAAGGACACCTCTTATTCTCCAATTGGGATGGCGACACCATTCATTTTTGTACTCTTTCGCCAAGTCCAATGGCGCCTCCCTTATTGTCCAATCGTGATACATGCATGCAGATATGTAACCCCCTAGGCTGCCACCTAGCCTGCGCCTACTCCACACCTATACTGTATGTTGTAAGTCTCCTCCCAAGGCTGTCAATAGTGTTACATGCATTCAGGCATATATGTAACCCCCTAGGCTGCCACCTAGCCTACAAGAGTGACACTTCGCATGCATGCAAGCACCAGCAACCACTATATGAAAATGTTTTTCCTATAAATACATACCATATCATACATCTCTCACACCCACACAAGTCTCACTCTCTGCTACGAAATCTTTCATAATCTCTTACACTTTCTAAGTCTTTCATACTCTCTTACTCTTTCTAAGTCTTTCATAATCTCAAGCATTTTAAACAATGGCTCTTCTAACAATGGGCGATTCTCACAGAGGCACAAGGGAAAACATTTCCGCATTTGTAAGTTTCTATTTTAGTTATACATTTTTCATATTTCAGATAATGCTTTGTTCATCTTACTTAATCTTACACCTTTTACATTATGAACTCAGGACACCAAAAGATTCAGAATCCGTTCTCACAACTACCTGGCTCCCGACCCATTTATCGTACCATATCTGGAATATGCAGGTTTTGGACATGTGATAAAGATCTCCAACTGCACAATTGATTCGAAGTTCATTCTTGCAATGTTGGAAAGGTGGAGACCAGAGACCCATACATTTCACCTACCAATAGGTGAATGTACCATCACGCTAGAGGATGTGTACATGCTACTAGGTCTCCCTGTCGACGGTAAGACCGTGAACGGGTCGGTTCAACAACCCAACTCTCAGTGTGAAGAACTGTTGGGCAGGGATTTGGTTGACAGTGGTGGTGCGAGAGGTCAGGGAATACTACTCACTGAGCTTAAAAGTCATTATGCAAGTTTGGAATTAAACGAAAATTCCTCCGAGCAAGACAGGGTAGTAAAAGCCAGAACTTATCTTATGATACTATTTGGTACCTTTTTATTTCCCGAAAGTACGGGAAATAGTGTAAATTTTATGTATTTACATTTACTAAGAAATTTTGAAAAAACAAGAAAATATAGTTGGGGTTCTGCAGTTTTAGCCCACCTATACAGTTCCTTGTGCAAAAATGCAGTCAAGGAAAAATGTACATTTTATGGGTGCGCTTTTTTACTACAAGTCTGGGGTTGGTGGAGGATTGAGTCCTTAAACCCCGTCAACAACAACACTTTCGTTTTCCCGTACGCAACAAAGTAAGTCATCAAGTTATATCATTTATTAGTATTCATCTCTTCACCAAATATATGCTAAGAATAAAATGTTATTCATTTCCTTTAGGTACTGCGTGAGGGGTATGGATTACGGCAAGAATCCAAGATTCAATGTCGCACTATACCGCAATCTGTTGGATCACTTAGGCCCGGATGATGTACGTCGTAGCTTTAAACTTTTCTTCATTTAAATTATTTATACATTACTTTTGCGTTAATCTGATTTAAATTTTATCGCAGTTTGTCTGGAGACCATATCTGGGTTTGGGCCATGATCCAAACCCGGAGGATGTAGCAATTTGGACCGCGAAGACTGCAATCATTTGGTTCAACATTGTGGAGATGCACCACATCGACCGTGTGAAGATGCAGTTTGGAATGCATCAAGAGATACCAAGTGATCCAACTTGTATGTCCCCGTGGCATCTTAAAAGGGTCGACGCCCAGTGGGGTCTTACCAACTGGAAAGACTTCGCTCCGGAATGGTGTAAGATGTGGCAGAGGCGTCACCGCTATGTCTTGCAATTCCCGGTTTTCCTTAATCATGGTAATATGCGACACACGGATCAATATTTATCTTGGTATAGGTCGGTTAGTAACCCTGAAATGCACGTGTCTCATCCAAGGTACTTGGCTGACCCATGCACACAATGGGCACGGCCCTCATTTCCCCAACAACAAACCCAAAATCCATCAACCTCCCACCAACCCCCAAGAAGAAACAGACCCACAAACACCCAACCACAGTCCCCACCACAACACAATTACACTCAAATGCCTCACAACCAACCACAATCACCACCTCACTACCAATACCCCGATATGCCTCACACCCAACCACAATACCAATCACAATACCAACACACCCGCATACCCCACACACATTTTCAGTCTTCTATATATCCCAATATGGGCCCCTCAACATCCAGCCTTAGCCCTGATATGGGAATGTCAGAAGATTACGAACAAACCGACCCAGCCTACCATCAACCACAATATTACCAAACCACCCAACATCATCAATACCAAACACCCCAAGATCCATTTCCTTTCTACCCACCGTACTCAGACGATCAATGCTACAGACCCACCATGGAACCCCACCCACCGCCAACACGACCAAACTTTGAGGGTATGGGTAACTGACTGTACCAAAACGGATCTTCTAGATATGGAGATCTGATTGATTTTATGGATCCGGACCGCATTGACTTCGCTGGGCCATCGACCCTGCCGCAGCAGGAAACGCGACGACACCCAACACGGGAAAGACGAGGACGGGGATGCGAAACCGGGGGTCATTATCGAGTTCCGGGGGATCACTGATTTATCTGTTTTTTTTTTCCTGTATTTTTTTATCTATTTTTTTTATCTGTTTTTTTAATGTAATACAGTTGGATGTAATTATTTTTTTTTAATAAAAAGTCTATTTTGTTGATCCTGTATCCAATACGCAACGCACCGGACAAAAAAAATCAAATTTTGCCCTAAAATAACACCTAGGCGCCATCTCACTTGGCTTAGGGCATGCCCTAAGCACATAGGCGCCAAGTGAGATGGCGCATCCCCTTAAAAAATGGGAGTATGCGCCAATTCAGATGGCTCCTCCTTGGGGGAGTCATCTGAAACATGGTTATTTGCGTAATTTTTTCCGAAACGCAGTTATTTGTGAAAAAAAATTTTAATACATGGTTATTCAAAAAAAAAATTCGGTGTAATTACACAATTTACACAAATACTTATAAAAAAATCATTAATAATTTTAGATGACAGTCTCCATTAACCTAATATTTATTACTAAACTACTACTTATAAAATAATATTTTATATTTAATATAGTAGTTAATTTGAAGATTTTTTATAATATTGGTATTGTATAGCAATTATTACTAACCTAATATTTATAAAAAAGTATTTTATATTTAATACAGTAGTTAATTTGAAGATTTTTTATAATATTGGTCTTGTATAGCAATTATGAATGTGTAAAATAATCAAATATTATTTAGTAATTTAAAAAATATGTAAATTATTTTAGATAAAAAATATTCGTATTTAATTTGAAATTTATTTTTTGACAATGAATTTATAATAAATCAAATGTTTGTATTTAATACTTTTTAAAAGAAGAGTAAGGGTGGTGGTTAAATAAACAAAAGATATTTATTTTTGGTTAAAATGAGGCTGAGTTTTAGGTGGGATGCAAATTCTTAGGCATTTAAAAGGGAGGCTGAGTTGTGTATTTTAAGAAAATCATTCATGCATTGTTACCTGAAACGTCACCCTAACTAATTAGGTGGTAGGGTAATAACATTAATTACAATAATAATAATAATTATTATTATTATTATTATTTTTATATTATTTTATTGGAAAGAGGGGTTGAGTTTGAGATGTAGGCGGATTGGGTTTGAGAATTAGGCGGCAAAGTAGTAGCATAGTATTTTGCCTTAATATATTAAGGATATCCGCATCAATTTACATGCAAACAAAATCCATACATTTGAAAAGAAATTTCATATATTGTTTCGATTTCTTTGATAACATATATTTATTTAAAATGAATATATATCTTTCATCATATTTAGGAATAATCAAATATGTATCTTTATCTTCTATCAAAGTTTCAACCACAAAGTAATCATAAAAATTCATAAATCAAGATTCCATAATTTTTAAAAATTATATAAATTAATTGTGTATCTTTCATCATCATTGAAAGTTGTTATCATCTTATTTAAAGTTGCAACCTTTATATTAATCACAAATAAAATTTAAATCAAATAAAAAATCGATCCTAAAAATGGTTAGATCTTGTGTTGGAGGTCTGCTGCAAAACATGAACAAGAAAAAGATGAAATCGGTACGAAGAAAATTGCACAAAAGAAATTTTAAAGTATGTATTTACACTAAACTTTAGATTCGATTCGCCCCCATCAATTTAGGCAAATTGGATTCAAATAGGTTAACCAGTAAATCCCTTTCAGGATACTTTGGAAACCTTAATATGAATCTCACATCCACATTAAGCATATTGATCAAAGATATTTTACAGAATAACGTTCTTTCATTTATTCTCGTATACTAAAAAAATAAAAGAGTAATGTAGATATGATTTTTGCTACTTGAAATATATTATTTTTGTGTTTCTTCAATGTCTATCAAACGTCTCTATTTATAGAGAAATTTATGTCCTTTGATGAAGGGAAACAACTCTTTAAAAGATTTTGGTCAGGAATAGTACATTGTTTCAATTTTAAATTATTACACATTTTCTTTAAAATATCTTTTTTAACCATTGTAATTTTTCAAATATATTTTGGAAATTTCAGTAACACTTTATAGCATGTAGAAATTAACATAGGCCATGCATTATATGGAGATAGTTTCATGCTTGAAGAGTTTATCATTTTGTCTAACAAAATCACATGATGTCTAGAATGACTCAGAGATATGTTGTACTATAGTTTGTCTTTTATGTCTCAGAAAACCAAATCTGTAATTTCATATAGCGAGCAAGATTACTCATATTTCACAGGTTCTTAAGTGCAGGAAGGAATGAACATTTTAACGAATAAATAAAAAACAGTGGAAGTGTTTGAGCAATTGGATTCATTGTCATTAAACGTTCCAAGTTTACATTTTGATAACATGTTCTAAAAATACTTGTATAAAATTTTCAATTAGATAACATGCCTCATTTGCAAAATTGTCTCTAGTCTACTTAACTATGTCAGTCTCTTTCACTTTCAAATTTACAGACCATTCAAGCTAGAAGTAGTATGTTGGAATACATCTTCTGTGCATGGAATGGTGAGGCCCCCCATCGGATGATTGTATCCAAACTCTTCCTCGACTTGAATCAACAAGTCTTGATGAAAATGTATAAGACAACACCATGTGGTTGTTCATGAGCCGTTGTCAAATACCAAACCACATTACAAATCCTATTAAGAAAGTACTAACCATTCTATTCTTAGATAAAGATATCATAACCGGCACCTTTGAAATAATTTACCTTGTTACTGTCACTGTTATACTCATATTTCCTATGTTTTTAAGTGCAATAGACAAGAAAACAAAGAGGAGATGATTGAATAATCAGATTCATTCTCATTAAACAAAAATATATCTACTAACTAAATTCGTCAATCTAATGGTCATTTTCTTCCTGTTTTTACAATTTGCATAAATGCCTAGCTTACAACAAAAAAACAATCTCTACTAAACTATTTCAGTCTCTTTTGGTTTCAGAATCATAGCCTATTCAAGCAAGAAGTAATGTGTTGAAAGACATCTTCGGTGCAAGGAATGGTGAGGCCACCCATTGGATGATCATATCCAAACTCTTCCTCAGCTTGACTCAACAAGTTTTGAAATGATGGTTGGTTCAAGTATGAAATGGGGATCACAAACCGCTTCATTTCTTCTCCAACATACACTGCAAGGTATCCCTTTGGCACGTCTACAACTTTTGAAATTGCTCGGTTTGCAGAAAATGATGTCTTTCTGATCATTTTAGGGAAACGAAAACCCATTGTCGTTGAAACTTGAAATGAAGTTGTTTTAAAGAAGACTTGTAAGCAAGGGGAATATTTTAATATTGTAATGCTTTAGAATGTGAATTAGTTGTGTTGGTCCTAAATGGTTGTAGCAATGAATATATATAGATAAAGAATATTGAGAAACTGTTGGCTACTTGAGTTATTGGTGAAGGAAGGTATACTAATCTATAGTAGAGATTAGCAGGATGGGGTCATAGGATATACAAGGAGACAAGAGCATAAATAAGATCACATGGCATTGTCTTTGAGGTCTTTCCAAAGTTTAATTGACCTTGATACTTGTTTAGCAAGGAAGGGACCCCACAGTTATGTTATGGTATGCAAAATTCATGGAGTTTGTCTTACGAAAATATAAAATGTGGTTCATAGTGATCTTGTATTCAATATTGGTTCTCTTCTTGTCACATAACCTTAGATGTTGCACAAAATTCTGGTACATTAGTTTGTAAATGTATATTAGCTGGATTCTCAATTTGAAGAAACATGTGATGTGAGATGTGTAAACCATGCCTACCTCAGAATGTGGGGTATGTAAGCACTTGTTCTTCCATTTAACTTCCTTATCCTTGAAAGTGACTTCTATAGTACCATGTGCGATCCCTTGTCCCTCACTAAGCCCTACTACAACTCAAGTGACTTCGAATAGTTACTCGTTAAGTGTTAACTATGAGAATTCTTAATATATGTGAATACTGAATAGTGCTAATAGATGTTATAAATAAGAATCATATTGAACAAGAATTGATGTACGAGGTTACGATGAAAAATGAAAACTATCAATAATAACTATTGGACTTAATAATTAGCCCATCATAATAAATTTTAACGTATTAAAATATAAAATTAGATTTGTTGAAATATTAAATTAGATTAGATTAAATTAGATTTAATATTTAAATATAATTTAAGTTGCGTAGATTCAAGCCCAATCAGAATTGTATATAAATAATCATCGTTTGTATCAACAATTTTACAATTCAATAATACAAATTCTTATTTCCATTATTATTATATCTTTCTCTCATCACTAAAGTGTCTCACGCACTAACAAATTGGTATCCAGAGCTTTCAGTTATTATTCTTGATCGAGTTTTCAAGAATTTCACGTCAGAGATCGGATTTCTAGGGCAAGTGAATCAACCGTTGCGAAGATGACTTGTGATAAAGGCATTCTGAATTCTCTTTCAATGTTTGACCGCAAATATTGAATCTGATAGAAAAACAGATGCAATCCTTGTTTGGCTTCCATGAAATCTTAGAAGTGGTTATCGACGGTGTTCCAGTGTTGGCTGCAAATACATCTGATGAACAGAAAAAAGCCCACAACAAAGTAAGGAAAAAAGATTGCAAGGCTGCTTATGGCATTCAGACGGTCATCGATGCTGCTAATTTTTTACAAAATCTCTCATGCTAAAATGATGAAGGAGGCATGACATATTCTAGTGAAGTATTAAGAATGAGGTGAGAAAGTCAAGATTCATAATATGTGTCGAAGATTTAGAAACTTGTCCATCTCATGAAGGATTGTGGTGAAACCATAACTGATAAGATGATAGTTGAGAAGGTAATGAGAATGTTGACCTCTCAGTTTGATCATGTTATCCTAACTATTCAATAATCCAACAATCTTGAAACTACAAAAGTGGAATATTTAGTTGGTTCGTTGGAGGTGCATGAGATGGGGATTATCGAAAGGAAAAGAGTTCAGGACTCGATACAGATGCTGCAAGTTCAGCCATGGAAAAAGAATGATGATTCCAACAAATTCAAAGGCAAAGTCGACAAGACTCATGAAAAGAAGTCTTGATCGAGCCCTCACAAGCTTCTAGTCAAAGGCAAAGCTTTTGAAACCTCGAAAAGAGGAGGGGGAAACTATTGAAAGGACAAAGAAAAGTACTGATAAAAGCTTTTGCTTCATAAATCAGACATCAGATATGCAACTCAGAAAAATTGATTATCAAGAATCTAGGATCAATTCAAGAAGTTAAGAACATAAAAGGTTTCTCTCAAAGAAGACATTATTCATCAAATAAGTTGTTGCTTATATATCTGAAGATAATATTCAACTATCTGAAAGACTCTGACTATACAATAATGAAGCATCTTCTGGATCACTTTTATCATCATGTAAGAATCAATCCAGCAAGAAGAAAATAATACAAAGACAAGAATAAGAGATATCTTCCAAGCTAACTACTTCAAGCCCAAAGTAAATCATAAGAAGATAAGGTCTTAAGAAACTTAAGCATCTAGTTTATAGTACATTCAATACATTTAAAATTCCACTACATGTATACGTGTTGTACTATGTTGTCTCCCATAATGAAATGCTACCGTTATTATAGCTGGAAAGTGAATGTGACATCTTCGTACTACCAACAGTCTTATTCTCAGTCTATAAAAGAGACCTCATCAACATTTGAAGATTGACGAACTATCATATACTATCAAGCTTGAATCAAATTGCTAAAATACTATGAAACATCAAGAGAAAAGAAGAATCCCTATTCATATACATCTACAAATATTCTTCTAGATAAATATCAAGAACACAAGAGTTGTTGCTCGTTATTATGTTAAGTTATTGGGGATTAAACATAGAGAGTTATTGCTCATTATTTGTGTGTTAATCTTTGAGTTCTCAATAAAAAAAGTTGTTGCTCATTATATATTATTAGAGACTTTATTCTTCATTGTTGTGTTAATATGCTTTTTAGAAGAAAATATTGTAAACAAAGTTGATTGTAATTCTGTTTAGAATTGATTATTGCCTCAAGTGACTAAGTTATTAGTCTGAGACTTGAGAGTGCTAAGGTATCAACTTGGAATCTTAGACGATTGTGGTTAGTCACTGGCGGGTAGCCCGTGCATATGTAATCTGTTGAGATTAGTGGATTAATTTCTTGTTGAAGGCGAAACCACCTGAGGAGGGTGGACAAGAGTAATTGTGTTGAAGGTGATCATGGAGGAGAATTTGAAAACAAAAATTTTGAAGAATTATTTGACTTAAATGGTATATCCCATGATTTCTTTTGTCCTAAGACTGCACAATAAAATGGATTTGTAGAAAGGAAGAATAGGACTTTACAGGAAATGGCCAAAGTCATGATCAATGAAATAAATGTTGCTAAGCACTTATGGCCAGAAGTTGTAAATACAGCGTGTTACATTCACAATAGAATCTCGATTATACCTATTATGGAAAAGACTCCATATGAGTTGTGCAAAGGAATAAAACCAAACATCTCTTACTTTTATCCTTTTGGATACCTGTTTTATTTTAAACACTAAAGAGAATCTAAATAAGTTTGATTCCGAAGCACAAAAATGTATTATGTTCGGATACTCAGAACACTTTAAAGGCTACAAAGTACACAATATAGAAACACAGATTATGGAAGAATTAATTCATGTTAGGTTCGATGATAAGTTTGACTTAGAAAAGTCAAAGATGTTTAAAAGTTTTGCAGATCTAGAAATAATCCTTTAAGGTTCCGATGAAAATGGAAAAAGTTTTGAAGATGAAAATGTAAGAAAAAATAATCAAGGTGATGAAATATCAGAAACACAAGCATTCGAAATCGCACCTATTCAGAAAAGGAAAAAAGAGATTAACATTTTCTGAAGAATTGATTCTGGGAGATAAGACTGAACCTGTCAGAACAAGATCTACATTTAAGAAAACTGAGGAATCACTTCTAGGATTTGTCTCTCTAGTAGAACGAACATCACATGATGAAGTGCTTCATGAAAATGAATGGATTTTGGAAATGCAAGAAGAATTGGATCAATTTTCCAAAAATGATGTATGGGAATTGGTAAAAAAGCCTACAAGAACTCATGTGATTGGAACCAAGTGGGTATTCAGAAACAAGCTCAATGAAGAGGGAGAAGTCGTCGGAAACAAGTCCCAACTAGTCGCACAAGGTTACAATCAACAAGAAGGTATTGAATAAAACGAAAACTTTTCCCATGTCTCCTCGTTAGAAGCTATTCGTCTTCTAATCTCTTTTGTTGTTCATAACAATATAATTCTATATTAAATGTATATCAAAAGTGTGTTTCTAAATGAATATATTTATGAAGAAGTATATGTACGCCAATCTCCTAGTTTTGAGAATACTGAACTACTAGAACACATTTTTAAATTAAAAAAATCCTTGTACGGTCTTAAACAGGCACCTAGAGCTTGGTATGAATGATTTATCTCCTTTCTAGTGGAAAACGGTTTCTCAATAGGGCATGTGGACACTACTCTCTTTTGCAAATTTTTTTGAAATGATCTTATGATATGTCAAATCTATATACACGATATAATTTTTGGTTCAGCTAATCCCTCTATTTGCAAAGAATCTTCTGAGCTAATGCAGGAAGAATTTGAAATGAGCTTAATGCAAGAATTGAAGTATTTTTTGGAAATTCAATTTCATCATACCTCAGAAGCTACCTATATTCATCAAACCAAATATATAAAAGAACTTGTGAAGAAATATAATATGTCATAACGCAAACCTGTTAAAACTCCTATGCATCCCACATGTATTATGCAGAAAGAGGACGTAAGTTCAAAGGTTTGTCAAAAGCTATATCGTGGTATGATAGGCTCTCTTCTCTATATGACTGCTTCTAGACCGAATATTGTATTCGATGTATGTCTATGTGCTCATTTTCAATCAGATCCAAGGGAAACTTATTTAACTGTTTTTAAGAGAATCCTAATATATATGAATGGAACTCCTAACCTTGGCTTGATGTATAAGAAAATATCAGAATACAAGTTACCAGGGTTCTGTGATGCAGATTATGCTGGTGACATGATATAACGTAAAATCACTTATGGAAATTGTCAATTTCTGGGTAATAACCTCATCTCTTGGTCTAGCAAAAGGAAATCAACGATCTCCCTATCCACAACAGAAGCATAATATATTTTAGCATCACTTTATAGCACTCAGATGTTGTGGATGAAGAATAACTGGAAGATTTTCAGATTTATGAGAATGGAATTCCCATCTACTGTGATAACACTGCTGCTATCTGTCTCAGTAAGAATCCTATCCTACACTCCAGAGCCAAACACATAGAAATTAAATATCATTTTATTAGTGACTATGTTAAGAAAGAGACTCTCGTTTTGAAATTCATAGATATTGACCATCAATGGACTGATATCTTTATAAAGCTTGAGTGTTGTACCCCAAAATTTGCCCTCTCACATTTCTAAAGACATTGCAAGAAAAATCTCCAAGTAGGCTCAAGGTTGCTCAAGAATTGGTCATACAAGTCACCTCCTAAGGCAGTCAACCCCAAATTAGGGTTTTGGTTTGCATTAAGATCTTTGAGTCCAAATTACCTCAAGTGCTTTCCAATGTCCTAATATGTTCTCAAGGTCATCCATGTCAAGTTTTAAGCCTTGCAGAGGAAGTTTGCTCAGTCAATTGCTCAAAGGGTCCAAAAATCGACTGTGCTAGGGCAAAAGTCAACTGTGACCTATAAACAGTCAAACTTCAATATTTTTGGCCAATATTCTCATTTTGAAGAATATTTAATCATTTGATCAAGGTTTGATCATGATTCATCAAGAATTGCTCAAAATTCATCAAGACTCAAAAGTTGCTAAATTAGGGTTTTGCAGGAAAAATCAACTCAACTTTGACCAAGCATAACATTCTCATACTTTATGAGAAATGACCCATCCAAAGCTAATTTTGAAGAGGATTAAATTTCCTACAATCCATATTCATATCCAAAGATAAAAAAATGCACTCACAAGAAGTTATAAATTTGGACATTATAGGTCATTTTTGAAAGTCAACAAAAACACTTTTTTCCTAAAGCTTATAACTTTAGAATGGAATATCAAAATAAGATGAGACCAAAAGGGTTGGTTATAGGACATCTCAAGCTTTCTAAAAAGTCCAAGAACACTTCCAAAAGTTCAAAATTGAAGAAGTTATGCATTGTTAAAGTTGGACATTTTTGCAAAATTGCCAAAAGTCAACTATCTCCAAAACTTCAAATTTTGTCAAATGGGCCCATTCTTTTCCACTTGATTTGAGCTTGCATCATTGTCCACGTGTCCTAGCTTCAGCCATGATCCCATATTTTATTTTTATTAGATTTTTTATTGATTTTATTCATTTTTAAGCAAATTAAATCATATAAAATCCAAAGCTTTGATTACATGAGATTTTTTTGTTGTTTCAGGTTGTAATTATCATCATTAACACCATCAAATTCGTATCAAGCAAAACCATGTGCAAAAAGATTGAGATTTGGAAGATTTGGAAAGTTTGTAAAGAGTGAATCAAATCAAATCCCAAAACATTGATGGGAGAAGATTCAAGCCATAATTCTTACCATAACACACTATGAAATACATAAGGAGGCAAAAGCAATCGAAACAGGGGTTGGAGGCTGCAGAAATAGGCAATACAAAGTTTGAAAAAAGTGACCAAAAGCTTGAAATCGAATCCATAGCTAGAGACATTTTCAAAAGCTGAGACCGGTCCCAAACGCTTCCTGGGTGTTCACTCAGTCTACCTGGATCAAGAGCAAGCATTCTCAGACCACCTAACGCGTTGTAAGTCCCTCGTTACCTAGCTCTATTCTTGGATTCGATTTGGTCTATTCTGGCATTATTTGCATGAAATAATTACATATTCATAACCCTCATGTCATTTGCAAACCTTTGGCAATAATCAATTTGGTTTATAGGCGCTGTAACCCCAAAACACCATAGCTAGGGTTGCGTTTTTGTTTTTAGGGATTCTTATTTCAGGTGAAATTGGTTCATATAATGGGCACGGTTGCACTCAGGAGAAGGAGACGAACACAACCATGCCCTTGAAGGTCATTCTTATTTCCTGGAATTGATTTTTGGATCGAGATGCATTTTTAGCTGCAGATTCAAATCCGCAGGTAAAATTACAGTATTGGAAGGACAAGGACGAGTGCGTGTCAGCTTCCGGTTGGCCCATTAAATGTTTTTTCGCGCATTTTTATTTTTCTGATCAATAATGTTTTTTTATTTTATTATTATTATGTTGTATATTACTAACAAACAAAGCCAAGCAGCCTAGTGGCAAGAGTGCACATCCAATATTCTACAGGACCTGGGTTCGAATCCCAGGTTCCCCACTTTCCTTCATAATTTTATTTTTCAGGTAATTCAGTGCACGTGCCTTGCTATAACGTACCATGCACCATCAAGTATCCAATGGCCAGATTGCCAAAGGCCAAATCCGGTGGCCAAGATCTGAAGGACCACCATGGAGTCAAGTCCACGCATGCACACCAAGTCCAAAAAAGTCAACAGGGCCAGCGTTTTTTGGGCCACAGAATTGCTGTTCAAACACTCTATTTCAGGCCCAACCCCTCTTCTCTTATTTTGTTTATTTTGTTTATTTTAATTGTTTTATTATTTTTGTTTAAATTTACTAACCAATCAAAAAATTCTTTTCTTTATAAAATAAAATCACCAAAAATATTTTCATTCAATAAAATTTTAATTTTAATTTTTTAATAAATACTAATTAATTGATTTAGGTTTTAATTAGAATAACTTTAACATATTTTTGTAAATAATTAAAATTAAATTAGATTTAATTAGGTTTTTACTAATTCAATTAATTTTATTTTCTTTCTTAAAATAACAAAAACCCAAAAATAATTTATTTTTATTGATTAATTAATTTAATTCAGTAATTAACTTAGGTTAATTTCTTAGAAATAAAAACAATAAAGGATACTTTCTCTCAAAAAGGGTTAAAACCCTAATCTTTGCACTCGATTTAATTTCCCGCACGCGATTTATTTTCTTTTATCCAATAATGTACTTGCTCCTGGATTGTAATAGCTTAATAGGACCTTTATTTATTTTTTATCGCTTTCTTTATTTTTAAAGAGTTTGTCTTTGGCGATGTAAATACCCGACGCCTTGTAATTTAAATTCCGCATTTTATTTCCGCAATTTATAACTGTTAGATGTTTGATAATAAGATGCATGTCAAGACTGAATGTTTTAACCTAAAATCAAATTAGATCACCCTTAACATGTACAAAGATAAAAATAACTGAAAACAACACACTCGCACATGCGCACTCTTAGGGTACACCCCACTTGGTTGCCTTCGTACACGGTCATTAAGTATAGGTCGCTTTAGAGGCCGCCCTCTTGCTTAAAATATCATAGTCGCCTCGAAATGGTTGCCTCGGATATTGTTGCATCAAAACAAATGATCTAAGACATTAGGGTTACCGCTAAGGCGTCCTAACATTGCTTTGGTGACCATAAGTCCCTAATTCAAATTGACCCTCAAACTCCAACGACGATGCTACCTACTCATCAATAGTGGGATAGCATTGTCTAAAGGACATTAGCTTAGAATGATTCCTTTTTCGAGTAGGTAGATGGTTCTTAAGTACTTGCTCTTTCAAAAATAAAATATTTTTCACACTTACACTTTTCAAACAAAGTTTTCAAAAACCCTTCATACACTCTTGAGGACAGAAGCAAGAGTTAAATCGAAGTTTCAAAACAAAAAACTTTTTCAAAACCCACAAGCACAAAGAAAGCAATTTTGAAAACAATTGAGCAAGTACCTAAGAGCCCGTGGATAACCACGGATAGAAAGGGTGCTAACACATTCCCTTTCTATAATCTACCCCCCGAACCCGAGAAATATCTCAAAAAGGGAATTTTTCTGTGCTTTTTTCCTTTCCTTGTTGGATAAAATAAAAGTCGATGGCGACTCTTGCTTACCGCGACATTTTGCGAAAACAAACGCAAACCAGCATTCCAAAAAACAGTCAGTTCTTCCCACCGTATCACATTGAGAAATCAAAGCAAACTTGAAGGATACCAAAGTCCAGTTGAAGCTTGGGAAATTGAAGCAAGCTTTCTTTTCTTTGATTTGATGCTTGAAAGCCCAATGTGATCCATGGAAACTATATGGGGCATCAAAAATCCAATTGTATTTGTGCAAACTTGGACTTTTGGAAATCCTTGTGAGAAAAGGTCTTGAGAACAGAGATGGCAAATTTTAGGGTACAACAAGGTGTTTGTTGTCATGGTAATCTAAAAGAAAAATATGAAAATATAAGTATCATTAAAACAACATATTCAATTAGGTATTTAATCAAATATGCTCCCACTATTTTACTCAAAACAAATGACCCTCATCATTTGATTCAGAAAATCCAGTTGGAAGATTTTTCTAGTGGGTCGAGATCCACATTTCACTTTGTTTAAAGTCAGCGTTACACTGATTACACAAAAATAGGTTATTTAGGTAGGAACTCCTTCCAATTGTATCTCATACAGTTCTCGAATATTTTCAGTTGAGTGAATAACTCCTTATTCTAATTCATCGTATGAATCATTCCCAACTCTTGATTCTAAACATGTATAATCTTATTATAATTTGTTTAGTTAAGTTTGAACCAGTGTTTTAGCAATTGGATATTACATTTATCCCTCACACCTTACTAATATAGAATATGCACCTCACGTTAGGCTAAACCTACATTGTTCGATACTAGTCTTGATGAGTGCTAAAACTTGGAAAGCATAAACTTAATATTCCTTTTGAGGGAATTTTATATTAGTTTGATCTCACCAGCTTAACATGCAAATCGCCTGTCACATGCATCAACATACATATAAAAAGATACAATTATGGACCCTAGCGCAATTGTTCTTCCAAGCCAATGAGAGAACCTAAGCTAACCTAATAATGATCTAAACTTCTCCAAGATATATCTCCATGGTTGTCTTCCTTCAATCTTGTGTTCTTCCTTTTCTTAATTACATTACATTACATAAAAGAATACTCATTTTACATACGAGGGAATGAGATGAGAAAAGAAGTTACATAGAGAGATTAAGAAAAAGGCAGGAAACGCATGTCGTATTTTAAAATCCAAAAAACAAAATAAAGGAATCTAAGGCCATAACTGATCACCACAAGACAATAATAATAAACACTTTATTATTATTATTAATTTAAATTATGTTAATTAAATAAGTCAAATTATATTCTGGCAATTGATCACACTATGCAGAGTTAGCCGAGAGGTTCCGCTTCCCGGTCATCCCGACGCAAAATTTTAATGAACAATTCATTTGAAATCAGCGCCATTTTTCGCACAACTCTTGTGTTCTTACAACCCTAATCTGCAACTCTTTGACAGCACAACCCTTGTGCCGTCATTAACCCTAATGCAAATAATTTCATACCATCAAACATAAATCAATTGATAATTCAGTATGATGGATCAATATGCCATTGCTTCACCATACCAACGTTGGATTCTGAAGCGAATAACCAATGATCTTTCAAAAGAATAACAATCATTCTGTGATTGAATGGAAGAAATTGAAATAGTATATCCAATATACCATCTTTGCACCACAATTATTTATATCATATATAAATTTAATTGATCATATTAGTGTAACTTATGGACGACCGATGTATCGTTGCTTCGCCATACTAGTGTCGGATTCCGAAGCATAGTCAACATCGATTCGCCCAAACCGTACACACCATGATGCCAAAGTTTAATTTACTCGGTTATTATTCAATTCATTATGTGTTTTAATTCGATTAATACATAACGTACATAAAATAAAGAACTATCAAATCCATGGTTTCTTAAGTGGATCTAATACCACTGAAGGAAAATTGTGATCCAAAATGCAGCGGAAAATTAAAATTTTCCTTTAGTGATCCTTACGAATGGGCATGGCCAGTGATAGAAATCATTACCTCTTGTAATGATTCAGACCTTTGATGTTGGGATCATGAACATGGATGAATAACAACGTCTCTACTCAGTCCACACAAACAGATCACTTCCGGACACATTCTTAGCTGCTTACGAACGAAAACTTTGAGTGAGAGAGTGAGACAAAATATACGGCTAGGGTTTCAAGACTGAATTTTCATCAAGTGAAATTCTTCAGCAAAAGGGTTCTATTTATAGAAATACTTATATGGGCTGCAAGCTAAAAGCCCAATTAAGGTTGCAAGCTAAAAGCCTAATTAAGCATACGGGTATCATATCTTATGATATACGGCATATTACTTAAGAGAGTGGTACCTTACCATATTCCATATTTCACTTAAGTGCATCGTACCTTACGGTGTTCCTTATTTACTCTATCTCTCATCAACATGTCCTTATGTGTGTGACACTCTAGGTTTTTATGATGTTGGCAATTATATTAAATCACGCATTTAATATAATAAAAAGTGAGTGGTATCTAGCAACACATCATTGATACCAAACTCACAAAAATGTCATGTGATCTGACAAAACCTTTCCGTGATAATATTTATGTGTACAATTACCCTTTTTCACTTATGTCTATATTAAACACAAGGCATAAACTGTGTCATCCTTGTCTAGTTCAATATTGGGCCCTTATACATTTACCCTATTATGCAGGATGATCAAATTCTATCTAGGTCACTTATGTCTCTCAGTATACTTTGTGAAGTACCCATCAACTGTATTTATGGTCATCTAGTTACGGATAATGTTTGATCAGCAATAAAGTACTTAATTCTACATCTAGGGTCCATAGTAGTTTCAGGTTGAAGGGTGGTATACACCATTATGACCATGAGAATAACTTATGACACCTTGCATAATATTCTATGTAGTATTCTCATAGCGGTTCAATCCAGTATAAATATTACTCCTAATATTCATACCTATGTCAAGACTTGATAACTCCTTATCCATGATCCATGAGGTATGATCATCAGTTTATCTTTATAATAATCTCAATGCTTTAATGTTATCCCACTTCAAAATAAAGCTCGACCACAGATACTTTAAGAATAGTGTTCTTATGTTTAATGGGATCTCATGATTAAGTCACACTTAACATTTCATTAAACAAACAAACTATTCTAGGGACTTTATTATTTTGAAAAGGAAAACATAATAAAGAAATGCCTTTTATATTAATAAATAATTCGATACAAGTACCAAAAGTATTGACCTCTAGGGCTTACACCAACACTTATGACCCTCTTTCTTGCTGAAAATACTCTTGTGATGCTTCCCTTAAACACACTCTTCACATATCTCAAGTGGAATATTGATTTTTGGTAACCCGGTTACCATAAATTCCTTTGTAACGCGTTGACGTCTCTAAACCTGAAATGTTCAAGACGGTAGCGCCATTATAACTCATCGTGACTTTCCTCTATAGCAAGAAACCTATGCTTCATCACTTTCAACTCTATCTTGAAATTCCTATTGGCATCCATTGATAAGTGAAAATTGTAACTATTTTTGTGTATAAGTTTTGTTGCATTTATTGATACTTTTTATTAATATCATTTGAATAAGCTCATCTTTATTTGTAAATACGTTCAGTTTATGTACATAATAGAATAATTGAGTTTTTATTTAAATATTATATTATTTGATAGTTTTTCATCCCTTTTGTAGGTATTCATTCATAATTGGAGCATTGAGTAATAAAGGCCAAAGGCTAAGCTTCAAGAATGCAATTTTTAGCAATTTATCAAAGAATAAGGCTCAAAACAAAGATGAGAAAAATCATCAATTAGGTTGATATTTAGTCATTATTAGATAGTTCATTAAATAAGCTTTCTAACACTTCCGACCGTGCATAAATCGGAGTTACAGTTCTCAAGTTATGGCAAAAACACAATGTTGATTTTTTTCCAGAATAACACAGAGCGTGCTGAGCGCCCTCTGTGCGTGCTGAGCGGGATATGTGGGTTTCAAAGTGTATAAATAGAGTCCAAAACACATTTTAAGGTTATAGGTTGAGTATTTTTGAGTCTCAGCACCATCAAACTCATTTTTGGTAGATTGGCTTAGAAAACAACAATGAAGTTTGTATACGAATGATCCATGGTGGATTTCTCATCGAACGATGCTAAAAAACTGGAAGATTTATGGTTCATTTCTCTTCTTCCATGTGTATTCTTAATTTATTAGATTTTTTATATGTATTTACTTTGGACTCGTGTATATTTGTCGTCCATGGCGTTATATAAAGCTTGTTTTACAAATTTTTATCGATTATTATCATGGATTTTTGCTCTGTGCTTTGGGATTTGAGTTGCTATAGACATATACTGCTTGAATTCTCATCTAGGGTGATTATATAATAGTGTCTAGATTCTAGAGATAGATTTAGAGTTATTATTAACGTGGGTGTTTGTGCTTAATGCCTCTGTATTGGTTGTGCTGTACTGAGAGGTCGTCGACGCGACTAGCACATTTGTCTTCTATGTTGTTGAGGTTGGTTGAGAGATCTCTTTTGAGATGATACAATAGGTGTTATGGTTGATACGTGATGACATTGATGAGTCTTGTAGGGTGAATATCATCGGTCGATAGGTTTAAGTTTGTGATAACTGGATTATATGCATGCTTGATAATTCTCTTCTCTAATGAATGAATTCTTTTTATGTTTATAACTTTTAATTCTCACAATTACTTTAAACCCATTAAACCACAAACTCATAAACACGAGAAATTTTCGAACGAAATTCAGTAGCCTTAATCCTTGTGTAGACGATATGATATAATCTATAAAAATACTTATTTTTATTTGTCGCTTTGCCGCTTATGCAAAATAGCGCAGTTATCGGGGATTGGTGTTTTTATTGTTTCACATCGTGATAGTTTCTTTGCTTATGAGTTATTCATATAATTTATATATTATCTGTAAGGTATAAATAGAAACTTGTTTATATTGATACTTGTATTTGTTTACATACTTGTATTTGTTTACATACTTGTGAATTTTACATGTTTTGCATACTTGTGAATATATTGTCTTTATTTGTTTCTCTTCATGTTTGCCAAAAGTGTGATTAGATGTGGTGTTCCGGTTAGAGCTCAAAGAGATGAGAGCAAAGGCGGGAGTGAAAGCATTTGGCTCATTCGAAGAAACGTGTTGGTTTGTAAATAATAGGTGTCGAGCTTACGATGTAAAACAAACATATTTTATCTTTTTTTTTTTTTTTTATTATTTTCCATTATCTTAATTTAGGAAGTGTGGTGAATGTTAGTTAAACAAGTTACAATCGGACTAGATCTTAAAATTCTCAAATCTTCACTTTTGAACTTGTTTAATTCACTTTGATTCGGTCGATTTAATATGTTTATCGTAGTTTATGCTATTGTGTAAAGTTTTGTTTTTCAAAAGCTTGTCGTTTTTAGCTTGAGGATGTTTAGATGTTGTAAATATTGTATGTTTTGTAATTGAGTTTTGTAGGCAAAAGTGGAGGTGGCATTAGAATTGCAGTTTTTTGTCCTGTTTTTCTAAATCTGATGTAGCGCGCTCTGCTGAGTCAAGCCAGTGATTTCTTTTTGTTTCACTTTGCTCTCATTTTTCCCTCTTTCACCTAGGCATTTTAGATTAATACATAATAGAGTTATTTTTCTAATTCTTTTGTTGTTGTTTGGACTTCAATTTTTGTCCGATAACATTTTGAGATGATTTTTCGATTTTGATTGATTCAACTTGCAGATGTATGGTAATGATATTTTTTGAAGTTGGTACACGCCAGATACTCGTTTATCGCTTTCTATAACATGTTTAGGAAACTTTTCATTTGTATAATTACTACAACATTCTTTTTGCATCACTTTCTTTTTGATTGAATCACTTTAGTTTCCTTTTTACCCACAAATGGGAGGAAGCTTTTCATTGATCATATATGCTGGAGCCCACAATTATTGTTTTAACAGGATTTAATTATGTTTAATCTTTTGTTTGTGTTAATTGTATGAAAGCATGAAAATGATCATTTTGTCAATTCACCTTGTGAGTGTGTGAACTTTTATTAACCTCGTTGAACCTTTTTGTCAATGTCCATGTTATTTTTGAACTTAATGCTTGTCTATGAGTGTTTGATTTTTCCTATTTTAAATGGATGTTTATTCTTGTTTTCTTGAACCCTCAACCATGATTTATGGTTTAAATTTTTACCTTGCCTTAGAAAGCAGGGAGCATTCACTTTAGTGTTGGTTGAATTCAAGTTGGGGAGAGCAATGTTGGCTCACTTATGTTGTTGGTTGCTATGCTGCTGTGAAAAAGAAAAGAAAAAGAAAGAAAAAAAATTGAAAAACAAAGAAAATAAAAAGAAAGAAAAAGAGAAAATTAGTGAAAAAGAAAAACAAAAAGAGTATAGAATAATTTTGTGTTAATAAGTATTGTGATTGGTTTGTGAAATTTGGGATTAAGAAAAGTCTGATTGGAATTTTCTGCTTAAAACTTTGTGAGTTGATCACTTCCTTAGGTTTAGGCAAGGTTTTTTTTCTGATCAAGTTTAGGAATTATCCCTTGTTTGTTAACAAAGCCACATTACAACCTTGAAAAGCCCTTGTGCTTATTACCTTTGTATTTTCAATATGAGTTTTTGGACGTGCATATAATTTAGTCTTTTGTTTGCAAGATTGTTGGATGAGTGTCTATGTACCTCACTTTTGTGTGTTCTTTATCTACCGATGAATGTTTACTAGGTGTGATTCATGATAAAGATTGTTTTGTTTTATAATTTTAATATGATTTTTATACTTAAGATTCGTTTCGTTTACGTGTTGTCGTTATAGGGTTGTGGTAAGTTTTTCCTTGCATGTGCATTTTTGGTTGAACCATACATTTGTTTTATTTTCCGAAACTTGTTGATTCATGATTCTTTGGTTAATCACTTTTGTTCTTTAAGTTTATTTGAACTTGTTTGAGGATATATAATGATGTGAGTTGTGGAGAGTTTGATAAGTGCATATTGTAGAAATTTGTGTGTATAAGTTTTGTTTGTAAATATGTTTAGTTTGTGTACATAATAGAATAATTGAGTTTTCGTGTGACTATTATATCATTTGATAGTTTTTCACCCTTTTTGTAGGTATTCATTCATAATTGGAGCATTATGTAATAAAGGTCAAAGACTAAGCTTCAAGAATGCAATTTTTAACAATTCGTTAAAAAATAAGCTCAAAACAAAAATGAGAAAATCATCAATTAGGTTTATATTTAGACATTATTAGATAGGGTATTGAATAAGCTTTTCAACGCTTCGAACCGTGTGTAAATTAGAGTTACGGTTCTCAAGTTATGGAAAAAACAAAATGCTTATTTTTTTTCGGAACATCACATAATGCGTTGAGCGTCCTCTGTGCATGCTGAGCGGAATCTATGGGTTTCAAAGTGTATAATTATAGTTCCAAACACATTTTTAGCTTATGAGTTAGGTATTTTTGAGTTCCAACATCATCAAACTATTTTTTTGGTAGATTAGCTTAGAAAACAACAATGGAGCTAGCATATGGATGATCCGGGATGGATTTCCAACGATCGACGCTAATAAACTGGGAGATTTGTGGTTCATTTCTCTTCTTCTATGTGTATGCTTCATTTTTTGGGTTTTGTATATGTATTTACTTTGAACACGTGTAAATTTGTCGCCCATGGCATTATATAAAGCTTGCTTTACAAATCTTTGTCGATTTTTATCCTGGATTTTTGCTCTGTGCTTTGGGGTTCGGGTGGCTATACACATATACTGCTCTAATTATTATCCAGGGTGATTACCTAATAGTGTCTATATTCTAGAGATAAATTTACAATTTCTTTCTGCTTTACTGCTTTACCGCTTTAGCATTCATAGGTGCTTTAAGGACTAAAACCGTGTTTCGGTCCAAAACACACAAAATCTTGTTTTCCATGTGAATCAGTTAATTCTTCTCAAGAAATTGGACAATTCTTAAGAGATTACATTTGATTCCTAGAATGTATAGCACATCTTTGATCATGGAATGACCTTCATACCTTATCATGATAAAAACATCATTGACCCTGTCGGCTGTTAAAGTGGTGTCTTTCGCGAATCTCACCTTGTTCTTTGTGGCTTGAATGATTTTGATAAACCAATCATTTTTACCCGTCATATGTGTTGAACAATCAGAATCCAAGTACCACTCATCATTTCCTTGTGCTCTATCTCGAACCGTTACTGTGATACGGTGGGAGAACTGACTGTGGTTTTGCGTTTGTATTCGCAAATGTTTCGGTTGAGCAAGAGTCGCCACCGACTTTTTATTTTATCCTAAGGAAAGGTTTAAAAAGCATAGCAAAAACCTTTGAGATTTTTTTCTTGGGTTCGGGGAGTAGATTATAGAAAGGGAAGGTATTAGCACCCTTTCTATCCATGGTTATCCATGGGCTCTTAGGTACTTGCTTAGATCAACTTGCCTTGGTTTTCAATTGTTTGAAATGATGCTTTGTGTGTGGGTTTTGAAAAATGTTTTGAAAAGAGGCCAATGTGGTGGCAACCTTTGTAATGATCCATGTTGGGATGTATACAAAGGTGTATGTCTTTTGAAAAGTTTTCCATGTTTTTGAAAGTTGTTTTGAAAGTGTTTGTGATGTATGTGTGATCGGTGGATCTGGAACTGACTGTTTTAAAGCTGGTTCGCGAAATGTCGCGGAAGCAAGAGTCGCCACCGTCTTTTATTTTCTCCAATTGGAAAGGACAAAAGCACAGAAAAATTCCTTTAAAGAGATCGCTCTCGGTTCGGGAGGTAGGTTATAGAAAGGGAAGGTGTTAGCATCCTTTCTATCCATGGTTATCCATGGGCTCTTAGGTACTTGCTCAATGTGTTTTCAAAAATTGTTTGCTTGCTTTTCAACGTGGGTTTCAAAAATATTCTTTGAAAAGTTTCAGTTCAACTCGTACGTCAGAGTGTTTGAAAAGTTTGTTTTGAAAGTTTTTGAAAGTGTGTTGGTGTGAAAAGAGTTTTTGTTTTGTTTGAAATTAGAGCAAGTACCCTTGAGAACCTACCTACCCTAAGGAATTCGTCTGTGTAAATGTCCTTTGAAGTAGTGCCATCCCACCATTGAGAGGTAGGTAGCACCACCGTTGGAGGTGTTCGGGTCAATTCGAGTTTTAGGGACGTGGTGATCACCGGAGCAATGGGAAGACACCTTAGAAGCTACCCTCATGCCAGGTTCCCGGATCATGAGGACTTACTAAGACGTTTTCTACTCGACGATCACCTTTCGAAAGGCAACAGTGAGACGTACCCTAGGGGTGGTGTGTGCGAATTGTGTGTCATTTTCAGTTCATTGTTTGTCTTGTCATGCATTGGTGATCTAACGATTCAATTTTATTTTCGGGCATTCATTCTTTCATGCATATTTATTAACAGTTATATTTGCGAGAAAATAAATCTAACTATTACAACTGGCGCGGGTCCACATCGCCAAAAAACCGAACCCGATTTGACTGAAAATAAATAAAGCGAATAAATAAAAGTGCGAGAAATAAATCTAAACTTATTACAAGGCTTTGGGGCATATACAGAGGTATTTAAACAATGTGAAATAAATGCGCGAAGTAAAGACTAAACAAAATTAGGGCATTGGACCCTTTTACAAATAATTAAAATTAATCAAGGAAATTAAAAATTAAATGAAAAATAATGTTTTTGTGTTTTTTAGGTTTAAAAGAAAAAAGAGAAAAGTTAATTAAAATTAAAGTCCTAGTTCTATCATTTTTTAAGTTTATTATGAAAAAAGATTTAATTTCTAACCTAATTAAATTCTAAACTAATTTATGTACAATTTTTGATTTATAGAAAATAAATAATAGATAATAATATTGTGAGAAAAAAGGAAAAAATTAAAAAGGATATAAAAATTAATAATTAACCTAATTCTACATTTTTTTGGATTTTTATTATGAAAAAAGAATTAAAATTAAAACTAAGACCTAATTAAACTAAATGAGTTATATTTTAATTTATTAAAAAAAAGAATCAAAATTAATTATATTTTTTTTTGTCCTTTCTGTATTTTTTAATGTTTTTGCATTTTTGTAAGAATTAAAAATTAAATAAAACAAGTAATTAAAATAATACAACAATTAAAATAAATGATTAAAAGATATAAAAAAAAAAAAATCAAATGGGCAAACCAGGGGGGGTAGACCCCAGAATTGGAGGTATAGATTTGAAAGCCTGGCCCAATTATTGGTGAGAACTTGTTGACTTTTTTTGATCCAGTGAGATGCATTTGACTGAAGTGTAGCATGTTTCCCAATCCTTGCCTTTGATGTGAGTGCTCTAGGACACGTGGATGGTGCATTTTGATGGAGTATGGTGAGCATCAATGTGAGCGCTGCATGTGAATTAGAAATGAAAAATAATATTGGAAATGTGTGAGACCTGGGGTTTGAACCCAGGTCATGAGAGTCCCTAGTGCGCGTCCCTGCCAGCTGAGCCAATTGATTTCATTTAACATATAATAGTTAATAAACAATATAAAATAAAACTAACGCATAAGGACTAACACGCGCGCGAATTTTGAATGGACAAATGACAGCGTGCCACATCTTCATCTTCTTCATGTCCCTGTAAACAAAATACATTGGCAACGGTTTTGAAGCGCTGCATTAGATAAGCTACAAAAAAATAGCGAATAGCTCGTTTCCTAATATAAATTAGGCGCGAGCATCTCATTCTCTTCGTCCAGATGCCAGGAATGCAATGGTCATGGTCTTGAGGGCCAATTTTGCAGTATGGTGAAAACCCCAAAATCAAAACTTGAAAACCCTAGAATGTGGGCATGGCAGATTCGCGTAGGATGAACAAAAATGCAATTAAATATAATGAACAGCTTGGAAACTTCATCATGAGTATGAATATGTAATTAAAAATGCAAAAAGAGGCTTAGAATCAAGAACACGAATTCAAAAAAATTTGCTGTACAGTTTCACTTGTAACTACCAGTTTAAGGAGCTTTGAGTGTTGTTATGAATTGAAATGCGTTTAGAATTGTCTCAGGAAACTATTGGTACAAAAATTAAGGCTTGAAAAGATCCCTAGCATTGATTTCAGATTTGCATTTTATGTCCAAATTTTCAAAGTGTCCAATGGCTTTTGAACGAGTTTTTTGCTGCACTAGGGTTAGGGTTTGACTCAATGATCATTATGGAATTGAATAGGCTTGCTAACTCTCCTTAATTCATGCTTGTTAGAGAATTGGCCTTAGGGTTTGTCCATTAACCATTTTTTCCTAATTTCTAGCCAAAACCTAGACCTAGTGTGTAAATGAACCTTGGCCTGATTTTTGAGTTGGTTCATGATACATAGAACTTGTCCAAGTTCATATGACACCATTTCATTGATTTTTAAATTTTATTTGGATTTTCAATGAATTAAAATGAATTAAATCATCAAAAATTAAATAAAATAAAAAAAGTCAACATTTGGTCTTGAAATCAACCATGGGCCACGTGTGTGGCATGACAAGGATGGACAAAGTGAGAAAAATGGGGCCCTTTTGTCAAAATTGGATTTTCAAGGATAGTTGACTTTTGCCATTTCACAAAAATTTCCCAACTTCTACAAGGCATAACTTGCTCAATTTTTAAGCTTTTCACATGTTCTTGGACATTTTGGAAAGGTCTTTGAGTCCTTTAACCAATGCCTTTGGTCCCATGTCATTTTGATTTACCAATCTCAAGTTATGGCCTTTGACTTAAAGTCCCTTTTTGTTGACTTTTGAAAATGACCTATAATGTTGAAATTGATAACTTTTTGTGAGAGCATTTCTTGGACTTGAAGTATGAAGATGAGTTGTAGGAAATGTCTTTCTCTTCAAAATGAGCTTTGGATGGAATTTTTCTGATAATCCATATGAAAGTTATGCCCTGGTCAATTTCAGTTGACTTTTTCAGCTGTCCAAATATAGCAACTCTTGCATCTTTGATGATTTCTGAGCCAAATTTTGAGAATCATGATCAAGCATTGATCAAATGATGTTTGTGGCTTCAAAATGATATGTTGACCAAAAATTTGAACTTTTGACTGCCAAATGACCATTTTGCCCCTACAGTTGACTGTAGTGCAATTTAGGGTTTTGACTGTGCAATCTTGAGCTGAATGCCTTGAAACTTGATATGGGGATGCTTGACCATGTTTGTAAGCATATGAGACTTGATTGAGCCCTTGAAAACTTCCTTTTCTTGATCAGACTTGAAACCCTAATTTTGACTGTATGGGAAACTGTTGCACTGCACAACCCTTGGGGAATTTTCTAGCTTGGCTTGGCAATTTCTTGAGGAATATGGGAGGGCAAATTTTGGGGTATAACAGTTGCCCCTGTTCAATCTTCTTAGACCTGAGGATGTAGATTGGCTGACGTGCCTTTCGTAATCCGAGGGTAAAAGATGATTGGACACTAGAGTGCCTGGAAATTTGCGCTCACATGTTAGCAATGATGGTGGAATGGGCTTATAGATGCCATTTGGAGATTGCTGGATTGGACGATGGGCTTATAGATGCCATCTGAATGTTGATCGCATAGGAGATTCCTTAGCGAGAACCTGCATACCTGCAAAACAGAAAAATGAGTACCTGACACGTTGCAGGAGCTGATTTTCAGATGCTTGGTATTGATGTGTCCTGACTAGTTACAGGAGCTGAGTCTGGAGCTTCAAATGGCGATGAAAGAACCAGGGATGATTACTTCCTTAGCATGGATGGTAAGAGAGCCTTGGGTGACTTTAACTTCAACAACGCTTGTTGAGAAAAATCTGGGGTGTCTTCTACTGGGATAAGAATCAGGGAGATCTTAAGGTCGATCTGACTGAACCAGAGAGGCCTTTGACTGGATAAGCAATCAGGAAAATCTTGGGACGATTTAACTGAACCGGTCTAGGTCTTGAAATGTCTTTAACTGGATAAGCAATCAGGAAAATCTTGAGACGATTTAACTGAACCATAGAAGGCCTTTGACTGAACCAGTCTAGGTCTTGAAATGTCTTCAAAGGGATAAGCATCAGGAAAATCTTGGGACGATTTAACTGAACCAGAGAAGGCCTTTGACTGAACCAGTCTAGGTCTTGAAATGTCTTCAAAGGGATAAGCATCAGGAAAATCTTGGGACGATTTAACTGAACCAGAGAAGGCCTTTGACTGAACCAGTCTAGGTCTTGAAATGTCTTCAAAGGGATAAGCATCAGGAAAATCTTGGGACGATTTAACTGAACCAGAGAAGGCCTTTGACTGAACCAGTCTAGGTCTTGAAATGTCTTCAAAGGGATAAGCATCAGGAAAATCTTGGGACGATTTAACTGAACCAGAGAAGGCCTTTGACTGAACCAGTCTAGGTCTTGAAATGTCTTCAAAGGGATAAGCATCAGGAAAATCTTGGGATGATTTAACTGAACCAGAGAAGGCCTTTGACTGAACCAGTCTAGGTCTTGAAATGTAGCTTGAGAACTTAACTGGATCTTCCCTGAAAGGTAAAAGTCAGTCATATGCAATGCATGATATGGATCAAGCAATGATGTTCTCAACATAAATGAGATTTGTATGATGCAGTGCGTTATGCATGCTATAATGCTGTATGTGATGTTTTATGTATGCTTTCGTCTAGGAAAGTGAATCCTTGACGGGTGCCGGGAAGTCGTATCCTGGGCTGATGTCGAAGAATGGATTTTGCTTCCGCTGGGGATGATAACTGCAAGGATTCCGGTCGGAGAAGATAACTCCGTTGGGGAATAAACTTGGCGAATAGATTACTCTGCGGGGAGAAAAGATACTCTAACGACCATGCTGGGAGGCAATACTCTGTGGGAAGAGTGATGCCTTGCTGAATGTTGATAGTAACTCTGTTGGGGATACCGTTGTTGTATTGGAAGTGTGAATTGACTTCGCTGGGGATAGGAAAGAACTACGTTGACGACGACCTTCCTTTGGCTTTTGGCTGAGGATAACCCAGTTATATCTTGTTAAGGAAATAACTCTTTAAATCAAGCCGGACGACGCGTTCGTGTCCTGCGAGGGGATAAGCTTCCAGAATTTACTGGGGGATAAGCTTACTGCTTGGGGAGATGAATTCCACCTTTCCTGGGGAACTTGGATGGGACTCTCCTGGGGAAGTTTTGATATGCTGGGGAAGAATGCACTGACTTGCTGTATCACTCTCTGGGGAATTTAAGATGTCTGGTTAGGTTCTTTAGCTGCACCTACTTTGGCACCTTGGATAGAACAATTAGACTGCTCAAACAACTCTTTATTGCCCCTGTTTCTAGTGTCACCTGCAATTAGTTCTTTGTCTCGTATGCAAATATTTATGAGCTAGCAAATTATTATCAATGCATATATCACAAATTGAACCTTGGACGTTTTTCGCAAAACCAAAACAGAAAAAGAAAAAACAGTTGGCACGTTTAACTGAAAAGTATATTTGTATTGATCTTGAATAGCCTGTGAATAGGCGTTTTGTGTACAAGAGGCTGACATTCTAGTAAGAGAAATGTCGCCGAACAAGAGAGTTTATACAAGTTTTGTACAAAAGAAATTAAACAGCTGTGTGAAAGATGAATGATCCACTGGGTTTCAACTCTGCTATCGCCTCTATAACCCTGAGCGTCTCATCACTTGATGACCTTGGTTGAAAGTGAAGCTGATTGATCGATGCCGTCTGAATTTGATGTAGGTAACGGATTCTGGATGCAAAGTGATCCAATGAGACATAGTATTACGCTTTTATCCCTAACTTTTGCCTGGACTGCCTTTTCGGGTTTTCAGTCCACCGGGATACCCATTTTTGCCCAAGCCGCCTTTTCAGGTTTTCAACTTGCCGGGTGTACAGATTTTTCATTTTCATCCCTTCATTTTGCCCGAACCCTTTTGGTTCGACGGGAAGCCCTAATTTTTGCCTAGACATGTCAGCCTAGCGGGTCTTTTTCATGCGTAGTATTTTTTAACTATGTCTGCATTGGCGGGGTGAGGAAGGTCGTCACCATCCATATTGGTTAATATCATTGCTCCTCCTGAGAACACATGCTTAACCACAAATGGCCCTTCGTACGTAGGGGTCCATTTGCCCCTTGGATCACTCTGAGGAAGGATGATTCGCTTGATCACCAGATCCCCGACTTGATATTCCTGTGGTCTGACCTTTTTGTTAAATGCCCTGATCATTCGCTTCTGATACGTCTGACCATGGCAGATAGCAGCAAGTCTCTTTTCGTCAATAAGGTTGAGTTGATCAAGTCGTGCCTGGATCCAATCATCTTCATTCAGATTTGCATCCTTCATTATCCGGAGAGAAGGGATTTGTACCTCAATTGGCAAGACTGCTTCCATGCCATAAACCAGAGAGAAAGGAGTTGCCCCGGTTGACGTCCTGGCTGAGGTACGATACCCATGCAGAGCGAACGGTAACATCTCGTGCCAATCTTTATACGTTACTGTCATCTTCTGCACAATCTTCTTGATGTTTTTATTAGCTGCTTCTACAGCCCCATTCATCTTCGGTCTGTAAGGAGAAGAATTGTGGTGCTGTATCTTGAACTGTTCGCAAAGCTCGGTGATCATCTTATTGTTCAGATTGGTACCGTTGTCTGTAATAATCCGCTCAGGGACGCCGTACCGACAGATCAGGTTGTGCCGAATGAACCGTGCCACAACAGTCTTGGTTACCGTAGCATAGGATGCTGCCTCAACCCACTTCGTGAAATAATCAATTGCCACTAGGATGAAGCGATGTCCATTGGATGCCGTAGGTTTTATCTCACCGATCATGTCTATGCCCCACATTGCAAATGGCCAAGGCGCAGTCAGAACATTCAGGGGAACCGGAGGAACATGCACCTTGTCTGCGTAGATCTGGCATTTATGGCATGTCCTAGAATGTTGGTAGCAATCAGCTTCCATGGTGGACCAGTAATACCCTGCCCGTAGAATCTTCTTTGCCATGGTATGTCCGCTGGAGTGTGTACCAAAGGTCCCTTCATGCAGCTCTTCCATGATTCTTTCGGCTTCAGTCTTATCTACACAACGCAGTAGAGTTGAATCCTGGTTTCGCTTGTACAAGATGCCGTTGCTAAGAAAGAACTTGGCTGCAAACCTCCTCAGGAATTTCTTATCATTGACAGATGCTCCCTCAGGGTATTCCTGCGCTTCCAGATATCTCTTTACTTCGTGGTACCAGGGCTTCTCAGTTACCAATTCAGTTTCGAGATCACAACAGTATGCCGGTTCGTCCAGTTTCCAGATGATGATCCGGGGAGCTTCATTATCCCACTTAACCTTGAACATTGAAGACATTGTAGCTAACGCGTCCGCCAGCTGATTCTCTTCTCTTGGAAAATGCTCAAATGTTATCTCTGTGAAGTGGGGAATCAGAGCCAACACACATTCTCTGTAAGGAATCAAGTTTGGGTGTTTCGTATCCCACTCTCCTTTGATCTGATTGATCACAAGAGCGGAATCTCCGAAGACACTCAGAAATTTGATCCTCAGGTCGATCGCAGCTTGAAGACCCATAATACACGCTTCATACTCCGCCATGTTGTTGGTACAATTGAAACACAGCCGGGCGGTGAGTGGAGTATGAGTACCTTGTGGAGATACGATTATGGCGCCGATACCATTTCCCAAAGCATTGGAGGCTCCGTCAAAGTGCATAGACCATCGGGATCCTGGTTCAGGTCCTTCATCCGGTCCAGGTATTTCACAGTCAGTTACTATCATAATGCTTTCATCTGGAAACTCGAAGTTCATTGACTGGTAGTCATCCACAGCTTGATGTGCTAGGTGGTCTGCCAATACACTTCCCTTGATGGCTTTTTGAGTCGTGTACTGAATGTCGTATTCCGTCAAGATCATCTGCCATCTTGCAATTCTCCCAGACAGAGCGGGCTTTTCGAATATGTACTTTATAGGATCCATTTTTGAGATTAACAAGGTAGTGTGAGTCAGCATATACTGTCTCAGCCGGCGAGCAGCCCATACCAAAGCGCAGCAAGTTTTCTCAAGCAGTGAGTATCGGGTCTCACAGTCGGTAAACTTTTTGCTAAGGTAATAAATGGCATGCTCTTTTCGGCCAGACTCGTCATGCTGCCCCAGCACACACCCCATTGCATTATCAAGCACTGTCAGGTAAAGTATCAAAGGTCTCCCTTCAACTGGTGGCATAAGGATGGGTGGTTCTTGGAGATATTCTTTGATTCTGTCAAAAGCAGCCTGACATTCATCGTTCCAACGTACTACCTGATCTTTCTTCAACAGCTTGAAGATGGGCTCACAGGTGGCAGTCAGATGAGAGATGAAGCGAGCAATGTAATTCAGACGTCCTAGAAAGCCTCTGACTTCCTTCTCCGTCTTAGGAACCGGCATCTCTTGAATGGCTTTGACCTTAGCAGGGTCCACTTGAATTCCTTTATCACTGACCACAAAGCCTAGCAACTTTCCAGATCTTACCCCGAAGGTGCACTTGTTTGGGTTCAATCTCAGCTTGTACAGTTTCAAACGGTCAAACAGTTTCTGCAGATGATCAAGGTGCTCTTCCTCAGTCTGGGACCTAGCGATCATGTCGTCAACATAAACTTCTATCTCATGATGGATCATGTCATGAAATAAAGTAACCATAGCACGTTGGTAGGTTGCCCCAGCGTTCTTCAACCCGAACGGCATGACCTTGTAACAGAAGGTGCCCCACTGAGTAACAAAGGTAGTCTTTTCCATGTCTTCAGGTGCCATCTTGATCTGATTGTAACCTGAAAAACCATCCATGAAAGAGAACACTTTATGCTGAGCTGTATTATCAACAAGGACATCAATGTGGGGTAGAGGGAAGTCATCCTTGGGGCTGGCCCTGTTCAGATCCCTGTAATCGACACACATCCTGACCTTGCCGTCCTTCTTTGGTACCGGCACCACATTAGCAACCCACTGAGGGTAAGAAGTTACTGCAAGAAACCCGGCATCAAACTGCTTCATAACCTCGGCTTTAATCTTCTCAGACATCTCTGGACGCATACGGCGGACCTTTTGCTTAACCGGAGGGAAATCTTCTTTAGTTGGTAAGTGATGGACCACAATGTCGGTATCCAATCCGGGCATATCTTCGTAGGACCAGGAAAAGATTTCTTTATAGTCATGCAGCATCTGAGTCAACCGTTGCTTCACGCTGAGTTCTAGGTTGGCACCAATCTTCACCTCTTTCTTGTCTTCCTCCGTACCCAAGTTTATTATTTCCACTGGCTCTTCATGGGGTTGAATTGCCCTCTCTTCCTGTTGTAACAGTCTTGCAAGTTCACCAGGCACTTCGCAATCATCTTCACCTTCGTCGGCGGCTAAGTTGATCGGATTTTCGAAGTCATAACTGGCAGTAGCAGAGTCGTTACCAGTGAGATCCAGAGTGGATTGAAACCTGTATGAGTGAGTGTGTGTGTAAATACAGCTGTTTTGCAATATGTAAAGAAAGGAAAGAAAAGGAGCGCAAAATTTGAAATGTGAAAAACGTCCAATGCTTTTATTCATGATATATGATAGTGACAAACAAAAAGCCCTCATAAATAAAACCACGGTGCCCCGGGTAAGACACCGGGCCATATAATCTCAAATTATTGTTTATTACAAATCAAAAACAAAGAAATTCATTACTGGGGAACAAAAGTTATGGGAGTAAAATCTTTGGCAGTCCAATTAGTCAATCCACCGTCGGCCGTTGGGTAGATCCAGCTATCGAACTCTGACTCTCCCACTTCATCTTCCTCCCCAATAGCATTCACTCCATGCTGAGTGATGAGCAACGGAGGTCTTCCAATTCTTGCCTTGCGCACCGCTTTCTGAGCTTCCGTGGTGAAACCCAGCCCAAACTTGTTAGTCTTAGGAGTAAGATCAGGGAGCTTGCCCCAATTTGCACATTCACCCTTCTCGATCACAGCCCGGGCGTCCTTTAAGGAGGCCATCTTCATAGGAGAAACCTCTTCATCTTCTGCTGCTGCCAAGGTTTGTGGTACTTCCTCAAAATGCTGAAAGGGGGTTTCAATGAACTCCCCATCCATTTCTACGTATCTGAAAGAGTTGAGGTGGCTGACCATGTATTCCTCCTCCCCTTGCACTGTTACGATCTTCCCCCTGACCGGGTATTTGAGCTTTTGATGCAATGTAGAAGTCACAGCTCCAGCTTTGTGGATCCATGGGCGACCCAGCAAACAAGAATAGGACGGATGGATGTCCATCACATAAAATTTTGAATCAAATACTTGTGACCCAACCCTGATTGGGATGTCCACTTCACCATGCACCATTCTTTTGGACCCGTCAAAGGCCCGGACAACAATGCTACTTGGTTTGAGCTCTAGACCCTCACAATCCAGCCTATCCAGAGCCTTCTTGGGCAGCACATTTAATGAAGAACCTGTGTCAACCAGCACATGAGCAAGAGTAGTGCCCCTGCATTCAATGGAGACATGCAGGGCATCATTATGGTTCTTCCCCTTTGCTGTCAGATCGGCATCAGAGAAACCCAGGCCATTATCAGCAGTTAGGTTGGCCACACAATCGGTGAACTGGTCAGCAGTCGTATCTTGGGGTACATGGGCAGTCTTTAAGAAAGCAATCAGAGCCTTCGCATGGGCCTCTGAACACAGCAGCAGTGACAACATGGAGATTTTAGAAGGGGTGTGCCCCAGCTGTTCCACAACATTGAAATCACTTTTCTTTATTATCTTGAGAATTTCTTCCATTTCCTGCTTAGAAGCCTCAACAATGGTCTTTGGTGCCTTCGTCCTGACAGGCACATCAGCAGCAGTTCCCTTGCCCCGAGTATCAGATGACTCAGCAGCAGGGGTGGATACTTGGTCAGAAGGAGAAACAGGCACTCTGGCAGGTGTGAAGATCAAAGGCCTATGAATTGCTGGAGGAGCAATGTCTGGCGAGAACAGTCTTCCACTACGAGTGACCTTAGCAGGCCCGGTGATGTTGGAGACACCAGTATCAATGTTGCACTCTTGTTTCACACCCAGAACATAAACATCCGCCCCATAGTGCCATGGGACAGCCTTATCAGATTGGTAGGGTATAGGCCCCGGAACAGTAATGGTGATGGGAACATTCTTGTGAACTGGCAAAACTTGTATAGGCTTCTTTGAAGGAGCCTCGGAATAGTTGTTGAAGATGGTAACGATTGACACTTCTTCAACAGGAGCAGCAGGAACAACAGTCTTTTCAAACAAAATCTCTCTATTATCTATCAGGTTTTGGATGCCTGACTTCAACAGAGAACAACCAGCAGGGGAAGCAACACATAGAGGGCAACTTTCGCTACATCCCGGAAATAAACCGGCTAGCAACAGATTCCTCTTGACCATCAGCAACGGAGTAGCAACATCATCCACCGAAGCTACATACAAACTCTCCTCAACAGCGTTCACTCCATGCTGGGGCATGGGAGCATTTACAACATTCGGCTTCTCGGGCGCCTCAAACTGTATCTCCTTTGCCTCAATGAGATCTTGAACCTTATTCCTTAGGGCCCAACAGTCATCTGTGTTATGCCCCGGGCTATCAAAGTGATAAGCACAGCGAGCATTTGGATTGAACTTGGGAGATGCAGTGTTGGGAAACTTTGGAGCCTCCTTGACAGTCACTAAATTGGTGGATAGCAACTGTGGCAGGATCTGTGATAAGGTCATGCTTAACCGGGTAAACTCTCTCCGGGGTCTTTCAAACTTTTGTGGATTAGTTGGCCGAGGAGCGGCAGCAGGTTTGGCAATCATTACCGCACTGACAGATTGGCGGTGTTCAGGTCGCTCTGTTCTCCGGGAGTTATATACAGCACTAGCCTCCTTTTTGAAGGGCTTCTTCTCAGTACTGGAGGAGGCAACTTTCTGTATCTTCCCCGATTTTATACCGGCCTCAATCCTTTCACCAGTCAGGATTAGATCGGTAAACCCAGCAGAGGAATTACCAATGAGATGATTGAAAAATGGACCAGATAAGGTCCCCAAGAACATATCTACCAGCTCCCGATCCGTCAATGGTGGCTGCACCCTGCCAGCCAGGTCTCTCCATTTCTGAGCGTACTCCTTAAAACCTTCACCCGACCCTAGCGACATACCCTGGAGCTGGGTACGCGTAGGAGCGAGGTCGGCATTATACTGATACTGCTTGTAAAAAGCAGTGGCCAGATCCTCCCAGTTACGAATGCTGATTCCATCTAGCTGATAGAACCAATCGAGGTGAGTCCCTGAAAGACTCTCCTGGAAGAAGTGGATCCAAAGGTTCTTGTCTGCTGTGTAAGGCTGGATCTTCCTTACATAAGAACGGAGGTGCATCTTGGGACAGGAAGCCCCATCATACTTCACGAAGGCAGGTGTTTTGAACTTGTGCGGGATCACCACCCCAGTAGATAACCCCAAGTCTCCGAAATCCAATCCAGGTACCCGTTGAACTTCCACAGCCTTTAATCTGTCTTCCAGCTGTTTGTACCGGTCTTCAGCAGGAGGGTACTGGTCGTCATTGAAGTCTGTTTCAGTATCAGAGCCCACAGGAGTAGTGACCTCCCTTTCATGATGACTACCTTCCGTCACAGATGGAGGAGTCCTTTCAGCTTCAACAACCAAAGTGTTCCCGAGTCTGCGCCCAGTGTTAAATAGCACAGTCCTCCTCTTCTTCTTAGTCTTCTTCAACAGCATGGTCTTTAACTCTTGTTGACCCTGAGACAAGCCCTTGATCAGCTCCTGAAATTGGGCGTTTTGCGCCTGAAACTGGACGTTCTGCGCCTGAAGAGCCTTGATAGCCGCATCGGTTGATGATTCAGGAGGGTTCATGATGCTGAAATAAACAGCGAAGAACGGTAAACAACCTGAAAAGAAGAGTATTTATGATGCACATGATGAATGATATGTGTTTATGCAATGCATTCAAGAGTTCGAAAATTCAAATTTGTTGTAGACCAAAAGGAACACACTTTATTATTAAGAAAATCATTGTTTTAATACATCAAAGCCTCATGGGCAAAAATACAAAAAGATCAAGTCACATCCAAAATATGTTGCGCATCTTCTCTGGAGCTATGTAAGTGTTGAGATTCCTTTCCTCGTGCAACAGGCGAGTGAGCTCCAAAACCTTCTTTTCACTGGCATGCAAACTAGTCTCAAGAGAATTCCTCTCTTCTTTAAGCTGGATCCAACTCTTCTGCATCTCTTCCCAGGATGTGGGCATATCAGGGTGCTGAATAACATGAGACACCTCTCCTTCCAAGGCAGGCTCTTTGATTACTGGAAGCATGTGAGGATAAGGCATTACTAACTTCTGAGAACGGGCTCGTACCCACTTGAGGTAAGGCTCCAAAGGGATGGAGTTCCTGTGCCCCAGTGTCTTGCTGTCTATCCTACTAGGCATCCTCCAAGCTCTGATAAACCTCTGGCGAAGTCCTTGAGTATCGTTGTCGAAGTCAAAAACTATGTCAGGAATCAACATGTCATGAGGACCATCTCTCCGAGCATAACCAAATTGTCTCCAAGCCAGGCATGGACTATAAGTAATACCCCCTCTGATTCCAAGTAAAGGAACATTAGGATACTCCCCGCAACGATCAATGATAGTGACATCTTCTCTGGACCTAGGGCACCAATGTATATCTGCATGTGTAAGAGTCATCAACCGTTGTGACCATCTCAAACCCCGCTCGTTCTTCAGGACTTATTGTGGAAGGTGCGAAATAAACCACTTTCCCAGGAGAGGAGTGCAACACATAAGGACACCTCTTTTTCTCATGGTTCGAGTGTAACATGAGTGAAGGATGTCCCCCAGCAACGTAGGTATAGGATTCCTGGACATAAAGATCTGGACGGCACTGATATCAATGAGCTGGTCTGGGTTAGGGAACAACACCAAACCATAAACAAGGAGGGCCACAACCTCTTCAAAAGCTTGCAAGTCAAGGGAATTCCAACAATCATGGGCCTTTTCAAACAGAAACCTGGCTAAGAACCCTTTGATACCACTTCTAACTTCCCAATGTCCCTTGAGGTCAGATAACTGTAGGTGCAAGGCTTTAGCAATCTCTTCAAGTTTAGGTTCCTTTTCTGTACCGTTGAAGGGTAGCTGATCAAGAATAGGGATTTTCAGGAGTCGGGAGAACTCCTCCAATGTAGGTACCAACTGATAGTCCAAGAAGGTGAAACAGTGATGCAGAGGGTCAAAGAACTGGAACAGGACTTTTATCATATCTTCCTCAATGTTGGTGTTGACCAAGCTGATGAGGCTTCCATGCCTTTCACTGAATGAAGAGTTCTCAGGAATCCTGGATGTAAGCTCCTTAAGCTGAGGAGGGATCCTTACAAGACTGATTGGAATCGTCTTTCTACGAACAGTTTCCATGTCCTACAAAACAAGAACAAAGATGAAAATTCGAACCCCTGAAATGGTTAGTTAATGCATATGATGCTGGATGATGTCATGATGCTATGATTAAACACAGATATTTACAAAGACAAACATGTAAGGCACACAAGGCACACAAGACAGGCCCTTAAGGTTTAAGGCCAGCATGGGGTCTGGGTAGTACCCTCTTGAAGTTGGTGGGTTCATCCTGTCCTAATCAAAGTAACCGGGTTCTAAGGTTCCCAATATCACGGGATTACTTTCATTGTTCATCGTTTCGATTTAGCCACTGAACTGGCGACCGAAATATTCCAGGAAAGCAACCCTCAATTGAGTGTAGTATCGAGTATCAACCAACCTCGGACTGCACCAAAGTCAGTTATCTCACTACCCTAAAGAGGCCAAGATGGTTCAATTAAGGTTCCTAAGGTCTGTTGATGCTTCATGACACCACATGGAGGCCCCGTACTCTCCTTGACTGACTCAAGGGTTACCGGTACACACCAAAATGCCACATCAACGTAGCAGACTGCTTCAACCATGTCGGTATACCCCGCACAGTTCCCTCACAGCCTTGTTGCTACTTTCTAAAGAGGTATCCCCCAGATCCGGGTTAGGATCTATAGAACTCCCAAGACGGTCCCACAATTTAAAGCATACAAGGAAAACAATTGAAAACACAATTGTAACTAGCCCTAAGGTACACCTCACTTTAAGTTTGTCCCCAGCAGAGTCGCCAGTTCTGTGATCGGTGGATCTGGAACTGACTGTTTTAAAGCTGGTTCGCGAAATGTCGCGGAAGCAAGAGTCGCCACCGTCTTTTATTTTCTCCAATTGGAAAGGACAAAAGCACAGAAAAATTCCTTTAAAGAGATCGCTCTCGGTTCGGGAGGTAGGTTATAGAAAGGGAAGGTGTTAGCATCCTTTCTATCCATGGTTATCCATGGGCTCTTAGGTACTTGCTCAATGTGTTTTCAAAAATTGTTTGCTTGCTTTTCAACGTGGGTTTCAAAAATATTCTTTGAAAAGTTTCAGTTCAACTCGTACGTCAGAGTGTTTGAAAAGTTTGTTTTGAAAGTTTTTGAAAGTGTGTTGGTGTGAAAAGAGTTTTTGTTTTGTTTGAAATTAGAGCAAGTACCCTTGAGAACCTACCTACCCTAAGGAATTCGTCTGTGTAAATGTCCTTTGAAGTAGTGCCATCCCACCATTGAGAGGTAGGTAGCACCACCGTTGGAGGTGTTCGGGTCAATTCGAGTTTTAGGGACGTGGTGATCACCGGAGCAATGGGAAGACACCTTAGAAGCTACCCTCATGCCAGGTTCCCGGATCATGAGGACTTACTAAGACGTTTTCTACTCGACGATCACCTTTCGAAAGGCAACAGTGAGACGTACCCTAGGGGTGGTGTGTGCGAATTGTGTGTCATTTTCAGTTCATTGTTTGTCTTGTCATGCATTGGTGATCTAACGATTCAATTTTATTTTCGGGCATTCATTCTTTCATGCATATTTATTAACAGTTATATTTGCGAGAAAATAAATCTAACTATTACAACTGGCGCGGGTCCACATCGCCAAAAAACCGAACCCGATTTGACTGAAAATAAATAAAGCGAATAAATAAAAGTGCGAGAAATAAATCTAAACTTATTACAAGGCTTTGGGGCATATACAGAGGTATTTAAACAATGTGAAATAAATGCGCGAAGTAAAGACTAAACAAAATTAGGGCATTGGACCCTTTTACAAATAATTAAAATTAATCAAGGAAATTAAAAATTAAATGAAAAATAATGTTTTTGTGTTTTTTAGGTTTAAAAGAAAAAAGAGAAAAGTTAATTAAAATTAAAGTCCTAGTTCTATCATTTTTTAAGTTTATTATGAAAAAAGATTTAATTTCTAACCTAATTAAATTCTAAACTAATTTATGTACAATTTTTGATTTATAGAAAATAAATAATAGATAATAATATTGTGAGAAAAAAGGAAAAAATTAAAAAGGATATAAAAATTAATAATTAACCTAATTCTACATTTTTTTGGATTTTTATTATGAAAAAAGAATTAAAATTAAAACTAAGACCTAATTAAACTAAATGAGTTATATTTTAATTTATTAAAAAAAAGAATCAAAATTAATTATATTTTTTTTTGTCCTTTCTGTATTTTTTAATGTTTTTGCATTTTTGTAAGAATTAAAAATTAAATAAAACAAGTAATTAAAATAATACAACAATTAAAATAAATGATTAAAAGATATAAAAAAAAAAAAATCAAATGGGCAAACCAGGGGGGGTAGACCCCAGAATTGGAGGTATAGATTTGAAAGCCTGGCCCAATTATTGGTGAGAACTTGTTGACTTTTTTTGATCCAGTGAGATGCATTTGACTGAAGTGTAGCATGTTTCCCAATCCTTGCCTTTGATGTGAGTGCTCTAGGACACGTGGATGGTGCATTTTGATGGAGTATGGTGAGCATCAATGTGAGCGCTGCATGTGAATTAGAAATGAAAAATAATATTGGAAATGTGTGAGACCTGGGGTTTGAACCCAGGTCATGAGAGTCCCTAGTGCGCGTCCCTGCCAGCTGAGCCAATTGATTTCATTTAACATATAATAGTTAATAAACAATATAAAATAAAACTAACGCATAAGGACTAACACGCGCGCGAATTTTGAATGGACAAATGACAGCGTGCCACATCTTCATCTTCTTCATGTCCCTGTAAACAAAATACATTGGCAACGGTTTTGAAGCGCTGCATTAGATAAGCTACAAAAAAATAGCGAATAGCTCGTTTCCTAATATAAATTAGGCGCGAGCATCTCATTCTCTTCGTCCAGATGCCAGGAATGCAATGGTCATGGTCTTGAGGGCCAATTTTGCAGTATGGTGAAAACCCCAAAATCAAAACTTGAAAACCCTAGAATGTGGGCATGGCAGATTCGCGTAGGATGAACAAAAATGCAATTAAATATAATGAACAGCTTGGAAACTTCATCATGAGTATGAATATGTAATTAAAAATGCAAAAAGAGGCTTAGAATCAAGAACACGAATTCAAAAAAATTTGCTGTACAGTTTCACTTGTAACTACCAGTTTAAGGAGCTTTGAGTGTTGTTATGAATTGAAATGCGTTTAGAATTGTCTCAGGAAACTATTGGTACAAAAATTAAGGCTTGAAAAGATCCCTAGCATTGATTTCAGATTTGCATTTTATGTCCAAATTTTCAAAGTGTCCAATGGCTTTTGAACGAGTTTTTTGCTGCACTAGGGTTAGGGTTTGACTCAATGATCATTATGGAATTGAATAGGCTTGCTAACTCTCCTTAATTCATGCTTGTTAGAGAATTGGCCTTAGGGTTTGTCCATTAACCATTTTTTCCTAATTTCTAGCCAAAACCTAGACCTAGTGTGTAAATGAACCTTGGCCTGATTTTTGAGTTGGTTCATGATACATAGAACTTGTCCAAGTTCATATGACACCATTTCATTGATTTTTAAATTTTATTTGGATTTTCAATGAATTAAAATGAATTAAATCATCAAAAATTAAATAAAATAAAAAAAGTCAACATTTGGTCTTGAAATCAACCATGGGCCACGTGTGTGGCATGACAAGGATGGACAAAGTGAGAAAAATGGGGCCCTTTTGTCAAAATTGGATTTTCAAGGATAGTTGACTTTTGCCATTTCACAAAAATTTCCCAACTTCTACAAGGCATAACTTGCTCAATTTTTAAGCTTTTCACATGTTCTTGGACATTTTGGAAAGGTCTTTGAGTCCTTTAACCAATGCCTTTGGTCCCATGTCATTTTGATTTACCAATCTCAAGTTATGGCCTTTGACTTAAAGTCCCTTTTTGTTGACTTTTGAAAATGACCTATAATGTTGAAATTGATAACTTTTTGTGAGAGCATTTCTTGGACTTGAAGTATGAAGATGAGTTGTAGGAAATGTCTTTCTCTTCAAAATGAGCTTTGGATGGAATTTTTCTGATAATCCATATGAAAGTTATGCCCTGGTCAATTTCAGTTGACTTTTTCAGCTGTCCAAATATAGCAACTCTTGCATCTTTGATGATTTCTGAGCCAAATTTTGAGAATCATGATCAAGCATTGATCAAATGATGTTTGTGGCTTCAAAATGATATGTTGACCAAAAATTTGAACTTTTGACTGCCAAATGACCATTTTGCCCCTACAGTTGACTGTAGTGCAATTTAGGGTTTTGACTGTGCAATCTTGAGCTGAATGCCTTGAAACTTGATATGGGGATGCTTGACCATGTTTGTAAGCATATGAGACTTGATTGAGCCCTTGAAAACTTCCTTTTCTTGATCAGACTTGAAACCCTAATTTTGACTGTATGGGAAACTGTTGCACTGCACAACCCTTGGGGAATTTTCTAGCTTGGCTTGGCAATTTCTTGAGGAATATGGGAGGGCAAATTTTGGGGTATAACAGTATGGTTTTGAAAAAATAGGCAAGTGTTTTTGTTTTGCAAGTTGACAAGTACTTAAGAGCGATCTACCCTAAAGTTCTCAAAGATTTTTGTTATGTTTTAACTCTTTTAACAATTTTGTTCCACCATTGAATTTGGTGGACAATCTTGTGTTAGGATGTGAAAGGGATGGGCGTGGGTCATCGTTTAGACCATAATTGCAATAGTGCTAAATATCCTTGGGCAATTTTTCTTTGAAAGGGACTTGATCATTTTAGGCAACTTTCGAAAGCGTCATCGAGGGACTATGATCATTTGAGTTATTTGTTTTGCCCAAAGAGACCTAACATACAATATGGCCCAATTTTTGAAAGGCAACAAGTGGATGTAACCCTAGGGGTGTTAGTGTGCAAGTGTGTTTTATTGCATACAAGAGTTTTTTTCTTTGAATTAGGTTTTTCTATTTTATTGATTTTATCTTGCCATACACGTCCTAATTACTAGCAATAAGAAGCGGAAATATAAAATCCTACGCTATTACAACAATTAGGGGAGGGGGATACACATTTGTACATGGGGGGTTCAACGAGAAAAATAGACAAAAAAGAAAATAGCAAAAAACAAGATATAGAGAGAGAGAGAGAGAGGGAGCCCGCACGCTTCTGAGAGGTCATCAGAAGTTCTGACTCAGATCCGCTGCCAGATGATCAACCTGTTAGTGAAACTGGATGAGTCAGAACTTCTGACTCTGGCACCTGCAAAACATAACCTTGTTAGTGGGGAAATCAGAAGTTCTGATTTCCCTGCGCTGCAAGACAGAAGTTTGTTAGTGGAGAAACCAGAAGTTCTGATTCTGCTGAAAAGGCAAGAACTCTCAGAGGTTCTGATATCATTGACAGCAAAACATGCTTCAGATGTGCTAACGTCAAAGTCAGCACTTGGCTTTTCCCTGTACTAATCAGAACATCTGCAATCCTGTTGTTACTCCACAAAACAGGAAACATATTTGGAACAGATCCAGCAAATACAAAAAATGTTTCAGAGGTCAGAATCACCAAGGTCACAGGCAAATCCTATACTGGCTCAGAACGTTCTGAGGTATGAAAATCCTCAGAACATAAACAGCAACAACATGATATTTACATTATGTTTATTTGAATATGCACAGCTGATGATGCTTAACAGCGTGATGAGGGTCAGCAGGTGCTTACCTGACTGTTGGGAAAGTTTGTGGGTGAAAGTTAGCTTTTGGTTCTGGTGGTGTTCTGGACAGATTTTCTTTGAAAAGGGGAAGTAAAGGTGTATGCGTATGTAGGGTCAGAAGTTTGGAGAGGGTGTCTTTGGTTTACAGAAAAACTGGATATTTGATGAAGTTTGAAGGTGAGAAACTCAAAGTTATGAAACAAATCTGGAGATTTTGGCAGAGTTTCAGAATGCTGTGTTGCTAGGAGTTCTATTTCTCACTTAGCAGTTTATGTTTCTTTTTTTGAACGCCTTTTGCAGTGGTGAAAACTCTCTATTTATAGGCAAATTTCTTGTGGATGCCTTGAACATTAAAGCGCCAACAGAGTTTGAATTTGTTCTTTGACAGAAATTACCGGGAAGTTGTGATAACTGATAGCTTTCAGCCTAGGCTACAGCAGCAGGCGTAGATTGGGGAGAAGTGACCTCTGAAGTGGGCGGTGGCGTGTAGACCCATGCCAGAATCTGCACAAAAGCGTTTTCCAAGCCACACGTGAATGTTCAGGAGTGGTTGGAAGCATTAATGGGCATTAAATGGTGATAAGACCTATCAACATCAATATTCTGGTAATGGAAACCAATGTTGAATCAGCAGCGTAGACCATGCTCTGGCCTTGGCTTCCTGTGAGCTCTGGAGATTCTCCTGGTTTTCTGGTACATTCCTTGGATTTACTTCTGGACCTCCTGGGCTTAGAGATTCTGTATCAGTGTAACACCCATTCTTCTGACCTTTTCATCTTCTGAATTCAGCATGTTCTGAAGGAGCCTTCAGATTTCCCTGCTTCTCTTGCATTCCTTTAGCAAGTTCAGACTGAGCTTGTGTAACTGCTGAAGGGGCATGTTCTGCTTGAGGCTTACATACTGAACCACGTTTACAACTTCTGATTGAACTGATGTAGCTGCTGAAAAGCCAACTTCTGACCACGCTGAGCCAAGCTTGCAACTTCTGACCGTTTTTTATTCTGGAATGGATCCAGAAGTTCTGAAGCGCTGATTTTTTCTTAAATACTCATTTTAGAGAAACGTTCTAAGTACTTAGAATTTGATTTTTCTCAAGATAAAAGCGTTGTTTTTGGAGTTCGTGAGATCATCTTGCTCTTGTAAGTGGCTTGCTTGGGCAAAAGGATAACTCAGGACTTGGATTTGTTTCAGAGGGACCTTGAAAATTTAAGATGGTTTCCTGAAGAAAGGGAGGGCAAATTTTGGGGTACAACAGTTGCCCCTGTTCAATCTTCTTGAACCTGAAGAGTTAGATTGGCAATCTTGCCTTTCGTGACTCGAAGGTAAAAGGAGATTGGACATTAGAGTGCCCGGAAATTTGCACTCGCATGTTGGAGTATCAACAATGTGATGTCGGGAATGGGCTTATAGATGCCATTTGGAGAGGTGGTGGATAGGGAGATGGGCTTATAGATGCCATCTGGAGATGTGACAGAACTTTGTCGGGAATGGGCTTATAGATGCCATTTGGAGATATTGATCGCATAAGAGATTCCTTTAGCGAGAACTTTATGTATTTGAGAAAGGCGGATGTTTTCCTGGCTTGTTACAGGTGTTTGATCTTCAACCTCTTTATACAGATATGCCCTGGCTGGATACAGGTATCGAATCTACAATCGGTTGCTCACAGATGTGCCCTGGATGGATACAGGAGTCGAATCCGGAAATAGTCGTCAATAGATATGCCCTGGCTGGATACAGGAATCGAGTCTGGAAATATGGTCAACAGATATGCCCTGGCTGGATACAGGAATCGAATCTGGAAATGTTGTAGTTAATAGATGTGCCCTGGCTGGATACAGGAATCGAATCTTCGAACTCTTCAGACGTGCCCTGGCTAGATACAGGAATCGAGTCTGGAAATGTGGTCAACAGATATGCCCTGGCTGGATACAGGAATCGAATCTGGAAATGTTGTAGTTGATAGATGTGCCCTGGCTGGATACAGGAATCGAATCTTCGAACTCTTCAGACGTGCCCTGGCTAGATACAGGAATCGAGTCTGGAAACTGATCACTCTCAGATATGCCCTGGCTAGATACAGGTATCGAATCTGGAATTTGTGACAGTTGAAGGTAGTTGTCTTTGGGATTGTCTTTTTCCCTGAAAAGGCAAAACATAAGTTGTATGCAATGTCATGATGTATGATATGCATGATGTTTTAACATGAGACAGCGTTGTATGTACTTTATCATGTATGTAAGTGAAATGTTTTATGAATGTATTTTCGTCTTAGGAAAATAAATCCTTGACGATCGGCCGGGAAATTGTTTTGTGGAAGAGATATTCTGCTGAAGTTTTTGATGAGAGGCCTGCTGAGGATGACTTCAATCATGAATTCCGCTGGGGATAATGATGATAAACTCCGTTGGGGATACCAAAGATAAACTCCGCTGGGGATTGAAAGATAAACTCTGCTGGGGATTGAAAGAACTTTGTTGAGGGCGATCTTCCATGGCGATTAGCTGAGGATAACCCAGTTATAAGCCCTTGTGAGGAATAACTCTGAATAAAGCTCGGGAGAGACGTCCGTACTTTGTAGGGAACAAGCTTCCAGAATCTACTGGGGATAAACTTTAAGACCTGCCGGGGAAAGTTGTGCCTTTTTCAGGATTGACGGGGAATCAACTCCGCTTGGGGAGAGTATTGCTGAATCTTGTCTTACTCTGCGGGGCGTTGAGATGATTTGGTCGCATTCCTCAGTCGAATCTACCTTGGTACCTTGGCGGACAAAGCAACCAGACTGCATCAGACAACCTTACATTTCCCGTTGTTTCTGATGTCACCTGTAATAGATCTTTTGCAAACATTTATAAATTAGAAATTTAATGTCAAATGCATATATCAAAAGTGAACATTGGACGTTCTTCGCAAGACAAAACAGAAAAAGGAAAAAACAATGGCAACTTGTATGGACAAGTGAATTTGTATTGATTTGAACTTTGCCTGTGAATAGGCGTTTCTGTACAAGAAGCTGACATCCTAGTAAGAGGACGCCGCCGAATAACACAGAGTTTACAATTTTGAAAACAAAACAGCTATGTGAACAATCCCACTGGGTTCCAAGTCTGCTATCGCCTTTATGTCCCCAAGCGTCTCATCGCTTTGCTGCCTAGTTGAAAATGAAGCTGATTGGTCGATGCCGAAATCTGAGCCAGACAGTTGATGCCGAATTCCGGATGCGAAGTGATCCAATGAGACATAGTGTTACGCTTTATCCCTAACTTTTGCCTGGACCGCCCTTTCGGGTTTTCAGTCCACCGGGATACCCATTTTTGCCCAAGCCGCCTTTTCAGGTTTTCGACTTGCCGGGTGTACAGATTTTTTTTCATTTCATCCCTTATTTTTGCCCGAACCCTTTTGGTTCGTCGGGAAGCCCTTATTTTTGCCTAGGTATGTCAACCTAGCGGGTCTCTTCTTCATGCGTAGTATCTTTTCACTATGTCTGCATTGGCGGGGTGAGGAAGGTCGTCACCATCCATAGTGGTTAGGATCATGGCTCCTCCTGAGAACACATGTTTAACCACAAATGGCCCTTCGTAAGTAGGGGTCCATTTTCCCCGGGGATCACTTTGAGGAAGGATGATGCGTTTGATTACCAGGTCCCCAACTTGATACTCTTGTGGTCTGATCTTCTTGTTAAATGCCCTGATCATCCGTTTTTGATACATCTGACCATGACAGATAGCAGTGAGCCTCTTTTCGTCAATCAGGTTTAAATGATCAAGTCGAGTCAGGATCCAGTCATCTTCATTTAAGTCTGCATCTTTCATTATCCGGAGAGAGGGTATCTGGACTTCAATTGGCAGGACTGCCTCCATGCCATAGACCAAGGAGAAAGGAGTTGCCCCGGTTGACGTTCTTGCTGAGGTACGGTACCCGTGAAGAGCGAACGGTAACATCTTGTGCCAATCTTTATAGGTCACTGTCATCTTCTGCACAATTTTCTTAATATTCTTATTGGCTGCCTCTACAGCCCCATTCATCTTCGGCCGGTAGGGAGAAGAATTGTGGTGCTGTATCTTGAATTGTTCGCAGAGTTCAATGATCATTTTGTTATTGAGATTGGTACCATTGTCCGTGATGATTCTTTCCGGGACGCCGTATCGACGGATCAGATTATGCCGGATGAAACGTGCCATGACGCTCTTGGTTACCGTTGCGTAGGAAGCTGCCTCAACCCACTTCGTGAAGTAATCGATCGCTACCAAGATGAAGCGATGCCCGTTGGATGCCGTCGGTCGGATCTCACCGATCATATCAATGCCCCACATTGCAAAAGGCCAAGGTGCCGTCAGGACGTTCAGAGGAACGGGAGGAATATGCACCTTGTCAGCATAGATCTGGCATTTATGACAAGTTCGAGAATGTTGGTAACAATCGGCTTCCATTGTGGACCAGAAATATCCTGCCCGTAAGATTTTCTTTGCCATGGTATGTCCACTGGAATGTGTTCCGAATGTACCTTCATGCAGTTCTATCATGATTTTCTCTGCCTCAGCCTTATCCACACAACGTAGTAGAGTTGAATCATGATTCCGTTTGTAGAGGATGTCGTTGCTGAGGAAGAATTTTGCCGCAAACCTCCTCATGAACTTCTTGTCATTGACAGATGCACCTTCAGGGTATTCCTGAGCTTCCAAGTACCTCTTCACCTCATGATACCAGGGTTTTTCAGTTGCCTTCTCGGCCTCGAGGTCGTAGCAGTATGCCGGTTCGTCCAACTTCCAAATAATGATCCGGGGAGCCTCATTGTCCCATTTAACCTTGAACATTAAAGACATCGTAGCCAGTGCGTCTGCTAGCTGATTCTCCTCTCTTGGGAAGTGCTCAAAAGTTATCTCTTCAAAGTGGGGAAGCAAGGTCAACACACACTCCTTGTAAGGAATAAGATTTGGGTGTTTCGTATCCCATTCTCCTTTGATATGATTGATCACGAGAGCGGAATCTCCGAAGACACTCAGGAATTTGATCCTTAAATCGATTGCAGCTTGTAGACCCATGATACATGCCTCATATTCTGCCATGTTGTTGGTGCAGTTGAAACATAATCGGGCGGTGAGTGGAGTATGAGTTCCTTTGGGAGATATGATTACAGCGCCGACGCCGTTACCCAAAGCATTGGAGGCTCCGTCAAAATGCATAGACCATCAGGATCCTTCCTCAGGTCCTTCATCCGGTCCAGGTACTTCACAGTCAGTTATCACCATGATGTCTTCGTCCGGAAAATCAAAGTTCAATGATTGGTAATCGTCCACGGGTTGGTGTGCCAAATGATCTGCCAGTACACTTCCTTTAATTGCTTTCTGAGTTGTATACTGGATATCATATTCTATTAAGATCATTTTCCATCTTGCTATTCTCCCAGACAGAGCAGGCTTTTCAAATATATACTTGATGGGATCCATCTTTGAAATCAATAGAGTAGTGTGAGTCAGCATATACTGTCTCAGCCGGCGAGCAGCCCATACTAGAGCGCAGCAAGTTTTCTCAAGCAGTGAGTAACGAGACTCACAGTCGGTAAAATTCTCCACTTCTAAGCCCTAAGGTTACTCCACTTTTAAAATTCTCCCCAGCAGAGTCGCCAGTTCTGTGATACGGTGGGAGAACTGACTGTGGTTTTGCGTTTGTATTCGTAAATGTTTCGGTTGAGCAAGAGTCGCCACCGACTTTTTATTTTATCCTAAGGAAAGGTTTAAAAAGCACAGCAAAAACCTTTGAGATTTTTTTCTTGGGTTCGGGGAGTAGATTATAGAAAGGGAAGGTATTAGCACCCTTTCTATCCATGGTTATCCATGGGCTCTTAGGTACTTGCTTAGATCAACTTGCCTTGGTTTTAAATTGTTTGAAATGATGCTTTGTGTGTGGGTTTTGAAAAATGTTTTGAAAAGAGGCCAATGTGGTGGCAACCTTTGTAATGATCCATGTTGGGATGTATACAAAGGTGTATGTCTTTTGAAAAGTTTTCCATGTTTTTGAAAGTTGTTTTGAAAGTGTTTGTGATGTATGGTTTTGAAAAAATAGGCAAGTGTTTTTGTTTTGCAAGTTGACAAGTACTTAAGAGCGATCTACCCTAAAGTTCTCAAAGATTTTTGTTATGTTTTAACTCTTTTAACAATTTTGTTCCACCATTGAATTTGGTGGACAATCTTGTGTTAGGATGTGAAAGGGACGGGCGTGGGTCATCGTTTAGACCATAATTGCAATAGTTCTAAATATCCTTGGGCAATTTTTCTTTGAAAGGGACTTGATCATTTTAGGCAACTTTCGAAAGCGTCATCGAGGGACTATGATCATTTGAGTTATTTGTTTTGCCCAAAGAGACCTAACATACAATATGGCCCAATTTTTGAAAGGCAACAAGTGGATGTAACCCTAGGGGTGTTAGTGTGCAAGTGTGTTTTATTGCATACAAGAGTTTTTTTCTTTGAATTAGGTTTTTCTATTTTATTGATTTTATCTTGCCATACACGTCCTAATTACTAGCAATAAGAAGCGGAAATATAAAATCCTACGCTATTACAACAATTAGGGGAGGGGGATACACATTTGTACATGGGGGGTTCAACGAGAAAAATAGACAAAAAAGAAAATAGCAAAAAACAAGATATAGAGAGAGAGAGAGGGAGCTCGCGCGCTGCTGGGAGGTCATCAGAAGTTCTGACTCAGATCCGCTGCCAGATGATCAACCTGTTAGTGAAACTGGATGAGTCAGAACTTCTGACTCTGGCACCTGCAAAACAGAACCTTGTTAGTGGGGAAATCAGAAGTTCTGATTTCCCTGCGCTGCAAGACAGAAGTTTGTTAGTGGAGAAACCAGAAGTTCTGATTCTGCTGAAAAGGCAAGAATTCTCAGAGGTTCTGATATCATTGACAGCAAAACAGGCTTCAGATGTGCTAACGTCAAAGTCAGCACTTGGCTTTTCCCTGTACTAATCAGAACATCTGCAATCCTGTTGTTACTCCACAAAACAGGAAACATATTTGGAACAGATCCAGCAAATACAAAAAATGTTTCAGAGGTCAGAATCACCAAGGTCACAGGCAAATCCTATACTGGCTCAGAACGTTCTGAGGTATGAAAATCCTTAGAACATAAACAGCAACAACATGATATTTACATTATGTTTATTTGAATATGCACAACTGATGATACTTAACAGCGTGATGAGGGTCAGCAGGTGCTTACCTGACTGTTGGGAAAATTTGTGGGTGAAAGTTAGCTTTTGGTTCTGGTGGTGTTCTGGACAGATTTTCTTTGAAAAGGGGAAGTAAAGGTGTATGCGTATGTAGGGTCAGAAGTTTGGAGAGGGTGTCTTTGGTTTACAGAAAAACTGGATATTTGATGAAGTTTGAAGGTGAGAAACTCAAAGTTATGAAACAAAGCTGGAGATTTTGGCAGAGTTTCAGAATGCTGTGTTGCTAGGAGTTCTGTTTCTCACTTAGCAGTTTCTGTTTCTTTTTTTGAACGCCTTTTGCAGTGGTGAAGACTCTCTATTTATAGGCAAAGTTCTTGTGGATGCCTTGAACATTAAAGCGCCAACAGAGTTTGAATTTGTTCTTTGACAGAAATTCCTGGGAAGTTGTGATAACAGATAGCTTTCAGCCTAGGCTGCAGCAGCAGGCGTAGATTGGGGAGAAGTGACCTCTGAAGTGGGCGGTGGCGTGTAGACCCATGCCAGAATCTGCACAAAAGCGTTTTCCAAGCCACACGTGAATGTTCAGGAGTGGTTGGAAGCACTAATGGGCATTAAATGGTGATAAGACCTATCAACATCAATATTCTGGTAATGGAAACCAACGTTGAATCAGCAGCATAGACCATGCTCTGGCCTTGGCTTCCTGTGAGCTCTCGAGATTCTCCTGGTTTTCTGGTACATTCCTTGGATTTACTTCTGGACCTCCTGGGCTTAGAGATTCTGTATCAGTGTAACACCCTTTCTTCTGACCTTTTCATCTTCTGAATTCAGCATGTTCTGAAGGAGCCTTCAGATTTCCCTGCTTCTCTTGCATTCCTTTAGCAAGTTCAGACTGAGCTTGTGTAACTGCTGAAGGGGCATGTTCTGCTTGAGGCTTACATACTGAACCACGTTTACAACTTCTGATTGAACTGATGTAGCTGCTGAAAAGTCAACTTCTGACCACGCTGAGCCAAGCTTGCAACTTCTGACCGTTTTTTATTCTGGAATGGGTCTAGAAGTTCTGAAGCGCTGATTTTTTCTTAAACACTCATTTTAGAGAAACGTTCTAAGTACTTAGAATTTGATTTTTCTCAAGATAAAAGCGTTGTTTTTGGAGTTCGTGAGATCATCTTACTCTTGTAAGTGGCTTGCTTGGGCAAAAGGATAACTCAGGACTTGGATTTGTTTCAGAGGGACCTTGAAAATTCAAGATGGTTTCCTGAAGAAAGGGAGGACAAATTTTGGGGTACAACAGTTACCATTGTGTTTTTCTCCGAACGTGTTTCTGAAGTATTTTTTGAACTTCTGGAACTGTTGTCCAGTAACTTGCAGTTGCTACTGTCGTTGTCCAGCAGCTTATTACAACTGTTGTCCAATAATATATATATATATATATATATATATATATATATATATATATATATATATATATATATATATATATATATATATATATATATATATATATATATATATATATATATATATATATATATATATATATATATATATATATATATATATATATATATATATATATATATATATATATATATATATATATATATATATATATATATATATATATATATATATATATATATATTATGCAATTACTTTAAACACATTATCTTCTAATGAGATTGATTAGCTCTACAATTCCAATAATCATATCTTCCTCACTTTTCTAAATTCAAGATTTTAACCTTTTCTACCATAACTTACACATTAGTTTAGGAATCTTAATTGCATTCGAATTAGCAAATTCAAGGACTAAACCAATAATCTTTTAATCGCTAACAGGAATGTACACCTAGTCTTAGGAAGAAAAGGGCAACTCAGAGACCTATGCTAGCGCAAAAGCCATTTGATAACAAAAATGATTTAGGATATCGTCGTTTTTTTATTACTTCGCATCTCTTTCACTTGAGTTTTGAGTTTCCCCTAATCAGATTGGAGGACTTTGTACATGTCTCACTAGTATCCTACTACAATTCATGTATTTAAGATAAGGTCTATGAAATTCAGTAAATTTATGACTTAGTCATCATACCTCTATGAAAGTCTGCCCTTAATTATCTTACCACACCCTTTAGATTATAGTATTTACATCACATAGGATTTCTAACTTAGTAATCTACTCTCTCAGTCTCAAATTATAGGATGTTTTTGGCCGTTTCACACTAATTAAAAAATACAATTATTATTTTATAGGGAAGTAAAATAATGTATGTTTTTATAAAAATGTCTTTCAATAATTTTATTGGAAAGCGAAACTAAAAGAATATAAAGAAGAAAAAGAAATAAATAATAAATGGTATATATATTAGACAAAAAGTCATTAATAATTTATAATTTAAGACAAATATTTTTGGCAAAATGATTTATAATTTGAGACGGAGAAAGTATATGATATGCAATTAATTCAAAAACATTATCTTATAACGAGTTTTATTAGCTCTACAATTCAATAATTATATCTTCCTTACTTTTCAAAATTCAAAGAATAGATTGAGTAATTCATTTATCAAAAATAATTTGTTTGAAATCAAAATTTTAACCTTTTTCTAGCATAACTTACACCTTTGTTTAGTAATCTACTTTGAAAAGTCCAAATAAAATTAGAAAATCAACATACTCCTAAACTAATATGATTCCTACTTTTGGCAGCCACATTCCTGACTCTCCTGATGCACTGAACAATGTTTCTGAAGAAATCACTCAGTTACCTGCATCAAACAAGATTCGTTATGACTCTGCTGGTGCACTAAACAATGTTTCTGAAGAAATCACTCAGTTAACGAAAGTTGAAATCTCAGCAGGTATGCTCTCGTGTTCTAGAGGGATCTCACGTGTTTGAGATGTTAATAAGCTTCTTCTACGTAGAGCAACATTATTAAATAATAAAGGTGACATCTATGTGATTTTAGGGAATAGATAATAAAGGTAGCATCGTGAGAAATCATCTATTATATGTATATACTTGTTAGAGAATAGATAATAAAGGAGGCATCTGAGAAATCATCTATTATAAGTATACTTATTAGAGAATAGATAATAAAAGTGGCATCTATGAAATTTTAGGTAGTGTTATGAGTGAAAAAATATAATAACCTACTAATTATTTATATTATTTTCTTGTATCTCTTATATCTAAAGCTATTACGAATAAATTTATTGTTTTTTTTTTCAATTTAAACTTTTGTGATAGAAGTTAAAACAAGATATTTAAGCGCATCTTATGATATACAAATGGCAACATCTTTTTCCAAAATTTTGTGGAATGACATAATAAAGAGTGACAAAATTTTTACAATTTACAAAGTGTCTTGCTATACTATATATACTTAGTCATAGTCGTCTTCGCGGTTCAGTTTGAATAAGTTTTAGATGATATATTAAAAAAATTTAATCTGATCCGATCCAATTTTATACAATTTAATTTAGATCGGATTTTAGATATCCAAATTACATATTATATTTTTCTTAATATTATAAAACTACTAATAAATCATAGATTTGATATAATATATAATATATAATATATAATATATAATATATTAAAATTAATATTATGAGAATGGTTGATTATGATTGAAATAATAAAAATAAATAAATTATATCAAGCTAATAACTATTATTAAAAATATTATTATCATCTAATAATAATTTTACGTAATATATCATACTAATAAAAAGTAAATAAATCATACTAATAAAAAATAAATAAGTATAAAAATATATATATATATGTGGTTTGGTTTGGTTTAAATCGGTTTTGAAAAATTAATTTGAAATTCAATCTGAACCGATCGGTTTTCACAAAATGACATTCAAACACATCCAATAAATTTCAGTTTTTTGTGATTTTCGATTTTGTATTTAGATTGATTTAGATTTGAACGCCCCTATATATATATATATATATATATATATATATATATATATATATATATATATATATATATATATATATATATATATATATATATATATATATTATATATAAAGTGGATGGAACCAACTTTTTAAAACTTTCACCTCTCCTACTTTGCAGGAAAACTTATTTAATTAGTTTATGGACCTCTAAAAAACACAACGCATTTCAATTATGCTTAATCAAGCATGTGGAATACTATTTTATTAGGTAGGAGTACGGCTGTTCAAAAAATCTATAAAACTGTACTCAACTATAGGGTCGAATTGAACCGTTCGATAACCGAACCAAATCACAGTTACCCGAACCAAAACTAAAAGAATCGAACCACAATTACTAACCATATTAATGATATGGTATTATGTATTAACGTCACTATATGATGGTGTTAACTGTATATACTTGACTACTTTGTTTAGCATAACTTACATGCTTCGTTACTGTTATAAACACAAACTTAAAGTTTATTTTAAAAAATAAAAGTTACTTTCATAAAAAAAAATTTAATTTTATGTAACAGTCAGTTAATGAATTTAAAGTTTAAATTTCCCATTATGTTATTGTTTTTTAATAATAGAGTATACATGCTTATAGAAAAATACAACAACAAAAAAAGTGTAAAAAATTTTTAATTAAAAAATTTTAAATAAAATATAATGGTTCAATTCACTTTATTAAATGATTCTTTTTTTTATAAAAAAAGTTCATTAATAATTTGGTTCAGTTCATAATTAAAAATCAATATATGTACTATTAATTTAGTTTAGTTCGATTCTGAAGAAATTAAAATGGTTTAGTTCAGTTCAAATAAATTATTATTATGATTCGATTCGATTTAATTAGTTTTTTTTTTATTTATAAATCTGTAACATGAACAACCTAGCGGGGAGCATTCTCGTCTAGTGTGGAATACAGATAAATTCAACAACTTTATAATATAATCATATTTTTATTTCATTGTAATGAAACTTAATTATTATTGAACACTGTTTTATTATCAACTTCAAGAAAAGTCCTAATTCCAAGCTAACCTATACAGCAACATAGATTTTGGACATAATCAGGTAAGCATGTCCCTCTCGTGTAGCCCCTTTTTTGGCATGAATCATTACAATAATTTCTAAGAACATCAACTTGACATTCTGAAATGCATTTTAGACGTACTACATTTCTACATTCAAATTTATGCACACCTAATGAGAAGAGTAATAATGTTAGTGTACATAATAAATATGTATAAATAAAAAGAAGCAAGTTATTTTGTTGATCATCGACATACCCAAGGTAAATATAAAAAATACAATCAAGGCTGTCATGCAAACTTTTTCTTTTTGAGCCATTTCTTTGTATCTTTTTCGTTTAAGGAGTTGAATACTGTCATATATATATATATATATATAGAGAGAGAGATGTTTTCGTTATTTCTCCATCTTATTAACTTTCATTAATAAATTAAACATAACTGTTAATAATAAATACTATTTTTTAAAGTTTATCACGTACTGTATTAGTTGTTTACATATTGCTAGTAGAATAATTAGAAATATTTTTAATAAATAAAATTTAAAGTAGTAAAAATTTGGAGTTACATTATAAAAAGAATAATAAAGTTCACGAGAGAAAATCTTATATTTAGAACTGAAGTTATAATAATATTAATAATAATAACTGCAATAGTTTAACAATTTAAGATTTATACACTATTATGGGTGTGTTTTGAATGACGGTGGATAAAATTAATTTTAACTGAATTGAATTTAGTAGAATTGATTCTATCAGAATTGAGTTTAACAGATTTAATTTATATTTAAATATATTTATATAAAAATGAGTTAAACAATAAATTTTAGAATAAAAATCATCTAGAATCAATTATAGAGATAGAAACTATAAATTCTAACTTTAAGTAGAATTAATTCTAAAGACAGAATTAATTCTACTTTTATCTAACCAATAATCTAAAAATCACCCAAAATCAATTATACACATTTATAATTGCTTTTGACCATTTCAAAAGTCAAATCAAACATCATTCTATTTATGTGTTTTAGTAACATTCACCTTTATTAAAATATTATCATTATAGTTATATTTGTAACATTTTTTTAAAACATGTTACATCTTTTTTTCGAATGTGTCCACCAATCAGAAGCAAAAGTCTATTTAAACTAACATATTTTAAAAAATAGTAGTGCTATTTATTACGAAATAATTTAAAGAAGAAAAACAAAAATATATACATATTATTATTTTAGAATATTAAAATTTATTTATTTTATTAGAAATTTAGGAACAGTGATGATAATTAATTATTGAGATTTATTTTTGGCTTTCTTTTTTTATTTTTCCTTACAAATAATCATTTCCCTTATAAAATAAAAAGTTGCAACGTAGGAACAAAGCAGCCTTGATAGCAATGAAACATCTTAGTATGGTTTCATAAATGCAGTAACAATATTCACTATGTCAAAAATGGCTTTGATAGCACTTTTCTTTACTTTTAAAAGCGCTATTAAAACTCTTGCTATTATAGATTAGTTAAGCTAAATATTGATTGAATAGGAATTTATTTTACCCTACCGACTTTCATATTGTATAGTTTCTACGATAACCGTCAATTCTTTCATAACTTCTTCTATGATGTCAAAGAAGAGATTAGGCAATGCCTTTATTAGAATAAGACATCATTTTTTTTTAATGTAAAAGCACTGCTATATGTCCCCCTTCATTTTAAAAGCGCTATCTATTGGCCCTTTTAGACAACGTTTTTTGCTTGAAAAATGCTTTCTATTGTCTTCCTTTAGGCAGTGCTTTTTTAGTTCTATTTTAGCCCCCCTTTAGACAGCGCTTCAATCCAAAAACGCTCTCTATTGACCCCTTTAGACAGGGCTTTCTAATATCAGCATTTTTTTAATAAAATGACAATTTTTTTTTTAAATAAAATGATTGTATTTTTTTAAATAAAATGGCAGCATATATAAATAGTATATTTTTTAGAACAAACCACACAACATATTACTAATATACATACAAAAAATAGTATTTGATATATATATATATATATATATATATATATATATATATATATATATATATATATATATATATATATATATATACCAATTCTTGGTAAAAAACAATGAACTTGTCTCTTCTGCACATATGTACAACTTTTAGTAACTTGTCATCTCTATCTTCTGCACCTATCTGAAATAAAACCAATAAATTAAAGGCATCCGAAAGATAAACATTATAACAATTATAACCATAAACATAAACATTATAACCTTATAATTCATCACATAAACATAACAACTATAACCATAAACATAAACAATTAGAAACATAAAAACTTTATAACCATTATAATTCAACACATAAACATTAAAACAATTATAATTCAACACATAAATCTTATAACCATTATAATTCAATACAACCTCATACACCAAGAAAATCATATTTGTATCAAAAATTTTAAATGTTATATACCATTACAAACTCCATCAACCCTTAATTTACAATAACTTTCAGGACTATTCCAATCCAATATAGAAAATCACGACAACAAAAATCTCTAAGGATCAAAAACTTCACTCAAATGAAAGAAGCACAATACCTTATAAAATTTTCAACTCAAGAATGTATTGACACCAATCCTCCTTAATTTCTTTCTGTTGATCTTTCGAGTAATTAACACACTTGAATACATCAAAGTACTACATAATATGATTTAGTTATCACTAATTAATTAGATGAAATATCTGTTCAATATTAAAATAAATCCTAACTTATAAATCCATACCATGTTTCACTACGAAAAAAACAATTTTTGGCAGCGCATCTACGAAAGCGCTTTTAAGAGAAAGCGCTTTCGTAGCCTTTAAAAAAAATTCGCTTAAAAAAAGCGCTTTTATAGGGTTTCCTACGAAAGCGCTTTTCAGAAAGCGCTTTCATAGGTATTTGAAATATCTAACCTACGAAAGCGCTTTTGAAAAGCGCTCTTATAGGTGGCCCTATAAAAGCGCTTTTGAAAAGCGCTCTGAAAGGGGGACCTACGAAAGCGCTTTCTAAAGCGCTCTTATATGGGGGACATACGAAAGCGCTTTTTACCTCAGAAACGCTCTCATATATGGGTCTTAGAAAGCGCTTTTAGAAGCGCTTTCGTAGGTTGTTTCCCTAAATACGAAATTTGCCCTCACTTGTTCATTTCTTCGTCTTCCTGTTCCTGTTCGTTCGTTTCTTGCCGCCGTTCCTGTTCCTGTTCCTGCCGCCGTTCTCTCATTCCTGCCGCCGTTCCTGTTCCTGTTCGTTCGTTTCTTCTTCCATTATCTGTTCACGAACAACAACCAACACACCATTCAGCGACGACGTACTCCCTCCGTGCTTCTTTCGTCACAACATACAACTAGCTCCATCCTGGCTTCATGCTCCAGGCAACAATCTTCACCGTAACACCAGTCGTTGTAAGCATCACTATCATCTTTCTTTTGAGTTTCTTTTGGTATTTTCATGATACTGTTGGTTCTGATTTTGTTTTAAGGTGTTAATGTTGAATTAGAAATAATGAAATTAGGTTAATAGTTTAATGTAAGCCATGTTATTTTCCTGAATGAGGACTTGTTGCTAACATTGTTGTTATTGGTGTTAAATATGATTGATACTCATATCGGTGTTAGTATTTTCTTTTATGGTTGTGTGAATATGAATGAGATTCTGAATAGTAATTGTGTTAATCTGATTTCAAATTGTTTTTGAAATAATCTCCATCTGTGTATGGAAGTTTGTTTCCTATTAGAATGCGGGCTTTAGGTGATATCTTATGATGTCAGCACCATTCTTAGGAGTATTTTGTGTGCTATTTTTCTTATGAGAAATACTACTTGATTTGAATTAATTTGAGTGAGTTTTTTGTTTCAATACCATAAAGTTTGAGTTTAACTCGAGTGATATTTTGATGTCGATGTCACTTTATCCGTATTGATTTTGAATAATAGAGTTTGGCTAATATCGGTGTTCAAATTATGTTGAAGTGTTGATGTTAGTTATGAAATTGAGAACAATTAGTTAATTTTCTGTTAGAGTGAATAGTTGGGCTGTTAGTAGTTAAATTGGCTTTGGCAATAAGTTAAAACTTTGTTAGTAGTTAAATAGTTGGACTGTTAATAGTTGGATTGTTAGTAGTTGGATTGTTAATAATAAATAGCTGGACTGTTAGTAGCTGGACTCTCCCATCAATGATATCACAGTACCAACAATTTAAACTAGAATGACAAGTTTTTAAATTAAATTCTTAAAGAAAATAATAATAACAATTAACAATTTAATTGATCCATCATGTTTATATTAGTCTAATTAACATCATGATGATAATATATTAACAAGCAAATTATAGAGAAAAAAATTGAAAATTAACTTGTGAATATATTGAGCAGAAAATAAAGGTTGTGAAAGGCTGTAAATGAAGAAGAGAAAAAGAAATAAGAATGAGTAGAATTCCAACTTTAGAAATCAGAAGTTATTCTACCTATGTATGAGATTCACCTACAAAAACCGAATGGCGTCAAATAATATATATGAGAATGAGTTCACAACTCACCTAATGTGTAAAACTATAACCACTACATTTTTTGTGAATTAAACTAAGAATTTCCATTCTTCTTCCTCGTAGCGTTTCTCGGCCTAGTTCGACGTACGACGCTCATTCTCCGCGTTTCTTAGAGTTCGAAACATCTGAGAGGTAACTTTCTTCCTCAAATTACTGGTATATATTGTGATGAATTTGTTTTAAATTGTCTTTCGTATGTTGCATTTTCTTGATACGGATTCATTCCGTGTATACTTTGCGTTTTGACAGAAACGCAGTATACTACTGTTTTGTGCACTAATTAGTTGATATGGATAAGACATGGATGTATTCCAATCGATTGTCGAAAGACTACGAGAATGGTGTTTCCGATTTTGTTAAGTTTTCTATTGCGCACGCCAAAGACCCCAGTCGTATGACATGTCCATGTTTGTATTGCTGTTATGGGAACCGGGTTGACGCAGTTCAGTTGGCATCGCATTTAATTCGGTATGGAATTGATAGGAGTTATACATGTTGGAATATGCATGGTGAGAAAAGTAACGGGAATGTTGAATCGGGGTATGCAAGGACCTATGTTTCAAATGATGATTGCACAGATACATACGATTATGATCGAGTCGAAGAAATTGCAGAAGCGCTTGAAGAAGATCTTAACGATTGTCCCAAAATGTTCGAGAGGTTGGTAAGCGATGCAGAGAAACCGTTGTATAATGGTTGTACAAAATTCACAAGATTGTCTGCGGTGTTAAAGTTGTACAACTTAAAAGCCGGTAATGGATGGTCGGATAAAAGTTTCACAGAGTTATTAGCCCTTATGAAAGATATGCTACCAGAGGATAATGTTCTTCCCAATCGAACGTATGAGGCCAAAAAGATGTTGTACTCCATTGGCATGAGCTATGATAAGATACATGCGTGTCCAAAAGATTGCGTTTTGTTTCGAAACGAGTATGCATCGTTAAATGAGTGTCCTAAATGCGGTGCCCCTCGATATAAGAAAAAGTTGTCTCCGACAAAAGTCTTATGGTATTTTCCTATAATCCCGAGATTTAGACGGATGTATCGTAGTGAAACCGATTCAAGACACTTGACTTGGCATTCAGATGAAATAATTATTGATGGAAAATTTCGACATCCGGCAGATTCTCCACAGTGGATGAAAATTGATAATGATTATCCTGAATTTGGAAAAGAAGCAAGAAACCTTCGCTTGGCATTGTCTACTGATGGAATGAACCCACACGGTATTCAAAGTATCTCGCATAGCACATGGCCTGTAATTCTTATGATTTATAACCTACCTCCATGGCTATGTATGAAGTGTAAGTACATGATGTTGTCTATGTTAATTTCTGGGCCTAAACAACCAGGAAATGACATAGACGTATACTTGGAACCATTAATCGAAGATTTGAAGATTTTGTGGGAGAACGGTGTGGAGGTTTATGATGGTTATAGGAAAGAAAGTTTCAACTTGAGGGCGATGTTGTTTGGAACAATTAACGATTTTCCAGCATACGGCAATCTATCCGGGTATAGCATTAAAGGTGAAAAAGCGTGTCCTGTTTGTGAAGACGGAACCGATACCATGCGATTGAAACTTTGTCAGAAGAATGTCTTTCTCGGTCATCGTAGATTCTTAACTTCTAAACATCAGTATCGTGGATGGAGAAAAGCGTTCAACGGAGATACCGAACAACGTAGAGCTCCGCCTGGTTTGACAGGTGATCAAATTTTTGAAAAGGTGAAAGATGTGAATATTCAGTTTGGAAAGCCTTTTGCACATAAAGTTGTCACAGGTGGGTGGAAGAAGAGGTCGATTTTTTTTGAATTGCCATATTGGAAATCTTTGTACGTAAGACATTTTCTTGATGTGATGCATATTGAAAAAAATGTATTTGACAGTGTTATTGGCACGTTACTCAATATAAAAGGGAAGTCTAAGGATGACCTTAAATCAAGGGAGGACATGGTAGACATGGGAATAAGAACTGAACTGGGACCCGTGAAGAAAGGAAGACGGACATACCTACCACCTGCTGTTTACACTCTATCTAGAAAGGAGAAAAAAATATTGTGTAAGTTTCTGAGTGAAGTTAAAGTTCCAGAAGGCTACTCATCAGATATTAGAAGACTTGTGTCTATGAAAGACCTCAAGTTAAAGAGTTCAAAGACGCATGATTGCCATGTTATAATGGAACATTTTCTACCGATAGGTATACGTTCTATTCTGCCAGAAAAGGTAAGAAGCGCAATAACTAAATTGTGTTTTTTCTTCAAGTCAATTTGCAGTAAGGTGATCGATCCTGAGATCTTGCCAACATTGCAAAAAGAAATAGTTGTTACTTTGTGTGAGCTTGAAATGTATTTTCCTCCCTCGTTTTTTGACATAATGGTTCATCTTGTCGTTCATCTTGTGAAAGAGACACAATTGTGCGGACCAGCTTATATGAGATGGATGTACCCTGCTGAACGTTATATGAAAATATTAAAAGGGTATGTGAAAAATCGGAGTCGACCAGAGGGTTATATTGCCGAAAGATACATTGTTGAAGAAGCGGTTGAGTTTTGTACTGAATATTTGTCAAATGTTCAATCAATTGGACTCCCCAAATCTCATGTTGTTGAAAAAAAGAGAAGGTAAGAAGCTAATTGGAAATAAAGTTGTGACAGTATCAAGGGTCGAACGGGATCAAGTGCATTTGTATGTTCTGCACAATGAGATTGAGGTTGAGCCGTATGTTGAAATACACAAGGGTGTTCTTCGAGGTTTAAATTCGAATAGAAATGAGAATTGGATTGTACGAGAGCACAATCGAAGTTTCATACCATGGTTTAAGGAACATATTTATTCAAAGTATCGTTCAGATCCCGCCTCAGTGACAGAAAGGTTGAGATGTTTAGCATATGGTCCAAGTTTGGTTGCGTTTTCTTATAGCGCATACGCAATTAATGGATACACATTTTATACCAAAGAACAAGATGATAAAAGTACTGTGCAAAATAGTGGTGTCACCTTGGTAGCTGAAGCAATACACATATCTAGTGTGAAGGACTTAAACCCGAAATTTGCAAATCTGTCGTATTTTGGGGTTATCGAGCGCATTTGGGTCTTTGATTACGAGAAATTTCAGATTCCTATATTCGGTTGCAAGTGGGTTGAAATAATAATGGTATACGGATGGATAAGTCAGGATTTTTGCAAGTGGATCTTAACAGGGCGGGGTACAAAGATGAGCCTTTCATTCTAGCCTCTCAAGCTAAACAAGTGTTCTATGTCACTGATCCGACAAGTACGAAATGGTCTATAGTGCTTTTCTCTAACAAAGTAATTGATGAAAAGATTGGAGACCAAGGCGATACTGGTGTTGACATTGAATCTTTTACCAGAAATGATCAAAATGAGAATGAATCATGCATTAGAAATGATCATAATGAGGGTACTTGGATCAATCCAACCGTCCGCGTTGTTAAGAGACGAGTAGAACATATTCCTACCAAGAAAAGAAAGAGATATTAGTGAAAAATTATCCGGAAATGAAGCTACTGATTGATACGTAAGTGACATTATTCTAAATATTCGTTTGTGTTTATATATTTAATTATTTCAATGTCATTGTTCTAAATAAATATTTTAATTTTGTCATCAGTTCAATACAAGTATTCCGATGTCAAAGGGAAGCACGAGTACCACGGTCTAAATCAAACAACATTAATTGGATCAAAGTACAGGTATATAAATTTCAACAATTTTGCTTATAATATTTATGCTACTTGATAAATCAATAGATGTGTATAATCTTATTTGTTTTTCTATGTAGTACCCTCAACAACAAAACGGCATAGATTGCGGATACTTCGTTTTGAAGTTTATCAAAGAAATCATTCAAATGAATGAAATCGAGATTCCAATCACGGTATAGATTTATACTTTGTTTTATTACTTATCGGATTTTGCATATAGTTTATTACATTAAACTAAATCATGCATATATTTTGTTTTGTAATGTAGTATTTTGATCAATACAATTGTCCATATTACTCGCCACGTCAATTGGAAGAACTCAAAGAGGAGTTGTGCCAATATTTTATTGAGCTAAGAATCTTATAATAAGGTACGAATACATTGTTGTGTGAAAATTGGTTAATTATGAATATATTGTTTTGTGTATACAACACTGACCGTGTTATTATGTTCATATTGCAGGATCAGGACCTTGAATATATATGTAGATTAAGATTGATTTACTTAGTGTTATATAGCTGATTTCTTAGGGTGTATTTTGTTACGTTTAAAAACATGTTAATATTGAATTACCATGGTGTATATATATTTTGGATATGAATTGATTATAATAGTATTTGTATATATATATAATATTTGGTATTTGAATTACATTTGGTATTTGGATTAAAACTAATATATATTGGTATTTCTAGATTAGATTGTAAAATACCGGTTTAAGAATTACAGGTTTGCTGCAAAAAAATGCAGGTTTAGAAATTTTTTAAATTTTAGATTTTTCAGTAGAAAACCTATGAAAGCGCTTTTAAGAAAAAAACGCTCTCGTAGGCCTACCTATGAAAGCGCTTTTTGATTAAAAGCGCTTTCATAGGTAGGCCTACGAGAGCGCTTTTTTCTGAACAAAAAGCGCTCTTATAGGCCTACTTTAGATTGCCTGACACGCATTCTGAATACATCTATGTAAGCGCTTTTTCAGAAAAAAGCGCTCTCGTAGGCCTACCTATGAAAGCGCTTTTTACCAAAAAGCGCTTTCATAGGTAGGCCTACGAGAGCGCTTTTTTCTGAACAAAAAGCGCTACTAAAACCTTTAGCAGCGCCACCTACGAGAGCGCTTTTAAGCGCTTTTAAAGCCCAAAAAAAGCGCTTTCGTAGGTTATTTCTGGCATAGTGTTTGGAATCTTTATTTGATCCAAGAGAATAATTTCTTCATAATCCTCAATACGAAGTAACCGCAATCTATACCATTACGTTGAAGAGAACACTACACATAAAAAATATGAATATATATATCAGGATACATAGTTTAACTAGTTTTATCAAGTAGCATCATTATTATAATCAAAATTGTGAAAATATATCTGCACACTAATCCATGTAATGTTGTTTGCTTTACTCTTTGGTACTCGGGATGCTCTTTGTGTTCAGAATATTTGTATAACTCTAATAAAATATAAATGAATATTTAGAACAATCTTACATAAATAAATAAATATACACATGAATATTTAGAACAATCTCACTTACGTATCAACCATCATCTTTATATATCTGGTTTTTTGTTTGATCACCATCTAATGAACCCAGATAATATACTATTTATCTTATAGGATTAATCGCAACCAATAACCAGTGTCCACTATAAAATTAAATAAAAGTCAGATGAAAATTTTCTACACAACGTCAAAAAACGAAAAATTATAATAAATGAAGTTAGAATGAAAATCTAATCAATGACCAGTATTATACACTAAAAGAAAATTAGGGTTTATGACACAAAAATTGCGACAGTTACTTAATAACCATTGTAACTCTCCTGTAGGGACGGTTGTCACGACGGTTTATACCAACTGCCCTTACATTTTTATAAAATTAATAAATATTGTGACAGTTGTAACATGAACTGCCCTAAAATTTAGGTTACGACGGTTGAAGTAACCGCCCTAATATATATATCATGACGGTAAAAAAACCTTTACGCCCCTAAACCTTTCAAGACACTTAAAAAACTGGAAAAAAAATCAAAAGGTAACGATGGTAAAATCAACTGTCGCCCCATAAACTCTCTCAACACGCATTCAGAACATTTTATCAAAGGGCACGACGGTAACCTCGCCTGTCATCATCATAAACCCTTTGCCCAAGAACAAACACCCTAAACATATAAATTTATTTCACTTTTCTTTGCTCACACTGACTTTTTGTTAGACCTTGAGTTGAGCAGCATCAACCCAATCGTTGAGCAGCTTCAATGGCTTCCCTTTGAATCTGAGCATCCTCTCTCACTCTTCTCAGTTTGAAATCCTTTTTTTTGTGTTTCGTATTTGGTGAGTTCATGTATGGTTGTGAAAATTAGGGCATCAAGTTCACTTCCCAACTCACATCAAGTTCTCCTTATATAGATTAAACTGTAAGTTTCAATATCCTTTTCTATTGATGTTTTTATCAATTAGGGTTTTCTATTGATGCTTCTATCAATTAGGGTTTTCTAATGAAATGATAATGAATAGTTAGAGGTAAAGATTAACGATTTTTTTTTAATTTATAACCATGTATTAAAAAAAATCGCAAATAACCGCGTTTCAGAAAAAATTACGCAAATAACCATGTTTCAGATGACTCCTCAAAGGAGGAGCCATCTGAATTGGCGCATGCACCTAATTTTTAAGGGGAGGCGCCATCTCACTTGGCGCCTATGTGCTTAGGGCATGCCCTAAGCTAAGTGAGATGGCGCCTAGGTGTTATTTTAGGGCAAAATGTGATTTTTTTTATCCGGTGCGTTGCGTGTTGGATACAGGATCAACAAAATGGACTTTTTATTAAAAAAAAAAATTACATCCAATTGTATTACATTAAAATAACAGATTAAAAAAAACAGATAAAAAAAAAACGGATAAAAAACACAGGAAAAAAAAACAGATAAATCAGTGATCCCCCGGAACCCGGTATTGTCCCCCGGCTCCGCATCCCTGTCCTCGCCTTTCTCGTGCTGGGTGTCATCGCGTTTCCTGCTGCGGAAGGGTCGATGGACCAGCGAAGTCAATGCGGTCCGGATCCATAAAATCAGTCAGATCTCCATATCTAGAAGATCCGCTTTGGTACAGTCAGTTACCCATACCCTCAAAGTTTGGTCGTGTTGGCGGTGGGTGGGGTTCCATAGTGGGTCAGTAGCATTGGTCGTCTGAGTACGGTGGGTAGAAAGGAAATGGATCTTGGGGTGTTTGGTATTGAGGATGTTGGGTGGTTTGGTGATATTGTGGTTGATGGTAGGCTGGGTCGGTTTGTTCGTAATCTTCCGACATTCCCATATCAGGGCTAAGGCTGGATGTTGAGGGGCCCATATTGGGATATACGGAAGACTGAAATTGTGTGTGGGGTATGCGGGTGTGCTGGTATTGGGATTGATATTGTGGTTGGGTGTGAGGCATATCGGGGTATTGGTAGTGTGGTGGTGATTGTGGTTGGTTGTGTGGCATTTGAGTGTAATTGTGTTGTGGTGGGGACTGTGGTTGGGTGTTTGTGGGTCTGTTTCTTCTTGGGGGTTGGTGGGAGGTTGATGGGTTTTGGGTTTTTTGTTGGGAAAACGAGGGTTGTGCCCATTGTGTGCGTGGGTCAACCAAGTACCTTGGATGAGACACGTGCATTTCAGGGTTACTAACCGACCCGTACCAAGACAAATATTGATCCGTGTGACGCATATTACCTTGATTAAGGAAAACCGGGAATTGCAAGACATAGCGGTGAAGCCTCTGCCACATCTTACACCATTCTGGAGCAAAGTCTTTCCAGTTGGTAAGACCCCACTGGGCATCGACCCTTTTAAGATGCCATGGGGACAAACAAGTTGGATCACTTGGTATCTCTTGATGCATTCCGAACTGCATCTTCACACGGTCACTGTGGTGCATCTCCACAATGTTGAACCGAATGATTGCAGTCTTCGCGGTCCAAGTTGCTGCATCCTCCGGGTTTGGATCATGGCCCAAACCCAAATATGGTCTCCAGACGAACTGCGATAAAATTTAAATTAGGTTAACGCAAAAGTAATGTATAAATAATTTAAATGAAGAAAAGTTAAAAGCTATGACGTACGTCATCCGGGCCTAAGTGATCCAATAGATTGTGGTATAGTGCGACATTGAATCTTGGATTCTTGCCGTAATCCATACCCCTCACACAGTACCTAAAGAAAATGAAAAACATTTTATTCTTAGCATATATTTGGGGAAGAGATGAATAGTAATAAATGCTATAACTTGATGACTTACTTTGTTGCATACGGGAAACCGAAAGTGTTGTTGTTGACGGGGTTTAAGGACTCCATCCTCCACCAACCCCAGGCTTGTAGTAAAAAAGCGCACCCATAAAATGTACATTTTTCCTTGACTGGATTTTTGCACAAGGAACTGTATAGGTGGGCTAAAACTGCAGAACCCCAACTATATTTTCTTATTTTTTCAAAATTTCTTAGTAAATGTAAATACATAAAATTTATACTATTTCCCGTACTTTCGGGAAATAAAAAGGTACCAAATAGTATCATAAGATAAGTTCTGGATTTTACTACCCTGTCATTCTCGAAGGAATTTTCGTTTAATTCCAAACTTGCATAATGACTTTTCAGCTCAGTGAGTAGTATTCCCTGACCTCTCGCACCACCACCTTCCACCATATCCCTGCCCAACAGTTCTTCACACCGAGAGTTGGGTTGTTGAACCGACTCGTTCACGGCCTTACCGTCGACAGGGAGACTTAGTAGCATGTACACATCCTCTAGCGTGATGGTACATTCACCTATTGGTAGGTGAAATGTATGGGTCTCTGGTCTCCACCTTTCCAACATTGCAAGAATGAACCTCGAGTCAATGGTGCAGTTGGAGATCTTTATGACATGTCCAAAATCTGCGTATTCCAGATATGGTACGATAAATGGGTCGGGAGCCAGGTAGTTGTGAGAACGGATTCTGAATCTTTTTGTGTCCTGAGTTCATAATGTAACATGTGTAAGATTAAGTAAGACGAACAACGCATTATCTGAAGTATCAAAAATGTATAACCAAAATAGAAACTTACAAATGCGGCAATATTTTCCCTTGTGCCTCTGTGAGTATCGCCCATTGTTAGAAGAGCCATTGTTTAAAATGCTTGAGATTATGAAAGACTTAGGAAGAGATAGAGAGTATGAAAGACTTAGGAAGAGATAAAGAGTATGAAAGACTATGAAAGATTTCGTAGCAGAAAGTGAGACTTGTGTGGGTGTGAGAGATGTATGATATGGTATGTATTTATAGGCAAATAAATTTCATATAGTGGTTGCTGGTGCTTGCATGCATGCGAAGTGTCACTCTTGCAGGCTAGGTGGCAGCCTAGTGGGTTACATATATGCATGCATGCATGTACAAAAAATGAAAGGTGTCACTCTTGCAGGCTAGGTGGCAGCCTAAGGATGTATCACGATTGGACAGTAAGGGAGGCGCCATTTGACTTGGCGAAAGAGTACAAAAATGAATGGTGTCGCCACCCCAATTGGAGAATAAGAGGTGTCCTTTGTTGCAGGCTAGGCTCAGGCTAGGTGACAACCTTTGGGATTCCTTGCCTGAATGCATGTAAGCCCATTGGAGGTGATGAGAGGGGACTTACAACATACAGTATAGGTGCAGAGTAGGCGCAGGCTAGGTGGTAGCCTAGGGGGTTACATATTTGCATGCATGTATCACGATTGGACAGTAAGGGAGACGCCATTTGACTTGGCGAAAGAGTACAAAAATGAATGGTGTCACCAACCCAATTGGCGAATAAGAGGTGTCCTTTGTTGCAGGCTAGGCTCAGGCTAGGTGACAGCCTTTGGGATTCCTTGCCTGAATGCATGTAAGCCCATTAGAGGTGATGTGAGGGGACTTACAACATACAGTATAGGTGCAGAGTAGGCGCAGGCTAGGTGGCAGCCTAGGGGTTACATATTTGCATGCATGTATCATGATTGGACAGTAAGGGAGGCGCCATTTGACTTGGCAAAAGAGTATAAAAATGAATGGTGTCGCCACCCTAATTGGCGAATAAGAGGTGTCCTTTGTTGCAGGCTAGGCTCAGGCTAGGTGACAGCCTTTGGGATTCCTTGCATGTAACACTATTGGCAGCCTTGGGGGTTGCATCCTTACTTAATTGAAATTTTTAGTCTTGCGTTTATCATAACATTCATTCACTTAATCTGTCAAATCTTCCAACCTTCAAACGTTCTTACAATCAAACCTTCAAACAATCAAACACATAAACTTTCGAATCACTCATAAAGTTCAAACATTCCAACCTTCAAACCTTACAGCATTCAAACCTTCATACAATCAATAAACCTCAAACATTCCAACCTTCGAATCACTCATAAAATTCAAACATTCCAACCTTCAAACCTTAAAACAATTCTACGCAATGGCCTTTGCACCACAATTTGTCGTCAAAGCACATTTCAACGGTGAGACATACATTTGTCCCACCACTGGGTTTTTGTTTAGAGACACGGACAACATCCGATTTCTCTTAAATGGGAAAGCCAATTTCTCGTACTTCAAAAAAAGATTGGAGGCCAAACTTGAACAAGGCCCGGATGTCCCAGATATTTTATCAGAATCCAGTTTTCTTTGAAAACAACCAAGTAATTTTTTATAAGGTTGAAGTTCAAGATGACGAGGATCTCCAGAATATGTTTTCCAGCCATGTCTATTCTGGGTACGACTCTATTAAGTTATACGTTATGCTGCGAGAGCCTCAGGTGACACAAGAGGTTGATCCTTTGGAGAATGAACAAGCTGAGGTAGATGCAGTTGATGATGAAGAAGAAGATAACGAGTTAGAGTTTGATGAAATGGTGAATGATGATTCCGACGATGATGGCATCCCTAGTATTCTTGCAAACAAAATCTACACACCACCTCCGTACATCACAAACTTCAACATGGACGGAGATGAACCTTCTACTGACTTATTTTTCAATCCGTATATGCATTCGAATGAAAATTTAAAAGAGAAGGACACATTTCGTAATAGAGAGGAATGCATCAGGGCCATTAAAAAATTCCACATGCTCAACTCGGTTGATTTTAAGGTGGATCGTGTCAACTCGGAAAGGTACAGATCAAGTGTGTCCACCCTGATTGTATGTTAAAGCTGACCGTATCATACAGATTAAGGGGTGAATGTTGGGTCATAGGTTCCATGACTACCCACACTTGTGTAAGTTCCACTCAATCACAGGACCACCGAAAACTCAACTATGATCTCATCTGTCAAGAAATCCTACCCCTGGTCAACAACGACCCATCTTTGAAGGTGAAAACAATCATCTCCCACATCACCACAGTTTTTAACTACACTCCGTCTTACCGTAAGGCGTGCTTAGCAAAGACTAAGGCGATTGAAACGGTGTACGAAAACTGGGAGGAGTCATACCAAGAACTTCCCCGCTACCTGAATGCACTCAAGACGTATTCTCCAGGTAGTGTTTACGTTCTAGAAACAGTGCCAGCATACGCCCAAGATGGTAGTCTACTAAATGGCAACGGAATATTCAGTCGCGTGTTTTGGGCATTTCAACCATGCATCACATGGTTTGCATCATGCAAACCAATTATACAAATTGATGGGACTTGGTTGTATGGGAAGTACAAAGGCACGCTACTGATGGCAGTTGCACAAGATGGCAACAACAACATTTTCCCCATTGCCTTTGCCCTTGTCGAGGGGGAGACCGGTGGTGCTTGGAGCTTTTTCCTAAAAAATCTACAGACACACGTGGCTCCTTAACCAGATCTCTGTTTGATCTCAGACAGACATGCCACCATTGAAAGTGCCTACAATAATCCAGCAAATGGTTGACATGACCCTCCTTCTATGCATGTCTATTGCGTTAGGCATATCGTCCAAAATTTCTCGAGGGAGATCAAGGACAAAACATTGAGGAAAACGGTTATGAATGCGGGATATGCATTGACACAACCCACATTCAAATATTACCGCAACGAGATCCGTTTGTCAAATCTGAAAGCCGGTAGGTGGATCGACAATATTCCGGTGGAAAAATGGACTAGGTCATACAATAATGGCCAAAGATGGGGGCATATGACAACGAATCTTATTGAATCAATGAATGGGGTATTCAAAGGCATATGAAACCTCCCAATCACTGCCTTGGTAAAATCTACGTATTTTAGGATGACTGCGTTATTTGCCAAAAGAGGTGAAATGTGGAATGCGGTGTTGCAATCTGGACAACTATGGAGTGAAAGCTGCATGAAATACATTAAGGCTGAAAGTGCTAAAGCCAACACTCATATGGTTATACGGTTTGACCAACACAGCCACAACTTCATTGTGAAAGAGACAATCGACCACAATGAAGGCCTGCCAAGACAAGAATATAGGGTCATGCTACCTTCTCAATGGTGCGATTGTGGCAGATTTCAAGCATTTCGTATGCCTTGCTCTCATGTCATTTCCGCTTGTGCTCATACCCATCAAGACGCGCTGCAACTTCTGTCAAACATTTACAAATCTGAAACGTTGCTCAACGTTTACAACAACAACTTTCCTTTGGTAGCAAAACCAGATTATTGGCCTGCATACAACGGCGAAATAGTGTGGCACAATGACCAAATGCGAAGAAACAAGAAGGGTCATCCCAAAAGTAAGCGCATCACAACAGAAATGGACGATCTTGACAGGTTGGAAAGAAAGTGTGGTTTATGCCGTCAGGTCGGACACAATCGCAAAAACTGTCTGAATCGGGCGTCTGGCTCGACCACATAAATATTGTAATACATAAAATCTTTTCTTAATTGTGTTGTAAACATTTGGGTTTTCCGTTAACAGATTTTGCTACAATTAATAAAACGCGTACAAGAATAATTAACGATATTCGATTTACGAAATTACAACTGTTAACACAATTTCATCTGACCCATGCATCATCAATATTACATCGCTGTCTGTTTTGACTTCCTCCAACCACACATTAGGTCTTCCTGGCGCATGTGAGGTTGTTGTTCGTTTTCGCTGGATCCTTTGAATTTTTCCCCCTCCGCAATGTCTCCATCTAGCCATCGCATCAACTCCCGCTTCAGACGCTCCATGGAGTGAATGTGCCAGAATTTCATTTTCATCGCAGGTTTCGTGGCGGAGAAGATAACGTAACCATCTCTGCTAAAAATCATAGGCGACGTCATGACGCAAATAACATAGTACAAAATAAAAATACAGTGCGAGAAAGTGTGAGAAATTTCAGAGAAACAGACGAATTATTTATAAAACAGCATTTTGCCATAGTTTTGCCCTAGGAGCCAAGTGAGATGGCGCCTCCTCTCACTTTTAAGGAGCATGCGCCATCTCACTTGAGGCGCCAAGGGAGGCGCCAAGTGAGATGGCGCCTAGGGCAAATTGGTAGGTGCATGCGCCATTTCAGATGGCTCCTCCTTTGGGGAGTCATCTGAAACATGGTTATTTGCGTAATTTTTTCCGAAACCCGGTTATTTGCGAAATATTATTTTAATACTTGGTTATTAATAAAAAAAATTCAAGATTAATTGTTAGTTAATTGGCGACTTTTCTTCTTTACAGTCACCAGCGAGAAAGGAAGGAACAATTACTGACAATAAGCTGATTTATCTATGGTTTGGTGGGAAGGCGTTCATGAATCTCGTGTTCTCGTTGTCCGGTAACAACACTCTTATTTTTCTAACCTTTTTCAATTAAATTTTGTTCAATAAATTTTACTATAACATGTTGTTGTTGTTGTTAACTCCTTGAAACTTTAATCTTCTTTGCAAGTGCAGATCAAGGCACCGATGGAAATCGTTCGGGAAGAATGTTATTGCTTTGTCATCCCAAATTTGGTAACTCAAAAATATGATTTAGATATATTTGAATTAACAATTTAATTAAGCACTTATTATATAATAGCTTATTTATGAAGCACTTATAATAAATTATCTATGAAGCACAATTTGGTTATCTTCATTTAGATTTGCTATTAGTTTTTTCTTGTGAATTGTTCATTATTGAACTTTATGACAGTTTATTCAGCTTTTTCTTGTTTTGGATCCTTTTTATGTATGTTTTCATTTGTTTGGCAAGAAAGGCTACACAATATCTCTTTGTAAATGGTGCTTCAAGAATTTCAATGGTTTAAGAAGTTGTATGAGTTTTGGTTTTTGGGAGATTATACAAGTGAAGGTACATGTTTCAATATCTAATATGCAGAGCGAGGCAATGCATTTCCAATTCCACTTCATGTTTTTATCGTACTCCTGTACATTATTTTCTTTCAATATAATCAACCTTTTGTTCCACAAAATCATTGGTATATGATTTTCTTTGAAATAATCATGTCTTTGTTTTTGCTTAGCTTATCCTTCTGATATTGTATTTCTAACCAAAAAAAAATTAATTTCTAATCTATCTCTGAATAGAAGTATTGTGATTCAATCTCCTAATTCATTTTTGTTCAACTCCAAATCTGGTTCCGTTCAATCACTGTTTTTGGTCCAGTCAATGAATTTTGTTATGTTCATTCATTTTTGTAGTTGTTACAACCCCATATCCAATCACCTGAGTTAAGTGGTTTGTTTTTCTTGTTCTTTTCCAAGTTATAGTTGATTTTTTTATGTTTGGTGATTTTATTTCATTGATTTCAGATTTTGTATCAATGATTTATGATTCTATTACATCTTGTGTCTCAATACTTTTATGACTTTGTTGTTTTAGTAGTTTGTGATTTTATTTTTTTATTAGAGGTTTTATCTCAATGATGGGATGTTATTTGTTTAATTCTTTTGTTAGTTATGGTCCCAGATAATAAAAAACATACAATAGTGGAGTACATTAAGCAAGGTATACTTTGGACTTTGGTAAGACCCATCTCTAGTCATCTATATATTATAAATGCATTGCTACTCTTGAAAAATAATGAGGAAATAGGATTCATTGATTTAGGATGGGGTTTGGAACTATATTGTTGTTATGTCATTATTTTCTCTTTTTTATTTAATTTACAACGCTTATTTTCATTTGGAACTGCTATGTGTGTAATGCCCATCGTATCTTTTATGAACACATTACAATTACACTTCTGAAATTAATGTATTATGCTTTGGAAACTAGTCACGATTGCAACTTGCACGACTGCATGAAAATAAAGAGCACTCAAAGTAGATTAATACCTCTGCAATCACAACGTCATTTTAAATATAGTTAAGATTATTGCAACCACTACTTAAAAAAAGGAAAAAGAAAGTGCTTTTTTTGGCCTTTAACAGCGCTGTCGAAAGCAGCGCTGCTAAAAGAAAAGACAACGTTTTTTTTTCAACGTAAAAGTGTTGTCTTATGTCCAATTTAGACAGCGCTTTTAGAATAGACAGCGCTTTTTTATATATCTCTTTAGCAGCGCTTGAGCTTTAGACAGCGCTTTGTAATTTTTTCCAGATAGACTTTAGACAGCGCTTTCCTTTGAAAGCGCTGTCTATTCCCCCACTTTAGACAGCGCTTTCAGACTTTAGGCAACACTTTTTTTTTTAAGTTTTTACAAGGCTTTTCTTCTAATGCGTTGTCTATTGTTTACAATTTTTTTTTTAATAAATTATCTATTTTAATCCGAATTTTTATCATATTTGGTAGCTTCATTCCAATATTTGGTAGCTTCATTCCAATATTTTGATCCAGGTTTTCAGAATTATCTTTTATGCTCCATATTCGGTAGCTTCATTCTAATAAAATATACATATATAAAAATTGCACATATATATAAATTGATGATATAGACAACAACAACTACAAAATTTATGATACAAGTTAAAATGCCTAAAATATTCAAAATTGAATTTACATCTATACATCTCTCTATCTTCGAGAATTCTCATGAAACAACAACAACATGAATATCTTAGCTCTATCTTCTACACGTGTACTTATAAACCTGGAAAAAAAACCAAATGATCGAAATTCATAACATGATAATATTAACGTTGCACTTTATTAATTCGAATTTAATTTATACTCAAAACTCAAAAGTTCTCATCAAAGGAAATAAGACAATATACCTTAGCTTATAAAATTCTCAACCCGATAATGAATTGATATCATTCCTCCATAAGTTCATCCAATTGATCTTTTGAGTAATGTGTACAATTGAATTCCTCAAAGTACTACATATATAATAATATAATATAGTATGTGATTTAGTTAAAACTATATGTCATTTTATGAGAAACACAAAATATGAAAATAGTATGTAATTCCTAAGTTAGAAATCCATACCGTTGATGGAATCTCTAATCGATCCAAAAGAATAGTTTCTTTAATAAACCTCAACATAAAATAGCCACAACCTATACCGTTACGCTGGCGAGAACACTACACATGGAAAGAAAATACCAATATATATCAGGATATACCCCTTAAATTGTTTTATCAAGTATCATCACTAAAGTAAGCAAAATTGAATATCTCTTTGTAAAAATATACCTCCACTCTGATCCATGTAACGTTGTTGGCTCTACTTTTTGGTACTTGAATATCTGGTTGGGAGCGAAAAGTAAGTAGAACGCTATAATAAAATATAAGCTACTTTTTATTTTTCTTGTTCTTTGCCAAGTTACAGTTGATTTTTTTATGTTTAGTGATTTTATTTCATTGATTTCAGATTTTGTATCAATGATTTATGATTCTATTACATCTTGTGTCTCAATACTTTTATGACTTTGTTGTTTTAGTAGTTTGTGATTTCATTTTTTTATTAGAGGTTTTATCTCAGTGATGGGATTTTATTTGTTTAATTCTTTTGTTAGTTATGGTCCTAGATAGTAAAAAACATACAATAGTGGAGTACATTAATCAAGGTACACTTTGGACTTTGGTAAGACCCATCTCTACTCATCTATATATTATAAATGCATTGCTACTCTTGAAAAATAATGAGGAAATGGGATTCATTCATTTATGATGGGGTTTGGAACTATATCGTTGTTTAGTCATTGTTTTCTCTTTTTTATTTAATTTACAACGCTTATTTTTATTTGGAACTGCTATGTGTGTAAGGCTCATCGTATCTTTTATGAACACAATACAATTACACCTATGAAATTAATGTATTATGCTTTCAAGGTAACTAGTCACGACTGCAACTAGCACGACTGCATGAAAATAAAGAGCACTCAAAGTAGATTATTACCTCTGCAATCACAGCTTCATTTTTAATATAGTTAAGATTGTTGCAATATAAGTCTCATAAATCATTTCTATTCATTTAAGAATAACTCAATTACAAGGACCAATTTTAAACAAAGGGATAACTCAGTCAAAAACTCAAAAAGAACTTTTTGTGACTAAACCTAACTGCTCGTTTTCCCATTCTAGATAACTAACATAAGTCTATCGAGTTCAACTTATGATCATGCATTCTGATGAGCCTTACTAAAGTCTACAAACCTTATTTAAGGGTGGATTGATGAGCACTCACTAACACTGGTTTGACCGGGAACTGAAGCTGTCATTGCTGTCAAGAGGCTTAACCAAGAACTATAATAAGTTGTTGTTTAAATCATAAAGTCGATGATTGAAGTTTCTACAACTTATTTAAGTTTGAAGATAAATCTATGCAGAACTTTTCTATTAGATTTGTTGGTTGATAAGAGGGGTTTAGCTTTTCTAATTCACAAATGTTTATTGGCTTATTATTGTTTTAGTAAGATTATATTACAAACCTTAAATTTGACTGAATGACTTTGGATGATTTGTTTAACATCTTTTGCAGGGAGTTGGTCAAACATTGTTGAGTTTGAGTCATGGTTGTGGGGTATAAAGTGTTAGAAATTTGGGTATGATAATCCTGGATAACTTCGAAGAATCGTGTTCGTACACTTTCCGAATAAAGTATTTCGACCCTATTCTTACCTGGGTTCACGAAATCTTTGTAGGGATAATTCTTGAAGAACAATTTGTTTCTGGCAAAAGAAAACTGATTACAAATGTAGAGAGAAAGTATTGTTTTTCGTTTTGTTTTTGAAACCGAGGCCAAATGACTCCTTATATAGGAGATCAATAACTGAAACCGAAAAGACACACCTGTTCGGAAAAACGGTTATGTCGGTTGGGGACCGAAAAGACACACCAACGGGGCGCTGCCCCGCACCCCGCCAGGGGCTTCGCCCCTTGGAACCCCAACGGGGCGCTGCCCCGTACCCTGCCAGGGGCTTCGCCCCTTGGAACCCCGTTTCAATTATTCATATTCAATTATGCATTGGCTCGACGAGCGTGCACTCCGCACTTCCCTAACTCGTTTCCGAACTTAACGCATAATTGCATCGGCCTTAAATCACATTACTACTAAAATACATTGGTGATACTAAAATCACCAACAAATCCCCCCCATTTTAGTGTAATCCTTGATTTACTCAGTACATAAAAATATATACAAGGGTACAACCTACAGGTATAACGATCAAACAAATGCATAAAAAAAAATGTCTTACGATTGAATTTTCATCTTAGTACAAATACACATTCCAAATACTCGAAAATCGGGGTGTCATAATGATTGAACCCGTCAATCCATTTGAATATCTGAAGATACAGTACACATATATTTCTCACAATACTCTACTATTCATTCTTGACACTTTTACAAGCCATGTGTCCTTATCCATTAATAAGCATATAGGAAGCCAAGTCCAAGCTTCCTGAAGCAGCAAAACTTCATGCTCACATAGGTGATCCTTTTAATCTTGCACCTGCATTTGCAATTTTTCAAAGAGAACCATTAAGAAGATATACTTCAACCTAGCCATTACTTGCAGATCTGAGCACATACCTTGGGAAGATAAACACGATTGCTCCAATCTCTAACTATGATCTTTCCACATTGAATTTTGCTTCTAACATTGTATTAGAAGGGAATTAGGTATACCATAGCTAATAGATTTAAATGGACTTTAATCCCATCCCAATTACCGACTTCTTCACTAAGTCTCTAGCTAACCCCTTCGTCAAGTGGTCAGCTAAGTTTTGTTGTGACCGAACAAAATCAATAGATATCACCCCATTCATGATTAATTCCCTAATCATACTATGTCTAACACCCAAATGTCTAGACTTTCCATTGTATATTTGACTATAAGCTTTAGCCAGTGTGGCAGTACTATCACAACGGATAGAAATTGGTGATATTGGTTTAGGCCACATCGGAATCTCATATACCAAGTTCCTTAGCCATTCCGCTTCTTTACCAGCAGCGGCTAATGCCACAAACTCAGATTCCATTGTGGAACTAGTTATACATGTTTGCTTCTTGGAAGCCCATGAAATGGCACCTCCCCCAAGCAAGAACGCCCATCCACTTGTAGAGGATGAATCTTCAGCATTATTTATCCAACTAGCATCTGAATAACCTTCTAACACCGAAGGAAATCCCATATATGACAATCCATAATTCATAGTACCCTTCAAGTACTTGAATACCCTAGTTATCGCATGCCAATGGTGTCTACTAGGATTACTAGTAAATCTACTCAACTTTCCAACCGCATAAGCAATGTCCGGTCTAGTGCTAATCATAGCATACATCAAAGAGCTTATAGCTCTTGAGTATTCGAGTTGATCCACAGGTTTACCTGTATTTGGCATGAGTTTTTCTCCCGGATCCATGGGAGTACTCACTGGAGTACAACTTTCATAATTGAACTTCTTGAGTATTTTCTCAATGTAATGGGATTGAGTAATTACAATCCCCTTATTCTCCCGTTTAATCTTAATACCAAGAATAACGTCTGCTTCTCCCATATCCTTCATGGAGAACTTTGATGACAGAAAGTTCTTTGTTTTATCAATTTGATTTTGGTCGGTGCCAAAGATCAACATGTCATCAACATACAGACAAATGAAAACTCCTTTACCGGATGTATCAAATTTGCTATATACACATTTGTCAGCTTGGTTTAGAATGAAACCATTAGACAAAACAACCTCATCAAACTTTTGATGCCACTGTTTCGGAGCTTGTTTCAGCCTATACAAAGACTTAACTAGCTTACACACTTTATGCTCATTACCAGGCATTACAAATCCTTCAGGTTGCTTCATATACACTTCTTCTTCCAAATCACCATTCAGAAATGCTGTTTTGACATCCATTTGATGAATCACTAGATTATGAATATCCGCCAAGGAAATCAACAATCTAATAGTAGTGATACGGGAAACTGGAGCATAGGTATCGAAATAATCGATCCCTTCCTTTTGTCTGAAGCCTTGGATAACTAATCTAGCTTTAAACTTGTCAATTGTACCATCGACTTTCATCTTCTTTTTGAAGATCCATTTGCAACCCAATGGTTTGCAACCTGGTGGTAAATCAGACAATACCCAAGTATTATTTTCCATGATAAAACTAATCTCTTCATCAATTGCTTCTTTCCAAAAACCAGAGTCTCGAGATTTCACAGCTTCATCATATGTTCTTGGATCCTCCTCTATACTATAGCAATAATAGTATTGAGTATCAATCTGATCCTTTGATCCCTCAACCAAATATAATTGAAAATCAGATCCATAAGTTCTAGATTTTCTAGCTCTTTTGCTCCTACGAGGTTCAAGTGTCTCACTTGGCACATCATTTGAATGATCATCCCTTAGAGATTCATCTGAATTAGGTATAGAAATCTTTGGTCTAGGTATAGAAGAGAAATAATTCTCATCAAATATGACATCTCTCGATTCTATTATCGTGTTAATAGAAATCGAGTCATTAGGCTCTATAACATAAAACCTATAGGCCTTGGAGTGCTCAGCATATCCAACAAAGATGCAAGCTATACCCTTTTCACCCAAAGTTTTCCTTTTTGGGTCCGGGAGTCTAACCACGGCCCTACAACCCCAAACACGTAGAAATGTTAAGTTGGGTCGTTTCTTATACCAAAGTTCATATGGGGTAGTCTTGTTTCTTTTATTAGGAACCCTATTTAACAAATAGCAAGCCGTTAACATAACTTCTCCCCAAAACCCTTCACTCAGACCAGAGTAGGATAACATGGCGTTCACCATTTCTTTAAGAACTCTATTTTTCCTTTCAGCCACACCATTTTGTTGAGGTGTATAAGGTGTCGTAGTTTCATGAATGATTCCTACGGACTGGAAAAACACAGGATCATAATATTCACCACCTCTATCTGTACGTAATGTTTTAATCAGCACATTCTGTTGCACTTCAACTTCAGTTTTATAGATTTTAAATTTATCTAAGGCTTCATCCTTAGCGTGCAACAAATAAACATAGCAGAATCTAGACGCATCATCTATGAAAGTGATAAAATATTTTTTATGCCCTAATGATGGAGTAGCATGCAAATCACATAAATCACTATGTATCAACTCAAGAATGATAAATTTCCTTGTTATACTTTTAAAAGGTTGCCTAGTGATCTTTGTTAACATGCAAGTTTTACACTTTTCTACATTTTCATTAAAACTAGGAATTAAATCATCTTTAGACATTTCATGCATTCTTTTATAATGTACATGTCCTAGACGTGCATGCCATAACGAAAAATTGATAACATTCGACGAGGACATAAATACAGAACCAGAATCATTAGGAACTCCATTCAAATTCATCATAAACATACCATTATTATAATATCCAAATCCTACAAACACACCAGACTTTGATAAAACATATTTATCGGATTCACACACTTGCTTGTATCCAAGCTTATTTAATACAGGACCAGAAATTAAACTCTTACGTAATTTAGGAACATACAAAACATTAAACAAAGTAATAGTCTTTCCAGAACTGAATTATAGAACCACATTTCCTTTTCCTTCAACGGGAGCGAAGTGATCATCTCCCATGTAGAGGACAGAACCATCTTCCACTGGAACAAGAGTCTTGAACCAGAAACGATCCTTGCAAACATGTGTTGTGGCACCAGAATCAATCCACCATGCGACATCATCATCCTGCACATAAAATGCTTCAGAATTTAGTGAAACCGAATGTTTAATCAAACTATTCAAATCACGAATTGATTTCTGACCTTGGTTTTCGGAGTGGTCCTTAGACCCCTTTCCTGAACCACTTGCATTCGCGTTGTCGTGCTTTTTGCCGAAACGGTAGTCCTTCTTGAAGTGGCCTGTTTTGCCACACTTCCAGCATTCTAGTTTCGGTTTCTTGTTAGCACCGAAACTGCCCTTTTTGTTCTTGAAGGCACGCTTCTTTCCTTTGTTTTTGTTGTAATCGTTCTTACCACCCTCTTCGACCATATTAACCGAGGGTCCAGCAATTCCTTTGCCCTTTCCTTTGTCATCTTCCTGTGCTCTTAGAGATTCTTCTATGCGCAAATGACTTCCAAGTTGGATCAAAGACAGTTCGTCTTTTCCATGTTTCAGATTGTGTTTGAAATCCTTCCACGAAGGAGGCAACTTGTCTATGATGCTTGAGACAGATATTGTTTCATCCATCTTCAATCCGTGTTGTGTGAACTGTCCAAGGGTTCGGAGGAGTTCATTGAATTGTTCCGTGACAGACCTTGATTCAACCATTTTGTAATTGTTGAAATCGTTTACCAGAAACTTTTTACTGGATGAGTCCTCTGCCATGTACTTGGATTCGAGACAATCTTACAATTCTTTTGCAGATTCCACGTTTTGGTAAATATCAAATAAGGGATCAGACATACCGTTAAGAATGTGCCCTCTGCATATGTAGTCGTCGTTCTCCAACTTTGATCTGCGTCTCATATTTTCGACTGATTCATTCTCCAGAGATTCTGGAATCGGTGTAGACAGGACGTGTACCACCTTCAACGTTGTCAACATGAAATGCATCTTCTTCTGCCAACGCCTGAAGTCTTGTCCTTGAAACTTGTCCAATTTTCCGAAGTTTGTAGTCATCTCCTTGATGGTGCTTCCTCCAGCCATGATTATCAGAAGATACTTTGTTCGTTTGTTAGAAAATTGGGTATGATAATCCTAGATAACTTCGAAGAATCGTGTTCGTACACTTTCCGAACAAAGTATTTCAACCCTATTCTTGCCTAGGTTCACGAAATCTTTGTGGGGATAATTCTTGAAGAACAATCTGTTTCTGGCAAAAGAAAACTGATTACAAATGTAGAGAGAAAGTATTGTTTTTCGTTTTGTTTTTGAAACTGAGGCCAAATGACTCCTTATATAGGAGATCAATAACTGAAACCGAAAAGACACACCTGTTCGGAAAAACGGTTATGTCGATTGGGGACCGAAAAGACACACCAACAGGGCACTGCCCCGCATCCCGCAGGGGCTTCGCCCCTTGGAACCCCAACGGGGCGCTGCCCCGTACCCCGCCAGGGGCTTCGCCCCTTGGAACCCCGTTTCAATTATTCATATTCAATTATGCATTGGCTCGACGAGCGTGCACTCCGCACTTCCCTAACTCGTTTCCGAACTTAATGCATAATTGCATCGGTCTTTAGTAAATCACATTACTACTAAAATATATTGGTGATACTAAAATCACCAACATAAAGCATGCTTCTATCTGCAACATGAAGATGCTAATTTATAAGGTAAAATTACTAGTCACTTATATGCAATGATACTGAATTTGAATCATGTGCAACTTGTATATGTTTGAATTTTCAGAGTTAGGATAGTTTGTGACAACTAATATATATAGGAAAAAATTTGTGATAAGCCTACTGATGTTGACGGCTTGACAATTTGTGCTGGACTGATGTCCTCTCTCAGCAAGAAAGACTTAGCAATGAAAAAGGTATAAATCGTCCATGTTTGTTCTTTCAATCGCATGCGAAAACTTCTTAATTTGGGTAAAGTTAAATCCACTGAAGTAAAGGAAGAGACTGCCAAAGTTGTTGTTGAGATTTTGAAAGAGTCTTATTCTGGTTAGTTTAGAGTTAGAGATAATGGGTTTATTTCAAATTCCATACTGAGGAAATATTCTAATCTCTCTTTCAAGCTCTACTCACTATATTTGTACCAATCACACTACTGAACTTCCCAAGCCAGAAGAGGAAGTTGAGCATGTTGATACAAATACAAGAATAATTACCGCATCACCATTCACATATAATATGCCGCTGAAGAAGTGGAGTCAATTTTCTTCAATATACCAAAGTAATATTAACTTACCATTTGATTCCACTTGTCAACATTTGAATGCTTTGGATTATAATTCATTTATCAAAAAATATTTAGGAAGACAGTACTGGAAATAGAAAAGTACTTGTGCCCGAACCAAGTCGATGGTCATCCGCACAGAAGGGGAAATACGGGGACCTCGACCGACCCATGAAAATCATGCCAATCCTCTAGGATCACACGACGATCCTAACAACGAATGCCTATTTTTCGTAAATGTACTGAGTCCAGGATGAATATTGCATGCAAATTATGAATATCACGATCAAGTTCCTAAATTTGTTAGCCAAACACATGGAGATCACGAGGGAGACTAACCTAAGCACCGGGCACAGGATGGATATTGTGAGCAGATTATGAATATCACGACCAAGTTCATAAGTTTGTTAGCCAAACACATGGAGATCACGGGGAAGACTAACCTAAGTATCGTCGAAAGAATGAATATCACGGGCATAATCACAAATCATATGCCTAAACACATGAGTTCCCTGGGCAGAGCCCCCCAGATACGAAATCCTACTACGCATCGTCAAAATCTATAAAATCCTACTACTAAACATCATCAAAATCTATCTACATACAAGATATCAAGGAAAGGGAACACTTACTTGAAGAATGGATGAAGAACGATGTTCGTTGAGGAAGAGTACGCGGCGGACTATGTGGCGGTTTCAAGGACTCTTGAAAACAGAACGGTGTTGACAGCAGAGAAAAGTGGGATCCTCTATAAACGCAACCATGACTCCACACTATCACGGTGTGTAGACAAGAGCGAAGCAGAGAGTATCATGACAGAGCTACATGAAGGCACCTTTGGAACCCATTCTAGTGGAAATACCATGGCTAAGAAGATCCTACGGGAAGGATATTATTGGTCCACTATGGAAGCTGATTGTTATCAGCACTCTCGAACTTGTCATAAATGCCAAATCTATGCTGATAAGGTGCATGTGCCTCCGGTCTCCTTGAACGTCTTGACAGCTCTGTGGCCCTTTGCAATGTGGGGCATCGACATGATCGGAGAAATCAGGCCCACCGCTTCCAATGGACATCGCTTCATCTTAGTAGCCATTGATTACTTCACGAAGTGGGTTGAGGCAGCCTTTTTTTCTACAATAACCAAGAACGTTGTGGCACGGTTTATCTGACATAATCTGATCTGTCGATATGGTGTGCCAGAGAGAATTATTACCGACAATGGTACGAATCTCAACAACACAATGATCACCGAGCTCTGTAAACAGTTCAAGATACAACATCATAATTCTTCCCCCTACCGGCCAAAGATGAATGGCGCTGTTGAAACAACTAACAAGAACATCAAGAAGATTGTGTAGAAGATGAAGGTGACATATAAAGACTGGCATGAGATGTTACAATTTGCTATTCATGGGTACCGTACCTCAGCACGGACGTCGATAGGGGAAAAACCCTACTCTCTGGTGTTTGCCATGGAGGAAGTCCTACCCATAGAAGTCCAGATACCTTCTCTCAGGATTATGAAGGAAGCGGGTTTGAACGAAGACGACTGGATCCAAACCCGATTTGATCAGTTAAATCTAATCGATGAAAAGAGACTTACTGCTATTTGCCATGGTCAAACGTACCAAAAGCGAATGATCAAGGATTTTAACAAGAAATTCAGGTGTCGAGAATATCAAGTCGGGGATCTAGTGATTAAACGCATCATACTGCCACAAGGTGATCCCAGGGGCAAATGGACCCCCTCATATGAAGGGCCATTTATGGTTAAGAAAATTTTCTCGCGAGGAGATATGATTCTAACCACTATGGATGGTGACGACCTTCCTAACCCTGTCAATGCAGACATAGTGAAAAGATACTACGCCTAATCAAAAGACCCGCTAGGTTGACTGGCCTAGGAAAAAATAAGGGCTTTTCGTCGAACCAAAAGGGTTCGGGCAAAAGTAAGGGATGAAAATGAAAAAAATCCGTACACCCGGCAAGTCGAAAACCCGAAAGGGAGACTTGTGAAAAAAAGGGTATCTCGGTGGATTGAAAACCCGAAAGGGAAATCCAGGCAAAAGTTAGGGATTGAAGCGTATCACTATGTCTCATTGGATCATCTTGCGACCAGACTTCGGTACCGACTATCAAGCTTGAACGACGCCAACCAATCTGATCAACCTTCGGCCAAGTAGCAAAGTGATGAGAGGCTTGGAGATATAAAGGAAATAGCAGAGTTGGAACCCAATGGGGTTGTTTCACATAGCTGTTTTTCTTTCTTTTACACAAATTGTAATTTCTTTCGGCGGCGTTCTCTTACTAGTGCGTCATCCTCTTTGTACAAAAACGCCTATTACAGGCCAACTTGAAAAATCAATACAAATCATTTTCACAAGAAACTTCAATTCGTTTTTTCTTTTTCTGTTTTGTTTTGCAAGAACGTCCAATGATTTATTTTTGATATATGCATTTGAAGATGATTGCTGCTCATAAATATTTACGTAAGAAACAAAAGACAATTACTCGTAATTCCAGAAACAGGAAAAAACAAGAAGTGCCAAACCCTACAGTTACTCTGCCCAGCAGGTACCAGGATAGAGCCAGCTTGGGAACATAATTATTGGTACATACACTCCCCCACAGAGTAAAAGTATCCAAAGGCATTGATGTCAGCTTTCCTGAAACGGGATATAACCACCCTAACCGAGGTTCATAATCGCGGGCGAGTAAATAAACTTCATCCCCTAAGTGGAGTTTATTTCTCCAGATATAGAAGCTCAATCTCCAACAAAGTTTAACATCTCCAGCAACGAATTTCATCCCCAACTGAGTTTATTCCTCCAGATCAGCAGGTCTACCAACAGAGTATATCTTCCCCTAAGTTGGTCCCCGCGGAGTTATTCTCCAACATCTCGTCCCGAAAAAATATTTACAAATCTCCAGCAACCGTCAGGGATTTATTTTCCCAGACACGAGCATACCCCGATAGCATTTCATGAACATACATCATGACATATGCATACATATCATATACAGCATAATCACATTTATTTTGAGAACATCATCTCACCCTGCATTTCATGCATCGCATATGATTAACCCTGATATATTTTGCAGGAAAAGATGATTAGCTTCAACTAATCCAGCAGTTATACATATCACATCTACAGACGACTAATGGAGACTTAGTTCCCGAAACCAAATGGGTCAACTAATCTACGCTATCGCTTTGAAGTAACCCTACTATCCAGGTTCCTTCTCATAGACCTACTCGCCAGGCTTTCATATCGAAGTAACCCTACTATCCAGGTTCCTTCTCATAACCCTACTATCCAGGCTTTCATATCGAAGTAACCCTACTATCCAGGTTCCTTCTCACAACCCAACTATCAGGGCTTTCATATCGAAGTAACCCTACTATCCAGGTTCCTTATCACAACCCTACTATCCAGGCTTTCATATCGAAGTAACCCTACTATCCAGGTTCTTTCTCACATCCCTACTACCTAGGCTTTCATGTCGAAGTAACCTTACTATCCATGTTCCTTCTCATAGCCCTACTCGCCAGGCTTTCATATCGAAGTAACCCTACTATCAAGGTTACTTCTCACAACCCTACTATCCAGGATTTCATATCGAATTAAACCTACTATCCAGGTTCCTTCTTACAGTCCTACTATCCAGGCTTTCATATCAAAGTAATCCTACTATCCAGGTTCCTTCTCACAACACTACTATCCAGGCTTTCATATCGAAGTAACCCTATTATCCATACTTTCATATCGAAGTAACCCTACTATCCAGGTTTCTTCTCACAACCCTACTATCCAGGCTTTCATATCGAAGTAACCCTACTATCCAGGTTCCTTCTTACAACCCTACTATCCGAGCTTTCATTTCGAAGTAACCCTATTATCCAGGTTCCTTCTCACAGCCCTACTATCCAGGATTTGATTTCGAAGCAACCCTATTATCGAGGTTCCTTCTCATAACCTTACTATCCAGCTCCCTTCTCTCTTATCTCCAGAAAACAGTTCACAACACTGTAAGACTGGGACCCGATTAAACACGATTGGTTTTGTAGTTCCCCAGTAAGTCGCGGTGCAGCATATACCCTGACTAGATATGCAGTTCACTTCCGCTTCCTCAGGCCGGAGTTATTTCCCCAGTAGAGTAACGGACAACTGAAGCTCCTAAAATTCTATTTCTCCCAAGACAGATACAAACGTTCCTCAGCATATTCCTCATCAACAACAGTAACAGGAACTCTCATCGAAGGAATATCTCAGGAAATCAACATCCTCTAGATGGCATCTTTAAGCCCGTCTCCGACGGTATTCCGCCACATCTTGGATGACATCTTTAAGCCCATCTCCGACAATTCTCTAGAAGCTTCTGAATGGCATCTATAAGCCCATTCCTGATATCACCAATCAAGTATCACTTCATGCGAGTGCAAATTCCTGGGCACTCTAGTGTTCAATCATCTTCCACCTTCAGATCACGAAAGGCAGACAGGCCAATCTACATCCTCAGGTTTAAGAAGATTGAACATGGGCAGCTGTTGTACCCCAAAATTTGCCCTCTCATTTTACTCAACACATACTCCTTGAGATCCTCAATTTGCTCAAGTTTGCCGAAGAGTTGACCACATAAACTCTCTCCTAAGGCAGGTTGTCTCAAATTAGGGTTTCCATTTTCATCAAGATAGGTGGACTCCAAAGACCTCATATGCTCTCCTTGGTCCCAATATGTTCTCAAGACCCTACATGTCAAGTTTCATGCCTTGCACAAGAAGTTTCCCCAATCAACGACTCAAATGCTTGAGAATCGACTATATTAGGTCAAAAGTCAACTGTGACCCACATACAGTCAAACTTCAACATTTTTGGTCAAAATTAACATTTTGAAGTGACTTTCATCATTTTATCAAGGGTTGATCATGATTCCTCAAGGAAAACTCCAAATCCATCAAAACCCAAAAGTTGCTAAATTAGGGTTTCTCAGGAAAAGTCAAACAAATTTTGACCAAGCATAACTTCCACATGCTTTATAAGATATTTTGCATCCAAAGCTCATTTTAAAGAGGATGAAATTCCCTACAACTCATCTTCATCCCACAAGTTCAAAATATGCACCCACAAAAAGATATGAATTTCCACATTATGGGTCCTTTTGAAAAGTCAACAAAAACACCTTTTGGGTCAAAGCTTCTTACATGAACATGGAAGACTCAATTGAGATTATACCAAAAAGGTTTCTTAGGGTACATCCTAAGATTTCTAAAAAGTCCAAGTAGGCCTAACTTTTTAAAAGTCAAATAGGCTCAAAGTTACATTTTTTGTCAAATGGGCCTAACTTTTTATGCTTGCGCCTCACTTATAATATGGTCGACGACCCAAATATTCACCCACACATTATTTGCTTCATTTTTCAATTTATTTTGGTTTTTTATTAATTAAAAATTGAAATGAATCAAATAATTGGTGAATAATAGCAAATATATGATTTGATTTGGTTTTTGGACAGGTTGGCAATCAAAATATGCTGAGATATCAAGACCAAAACGAATCAACCATAATTGGTACAAGAAAGGGATGATTTAGCTCAAAATAGCAAGTTTACATGTAGCATGAAAATCAAATCAAATCTCTCATAATTGCAAAGATTCAATCCAAGTTTATAACCCTAATTCATTCTAAGATATATAGGGAACATGTACAAGGCATGAGACAAGGTTTTGCAGTCGTAGAAGAGAAAGAACAAACTCAAAAAAGTGGACAAAAAGTGTGACTTTGTTTTCACTCCATAGGGCCTTTCAAAACAATTCAAAGCCAACAATGGTATCTTGGAGCATCCCTGAAGCCAACTGGATCATTTGCAAGCCTTATCTCGCCCAAAAACGCACGCAATCACTCCCACGATTTACTTATTCTTTCCAAATCGATTATTAAATTTCCTACATCATTAGCATATTTAAGTGATATATTTATGATCATGGATATGTTTGCAACCTGACTGGATGATTTAATTGTGTTTTTGACGCATATACATGCCTTTGCCATTATTAGGGTTTTCGTGTGCGTTTTAGGGGTTTGTCACACAGGATAAATTGGGCCAAAAGAAGAACACCATGATATTCACGAGATCAAGACGAATTGATCCACATAATTGGAAGTAATTTATTGTGTGTCTTGTGCATTTTGGAAATTCACATGGTTATAGCTACAAACACATGACTGTAGGTAAAAGGCATGCAACTAAGACAACAGAGAAAGGAAGAAAAAAATTAGGTGTCAGCCAATAAGTGAACCATTTGAAATCTCGCGCGCGTTTCCCACTAACCCACTTGTTTTCTATATTATATTTTTCTTCCATTATTTGTACAACTAATACATACAGCCTAGTGGAAGAGCGCGTTAGTGGTAAGTGTGAGGACCTGGGTTCGATCCCAGGTCCAAAGCATTTTCTTATTTTCTCAATTCCTGTTCACAGATCTAGTGCTCAACCGTGCATGCGCCTTCCATACTCCTCAAGTCATCACCAATGGATTCCAGCCTCTCCAGATCCAACGCATAAGCAGTGAGGGATCATGATGCACCCTCAAGTCAATACCACAGGAAATCAGGCACGTTGAACAGGCTCAAGTGCTATTGGGCCTGGAAATTTCAGGATCACACCCCTATTTGCTAATACATACAGGCCCATTTCTTCCTTTTTTTCTTTTTTCTTCTTATTTTTAATTCTTTGGTTATTTTCCTTAATTATTTTAATTAACATCAACAAATATTTTTTTATTTAATCAAAAAACACAAAATTTATTTTTCTCATGAAATACTTATTTCTTTAATTAATTTAATTAGAAACTAGGATAATTTAATTATTTTTTTGTAAATAAAACTAATTAGAAATTAGGTTTTAAGTTTTGTAGTTAAATTGTTTCTTTTCTCAAATAAAAAACCAAAAAAATACATAAAATCTCTCTTACAAAATATTTTATTGAATTATTTAATTTAGTTTAAATAAGGTTAATTTCAATTTCTTTTTATAATTAAAAATAATTAGAATTAGGGTTTTAGTTGTACATAACCTAATTAAGTCTTTTCCCAAAAATAATTTAAATGTTTTTTCAATTAGATTGTTAGGGTTCTTAATTTTTCTCGCATTTAATTTGTCGCGCGCATTTTAATTTGTTTTATTATTATTGTAACTGTTTCGAGTTTGTAATAGTTTTAATTAGGGTTTTAAGCTTCAACATTTTTATTTTTCGTCAAGATAATTATGTAACTGTCAAAGCCTTGTAATAACTAGGTTTATTTTTTGCACTTTAAATTCCTGCAAATATTTAACTGTCTAGATGTATGCTAATAGGATTGTATGGGAAGATTACTTGAAATTAAAATGGTAGATCACCTAATGTGCAAAGACTATATAACTGAAACAATTCACATGCACATATTCACTCCTAGGGTTTACCCAACTTCGGTTGCCTTCGGTAAAACAGTCTTTAAGCATAGGAGATTTTAGTGGTTGCCCTCCAGTCAAAATATCAAAATGTCCCATTCGAATGTTGCCTCGGAAAGATCTTAAGACTTTAGGGTTACTACTAAAGTTTTCTAACTATTGCTTTAGGGATTGTACTTGTCCCTTTCGAATGTCCCTTACAACTCCAACGATGGGGCTACCTACTCCTTGATAGTAGGATAGCGCTGTCTAAAGGAAACGAGAACGAACAATCTTTTTTCGAATAAGTAGAATCTTAAGTACTTGCTCAATAAAAACTTTTCACACAAACACCTTTCAAAACAAATTTTCAAAACAAACTTCGTCACATCCTTGAGGACTGATACAAGGGTTATCACAAAGTAAAACATTTTCAAAACAAGCACACACAAGCAATTTGAAAAAATGAGCAAGTACCTAAGAGCCCATGGAAAACCATGGATAGAAAGGGTGCTAACACCTTCCCTTTCTATAATCTACACCTCGTACTCAGAATATCTCGAAAAAAGTTTTTTCTATTCTTTTTCCTTTTCCATGATTGGATGAAATAAAAGTTAGTGCGAATCTTGCTTACCGCGACATTTTTCGAACAAAAAACGCAAAACGCAAACCAGTAAAAATAGTCGGTTCTGCCACCGTATCACAAGGGGAGACAAGAGAGGAAGACCCCAGTCCACAGGAATCTGATAATGAATCCGACTATGATGAGGAGAGGTATCCTCCTGTTGATAAAAAATACAAACAGCCGGAGGATCGTTCGAATGCAATGGAGGTCCGAAAGTTACCGGGTCTGGACTTTGAAGAGATGGGTTTGGTCTTTGGGGTTGTCATCTCACAAAAGTTCAAGGTGCCAGTGTTTGCCAAATATGATGAGATTTCATGTCCCAAAATGCACCTCCGATCTTATGTAAGGAAGATCCAGCCTAACACTGTTGACAAGGACTTATGGGTCTACTTCTTTCAGGATAGTCTGTCTGGAACTCAACTAGAGGGGTTCTACTAGCTGGAGGGGACCGACATTCGTAATTGGGAAGACCTAGCTGCTGCTTTCTATAAGCAGTATCAGTATAACACAGACTTTGCTCCCACCCGTACTCAACTCCAAAGTATGTTTATGGGTTCGAGCGAGGGCTTTAAGGACTATGCTCAGAATTGGAGGGACTTAGCGGGAAGAGTTCAACCTCCCCTGTCTAATAGGGAGATAGTGGATATGTTTCTCGGTACCCTGTCTGGTCCATTATTTAATCACCTGATTGGAAGCTCCTCAGCCGGCTTTACCGAATTAATGTTGACAGGAGAAAGGGTGGAAGATGGAATTAGGAGTGGTAAGATTCATAAGGATGCATCCTCCAGTACAACAAGAAAGCCATTTCCTGGGAAAAAGAGGTTAGTGTTGTGTACCATCAAAGGAATCGGGACATAACTGAACACCGTCCAGCGGTAGGGGCTGTCATGATCTCTAAGCCTGCACCTACTCAATAAAGGAATAATCAACCGAGAACAGAAAGGCCGGTAAGACAGTTTACCCAGATAAACATGACTCTATATCAAGTCTTGCCACATTTACTGAAGTCTCATTTGGTAACTTTGATGGAAGCTCCTAAGAATCCCAACACCGCCTCTCCTCATTACAACCCTAACGTTCGTTGTGCTTACCATTCAGAAAGTGCAGGCCATGATACCAACAACTGCTGGACTTTGAAAAACAAGGTTCAAGACCTTCTCGAGGCAAAGAAAATTGAATTTTACGCCCTTGAGATCCTCAATGTTATCACTGCTCCTATGCCAAAGCAAAGTCGTGGTGTTAACGCTATTGAAGATGATGTGTTTGTTACTACTGTTAAAGAGCTTGTTACTCCTCTCCTGACCATCAAGAGGAACTTGTTGAAGGCCAGTTTATTTTCGGGTTGTGGCGAAGGTTGCCGCTTCTGTTTATCTCTACTGACTGGTTGTCATTTATTGAAGGCAGGTGTTCAGCGCCTGATGGATGATAGAGAGATTTTGTTTGAGAAGACTCCCGTTCCAACCATTCCGTTCAAGGATATTTCAATAATAACCATTTCTGCCAATCCTCCCAGGGTCTCCACCAAAAGACCCGTCAGGATTACATCTGTTCCGAAGATGACTCCACTAATAATTATTATGCCAGGGCCAATCCATACTCCTCAGACAAAACAGTTCCCTGGAACTATGGGGGTGGCGTCTACTACCACGACGTCAAGCAAGATTGGCTGGCTGATGAAGACCAGGTTTCCGAGAAGGCTGATCCCGACATTGGAAACATTGTTAGAACCAGCAAAATAACCAGAAGTGGAAGAGTTTTCTCCCCTGATATTTCTCCTCCGAAAGCTTTTACTGGTCCTGTGATCATTACCACTTTTGTTCCTGTTGATACTAATACTACAATTCCGGTGATTACCCCCGCTGACACTCTTATCATCGAGTCGATCGAGAGTCGAGGCAAGGACGTATTGGTTGAGCCTGTCTAGACGAAGGCGCATTCAGTATCTATCCCAGAGGATCCCAAGAAGGAGATAAAATAAATTTTGAAGATTATAAAGAAGAGCGACTACAATGTGGTCGAACAGCTGGGGAAAACCCCTTCAAAGATTTCTATGTTATCCTTACTGTTGTGCTCCGAAGCTCATGCGAGGGCTCTAGTGAAATTTCTTAAAACTGCCCATGTGCCACAAGAAACCTTTGCTAACCAATTTGAAGATTATGTGGCTAGTTTGATGGCTGACAACAGTTTGGGTTTTTATGATGCTGATCTAACACCCTGAGGGAGAAAACACAATGATGCGCTACATGTTTCCGTTGAATGTCGGGGAACTAATTTGGCCTATGTCCTGGTAGATACTGGTTCATCATTGAATGTGTTGCCCAAGAAAGCTCTGGATAGACTAGATTGTGAAGGTTTGACCTTGAAACCCATTAATTTAGTGGTAACCGCTTTCGATGGCTCGAAGAGAATGGTGCACAGGGAGGTGGACATCCCCATCAAAGTCGGTTCTCATACTTTCGACTATACCTTCTACGTGATGGATATTAGACCATCCTATTCTTGTTTATTGGGTCACCCTTAAATCCATGGGGTTGGAGCTATCACATCTACTCTGCATCAGATGATGAAGTACCTGGTAAAAGGAAATATTGACGGTACACGGTGAAGAAGAATACATGGTCAGTCACCTGAACTCCTTCGAGTATGTAGAAATGGATGGCGAGTTCATCGAGACTCCATGTCAGAATTTTGAAGAGGTGCCACAGACTATGGCTGCAACTGAAACTGTCACCAATCTTCCAAAGACCACTAGACCTCCCTTGAAGATGGCTTCTCTCAAGGATGCAAAAGAAATTATTGAAGAAGGTGGGTCTACCATCTAGGGTCAGCTCCATGACATTCCATACAAGTCTGATAAGTTTGGCTTGGGTTTCTCTTCAGGCGCTCAGAGGGTTGTTCGACGTGCTCGTGCTGGAAGACCTCCCCTACGCATCAGCGATCATGGGGTCAACGCTCTAGAAGACGGCGATGGTGACAATGACATGGACAGTTGGATCTTCCCTACTACCAATGGTGGACCCAGTAGCTGGACAGAAAGAGACTTTGTACCGATTACTTTTGTTCAGAAGTAATTGTCCTTTTCGTTTTTTGGATATGTAATAAACAATATAACTTTATGGCCATGTGTCTTACCCGGGGCACATCGATTTATTTGTGAGGGTTATCATGTTTAATCTCACATGGCATTAATAAAGCATTGGACGTTTTACATTACAAATTTTGTGCTCTTTGTTTTTCTTTTCTGCTTTTACTTTGTCTATACATATATGCTCTTACACACACTCACGTATCAAACTGCAGATCCATATCCACTATGGATCCCATTGATAACAGTTCTGCTATTGCCGGTTATGACTTTGAAAATCCGATCAACCAAGCCGAGGACGAAGGTGAGGAAGATTGTGAGGTACCCGGAGAACTTGCCAGACTATTACAACAGGAAGAAAGGGATATGCAGCCTCATGAAGAGCCAGTTGAGACAATAAACTTGGGCACAAAAGAGGACATGAAAGAAGTCAAGATCGGTGCAAATATGGGGCTTAAGGTCAAACAGCGGTTGATACAGATGTTGCATGATTATGTCAAGATCTTTTCCTGGTCATATGAAGACATGTTAGGACTAGACACAGATATTGTGGTTCATCGTCTGCCAACTAAAGAAGATTGTCCTCCGGTAAAGCCGAAAGTTCGTCGTATGCGCCCTGAAATTTCAGAGAAGATCAAAGCAGAAGTTATAAAATAGTTCAACGCTGGGTTCTTAGCTGTCACTTCTTATCCCCAATGGGTTGCTAACCTGGTCCCGGTGCCTAAAAAGGACGGCAAGATACGAATGTGTGTGGACTACAGCGATTTGAACAGGGCAAGCCCCAAGGATGACTTTCTGCTTCCCCACATTGACATTCTAGTTGATAATACCGTGCAACACAAGATATTTTCCTTCATGGACGGTTTCTCTGGTTACAATCAGATCAAGATGGCACCCGTAGACATGGAGAAGACAACCTTCGTCACACAATGGGGCACTTTATGTTACAAAGTGATGCCGTTTGGATTGAAGAACGACGGGGAAACCTATCAGCGAGCCATGGTAGCTTTGTTTCATGACATGATCCACCATGAAATAGAGGTTTATGTTGATGACATGATAGCCAGTCTCAAACTGAGGAAGAACACATTGATCATCTATAAAAGTTGTTTGATAGGTTGAAGAGGTACAAGTTGAGATTAAATCCGAACAAGTGCACCTTTAGGGTATGGTCTGGTAAACTCCTAGGTTTCATCGTAAATGACAAAGGTATTCAGGTAGACCCTTCAAAAGTGCAGGCTATACAAGAGATGCCAGCTCCTCGCACTGAGAAGGAGGTCAGAGGATTCTTAGGACGCCTAAATTACATTGCCAGGTTCATTTCCCATTTAACTGCTACTTGTGAGCCAAACTTCAAACTCCTGAAGAAAGATCAAGTGGTAACATGGAATGACGAATGCCAGACTTCCTTTGAGAGAATCAAGGAATACTTTCAAGAGCCTCCAATTCTGATGCTTTCGATTGAAGGAAGACCTTTGATAATGTACTTAACAGTGTTAGATAATTCAATAGGGCGTGTGTTGGGGCAGCATGACGAATCTGGTCGAAAAGAGCCTGCAATATACTACCTTAGCAAAAAGTTTACTGACTGTGAGACAAGATACTCACTACTCGAGAAAAGTTGTTGCGTTTTGCCATGGGCTGCTCGCCGACTGAGGCAGTATATGTTTACCCACACCACTTTGTTGATATCTAAGATGGATCTGATCAAGTACATCTTTGAAAAACCACCTCTCTCCGGAAGAATAGCACGATGGAAAATGATCTTGACCGATAAAGATATCCAGTACACGACCCAAAAAGCAATCAAGGGAAGTGTACTAGATGATCATTTGGATCATCAGGCTGTCGATGAGTACCAATCCATGAACTTTGAATTCTCGGATGAGAACATTATGCTAGTGACTGACTTTGGAGAACCTGGACCGGATAAAGGACCTAAGGAAGGATGCCGATGGACTATGGTTTTTGATGAAGCCTCCAACACGCTCGACAATGGCATCGGTGCTATAACTATATCCCCCGAAGGCTATCATACTCCTTTCACGGACAGATTATGCTTCAACTGCACCAAAAGTATGGCGGAGTATGAAGCTTGCATCATGGGTCGAAAAGCTGTTATTGACCTAAGGATCAAGTTCTTGAGCATTTTCGGGAATTCAGCCCTGGTAATAAGTCAAATCAAAAGAGAGTGGGACATGAAGCACCCAAACCTCATCCCGTACAAAGAACATGTGCTGACATTGCTTCCACACTTTGAAGAAGTCACCTTTGAACATTTTCCACGAGAAGATAACCAGTTAATGGACGCGCTAGCTACTATGTCATCTATGTTCAAGGTCAAGTGGGACAACGAGTTTCCTCGAATCACTATTGAAAGGTTGGATGAACCGGCATACTGCTATGAGATTGAAACTGAAGAGGTAGCAGACAAATCTTGGTTTCATGAGGTAAAAAGGTATCTCGAGGCTCAAGAATATCCTGAGGGGGCATCTGTCAATGATAAGAAGTTTCTGAGAAGTTTTGCCGCAAAGTTCTTCCTCAGTAATGGAATCCTCTACAAGCGCAATCATGACTCTACTTTACTTCGGTGTGTAGACCAGAGCGAAGCAGAGAGGATTATGGCATATTTACACGAAGGTACCTTTGGCACCCACTCTAGTGGACACACCATGGCTAAAAAGATCCTACGGGAGGGATACTATTGGTCCACTATGGAAGTAGACTGTTATCAGCATTCCCGAACTTGTCACAAATGCTAGATATATGCTGACAAAGTACATGTATCTTCGGTTCCCTTGAATGTCTTGACGGCTCCCAGGTCCTTTGTAATGTGGGGCATTGACATAATCGGAGAGATTAGACCTACTGCTTCCAATGGGCATTGCTTCATCCTAGTGGCGATTGATTACTTCACGAAGTGGGTTGAGGCTGCCTATTTTGCTACTTTACCAAGAATGTTGTGGCACGGTTTATCAAGCATAACCTGATTTATCGATATGGTGTGCCAGAAAGAATCATCACAGACAATGGTACAAATCTCAACAATACAATGATTACCGAACTCTGTAAACAATTCAAGATCCAACATCATAATTCTTCCCCTTACCAGCCAAAGATGAATGGCTCTGTGGAGGATGCTAACAAGAACATTAAGAAAATCATACAGAAGATGACGGTGACATACAAAGACTGGAGCGAGATGTTACCATTTTCTCTTCATGGTTACTGCACCTCAGCACGTACGTCGACAGGGGAAACACCTTATTCTCTGGTATATGGTATGGAGGTTGTCCTGCCTATTGAGGTCCAGATCCCTTCTTTGAGGATCATGAAGGATACAGACTTGAACGAAGATGATTGGATCCAGAATCGACTTAATCAACTGAATCTGACCTATGAGAAAAGGCTTGCTACTGTCTGTCATGGTCATATGTATCAAAAATATATGATCAAGGCTTTCAACAAAAAAGTCAGACGTTAAGTATATCAAGTGGGTGATCTGGTAATCAAGCGCATCATACTGCCACAAGGTGATCCCAGGGGCAAATGGACTCCCACGTACGAAGGGCCATTTGTGATCAAAAGCATATTTTCCGGTGGAGCCATGATTTTAACCACCATGGATGGTGACGACCTTCCTCACCCAGTAAATGTGGACATAGTGAAAAAATACTACGCGTAAATAAAGACCCGCTAGTTTGACTGTCCTAGGAAAAAATAAGGGCATCCCGACGAACCAAAAGGGTTAGGGCAAAATTAGGTATAAGTACAAAAAACAAATCTGTACACCCGACAAGTCGAAAACCTAAAAAGGCGGCTTGGGCAAAAAGGGGTATCCCGGTGGACCGCAAACTCGAAAGGGCGGTCCAGGAAAAAGTTAGGGATTTGAAGCGTATAACTATGTCCCAATGGATCACCTTACGACCATACTTCAGTATCAACTTTCAAGCTCAAATGGTACTAATCAATCCAATCAGCTTCGGACGAGTAGCAAAGTGATGAGACGCTCGAAGACATAGGGGAAATATCAGAATTGAAACTCAATTGGATTATTACACATAGTTGTTTTCCCATTGTACACTAATTTGTATAGTTCATTCTTTACGACGATGTTCTCCTATTAGAACATCAGTCTCTTTGTACAAAATGCTTGTTATAGGCGAACTTCAAAATCAATATAAATCATTTCTTTGAAATACAAAACTATTTGTTTTTCTTTTTCTGTTTTGTTTTGCAAAAATGTCCAATGACTTATTCTTGACATGTGCATTTGGATAAGATTACTATTCACAAATACTTGTAGGAGAAACAGAAAGACAATTACTAATGACTTTAAGAAACAGGTAAAAGTTTGAAAAAAAACAATTTGCAGTCTTGGCAGTTACTCTTTCCAACATGGTACAGGGGCAGGGACAATTTTAAACGAAGTCACCATTACATACGACCCCGTGACGTCTATGTTCCCCACAGAGTAGAAACAACCAGAATTTTGATCTCCTTCATCCCTAAGTGGGAATTATCTCCTCCAGCAAAGTTCCTTCAGAGAACTGAAATTTGTGTTCCCCAGCCGAGCTTTATAATTGCAAACAGTTTATAAAACCTCCTCCCAGGTAGAGTTTATTTATCTATTTGTAGAAGTTCAGGCCCCAACAGAGTTTATGTATCTACATCGGCAGAATCTTACAAAAAGAATCTCTCTCCATAGAGTTATTCTCAAGCAACATCAATTTTCAAGTAGAATCAATCCCCAGCAGAATATCCTCAAACAGAAAGAGGAAATCCCCGACAGATCATATCCATTCATCATCCTCAGCAGAAACGAAGGACTCAGATTCCCAATACTCTCCAGCAGCACTCCGGGATTTACTTTCCTAGACTAAGAAATATCTCAATAGAATCCCATGTTCATACATCATGGCATGCAGATACACATCGCATACAACATAATCTCATTTATTTTGAGAACATCACCACAATGCATTTCATACATCATGACATTGCATACGACTAACTCTTTACCTTTTTCAGAAAAAGATCAAATTAACAAACATCGTTGACTACTTATGTGACCTGGTAGTCTTCTCAAAAGTTACGTCTAATGAAGGGTTATTTCAGGATTTTCCTCAGAAAGATGTCCTCACAAGACCTTCTCTGGTTCAGTCAGATCGACACTAAGATCTCCCTGATTCTTATTCCAGTTGAAGATATTCCAAGACTTTTGTCTAGTTTAGTTAAATCGATCCTAATATTTTTCTAATTCTTATCCAGTCAAAGTTAATCCAAGACCTTCTCTGGTTCAGTCAAATCGACACCAAGATCTCCCTGATTCCTTTTCTAGTTGAAGATATTCCAAGACTTTTGTATGGTTCTATCAAATCGATCCTAAGATTTTTCTGATTCTTATCCAGTCAAAGTCAATTAAAGACCTTCTCTTGTTCATTCAGATCGACACTAAGATCTCTATGGTTCTTATTCTAGTTAAAGATATTCCAAGACTTTTGTCTGGTTCAGTTAAATTGATCCTAAGATTTTTCTGATTCTTATCCAGTCAAAGTTGATTAAAGACCTTCTCTGGTTCAGTCAGATCGACACTAAGATCTCCTTGATTCCTATTCTAGTCGAAGATATTCTAAGACTTTAGTCTAGTTCAGTTAAATCGATCCTAATATTTTTATTATTCTTATCCAGTCAAAGTTAATTAAAGACCTTCTCTGGTTCAGCCAGATCGACAATAAGATATATTTGATTCTTATTCCAGTTGAAGATATTCTAAGACTTTTGTCTGGTTCAGTTAAATCGATCCTAAGATTTTTCTGATTCTTATCCAGTCATAGTTAATCCAAGAACTTCTCTGGTTAAGTCAGATCGATGCCAAAATCTCTTTGATTCCTATTCAAATTGAAGATGTTCCAAGACTTTTGTTTGGTTTAGTTAAATCGATCCTAAGATTTTTCTAATTCTTATCCAGTCAAAGTTAATCCAAGACCTTCTATGGTTCAGTCAAATCGACACTAAGATCTCCTTGATTCCTTTTCTAGTTGAAGATATTCCAAGACTTTTGTCTGGTTCTGTCAAATCTATCCTAAGATTTTTCTGATTCCTATGCAGTCAAAGTCAATTAAAAACCTTCTCTGGTTAAGTCAGATCGACACTAAGATCTCTCTGATTCTTATTCTAGTTAAAGATATTCCAAGACTTTTATCTGGTTCAGTTAAATTGATCCTAAATTTTTTCTGATTCTTATCCAGTCAAAGTTGATTAAAGACCTTCTCTGGTTCAGTCAAATCAACACTAAGATCTCCCTGATTCCTATTCTAGTCAAAGATATTCTAAGACTTTAGTCTGGTTCAGTTAAATCGATCCTAAGATTTTTCTTATTCTTATCCAGTCAAAGTTAATTAAAGACCTTCTCTGGTTCAGCCAGATCGACACTAAGATCTCTCTGATTCTTATTCCAGTTGAAGATATTCCAAGACTTTTTTCTGGTTCAATTAAATCGATCCTAAGATTTTTCTGATTCTTATCCAGTCAAAGTTAATCCAAGACCTTCTCTGGTTAAGTCAGATCGATACCAAGATCTCTCTGATTCCTATTCCAATTGAAGATGTTCCAAGACTTTTGTCTGGTTCAGTTAAATCGATCCTAAGGTTTTTCTGATTCTTGTCCAGTCAAAGTTAATTCAAGATCTTCTCTGGTTCAGTCAGATTGACATCAAGATCTCTCTGATTCCTATTCCAGTTGAAGATGTTCCAAGACTTTTGTCTGGTTCAGTTAAATCGATCCTAAGATTTTTCTGATTCTTATCCAGTCAAAGTAAATTCAAGACATTCTCTGGTCAGTCAGATCAACACCAAGATCTCTCTGATTCCTATTCCAGTTGAAGATGTTCCAAGACTTTTGTCTAGTTCAGTTAAAACGATCCTAAGATTTTTCTGATTCTTATCCAATCAAAGTTGATTCAAGACCTTCTTTGGTTCAGTCAGATCGACACTAAGATCTCTCTGATTTTTATTCCAGTTGAAGATGTTCCAAGACTTTTGTCTGGTTCAGTTAAATCGATCTTAAGATTTTTTTAATTCTTATCCAGTCAAAGTTAATTCAAGACCTTCTCTGGTTCAGTCAGATCGAAACTAAAATCTCTCTGATTCTTATTCCAATTGAAGATATTCCAAGACTTTTATCTGGTTCAGTTAAACCGATCCTAATATTTTTATGATTCTTATCCAGTCAAAGATAAACCAAGACCTCTGCTAGTTCAATTCAGATCGACACTAAGATCTATCTGATTCTTATTCCAGTCAAAGATAAATCAAGACCTCTGCTTTTGGAAAAACTGCAAAGACTGGAGTATGAACAGATGACAGCTTAATCTCATTTCCCCAGCAAGTCGCTATGAATCCTAGAAAACGACCAGATAGCAGTCAACCTTATCATCCTCAGCAAGTAACTGTGAAGCCTGGATCCTGACCAGATAGTAGTTCACTTCCGTCTCTTCAGTCAAGAGATGACTCCCCAGTAGAGTAATGGACAACCGAAGCTCCTAGACACTATTCCCCTAAAACACATTCCCCAGTGGACTCCTCCTCGAATAGCAGGAACATGAATCCCCACAAAGAGACTCCTTATGAAGTCAGCATCTATTTTGGATGACATCTTTAAGACCATCTCAGACGACTCTCTATCATATTCCTTGGATGGCATCTTTAAGCCCATCTCTGATAGTCTTATGTCATCTTTTCCAAATGGCATATGTAAGACCATTCTCGATATTATTCACCAGTAGTCTCACTTTAGGCGAGTGCAAATTTCTGGGCACTCTAGTGTTCAATTATCTTCCACCTTCAAATCACGAAAGGCAGACAATCCAATCTACATCTTCAGGTTTAATAAGATTGAACAAGGGCAACTATTGTACCACAAAATTTTCCCTCCCATTTTCACACAAGACATACTCTTAGAGGTTCTCAATTGCTCAAAAGTTGACCAAGAATTAACCATACAATTCTCCTCCTAAGGTAATTAACCCCCGACTAGTGTTTCAATTTTTATCAAGATGGTTGAGCTTCAGGGATCTCAAATGTTCTCCATTGTCCTAATACTCCCTCAAGGTCATCCATGCCATGTTTCAGGCCTTGCTCAACAAGTTTGCTCAATCAATTGCTCAAGTATTGGAAAATCAATTATGTTAGGTCAAAAGTCAACAGTGGCATATGAAAAGTCAAACTTCAAGATTTTTGGTCAACATCAACATTTTGAAGTGATATCCATCATTGGATCAAGGGTTTATCATGATTCCTCAAGAAATGCCCCTAACTCATCAAAAGTAAAAAATGGCAAATTAGGGTTTCTATAGGAAAAGTCAACCAAACTTTGACCAAGCATAACTTTCTCACACTTTGTCAGAAATTTTCCAACCAAAGCTCAGTTTGAATAGAATTTAATTCCCTACAACGTCTCTTCATCCCTCAAGTTCAATAAATGAAATATTTGAAAGATACAAGTTCATACATTACAAATAATTTTTAGAAAGTCAACAAAAGCCACTTTTTGCCAAGACCTTTTACATTAAGATAAGTTATTCAAATGAAAAATTTGTCAAAAGAGGGATTGAAGTAGACATCTTGGGATTTACAAAAATTACAAGATCATCATCATGAGATAAAAATTGAGGAAGTTATGGCTTGCCCAAGTTGGGAAATGTTTGGAAATTTCAAGATTGGTGCATTGAGCAAATTGGAATTTTTGGTCATGTCCCTCGAACATAGGGATATCTTAGAAAATACCCTCAATATAAAAGTCATCATAAAAGATCATGGTACCTAAACCTCCCTCGAGTTGCTTACGAGAAATGATCTTGTCCCTCGCTGTTGCCTATATGCTTTATCACACTCTTGAGGACTGATACAAGAGTTACCATAAAGCAAACAAAAACTTTCGAAACACACAAACACAAACATTTTAAAAAAATGAGCAAGTACCTAAGAGCCCGTGGAAAACCACGGATGGAAAGGTTGATAACACCTTCCCTTTCCATAATATACCCCCTTACTCAGAAAATCTCGAAAAAGGTATTTTTATGTTCTTTTCACCCTTTCCTTTGTTGGATAAAAGAAAAGTCGGTGGAGACTCTTGCTTACGGCGACATTTGCAAACAAAAAATGCAAACTAGTATTTAAAGAGTCGGTTCTCCCACCATATCACACCATGTTTCATTAATGCATTGCATATGTTTGTCTTGAATTCATCCATTCGTTTTCACTATATTTAAACTATGCTTTAGAGGGAGGATGACGAAAACCATATTGTGATACGGTGGGAGAAATGACTTTGGGTGTTTTGCGTTTGTGTTCGCAAATGTTGCGGTTTAGCAAGAGCCGCCACCGACTTTTGTTTTATCCAATAAGGAAAGGAGAAAAAAGCCCAGGAAAGACCTTTCGAGATGTTTTCTTGAGTTTGGGGGGTAGATTATGAAGAGGGAAGGTATTAGCACCCTTTTCATCCATGGTTTTCCATGGGCTCTTAGTTAATTGCTAGATCACTTGCTTTTTGTTTGAAATTGTGCTTTGTGGTTTTGAAAGTATTTTGAAAAGGCACCATCATTTAGGCAAACTTTGTAATAGTTCTCGTTCGTAAGAACGTATACAAAGTGTTGAGCTTTTGAAAATATTTCACGTTTGGAAAGTGTTTTGAAAGTGTTTGAAAGTGTATGTGATTTGTTTTTGAAAATAGCAAGGATGTTTGTTTTGAAATTGAGCAAGCGACTAAAAGTAATCTATCTACTCAAAAGGTCTTAAATGTTATTTTCCTCCTCCTTTAGACGTTGCTATCTTACCATTGTTTTGGTAAGAAGCCCCATCGTTAGATGTGAAGGGACGGGCATTGGGTCATCGTATTACCATGATAACAATGTTGTGAGATGACTTAGCACTTTTCTTTTAGGGACTAAGATCATTTTGAAAGGAAACTTTGATAGCGTCATTGAGGGACTATGATCTTGTATTTTTGATTTTGTTTGTGCTAAGACATCTCACATGCATAACATGGCCATTTTTTAGGCAACAAGTGGAGTTAACCTTAAGGGTGCATGTCTGAATGGTGATTGCAAGTAAAAATAAGTCCTAAGTTACTATTACAACCATATTGAAATGTGCAATATAAGAAAGAAATGGGCTTGTTTAAAAAATGTTTTTGTCTTAAGTTAATTAAATAATAAAAGAAAATATTTTAATGTTTTTTTATGTTAATAAAAAAAAGGGTTAATATAAAAAATGATAAAAAGGAAAATAAACGCAAAATAGAAACAGCGTGCTGCTGCAAGAAGAACAACTAGGATCAGAAGTTCTGAAGTCAGGCGTGTGGTGACTCAGAAGGAAGCGTCAGAATCAGAAGTTATGGATTGGTACACTCTGAGGTCCTGCAAGAAATGTTAGAGGACAAACACAAAAGTTCTGGGTGGTATTCAGACAGTGGGCCACAAGTCAGAAGTTCTGTATTACACTAAAACAGTGAGCAAACGTCAGCAGTTCAGTGCGTTATCAGCACATGAAAATCATAAGTTCAGTGTATTTGACATGTAAGGAGAACTTAGAAGTTATGTGTTGTGTTAGAACTGTGAGTGAACATCAGAAGTTCAGTGTGTGTCAACAGTGAGAGAAATCATAGAAGTTCTGTGTGTTAAAACAGTGAAGAGAACTCAGAAGTTCTGCGTGCTTAAACAGTGAGAAAATCCTAGAAATTCTGTGTGTTAAAACAGTGAGTGAATAATCAGCAGTTCAACATGTTATCAGTTCTTTTTAAACATCAAGTCAGAAGGATAATAGCACAACAATTTATAGAAGTTCTAATCCTAAATCTGAGTCTAGCCCTAATCAAGAAGTTCACATGAATTAAGGAAAAGTAGAAGCAGCGCATGGGCCTAGCGTACTTTTGCATAACAGTTGGTCTTCCCAAGACAGTAGGGGTACACATGGGGAAAATCCTTTGCATAACAACTCACAAGTGGTTGTGAGCATTAAAGGATGATCAAAAATCCTACCATGTGAAACTCTGCATCCTTGCTTAACTCTGGATTAGAAGTTCTGCTTAGCATATCATCTTATCTTCTGATCCTCTTATCTTCTGACTCCAGCATGTTCTGAAGGAGCTTTCAGACTTTCTGGAAAGCTTGCAGCATGCTTCTTAACCTTCTTTGATTTACCCTAGCAAACTCTGAATGAAGCTTTTGTGAATGACTTGCCCAAAAGTTCTGACCAAACTCTGTCTTGAGAATATCCAGAATTTGCTGAGTGCTTTAGTGATAATCTAGTCAGAAGTTCTGAAATTGTCATAATCCTTAAACACTTAGAAAAATTTCTAAATATTTAGAATTTGACTTTCCTAAGTAAAATTTGACTTTTGAAATTCTGGATGAAACAAACTTCATATTCCAATATGTATTGATGAAATATGATATTTTTTTTTAGATTTGATTTTGATCCAAAAGTCAAAGTTAGACTTCTCAGTCTGCAAATGACCATTTTTCCCTTGTGAGTGATTTTCTTAGAAAATTTGCAGTTCAAGTCCTGGAAACTTGATAGAAGCAAACCTGGGATCCATGGTGATCCCTTGTGAAATGAGAGGGAAAAGTTTGGGGTGCAACAACTGCCCCTGTTCAAACTTCTTGAACCTGAAGAGTTAGATTGGCGGATCTCCCATTCGTGACTTGAAGGTGAAAGATGATTTGAACACTAAAGTGCCCAGAAATTTGCACTCGAAGATGGATGGTGAATGGGCTTATAGATGCCATTTGGAGGAGTGTTGGTAAATGCTGGAAGAAGTATCAGCATAAATCTTCTTGTCGATTTATACTAAATCTTGATGTTTTACCTGTGAGAAAAGGGTTAGTAAAATGCATATGTTTGCACGATGTTCACCAGATGTGGTATCATGCCAAATGCGTATGATATGTACATGCTATGATGTATGAATGTGAAGTGTATGTTTTTGTCCGGGAAAATAAATCCTTGACTACTACCGAGGAAATTTGGGAGATTGAATCCCTGATTTCCAGTTGGAGATATGCATATCTTCAAATTTTGTTGAAAGGATGCTTTTGCTGGGGGAGATTGCTCCAATGTCAGCTTCTATCTAGTCGGATCCAGGCTTCACAGTTGCTGAGGATGAAGTAGTTGGCTACTATCTGGTTGGATCTAGGTTTCAAAGCAACTTATTGGAGGAAGAGATGAATTAACTGTCATCTGGTCGGATCTAGGCTTTACAGAAAATTCCTTGAAATTGAATATTTATCTGGTCGGATCCAGGCTTCACAACAACTTGCTGGGGATACGGAAGTTAATTGTTATCTGGTCGGATCCAGGCTTCACAGTAACTTGGAATGGCAACTACTATCTGGTCAGATCAAGGCTTCATGGTTTTTGGAAAGTTGTACTATTATCTGGTCGAGTCCAGGCTTCATAGTGTCTTTCTGGGGATCATAGTTAATTGTTATCTGGTCGGGCTCCAAGTTTCACAATAAACTGTTGGAAAACTGTTATCTGGTCGGGTCTAGGCTTCGCAGATTTCTGAGGTCGATGCGGTCAATTGTTATCTGGTCGGGTCCAGGTTTCACAATAAACTGTTTGAAAACTGTTATCTGGTCGAGTGCAGGTTTCGCAGATTTTTGAGGTCGATGCGGTCAATTGTTATCTGGTTGGGTTCAGGTTTCACAATAAACTGCTTAAAAATTATTATCTGGTCGGGACCAGGCTTTGCAGATTTATGAGGTCGATGCGGTCAATTGTTATCTGGTTGGGTCCAGGTTTCACAATAAGCTATTTGAAAACTGTTATCTGGTCGGGTCCAGGTTTCGCAGATTTCTGAGGTTGATGCGGTCAATTGTTATCTGGTCGGGTCTAGTTTCACAATAAACTGCTTGAAAATTATTATCTGATAGGGTCCAGGCTTTGCAGATTTTTGAGGTCGATGCGGTCAATTGTTATCTTGTTGGGTCCAGGTTTCACAATAAACTGTTTGAAAACTGTTATCTGGTCGGGTCCAAGTTTCGCAGATTTCTGAGGTCGATGCGGTCAATTGTTATCTGGTCGGGTCCAGGTTTCATAATAAATTACTTTTGAAAAATGTTATCTGGTCGGGTCCAGGCTTTCTAGATTTCTGAGGTCGATGCGGTCAATTGTTATCTGGTCGGGTCCAGGTTTCACAATAAACTGCTTGAAAACTTTTATCTGGTCGGGTCTAGGCTTTGCAGATTTCTGAGGTCGATGCGGTCAATTATTATCTGGTCGGGTCCAGGTTTCATAATAAACTGCTTGAAAACTCTTATCTGGTCGGGTCCAGGCTTTGTAGATTTCTGAGGTTGATGCGGTCAATTGTTATCTAGTCGGGTCCAGGTTTCACAATAAACTGCTTGAAAATTGTTATCTGGTCGGGTCTAGGTTTCGCATATTTCTGAGGTCAATGCGGTTAATTGTTATCTGGTCGGGCTCCAGGTATCACAACAAACTGTTTGAAAACTGTTATCTGGTCGGGTCTAGGCTTCGCAGGTTTCTGAGTTCGATGCGGTCAATTGTTATCTGGTCGGGTCCAAGTTTCACAATAAACTGTTTGAAAACTGTTATCTGGTCGAGTCCAGGTTTCGCAGATTTTTGAGGTCCATGCGGTCAATTGTTTTCTGGTCGGGTTCAGGTTTCACAATAAACTACTTGAAAACTATTATCTGGTCGGGTCCAGGTTTTGCAGATTTCTGAGGTCAATGCGGTCAATTGTTATCTGGTTGGGTCCAGGTTTCACAATAAGCTGTTTGAAAACTGTTATCTGGTCGGGTCCAGGTTTCGCAGATTTTTGAGGTTAATACGGTCAATTGTTATCTGGTCGGGTCTAGTTTCACAATAAACTGCTTGAAAACTGTTATCTGGTAGGGTCCAGGCTTTGCATATTTTTGAGGTCGATGCGGTCAATTGTTATCTTGTTGGGTCCAGGTTTCACAATAAACTGTTATCTGGTCGGGTCCAAGTTTCGCAGATTTCTGAGGTCGATGCGGTCAATTGTAATCTGGTCGGGTCCAGGTTTCACAATAAACTGCTTTTGAAAAATGTTATCTGGTCGGGTCCATGATTTACAGATTTCTGAGGTCGATGCGGTCAATTGTTATCTGGTCGGGTCCAGGTTTCATAATAAACTGCTTGAAAAATTTTATCTGGTCGGGTCCAGGATTTGCAGATTTCTGAGGTTGATGCGGTCAATTGTTATCTGGTCGGGTCCAGGTTTCATAATAAACTGCTTGAAAACTCTTATCTGGTCGGGTCCAGGCTTTGTAGGTTTCTGAGGTCGATGCGGTCAATTGTTATCTAGTCGGGTCCAGGTTTCACAATAAACTGCTTAAAAATTGTTATCTGGTCGGGTCTAGGTTTCGCATATTTCTGAGGTCGACGCGGTTAATTGTTATCTGGTCGGGTCCAGGTTTCACAATAAACTGCTTGAAAACTGTTATCTGGTCAGGTCCAGGCTTTGCAGATTTCTGAGGTCGATGCGGTCAATTGTTATCTGGTCAGGTCCAGGTTTCACAATAAACTGCATGAAAACTGTTATCTGGTCGGGTCCATGCATTGCAGATTTCTAAGGTCGATGCAATCAATTGTTATCTGGTCGGATCCAGGTTTCACAATAAACTGCTTGAAAACTGTTATTTGGTCGGGTCCAGGCTTTGCAGATTTCTGAGGTCAATGCGGTTAATTGTTATTTGGTCGGGTCCAGGTTTCACAATAAACTGCTTGAAAACTTTTATTTGGTCAGGTCCAGGCTTTGCAGATTTCTGAGGTAGAAATGGTCAATTGTTATCTGGTCGGGTCCAGGTTTCACGATAAACTGCTTGAAAACTATTATCTGGTCGGGTCCAGGCTTTGCAGATTTCTGAGGTCGATGCCGTCAATTGTTATCTGGTTGGGTTCAGGTTTCACAATAAGCTGTTTGAAAACTGTTATCTGGCCGTGTCTAGTTTTCGCAGATTTCTGAGGTTGATGCGGTCAATTGTTATCTGGTCGGGTCCAGTTTCACAATAAACTGCTTGAAAACTGTTATCTGGTAGGGTCCAGGTTTTGCATATTTCTGAGGTCGATGCGGTCAATTGTTATCTGGTCGGGTCCAGGTTTCACAATAAACTTCTTGAAAACTCTTATCTGGTCGGGTCCAGGCTTTGCAGATTTCTGAGGTCGATGCAATCAATTATTATCTGGTTGGGTCCAGGTTTCACAATAAACTGCTTGAAAATTGTTATATGGTTAGGTCCAGGCTTTGCAGATTTCTGAGGTCGATGCGGTCAATTGTTATCTGTTCGGGTCCAGGTTTCACAATAAACTGCTTGAAAACTGTTATCTGGTAGGGTCTAGGCTTTGAAGATTTCTGAGGTCGAAATGGTCAATTATTATTTGGTCGGGTCCAAGTTTCACAATAAACTGTTTTAAAATTGTTATCTGGTCGGGTCGAGGTTTCGCAGATTTCTGAGGTTGAAGTGGTTAATTGTTATCTTGTCGGGTCCAGGTTTCACAATAAACTGTTTGAAAACGGTTATCTGGTCGGGTCCAGGCTTTGCAGATTTCTAAGATCGATGCGGTCGATTGTTATCTGGTAGAGTTCAGGTTTCACAATAAACTGCTTGGGGTTTTAGCTGTTATCTGGCCGGTTTCCAGGTTTCACAATGAATCTCTGAGGGTGATTGCTATCTGGTCGGATTCAGGCTTCACAACGGCTTTTTTGAAAGGATGGAAATGAAAACTGATATCTGGTCGGGTCCAGGTTTCTCAGCAATTTGTTGGGGATATAGAGGCAACTCTACTGGGGAAAAGAGGTTAAACCTTGGTCGGATTGAGTTCAGGTTCTTCTATACGTTTGAAGAGCTAGGCTACTATCTGGTCGGGTCCAGGTTTCATAGCATCTTTAAAATCAACTGTTATCCGGTCGAGTCCAGCCTTCAGTAATAACTTGAAAATTATGCTAATATCTGGTCGGATCCAGGTTTCATAGCATCTTGGAGTTGAGATCAACTGTTATCTGATTGGGTCCAAGCTTCAGTAATAACTTGAAAATTGTGCTAATATCTGGTCGGATCCAGGTTTCATAGCATCTTGGAGTTGGGATCAACTATTATCTGGTCGGCACCAAGTTTCATTAATTGGAGAAGTTCAATTGTTATCTGGTCGGGTCCAGGCTTCAGTAATAACTTGAAAATTATGCTAATATCTGGTCAGATCCAGGCTTCAAAGCATCTCTTGGAAATAGTAAAGGCTTAGCTAATGGCTTTACTGGAGATTAGGGGTTGTGGCCCTGTGATTTGCAGTAATTTGAAAGGGAAATTCAAACTGGAGGGTATAGACTCAGTCGGATAAGGCAGACTCAGCTTGGGGAGGATGCAACCAACTAGGGATGATGGGCTTAGCTGGGGATGATGGGCTCAGCTGGGGATGATGGGCTCAGCTGGGGATGATGGGCTCAACTGGGGATGGTGGGCTCAACTAGGGATGATGTGCTCAACTGGGGATGATGTGCTCAGCCGGGCAATTTATGGTATCTTGATTGTTGTATGTTGAGGCTTTTGAACTCGGTTGGGGAAATAACTCTGTTGGGGAATAAACCATGTTGGGGAGGTGAATTTTCTTTTAGGAAAGAATTCTCGAGGCTTCAATCTTATCAAAATTGACTTAGCTGGGGAGAAAGTGGCCAAGAGGTTGAGACTCTGGTCAGGGATTAATTTATGCAAAGAGACTTTGGGGGAAACTCTGTTGGGGAAAGGTTTTCAGAGATTGAAACTCTGGCTGAGAGTCATCCTATGAGAAGGATTTTAGGGAGATTTGTCACTTCCCCTAATAGCGAGTGTTTGTGGCACTGCCAGGAAATGTACGTAACCCTTTGTCGGGTATTTGCATTCAATGCCCCAAGTGATGGAGATGGAGACCTTCCCCTGGTTATTCTGCATTTCTTTTGGAATTTTGACTTGACTGCCCCAGATGTGTTGGATAGTGACATGTCATGCACCCTTGTTTATAGGAGATTTGTCGTTGGAAGTATCATCCCACTTGAAGTGATTTTGTTCACTGAGTGAGCTTTCGTTCACTGGATATTCATTGTGTGAATTTCTCCGCTGTCAAACAAATAACCATATGCAAACATTGATATTCAAGTAATGCAAAGTTTATGCTTGTCTTGAAGTTTTGAAAAATGCGTTTTTAGCAAGTAAAGAAGTTTGTAATTCAACTCTGGATTTTGAGTAAAGCCTTACAGGAGTCAGGATACCTTTTGTAACAGTATGCTTTCGAACTAACCCATGCTTCAATTAGGACTTTTGAAGGGTTGTAACGTGGCTTAGTTCACGGTTTAAGAAACAAAGGATAAAGGCTCAAAGTTTACTTGTACCCACCCGTTCTTCGTGATGTTCTTCAGTCCTAAGCTCAGTTAATTATGCGTTTGAACTCCAATTGAGTTTGGAATGACATTTTGGTGATGGTTCAGACAAGTTAAGTTTGTCGGAAGGCAGTCATTTTTTGCATCATTTTTCATGTTGTTGAGGATTTGTAGTGACCTCTTTCTTTTGATTTGTCATCCCTAATTTTTGCCTGACTGTTCTTGTTTTGAGATTACAGTCAGCGGGATGCCCCAGTTTTCTTAACTCTCCTTTGTAGGTTTTGACTTAGTGGGTTTTTCTTTTTGAGAGATAATGATTGCCTACATGATAGGGAACCATCACCGTCTTTTGATTCTAGAGGAATGTTTCTTGACGTTATTCGTTGTATTACAAGATGAGAGTTTGCAGCTTAACGCACGTTTGAACTAACTGAGAGACTACCCTGCCCCAGGTTTTGATTAAAGGTTTCAATTTTGTGAAAAAGAAAAACTTCTACTTCTTTGGATCAAAGGGGGTGACTAGGGATTATCTCCCTTCTAACTCCAGTGTTTAGGATTTGAAAGAATTCCTGTACATCGTCAGCAAGGTCTGTCCAAAAGCATATTGTATGAGATTATGGTATTATTTTCGTCATCCTCCCTCTAAAGGCTCGTAACTTTTAGCAAGAGTTAAATGTCATAAATAAAGTAGAAAGCATAGTTTAAATATAGTGAAAACGAATGGATGAATTCAAGACAAACATATGCAATGCCTTAATGAAACAAAGTTTGACATTAATAGATAATTGTTTGAATAACAAAAGTGAAATTACAACTTGAAAATTCAAAATGGACAGAAGCCTCTTTGTTTGAACTTGTCACTTTAGGTGGTGAGCCTTTGGCAGAAGAATTCCAGTTGACCATCTAGTGCAAATTCTAGCGTTCCTTCTTCAATCAGATCTTGAATTTTATTTCTCAATGTCCAACAGCTATTGGTGTCATGTCCAAGACTGTTGGAGTGATACGCGCACCTTACATTTGGATTGTACCTTGGAGAGGTTGTGTTGGGATTCTGAGGGGGGTCTTTTAACATAACCAGCTTGGCCTCCAACATGTGTTGCAGTGCTTGAGACAAAGACATGTTGATTTCGGTAAAGCATCTTTCAGTTGTATTCCGCTTACGCTGATTTCCCTGTTGTTGTTGGCGAGGTTGTTGTTGGACCCGTGAGGTAGTAGCAATTTGGAAAGGTCTAAACTCTTGTCTTCTCAGAGGTTAATCAATGACTTGGTCCCCAACCATGAATATTTGTTTCATACAATTGCATCCGTCTTGATGGAACTCGTTGACAATGGTCCTCAGCTCTTCTTGGCCCCGGGCTAGGCTTTGGATAAGAGCCATCTGCCCTAACATTTGGATTTTCATTGCTTCCATCTCAGCCTGCAGTTGTTCAACCTAGTCATCCTTGTTGTTATCAGGACGTTTCTTAGTCAGATTCCCAGCGAGGAGTGTTTTCAATTCTTCCTGCCCCCTGGATAGGTTAAGGAACATTTCCATGAACTGAGCCTCTTGAGTTTGAAGACCTCTGTTGTTTTGTTGGAGAGCCATTGCTGAAATAAACAGCAAGAACATGAGAGACCTGTAATGGTACATGTGTATGATATGCATGCAATGTTTTCAAGGATCTCGCGGGGTAAACAAGAAACTGTTAGAATTTGATTGCAGCTTAATTGAAGAAACTTCGTGTCGTTAATAGTCCATCTTCAAGAGTCAAGCTCACCATATCGAGTGGGTCATAGCCCTTGACTCTGGTTCGTTGTACCTGATTTTGACGGCATTTGGTTAGAGGAAAATAAATCCTCTTGCCCCTTGGTAGACGTCTGATTCAACATGACCCTGCATCAAAGACCCTTGAGATCCTTGAAACGACTATTGAAAATGCTATGGGTATGATGTTATGATGTTATGTACGAGTATGCGAGGTAAGCAAGTTTATATACAAATAATCATATTCACACAAAGCAGACAAGTCCTTTAGGTTTGGGCTTGCATGGAGTTTGTAGGTAAGTGCCCTCTTGAAGTTTAGTTGGCTCAACCTGTCCTAGTTAATAGTAATCAGGTTCTAAGGAATCTCAATATCACTAAATTTTTTTTAGGAATTGTCCCAGCTCAATCAATCTTATCTTGCGGCCGAGATATCCCAAAAGTCCGGTCTTAATGAGTGTAGCATCGAGTATCAACCAATTTTCAGCTCTACACCGAAACCGGTTATCTCACTACGTCCTAATGGCCAAGTTGGTCAAGTAAGGTTCTAAGGTCAGTTGATGCTTCATGACACCACGCGGCGGCCCCGTACTCTCCTTGATTCAACTCAAGGGTTACCTGTACCAACCAAAGTGCCATATCAATGTAGCTACTGCTTCAACCGTGTCGGTATACGCCGCACAGTTCCCTCACAGTCTATTGCTACTTACCTAAAAGGTGTCCCCAAATCCGGGTGTAGGATTTAAAAGAAACCCAAACAAGGAACCAAAATGTAAAGCAAATAAGTAAAACAATGTAAGCAAGTAAATGTGATCTAACCCTAAGGTAACCCCACTTTTAAACATTCTCCCCAGCAGAGTCGCCAAATCTGTGATACAGTGGGAGAATTGACTTTGGGTGTTTTGCGTCTGTGTTTGCAAATGTTGCAATTTAGCAAGAGTCGCCACCGACTTTTCTTTTATCCAATAAGGAAAGGTGAAAAAGCACAGGAAAGACCTTTAGAGATGTTTTCTTGAGTTCGGGTGGTAGATTATGAAAAGGGAAGGTATTTGCACCCTTTTCATCCATGGTTTTCCATGGGCTCTTAGTTACTTGCTAGATCACTTGCTTTTTGTTTGAAATTGTGCTTTGTGGTTTTGAAAGTATTTTGAAAAGGCGCCATCGTTTAGGCAAACTTTGTAATAGTTCTCGTTCGTAAGAACGTATACAAAGTGTTGAGCTTTTGAAAATATTTCACGTTTGGAAAGTGTTTTGAAAGTGTTTGAAAGTGTATGTGATTTATTTTTAAAAATAGCAAGGATGTTTGTTTTGAAATTGAGCAAGCGACTAAAAGTAATCTACCTACTCAAAAGGTCTTAGATGTTCTTTTCCTCCTCCTTTAGACGTTGCTATCTTACCATTGTTTTGGTAAGAAGCTCCATCGTTGGATGTGAAAGGACGGGCATTGGGTCATCGTATGACCATGATATCAATGTTGTGAGATGACTTATAACTTTTCTTTTAGGGACTAAGATCATTTTGAAAGGCAACTTTGATAGCGTCATCGAGGGACTATGATCTTGTATTTTTTATTTTGTTTGTGCTAAGACATCCCACATGCATAACATGGCCATTTTTTAGGCAACAAGTGGAGTTAACCTTAAGGGTGCATGTGTGAATGGTGATTTCAAGTAAAAATAAGTCCTAAGTTACTATTACAACCATATTGAAATATGCAATATAAGAAAGAAATGGACTTGTTTAGAAATCTTTTTTGTCTTAAGTTAATTAAATAATAAAAGAAAATATTTTTATGTTTTTTTATGTTAATAAAAAAGGGTTAATATAAAAAATGATAAAAAGGAAAATAAATGCAAGATAGAAACAGCGTGCTGCTGCAAGAAGAACAACTAGGATCAGAAGTTCTGAAGTCAGGCGCATGGTGACTCAGAAGGAAGCGTCAGAATCAGAAGTTCTGGATTGGTACACTCTGAGGTCCTGCAAGAAATGTTAGAGGACAAACACAGAAGTTCTGGGTGGTATTCAGACAGTGGGCCACAAGTCAGAAGTTCTGTATTACACTAAAACAGTGAGCAAACGTCAGCAGTTCAGTGTGTTATCAACACATGAAAATCAGAAGTTCAGTGTATTTGACATGTAAGGAGAACTCAGAAGTTATGTGTTGTGTTAGAACTGTGAGTGAACATCAGAAGTTCAGTGTGTGTCAACAGTGAGAAAAATCATAGAAGTTCTATATGTTAAAACAATGAAGAGAACTCAGAAGTTCTGCGTGCTTAAACAGTGAGAGAATCCTAGAAATTCTGTGTGTTAAAACAGTGAGTGAACAATCAGCAGTTCAACATGTTATCAGTTCTTTTTAAACAGCAAGTCCGAAGGATAATAGCACAACAATTTATAGAAGTTCTAGTCCTAAATATGAGTCTATCCCTAATCAAGAAGTTCTGATCCACAATTTTTCTATTTAAGCAATGATATGTACAACATTAATACTATGATATTTACATGTTAATGATGTTCAGAATGAAAAACAAGCAAAGTCAGAAAGACTTACCTTGAACCTGGAGTGTGCTTGGAGCTTTGAGTGGCTGCCTTTAGATGTTCTGAGTCAGCAAGGGTGACAGAACAGTGGTTGTGTTCTTTGATTCAAAGGGGGGGGGGGGGAGAAAAAGGTTTTGTTTTGGATTTGCGAAGGTTGTCCCTGTTTCCTCTTCTCTCTTTTGGATTCTTCGAATTTTAGCAAGGGCTCATCTCTTTTCTTTCTCAAATTTCCCCCCTTTTCTCAATGGCCAATGGTGTTCTATTTATAGGCAAAGATTTTGCAGTTTGGAGATGTCAAGTGGCACCAACGTCATATGCTAGAAGCTGACTTACTCTTGAAGTAAGCTTAAACAAGCATGGTTCAATGCATCAATTAGGATGGTTAGAAGCGCCTAATCTGGATTTGTCAGCATGAATTAAGGAAAAGTAGAAGCAGCGCATGGGCCTAGCGTACTTTTGCATAACAGTTGGTCTTCCCAAGACAGTAGGGGTACACATGGGGAAAGTCCTTTGCATAACAACTCACAAGTGGTTGTGAGCATTAAAGGATGATCAGAAATCCTTCCATGTGAAACTCTGCGTCCTTGCTTAACTCTGGATTAGAAGTTCTACTTCAGCGTAGCATCTCATATTCTGATCCTCTTATCTTCTGACTCCAACATGTTCTGAAGGAGCTTTCAGACTTTCTGGAAAGCTTGCAGCACTCTTCTTAACCATCTTTGATTTACCCTGGCAAACTCTGACTGAAGCTTTTATGAATGGCTTGTCCAAAAGTTCTGACCAAACTCTGTCTTGAGAATATCCAGAATTTGCTGAGTGCTTTAGTGATAATCTGGTCAGTAGTTCTGAAATTGTCATAATCCTTAAACACTTAGAAAAATTTCTAAATATTTAGAATTTGACTTTCCAAAGTAAAATTTGAATTTTGAAATTCTTGATGAAACAAACTTCATATTCCAACATGTCTTGATGAAATATGATTTTTTTTAGATTTGATTTTGATCCAAAAGTCAAAGTTAGACTTCTCGGTGTGCAAATGACCATTTTCCCCTTGTGAGTGATTTTCTTGGAAAATATGCATTTCAAGGATTGGAAACTTGATAGAAGAAAACCTGGGATCCAGGGGGATCCCTTGTGAAATGAGAGGGCAAATTTTGGGGTGCAACACATACCTTAATCTCATACCGTATGATTTTGAACGGACCTTGCTGACGATGTACATGCGTTATTTCAAATCCTAAACACTAGAGTTATAAGGAAGATAATCCCTAGTCAACCCCTTTGAGCCAAAGAAGTAGGAGTTTCCTTTTTACACAAATTGAAACCTTTGATCAAAACCTGGGGCAGGGTAGTCTCTCAGGTAATTCAAATGCGTGTTCAGTCACAAACTTTCACTTTGTATACAACGAATGACATAAAAAAACATTCCTCTGGAATCAAAAGACGGTGATGGTTCCCTATTATGATACGGTGGCAGAATCGACTGTTTAATACTGGTTTGCGTTTTGCATTTTTTGTTTGAAAAATTTCGCGGTAAGCAAGAGTCGCCACCGACTTTTATTTCATTTAACCGGAAAGAAAAAAAGTACAGAAAAAATCCTTTTTCGAGATATTCTGAGTACAGGGGGTAGATTATAGAAATGGAAGGTGTTAGCACCCCTTCTATCCATGGTTTTCCATGGGCTCTTAGGTACTTGCTCATTTTTAAATTGCTTGTTTTTTCTTTGTTTTTGAAAATGTTTTACTTCATGATAACCCATGTATCATTCCTCAAGGATGTGACAAAGTTGTTTTGAAAATTGGTTTTGAAAAGTGTTTAGTGTGAAAAGTTTTGATCTGAGCAAGTACCTACTAGAATCTACCTACTCGAAAAAAGATCGTTTCTATTCTTGTTTCTTTTAGACAGCAATATCCCACTATTGAGAAATAGGTAGCACCGTCGTTGGAGTTTGTAAGGGTCAATTCGAAATGGACGTACGATCACCAAAGCAATATTACGATACCTTAGTAATAATCCTAGAGTCTTAAGATCTTTCGAGGCGACATTTCTGAGGCAACATTTCCGAGGCAACATTCAAACGGGACATTTGATCTTTTTTAGACGGGAGGGCAACCACTAAGACACCCTATGCTTAATGGTCGTTTACCAAAGACAACCGAAGTGAGAGTATACCCTAAGAGTGATATGTGCGAGTGATTTGTTTTCAATTTACTATCTTTGCACATTAGGGTTTTCTAACTGTATTAATTTTCATGCATTTTTGCCATACAATCCTATTAGCCATACATCTAAACAGTTAAATATTTACGGGAATTAAAAATGCGAGAAAATAAACCTAGCTATTACAAGGCTTCGAGGAGGGGGATTAATTACATAGCCAAAAATTGGAGATTTAAACAGTAAATAAAAACCCTAAATTAACTATTACAAACTGGTGAGCAGTTACAAAATATTGGCAAAATAAATAACAAGCGCACGACGAATTAAATGCGAGGCGATTAGGGTTTTGACCCTTTGACTAATCCTACTTGCGATTAAAAAAAATGTTTTTTTTGTCATGTTTTGTTGTTTGAGAAAATAATGGAATAATTAAATTAAAAGAAAATCCTAAATTCTAATTAATATTAATTTTTTTTGAAAATAAATTAATTAATTCTAAACAACCTATTTTTTTGTATTTTTTGTTTGAAAAAAAGAAAGGAATTAAATCAAGAACTTAAACCTAATTTTTCTAATTGGTTTTAATTATAAAAACAAGTTAAAATTTCCCTAAATTAAATTAAACTAAATTAAATTAAATTTGATAAAAAACCTAATTCTAATTTTTGTGAATTCTTGATTTTATGATTTTATAAAAAAATGATTAATGGTGTTAATTAAAATAATTAAAGAAAATATTAAAAGATTTAAAAAAAAAGAAGAAATAAAAAAGGTGTAGAGATGGGCGTGTGTTGAATAGCAATTCTGGGGGTTGGAAGTTGAATTTTCTAGGCCCAAAAACTCCAAAGCCTGTTTGACCACGCTTGACTTGGTGTGGGGGTTGACTTGAGGACTATGGTCGACCTTCAATGCTGGCATGTTGGATCTGGCTTGCTGATGAATCTGGTGGTTGGATGTTGATGGAGCATGGTGAGCCTCATTATGAAAGATGTGTTGGATCACTTATCTGAAAATAAAATAAACGAACGCTGGGACCTAGGGATCGAACCCAGGTCCTTATGCTTGCTTCCAATACCATGCTGCCAACTGAGCTGTGATGTTTAGTTGTGATTATAACAATAACACAATATAATATGAGAAAAGCAAAATATCTGATTTCAAAACGCGCGAAATTCAAACAGACGAGTCACACGCTGCCACGCCATCGTCTCCTTCCTTGAACCGTCGTTTTAGCAAACAAGACTTTTACCTACAGACGTTTACTGTAGGTATAACCCTGTTCATCTCTAAAATTGCATATGATCAAGATAAATGACAAGTACGACTATCAATCAACTTGTCTCATCCTCACGAATATCATGGTACCAGAATCAAGGCCTAATATTGCCTGTACAAAAAACCCCTAAACAAGAACACAAAACCCTAACCATGACAATTTCACGTACATGTATAAAAAATGCAATTAAATGGCACGGTTAGCTTGAAACATGATGATAAACAAGAATATATAACTAAAACATGCTTATGATGAGTAAATCTATGAAATCATAATCATGTTTTTAGGCAAACCGTGGTGCATGTAGGGTATGATTTTAGGCGTTTCAAGACCTGGGAGTGATTGGAATAGCTTTATGGGATGTCTAGCAAGCGATTGGGAACCTCAACACACCTTGAATTAGCCTGTGGAAGGAGATTTGTCTCACACTTTTCTTGGAATTTTTCAGTTTTGTTCTACACTTCTCGCGACCTCTCACCATCTTTTTTTGATCTGGCAAGCTTCATTATATAACCTAGAAAGAATTAGGTTAACAAACTTGGCATGAATCTTTGCATTTATCCAAGATCTGATTTGATTTTTAAGTTGTATGATATGTTCCTATTTTGAGCCAAATCATGCCTTTCTTGTACCAATTGCCACTGATTCGAATTGATCTTGTTTACTCAACATATCTTGATTTCCAAACTGTCAAAAAAACAAATCAAATCATATCTTTGATAATTTTCATTATTTATTTGATTTAATTCACTTTTTAATTAATAAAAAATCAAAATAAATTGAAAAATGAAGCACAATATGGGTGAGCGAACATTTGAGTCTTGGTCCACATTATAATTGATGTGCAAGCATAAAAAGTTGGGCCCATTTAGCAAAAAATGCAAATTTGAGCACATTTGACTTTTGGCAATTTTGCAAAATTTGTCAACTTGGTCAATGCATAACTCTCTCAATTTTGACCCTAGAGAGGTGTTCTTGAACTTTGTAGAAATTTTAGGATGTCCTATAAGAAACCCTTTTGGTCTCATCTCAATTGAGTATTCCATGTTCATGCATGAAGCTTTGACCTAAAAGGTGTTTTTGTTGACTTTTCAAAAGGACCTATAATGTAAAAATTCATATCTTTTTGTGAGTGCATATTCTGAACTTTGGAGCCGAAGATGAATTGTAGGTAATTGAGTCCTCTTAAAAATGAGCTTTGGATGGGTCATTTCTGATAAAGTATGAGGAAGTTAGTCTTGGTCAAAGTTGAGTTGACTTTTCTTGTAAAACCCTAATTTAGCAACTTTTGGGTTTTGATGATTTGTGAGAAATCCTTGAGGAATCATGATCAACCCTTGATCAAATGATGGATAATACTTCAAAATGAGGATGTTGACCAAAAATCTTGAAGTTTGACTGTATGTGGGCCACAGTTGACTTTTGACCTAGTACAATTGATTTTCAAGTATTTGAGCAATTGACTGAGCAAACTTCTTCTGCAAGGATTGAAACTTGACATGGATGATCTTGAGAACATATCAGGAGAATGGTGAGCATTTGAGTCCTTTGTGGTTTACACATCTTGATGAAAATGGAAACCCTAATTTGGAGTATACTGCCTTAGGAGAGAGTTTGTCTGGTCATTTCTTGAACTTCTTTGAGCAATTTGGGGACCTCACTTGACATGTGTTGAGAAATATGGGAGGGAAAATTTTGGGGTACAACAATTGCTCCTGTTCAATCTTCTTAAACTTGGGGATGTAGATTGGTTGCTCTACCTTTCGTGATCTGAAGGTGGAAGATGATTGAACACTAGAGTGCCCAGAAATTTGCACTCGCATGAAGTGGCGCTTGACTTATGATATCGGGAATGGGCTTACAGATGCCATTAGGAGGTCGATGATGGAAGATTGTTGGAGATGGTCTTAAAGATGCCATCCGAAGAGGTATCGATCGCATAAGAGATTCCTTTGCGAGAACCCGTATACCTGTTATTGAGGATGACCGTGCTGGGGAATGCTGGTCTCTGTCTTAGGAGAAATAGAGTTTTAGGAGCTTCAGTTGTCCATTAATCTACTGGGGAATAACTCTGATTTGGGGAAACGGAAGTGAATTACGTATCTGGTTGGGTTATATGCTGCACCGCGACTTTCCGGGGAAATGTGAAATCAATTGTGTTTGATCGGGTCCCAGTCTTACAGTGTTGTAGACTGCTGTCTGGGGATAAGAGAGGAAGGACCCGGACAGTAAGGTTATGAGAAGGAACCTGGATAGTAGGGTTACTTCGAGATGAAAGCCTGGATAGTAGGGCTGTGAGAAGGAACCTGGATAGTAGGGTTACTTCGAGATGAAAGCCTGGATAGTAGGGCTGTGAGAAGGAACCTGGATAGTAGGGTTACTTCGAGATGAAAGCCTGGCTAGTAGGGCTGTGAGAAGGAACCTGGATAATAGGGTTACTTCGAGATGAGGACCCGGATAGTAGGGTTGTGAGAAGGAACTTGAATAGTAGGGTTACTTCGAGATAAGTTTGGATAGTAGGGCTGTGAGAAGGAACCTGGATAGTAGGGTTACTTTGATATGAAATCCTGGATAGTGGGGTTGTGAGGAGGAACATGGGTAAGGTTGCATTGGTCGCACCGATGATTACTCTGTTTAACTTTGAGTGTTGATCATGGACCTGCTGGAAATTGTTGATAATAATTGTCTTTCCTGAAAGAACTACAGGGTTAGTTATGTGCGATGTTTGAGATGTATTGTGATGAGGTTCTCAAAATAACTGAGATTATGTTATATGTAATGTATGCACATGTCATGATGTATGAACGTGAAATGCTGACGTAGTAATCTAAGTCTGGAAAAATAAATCCCTGACTGCTGTTTAGAGAGTATGAGAAATGGTATTCTTGACTGCTGTAAAAAACCATAGTTCCTCTACTTCTGTTGGGGATGGTGAATAAAGATGACTAACTGGGGATTCACATCCATTCAGCTGGTGAATATTTTGCCGAAAGAGACCCTGTCTGAGGATAATTCTGCGGGGAATAACTTGTTGGGGAGGAGATACTCTGTTGATAGGTCTGCTGGTTTGGAGAAGTAAACTCAGTTGGGGATGAATTTCCGTTGGTGATAATGAATTCTATTGGAGATTGAATTTCTGCTTGCGAGAGAACTAAACTCTACTTGGGGGAAGAATTTACTGCCTCACTCGCGATTGTGAACCTCAGTTGGAGAGCGTTATGTCTTCTTCGGGAAAGCTAACATCAATGTCTTTGGATACTTTTTACTCCATGGGGAGTGTATGTACCACTACTCATGTTCTCAAGCTAGCTCTATCCCGGGTACCTGATGGGTAGAGTAATTGTAAGGTTTGGGAACTTCTTGTTTTCCCTGTTTTTAGCATTACGAGCAATCATATTTTGTTTCTTGTGTAAATATTTATGAGAAAAAATTATTTTCAAATGCATATATCAAAAATGAATCATTGGACGTTCTTGTAAAACAAAACAGAAAAAGAAAAAAAATGGAAATTTCTTATAAAAATGAATTGTATTGATTTTTTTTTGAAGTTGGCCTGTAATAGGAATTTTGTATAAGGAGGTTGACGTCCCAGTAAGAGAATGCCGCCGAAAGATGGAAATTATACAATTTGTGTAAAAGAAAGAAAAATAGCTATGTGAAACGACTCCATTGGATTCCAATTTTGCTATTGCCTTTATATCTTCAAGCCTCTCATCACTTTGCTACTTGGCCGAAGGTTGATCAGATTGATTGGCGCTGTCCGAGCTTGATAGCTGATACCAAAGTATGGTTGCGAGATGATCCAATGTGTGATACGGTGGGAGAACTGACTATTGTTTTGCGTTTGTTTTTGCAAATGTTTCGGTTGAGCAAGAGTCGCCACCGACTTTTTATTTTATCCTAAGGAAAGGTTTAAAAAGCACAGCAAAAACCTTTGAGATATTTTCTTGGGTTCGGGGAGTAGATTATAGAAAGGGAAGGTATTAGCACCCTTCCTACCCATGGTTATCCATGGGCTCTTAGGTACTTGCTTAGATCAACTTGCCTTGGTTTTCAATTGTTTGAAATGGTGCTTTGTGTGTGGTTTTGAAAAATGTTTTGAAAAAGATGCCTTGTCTAGGCTACCCTTGTAACAATTCTTTACTCGAATGTTTTACAAAATGTGTTTAACTTTTTGAAAAGATGCTTCAAGGTTTTTTGAAAGTTTGTTTTGAAAGTGTTTGTGAAGTGTGGTTTGAAAAATAGGCAAGTGTTTTTGTTTTGCAAGTGGGCAAGTACTTAAGAGCTATCTACCCTAAAGTTCTCAAAGATTTTTGCTATGTTTTGACCCTTTTAACAATTTTGTTCCACCATTGCATTTGGTGGACAATCTTGTGTTAGGATGTGAAAGGGACGGGCGCGGGTCATCGTTTAGACCATAATTGCAATGGTGCTAAGTATCTTTGGGCAATTTTTCTTTGAAAGGGACTTGATCATTTTAGGCAACTTTCCGAAAGCGTCATCGAGGGACTATGATCATTTGATTGTTTGTTTTACCCAAAGAAACCTAACATGCAATATGGCCCATTTATTGAAGGCAACAAGTGGAATACCCTAGGGGTGCAAGTGTGGTATGTGTTGTCCATTTTTCATGCTTTGATTATCTTGAAATTAGGTCAAACTATTTTGTTCTTTTTATTTGCATACAAACCCTAATTCTAACATGGTATATTATAAAGCGATAAAGTGCGAAATTTAAATTTCCTAAGCTATTACAACACAATGTGGGAAGGGGGGTACAAATATTCAAATGGGGGATTCGACAAGGAATTTAAACCTAGCTATTACATCAATTTTGGAATATTTACAAAGTAATTAATTGCATAAATTAAATGGAAATAAAATAAATATGCAATATGCAAAAAGAGTTTTTATATGTATGAAAAAGAGTATTTTTTATGTCAAATAAACAAAAATAAAAAGTATTATTTTTTGGAGTTTTTGTGTTTTAAGGGTAAAACCCTAATTTTAATAAGTAAATATATTAACTATTTAATATGTACAATATTTAATAATTATGTGCAAAATAAAATAAAAATGAAGTATATTCATAAAAAAGTATTTTTCATGTCAAATATTAATAAAATAAAAAAATGTATATATTTTTTGTATTATTTACCTAAATATACTAATATATATAAATATCTTTATTATTTACTAAATAAATATTATATATACAAAATAATAATATTTAATATTTATAAAAAAATATTTTTTTGATACAAAATGTTTTCAAAAGAGAAAATGAAATAAAAATCAGAAATAAAATATATTTGCATTATTTTTTTCTAGTTTTTCTAAATAATAGTATATATATATATTATTTATGTACAAATGGTTCATATAAAGAAATAAATACTTAAAAAATATAAAAATGGTGTAAAAATAATTTTTCATGTTTTTAATATTACTAGCAAAAATAAATAAATCAGAATAAAAAGAGAAAAGTCAAAAAATCAATAAAACAAACAAAATGGGCTCAGGGGGTATGAAAGCAAAAATAGGGTGTGAAGAGAAATAACACAACAGGCCCAGCCCACCAAGCCTTTCTTCAACCTCCAGCCAGAAAGATGTTCAAAAATGCGCGCCTGAACACCAATTCAAACATCTGGATTCCTTGATCTTTTGCACAAACTTTCAACATAAGAAATGTTAAGCATTGAATCACAATTCTAAATATGTAAAGAAATCATCCTAACTCTCAGAAATGAGAGAGAATTTTAACATTCCCAAATATTGACCTAACTTTTCTTCCATATTCAGACCTTAAATTCTCATAGCTCAGGCAAAATAAATGAAAAGTAAAAGTATGTATAGATTCAGGGGCATGAGTAGAACACTTCTTATTCACAAACCTAGAGCTAACAATGCCTACATTAAGAGTTAGAAGTTCAAGAAGATACCTGTTCAGTTGAAGTTGTATCTGGTAATGGGGGAGCTTTCAGGGCAAGATGATGATCTGTACAGCTTGCCTGAAGTGTAGTGATGCTATTCCAATGCTTACTTTGCTTTGAAAGACCTTGAATCGAGCTATGGACCTTCAACTGCAAAACAAGAAAGTGAAAATGGTGGAACTGACAAGAGGAGTTACAGGTCGTGTTTTATGTTTGGGTTAGCTTCAAGTGATGCTAGGGAATGTGTTTGATGAGCTTTTAGCAAGAATGCATGAAAGGGATGAGAGTTGGCACTCAAACTGCAGTAGGAGCTCTGTTTGGGCAGTTTGAGGGTGGTTCTATATTCTAGAGGGCAATGGAGGTGTTGGAGTCGTGTGCTAGCTCAGTTAGGATGTCTTGAATGTGTACAAAATATTTGCTTAAGGGTCCTATTGCTGAGATCAAAGTTGTGTCTAGTTATGCCATATTTCTTACACTTTAAGCAACCAAAGGCCAAGTTGGTGTTTAGACAAGTAGAGGCCCCCATAACATGCTGCAAACCTTGGCATTGATCAGTGTGATTAGTCCCTAAACTTGTGCCAAGGGGATTTGATCTGTACTTCTTGGATTTTCATTTTGACATAAAGCTTACTTTTGCCAAAATGGTTAAAGTGCTTTATCTATTTTGGGATTAATCCATCATGCAATGCTTGAACACATAGAACATGGTCTTGGCACAAAGAGTTTGCATTAAATTTATGAGTGTTGGATGGTTTAGAGGCCTGTAATCAAGTTGCATGCTGATTTGAAAAATTTGCACAAGTTATGAACATGGAAATTGGCCAATTCAAAAGTGAGTTTTTGCCATATTGCCAAATTCGATTCTCTCAAGTCATGAGGTTGTTTGATGAGTTTTTGGACATTTTGGAAAGCTTAGAATGTATACTACAATCCATATTTGAAGTGCAAATTGAAATTCCAAGTGGAAGTATGTGAAAAATGGTCTTGAAGTTAGGTAAAAACCTTTCCTAAAAAGGTCAAAATTTCACTAAGTTAAGAATGGTTTAGTACCCTTGTTCCAAAAATTGTAACTTGAGCTACAAGCCTCTTTTGGGAAAACTTTGTGAATCAAAGTTGTAGACTATGCAATAGGCTACAACGTTCATGTTTTGACTTTTGCTTTAATCCAAATGAATCTTGGTGAGAAAGTGGGGCAAAGTTGGGAAAAAATTAGGGTTTTTCATAACTTAGAAAAATTCTAAGTTATGAAAAATTCTCATTTCAAACCCTAATTTGCAATTTTTGATTTCTTGGTGAACAAGTTTCATGATTTGGCATGTTTTGATGAAAAATGAATCTTGACTCTTGATTTTGACCAAAAAGTCAAAGTTTGACTTTTCAGTATACAGTCAAAATTGATCAATTGACTGGGAAATTCAACTGTCAATCTTGTGTACTTGGGATCTTTTGAACTTGTTGAGCATGCCAAGACAATTCCATGGGGTCCTTGAGTCCATATGTGAGCTTGGTTTGCCATTGGCTAGGTCAAACAGTCAAGAGTTGCCTTTGTGCAGTCAAAACCCTAAAAATGACCATTTTACCCTTTTGTTGATCTGATCAAATTTCTTGTGGACTTGTGATCCAAACTTGATCAAATGGTCCATGTGAGTTCATAATGTTGATGTGGGTCAATTTTCATGAGGTTTGACTGTCAATTGGCCACAGTTGACTTTTTCCCCAATACAGCTGATTTTTAGGTCAACTGTCCAATTTACTGGGCAAAACTTGGAATCAAGACTTGAAACTTTATGTGGATAAACTTGGGAGTCCAATATGAAGCATGAAAGTCATCTTAGGCAATTTAGGTCAAAACATCTCTATGCAACCACAAACCCTAATTTGGGTCAACAGTGCAAGGAGAAGTCTTGAGCAGATGAAACCCTAACTAGATCTTGATCTCCAAGGGCTTTGTGATGAGAAACCAATGAGAAAGGGGAGGGAAAATTTTGGGGTACAACAGTTGCCCCTGTTCAATCTTCTTGAATTCGAAGAGTTAGATTGGCAAGTTTGCCTTTCGTGACTCGAGGGTAAAAGGAGATTGGACACTACAGTGCCCTTAAATTTGCACTCGTCAAAGCGAGGGATGCGGGAATGGGCTTAGAGATGCCATTTGGAGATGGGCTTAATGATGCCATCGGGAGGAATGACAGAAACTTATCGGGGATGGGCTTAAAGATGCCATCTGGAATGAGTATCAGGAAGGTGTCCATGCTTGGGACCACCTCTGAACTGGGGGCCTGAATAAGCAATAGATTGACATCCGTTGTTGGGAGGAATCCGTAAACTGTTTTCAAAAATTGCATCTGAACAAGTTGATAGATTAACATCCATTGTTGGGAAGAATCCATAAACTGTTTTCAGAAGTCTGGAGAAGAATCTGAACAAGCGATAGGTTAACATCCGTTACTTGGAGAACCCGTGAACTGTTTTCAGAAATCTCGAAGTTGAATAAGCAATAGAGCAGCATCCGTTGTTGGGAAGCGTCCGTAAACTGTTTTCAAAAGCTGCATCTGAACAAGCGATAGATTAACATCCGTTGTGGGGAAGAATCCATAAACTGTTTTCAGAAGTCTTGAGAAGAATCTAAACAAGCGATAGGTTAACATCCGTTACTTGGAGAACCCGTGAACTGTTTTCAGAAATCTTGAAGTTGAATAAGCAATAGAGCAGCATCCGTTGTTGGAAAGCGTCCATAAACTGTTTTCAAAAATTGAGAAGAGTCTGAACAAGCGATAGATTAACATCCGTGGTTGGGAAGAATCCGTAAACTATTTTCAGAAGTCTTTGAGAAGAAACTGAACAAGCGATAGGTTAACATCCGTTACTGGAGAACCTGTGAACTGTTTTCAGAAATCTTTGAATTTGGAGGGAGAACCGGTGTAGGGTTCCCTGATGATGAGCTTGTGTAAACTGCATCTGGATAAATCTGGAATAAGCATTAGAATGTTGCCATGTCTGGGTCACATCTGAACTATTCCTGGAAAGAATCTCGGAAGATAATGATTCTAGTCTGTCGACTGGTTTTACCTGAAAAGGTAAAGAGTTAGTTATATGCAATGTCATGATGCATGATACAATGTATGTTATGTGATATGAATGTAAATGGATGCGCATGTAAGCTGGAGAGCTGTCTTGCAAAGGATAGATGAATCCGGGATGGCTGAAGATAAAAGTATCTTGACTGCTGCTGGGAAGAATAATTCATGTTTGTTGCTGGAGAATAAAGAGCTTGGGTTGCATACCAAGCTTATGGGGAATTCCTGATGACTTCTACTGGGGAGTTTCAATCTAAGAGACTCATGCTGGAGAGGTAACACTGAGAATCTTCAGTTTGGTGGGAAGTAGCTCTGGCGTCTTCACTGGGGAACTCAAGATTTGACCTCCCAAAACTCTATGGGGAGAAGGTTCATTAGTCTGGCTTTGCTGGGGATTGATAATTTTAAGTTTTAGCTTGGCTGGGGATACCGAAACTTAAATTCTGAGGGGAATTGAGTTCTGGAGGATTTTCTGGCTGGGGATAACAAAGATAAACTCCTCTGAGGATTATATTGATAAGTTATGTTGGGGAACTCTGATGAACTCCGCTGGGGATAGGAATAAATTTGGCGAGTGCGATCTTCCGTGGCAATAGCTGAGGATAACCCAGTTATAAGCCCTTGTGAGGAATAACCTTGAATAAAGCTCGGGAGACGTCCGTACTCTGCAGGGGATAAGCTTCCAGAATCTACTGGGGATAAGCCTCAAGACTTGCTGGGGGATATGGATTCCAAATATCCTGGGGGTTTCCTTTGAAAGGGTATCAAGATATCCAACTGTATCTTCAACCTATCAGTAATCCTCTTTCTCGATTCATAAGGAAATGATTATGTTCAAATGCGTATGCCTTTTTAACAAAACATTGGACGTTTCTCAAAATAAAACAAATAGTGCAAGAGAAAAAGTGAAAGGAAATGACACAAATTTCTGGGAAAAGTATTTGTATTAACTTTCTCTGAGTATATTTGTACAAAGGAGACAATCATCCTAGTAAGAGGATTTTGTCGTAAATATTTGAAAGATTTATACAAAATAAAGATGGCTATGTGAAATAATTCCATGGGATTCCATTCCGCTATAGCCTTCACAACTCTGAATATCTGTCCATTCAATGCTTCGTTTGCCGATGACTGGATTGATCGGAAACCTGGAACTGGTAGATGGAGAGATTGTCCTTGAAGTGATCCGACGAGACACAGTCATACGCTTTTAATTCCCTAACTTTTTCCTGAATCGCCCTTTCGGGTTTTCGATCCACCGGGAAACCCCTTTTTGCCCAAGCCGCCCTTTCGGGTTTTCGACTTGCCGGGTGTACAGATTTTTTTTATTTTTATCCCTAACTTTTGCCTGAACCGCCCTTTCGGGTTTTCGGTTCACCGGGATGCCCATTTTTGCCCAAGCCGCCCTTTCGGGTTTTCGACTTGTCGGGTTATTTTATGCGTAGTATCTTTTGACTATGCGTTCGCAGGGTGCGGCAAATCGTCGCCGTCCATGGTGGTCAGAATCATTGCACCACCAGAAAATATGCTCTTGATCATAAATGGTCCTTCATATGTAGGAGTCCATTTTCCCCTGGGATCACTTTGCGGCAAGATAATCCGCTTGATTACGAGATCTCCGACTTGATACACCTGACGTCTGACTTTCTTATTGAAGGCCTTGATCATCCATTTTTGATACGTCTGACCATGGCAGATAGCAGCGAGTCGCTTCTCGTCGATCAGATTGAGTTGATCAAGTCGGGTCTGCATCCAATCATCTTCATTCAAACCTGCATCCTTCATAATCCTTAGAGAAGGAATATGGACTTCCATAGGCAAGACAGCTTCCATGCCATATACCAAAGAAAATGGGGTTGCCCCTGTTGAAGTACGTGCCGTCGTTCGGTATCCATGTAGAGAAAACGGTAACATCTCATGCCAGTCTTTGTAAGTGACTGTCATTTTCTGAATGATCTTCTTAATGTTTTTGTTCGCAGCTTCAATAGCACCGTTCATCTTCGACCGATAGGGAGATGAATTGTGATGATAAATCTTGAATTGTTCGCACAATGCGGTGATCATCGTGTTATTCAGATTTGTACCGTTGTCTATGATGATCCTGTCTGGAACACCATACCGACATATGAGATTTTGCTTGATAAAGCGGGAAACCACATTTTTAGTAACAGAGGCGAAGGAAGCTGCTTCGACCCATTTAGTGAAATAGTCAATGGCAACCAGGATGAAGCGATGTCCATTGGAAGCCGTGGGCTTGATCTCTCCAATCATGCCAATGCCCCACATTGCAAATGGCCAAGGAGCAGTCAGAACGTCGAGAGGAACCGGAGGGATATGAACTTTGTCAGCGTAGACTTGGCATTTGTGGCAAGTACGGGAATGTTGATGGCAGTCAGCTTCCATGGTAGACCAGTAATAGCCTGCCCTTAGGATCTTCTTAGCCATTGTATGCCCGCTCAAGTGAGTGCCAAATGTGCCGCTGTGTATCTCAGTCATGATCAACTCTGCTTCAGCTTTGTCTACGCATCGGAGTAATACACAATCATGGCTTCGTTTGTAAAGGATGTCGTTGCTCAGGAAGAATTTGGCAGCAAATTTCCTTAAGAACTTCTTGTCATTTACGGAAGCTCCTTCGGGATAATCTCTGGTCTCGAGATACCTCTTGATTTCATGGAACCAAGGTTGTTCCACTACTTCTTCGGTATTAATCTCGTGGCAATGCGCAGGTTCATCCATTCGCTCGATGGTGATTTGGGGAGCCTCGTTATCCCAGTTGAGTTTAAACATGGAGGACATTGTAGCTAGAGCATCTGCTAACTGATTCTCTTCTCGCGGAAAATGCTCGAAGGTAATTTGCTCGAAATGAGGAAACAATGTCAGGACATGTTCTTTGTATGAGATAAGATTAGGATGTTTGGTATCCCACTCTCCTTTGATTTGACTGATAACCAAAGCCGAGTCCCCAAATACGACCAAAGATTTGATCCCCAAGTCTATGGCAGCCTTGAGACCAAAGATGCAAGCTTCGTATTCAGCCATGTTGTTTGTGCAGCTGAAGCAAAGTCGGGCCGTGAAAGGCGTGTGACAGCCTTCCGGAGAAATGAGTACTGCGCCAATACCATTTCCAAGTGCATTTGAAGCACCATCAAAGTACAGGGTCCATCGGGATCCCTTTTCGGGTCCGTCATACGGTCTGTTACCTTCAATGTTGTCCAAATTCATGATGTCTTCGTCCGGGAAGTCAAATCTCATGGGTTGATAATCCTCGATAGCTTGATGAGCCAGATGGTCAGCTAGTACACTCCCTTTTATAGCTTTTTGGGTGGTGTACTGGATGTCATACTCAGTCAGGATCATTTGCCATCTAGCTATTCTTCCAGATAAAGTGGGCATTTCGAAGATATACTTGATAGGATCCATTTTGGAAATCAACAAGGTTGTATGAGTCAACATATACTGCCTTAGTCGGCGAGCATCCCATACCAAAGCGCAGCAAGTTTTCTCGAGCAGTGAGTAGCGAGTCTCACAGTCGGTAAACTTTTTGCTAAGGTAATAAATAGCATGCTCTTTTCGACCAGACTCGTCATGCTGGCCCAAAACACACCCCATTGAGTTATCCAAGACGGTCAAATACATGATCAGTGGTCTTCCTTCGACAGGTGGCATCAGAATAGGAGGTTCTAGCAAATACTCCTTGATTTTATCAAAAGCAGCTTGGCAATCGTCGTTCCACTCGACTACCTGATCTTTCTTCAAGAGTTTGAAAATTGGCTCACAAGTAGAAGTCAAATGAGAGATGAATTTGGCAATATAGTTCAAGCGCCCCAAGAACCCTCTAACCTCCTTTTCAGTACGGGGAGCAGGCATCTCTTGTATTGCTTTCACTTTTGTTGGATCGACCTCAATGCCTTTGTTGCTTACGATGAATCCTAGAAGCTTACCAGACCTAACTCCAAAAGTGCATTTACTTGGATTCAGCCTGAGTTTGTATTCTTTCAATCTGGCAAACAGCTTTTCTAGATGTTCAAGGTGCTCCTCCTCTGTTTGTGACCGAGCTATCATATCGTCTATGTAAACTTCGATCTCATGATGTATCATATCATGAAACAAAGCTACCATGGCGCGTTGATAAGTTGCCCCTGCGTTCTTCAGCCCGAACGGCATCACCTTGTAACAGAAAGTGCCCCATTGTGTGACAAAAGTTGTTTTCTCCATATCCTCGGGGGCCATTTTGATTTGATTGTAGCCCGAGAATCCATCCATGAAGGAAAACACTTTGTGCTGAGCTGTATTGTCGATCAAAATGTCAATGTGTGGAAGTGGGAAATCATCTTTGGGGCTGGCCCTATTCAAATCCCGGTAGTCCACGCACATCCTGACTTTGCCATCTTTCTTAGGTACTGGCACGATGTTAGCGACCCATTGAGGATAGGACGTAACAGCCAGAAAGCCAGCGTCGAATTGCTTCATCACTTCTGCTTTGATCTTTTCAGACATGTCAGGCCTCATTCGGCGGACTTTTTGCTTGATCGGTGGACAATCCTCTCTTGTGGGGAGACGGTGAACCACGATGTCTGTGTCTAAACCCGGCATGTCTTCATAAGACCAAGCGAAGATTTCAACATACTCATTCAACAACTGTATCAGGCGTTCCTTGACACTTGGTTCCAGATTGGCACCCACTTGCACCTCCTTCCCGTCTTCCTCGGTCCCTAAGTTGACAGTTTCCAATGACTCTTCGTTCGGTAAGATGGCCCTTTCCTCTTGCTGTAGAAGTCTGGCTAGTTCCCCTGGTACTTCACAACCTTTGTCATCTTCATACTCGGCTTGATTGACCAGATCTTCAGAGTTATTGAAGGATATAGCAGAATTGTCACCCATGGAATCCGGAGTGGATGGGTACCTCCATTTGTGAGTGTGGGTGTGTGTAAGGGATAGCCATCCTTAAACAAACATGCAAAAGGAAAGAAAATGAACACAAGCAGTTTATCAAATGAAAAACGTCCAATGAATCATTAAACATGGCATATGGATATGAAAAATAATCAAAACCCTTACAAATGGGCCTACATGCCCTGGGCAAGGCATGAGGTGAAAAGATAGTGTACGGATTGTTTGAAAATAAATATTACTGACCAAATAAGAAATTTTTGACAGATAAATTACTGATGAAAAAAAGTGATGGGGACAAAGTCTTTTGCCTCCCAGTTGCTCAATCCTCCTTTGACAGTTGGGTAAATCCATTCTTCGATGTTGCTCTCTTTGTCTTCATCCTCCAAAGCGTTGATTCCGTAGGGAGAAATTTTGACTGGCGCTCTTTCGATCTTCGAACGACACATAGCTTTCTGGCCTGCGGTAGTGAACCCTAATCTAAATTTGTCGGTTTTATGTGGAATGTCAGGTAACTGCCCCCATGCTGAATTCTTCCCTTCCTTTATTGCGGGCCTTGCGTCCTCCAGAGATGCCATCCTGGCCATCTGCCTCGGTGTCTCAGCTGCCAACTTTGCTACTGTTATCTCAGGAAGGACTTCTTCGAAATGCTGAAAAGGCGTCTCAATGAACTCCCCTTCAACCTCCACATATCGGAAAGAGTTCAAGTGGCTAATCATGTACTCCTCTTCGCCATGGACAATAATGATCTTTCCCTTGACAGGATACTTCAACATCTGATGTAAGGAGGAGGTGACTGCCCCAGCACGGTGTATCCAAGGCCTACCCAACAAGCAAGAGTATGACGGACGGATGTCCATCACATAGAAAGTAGACTTAAACACCTCAGTGCCTATCTTGATGGGAATTTAAACCTCCCCATGGACCATTCTCTTCGAACCATCGAAAGCTCTGACAACAATGTCACTCAGCTTCAATTCCAACCCTTCACAATCTAGTCGGTCCAAGGCCTTCTTAGGCAATACATTCAGCGATGAACCAGTGTCAACCAAGACATGTGCGAGAGTGGTTCCTCGACACTCGACTGAAATGTGCAAAGCATAATTGTGGTTTCTACCTTTAGGAGTTAGGTCGGCATCAGAGAAACCTAATCCATTGTCCGCAGTCAGGCTAGCCACACAATTTTGAAAATGATCTGCAGATGTTTCCTGGGGCACATGGGCTGCCTTCAGGAATTTTATCAGAGCTTTAGCGTGCGCTTCCGAGCAAAGTAGCAGTGCCAGCATGGAGATATTTGAGGGGGTTTACCCCAGTTGTTATACCACATCGTAATCACTCCTTTTGATTATCCTCAAAATCTCATCCATTTCCTTCTTGGAGGTTTCCGGGATGACCAAGGGTTGAGCCCTCGTCCTGACGAGCTCATCTTGGATTCCCTTACCTTTGTCAGCAGTGGTAGGAGGGACAGTACTAGGAACAACAACATCTTCAATCAAAGGGGTTCTAGCAGAGAGTTTTATTGGTGCAGGGATGACCTTGTCAGCTGATGAGGGTCCAAAGATTGCTCTTGGAGGGGCAATCTCTGGAGAAAATATTCTCCCGCTCCGGGTGATTTTGCTCGTGCCTGCAATATTACTAATGCTGGCTTCTTAATCATCCGAACTTTCTTCAGTTATTTCGATTTGTTTGATACCATGGTAGTAGATGTCACCGCCATAGTTCCATGGTATTGACTTCTCAGAAACATAGGGGACAGGCCCTGGCATTGTTATCTTCAAAGGAACAGATTTCGTAGTTGGTGTAATCTTAACAGGCTTTTTGACGGCCTTGGAAAGATTGGCGTGAATGGTTATGATTGAGACATCTTTAGTATGGGTTGGAACAGTAGAAAATTTTTCAAAGAAAATTTGTCGACTATCCATAAGGCCTTGGATGCCTTTCTTCAGTAACGGACAATCAAACGGCAGAGAGTAACAACAATAGCAGTCTTCTTTACATCCCGGGAAGATCCCGGCCTTTAACAGATTCAACTTGATGGTTAGAAATGGAGTTATCAGATCATTGACATCAGCAACATACAAATCCTCTTCAATGGCATTGACATTTCGGCCGTGCTTCGGCATGGGAGCAGATATCACATTAGGCTTCTCCGGAGCGTCAAACTCTACTTCCTTCGCCTCTATCAGGTCTTGGATTTTATGCTTGAGTGCCCAACAATCATTGGTGTCGTGCCCGACACTGTCAGAATGGTAGGCGCATTTAGCATTAGGATGATAATGCAGAGAGGACGTATTCACATTCTCTGGTGCCTCCTTGATAGTGGCGAGATTCAATTTCAACAGATGGGGAAGCACTTGCGCTGGAGTCATATTAATACGGGTGAACTGCCGTTGTGGCCGTTCCACTCGTTGTTGATTTGGTCTGGATTGGTTATAGCGAGGCTGCTCACTTGAAGGGTTTTGAATCATTACGGCCCCCACGGTCGGCCGACGCTCAGTCTTCCCTGCTCTTCTTTGGGAGTATACCACAGCCGTCTCCTTCTTAAAAGGTTTCCTCTCGACACTTGCATCAACACCCTTCTGAATCTTTCCTGACTTGATGCCAACTTCTATTCTTTCGCCCGTTAAGATCAAATCGGTAAACCCCGCGGAAGAGTTACCAATCAGATGATTGAAAAATGGCCCAGATAGGGTCCCTAGAAACATATCAACAAGTTCACGGTCGGTTAAAGGAGGCTGCACCCTGCCAGCCAAATCCCTCCATTTTTGTGCATATTCTTTGAATCCTTCGCCTGTTCCTAATGACATACCCTGAAGTTGGGTATGAGTAGGAGCAAGGTCAGAATTATACTGATATTGTTTGTAGAAGGCGGTGGCCAAATCTTCCCAATTTCGGACGCTGGTTCCCTCTAGCTGATAAAACCACTCCAATTGAGCCCCAGAAAGGTTGTCTTGAAAGAAATGAATCCAAAGGTTTTTATCTGCCGTATATGGTTGAATCTTTCTCACGTAGGACCTGAGATGCATTTTTGGACAGGACAGCCCATCATACCTCACAAATACTGGCACTTTGAATTTTGGGGGAATCACAATCCCGGCGACCAAGCCCAAGTCTTCAAAATCCAAACCCGGTACTCTTTGTAATTCCATGGCGGCCAACCTGTCTTCTAAACCCTTGTATTTATCATCAGCTGGAGGGTATTGTTGATCAGAATAATCTTCATCCTCTTCAACCTACTCTTCTTCCACATCGGATTCGGAAGGTACCGCAGCCCCACCTCCTTTGCTGGTTCCTTCATCAGAAGTAGGAGGAAATTCAAGCACTCTCCGAGCTTCTCCGTCAAATCTTCTCCCCAAAGTAGCCACCCCGAGTCTCTTTTTCTTCTTTTTCACTGGGTCTTTATTCCCCAGCAAGGTCTTGAGATCCTCCTGACCTTTAGCCAAGGTGGTCAGGAGTTGCTGAAACTGTGCATTTTGAGCTTGTAGGTCTTTGACTGTTTGCTCGAGATCCATCCTACTAAAATAAACAGCAGACAGAGAAGGAAACCTGGCGTGAGACCTGCTTATGCACATGATGAATGGTATGCTTATGTATGCAATGCATTCAAGGATTTAGAACATTCAAAATTGTTGCAGACAAAGAAGAACGCACGTCATATTAATAAGAAGAAATTTGTTAGTACATAAATGCCCCATGGGCCAAATATTACAAAATAACTTCTCAAGGCAAAAAGACATTGTGCATCCTCTTTGGTGCGATGTAGGTGTTGAGGGCCTCTTGCTCATGGAGTCGGCGGGTAAGCTCTAGAACCTTCTTCTCACTGGCGTAGAAGCTGGCTTCAAAAGTGTTCCGTTCCTCCTTGAGCTGAATCCAACTTTTCTGCATTTCCTCCCACGATGTAGGCATGTAAGGATATAGGATGGTGTAGGGAATCTCTCCTTCCTTGACGGGCTCTTTAATTACATGGAGAACATGAGGATAAGGCATCATCAGACTTTGGGCTCGGGATCGTACCCACTTGAGATAAGGCTCAAGAGGGATGGAGTTCTTGTGTCCCAGAGTCTTGCTATCAACCTTGTTGGGTCTTCCCCAAGCTCTGATGAATCTTTGGCGAAGTCCTTGCGCATCGTTATCGAAGTCAAAAACTAGGTCAGGAATCAACATGTCATGAGGGCCATCCCTCCGTGCATATCCAAATTGCCTCAAAGCTAGGCAAGGGTTGTAGGTGAAACCTCCTCTGATTCCAAGTAAAGGAACATTAGGAAATTCTCCGCAACGATCGACGATGATGACATTTTCTCTGGACCAAGAACACCAATGTACGTCAGAGTGAGTAAGATTCATCAACCGTTGGGACCACCTTGAGCCTTGGTCATTCTTCAAGACAGATTGTGGAAGGTGAGAAATAAACCACCTTGCAAGGAGAGGAGTACAGCACATGAGAACACCCCTCTTTTTCATTGTTCGTGTGTAAAATGAGTGAAGAATGTCCCCAAGCAATGTTGGTATTGGATTTCTGGACAAAAAGATTTCGACGGCATTGACATCTACCAATTGATCAGAATTTGGGAACAAGACCAACCCATAGACAAGGAGTGCCACAATTTCTTCAAAGGCTTGAAGGTCCAATGAATTCCAACATTCTTGTGCCTTCTCAAACAAGAATTTTGCTAAGAATCCTTTGACGCTGCTTCTGGTTTCCCAATGCCCCTTGATGTCGGATGGTTGTAGATGTAATGCTCGAGCAACATCTTCCAGCTTTGGTTCCTTTTCCGTACCGTTGAAGGGTAGTTGATTAAGGATAGGAATTCTCAGGAGTTGAGAAAACTCCTCCAAAGTGGGTACCAACTGATAATCAGGGAAAGTGAAGCAGTGGTGAAGAGGGTCAAAGAACCGGAATAGCACTTTCATCATGTCTTCTTCAATGTTGGTGTTGACTAAGCTGAGCAGTCTACCATGTCTTTCACTGAAGGATGAGCTTTCCGGAATTCTTGAGGTGAGCTCCTTGAGTTTAGGATAAATTCTCACAAGGTTGACTTGGATGGTGTTTCTGCGAGGAATTTCCATGACCTACAAAACAAGAACAAAGATGAAGATCCAAACCCTTGAAATGGTTAGTGAATGCATATGATGTTTTATGATGTTTATGATGTATGGACAAAACATATGTACAAGCAAATCACACCAAACCCTAGTTTCAGGCTTGCATGGGGTTTCATTAGGTAAGTACCCTCTTGAGTGTAGTTGGCTTAAAAACCTGTCCTATAAATAGTAACCGGGTTCTAAGGAGCTCAATATCATTGGATTGTTTTCATTGTTCATTGTTTCGGTTTAGCCACTTAACTAGCGACCAAAATATTCCAAGAAAACAACCCTCAATGAGTGTAGTATCGAGTATCTACCAACTTCGGACTGCACCAAATCCGGTCATCTCACTACCCCTAACAAAAGGCCAAGATGGTCAAGTAAGGTTCTAGGTCATTAGTGCTTAGTGACATCACTCAACGGCCCCGTACTCTCCTTGATTGAACTCAAGGGTTACCGGTACTCACAAATATGTCGCACTAATATATCTATTGCTTCGACCGTGTCGGTATACCCCGCACAGTTTCCACAACGTATTGCTATCTATGAATGTTTCCCAAAATCCGGGTGTAGGATTGCCAACCCAAACAAAAGAGCCAAAAATATAAACCAATCAAATCAAACAATTAGTCATGCAAGAGGGTGATCTAAGCCCTAAGGTTACTCCATTTTTAAAATTATCCCCAGCAGAGTCGCTAGTTCTGTGATACGGTGGGAGAACTGACTATTGTTTTGCGTTTGTTTTCGCAAATATTTCGGTTGAGCAAGAGTCGCCACCGACTTTTTATTTTATCCTAAGGAAAGGTTTAAAAAGCACAACAAAAACCTTTGAGATATTTTCTTGGGTTCGGGGAGTAGATTATAGAAAGGGAAGGTATTAGCACCCTTCCTATCCATGGTTATCCATGGGCTCTTAGGTACTTGCTTAGATCAACTTGCCTTGATTTTCAATTGTTTGAAATGGTGCTTTGTGTGTGGTTTTGAAAAATGTTTTGAAAAAGATGCCTTGTCTAGGCTACCCTTGTAACAATTCTTTACTCGAATGTTTTACAAAAGGTGTTTGTCTTTTTGAAAAGATGCTTCAAGGTTTTTTGAAAGTTTGTTTTGAAAGTGTTTGTGAAGTGTGGTTTGAAAAATAGGCAAGTGTTTTTGTTTTGCAAGTGGACAAGTACTTAAGAGCTATCTACCCTAAAGTTCTCAAAGATTTTTGCTATGTTTTGACCCTTTTAACAATTTTGTTCCACCATTGCATTTGGTGGACAATCTTGTGTTAGGATGTGAAAGGGACGGGCGCGGGTCATCGTTTAGACCATAATTGCAATGGTGCTAAGTATCTTTGGGCAATTTTTCTTTGAAAGGGACTTGATCATTTTAGGCAACTTTCCGAAAGCGTCATCGAGGGACTATGATCATTTGATTGTTTGTTTTACCCAAAGAAACCTAACATGCAATATGGCCCATTTATTGAAGGCAACAAGTGGAATACCCTATGGGTGCAAGTGTGGTATGTGTTGTCCATTTTTCATGCTTTGATTATCTTGAAATTAGGTCAAACTATTTTGTTCTTTTTATTTGCATACAAACCCTAATTCTAACATGGTATATTTAGAAAGCGATAAAGTGCGAAATTTAAATTTCCTAAGCTATTACAACACAATATGGGAAGGGGGGTACAAATATTCAAATGGGGGATTCGACAAGGAATTTAAACATAGCTATTACATCAATTTTGGAATATTTACAAAGTAATTAATTGCATAAATTAAATGGAAATAAAATAAATATGCAATATGCAAAAAGAGTTTTTATATGTATGAAAAAGAGTATTTTTTATGTCAAATAAACAAAAATAAAAAGTATTATTTTTTGGAGTTTTTGTGTTTTAAGGGTAAAACCCTAATTTTAATAAGTAAATATATTAACTATTTAATATGTACAATATTTAATAATTATGTGCAAAATAAAATAAAAATGAAGTATATTCATAAAAAAGTATTTTTCATGTCAAATATTAATAAAATAAAAAAATGTATATATTTTTTGTATTATTTACCTAAATATACTAATATATATAAATATCTTTATTATTTACTAAATAAATATTATATATACAAAATAATAATATTTAATATTTATAAAAAAATATTTTTTTGATACAAAATGTTTTCAAAAGAGAAAATGAAATAAAAATCAGAAATAAAATATATTTGCATTATTTTTTTCTAGTTTTTCTAAATAATAGTATATATATATTATTTATGTACAAATGGTTCATATAAACAAATAAATACTTAAAAAATATAAAAATGGTGTAAAAATAATTTTTCATGTTTTTAATATTACTAGCAAAAATAAATAAATCAGAATAAAAAGAGAAAAGTCAAAAAATCAATAAAGCAAACAAAATGGGCTCAGGGGGTATGAAAGCAAAAATAGGGTGTGAAGAGAAATAGCACAACAGGCCCAGCCCACCAAGCCTTTCTTCAACCTCCAGCCAGAAAGATGTTCAAAAACGCGCGCCTGAACACCAATTCAAACATCTGGATTCCTTGATCTTTTGCACAAACTTTCAACATAAGAAATGTTAAGCATTGAATCACGATTCTAAATATATAAAGAAATCATCTTAACTCTCAGAAATGAGAGAGAATTTTAACATTCCCAAATCTTGACCTAACTTTTCTTCCATATTCAGACCTTAAATTCTCATAGCTCAGGCAAAATAAATGAAAAGTAAAAGTATGTATAGATTCAGGGGCATGAGTAGAACACTTCTTATTCACAAACCTAGAGCTAACAATGCCTACATTAAGAGTTAGAAGTTCAAGAAGATACCTATTCAGTTGAAGTTGTATCTGGCAATGGGGGAGCTTTTAGGGCAAGATGATGATCTGTACAGCTTGCTTGAAGTGTAGTGATGCTATTCCAATGCTTACTTTGCTTTGAAAGACCTTGAATCGAGCTATGGACCTTCAACTGCAAAACAAGAAAGTGAAAATGGTGGAAATGACTAGAGGAGTTACAGGTCGTGTTTTATGTTTGGGTTAGCTTCAAGTGATGCTAGGGAATGTGTTTGATGAGCTTTTAGCAAGAATGCATGAAAGGGATGAGAGTTGGCACTCAAACTGCAGTAGGAGCTCTGTTTGGGCAGTTTGAGGGTGGTTCTGTATTCTATAGGGCAATGGAGGTGTTGGAGTCGTGTGCTAGCTCAGTTAGGATGTCTTGAATGTGTACAAAATATTTGCTTAAGGGTCCTATTGCTGAGATCAAAGTTGTGTCTAGTTATGCCATATTTCTTACACTTTAAGCAACCAAAGGCCAAGTTGGTGTTTAGACAGGTTGAGGCCCCCATAACATGCTGCAAACCTTGGCATTGATCAGTGTGATTAGTCCCTAAACTTGTGTCAAGGGGATTTGATCTGTACTTCTTGGATTTTCATTTTGACATAAAGCTTACTTTTGCAAAAATGGTTAAAGTGCTTTATCTATTTTGGGATTAATCCATCATGCAATGCTTGAACACATAGAACATGGTCTTGGCACAAAGAGTTTGCATTAAATTTATGAGTGTTGGATGGTTTAGAGGCCTGTAATCAAGTTGCATGCTGATTTGAAAAATTTGCATAAGTTATGAACATGGAAATTGGCCAATTCAAAAGTGAGTTTTTGCCATATTGAAAAATTCGATTCTCTCAAGTCATGAGGTTGTTTGATGAGTTTTTGTACATTTTGGAAATCTTGGAATGTATACTACAATCCATAACTGAAGTGCAAATTGAAATTCCAAGTGGAAGTATGTGAAAAATGGTCTTGAAGTTAGGTAAAAACCTTGCCTAAAAAGGTCAAAATTTCACTAAGTTAAGAATGGTTTAGTACCCTTGTTCCAAAAATTGTAACTTGAGCTACAAGCCTCTTTTGGGAAAACTTTGTGAATCAAAGTTGTAGACTATGCAATAGGATACAACTTTCATATTTTGACTTTTGCTTGAATCCAAATGAATCTTGGTGAGAAAGTGGGGCAAAGTTGGGAAAAAATTAGGGTTTTTCATAACTTAGAAAAATTCTAAGTTATGAAAAATTCTCATTTCAAACCCTAATTTGCAATTTTTTATTTCTTGGTGAACAAGTTTTATGATTTGGCATGTTTTGATGAAAAATGAATCTTGACTCTTGATTTTGACCAAAAAGTCAAAGTTTGACTTTTCAGTATACAGTCAAAATTGATCAATTGACTGGGAAATTCAATTGTCAATCTTGTGTACTTGGGATCTTTTGAACTTGTTGAGAATGTCAAGACAATTCCATGGGGTCCTTGAGTCCATATGTGAGCTTGGTTTGCCATTGGCTAGGTCAAACAGTCAAGAGTTGCCTTTGTGCAGTCAAAACCTTAAAAATGACCATTTTGCCCTTTTGGTGATCTGATCAAATTTCTTGTGGACTTGTGATCCAAACTTGATCAAATGGTCCATGTGAGTTCATAATGTTGATGTGGGTCAATTTTCATGAGGTTTGACTGTCAATTGGCCACAGTTGACTTTTTCCCCACTACAACTGATTTTTAGTTCAATTGTCCAATTGACTGGGCAAAACTTGGAATCAAGACTTGAAACTTTATGTGGATAAACTTAGGAGTCCAATATGAAGCATGAAAGTCATCTTAGGCAATTTAGGTCAAAACAACTCTATGCAACCACAAACCCTAATTTGGGTCAACAGTGCAAGGAGAAGTCTTGAGCAGATGAAACCCTAACTGGATCTTGATCTCCAAGGGCTTTGTGATGAGAAACCAATGATAAAGGGGAGAGCAAATTTTGGGGTACAACAGTTGCCCCTGTTCAATCTTCTTGAATCCGAAGAGTTATATTGGCAAGTTTGCCTTTCGTGACTCGAGGGTAAAAGGAGATTGGACACTAGAGTGCCCTTAAATTTGCACTCGTCAAAGAAAGGGATGCGGGAATGGGCTTAGAGATGCCATTTGGAGATGGGCTTAATGATGCCATCGGGAGGAATGACAGAAACTTGTCGGGGATGGGCTTAAAGATGCCATCTGGAATGAGTATCAGGAAGGTGTCCATGCTTGGGACCACCTCTGAACTGGGGGTCTGAATAAGCAATAGATTGACATCCGTTGTTGGGAGGAATCCGTAAACTGTTTTCAAAAATTGCATCTGAACAAGTTGATAGATTAACATCCGTTGTTGGGAAGAATCCATAAACTGTTTTCAGAAGTCTGGAGAAGAATCTGAACAAGCGATAGGTTAATATCCGTTACTTGGATAACCCGTGAACTGTTTTCAGAAATCTCGAAGTTGAATAAGCAATAGAGCAGCATCCGTTGTTGGGAAGCGTCCATAAACTGTTTTCAAAAGCTGCATCTGAACAAGCGATAGATTAACATCCGTTGTGGGGAAGAATCCATAAACTGTTTTCAGAAGTCTTGAGAAGAATCTGAACAAGCGATAGGTTAACATCCGTTACTTGGAGAACCCGTGAACTGTTTTCAGAAATCTTGAAGTTGAATAAGCAATAGAGCAGCATCCGTTGTTGGGAAGCGTCCGTAAACTGTTTTCAAAAATTGAGAAGAGTCTGAACAAGCGATAGATTAACATCCGTGGTTGGGAAGAATCCGTAAACTATTTTCAGAAGTCTTTGAGAAGAAACTGAACAAGCGATAGGTTAACATCCGTTACTGGAGAACCTGTGAACTGTTTTCAGAAATCTTTGAATTTGGAGGGAGAATCGGTGTAGGGTTCCCTGATGATGAGCTTGTGTAAACTGCATCTGGATAAATCTGGAATAAGCATTAGAATGTTGCCATGTCTGGGTCACATCTGAACTATTCCTGGAAAGAATCTCGAAAGATAATGATTCTAGTCTGTCGACTGGTTTTACCTGAAAAGGTAAAGAGTTAGTTATATGCAATGTCATGATGCATGATACAATGTATGTTATGTGATATGAATGTAAATGGATGCGCATGTAAGCTGGAGAGCTGTCTTGCAAAGGATAGATGAATCCGGGATGGCTGAAGATAAAAGTATCTTGACTGCTGCTGGGAAGAATAATTCCTGGTTGTTGCTGGAGAATAAAGAGCTTGGGTTGCATACCAATCTTCTAGGGAATTCCTGATGACTTCTACTGGGGAGTTTCAATCTAAGAGACTCATGCTGGAGAGGTAACACTGAGAATCTTCAGTTTGGTGGGAAGTATCTCTGGCGACTTCACTGGGGAACTCAAGATTTGCCCTCCCAAAACTCTGTGGGGAGAAGGTTCATTAGTCTGGCTTTGCTGGGGATTGATAATTTGAAGTTTTAGCTCGGCTGGGGATACCGAAACTTAAATTCTGAGGGGAATTGAGTTCTGGAGGATTTTCTGGCTGGGGATAACAAAGATAAACTCCTCTGGGGATTGTATTGATAAGTTATGTTGGGGAACTCTGATGAACTCCGCTGGGGATAGGAATAAATTTGGCGAGTGCGATCTTCCGTGGCAATAAGATGAGGATAACCCAGTTATAAGCCCTTGTGAGGAATAACCTTGAATAAAGCTCGAAAGACGTCCGTACTCTGCAGGGGATAAGCTTCTAGAATCTACTGGGGATAAGCCTCAAGACTTGCTGGGGGATATGGATTCCAAATCTCCTGGGGGTTTCCTTTGAAAGGGTATCAAGATATCCAACTGTATCTTCAACCTATCAGTAATCCTCTTTCTTGATTCATAAGGAAATGATTATGTTCAAATGCATATGCCTTTTTAACAAAACATTGGACGTTTCTCAAAATAAAACAAATAGTGCAAGAGAAAAAGTGAAAGGAAATGACACAAATTTCTGGGAAAAGTATTTGTATTAACTTTCTCTGAGTATATTTGTACAAAGGAGACAATCATCCTAGTAAGAGGATTTTGTCGTAAATATTTGAAAGATTTATACAAAATAAAGATGGCTATGTGAAATAATTCCATGGGATTCCATTCCGCTATAGCCTTCACAACTCTGAATATCTGTCCATTCAATGCTTCGTTTGCCGATGACTGGATTGATTGGAAACCTGGAACTGGTAGATGGAGAGATTGTCCTTGAAGTGATCCGACGAGACATAGTCATACGCTTTTAATTCCCTAACTTTTGCCTGAATCGCCCTTTCGGGTTTTCGATCCACCGGGAAACCCCTTTTTGCCCAAGCTGCCCTTTCGGTTTTTCGACTTGCCGGGTGTACATATTTTTTTTATTTTTATCCCTAACTTTTGCCTGAACCGCCCTTTCGGGTTTTCGGTTCACCGGGATGCCCATTTTTGCCCAAGCCGCCCTTTCGGGTTTTCGACTTGTCGGGTTATTTTATGCGTAATATCTTTTGACTATGTCTGCGTTCGCAGGGTGCGGAAAATCGTCGCCGTCCATGGTGGTCAGAATCATTGCACCACCAGAAAATATGCTCTTGATCACAAATGGTCCTTCATATGTAGGAGTCCATTTGCCCCTGGGATCACTTTGCGGCAAGATAATCCGCTTGATTACGAGATCTCCGATTTGATACACCTGACGTCTGACTTTCTTATTGAAGGACTTGATCATCCATTTTTGATACGTCTGACCATGGCAGATAGAAGCGAGTCGCTTCTCGTCGATCAGATTGAGTTGATCAAGTCGGGTCTGCATCCAATCATCTTCATTCAAACCTGCATCCTTCATAATCCTTAGAGAAGGAATCTGGACTTCCATAGGCAAGACAGCTTCCATGCCATATACCAAAGAAAATGGGGTTGGCCCTATTGAAGTACGTGCCGTCGTTCGGTATCCATGTAGAGCAAACGGTAACATCTCATGCCAGTCTTTGTAAGTGACTGTCATTTTCTGAATGATCTTCTTAATGTTTTTGTTCGCAGCTTCAACAGCACCGGTCATCTTCGGCCGATAGGGAGATGAATTGTGATGATAAATCTTGAATTGTTCGCATAATGCAGTGATCATCGTGTTATTCAGATTTGTACCGTTGTCTGTGATGATCCTGTCTGGAACACCATACCGATATATGAGATTTTGCTTGATAAAGCGGGAAACCACATTTTTAGTAACAGAGGCGAAGGAAGCTGCTTCGACCCATTTAGTGAAATAGTCAATGGCAACCAGGATGAAGCGATGTCCATTGGAAGCCGTGGGCTTGATCTCTCCAATCATGTCAATGCCCCACATTGCAAATGGCCAAGGAGCAGTCAGAACGTCGAGAGGAACCGAAGGGATATGAACTTTGTCAGCGTAGACTTGGCATTTGTGGAAAGTACGGGAATGTTGATGGCAGTCAGCTTCCATGGTAGACCAGTAATAGCCTGCCCTTAGGATCTTCTTAGCCATTGTATGCCCGCTCAAGTGAGTGCCAAATGTGCCGCTGTGTATCTCAGTCATGATCAACTCTGCTTCAGCTTTGTCTACGCATCGGAGTAATACACAATCATGGCTTCGTTTGTAAAGGATGTCGTTGCTCAGGAAGAATTTGGCAGCAAATTTCCTTAAGAACTTCTTGTCATTTACGGAAGCTCCTTCAGGATAATCTCTGGTCTCGAGATACCTCTTGATTTCATGGAACCAAGGTTATTCCACTACTTCTTTGGTATTAATCTCGTGGCAATGCGCAGGTTCATCCATTCGCTCGATGGTGATTTGGGGAGCCTCGTTATCCCAGTTGAGTTTAAACATGGAGGACATTGTAGCTAGAGCATCTGCTAACTGATTCTCTTCTCGCGGAAAATGCTCGAAGGTAATTTGCTCGAAATGAGGCAACAATGTCAGGACATGTTCTTTGTATGGGATAAGATTAGGATGTTTGGTATCCCACTCTCCTTTGATTTGACTGATAACCAAAGCCGAGTCCCCAAATACGACCAAAGATTTGATCCCCAAGTCTATGGCAGCCTTGAGACCAAAGATGCAAGCTTCGTATTCAGCCATGTTGTTTGTGCAGCTGAAGCAAAGTCGGGCCGTGAAAGGCGTGTGACATCCTTCCGGAGAAATGAGTACTGCGCCAATACCATTTCCAAGTGCATTTGAAGCACCATCAAAGTACAGGGTCCATCGGGATCCCTTTTCGGGTCCGTCATACAGTCCGTTACCTTCAATGTTGTCCAAATTCATGATGTCTTCGTCCGGGAAGTCAAATCTCATGGGTTGATAATCCTCGATAGCTTGATGAGCCAGATGGTCAGCTAGTACACTCCCTTTTATAGCTTTTTGGGTGGTGTACTGGATGTCATACTCAGTCAGGATCATTTGCCATCTAGCTATTCTTCCAGATAAAGCGGGCTTTTCGAAGATATACTTGATAGGATCCATTTTGGAAATCAACAAGGTTGTATGAGTCAACATATACTGCCTTAGTCGGCGAGCATCCCATACCAAAGCGCAACAAGTTTTCTCGAGCAGTGAGTAGCGAGTCTCACAGTCGGTAAACTTTTTGCTAAGGTAATAAATAGCATGCTCTTTTCGACCAGACTCGTCATGCTGGCCCAAAACACACCCCATTGAGTTATCCAAGACGGTCAAATACATGATCAGTGGCCTTCCTTCGACAGGTGGCATCAGAATAGGAGGTTCTAGCAAATACTCCTTGATTTTATCAAAAGCAGCTTGGCAATCGTCGTTCCACTCGACTACCTGATCTTTCTTCAAGAGTTTGAAAATTGGCTCACAAGTAGAAGTCAAATGAGAGATGAATCTGGCAATATAGTTCAAGCGCCCCAAGAACCCTCTAACCTCCTTTTCAGTACGGGGAGCAGGCATCTCTTGTATTGCTTTCACTTTTGCTGGATCGACCTCAATGCCTTTGTTGCTTACGATGAATCCTAGAAGCTTACCATACCTAACTCCAAAAGTGCATTTACTTGGATTCAGCCTGAGTTTGTATTCTTTCAATCTGGCAAACAGCTTTTCTAGATGTTCAAGGTGCTCCTCCTCTGTTTGTGACCGAGCTATCATATCGTCTACGTAAACTTCGATCTCATGATGTATCATATCATGAAACAAAGCTACCATGGCGCGTTGATAAGTTGCCCCTGCGTTCTTCAGCCCGAACGGCATCACCTTGTAACAGAAAGTGCCCCATTGTGTGATAAAAGTTGTTTTCTCCATATCCTCGGGGGCCATTTTGATTTGATTGTAGCCTGAGAATCCATCCATGAAGGAAAACACTTTGTGCTGAGCTGTATTGTCGATCAAAATGTCGATGTGTGGAAGTGGGAAATCATCTTTGGGGCTGGCCCTATTCAAATCCCGGTAGTCCACACACATCCTGACTTTGCCATCTTTCTTAGGTACTGGCACGATGTTAGCAACCCATTGAGGATAGGACGTAACATCCAGAAAGCCAGCATCGAATTGCTTCATCACTTCTGCTTTGATCTTTTCAGACATGTCAGGCCTCATTCGGCGGTTTTTTTTCTTGATCGGTGGACAATCCTCTCTTGTGGGGAGACGGTGAACCACGATGTCTGTGTCTAAACCCGACATGTCTTCATAAGACCAAGCGAAGATTTCAACATACTCATTCAACAACTGTATCAGGCGTTCCTTGACACTTGGTTCCAGATTGGCACCCACTTGCACCTCCTTCCGATCTTCCTCGGTCCCTAAGTTGACAGTTTCCAATGATTCTTCGTGCGGTAAGATGGCCCTTTCCTCTTGCCGTAGAAGTCTGGCTAGTTCCCCTGGTACTTCACAACCTTCGTCATCTTCATACTCGGCTTGATTGACCAGATCTTCAGAGTTATTGAAGGATATAGCAGAATTGTCACCCATGGAATCCGGAGTGGATGGGTACCTGCATTTGTGAGTGTGGGTGTGTGTAAGGGATAGCCATCCTTAAATAAACATGCAAAAGGAAAGAAAATGAACACAAGCAGTTTATCAAATGAAAAACGTCCAATGAATCATTAAACATGACATATGGATATGAAAAATAATCAAAACCCTTACAAATGGACCTACATGCCCCGGGCAAGGCATGAGGTGAAAAGATAGTGTACGGATTGTTTGAAAATAAATATTACAGACCAAATAAGAAATTTTTGACAGATAAATTACTGATGAAAAAAAGTGATGGGGACAAAGTCTTTTGCCTCCCAGTTGCTCAATCCTCCTTTGACAGTTGGGTAAATCCATTCTTCGATGTTGCTCTCTTTGTCTTCATCCTCCAAAGCGTTGATTCCGTAGGGAGAAATTTTGACTGGCGCTCTTTCAATCTTCGAACGACGCATAGCTTTCTGGCCCGCGGTAGTGAACCCTAATCCAAATTTGTCGGTTTTATGTGGAATGTCAGGTAACTGCCCCCATGCTGAATTCTTCCCTTCCTTTATTGTGGCCCTTGCGTCCTCCAGAGATGCCATCCTGGCCATCTGCCTCGGTGTCTCAGCTGCCAATTTGCTACTGTTATCTCAGGAAGGACTTCTTCGAAATGCTGAAAAGGCGTCTCAATGAACTCCCCTTCAACCTCCACATATCGGAAAGAGTTCAAGTGGCTAATCATGTACTCCTCTTCGCCATGGACAGTAATGATCTTTCCCTTGACAGGATACTTCAACATCTGATGTAAGGAGGAGGTGACTGCCCCAGCACGGTGTATCCAAGGCCTACCCAACAAGCAAGAGTATGACGGACGGATGTCCATCACATAGAAAGTAGACTTAAACACCTCAGTGCCTATCTTGATGGGAATTTCAACCTCCCCATGGACCATTCTCTTCGAACCATCGAAAGCTCTGACAACAATGTCACTCGGCTTCAATTCCAACCCTTCATAATCTAGTCGGTCCAAGGCCTTCTTAGGCAATACATTCAGCGACGAACCAGTGTCAACCAAGACATGTGCGAGAGTGGTTCCTCGACACTCGATTGAAATGTGCAAAGCATAATTGTGGTTTCTACCTTTAGGAGTTAGGTCGGCATCAGAGAAACCTAATCCATTGTCCGCAGTCAGGCTAGCCACGCAATTTTGAAATTGATCTGTAGAGGTTTCCTGGGGCACATGGGCTGCCTTTAGGAATTTTATCAGAGCTTTAGCGTGCGCTTCCGAGCAAAGTAGCATTGCCAGCATGGAGATCTTTGAGGGGGTTTGCCCTAGTTGTTCTACCACATCGTAATCACTCCTTTTGATTATCCTCAAAATCTCATCCATTTCCTTCTTGGAGGTTTCCGGGATGACCAAGGGTTGAGCCCTCGTCCTGACGAGCTCATCTTGGATTCCCTTACCTTTGTCAGCAGTGGTAGGAGGGACAGTACTAGGAACAACAACATCTTCAATCAAAGGGGTTCTAGCAAAGAGTATTATTGGTGCAGGGATGACCTTGTCAGCTGATGAGGGTCCAAAGATTGCTCTTGGAGGGGAAATCTCTGGAGAAAATATTCTCCCGCTCCGGGTGATTTTGCTCGTGCCTGCAATATTACTAATGCTGGCTTCTTCATCATCCGAACTTTCTTCAGTTATTTCGATTTGTTTGATACCATGGTAGTAGACGTCACCGCCATAGTTCCATGGTATTGACTTCTCAGAAACATAGGGGACAGGCCCTGGCATTGTTATCTTCAAAGGAACAGATTTCGTAGCTGGTGTAATCTTAACAGGCTTTTTGACGGCCTTGGAAATATTGGCGTGAATGGTTATGATTGAGACATCTTCAGTATGGCTTGGAACAGCAGAAACTTTTTCAAACAAAATTTGTCGACTATCCATAAGGCATTGGATGCCTTTCTTCAGTAACGGACAATCAAACGGCAGAGAGTAACAACAATAGCAATCTTCTTTACATCCCGGGAAGATCCCGGCCTTTAACAGATTCAACTTGATGGTTAGCAATGGAGTTATCAAATCATTGACATCAGCAACATACAAATCCTCTTCAATGGCATTGACATTTCGGCTGTGCTTCGGCATAGGAGCAGATATCACATTAGGCTTCTCTGGATCGTCAAACTCTACTTCCTTCGCCTCTATCAGGTCTTGGATTTTATGCTTGAGTGCCCAACAATCATTGGTGTCGTGCCCGACACTGTCAGAATGGTAGGCGCATTTAGCATTAGGATGATAATGCGGAGAGGACGTATTCACATTCTCTGGTGCCTCCTTGATAGTGGCGAGATTCAATTTCAACAGATGGGGAAGCATTTGCGCTGGAGTCATATTAATACGGGTGAACTGCCGTTGTGGCCGTTCCACTCGTTGTTGATTTGGTCTGGATTGGTTATAGCGAGGCTGCTCACTTGAAGGGTTTTGAATCATTACGGCCCCCACGGTCGGCTGGCGCTCAGTCTTCACTGCTCTTCTTTGGGAGTATACCACAACCGTCTCCTTCTTAAAAGGTTTCCTCTCGACACTTGCAGCAACACCCTTGTGAATCTTTCCTGACTTGATGCCAGCTTCTATTCTTTCGCCCGTTAAGATCAAATCGGTAAACCCCACGGAAGAGTTACCAATCAGATGATTGATAAATGGCCCAGATAGGGTCCCTAGAAACATATCAACAAGTTCACGGTCGGTTAAAGGAGGCTGCACCCTGCCAGCCAAATCCCTCCATTTTTGTGCATATTCTTTGAATCCTTCGCCTGTTAATGACATACCCTGAAGTTGGGTACGAGTAGGAGCAAGGTCAGAATTGTACTGATATTTTTTGTAGAAGGCGGTGGCCAAATCTTCCCAATTTCGGATGCTGGTTCCCTCTAGCTGATAAAACCACTCCTATTGAGCCCCAGAAAGGCTGTCTTGAAAGAAATGAATCCAAAGGTTTTTATCTGCCGTATAGGGTTGAATCTTTCTCACGTAGGACCTGAGATACATTTTTTGGACAGGACAGCCCATCATACCTCACAAACACTGGCACTTTGAATTTTGGGGGAATCACAATCCCGGCGACCAAGCCCAAGTCTTCAAAATCCAAACCCGGTACTCTTTGTAATTCCATGGCGGCCAACATGTCTTCTAAACCCTTGTATTTATCATCAGCTGGAGGGTATTGTTGATCAGAATAATCTTCATCCTCTTCGATCTCCTCTTCTTCCACATCGGATTCGGAAGGTACCGCAGCCCCACCTCCTTTGCTGGTTCCTTCATCAGAAGTAGGAGGAAATTCAAGCACTCTCCGAGCTTCTCCGTTAAATCATCTCCCCAAAGTAGCCACCCCGAGTCTCTTTTTCTTCTTTTCACTGGGTCTTTATTCCCCAGCAAGGTCTTGAGATACTCCTGACCTTTAGCCAAGGTGGTCAGGAGTTGCTGAAACTGTGCATTTTGAGCTTGTAGGTCTTTGACTGTTTGCTCGAGATCCATCCTACTGAAATAAACAGCAGACAGAGAAGGAAACCTGGCGTGAGACCTGCTTATGCACATGATGAATGGTATGCTTATGTATGCAATGCATTCAAGGATTTAGAACATTCAAAATTGTTGCAGACAAAGAAGAACGCACGTCATATTAATAAGAAGAAATTTGTTAGTACATAAATGCCCCATGGGCCAAATATTACAAAATAACTTCTCAAGGCAAAAAGACATTGCGCATCCTCTTTGGTGCGATGTAGGTGTTGAGGGCCTCTTGCTCATGGAGTCGGCGGGTAAGCTCTAGAACCTTCTTCTCACTGGCGTAGAAGCTGGCTTCAAAAGTGTTCCGTTCCTCCTTGAGCTGAATCCAACTTTTCTGCATTTCCTCCCACGATGTAGGCATGTCAGGATATAGGATGGTGTAGGGAATCTCTCCTTCCTTGACGGGCTCTTTAATCACAGGGAGAACATGAGGATAAGGCATCATCAGACTTTGGGCTCGGGCTCGTACCCACTTGAGATAAGGCTCAAGAGGGATGGAGTTCTTGTGTCCCAGAGTCTTGCTATCAACCTTGTTGGGTCTTCCCCAAGCTCTGATGAATCTTTGGCGAAGTCCTTGCGCATCGTTGTCGAAGTCAAAAACTAGGTCAGGAATCAACATGTCATGAGGGCCATCCCTCCGTGCATATCCAAATTTCCTCAAAGCTAGGCAAGGGTTGTAGGTGATACCTCCTCTGATTCCAAGTAAAGGAACATTAGGAAATTCTCCGCAACGATCGACGATGATGACATTTTCTCTGGACCGAGAACACCAATGTACGTCAGAGTGAGTAAGAGTCATCAACCGTTGGGACCACCTTGAGCCTTGGTCATTCTTCAAGACAGATTGTGGAAGGTGCGAAATAAACCACCTTGCAAGGAGAGGAGTACAACACATGAGAACACCCCTCTTTTTCATTGTTCGTGTGTAAAATGAGTGAAGAATGTCCCCAAGCAATGTTGGTATTGGATTTCTGGACAAAAAGATTTTGACGGCATTGACATCTACCAATTGATCAGAATTTGGGAACAAGACCAACCCATAGACAAGGAGTGCCACAATTTCTTCAAAGGCTTGAAGGTCCAATGAATTCCAACATTCTTGTGCCTTCTCAAACAAGAATTTTGCTAAGAATCCTTTGACGCCGCTTCTGGTTTCCCAATGCCCCTTGATGTCGGATGGTTGTAGATGTAATGCTCGAGCAACATCTTCCGGCTTTGGTTCCTTTTCTGTACCGTTGAAGGGTAGTTGATTAAGGATAGGAATTCTCAGGAGTTGAGAAAACTCCTCCAAAGTGGGTACCAACTGATAATCAGGGAAAGTGAAGCAGTGGTGAAGAGGGTCAAAGAACCGGAATAGCACTTTCATCATGTCTTCTTCAATGTTGGTGTTGACTAAGTTGAGCAGTCTACCATGTCTTTCACTAAAGGATAAGCTTTCCGGAATTCTTGAGGTGAGCTCCTTGAGTTGAGGAGAAATTCTCACAAGGTTTACTTGGATGGTGTTTCTGCGAGGAATTTCCATGACCTACAAAACAAGAACAAAGATGAAGATCCAAACCCTTGAAATGGTTAGTGAATGCATATGATGTTTTATGATGTTTATGATGTATGCACAAAACATATGTACAAGAAAATCACAACAAACCCTAGTTTCAGGCTTGCATGGGGTTTCATAGGTAAGTACCCTCTTGAGTGTAGTTGGCTTAAAAACCTGTCCTATAAATAGTAACCGGGTTCTAAGGAGCTCAATATCATTGGATTGTTTTCATTGTTCATTGTTTCGGTTTAGCCACTTAACTAGCGACCAAAATATTCCAAGAAAACAACCCTCAATGAGTGTAGTATCGAGTATCTACCAACTTCGGACTACACCAAAGCCGGTCATCTCACTACCCCTAACAAAAGGCCAAGATGGTCAAGTAAGGTTCTAGGTCATTAGTGCTTAGTGACATCACTCAGCGGCCCCGTACTCTCCTTGATTGAACTCAAGGGTTACCGGTACTCACAAATATGTCGCACTAATATAGCTATTGCTTCGACCGTGTCGGTATACCCTGCACAGTTTCCACAACGTATTGCTATCTATGAATGTTTCCCAAAATTCGGGTGTAGGATTGCCAACCCAAACAAAAGAACCAAAAATATAAAGCAATCAAATCAAACAATTAGTCATGCAAGAGGGTGATCTAAGCCCTAAGGTTACTCCACTTTTAAAATTATCCCCAGCAGAGTCGCCAGTTCTGTAATACGGTGGGAGAACTGACTATTGTTTTGCGTTTGTTTTCGCAAATGTTTCGGTTGAGCAAGAGTCGCCACCGACTTTTTATTTTATCCTAAGGAAAGGTTTAAAAAGCACAGCAAAAACCTTTGAGATATTTTCTTGGGTTCGGGGAGTAGATTATAGAAAGGGAAGTTATTAGCACCCTTCCTATCCATGGTTATCCATGGGCTCTTAGGTACTTGCTTAGATCAACTTGCCTTGGTTTTCAATTGTTTGAAATGGTGCTTTGTGTGTGGTTTTGAAAAATGTTTTGAAAAAGATGCCTTCACTAGTGCAGAAATGACTTTTTACATCGGGTAAAATTGACTTTTTACATCGGTTTTGGATCCGATGTAAAGTCAGGTGATATAGTAAATCAGGGACTTTTTACATCGGTTCTGGGACCGATGTAAAAAGTCCCTTTTTTACATCGGTTATAATATCAGAACCGATGTAATAACCTGTTATTATGCACATTTTTTAAAAAATTGATCCAGTTTTTTACATTGGTTGGAAGTAATACCCGATGTAAAAAGTACCCTTTTTACATCGGTTATAATATATGAACCGATGTAAAAAACAATTATTATGCACATTTTTTTAAAAAATTGATCCAGTTTTTTACATCGGTTGGAAGTAATACCCGATGTAAAAAGTCCCCAGTGACGCGACTTTTTACATCGGGTATTACTTCCAACCGATGTAAAAAGTCCCTTATTGAAAGTTTTTACATCAGTTTTACTAATAACCGATGTAAAATGTATGAAATTTTTTTGGAATAGATTATTTATTTTCTGGGTTTCCCTATACAAATATAATTTGTACCCATTTTTTCATATTTTTCCAATATCAAACAGACTATATTTATGTCGCTATATAGATTTCATAGCTTTCCAACATCATATTTAGGACGATGTTTTCATATTTTTCACAACAAACTTACAAATTGAACAAACTTACAATTACAAACTTGTATTGCAAACTTGTATTGTATTACAACATACTAATTCTTAACAAAATATAAAACAATATTCAACTATTTATAAGTCTTTTTCAAAACTTACAATTACATAATATTCACAAAATATACATATACTAAAATATTCAACTATTTCTAAGTTTCCAAACTTGAATTACCAATATAAAATCTTCGGTAGACAACACCAAAATCATATTGCCTGACAATAAATAATAACAATTAACATCAGCAAAAAAATCAAGAAACTCAACACATGAGCAAAAACCACATGTATATTGTGCAAAAACCACAACTTATACAATTCTATAAAACTCACCAGCTAAACTTAAGTTCCATGTAAGTCAAAGAAACATTTTGCCCAACGAAGTCGCAAATCATACAAATCATCTGGTGTTAATTCTGTTGGGTCATCAAATACCTATAATACATAAATATAACAATATAGAGTTTTTTTTAAAAATTCATATTAAGTCGAAAAACAAAAAGTAAAGAACAAAGTAAAGTTATTTTTAGTACCTGCATCCAATTCTCGGTTATATTAGCAGAGACAATATCCAACATATTTTTCATCACATAGTATCCACAATCATTAGAGTTATGTTGTTGCCTTGTCTACAATTGAATGACATAATTAGTGAATATTTATCGTATATATTTAACTATAGAATTATAATTTACATCACTTACATTGGGATGAAGCCATGTAGCCTTTTTTCTATTTCCATTTGCCATTTGATGAATCCCAAAAGAACTAATACAGAAAGATATAAACATCACATAACTAAATATACTCGCCAATGAAAAATCACATAACTATTAGTTGTCAATGAAAGTCATATGAAAGATAAACTTACTTTGTAATAATTTTCTTCGTGTTCTGGTCAATTTCCCGATGAAGTGAACAAAATACGACAACTAAATTGTCTCTTGGACACATGACTATTAATTGCCAATGTCTCCTGTACGTGTGTGTGGAAACAGAAAAGTCGCATAAAATATATATGTTATCAAAATCAAAATTAAATAACATAAAACACAATTTCATAAAAATTCTTACCCATGAATTAATGGTAGTAAGTGGCACGCTCTGTTTTCATCACGTAACTTTTCTAGCACGTAATTTTTAACATCTTCTTGAGATTTCGCTACATTATCATTATAAATACACCTAGCAGGGTCCATAAATCCATATAATTCTGAAACGGAATTCTCAAGACAAACACGATGAATATACCTGAATAGTTTTAAAATTAACATTAGAATCAAAGTGATGAGAGATATAACATATTAATAGAGATTGACTTTAATAAAACAATAAAATTTACTTACGTGCACCAAATTTGAAGAATAGACACGTCAAGCCAATGACCTAAACCCACCAATAACTCTCTGATACATTTAGCTGAAACATAAAAATTAGAGACACTCGCACAATGACTTAATTGTATTGCCAAATGGTTATCATCCAATTTCAAAACCATGAGTAACAATCTCTGAACATCATCAACTTCCACGTCTTTTGTGCTCTCTTTTGTGCTTCCCTTTGCAGCTGAACAACTTCCTTTTCCGCTTCCATCAATAATTTCCAATTTTTGAATGCATTTAATATCACCTGTGCTTTGTGATAAACCCATAGACTTAAGTGTCTCCATTAATGATTGCTGAAACATCTTACGCTTTTCAACCAACTTTTCTTCAAGTTCAGCTCTAAGTTTTGTTTCCAATATTGCAAGTTGTTCATTTACGTCGATATGTTGACTTTTTCTTCCAAAGTAAGTGCTTTGTTTATGGTGTTTTCCAACACCACGGACACGACCTCCATGCTCAGATGTTCCAATGGCTAATGATAAGATATCGTTACGTCCATCTGGAACAATTGCACCTTTTTCAGCTTCTTGAACAAGAGAATCCTACAAAATGCAAAAACATCAATTAATCAATCACAAATATAATTATACTTTGTAATAATTTTTCGTTGTTTACTTACAATTTTTTGGGCAACCTCTTGTGTAGATTTTGATGTGTATTCTCCTCCTTTCTTTTGTCGTGCTCTCTTCCATAACTCATGGCGTGATGGTGGAGATTGACTATCATTATCATCTAATGTGGAATTATCTCTCGATGATGACTTTTCTTTCATAATTTTCTCCTCAAGTAAGCGATACCCTCCACGAGACAATACATGTGGGTATAAATTCTTGGCCACATTATCCTTACCCTTCTGACTTTTTTCCTATTATAAACTCAAACAAATAATTAATCACTAAATATAATAAAAATGTTATGCACACAAAAATATATAACTCCTACTAACCTTAAATTCAGGGGTATCTCGAATCTTGAGAAACTCTTTCCAGGCGTCTTCTGTAATAAAGTTATACTTGACATATGGAGGACAATCAAAATTTAATTCATGCTTAATTTAAATAATCGCTTATTTTAAAATCACTTAAATTGAGCAAGCTTCAAGGAGTTACCGAAATGAGACCAGAAGAGTTGAATCGGAGACCGGAGGGAGAGTAGCGTGCGGACACGGTATCGGTCGAAGGGAATCCGGCAAGACGGAAGGGCGGACCGGCAAAGAGCAGGCCAAGCAATGGACGGTGCGACGGGAGGGCGGATCGGGCAAGGCAGAGGGCGTACGCACGTGAGGGTCGGCGGATGAACGTCGCGCGAAAAAGGTCGAAAATGGGTCGGCGGCGAACGTGACCAGTAGCGGCGAATCGTCGGCGAAGAACGGGTCGTGCAGGCGGCGGAAGCGGGTCGTGACAGTAGGAAATGGGTCGGCGAAAATGGGAGGGATGAAGCGGCGGTCGGCGAAAATGGGTTTGAAAATGGCAAATGAACAGTTTTTTGGAATAAAATAAAATTCTGTTTATAAGTTTTTACATCGGTGGAATATTTGACCGATATAAGGGGACGTCTTTTACATCGGTGGAAACTTCCACCGAAATAATAGGTCTTTTTTTTTTTTTAAATAATGACTAGGCTTTTACATCGGTGGAAACTTCCACCGATTTAATATGTTTTTTTTTTTTTTTAAAAATAATTCTTAGGCTTTTACATCGGTGGAAACTTCCACCGATTTAATATGTTTTTTTTTTTTTTTAAAATAATTCTTAGGCTTTTACATCGGTGGAAACTTCCACCGATTTAATAGGTTTTTTTTTTTTTTTAAAATAATTCTTAGGCTTTTACATCGGTGGGAACTTCCACCGATTTAATAGGTTTTTTTTTTTTTTAAAATTATTCTTAGGCTTTTACATCGGTGAAATATTTCACCGATTTAATATGTTTTTTTTTTTTTTTTTCCACGTTTTTATTAATTTTCAATATAATTTATATATTAATTCAAAGAATCATTTTTTACATCGGTTTGTCTTTAAACCGATGTAATAGCTTTCTTATATTTTTTTTAACTTTTTTGTCACCTTGTTTCTTATTTACAAAAATGCCACCGTGTTTTTTTTCTGGAAATCTTTTACATCGGTGGATGAGATTACCCGATGTAATAGGTGACGAAAAAAATTTTTTCCCTTATTTTTTATATCATTGGAAATAAATACCTGATGTAAAAAGTTTGTTAACTGTATTTTTTACATCACCTATTTTGATACCCGATGTAAAAACCTTTTCTCAAATGTCTTTTTTTTAGTAGTGCTTGTCTAGGCTACCCTTGTAACAATTCTTTACTCGAATGTTTTACAAAAGGTGTTTGTCTTTTTGAAAAGATGCTTCAAGGTTTTTTGAAAGTTTGTTTTGAAAGTGTTTGTGAAGTGTGGTTTGAAAAATAGGCAAGTGTTTTTGTTTTGCAAGTGGACAAGTACTTAAGAGCTATCTACCCTAAAGTTCTCAAAGATTTTTGCTATGTTTTGACCCTTTTAACAATTTTGTTCCACCATTGCATTTGATGGACAATCTTGTGTTAGGATGTGAAAGGGACGGGCGCGGGTCATCGTTTAGACCATAATTGCAATGGTGCTAAGTATCTTTGGGCAATTTTTCTTTGAAAGGGACTTGATCATTTTAGGCAACTTTCTGAAAGCGTCATCGAGGGACTATGATCATTTGATTGTTTGTTTTACCCAAAGAAACCTAACATGCAATATGGCCCATTTATTGAAGGCAACAAGTGGAATACCCTAGGGGTGAAAGTGTGGTATGTGTTGTCCATTTTTCATGCTTTAATTATCTTGAAATTAGGTCAAACTATTTTGTTCTTTTTATTTGCATACAAACCCTAATTCTAACATGGTATATTTAGAAAGCGATAAAGTGCGAAATTTAAATTTCCTAAGCTATTACAACACAATATGGGAAGGGGGGTACAAATATTCAAATGGGGGATTCGACAAGGAATTTAAACCTAGCTATTACATCAATTTTGGAATATTTACAAAGTAATTAATTGCATAAATTAAATGGAAATAAAATAAATATGCAATATGCAAAAAGAGTTTTTATATGTATGAAAAAGAGTATTTTTTATGTCAAATAAACAAAAATAAAAAGTATTATTTTTTGGAGTTTTTGTGTTTTAAGGGTAAAACCCTAATTTTAATAAGTAAATATATTAACTATTTAATATGTACAATATTTAATAATTATGTGAAAAATTAAATAAAAATGAATTATATTCATAAAAAAGTATTTTTCATGTCAAATATTAATAAAATAAAAAAATGTATATATTTTTTGTATTATTTACCTAAATATACTAATATATATAAATATCTTTATTATTTACTAAATAAATATTATATATACAAAATAATAATATTTAATATTTATAAAAAAATATTTTTTTGATACAAAATGTTTTCAAAAGAGAAAATGAAATAAAAATCAGAAATAAAATATATTTGCATTATTTTTTTCTAGTTTTTCTAAATAATAGTATATATATATTATTTATGTACAAATGGTTCATATAAACAAATAAATACTTGAAAAATATAAAAATGGTGTAAAAATAATTTTTCATGTTTTTAATATTACTAGCAAAAATAAATAAATCAGAATAAAAAGAGAAAAGTCAAAAAATCAATAAAACAAACAAAATGGGCTCAGGGGGTATGAAAGCAAAAATAGGGTGTGAAGAGAAATAGCACAACAGGCCCAGCCCACCAAGCCTTTCTTCAACCTCCAGCCAGAAAGATGTTCAAAAACGCGCGCCTGAACACCAATTCAAACATCTGGATTCCTTGATCTTTTGCACAAACTTTCAACATAAGAAATGTTAAGCATTGAATCACGATTCTAAATATGTAAAGAAATCATCCTAACTCTCAGAAATGAGAGAGAATTTTAACATTCCCAAATCTTGACCTAACTTTTCTTCCATATTCAGACCTTAAATTCTCATAGCTCAGGCAAAATAAATGAAAAGTAAAAGTATGTATAGATTCAGGGGCATGAGTAGAACACTTCTTATTCACAAACCTAGAGCTAACAATTGCTACATTAAGAGTTAGAAGTTCAAGAAGATACCTGTTCAGTTGAAGTTGTATCTGGCAATGGGGGAGCTTTCAGGGCAAGATGATGATCTGTACAGCTTGCCTGAAGTGTAGTGATGCTATTCCAATGCTTACTTTGCTTTGAAAGACCTTGAATCGAGCTATGGACCTTCAACTGCAAAACAAGAAAACGAAAATGGTGGAACTGACTAGAGGAGTTACAGGTCGTGTTTTATGTTTGGGTTAGCTTCAAGTGATACTAGGGAATGTGTTTGATGAGCTTTTAGCAAGAATGCATGAAAGGGATGAGAGTTGGCACTCAAACTGCAGTAGGAGCTCTGTTTGGGCAGTTTGAGGGTGGTTCTGTATTCTAGAGGGCAATGGAGGTGTTGGAGTCGTGTGCTAGCTCAGTTAGGATGTCTTGAATGTGTACAAAATATTTGCTTAAGGGTCCTATTGCTGAGATCAAAGTTGTGTCTAGTTATGCCATATTTCTTACACTTTAAGCAACCAAAGGCCAAGTTGGTGTTTAGACAGGTAGAGGCCCCCATAACATGCTGCAAACCTTGGCATTGATCAGTGTGATTAGTCCCTAAACTTGTGCCAAGGGGATTTGATCTGTACTTCTTGGATTTTCGTTTTGACATAAAGCTTACTTTTGCAAAAATGGTTAAAGTGCTTTATCTATTTTGGGATTAATCCATCATGCAATGCTTGAACACATAAAACATGGTCTTGGCACAAAGAGTTTGCATTAAATTTATGAGTATTGGATGGTTTAGAGGCCTGTAATCAAGTTGCATGCTGATTTGAAAATTTTGCACAAGTTATGAACATGGAAATTGGCCAATTCAAAAGTGAGTTTTTGCCATATTGCAAAATTCGATTCTCTCAAGTCATGAGGTTGTTTGATGAGTTTTTGGACATTTTGTAAAGCTTGGAATGTATAATACAATCCATCTTTGAAGTGCAAATTGAAATTCCAAGTGGAAGTATGTGAAAATTGGTCTTGAAGTTAGGTAAAAACCTTGCCTAAAAAGGTCAAAATTTCACTAAGTTAAGAATGGTTTAGTACCCTTGTTCCAAAAATTGTAACTTGAGCTACAAGCCTCTTTTGGGAAAACTTTGTGAATCAAAGTTGTAGACTATGCAATAGGCTACAACTTTCATGTTTTGACTTTTTCTTGAATCCAAATGAATCTTGGTGAGAAAGTGGGGCAAATTTGGGAAAAAATTAGGGTTTTTCATAACTTAGAAAAATTCTAAGTTATGAAAAATTCTCATTTCAAACCCTAATTTGTAATTTTTGATTTCTTGGTGAACAATTTTCATGATTTGGCATGTTTTGATGAAAAATGAATCTTGACTCTTGATTTTGACCAAAAAGTCAAAGTTTGACTTTTCAGTATACAGTCAAAATTGATCAATTGACTGGGAAATTCAACTGTCAATCTTGTGTACTTGGGATCTTTTGAACTTGTTGAGCATGTCAATACAATTCCATGGGGTCCTTGAGTCCATATGTGAGCTTGGTTTGCCATTGGATAGGTCAAACAGTCAAGAGTTGCCTTTGTGCAGTCAAAACCCTAAAAATGACCATTTTTCCCTTTTGGTGATCTGATCAAATTTCTTGTGGACTTGTGATCCAAACTTGATCAAATGGTCCATGTGAGTTCATAATGTTGATGTGGGTCAATTTTCATGAGGTTTGACTGTCAATTGGCCACAGTTGACTTTTTCCCCAATACAGTTGATTTTTAGGTCAACTGTCCAATTGACTGGGCAAAACTTGGAATCAAGACTTGAAACTTGATGTGGATAAACTTGGGAGTCCAATATGAAGCATGAAAGTCATCTTAGGCAATTTAGGTCAAAACATCTCTGTGCAACCACAAACCCTAATTTGGGTCAACAGTGTAAGGAGAAGTCTTGAGCAGATGAAACCCTAACTGGATCTTGATCTCCAAGGGCTTTGTGATGAGAAACCAATGAGAAAGGGGAGGGAAAATTTTGGGGTACAACACAATGAGACATAATATTACGCTTCAATCCCTATTTTTTTCCTGGACCGCCCTTTCGGGTTTTCAGTCCACCGGGATACCCTTTTTTGACCAAGTCGCCTTTTCGGGTTTTCGACTTGCTGGGTGTACAGTTTTTTCATTTTCATCCCTTACTTTTGCCCGGACCCTTCTGGTTCGCCGGGAAGCCCTTATTTTTTCATAGGCCACTCAACCTAGCGGGTCTTTGATTATGCATAGTATCTTTTCACTATGTCTGCATTGACGGGGTGAGGAAGGTCATCACCATCCATGGTGGTTAGAATCATAGCTCCTCCCGAGAAAATGTTCTTAACCACAAATGGCCCTTCGTATGTGGGGGTCCATTTGCCCCTGGGATCACCCTGCGGTAGTATGATGCGTTTGATCACTAGATCCCCGACTTGATATTCTTGACGCCTGACTTTCTTATTAAAAGCCTTGATCATCCGCTTTTGATACGTCTGACCATGACAGATAGCAGTAAGTCTGTTTTCATCGATTAGATTTAGTTGATCATGCCGGGTTTGGATCCAGTCGTCTTTGTCCAAACCCACATCCTTCATAATCCTGAGAGAGGGTATCTGGAATTCAATGTGCAGGACTGCCTCCATGCCATATACCAAAGAGTAGGGTGTTGCCTCTTTCGACGTCCGTGTTGAGGTGCGGTACCCATGAAGAGCGAATGGTAACATCTCTTGCCAGTCTTTGTATGTCACCGTCATCTTCTGTACAATCTTTTTGATGTTCTTGTTAGCTGCTTCAACAACCCCATTCATCTTCGCCCGGTAGGGAGAAGAGTTATGATGCTGTATCTTGAACTGTTTATAGAGCTCGGTGATCATTATGTTGTTGTGATTTGTACCATTGTCAGTAATAATCCTCTCGGGTACACCATATCAGCAGATCCTATTGTGTTGGATAAACAGCGCCACGACATACTTGGTTACTGTAGCAAAGGAAGCTACCTCAACCCACTTCGTAAAGTAATCAATGGCTACCAGAATGAAACGATGCCCGTTAGACGCAGTAGGTCTGATCTCGCCTATCATGTCGATGCCCCACATCGCAAAGGGCCAGGGAGCTGTCAAAACATTCATGGGAACAAGAGGTACATGCACCTTATCAACATAGACTTGGCACTTATGACAGGTTCGAGAGTGTTGATAACAATCGGCTTCCATGGTGGACCAGTAATATCCGACCCGTAGGATTTTCTTCGCCATGGTATGTCCACTGGAATGAGTTCCGAAGGTACCTTCATGTAACTCTTCCATAATCCTTTCTGCCTCGGTCTTGTCCACACATCGCAGTAAGGTTGAATCATGGTTACGTTTATAGAGGATTCCATTACTGATGCAGAACTTCGCAATGAACCTTCTTAGAAACTTCTTATCATTAACAGATTCCCCATCGGGGTATTCTTGAGCCTCAAGATACCTCTTTACCTCGTGGAACCAGGGTTTATCTGCTACCTCTTTAGTCTTAATGTCACAGCAATGTGCGAGTTCATCCAACATTTCAATGGTAATCTGGGGAGCTTCATTGTCCCACCTGACTTTGACCATAGAAGACGTGGTAGCTAGCGCGTCTGCCAACTAGTTCTCCTCTCGTGGGAAATGTTCAAAGGTTATCTCCTCAAAGTGTGTGAGCAATGTCAGTACGTACTCTTTGTAAGGAATAAGATTCGGGTGCTTCGTATCCCACTCACCTTTGATCTGACTTATCACCAGAGAGGAATCCCCGAATACACTTAAGAACTTAATCCTCAGGTCAATAGCAGCTCGAAGACCCATGATACATGCTTCATACTCCGCCATATTGTTGGTGCAGTTAAAACATAATCGGGAAGTGAATGAAGTATGACAGCCCTCAGGAGATATAATTACAGCGCCAATGCCATTACCCAATGCGGTCAAGGCTCCATCAAAATACATAGACCATCGGGATCCCTCCTCGGGTCCTTCATTCGGTCCAGGTTCTTCGCAGTCGATTATCAACATGATATTCTCATCTGGGAACTCGAAATTCATGGACTAGTAGTCATCCACGACCTGATGCACCAAATGATCTGCCAATACACTTCCCTTAATTGCTTTTTGGGTTGTATATTATATGTCATACTCGGTTAAGATCATCTGCCATCTTGCTATCCTTCCGGAGAGAGCGGACTTCTCGAAAATATACTTGATCGGATCCATCTTTGATATCAACAAGGTAGTGTGAGTCAACACATACTGTCTCAGTCGGTGAGCATCCCATGCCAAAGCGTAGCAAGTTTTCTCGAGCAATGAGTATTGGGTCTCACAGTCGGTAAACTTTTTGCTAAGGTAGTAAATTGCATGCTCTTTTCGACCAGACTCGTCATGCTGCCCCAACACACACCCCATTGAACTGTCTAGCACTGTTAGGTATAATATCAAAGGTCTTCCTTCAACTGGAGGCATCAAAATTGGTGGTTCTTGAAGGTATTCCTTGATTCTTTCGAAAGCGGTCTGGCATTCATCATTCCATTTTACCACTTGAACTTTCTTCAACAGCTTGAAGATTGGCTCACAAGTAGCAGTCAGATGTGAAATGAACCTGGCGATGTAATTCAGACGTCCCAAGAAACCTCTAACTTCTTTTTCTATGTGGGGAGCCGGCATCTCCTGTATGGCTTTTAACTTTGCAGGGTCCACCTGAATACCTTTGTCACTGACAACAAAACCCAGAAGCTTACCAGATCTTACCCCGAAGGTGCACTTGTTCAGATTCAACCTCAGTTTGTACGTCTTCAACCTGTCAAACAGTTTCTGGAGATGATCAAGGTGCTCTTCCTTAGTCTGGGACCTGGCTATCATGTCATTAACATAAACCTCGATCTCGTGGTGAATCATATCATGGAACAAAGCGACCATGGCGCGCTGATAAGTTGCCCCAGCGTTCTTCAACCCAAAAGGCATTACCTTGTAACAGAAGGTGCCCCACTGTGTAACGAAGGATGTCTTCTTCATGTCCTCAGGAGCCATCTTGGTCTAGTTGTAGCCAGAAAAACCATCCATGAAGGAGAAGATCTTGTGTTGCGCGTTGTTGTCGACTAGAACATAAATGTGAGGAAGTGGGAAGTCATCTTTGGGGCTTGCCCTGTTCAGATCCATGTAATCCACACAAATCTGCACCTTACCGTCCTTCTTAGGTACCGGAACGATGTTGGCAACCCATTACGGATAAGAAGTGACAACTAAGAATCCTGCGTAGAACTGTTTCATGACCTCTGCCTTGATTTTCTCTGACATTTCAGGGCACATACGACAGACCTTCTGCTTTACCAGAGGGCAGTCTTCTTTAGTCGACAGTCGATGTACCATAATATGAGTGTCCAAACCAGGCATGTCTTCATAGGACCAGGCGAAGATCTCAACATAGTCATGTAACATCTGTATTAACCGTTGTTTGACACTAGGCTCCAGATTCACACCTATTTTAACCTCTTTCTTGTCTTCCTCTGTATCCAAATTCACTAACTCAACTGGCTGTTCATGAGGTTGTATGGCCCTTTCTTCCTGCTGTAATAGTTTAGCAAGTTCTCCAAGCACCTCACAATCATCCTCACCTTCGTCCCCGGCTTGGTTGATCGGATTTTTGAAGTCATAACTGGAAGTAGCAGAGCTGTTATCAATGGGATCCAGAGTGGATATGGATCTGCAGTATGATACGTGAGTGTGTGTAAGAGAATAACTGTTTCAATAAAGTAAGAGACAAAAAAGAAAAACAAGGAGCGCAAAATTTGTATGCAAGAAACGTCCAATGCTTTATTAATGATATATGAAATGACAAATAATAGCCCTCACTAGCAAAGCCAAGGTGCCCCGGGCCTTAAAGTTTCAAATTGTTTATTACAAATCTTAAAACAAAATTCAATTACTGCGGAATAAAAGAAACAGGTATGAAGTCCCTAGCCGTCCATTTATTCGGTCCACCGTTGGTTGTTGGGTAGATCTAACTGTCGATGTTTGAATCCTCTTCACTGTCTTCAATTGCATTAATTCCCCGATTGCTGATGTGTAGAGGAGGTCTTCCAGCCCGAGCGCGCCTAACAACCCTTTGAGCCCTTGTAGTAAATCCCAAACCAAATTTGTCAGTTTTGTGAGTGAAATCAGGGAGCTGACCCCAATTGGTACACCCACCTTCTTCAACCACAACCCTGGCGTCTTTGAGAGAAGCCATCTTCAATGGAAGTTTGTTGGTAGTAACTTCAGTTGATTCCAAGATCAGAGGGACCTCTTCGAAATTCTGACAAGGAGTTTCTATGAATTCCCCGTCCATCTCTACGTAGTAGAAGGAATTGAGGTGACTCACCATATATTCTTCTTCACCTCGCACTGTGACATTCTTTCCCTTCACCGGGTACTTCAGAATTTGATGGAGTGTGGAAGTAACTGCTCCATCCTTATGGATCAAAGGACGACCCAACAAGCAAGAATATGACGGCCTGATATCCATTACGTAGAAGGTGGACCCAAAAGTCTAAGAACCCACTTTGACAGGGATGTACACCTCCCCGTGCACCATTCTCTTTGATCCATCAAGATCCCTTACCACAATATTACTAGGCTTTAGAGTCAAACCCTCACAATCCAAACAATCCAACACTTTCTTCGACAGAATGTTCAGTGAAGACTCGGTATCTACCAGCACATGAGCCATAGTGGTGCCCATGCACTCGATCGAGACGTGCAAAGCATCATTATGCTTCCTTCCTTTCGGTGTCAGATCCGCATCTGAAAAACCCAGCCCATTGTCAGCAGTCAGGCTGGCCACACAATATTTGAACTGATCTGCTGAAGTTTCCTACGGCACATGCGCAATCTTGAGAAATGCAATCAAAGACTTCGCATGGGCTTCAGAACACAACAGTAGAGACAACATGGATATCTTCGATGGGGTCTGCCCCAGCTGATCGACCATATTGTAGTCGCTCTTCTTAATGATTTTCAGTATTTCCTCTATTTCTTGTTTAGAGGCTTCCACAATGATTTTCTTATGTGCCTCCGTCCGGGAAGTCTCACCTATAATTTCCTTGCCCCAAGTCTCAGATGGCTCAGCAGCAGTGGTGATAACTGGAATAGGAATAGGAGAAACGTCAGGAGTGTTGGTTGGAGCAACAGTTGGAATAACAGTAGGCTTGATGATCTTCGGAGAAATCTAAGGAGGGAAAACCCTTCCACTTCGGGTAACCTTACTAGTCCCGATAATATTACTGACATCAGTATCAGCTTCTTCATTCTTCAGATCTTGCTTAATGCCACGATAGTACACATCAGCACCGTAATGCCATGGGACAACCTTATCTGAGGTGTACGGGATGGGACCAGGAACAATGATTATTAGCGAAGCAATTCTTTGAATAAGTGTAATCCTAACAGGTCTTCTCGAGGAAACCTTGGAAGGATTGGCTGAAATGGTTATAATGGAAAAGTCTTCATTTGGAACAACAAGAATCATAGTCTTCTCGAACATAATCTCTTTATTATCCATCAGGTATTGAATACCTGACTTCAACAAATGGCAACGAGAAGGTAGAATCGAACACAAGTGGCAACCTTCACCACAACCCGGAAATAAACCGGCCAACAACAAATTCTTCTTAACAGTCATAAGAGGAGTAGAAATTTCTTCAACAGATGTCACAAACAAATCAGTGTCGACAACATTAACTCCACGACCATGTTTGGGAATGGGAGCAGTTATAACATTCGGCTTTTCTGGAGCATCAAACTCTATCTCCCTGGCTTCGAGCAAGTCTTGTACTTTGTTTCTTAGAGCCCAACAATCATTTGTATCATGGCCAGGACTCTCAGAATGGTAGGCACACCGCGCGTTGGGATTGTATCTGGGAGAAGTAGTGTTTGGATTCTTGGGAGCCTCTCTCAAGGTTTCCAAGTTGGATTTTAATAAGTGAGGTAGAACTTCAGCCAAAGACATGTTGATGCAGGTAAATTGCCGTTGTGGTCTTTCCACCCATTGTTGATTGTTGCGTTGTGGAGAAACTGCGGGTCTTGGTATCACTACAGCATTTACCGTTTGACGGTGTTCATATCTACTTTTCCCCCTTGGGCTATAGACTGCACTGGCTTCCTTCTTACTAGTGAAAGGCTTCTTTGTTGAACTCGAGGAGGCATCCTTCTATATTTTACCACTCCAAATTCCAGCTTCTACTCTTTCTCCAATTAAAATCAGCTCGGTGAAACCAGATGACGAGCTTCCAATTAAGTGATTGAAAAATGGACCAGATAGCGTCCCTAGAAACATATCAAACAACTCCATATCAGACAACGGGGGTTGAACTCTTCCAGCCAAGTCTCTCCATTTTTGAGCATAATCTTTGAAACCTTCACCTGCACCCATGGACATACTCTGGAGTTGAGTACTAGTGGGAGTAAGGTCGGCATTGTACTGATACTGCTTATAGAAAGCAGCAGAAAGATCCTCCCAATTTCGGACACTGGCTCCCTCCAACTGGTATAACCATTCAAGCTGAGTCCCTGACAGACTATCTTGAAAGAAATGCACCCACAAAATTCTATCAGCAGTGTGGGGCTGGATCTTCCTGACATACGAGCGGAGATGAAGTTTTGGGCAGGACACCCCATCATACTTGGAAAAAACTGGAGCTTTGAACTTCTGAGGGATGACTACTCCCGATACCAGTCCCAATTCTCCGAAATCCAAACCAGGTATCTTCTGAACTTCCATAGCACTCAGACGGTCTTCTAACTGCTTATATCTATCCTCAGCAGGAGGATATTTCTCATCATCATAATCAGTATCATTATCAGAAACTGCAGGACTAGGGTCCTTTTCCCCTTCTTGGTTCTCCCCTTCCTTGGATGAAGAGGTCAGATCAGTTTAATGCTTTAACCTTTCTCCAAATCTTCTGCCCATATTCAGAATACTTATCTTCTTCTTCTTCTTCTTCTTCTCTTTCAGAATGAGGGCTTTCAGATCCTATTTCCCCTTTGCCAGACTGATGAACATTTGTTGGAACTGGGTGTTCTGTGCCTGAAGATCTTTGATGGCTTGATCAGAAGACATTTTTGCATGGAATAAATAGCGAAGAAGATGACAAACCTGCAGTGGTACCTGTAATGATGTGTATGATAATGGGATGCGCATGTAATGATTTCAAAGACTTCGGGAAATTTAAATTTGTAAACCAAAAATAAACAAAAACTTTATTAGCTTAACTTTGAAGGTTCAAAATGCCTTTAAGGCGTTACAAAATAAGTAAATAAAACAAATCTAAAACTAGAAAAGAAGAATCAAAAGTCCCATGGACGCTTTCTCTTTGTGCTGATATAATCATTGAGCACTCTTTCTTCCTCGAGCTTCCTGGTGAGCTTTAAAACCTTCCTCTCTTGATCATGGAACTGTTCCTTGTAAGTATCTCGCTCATTCTTCAGTTGAATCCAAGACCTCTGTAACTCCCCCAGATCAGTGGGCATTTAAGGATAAAGAACCATGTAAGAAATGCCTTCTTAAGTAGTGGGCTCCACAATCACTGGTAATACGGCCACATAAGCCATCATAAGCTTCTGGGCACGAGCTCGTACCTATTGGAGGTAAGGCTGAATAATAATGGAAGTCTTTGGTCCCAAATCTTTGGGGTCAGATCTGTTTACCACACCCCAAGCTCGTATGAACCTCCGGTGATACTCCTTAACATCGTCCTCATAGTTGAATATAATGCTCTCAATAAGTAACTCATGGGGACCATCCCGTCGAGCATGACCAAATTGTCAAAAATCTAGACAAGGATTGTAAGTTATACCCCCTCTGATACCAAGTAATGGGACATTAGGGTACTCCCCACAGCGGTCAATAATAGCAATGTCTTTCATATCCCGGGAACACCAAAGAATATCCGTATGAGCGAGTGACATTATCCTGTGCGACCAACCCAAACCTTCTTCGTTCTTCAGTACAGACTTAGGGAGATGAGAAATAAACCACCTCGACAACAATGACATGCATCACATAAGAGTCCCTCTTCTCTTCATGGTACGGGTATGGAGAGCGTGCAAAATATCTCCAAGCAAAGTACGCACAGGGTTATGAGAAAGGAAAATGTTGATAGCATTCATATCTACAAAGGAGTCCGGATTAGGGAAGAGAACTAAACCATAGATAAAAAGAGCCAAAACCTCCTCAAAAGCATGAAAATCCAAATCATCCCAAAATAGCTGAGCTTTGTGTATCAAAAATTTTGCCAAAAAATGCTCGACTCCGCTTCGAGTTTTCCAACTGGATACCACATCGGCCCGTTTGAAATGCAAAGCTGAGGTAATGACTTCTGGCTTAGGAACTTCTTCCATACCTGTGTAGGGTACCTGTTCAAGAATGGATATGCCCAATAGCCGAGAGAATTCTTCCAAGGTGGGTACCAACTGATAATCTGGAAAGGTGAAGCAGTGATGCTTGGGATCAAAGAACTAAAAAAGTACGCTCATCATCTGTTCATCCAGGTTTGAAGTAACCAGGCTGAGAAGTTGACCGTGTCTCTTAATGAAAGTAGAAGTTTCAGAAACTCTTGATGCTAGCTCTTTAAGTTGGGCAGGTATCTGCACAAAGCTGATTCGGATAGTATTTCTACGCACGATGTCATGATAAACCACAGGTATAGCAAACACAGGTATTGCAAACACAGTCAAATCACATAAAGCCCTTAGGTTTAAGGCTTGTATGAGGTCAAAGGTAATACCCTCTTGAAGTTAAGTTGGTTTCAAACCTATCCTAGAAAAGTAACCGGGTTCTAGAGGATCTCAATATCACTGACCATCCTTTATCGGTCATGGTTTCAGCTCACGCAATCTTTTCTTGCAGCCAAATTATTCCGAAAGTCTGGTCTCAATGAGTGTAGCATCGAGTATCAATCAGTTCTCAACTCTAAGGTCAGTTGATGCTTCACGACACCATGCAGCGGCCCCGTATTCTCCTCGTTTCACCACAAGGGATACCGATACCAACCAAAGTGCAACACCAACGTAGCTACTGGTTGATACTCACAGTCTATTGCTACTTACCTAAAAGGTATTCCCCAGATCTGGGTGTAGGATCTATAGTAACCCCAAAAAGATCCCTAAAAAATAAAGTAAACAACGTAATCAAGAGAAGCAATTTTAATGACCTAGATCCTAAGGTATACCCCACTTATAATTCCCCAGCAGAGTCGCCAGTTCTGTGATACGGTGGCAGAACCGACTGTTTAATACTGGTTTGCGTTTTGCATTTTTTGTTTGCAAAATGTCGCGGTAAGCAAGAGTCGCCACTGACTTTTATTTCATCCAACCGGAAAGGAAAAAAGTACAGAAAAAATCCTTTTTCGAGATGTTCTGAGTACGGGGGGTAGATTATAAAAAGGGAAGGTGTTAGCACCCCTTCTATCCATGGTTTTCCATGGGATCTTAGGTACTTGCTCATTTTTAAATTGCTTGTTTTTGCTTTGTTTTCGAAATTTTTTTACTTCGTGATAACCCTTGTATCAGTCCTCAAGGATGTGACGAAGTTGTTTTGAAAAGTGTTTAGTGTGAAAAGTTTTGATTTGAGCAAGTACCTACTAGCATCTACCTACTCGAAAAAAGATCATTTCTATTCGTGTTTCTTTTAGACAGCGCTATCCCACTATTGAGAAATAGGTAGCACCGTCGTTGGAGTTTTTAAGGGTCAATTCGAAATGGACGTACGATCACCAAAGAAATATTAGGATACCTTAGTAATAACCCTAGAGTCTTATGATCTTTCGAGGCGAAATTTCCGAGGCAACATTCGAACGGGACATTTGATCTTTTTTAGACGGGAGGGCAACCACTAAGACACCCTATGCTTAATGGTCGTTTACCGAAGGCAACCGAAGTGAGAGTATACCTTAAGAGTGATATGTGCGAGTGATTTGTTTTCAATTTATTATCTTTGCACATTAGGTTTTTCTAACTGTATTAATTTTGTCATGCATTCTTGCCATACAATCCTATTAGCCATACATCTAAACAGTTAAATATTTGCGGGAATTAAAAATGCGAGAAAATAAACCTAGCTATTACAAGGCTTCGGGGAGGGGGATTAATTACATAGCCAAAAATCGGGGATTTAAATAGTAAATAAAAACCCTAAATTAACTATTACAAACCGTTGAGCAGTTACAAAATATTGGCAAAATAAATAACAAGCGTGCGACGAATTAAATGCGAGACGATTAGGGTTTTGACCCTTTGACTAATCCTACTTGCGATTAAAAAAATGTTTTTTTTGACATGTTTTTTTGTTTGAGAAAATAATGGAATAATTAAATTAAAAGAAAATCCTAAATTATAATTAATATTAATTTTTTTTGAAAATAAATTAATTAATTCTAAACAACCTATTTTTTTGTATTTTTTGTTTGAAAAAGAAAGGAATTAAATCAAGAACTTAAACCTAATTTTTCTAATTGGTTTTAATTATAAAAACAAGTTAAAATTTCCCTAAACTAAATTAAATTAAATTTGATAAAAAACCTAATTCTAATTTTTGTGAATTCTTGATTTTATGATTTTATAAAAAAAAATGATTAATGGTTTTAATTAAAATGATTAAAGAAAATATTAAAAGAATTAAAAAAAGAAGAAATAAAAAAGGTGTACATATGGGCCTGTGTTGAATAACAATTCTGGAGGTTGGAAGTTGACTTTTCTAGGCCCAAAAACTCCAAAGCCTGTTTGACCATGCTTGACTTGGTGTGGGGGTTGACTTGAGGACTATTGTGGACCTTCAATGCTGGCACGTTGGATCTGGCTTACTGATGAATCTGATGGTTGTATGTTGATGGAGCATGGTGAGCCTCATGATGAAAGATATGCTGGATCACTTATCTGAAAATAAAATAAACGAACGCTGGGACCTGGGGATCGAACCCATGTCCTTATGCTTGCTTCCAATACCACGCTGTCAGCTGAGCTGTGATGTTTAGTTGTGATTATAACAATAACACAATATAATATGAGAAAAGCAAAAGATCTGATTTCAAAACGCGTGAAATTCAAACGGACGAGTCACACGCTACCACGCCATCGTCTCCTTCCTTGAACCATCATTTTAGCAAACAAGACTTTTACCTACAGACGTTTACTGTAGGTATAACCCTGTTCATCTCCAAAATTACATATGATCAAGATGAATAACAAGTACTTGTACCAATCAACTCATCTCATCCTCACGAGCATCATGGTACCAGAATCAAGGCCTAATTTTGCCTCTACAAAAAACCCCTAAACAAGAACACAAAACCCTAACCATGGCAATATCACGTACATGCATCTAAAATGAAATTAAATGGCATTGTTAGCTTGCAAACATGATGATAAACAAGAATATATAATTAAAACATGCTTATGATGAGTAAATCAATGAAATCATAATCATGTTTTTAGGCAAACCGTGGTGCCTGTAGGGTGCGATTCTGGGTGTTTCAAGACATGGGAGTGATTGGAATAACTTATGGGATGTCTAGAAAGCGATTGGAAACCTCAACACACCTTGAATTGGCCCGTGGAAGGAGATTCGTCTCACACATTTCTTGGAATTTTTTAATTTTGTTCTGCACTTCTCACGACCTCTCACCCTCTTTTTTTGATCTGGCAAGCTTCATTATATAACCTAGAACGAATTAGGTTAACAAACTTGGAATGAATCTTTGCATTTATCCAAGATTTGATTTGATTTCCAAGTTGTATGATATGTTCCTGTTTTGAGCCAAATCATGCCTTTCTTGTACCAATTGCCATTGATTCGAATTGATCTTGTTTACTCATCATATCTTGATAGCCAAACTGTAAATAAAAAAAACAAATCAAATCATATCTTTGATAATTTTCATTATTTATTTGATTTAATTAACTTTTTAATTAATAAAAAATCAAAATAAATTGAAAAATTAAGCACAATATGGGTGAGTGAACATTTGAGTCGTGGACCACATTATAATTGAGGTGCAAGCATAAAAAGTTGGGCCTATTTAGCAAAAAATGCAAATTTGAGCACATTTGACTTTTGGCAATTTTGCAAAATTGGTCAACTTGGTCAATGCATAACTCTCTCAATTTTGACCCTAGAGAGGTGTTCTTTGACTTTTTAGAAATCTTAGGATGTCCTTTAAGCAAACCTTTTGGTCTCATCTCAATTGAATCTTCCATGTTCATGTATGAAGCTTTGACCTAAAAGGTGTTTTTGTTGACTTTTCAAAAGGACCTATAATGTCAAAATTCATATCTTTTTGTGAGTGCATATTCTGAACTTGGAAGCTGAAGATGAATTGTAGGTAATTACATCCTCTTCAAAATGAGCTTTGTATGGGTCATTTCTGATAAAGTATGAGGAAGTTAGGCTTGGTCAAATTTTAGTTGACTTTTCTTATAAAACCCTAATTTAGCAACTTTTGGGTTTTGATGATTTGTGAGAAATCCTCGAGGAATCATGATCAACCCTTGATCAAATTATGAATAATACTTCAAAATGAGGATGTTGACCAAAAATATTGAAGTTTGGCTGTATGTGGGCCACATATTACTTTTGACCTAGTATAGTTGATTTTCAAGTATTTGAGCAATTGACTGAGCAAACTTCTTCTGCAAGGATTGAAACTTGACATGGATGATCTTGAGAACATATTAGGACAATGGTGATCATTTGAGTTCTTTTTGGTTTACACATATTGATGAAAATGGAAACCCTAATTTGGGGTATACTGCGTTAGGAGAGAGTTTGTCTGGTCAACTCTTAAAATTCTTTGAGCAATTTGGGGACCTCACTTGACATGTGTTTAGAAATATGGGAGGGAAAATTTTGGGGTACAAAACCTATCACATAGGCATTCATTATCTCTCAAAAAGAAAAATCCCACTAAGTCAAAACCTACGAAGGAGACTTAAGAAAAATGGGGGCATCCCACTGACTGTGATCTCAAAAACAAGAACAGTCAGGCAAAATCAGGGATAATAAATCAAAAAGAGGTCACTAAAAATCCTCAGCAACATGAAAAATGTTGCAAAAAATGACTGCCTTCAGATAAACTAAACTTTTTGAACCATCACCAAAACGTCATTGGAGTTCGAACATACAATTAACCGAGTTTAGGACTGAAGAACATCACGAAGAATGGGTGGGTACAAATAAAATTTGAGCCTTTATCCTTTGTTTCTTAAACCGTGAACCAAACCACGCTACAAACCTTTAAAAGTCCTAATTGAAGCATAGGTTAGTTTGAAAGCATACTTTTACAAAAGGTATCCTAAATCCTGTAAGGCATACTAAAAAATCCTGAGTTGAATTCACATTCTTACAAAATTCCTTTATCTGCTAAAACGCATTTTCAAAACTTAAAGACAAGCATAAACTTTGCATTATTTGAATATTGTTGTTTGCATATGGCTATTTGTTTGACAGCGGAGAAATTCGCACGACGAATATTCAGTGAACAAAAACCCTCTCATTGAGCAAATTCATTTCAAGTGGGAAGACACTTCCCGTAACAGATCTCCTATAAGCAAGGGGCGTGACGTGTCACTATCCAACACACCTGGGGAAGTCCAGTCGAGATTCCAAGAAATCTCTCAAGAAATGTTCAATATACCAGGGGCAGGTCTTCATCTGAATCACTTGAGAAATTGAACGTGAATCCCAACAAAGGGTTACGTACAATCAAACACTTCCTGGTAGTTCCACAGACACCTACTACTAGGGGCAGTGACAAATCTACCCCAAAATTTTCTTCATAGGATGACCCCTAGCAAGGGTTTCAATCTCTTAAGACGCCTCCCCAACAGACTAGCGACATGGTTTATTTCCCGAACAAACTACAGATTCCCCAGTTTGTGTTTGCCTCTCTGATTTCTACAAATCAAGGGACCACAACTCCTCTTCCCCAACAGACTTTTCTATAATCCCCAGTAAGTTACTGCAAAGCTTGGACCCGACCAGATATCAGTTCAACTTTATCCTTTCTAGAAAGTTACTACAAATCCTGGAATCTGACCAAATAACAGTTAACTTCCTTATCCCTAGCAAGTTGTTGTGAAGCTGGGAATCCAACCAGATAACAACCTAACTTCACTCTCCCCAGGAAATTTTCTACGAAGCATGGAATACGACCAGATAACATTCAATTTAATCATCCCCAAGATAACTTGCCAGTAGAGAAACAAACAACTGAGGCTTCTAAACTCTTTTCCCCCAGGAAGAAATCAACACTATCCATAGAGCCTTCTCAAGCAAAGCCAGTATTCCCCAACAGAGTTTCTCCTCAATCAATAAAACAGGAAACCTTAGTGGAAACATCCTAAATCAAGGTCCAAAGAGGAGCTTACTCTTCATCCACAACAGCGGTGCAGGATTTCATTTCCCAAGGCTCCCCAACATTTGTCAAGGATTTATTTTCCAAGACAGAAATACATTCCAACAACATTTCGCATTTCATGCATTATATATCACATACATGACAAATGCATACGGCACAATCTCATTTACTTTGAGAACATCATTACACCATGCATTTCATAAATCATGACATTGAATGCAACTAACGTTTTTCCTTTTCAGGAAAAGGTCAATCAACAGATGACTATCATCAACAATTTTCGACAGGTCCGAGATTAGTTTCTGAAGCAAGATAGAGCAACTAACTACGTGACCAGGTGCAGCTTTACACGGGCTCATCATGAAGAAATCTTACATGGATTTCTTCTCATCATGAGGCAATCTTACACGGGTTCCTTCTGACTTCCAAATACAGCTTTACACGGGCTCATCATGAAGCAATCTTACATGGATTCCTTCTCATCATGAAGTTACCCTACCCAGGTTCCTTCTCGTACACCTAGATGATATTTTACACTGACTCATCATGAAGCAACCCTACCCAGGTTCCTTCTCATACACCCAGATGAAGTTTTACACGAACTCATCATGAAGCAACCCTACCCAGGTTCCTTCTTATTCCCAGATAAATTTTTACACTGACTCATCATGAAGCAACCCTACCCAGGTTCCTTCTCATTCCCAGATGAAGTTTTACACAGACTTATCATGAAGCAACCCTACCCAGGTTCCTTCTCCTTTCTAGATAAAGTTTTACACGGACTAATCATGAAGCAACCCTACCCAGGTTCCTTCTCATACATTTCCAGATATAGTTTCACACGGACTCATCATGAAGCAACCCTACCCAGGTTCCTTCTCTACATTTCCAAACACAGTTTTACACGGGCTCATCCTGAAGCAGCCCTACCCAGGCTTCCTCCTCATATGCCTCATAAAGCAGCCCTACACCGACGACCAAAAGTATTCTTCTGGTTAGATTCATTTCTTCCATTTAATAACAGGCGAATCCAAGGCCTCATCTGGTTAGATTTATCTCTTCCAGTTCAAAACAGGCAAAGGAAAACTATTATTTCATTATAAATCAACCAAAAGATTTATCCCGATACCTTCCACAGTCACTCTAGATGGAATCTATAAGCCCATCTCCAACAACTTTCCATCATCTCTCCAAATGGCATATCTAAGCCTATTCCCTACACAGTCAACTAACACATCATCGAGTGCAAATTTCCGGGCACTCTAGTGTCCAATCATCTTCCACATTCAAGTCACGAATGGCGGACTCGCCAATCTAACTCTTCAGGTTTAAGAAGATTGAACAGGGGCATCTGTTGTACCCAAAAATTTTCTCTCTCATTTCTCAATAAATCTCTCGTAAGATCTCCATTGATTCAAGACTACACAAGGTTTGATCAGCTCAAGACACCACCTCAAGCACTGATGACTCAAATTATGGTTTAAGTTTTCACAAGGATAATTGAAATTTCAAGGCCTCAATTGACTTTCATGGATCATTATGAGCCCTCAAGATTTCTCATGTCAAGTTTCATGCTTTGGATCACATTTTTGCTCAGTCAGTTGATCAGTTGACCTAAAATCAACAATATTGGATAAAAAGTCAATTGTGGTCAACATATAGTCAAACCTTATAATTTTTTATCCATATCAACATGGTGAACTCATATATGTTAATTGATCAAGTTTTTATCACAATTCCTCAAGAAATTTGATCAGATCATCAAAAGGGCAAAATGGTCAAAATTAGGGGTTTGATTGAGGAGGTTCGATTTTTTACTTTTGACCTAACAAATGACTTATTGGGTTAAGACATGATCTCAAGGATTCAAATACATCATTTTGACCTAATGGTAAGGTTCAAATCACCTCTCAAGATCATTGGATTGACAGATGAATTTCAGTCAACTGATGAAAAGTCAATTGTATACTGAAAAGTCAAACTTTGACTTTTTGATCAAAATCAAGTTTCAAAAATCATATTTCATCAAGTCTTATCAAAATATGAAGGTTTTTCATCAAGAAATTGAAAAGTCAAAGTTATCTTGGAAAAGTCAAAATTCTAGGACTTAGAAAATTTTTCTAAGTGTTGGAAAGTTAACATTTTTTTCATAACTTTGTGGCAAATTTACACCATGATGCAAGATGATTCAAGGAAAACTTTCAACATGAAAGTTGTAGATCTCAATGAGATCTAAAACATTATATTGCAGAAATTTTTCTAGAAATGCTTGTATTTCAAGTTATGAATTTATGAAGACATGTCCATGATACTAAAAATACTTAGTGAAATTTTGAGTATTTTAGTCAGGATTTTGACCTAACTTCATGACAATTTTTCACCTAGTTCCAAATTGATTCTTCCAAAATGTCCAACATTAAAGTTATAGAGGATGTTCCAAGCTTTTCAAAATGTTCAAGAACATGAAGAGATCATTTTTGAGCTATAAGATTCGAAGACTTGAAGTTGGCATGATAAACTTGAATTATAAATCATTTTTGTGATGAACTCATAATCAAATCTCATAACCTTATCAATCAATATCACTTTTTAGGAAATTTTGCTTCTAAACATCTCCATAATTAATTAATTACACAGACCCTAAGTGTATTACACAAGGATTTTATGTTTTGTCCAAGTCTTGATACCATTTATGGTTGAAATTGCAAAAAGTAGCATATCCATTCTTGTAAAGCAAGCTTTTTCACAATGTCAACCCTTCTTGAGCCTCTAAATGGCTCCATCTGCACACACTCAACCTAGAAACTCAGAAGAAGCATGTTTAATGTGATTCAACAACTTTACATATCTTGTACCACACATTGGGATTTTGGTTTTCCATTTTGCTTCAAAAATAAGCAAAAATGCCATAACATGTGATCTTGATAATCTGACCATCTCAAGTCTCCAAATATTTTCCTATATATCAAGACACTCTCATGCAACCGAGGACACGATTTTACAAGCCCTTAAACCCTCTTATACACTCTCAAACCCGAATTGGCCAAAAATCACCATTTTTAAGCTTTTGAAACCTTAACTTCGAAACTCATCACTCTTGCAACTATTGTACAAACAAATCACTTAAACACTTCATATATATCATATATAAACTATCTATACCCTATTTTACTCATTGTAACATCATTTTCATCATCCACCATTTTCAAAATCCACCATTTCAACTTGACTTGAGTAGACCAATCCAGACACTTTCAAGGCAAAGTAAAAGTTGCAACATACTCACCAAGGTCCCAGAAAGCTAAAGTAATCATCATATTTCTTCTGAAAGTCATGTAGAGGCCATTGAATTTTTGCATCAAGAGGTAAGTTTTTTCAAATTTGAAATCTTGATACAAGCATCATTTGCACTTACTTTAAAAAGATAAAATGTATATATCATGTCTATAAAGCTAACCATATCCTTAAATTTCATTTTAATTGATTGTGAGATGAGAACTTTGAAACTTAATTTTTTGGACATTTAGGTTTTAAGTTTGGTACAGGTAGAAATTCGTGAGTTAAAGTGGGAATAAATAAAAAAAAATTACATATTTGAAATCCTTGTGAAATTCTAAGTAAGTTTCATTTTTACATTTTTGAATTTGGTTGAGAAATGAGGAAGTTAGAGTTTTTTGAAAAAAAACTTGGAAAATATTCTTATTACAGTAACTGTTAGCGTGTAGGAGGAAGAAGAAAGAGGACTTGGACATTTTCAAATTTTTACATCTAAGTTCATTTTATATTTAATTATTGTTGTTTCACTAATGGATGTAACAGCCACCCCAGTGGAAAGCAACACGTGTTTCATGTCACTTATTATCCTAAGGGTGCGGGTTCAAACCATAGTGAACCCCTATTTTGTGTTATTTTTGTGATTTCAGGAAGCAATCTTCTCATGTAATATCATGCAAGCATATTGTTGTACCCCAAAATTTTCCCTCTCACTTATCAAGAATTTCCTCACAAGATCTCTTTGACTCAAGACTGTATTAGGGTTTGACCAGCTCAAGACATCTCCTCATGCACTGATGACCAAAATTAGGGTTTGAGTTTGCACAAGGATTTTTGGACTATCAATGTTTCATATGACTTTCAAGGATCATTAGGGACCCCTAAGATTACTCATGTCAAGTTTCAAGTCTTGAATCACAATTTTGATCAGTCAATTGGACAGTTGACCTAAAAATTAGTTGTATTGGGGAAAAAGTCAACAATGGCCAATTTACAGTCAAACTTCATAATTTTTTATCCACATCAACATCTTAGACTCATATGTATCATTTTATCAAGTTTGGACCATAATTCCTCAAAACAATTTGATCAAATCATCAAAAGGGCAAAATGGTCAAAATTAGGGTTTTGATTGGGAAGGGGCCATTTCTGATTTTTGACCTAGAAAATGATCAATTGGTTTGAAGCATGATTTCAATAGTTCAATTGCATCATTTTGACCTAATAACATGATTCAAAACATTACAAATCCATTGGATTGACAGATGAATTTTTCGGTGAACTGATCAAAAGTCAACTGTACACTGAAAAGTCAAACTTTGACTTTTTGGTCAAAATCAAGTGCCAAAGATCATAATTCATCAAAACATGTCAAAATGTGAAACTTGTTCATCAAGAAATCTAGGATTCAAGATTTGTTTTTGAAAAGTTGAAAATTCTTAACTTATTTTTCTAAGTGTAGAAAATTTCTTATTTTTTCTCAACTTTGAGCCAAATTTTCACCATGATGCAAGATGATTCAAAGGAAACTTCCAACATGAAAGTTGTAGATCCCAATGAAATATACAACTTTTATTCACACAATTTCTCCTAAAAATGCTTGTATCTCAAGATATGATTTTGTGAATACATGCTCATGAACTAAAATAACTTAGTGAAATTTTGCCCTAGTTAGGCAGATTTTTTACCTAACTTCATGCTAATTTTTCACATAGTTCCAAAGGAAATTTTCAAAATCAATTCAAAGATGAGTTATAGAGCACATTTAAAGATTTCAAAAATATCCAAGAACTCCTTGAGATCATTCCTGAGTAGGGAGAATCGAAGAGATGAAGTTGGTGATTTATCACTTTGATTTCAAGCCATTTCATGATGAACAAAAATTCAAATCGAAGCCTAGGCTGCATAATCTTTGCTTTGCAATCCTCAAACTTGTTTCTCACTCCATAATTAAATGTTTACATAGCTTCTAGAGCTTTAATCCAAACACTTGAGCCTTTATCCAAGTTACAATTCCATTTTTGGCACAAAGTTGCCATTTCCATTTTGATAAAGCATTACTTTTGCAATTGTCAACTTCTTGAGCCTCTCAATTGTTTTATCTACACACAAGCAAAGAAAAAACCAAAAGAAATTTGTCTAAAGCCTCTACCAACTCAGATCATGCTTGTACAACACTTTGAGACTTGTCTCCTCACTTTTCTTCAAAAGAAAGTTATAGAGCCAAAAGGCTAGAACTCAGAAACCTGGAGTAAATTTGATCTCTAACATTTTCCATACATATACACAAGTGTAATGCAAAATAACACACAGATTATAAGACTCAAAAACACTCCCAAATACTTTGCAACTCAGAATCTGCCATAGCTTGACAATTTTGAACCTTACATAGCCATCTCCAAATCCACTCGTGCGTATTGAGTTTTAACCACCCAAACACTTAATATACATCATATCTAAGTGATCTAGACCCCTGTTTTAGGACTGTAGCTCCTCCTCCACCATCCACCATTTTCAAATATCAAGCCTGCAGGTTGACTTGAGTAGAGAGATTCAGGGACTTTCAGGACAAAGTAAGGATTGGAATACACTCAAGGAGGTCCAGGAAAGCTAAACAAATCCTCAGGCCTTCTCAAAACTTGCTCAAACTCCATTCACGATCCCAGCTGCAAGAGGTAAAAACTCAAACTTCTATCTCTTCATACAAGCATCATTTGGTCCTGATTTGTGAAAACAAAATGTAGATATCCTTTCTCTAAAGCTAACCATGTTCATAGTTTTTATTTATATTAGTTGTGTATAGAGAATTTTGGATTTGAAATTTCTGCAAAAATTAGGTTTCAAATTAAGGCCAGTAAAATTAGAACTTATCTTTGACTTTTAGTTTACATAAATTATATTGTTGAACTCGTGGTAAGAAACACCATAACTTTCATGTTTGAACTTTCCATTTTTATGGAGAAATGAAGAAGATATAGGTGGTCCGGCCATGGCTCAAGGTTGAAGATGAAGTTGCCTTCAGGAGGCGTTTTCTAATATATATATATATATATATATATATATATATATATATATATATATATATATATATATATATATATATATATATATATATATATATATATATATATATATATATATATATATATTTGTGGTTTTGTTTATATAAACGGATGTACAGCCACCCCATTGGTAAGACAGTGCGCGTAAATGCTAGAGGTCATGGATTCGAGCCTCAGCGTGCTGCCTGTTGCATTTTCTCACATTTTTTCCATTTTTTGTCCCTTTGCAGCGCTGGGCTTTTTTGCTTCTGGGCCTATAATTTTTTCTAACATTCTGCACCCTGTTTGCTTGTGACACCCCTGGCCCATATCATTTTATTTATTTATTTTATTTTCATTTTATTTTCTTAAATATATTTTTCTTAATATTAAAAAATCATAAAAAATATAAAAAATGATAGATTTATATTTTCGCTTATTTTATTTTATCTTTCTCACATAAAATATTTTTTATTTAGTCACATATTATCTACTTTTATTAAATAAACTTGTAAATTAAATTAGAACTAAGTTAATTTTTTTTTCTTTATACCCATTAAATATATTATTTTAATATAAAAGGGACCAAAAAATCTCATAATGCCATATATTATTTACAAGACAAAAAAAATACAAAAATACTTTTTTCTTAGAAAACTTATTTTCTTTTAATCAAATAGAATTAGGGTTTTTTTTTAAAAATGTTTTCTTAATCATTTTCTTTTTTTTAATTAATTAAAGTTTAATCTTAATTTATTTATTTTTCCAATTAGGTTTAGGTTAAAACTCTTTCACATGAAAACCAAGCAAAATCTTCTTTGCATTTACATATCTTTGCATATTTAATTTATCTTGTATACTATTTATTTCATTTATTTGTACATATTCAATTTGGTTGTAATAGATTAATTAGGTTTATATTATTGCAATCCCCATTCATGAATTGTATATCCCCCTCCCACAAATGTTGTAATAGCGTAGTAACTTTAAATTTCGCAATCTATCGCTTTTACATAATATGCTAGTAATTAGGGTTTGTATGGAAAGAATAAAACCAATCAAATAGAAAACCCTAATTCAAGACAAAATCAAGCATGAAAATGACACACTTGCACACAAGCACCCCTAGGGTTATCCCACTTGGTTGCCTTATACAAAATGGCCATATTACGCATGTAAGGTGTCTTAGCAAAAACAAACAAATACAAGATCATAGTCCCTCGATGGTGCTATTTAAAGTTGTCTTACAAAAATGATCTTAGTCCCTCAAAAATGCTAAGATACTTTGCAACATTGCTAATAATGGCTATACGATGACCCACGCCCGTCCCATTTACATCCAAAGATAGGATTGCTTACCAAATCATTGGTAAGACAACAATATCAAAGGAAAAGAAAATGAACAAGAAAGAAATTTGAGTTGGTAAATTGATTTTAGTTACTTGCTCCATTTCAAAATAAACCTCCTTGCCATTTTCAAAACAAACACACATATTTCCAAACATCTTACAAACATTGAAAACATTTTAAAAAGATCAACATCTTTGTATACATTCTTACGAACGAGAATCATTACAAAGATTGCCTAAACAATGGCCTCTTTACAAAAATACTTTCAAAAACCACACAAAGAATAATTTCAAACAAAAGCAAGTGATCTAGAAAGTAACTAAGAGCCCATGGAAAACCATGGATGAAAAGGGTTTTAATACCTTCCCTTTTCATAATCTACCCCCCGAACTTAAGAAACAACCACAAAGGTCTTTCATCTGCTTTTTCACCTTTCCTTTTGGATAAAAGAAAAGTCGGTGGCGACTCTTGCTAACCGCAACATTTGCGATCAAACGCAAAACCATCAAGTCAATTCTCCCACCGTATCACAAAATTGACGACTCTGCTGGGGAGAATTCTAAAAGTGGGGTTACCTTAGGGTTAGATCACATGTATTTACTTACATTGTTTGACTTGTATGCTTTACATTATGGTTCTTTGTTTGGGTTTGAATCCTCTACCCAGATTTGGGATACATTATAGGTAAGTAGCAATACGTTGTGGAAACTGTGCGGGGTATACCGACATGGTCTAAGTAATATCTACGTTAGTGCAACATATTTGTGGGTACCGGTAGCGTTTGAGTTAATCAAAGAGAATATGGGGCCGCTGAGTGATGTCATGAAACACTAATGAACTTTTCGAACCTTTACTTGACCAACTTGTCCTTTAGGATGTAGTGAGATGACCGGATTTGGTGCAGTCCAAAGTTGGTAGATACTCGATACTACACTAATTGAGGTTTGGTTTCTTGGGATATTTCGGTTTCCATTAAAGAGGCTTGAGCTGAAACAATGATTAAGGAAAAAATCCAGTGATATTGAGCTCCTTAGAACCCGGTTACTATTACTAGGACAGGTTGAGCCAACTAAACTTCAAGAGGGTACTTACCTATAAAACTCCATGCAAGCCTAAACTAAGGACTTGTTTTATTTGCTTGTATATGCATACATGTACATAACATCATGGACATCATGAACATCATATACATCCACTAACTATTTCAAGGATTTTGGGATTCATCTTTGTTATTGTTTTAGAGGATATGGATTCACTTCGCAGGAAAACTATTCAAATCAACCTTGTGAGGATCCATCCACAAATTAAGGAGCTAGCTTAAAGGATTCCTTAGAACTCTCCATTCACCGAGAGACATGGTCGGCTACTCAACTTGGTCACCTCCAACACATATGAGGACATGATGAACGTGCTTTTTCAGTTCTTTGATCCTTTGCACCATTGCTTTACATTCCCCGACTATCAACTAGTGCCTACTTTAGAAGAATTCTCCCAACTCTTGAGGATTCCCATTCTCAATCAAATACCTTTCAACGGTACAGAAAGAGATCCAATTCTAGAAGAGATTGCTCAAGCTCTACATTTGAACTCATCTGATGTCACAACCCATTGGGAAACAAGAAGTGATGTCAAAGGTTTCTTAGCAAAGTTCCTATTTGAGAAAGCCCAAGGCTGTTGGAATTCCTTAGACTTGTAAGACTTTGAGGAAATTGTGGCTCTCCTCATCTATGGGATGGTTTTGTTTCCAAATCCTGACCAGCTCATAGATGTGAACACCGTCAAAATCTTCATATCATGTAACCCGGTGCCTACATTGCTAGGGGATATCTTACACTCTTTTCACACTAGCACAATGAGGAAAAGAGGTGTCTTTATGTGTTGCACTTCTCTCTTGGTAAGATGGTTTATTTCTTATCTTCCCCAATCTGTATTAAAAAATGAGCAAGGTTCGAGGCGGTCACAAAGGTTGATGACGCTCAAACATTTAGACATTCATTGGTGCTCTCGATCCAAAGAGAATGTTATCATTGTCGACCGTTGTGGAGAATTACCTAATGTTACTTTGCTTGGAATTAGGGGAGGAATCACCTACAACCCCTGTTAAGCCTTAAGACAGTTTGGTTACGCCCAAAGGGATGATCCGCACGAGATGCTGATTCAAGGTTTGGTATTCGACTACGAAAACGGCAATCAAGGTCTTCGCCAGAGATTCATCCAAGCTTGGAGGATGTTAAACAAGGTGGATAGCAAGACTTTGGGGCACAAGAATTCCATCCCTCTTGAGCCTTACCTCAAATGGGTACGAACTCGTGCTCAGAGTCTTATGATGCCTTATCCCTCCATTCTCCCGGTAATCATTGAGCCTGTCATGGAGGGAGATGTTCCATACACTATCCTACATCCTGACATGCCCATATCTCTTGAATACCTACAAAGGGATTGGATACAAATCAAGTGGGAGTGAGATACTTTCGAAGCCCAATTCTACGCAAATGAGAAGAAGGTTTTGGAACTCACTAGGCTACTTCATGAAAAGCAGACTCTGAATGCCTACATTGCACCAAAGATGACGCGCACTACTTTTCTATCTTAGAGCTTTTGTATTATTTTTCCCTAGGGGCATTAATGTACTCAAACTTTATCTTATTAATATAACGTGTGTTTCCTTTTTTTTCTAAAACAAATTTGAATCTTTGAAATCCTTGAAAACATTGCATATGCATATATCATTCATCATAACATAAACAAGTCTTTTGCAACAAGTCTCCTCACCTCTCTTTTGTTTATTTCAGTAAGATGGATCTCGAGCAAACAGTGAAAGATCTCCAAGCTCAGAATACGTAGTTTCAACAGTTGCTCATGACCCTAGCCAAGGGGCAAGAAGAGTTAAAGACTCTGCTAGCTGAAGAGAGGAAAAAGAAAACAAAGAAGGTAACCGGAGTCTTAAACATGGGGAGAAGATTTCATGAGCAGACAAGAAGGACTTTGGACTTTGCAACAACATCCGGTGAAGGAGAGGGGAAAGGCCAGGAAACAGTTGTCCCTTCAGAATTGGAAGAGGAGGAAGAAGAGGAAGATTACTCTGAGGAATAGTACCCTCCAGCTGATGACAAGTATAGACATCTCAAAGAGCAGTTGAGCGCGATGGAAATCCAAAAGGTTCCAGGCTTGGACTTTGAGGAATTGGGACTAGTGTCGGGGATTGTGATTCCTCTAAAATTAAAAGTACCTACATTTGCCTAATATGACGGTGTCTCATGCCCTAAAATGCATCTCCGGTCATATGTGAGGAAAATACAACCCCATACCGCTGATAAAGACTTGTGGGTGCACTTCTTCCAAGACAGTCTGTCTGGAACTCAACTTGATTGGTTCTACCAACTAGAAAGATCCAACGTTCACAATTGGGAAGATCTTGCCGCAGCTTTCTACAAGCAATATCAATACAATGCTGATTTGCCGCCTACCCGTACTCAACTCCAGAGTATGGCCATGGCTTTCAATAAAGGTTTCAAGGACTATGCGCAAAAAATGGAGAGATTTGGCTGGAAGAGTTAAACCCCCTCTGTCCGAGAGAGAATTGGTAGACATGTTCTTAGGCACCTTATATGGTCCCTTCTTCAATCATTTAATCGGAAGTTCATCTGCTGGCTTTACTAAACTAATATTGACCAGAGAGAGGGTAGAAGCCCACATAAAAGGTGGAAAGATTCAGAAAGATACATCTTCTTCTACAGTTGTAAGGAAGCCTTTCATCGGGAAGAAAGAGGTAGCTACTGTATATCCATAAAGAAACCAAGATAGGGCCGAACGCCGACCAATGGTGGGGGCTATTATGATTCCTAAGCCTACGTCTGATCAACAAAGAAGTAATCAACCAAGGATGGAAAGGCCAATCAGGAAGTTCACCAGAATTAACATGACCCCGTCTCAAGTATTACCGCATCTGCTAAGATCCAATTTGGTGACCTTGAAAGAAGCTCCGAAAACCCCCAATACAACATCTCCTCATTATCATCCCAATGCCCGTTGTGCATATCACTTTTAAAGTCCTGGTCAGGATACTAAAACGGTTGGGCTTTGAAGAACAAAATACAATACCTCATTGAAGTAAAAGAAATTGAGTTCGACGCGCCCGAGAAGCCAAATGTCATTTCTGCTCTTATGCCCAGACATGGCCATAATACTAATTCCATTGAAGAAGGATTGTTTGTTACTTCAGTTAATAAACTTATGACCTCACTTCTGACTGTTAAAATGAACTTGTTGAATGCCGGTGTATTCCCGGGCTGTGATGAATATTTCCGTTTCTATTTATCCTCAACAACTAGTTGTCCTTTGTTGAAAGTAGGCGTTCATTGCCTGATAGATAACAAAGAGATTTTGTTTGAAAAAACTCCCGTTCCACCTGTTTCTTTTGAAGATGTTTCAATATTTACCATTTCCGCCAATTCTTCCAGGGTCTCCACCAAAAGACCCGTCATAATTACATCAGTTCCGAAAGCAACTCCTTTAGTAATCACAATGCCTGGGCCAGTCCCATATGTGTAAGACAAAACCGTGCCATGGAATTATGGAGGGGATGTCTACTACCATGACATCAAGCAAGACTGGTTGGCCACCGACGAGATAAATTCCGAGAAAGAAGACTCTAACGTCAGTAATATTGCCGGAACTAGCAAAATTACCCGAAGTGGTAGGATCTTTTCTCTAGAAATTTCTCCCCCAAAAGCAGTTTCTGGACCCGTAATTATCCTTGTGGCTGCTCCAAAGGTTACTCCCATACCCATAATCATCTCTACAAGTACTCCTATTAATGAATTTGTTACAAACCCTGTTATCATTCCTGCCAACACTCCTGCTACCGAAACTCGAAGAAAAAGTATTTTGGTTGAGCCTGTCCAGACGAAGGCCCAATCATTGACTACCCCTGAGACTTCCAAGAAAGAAATGGAGGAGATCTTAAAAATTATAAAGAGGAGTGACTACGATGTAGTTGAACAACTGGGGCAAACTCCCTCTAAGATCTCCATGCTAGCATTACTACTATGTTTCAAGGCACATACTAAATCCTTGGTGAAGTTCTTAAAAACCGCCCATGTACTTCTAGAGACATCTGCCGATCAATTTCAAGACTGCGTGGCCAGCCTAACTGCAGACAACGGTTTAGGTTTTTCAGATGTTGATCTAACGCCAAGTGGAAGAAAGCATAATGAGGCATTGCATGTCTCAGTGGAATGTAGGGGCACAACCTTGGCTCATGTTTTGGTGGACACTGGCTCATCTTTGAATGTATTACCCAAAAAAGCTGTTGATAGACTTGACTGTGAGGGGTTGACTTTGAAGCCAAGCAACATAGTGGTAAGGGATTTTGACGGTTTGAAGAGGATCGTACATGGGGAGGTAGACATTCTCATAAAGGTTGGAACCCAATCCTTCAATTCAACTTTTTATGTGATGGACATCCGCCCTTCATACTCCTGCCTGCTAGGCCGACCATGGATCCACAATGCTGGCGTTGTTACTTCTACGTTGCACCAAATGTTGAAGTATCCAGTTCAAGGGAAGATTATCACCGTTCATGGAGAAGAAGAATACATGATCAGCCATCTCAATTCCTTCAGATATGTAGAATTAGACGGTGAATTCATTGAAACTCCATTTCAACACTTTGAAGAGGTCCCCCAAGAGGTGGAAGTGACCAAGGCTATTCCCAAGATTATGAGTCCTCCACTCTGGATGTCTTCGCTGAAGGATTCCAAAGCAGTGGTAGAAGAATGTGGATGCACTATCTGGGGATAACTCCCAGATATCCCATATAAGGTTGACAAGTTTGGCCTAGGTTTCACTTCAAATGCTCAAAAGGTTGTACGTTGTGCCCGTGCTGGAGGGCCACCCTTGAAGATCAGCAACCGTGAGGTCAACGCGGTAGAAGATGGTGAAGATGGTTGCAACCTGGAGGAATGGATCTTCCCAACTGTCAATGGAGGGCTCAACAATTGGGAGGCTAGAGACTTCGTCCAAATCACTTTCATCCCTCAGTAATTTCTCTTTACATTTTGTTGGATCTGTAATATTCAAAACAATTTGCACTCTTAAAACCTTGTGTCTTACCCAAGGCACAATGGTCCATTTGTAAGGGTTATTATCTCATTTTTCATATGACATCAATGAATCAAGGACGTTTTTGCATACAAAATTTTATGCTCATTGTTTTTATTTTACATTTTACTTTCTTTCAAAGATAGTTATACCCTTACGCACACCCACACTCACAATGTAGGTATACATCCATTCGGGATCCCTTGGGTAACGATATTGCTATGGCCTTTTGTGACTCTGAGAATCTAATCTACCAAGCCGAAGACGAAGGTGAGGAAGATTGTGAAGTAACAGTGGAACTTGCCAGACTGTTACAATAAGAAGAGAAAACCATTCAGCCTCACGAGGAACCCGTGGATACGATCAACCTAGGTACCGAAGAAGATAAAAAAGAGGTCAAAGTGGGTGCCAATCTGGAACCCAGTGTCAAGAAGCGTTTGATTCAGTTTTTGCATGATTATGTCGAAGTCTTTGCCTGGTCGTATGAAGACATGCCAGGACTTGATGAAGATATTATGGTACATCGTCTGCCTACAAGAGAGGATTGTCCTTCAGTAAAACAAAAAGTTCACCGCATGAAGCCTGATATGTCAGAAAATATTAAAGCAGAGGTCATGAAGCAATTCAACGCTGGATTTTTGGCGGTCACCTCTTACCCCCAATGGGTTGCCAATGTTGTTCCCGTGCCCGTAAAGGACGGCAAAGTGCGAATGTGTGTGGACTACATAGATTTGAATAGGGCAAGCCCTAAGGATGAATTTCCACTCCCCTACGTTGATATCCTAGTTGACAATACGACACAACATAAAGTGTTTTCCTTCATGGACGGATTCTCAAGTTACAACCAAATCGAAATGGCGCCTAAGGACATGGAGAAAACAACCTTTGTCACGCAGTGGGGCACTTTCTTCTATAAGGTAATGTCATTCGGACTAAAGAATGCTGGGGAAACATATCAGCGTGCCATGGTAGCTCTATTTCATGACATGATACATCACGAAATAGAGATCTACATGGACGATATGATAGCCAGATCTCAAACAGAAGAAGAGCATCTTGATCACTTACAAAAACTGTTCGAGAGACTGAAGAAGTACAAACTGAGGTTGAATACTAACAAATGTACATTTGGGGTACGATCTGGTAAACTCTTAGGCTTTATCATCAGCAACAAAGGTATCGAGGTCGGTCCTACCAAAGTTAAAGTAATACAAGAGATGCCTGCTCCTCGTACCGAGAAGGAAGTCAGAGGATTCTTAGGATGTTTGAACTATATCGCCAGATTCATTTCTCCCCTGACAGCTACTTGTAAGCCAATCTTCAAACGGTTGAAGAAAGATCAAGTAGTCAAATGGAATGATGAATGCCAAATTGCTTTTGACAAAATCAAAGAATACTTACAAGAGCCTCCTGTATTAATGCCACCAGTCGAGGGAAAACCGTTGATCATTTATCTGACTGTTTTAGAAAATTCAATGGAGTGTGTATTGGGGCAGCATGACGAGTCTGGCCGAAAAGAGCATGTTATTTACTACCTGAGAAAAAAGTTTACCGACTATAAAACCAGATATTCACTGCTCGAGAAAACTTGTTGCACTCTGGCCATATGACATACCTGAACAAAGATCCCGATGAACTCTGTTCTTTGATGGAGCATCCAATGCACTCGGCAATGGTGTTGGTGCTGTACTCATATCTCCAGAAGGGTTTCATACTCCCTTTACTACCATACTTTGCTTCAATTATACAAAAAACATGGCGGAATACGAAGCATGCATCTTTGGTCTCAGAGCTGCCATAGACTTGGGAATCAAATCCTTAGATGTGTTTGGAGATTGAGCTTTGGTCATCAGTCATATCAAAGGGGAATGGGACACCAAACACCCTAACCTTATCCCTTATAAAGATACTGTTTTGACATTGCTACCACATTTTGAGAAGATTACCTTCGAGCATTTCCCGCGAGAAGAAAATCAGCTAGCAGACGCTCTAGCCACAATGTCATCTATGTTTAAACTTAATTGGGATAACGAGGATCCCCAGATCACCATTGAACGAATGGATGAACTAGCACACTGTCACGAGATTAATACTGAAGAAGTAGTGGACCGGCCTTGGTTTCACAAAGTCAAGAGGTATCTCGAGGCTCAAGAATATCAAGAAGGAGCTTCAATCAATGATAAAAAGTTCTTAAAGAGATTCTCTGCTAAGTTCTTCCTTAGTAACGACATCCTGTATAAACGCAATCATGACTCTGTGTTACTTCGGTGCATAGATAAGGTTGAAGCTGAAAGAATCATGGCTGAATTACACGAAGGCACTTTTGGTACCCATTCCAGTGGGCATATGATGGCAAAGAAAATCCTACGGGCAGGTTATTACTGGTCTACCATGGAAGCAGATTGTTATCAACAATCTCAAACCTACCATAAGTGTCAAATTTATGCTGACAAAGTACATGTACCTCCAGTTCCTCTGAATGTCTTGACAGCTCCTTGGCCCTTTGCTATGTGGGGGATTGATATGATTGGCGAAATCAAGCCAACGGCCTCCAATGGGCACCGTTTCATCTTAGTGGCCATTGATTATTTTACAAAATTGGTGGAGGAAGCTTCCTTAGCTTCCGTTACCAAGAATGTTGTCGCCCGGTTCATCAAGCAAAATCTCATTTTCCGGTACGGTATCCCAGAAAGGATCATCACTGACAACGGTACAAATCTCAACAACACTATGATCATCACATTATGCGAGCAATTCAAGATTCAGCATCACAATTATTCTCCCTATCAGCCGAAGATGAATGGTGCTGTCAAAGCTGCAAATACAAACATTAAAAAGATCATACAGAAAATGACAGTCACATACAAAGACTGGCATGAGATGTTACCATTTGCACTCCACGGGTATCGTACCACAACTTGCACATCAACCGGGGCAACATCCTATTCTTTGGTTTACGGCATGTAAGTTGTCTTGCCTATCGAGGTTCAGATCCCCTCTCTGAGGATTATGAAGGATGCAGGATTGAACGAAGACGATTGGATCCAGACTCAACTTGATCAACTGAATTTGATTGATGAAAATAGACTTTTTGCTGTTTTCCATGGTCAAATGTATCAAAAACGGATGATCAAGGCTTTCAACAAGAAAATCAGGCTCCAAGTGTATCAAGTTGGAGATTTAGTGATCAAACGCATTATACTTCCACAAGGTGATCCCAGGGGCAAGTGGACTCCTACCTATGAAAGACCATTTGTAATCAAAAACATTTTCTCTGGTGGGGCAATGATCTTGACCACCATGGATGGTGACGACCTGCCGCATCCTGCAAACACGGACATAGTCAAAAGATATTATGCATAAGAGACTCGCTAGGTTGAAATACCTAGGCAAAACAAGGGCATCCCGGAGAACCAAAAAGGTTCGGGCAAAAATTAGGGATAAAAAAAATCTGTACACCTGGCAAGTTGAAAACCCGAAAGGGCGACTTGGTCAAAAAAGGGTTTCCCGGTAGACTGAAAACCCGAAAGGGAGGTCCAGCAAAAAGTTAGGGAATGTAAAGGGTATGACTATGACCCGTTGGAACACCCCATAAACAACCTTTGGCTTCAACTGACAAATTCAGCGTTTCTGATCAATTCAATCATCTTCGGGCGAGGCAACAAATAGACAAGATGCTCAAAGATACGAAGGCTATAGATGAATGGAAACCCCATGGGATTATTACACATAGCTATCTTTTCTTTGTATCAAATTTTTATTTTTTATGACAGCATTCTCTTACTAGAATGTTTGTCCCCTTGTACAAAAATACTTACTCAAAGTCAATGCAAAGATATCCCTTTGAAAGTGCAAAAACTATTTGTCTTTTCTTTACGCTTGTGTTTTGTTTATAAAAACGTCCAATGATTCATTGTTAAACATATGCATTTGAACATAATTATTGTTTACAAATAAACAAAATAAAAAAAAAAGAGGCAATTACTGATAGGTTGAAAGGATAGGGAAATAACTCTAGGCTATCCCATAAGTAATCCCTACAGTACGTCGTTTAAATCCCCCGCGGAACAAAGTTTCAAATTATTGATCCCCGGTAGAAGTCGTCAAATTTCTCAGGATTCCCCAATAGGATTTTACAAGCAGCACATGACATTTCCCTTACAACAGAGTTTATTTCTCAAAGCGGAAATTCATCAACACTTCGACTTCAAAGCATGAAGACTTACATATCCTCAACAACAGTCAGGGATTTATTTCCCCAATCCAACTACAATGCAGCAAGATAACTTACATACGCATACATTGCATCCTTATATCATAAACATTGATAAAGTAAATGCATCACATCATACATTTCATGCAACATGACTTTGAATTTTAGCTAACATTTTACCCTTCTCAGATAAGATTAACAACTACCATTAACAATATTCAAAACTTGATACAGTTCAGATACGCTCCAGACACTGATGCCATCCTGATACTCATTCAGATTTCAAATTTTTATACAATTCAGATGCGCTCCAGACACGGACTCCATTCTGATACTCATTCAAAGTCAACTTTCATATACACTTCAGATACGCTTCAGACACGGACGCCATTCTGATGCTCCATCAAAGTCAACTTTCAGATACAATATATATACGCTCCAGACACGGACGCCATTCTGATACTCATTCGGATTCTATTTTACAACACCATTCGGATACGCTCCAAACATGGATGCCATTCTGATAACTCATTCAGAATCAACTCCCAGACACAGTTCAGATACGCTCCAAACACGGACGCAATTCTGATACTCATTCTTTCAGCTTACAAATTACAATTCAACAATCACTCTTGGATGGCATCTTTAAGCCCATCTCCCACAGATTTCTATCACCTCTCCAAATGGCATCTATAAGCCCATTTCTTCTATCATCGCATCACCGAGTGTAAATTTCTGGGCACTCTAGTGTCCAATCATCTTCCACCTTTGAGTCACGAATGGAAAAACTCGCCAGTCTAACTCTTTAGGTTTAAGAATATTGAACAGGGGCAGCTGTTGTACCCCAAAATTTGCCCTCTCACTTATCAAGAATTTCCTCACAAGATCTCTTTGACTCAAGACTGGATTAGGGTTTGACCAGCTCAAGACATCTCCTCATGCACTCATGACCAAAATTAGGGTTTGAGTTTGCACAAGGATTTTTGGACTATCAATGTTTCATATGACTTTAAAGGATCATTAGGGACCCCTAAGATTACTCATGTCAAAGTTTCAAGTCTTGAATCACACTTTTGATCAGTCAATTGGACAATTGACCTAAAAATCAGTTGTTTTGGGGAAAAAGTCAACAATGGCCAAATTACAATCAAACTTCATAATTTTTTATCCACATCAACATCTTAGACTCATATGTATCATTTTATCAAGTTTGGACCATAATTCCTCACAAAAAAATTGATTAAATCATCAAAAGGGAAAAATAGTCAAAATTAGGGCTTTGACTAGGAAGAGGCCATTTATGATTTTTGACCTAGCAAATGATCAATTGATTTGAAGCATGATTTCAAGAGTTCAATTGCATCATTTTGACCTAATAACATGATTCAAAACATTACAAATCCATTGGATTGACAGATGAATTTTTCAGTCAACTAATCAAAAGTCAATTGTACACTGAAAAGTCAAACTTTGAATTTTTGGTCAAAATCAAGTGCCAAAGATCATAATTCATCAAAACATGTCAAAATGTGAAACTTTTTCATCAAGAAATCAAGTATTCAAGATTTTGTTTTGAAAAGTTGAAATTTCTTAACTTAGAAATTTTTCTAAGTATAGAAAATTTCTTATTTATTCTCAACTTTGAGCCAAATTTTCACCATGATGCAAGATGATTCAAAGGAAACTTCCAACATGAAAGTTGTAGATCCCCATGAAATCTACAAAATTGCTTCACACAATTTCTCCTAAAAATTCTTGGATCTCAAGATATGATTTTGTGAATACATACTCATGAACTAAAATAACTTAGTGAAATTTTGCCCTAGTTAGGCAGATTTTTGACCTAACTTCATGCCAATTTTTCACATAGTTCCAAAAGGAATTTTCAAAATAAATTCAAATATGAGTTGTAGATCACATTGCAAGCTTTCCAAAATGTCATAGAACTCCTTGAGATCATTCCTGAGTAGGGAGAATCGAAGAGATGAAGTTGGTGATTTATTACTTTGATTTCAAGCCATTTCATGATGAACAAAAATTCAAATCCAAGCCTAGGCTGCATAATCTTTGCTTTGCAGGCCTAAAACTTGTTTATCACTCCATAGTTAAATGTTTACACATCTGCTAGAGCTTTAATCCAAATACCTTAGCCTTTATCCAAGTTACAATTCCATTTTTGGCACAAAGTTGCCATTTCCATTTTGATAAAGCATTACTTTTGCAATTGTCAACTTCTTGAGCCTCTCAATTGTTTTCTCTGCACACAAGCAAAGAAAAAACCAAAAGAAATTTGTCTAAAGCCTCTACCAACTCAGATCATGCTTGTACAACACTTTGAGACTTGTCTCCGCACTTTTCTTCAAAAGCAAGTTATAGAGCCAAAAGGCTAGAACTCAGAAACCTGGAGTAAATCTGATCTCTAACCTTTTCCATACATATACACAAGTGTATTACAACATTACACACGGATTCTAAGACTCAAAAACACTCCCAAATACTTTGCAACTCTGAATCTGCCATAGCTTGACAATTTTGAACCTTACATAGCCATCTCCAAATCCACTTGTGCGTATTCATTTTTAACCACCCAAACACTTAATATACATCATATCTAAGTGATCCAGACCCCTGTTTCAGGACCGTAGCCCCTCCTCCACCATCCACCATTTTCAAATATCAAGCTTGCAGGTTGACTTGAGAAGAGAGATTCAGGGACTTTCAGGACAAAGTAAGGATTAGAATACACTCAAGGAGGTCCAGGCAAGCTAAACAGATCCTCAGGCCTTCTCAAAACTTGCTCAAACTCCATTCACGACCCCAGCTGCAAGAGGTAAAAACTCAAACTTCTATCTCTTCATACAAGCATCATTTGGTCCTGATTTATGAAAGCAAAATTTAGATATCCTTGTTTTAAAGCTAACCATGTTCATAGTTTTTATTTATATTAGTTGTGTATAGAGAATTTTGGATTTGAAATTTCTGCAAAAATTAGGTTTCAAATTAGGGCCAGTAAAATTAGATCTTAGCTTTGACTTTTAGTTTACATAAATTATATGGTTGAACTCGTGGGAAGAAACACCATAAATTTCATGTTTGAACTTTCCATTTTTATGGAGTAATGAAGAAGATACAGGTGGTCCGACCATGGCTCAAGGTTGAAGATGAAGTTTCCTTCACAGGCGTTTTCTAATATATATTTGTGATTTTGTTTATATAAATGAATTTATAGCCACCCTAGTGGTAAGGCAGTGCGAGTAAATGCTAGAGGTCATGGGTTCGAGCCTCAGCGCGCTGCCTTTTGCATTTTCTCACATTTTTTCCATTTTTTGTCCCTTTGCAGCGCTGGGCTTTTTTGCTTCATGGGCCTATTATTTTTTCTAACATTATGCACCCAGTTTGCTTGTGACACCCCTATCCCATATCATTTTATTTATTTATTTTATTTTCATTTTATTTTCTTAAATATATTTTTCTTAATATTAAAAAATCATAAAAAATATAAAAAATGATAGATTTATATTTTGGCTTATTTTACTTTATCTTTCTCACATAAAATATTTTTTATTTAGTCACATATTATCTATTTTTATTAAATAAACTTGTAAATTAAATTAGAACAATGATAATATTTATTTTTTTCTTTATACCCATTAAATATATTATTTCAATATAAAAGGGACCAAAAATATCTCATAATGCCATATATTATTTTCAAGACAAAAAAAATACAAAAATACTTTTTTCTTAGAAAACTTATTTTCTTTTAATCAAATAGAATTAGGGTTTTTATTAAAAAAATATTTTCTTAATCATTTTCTTTTTTTTAATTAATTTAAAGTTAATCTTGATTTATTTATTTTTCTAATTAGGTTTAGGTTAAAACTTTTTCACATGAAAACCAAGCAAAATCTTCTTTGCATTTACATATCTTTGCATATTTAATTCATCTTGTATACTACTTATTCCATTTATTTGTACACATTCAATTTGGTTGTAATAGATTAATTAGGTTTACATTATTGTATATTCCCCTCCCACAAATGTTGTAATAGCGTAGTAACTTTAAATTTCGCAATTTATTGCTTTTACATAATATGCTAGTAATTAGGGTTTGTATGGAAAGAATAAAACCAATCAAATAGAAAAACCTAATTCAAGACAAAATCAAGCATGAAAATGACACACTTGCACACAGGCACCCCTAGGGTTATCCCACTTGGTTGCCTTATACAAAATGGCCATATTACGCATGTAAGGTGTCTTAGCAAAAACAAACAAATATAAGATCATAGTCCCTCGATGACGCTATTCAAATTTGCCTTACAAAAATGATCTTAGTCCCTTAAAAATGCTAAGATACTTTGCAACATTCCAAATCATGGCTATACGATGACCCACGCCTCTCCCGTTTACATCCAAAGATAGGATTGCTGACCAAATCAATGGTAAGACAACAATATCAAAGGAAAAGAAAATGAACAAGAAAGACATTTGACTAGGTAAATTGCTTTTAGTTACTTGCTCCATTTTAAAATAATCCTCCTTGCTATTTTCAAAACAAACACACACATTTCAAAACATCTTACAAACATTGAAACCATTTTAAAAAGATCAACATCTTTGTATACATTCTTACGAACGAGAATCATTACAAAGATTTCCTAAACAATGGCCTCTTTACAAAAATACTTTCAAAAATCACACAAAGAACAATTTCAAACAAAAGTAAGTGATCTAGCAAGTAACTAAGATCCCATGGAAAACCATGGATGAAAAGGGTGCTAATACCTTCCCTTTTTATAATCTACCCCCCGAACTCAAGAAACAACCTCAAAGGTCTTTCCTGTGCTTTTTCACCTTTCTTTTTGGATAAAAGAAAAGTCGGTGACGACTCTTGCTAACCGCAACATTTGCGATCAAACACAAAACCATCAAGTCAGTTCTCCCACCGTATCACACACATGGTTGACAAGGAAAAATACCTAGCATAATGGTATTCTTTTGAGCCAGCAACCTGAATATCTTGAGTTCAAGCCTTGGCAGGACCAAAACCTTATTTTTATCACTTGACTCATTTTACATTTTTATCACTTGTCATTTTACATTTTTATTTAACCCATCAAATTAACTCCTTTTGAACTAATTTTTTTCACACTACTAGTTTATTAGGTCTATTTTATGAATATATAAAAAACTCACCAAAAATATTTTTATTTTCATTATTCGTGATTTATTCAAAGTAGCATCTTTTAGGTTTTTTTCTTTATTAAAAACTATAAAAGAACATTTTTATTTACAAATTTATTTTCTTTATTAAATTTATTTTTAACTTAGTTTTTGCTTTGAATTTCTTTACTAATTAAATAGTATTAGAATTTAGGGATTTTAATTAATTAAGTTCTTTCCTTTTATTAGTTTAATTAAATCAAGACTTTTCATAAACAAAAAAACAATTTTCTTTTCCTTTCACATTGCTTTTATATTCTTGCACATTTTATCTTGAAATATTCAATATGGTTGTAATAGTATAATTAGAACTTTATTTCTTTCATCCCCCATTTGTAAATTGTGTCCCCATCCCCAAACAATATAATAGCGTAGAATTTTACATTTCCGCAATTTATAGTTTTCCATATAAATGTTAGTAATTAGGGTTTGTATGGAAAGACTAAAATCAACAAGTAGATACCATAATCAACGATTAAATGCATGCAAATCAAACACACTATTCACACATGCACCCTTAAGGTTAACTCCACTTGTTGCCTAAAAAGTGTTCATGTTATGCATGTGGGATGTCTTAGCAAAAACAATAAAAAATACAAGATCATAGTCCCTCGACGACGCTTTAAAAGTTTCCTTTCAAATGATCTTAGTCCCTCAAAGATAAATGCTAAGATATCTTATAACATTGCTATCATGACTATACGATGACCCAAGCCCGTCCCTTTACATCCAAAGATAAGGCTCATTACCAATCAATGGTAAGATATCAATATCAAAGGAAGAGAGAAACAAACAAAAAAGACTTTTGAGTAAGTAGAAACGTTCCTAGTTGCTTGCTCACTTTCAAAACAAACATATTTTCAAACACACACCAAAAACTTTCAAAACATGAAATATTTTCAAAAGTCCAACACTTTGTATATGTTCTTACGAAACGAGAATCATTACAAAGTTTGCCTAAACGAATGCTCCTTTTCAAAAATACATTCAAAAACCACCACAAAGCACATTTTCAAACAAAGCAAGTGATCTAGAAAGAAACCTAGAGCCCATAGATAACTATGAATTAAAAGGGTGCTAACACCTTCCCTTTTCATAATATACCCCCCGAACTCAAGAAAATATCTCAAAGGTCTTTCTTGTTCTTTTCACCATTTCCTTTATTTGGATAAAAGAAAAGTTGGTGGTGACTCTTGCTAACCGCAAAAATTGCGATAAAACACAAAACATCCCAAGTAAGTTCTCCCACTGTATGAAAAATCTCTATGTTGATCATTTTTTATTTTGAAGACCTTATCTTGATGTAAGTTTCCTTGACAAAAAGTGTCTTTGGTTGACTTTTGAAATGACCTATAATGTATTGGCTTATATCTCTCAAATGAAGCATTCTTTGGACTTGAGATTAGAGAAACAAAGATGTAGAGAATTGAATTACCTTCAAAATAAGATTTGGTTGTGGAAAAACTAATGAAGCATGTGAAAGTTTAGTTGACTTCTCCTAAGGAAACCCTAATTTGGTAACTTTTGACTTTTGATGATTTGAGGGCTTTTCTTGAAGAATCATGATCAACGCTTGATCAAATGATGAAAATGGCTTCAAAGCCTTGATGTTGACCAAAACTCTTTAGGTTTGACTATATGTTATCCACCGTTGACTTTTTACCCAATATAGTTGATTTTCACTCATTAGAGTCATTGATTGAGCAAACTTGTGATGCAAGGCTTTAAACTTGACATGAGCATTCTTAGGGACATATGAAGAACCATGAAAACCACTTGAGACCTTGGAAAACCAATATTCCTTGAGAAATACAAAACCCTAATTGTGGACCCATTGATCATTTGAGAATCGTAGGAGAATTTCTTGAAGAAAATGGGCAAATTTTTGGATACAACATACGAGTCTATGGTGATTCCACCACCTGAAATAACATGACCAAGAAAACTAACTTTATCTAACCAAAACTCGCACTTGGACAACTTTGCATATAACTTCTTCTCCTTTAACAATTGTAATACAATTTTCAAATGCTCAGCATGTTCCTCTTCTGATTTGGAATATATTAAGATATCTTCGATGAATACTACCACAAACTGATCCAAATAAGTATGAAATATGTGGTTCATATACTCCATAAACACACTAGACATGTTAGTAACACCAAAAGGCATCATCCAATATTAATAGTGAACAAAACGAGTTCTAAAAGTTGTCTTCTGAATATCATCATTCTTGATTGAAATTTAGTGATAACCCGACCTCCAGTAAATCTTGCTAAACACGTGTGCATCTACCAGTTGATCCATTAAGTCATATATCCTCGGAAGGGGATGCTTTTTTTTATCGTCACTTTATTCAACTTTCGGTAATCTACATAGAGTCTCATACTACCATCCTTTTTTTTCCACAAGTAACACCGGAGCTCCCCAAGGCGATACACTTGTTGTAACAATTAATATGAATGTAATTGTATTCCAACCAGTTCATACCAAAAATTACGTCCATAGCAGTCAACGGTAAACAAACTAGATCAATAGAAATTTCTTTGTCATATATGGACAAAGGACACTTCAAGCATACTAGGGTATTAATCACTGATCCCTTAGGTGGAGTATCGATAACCATTTTCCCATTCATAGAAGATAACACAAGGCATAACCTTTTAGCACAATCAACCGGAATAAAATAATGTGTAGAACCAATATCAATAATAGTAATTAAAGGAGTACTATTAATGAAACAATTACCTCTGATTAGACGGTCTCCACTGGATGTCTGAGTTTTTGCTAAAGCAAATACTTTCCCACCAGCTTGAGCTTTTTTCAATTTTTGCCACTAAGAACTGATATGTCCTTCTTCACTATAGTTGAAACATATTATTGCCTTGTGTCTACAATCAGCTACCTCATGCCCAGTCTTACCGCAACAAAAACACCTCTTCAATTTCCCAACACATGCATTACTTTAATGACCTGGCTTCCCACATTGTTAACACACGACATCAACAAGAGCACCTCCCCACTGGTCCTCCTACCATCAATAACCTACTGCTTTCCCTTGTAATTTAGAGCATTGTAAGGCTTCCCACAATTCTGTTATTGTATGCCTCTCTTCTCAGTTATGGCCTTAAAGTGAGCCTTAATTTCCTCTTCATAAATCCTAGAGCTATTCACCAAATCCGAAAATTTACGGATCCGCTGATATCCAATTGCCTTCAGGATTTCTGAATGTAATCCATTTTCAAACTTGACACATTTTGAAAATTCAGCAGCCTCCTCACTGTAATGAGGGTAATAGTTCTCCAATTCCACAAACTTGGAAGCATATTTAGTCACCGAGAAATCTCCATGTTTCAGCTCCAGAAATTCAATCTCTCTCTTTCCACGAACATCTTCTTGGTTGTACTTCATCAGAAACTCCCTTTGAAAAACCACCCAAGTAACAGTCTTTGACGAGTGGCACTCCACCAGTCATCAGCCTCTCCCTCCAGCATATGTGTACCAAAACTCACTTTCTGAGCCTCAAAATAGTCTATAACCCGAAAGATCCTTTCAATTTCTTTGAGCCACTCCTGTGCTCCTTCAGGATCATGCTTTCCTTTGAACATAGGTGGATAGTTCCTGTAGAAAGTCTCCAAAACACGAGATCCATCATTCCCGCCAGCATTAGGTTGATGTTGCACAACCTGAGCCAAAGCCTGCAAAGCAGTAGCAAGTGCAATATCATTTCTTCCAGCCATCACTCTGCTTCACATCATAACATCAAACAACGGTTATAGAAAACACATCGACAGTACTCAACTATCACACTATACTAATGACTCAAGAACCTGGTCGGACGGACCGACCTGCTCTGATACCAATTGTAACACCCCATTTTCCCATAAGTATAATTATATCAACATACATGAAATATATCAGAGTCTACATAATGGGATGTCACATAATTCAAATTTTCATAAAGGATCTCAAATCACTTTATTACTCCATTTATTCATAATAATTAATCCAGCAGCTAAATAATCAAATTAATTCTCTTCCATGGCATCAAGCATCAACAGTAATAAAACTATATAAACATGTGGTCAATCATAAGAATAAAAGTATGATACGTAACAATAAAACAATACAAAAATATAAAAAATTTCCAAATCTCGTGTTACGTATCAGAGCGACTTCTAAGACTCGATCAAGTAACATTCTCTGTAAGCACTACTCGGGTACCTAATTATCTGTACTCCCGGAGAGTACAAACACAACAACACAAAGGGGGTGAGAATTATATTCAATAAATACACAGTGAATATCACATACTAAGGAGTAGTAATTCAAACAATTCACACATCACATAACACTTCACAACACAACACATCATTCACACCATACAACATTAATTCATTTACAATACAATGCAATGAAACTGACACCGACTCAATGCATATGGTACCATCAGGGCATAAGCCCCCCAACATAGTGACAATTGGGAAACGACAGGGCATAATCCCTTAACATAACGCCATTACAGGCTAACAACAGAGCATAAGCCCTCAAAATGAAAAGCATGCAACATCAACATGCAACAACATATATTATGCAACCACAAGGCATACGCCTTTAACAATACGCCAATGTAGGCCACCAAGATCATCATCATCATCATGCCACATACGTCATAGTATCCACATTTCATCATAACGCACATACCAGTCTAACATATCTCATATAATCTAACTCTACCTCATCCTAAGTATTGGAATTACCCATTCTTTTACTCATTTTATTCCACCTAAATGTAGTTTATTTAAATAATTATCCAACACTGCGAACAGCATGTCAATTGGGGTTATAATCGAGTTATAACAATTTTAAGTAAAATTGTACGGTCATTTGAATCTACCATCCATCGCCCAGTGACACCCTCCATCGCCTGGTGACACTACTTTTGCATCACCCTTCGCCCGATGACCCTAGAAGCGACACAATATAGAAACATCCATCTTTCAATCTCTCTGTCACTTCCTTATTCGCCTGGAGGAACTCCATCGCCCGACGACACATCCTTCGTTGCACGACGATCCTGTGCAAACATGATTTTCCTGTTGCGATTTCCTGCATAAACCAGTCTGATTTTGTGCACTTCTAACCTCCAATTTCTAGTCTAAAATAGTATTTTACATATAACAACTTATGAACTTCCTATACATCATTGATCTATAAACCTGTAACAATTTTTCACATCTAAATCCTCATTGTTTGTCACATTCCTAACCTATAATTCCTAGATTGGAGTTCCATGGAAACAACATCACAACAACAACAATTATAAACAACAACTACAACATTTACATCACAAAATTTATAATTTTATGGAGAATCATACAAAACAATATCAATCAATCAAAACAAAGAGAAATCATACATCAATTATACCAAAAACCTAAAGAAGGAAAGGAACCCTCACTACCTTCTCATGTTATAATCCCCATTTAGAGAACTCATTCACCCATTTACCTTAATTCGAAGCTTTGATCCTCCAAAAGTTACGGAATCGTTCTTTCCCTAACTCTTCTCTTCTCTCGTTCTAAGATCGCTTTAGTTTTCTCCTTCTGTTCTCACGTCCTTGTTTTTCTAATAATTATAATAAAAACCTCTAGACCCCTAATACTTAATCCCAATTATGCCCTTACTCAATTACATAATTATTTAATTTATATTACTACAATAATAAACATAATATTATAATATAATAATTCTAGTAAATTATGTTTATCTCAGCACACCCTTACATCTCTACACTTTTGGTCATACACCCCCATCATCTTAACTTTTATAGTTTCTAAAGCCTCTAATTCCCGTAATTCGCATCACAACACATCATAAGAATTAACCAACGCATAAAATACACCACCTCATTTAATTATTTTAAATAAAATAATTCTAACTAAATCAGGGTGTTACACCCTCTATTTATAGGGAAAGGTTGAGAGATCGAGAGATGATCAAAAATAAAAGTTATGAAGTTTGGTTTGGTTGAAATCCAAATTGTAATTTCATGAATCCATGGTTCCAAGGTAATGGAAGGAGTGGACTAAGGGTAGTAGGCATGACTTTATGAGTTGTAGGAGGTTGATTCTCAGTTTAGAAGCGTAATATGGTCAGAGATAACAAGGTATGGGCTCAATGGATATGAAGCTTTTTGCAAATTCTTCCAAAAGTGGCATGGTAAATTGGATAAAGCCTCTAATATTTGAGTAATGCATCAAGAGTCTGTGTAAATCACTTATTAGATTAAGATTTAGAAGCAAGAGGACTTGTAAAGCAAGATCATATAGGATTTGGTTGGTTTGATATTAACTTACACCAAAAATCTACCTTGTAAAACATCTTCGCCATGGCTACTTTATCTCTTCGAAACTCCTTTCTCAAGTATGATAACTTCATGCTTTTGGCAACATTAGAAAGATGATAGCATCCTCTAAAACTTTCATGTTGATCATTTTTTTGAATAAATTGGGATCATGGAGAAAAATGCCTCACAAAAATGGAGTTTCAAGCTGAAAAACACAGAGAATTTTTCTAAGTCTTTGGTATTTTGACAACTTTTAGATCTTAACTTCAACACTTCATATCTCTCAATCCTCATGAGATCTTGAGTAATTTACTTCTAAAATGTTGGAGTATGTAGTATCATCTTCAAGTACATCCTTTGGGCATGAAAATGATTGCTTGAGGATTAAGTTACAAGCTTGGAAAGTCATGCACTTGAACACAAAATTTTGACACTTAGTGAAAATTTCAATATCTTCAATAACCCGTTTTGCAATTTACCTTAACTATAGTGATTCCTATTGGTCCAATTCAACTATTTAATCACATTTTCATGAAATTTAACTTGAGGAGTCTATATTTGACTAAAAATATCAAAAGTCAAAGTTTGACTTTTAGCAGTTGACTTTTACAAATGAATTCAAATCTTCCAATTTCAATAGAACCTTGTGATCATAATTAAATGTTCAACATATTAAGACACATTTGAGGACTATAAGATGATGATATTGAGTATATCTTGAGTTATGTGCCATGGAGCCCCACCTTCAAAAGCATAATTCTTGACTTTTCAACTGAGGGTGCCAAAACCCTCATTCTCTTCAAGCACTTGATGAATCCACGATGAAACCCTAATGTGATGGGATTATGATGAAGGTGGTGATTATCATGAGTAAATGATAGGTATGAATCATTTAGGAATATACATGTCCTTGAATAATTAACTGTTAGATCCTCTTGACCCAACACACCAATCTGGTACAAAAAACAAACAAACAAGACAAACCCATGTATTTTTATTAGGTTAATGATGCATAGATCAATGGTATGATATTTGATGTTATGAAAATGATGCAAAGAGAGGTGAGATATTAGGTAAAAAATTAGGGTACAACATATTGGTCTGGAAATATCAAGGGGAACTCTAGGGAAGCCTTTGGTGTAGATATCAGTAATCTAGTGTCAAGTAGGAATATGAAGAACGTAGGCCTAACCACGAGCGACCTTATCATGAATAAATGTAATTTCCATCTCAATGTGTTTAGTACTAAAATGTTGGATATGATTGTTGGATAGGTTGATATTACTAACGGTGTCATAGTACACCAGAATAGCCCGTGAAAGGAGAAACTGAAGTTGCAAGATAAGGTTGCAGAGCCAACGTGATTTTGAAAACACATTAGCAATGATCCAGTACTCCCCCTATACACTGGAATGATAAGTCTCTTGGAAGACCATGAAATTAGGCTGCCACCAAGAAAATAACAATAACCAAAAGTAGAATGACGGGTGTCGGGACATCCACCTCAATCAGCATTTGTGCAGGAAACAACCTTCTCGATTGGAGAAGGATAGAGATACAAACCATTTTGTAAAATGCCTTGAACATATAGCACAAGATGTGTTTCAATGAAAACATGTGCTCGATGTAAGAAGCATGCATGTGAAGACACATTTGCTGGACAACATAAAAGATGCCAGGAAGGATAAATGTGAGACATTATAAATCACCTACAAGGCTCTGATATAATGTAGGATCATCATATGGGTGCGAGCGGAGATACTAAGCTTTTACTTTGTGTGACTACTACAAATAACGTTTTTCATGACGAAACTTTCATCTTTAACATGCTAAAAACCGAGAGGATCTATCCTGGGAGCATAATGTTTTATTTTTTTTAATAAGATAAACACCGTGTTACGTCGGCGTTATATAAAACCTAGCTAACACAACTATAAGTTAGTGCCTTACTTTTTCCAAAAAAAATTAATAAACATGTTATCTCGGTTTTTTAGAACCGAGGTAATATATTTATAAAGAACCTTGCTTCGAATCCCAGTTGCCGCATTTAAAATTTTTTTCAACAATTTATCACTTGGCGTCTTTTTTTGTTTAACAAGAATAGGCAATAATAGAAAAAGGAAATATTTCATTGATAATAAAAAAAACACAATAAAGAAAACTACTCAACAAATTCAAACTTATCAGTCCACTCAACTACAACATCACCCCTAACCATCCCTAACTTATGGAAAAGTTCAGAAAGAATTCTTCCATAAGGTATGAGGAAAGTCCTTTCCTCCTGAGAATTCTTTATCATTTGCTTCAAGAATTTGAAAATGGTAAGATAAATATTAACTCTCATGTGGTAGGTGAGGAATAACAAGATATGTTTGTCGTAATACGGTGGGAGAAATGACTTTTGGTTTTGCGTTTTATCACAAATGTTGCGGATAGCAAGATTCTCCACCGACTTTTCTTTTATCCAATAAAGGAAAGGGTGAAAAGAACAGGAAAAACCTTTGAGAATTTTTCTGAGTTCGAGGGGTAGGTTATGAAAAGGGAGGGTATTAGCACCCTTTTCATCTGTAATTATCTACGGTCTCTTAATCGCTAGCTCACTTTTGAAAAATGCTTTGTGGATGTGTAAGTTTGAAAATATTTTGAAAATGTCTAAGTTCGGCAACTTCGTAATGATTCTCGTATCAGTTGAGAACACATATAAAGTATTTATTTTGAAAATATTTCATAAAAGTGTTTGTGTGAAAAGATATTTTTTTTGTGAGCAAGCGATTAAAAGTTATCTACCTACTCAAAAGCCTTTTGTTCTTTTCCTCTTCTTTTAGATAGTGTTATTCTACCATTAGTTAGTAGGAAGCCTTCTCGTTGGATGTTTGATGGACAGGCGCGATTCATTGTACAGTCATAAAGGCAACATATAGGGATACCTTTAGCAATTCGAAGGGACTATCATCATGTATTTGTAGGCAACATCGAGGGACAAGATCATTTAACGAAGGCAGCACCGAAGAGTTATCGAGGGACTATGATATTTATGATGATTTTTAATCGAGGTTCTCTGCTAATGGTATCTGTTGTACCCAAAAATTTTCCCTCCCACTTTTACTCAAGACATGCTCCTAGAGGTCCTCAATTGCTCAAGGTTGACTAAGAATCGACCAGACAAGTTCTCCTCCTAAGCATTGAACCACTAATTAGGGTTTCACTTTTCACCAAGATGTTTGAGCTATAAAGGTCTCAAATGTTTTCCATGGTCCTAATATTTCTTCAAGATTGTCCATGACAAGTTTCATGCCTTACACTATAAGTTTGCTCAGTCAACTGCTCAAATGCTTGAAAACCAACTGTATTAGGTCAAAAGTCAAATGTGGCCCATGTACAGTCAAACTTCAAGATTTTTGGTCAACATCAACACTTTGAAGTGATATCCATCATTTGATCAAGGGTTGATCATTATTCATCAAGAAATGCTCCTTATCTATTAAAAGTCAAGAATTGCTAAATTAGGGTTTCTATAGGAAAAGTCAATTGAACTTTGACCAGGCATAACTTTCACATACTTCATCCATTTTCCCCCAACCATAGCTCATATTAAGAGAATCTTATTCCTTAAAACTTCTCTTTTGTCCTCAATATCAAGAGATGCATCATCTGAAAGATACACGCTCATACATTACAGGTTATTTTCAAAAAGTCAACAAAAGGCACTTTTTGTCAAGACCATTTACATCAAGGTAAATTCTTCAAATACAAAATTGATCAAATAGGGATTGAATTAGACATCTTGGGCTTTCCAAAAAGTCAAAGATCATCATCATGAGATAACCATTGAGCAAGTTATGGCTTGCCCAAGTTGGGAAAAGTTTGGAAATTTCAAGATTTGTGCATTGAAAAAACTTAAACTTTTAAGTCAATGACTTAATTTCTTGGACTTCAAACATCTTTATAACCTTATGGAGGACCTCTAATCTCACTATTACCATGCCTTGCAATTTCTAGATATTTTAAGCATATTTTATTTTATTTTATTCAAATAACTATAAAATAAAATGCATGAAATGATGGATATTTGTTTTGAGCATATGGGCGGACATTTTAGATCAGTTTAAGGCCCACAAATTCGTTAAAATGTGACAGGTTCATCCAAGTCCCAACATGGCATGCAATCTTAAGTTTTGGCAACTTTTCAAATTATGAATAATGGCTTTAAACATGACCATAATGACTTGATTTCTTTCCATTAAACCTTGCTCCCTCCTATCCTCTATATATACAAGCCATGTGCAAGAATTATGGACAGAGAAATTGCCGAAGAAGAGCCACACGAAATTCCCAAAAAAATTACAAAGTTGTCAAAAGTGGCATCCAAGGTTCCAACCCTTTTTAGTCCAAATAAAGGATCCAAACACATTATTGAGGCTTCCAGGAACCCAGTCCAGTCCTCATATAAGCGCTTCAATGTCCAGATCAAGCAGATCGTCACCTCCATTTTGGTAAAAATTTCGTGATCTCAAACTTTCTTTACATGCGGTATAAATGATTTATCCGTGAATATATATGTTCATACTGATGTTTGCGAGTGTTTAGATCCATTATATGCAAGGTTTGGCGTGAGGATGGAGTTTTTCCATTTTTAGGGAAAAACTCCAATCGAGCTTTGTTCTCATTGATACAGGGTATTTCAAAAAGAACTAACCCCATGGTTGAATTCACAGACCCCAATTTATGGGGGGGGGGGGGGGGGGGGGGTAGGTTCAATTTCTGGCTTGGAATCGTGTTACTTTGTAGGTCGGAGATTTGAGTTTATCGGAGAAGGTGACCGGAGTCCAACTCCGACACCTTTGAATTCTTGGACTCCGGTGCCCACCCGCCTCTCTCCCATTAGCTAATTCAAATCAACGTGCGTTTTTTATTTCAAACATACTTCTGACTTGGTTTTATATATCATATTGTTTTGTTATTTATATTAATGAATGAACAGATGGATGAGTGGTAAGGCGAGAGAGTGTGCAAGGAGGAAACCTGAGTTCGATACCCAGGTGCAATATTTTGGTTTTTTCTAACATATCTTTTATAGATCCATTGCTCTCAAACCCCTTGCATCCACCATGAACTTTCAAATCTGTGCTGCCAAGTGTCAACATAGCCATATCCAAGGCCCTCGTGTGTAGACTACCATGTGCTCCCTAACGCTCCTCCCCACTGAATCAGACGCAATGCTTTGGGCTCCCCAATTTGGGCCTAAACATTTTTAATTTTCTCACCCCCTGGTATTTTTCTTTTTTACAGTGCCTGGGTCAGCCATTTTTGGGCCCAGGAATTTCAACATACACCTCCCCCCTATTTACTAATCAGCACCAGGCCCATTATTTTTCTTATTTATTTTATTTCATTGTTTACTTCCTTTTAATCATTTTTCCATAATAATATAAAATCAGAAAGAAAAAAAAATAATAGACTTAGGATTTTTTCAAATTAATTTTATTTTTATAGTTTAATTTACTTAGTTATTCGGACTTGTTTTAATTAATTTAAAATCAACTAGACTTAGGCTTATTTAATTCAAATATTTTCTTAATAAAAACACAAAAAATAGTAGAATTAGTTTTTTTTAATATAATTTTAATTAACAATCATTTTTATTTTACTTAGTTAATTTAGATTATATTTAGTTTTTTTCTCACTTAATTTAGTTTAACGATTTTCTTAAAATAAACAAAAAAAACCAACAAGATTTTCTTGTTTACTTAGAAATTTTTAGGGTTTTAGACGTATTTTAACCAATTCGTGCACGTTCAATATTTCCTTTCAATTTTTCTTTTTCATATTTTTGTATTTGCTGATGGAATGTAATAGATTAAAATAGGACTTTATCTTTTTCTTTATTTTTCCCCCATTTGAACATGTAAATACCCCCTCCCCGAAGCATTGTAATAGCGTAAGATTTAACTTTCCGCACTTTAAATTTCTGCAATATATATTAACTGCTTAGATGTATGACTAATAGGATTGCATGACAAGAGCCTAATAACAAAACGCTAGCAAACTTAAATTCAAAGATAAATAAACTGAATTGAATCAATTGCATATATACACCTCTAGGGTATTCCACTTCGGTTGCCTTCGAAAAATAGTCACAATTACCGAAACGTGAGAGGTTTTATTGGCTACCCTCTAGTTCAAAAAGATCATAAGTCCCTCGATGACTTGATCAACGTTTCCTCGGTAAAAATGTGATCTTAGAACCTTATGGAGGTTACTAAAGCTTCTTGCCCAGTTGCCTTTGTGACTATAAAACGTCCCTTCGAATGTCCCTTATACATCTAATGATAGGTCCATCTACTCACTAATAGTAGGATAGCGCTGTCTAAAGGATAGGAGGAAAAGAACAAACATTTTCGAGTACAAGTATATAACAATTAGAGGCTTTCTCAAAAAAAAAACCTTTTGCACTTACACAAAACACTTTCAATAAATATTTGCTTTCTCAACACTCTTGAGGACGTATACAAGAGTTATCATAAAGCGAATCTCTGCACTAAGGCATTTTCAAAACTACCTTCTTTTTAAAAAACACAAAGCACAAGGTATTTCAAAAAATGAGCTAAGCATATAAGAGCCTGTAGGAAACTACGGATGGAAAGGGTGCTAACACTTTCCCTTTCCATAATCTACCCCCCCCCCCCTCCCCCCCCTTACTCAGAAAATTCTCGAAAAGGTCTTTTTCTATTCTTTTCACCCTTTCCTTAATTTGAATAAAAGAAAAGTCAGTGGCGACTCTTGCTTAACGCAGCATTTGCGAATACAAAATGTAAAACCAGTACAACAGTCGGTTCTGCCACTGTATCTAAGTATCCCTATGTTCGAGGGACATGACTGTTTCATCTGAAGACAAAAAGTGAGGTTACTCTATAGGTGCATGTGTGATAAGTGATTTGTTTTCAGTTATTTTATCTTGATTAGGTTTTCTAGCGTTTTGTTTTAAATCTTGCCATACACGCCTAGTTACTATACATTTATAAAGAAAGCAGTAAATGCAGAAATTAAGAGTCTTACACTATTACAATGCCTCGGGGAAGGGGATACAAACAACAAAAACTTAGGGAAAATAGAAAGCAAATAAAAATCTAATTAACTATTACAATCCTTTAACAGTTACATAATAGTAAAAAACTAATGCGAAAATAAGTAAAGCACGAAGATTATGGAGAAAAGCGGAGAAATTGTTTAACGGAAAATAACTGATGATTTGTCATAATGATTAATTGATTTAAATTGAGAAAAGGGGATTAATTAAAACCTAAAATAAAACGCTAAATTACATTTACAAAAGTTTAATAAAAAACCTAAAATGGACTAAATTAATTTTATTTAAAAAAAAAGGGATTAATTTATTTATTATATATAAAAAAATGATTGGTTAAATTTATTAAAAAAAACTAAATTCTAAATTAATTTTAAATTAAATTAAAAAAATAATTGATTAATATAATTATATTTAAAAATAAATAATAATTATAAAAATAAAAATAAAAGGAAATTGGGCTTGGTATGAATGAATTCGGGGGGTGCGAAAACACATGAGTAACTAGGCCCAAACCAGGAGCCCATTATTTGTGACAGATCCAGTGTGTTACTCTTCAAGGGTTCCATGGTAGGTCTGTGAATTTGGGGGCGCTGGATCTGGCTTTGTGATGATCAGGTGGTGAAGAAATGGAGGGTGCATAGCATGCGCATGAGGTTGGCTTGTACTGGATCTGCAAAAATCCCAACACGTAAAAAATGTCCCACGCCTGGATCAAACCTAGGTACTAGCATAAAAGAGTCTTAAGAGAAAACGTGCTACCACTGGGTTGTTCTATACATCCGTTAACTTTAATCAATCAAAATGTATATAATAAAAAATGAGTGCTAATGTGAGATAAACAACAAAAAACACGCGTACCTTTGTTTGAATGGACCAATCAAAATTCTTTAAAGTTCCACGCCCTTGGTCAGTGGGGTCAAACAACCGTGGAGGATGGAAAACACCATCATCTCCGATGGGTATTTTTTCAAAAACCCTACAAAAATCAATCAAAAACAAAAGAAAAAACATAGATCGATTATGTTGGATCCTGCGAACACAGTGGTGGGGTTAGTTTCATCAAACATGGCATGTATCATTGAATATGAAAGTTCATGAGTTTCCTTCCCTAACTATGGTGAAACTCGAATCCTGCATTAGAACTTGTAACTAATGGTCCTAAACAACCACAAACATCATCATAAGCATGTATACATACATCAAATTAATCAATAATGTGTAAATTACAAATTTGATTTTATGAATTTTACCAATACCGGTGTGATGTGAGTGGCCTATTCTGGACACGGTTTGGCTTAGAAAAAGGTTGGGATGTACTCCTGGATGTCTCAGGAGGATGATTCGATCCTTGCTTTCGCGTGAGAATGACTGCAAAAAGGGTTTTGAATCTTCCCTAGTTCTTAGAATTTTGTGAGCTTTGGGGTTGTTCAAAGAGGTTGCATGCATGTCTTTTTTCATTCGATCTTGTCATGCTTATATAAAGGACTGAATAGGGTACACAAATATGACAAGAATACAATGCAATCGTGGACATGAGGCAAGAATCAAACATGTTTATAACCTTCCATTTTTGAGATTTTTCCGTCCATTTTAAGCTCACATGGTTTCTCAATATTCATCATATGTTCTTGGGCCCCCATGTGATTGAAATTCAAAGTCCATGTGCCTTGGCACAATGATTTTATATTTTATTTGATTTACTTGCATTTAAATGAATAAAAATTCAAATAAAGGAAATAAAAATAATAAAAAAATATATGAATGGATTTAGAGGTCCTCTAACACATTGTGAACATGTTTGAACATCAAAAGTTTAGCCCATTATTCTAGAATTTCAAGTTTGCTCACATTGCATTTCATGCAATTTACCAAAATTTCCCAACTTGCAATGGTCATAACTCTCTCAATTTTCATCTTTTGAAGGTGATCTTTGAATTTTTGAAAATCTCAAGGTGTCTTCTTTAATTTCTCTTTTGATCATTTTTTTATCTAGAGAGTTTATTTGATGTAAGTTGGCTTGACAAAAATAAATTTTTTGTTGACTTTTGAAATGACCTATAATGTATGAGCTCATATCTCTCAAATGAAGCATTTTTTGGACTTGAACATTTAAATTCAAAGTTGTAGAGAATTGAATTTCCTTAAAAATGGGATTTGGTTGGGGAAAATTTGATGAAGCATGTGAAAGTTATGCTTAGTCAAAGTTCAGTTGACTTCTCCTAAGGAAACCCAAATTTGGCAACTTTTGACTTTTGATGATTTGAGGGCTTTCCTTGAGGAATCATGATCAAACCTTGATTAAATGATGAATATCACTTCAAAATATTGATGTTAACAAAAAATCTTGAAGTTTGACTGTATGTTGACCATAGTTGACTTTTTTCCAATATAGTTGATTTTAGTCATCTGAGCCATTGACTGAGCAAACTTGTGATGCAAGGCTTGAAAATTGACATGAACATCGTTGAAGACCTATGAAGAACCATGGAAACCACTTGAGAGATTTGAAACCCAAACTTCCTAGAAAAACACAAAACTTTAGTTATGGACCTATTGCTTATGAGGAGAATTTATCTGATCAATTCTTGAGCATCCTTGAGCATTTGAGAACTCTAGAAGAATGTCTTGTAGAAAATGGGAGGGAAATTTGGGGTACATCACTTGTCATAGAAAGTGATCATTTCTAGGTCTTTCTCTCTTGGGCGGAGATTTTCCACTAGAAGTTGAAACCAAAATATTTCAATTGGTTTCACAGAAGCAGGACTGGAGAGATTATTTTTATTGGAAAAAATTAGATGAAGTTGGGTTGCATAGACACCATTGGATTCATAATGTTCAACACAACTACTAAACTCTCCACTGTTGATTGTCATATCAATCAATGATGGAGTAATGAAGAAATGAGAGCCATTGACATATGACTGGATGATTTCTTCATGACCAGCTGGCACAACAGAGAAACTCATCCAGAACTCTTTAACGAGGTTAATGTATATGGGGCCATTTATAATGTTAAAGTAACCATTCAACTTTTGTTTGTCAACAACTTTCCTCAACTTTGGATTAAAACATTCAAAATAATTGTAATCAACATTATTTTCATTGATAACGAACAACAAATTTTTATCCATTTTTATAAGGACTTTGAAACAAGGAAACATGGAGTTGAAAATAGGAAAAACTTTTGAAACAAGGAGTTGGTAATTAGACATTTAAATAGCTTAAGAGCCTCCTTGTTAATCCAAAAGTGACGTTTAATTAGTTCAGAGAATGTTGAATATAACTGATCATTGATATTCTATGTGAGTGATATGATTCCAATGCATGCGCGCCACGTTGGTATTCTAACCTTTGTTCTAATTGTATTATTTATTTGTAATATAAATCTTCTAACTCGTCGATTTTCTATGAAAACCGATGGAACATTTAGCGTTATAATTGGAACCTCTATTATATTTATAGTTTTTATTTATTTGTAAAAAACACGTCTGACTTTTTCCAAAAAGAGCATCACAAAGAAATCTACCCCTTATTTCATCCGAACTAGAAGATGTCTACGCCCGACTTCAACTAGGAGAGGTACCGGAAAGAGTCTACGCCTAACTTTTCCAAAAAGAGCATCAGAAAGAAATCTACGCTTTATTTTATCCGAACTAGAAGATGTCTACGCCTAATTTCAACTAGAAAAGGTACAGGAAAGAGTCTACGCAAGACTTTTCCAAAAAGAGCATCAGAAAGAAATCTATGCCTGATTTCATCCGAACTAGAAGATGTCTACGCCTGACTTCAACTAGGAGAGGTACCGGAAAAATTCTACGCCTGACTTTTCCAAAAAGAGCATCATAAATAAATCTACACCTTATTTCATCCGAACTAGAAGATGTCTACGTCCGACTTCAACTAGGAGAGGTACCGGAAAGAATCTGTGTCTGACTTTTCCAAAAAGAGCATCAGATAGAAATCTATGTTTGATTTCATCCGAACTAGAAGATGTCTACGCCCGACTTCAACTAGGAGAGGTACCAGAAAGAGTCTACACCTGGATTTTCCAAATAGAGCACCATAAAGAAATCTACGCTTGATTTCATCTGAACTAGAAGATGTCTACGCCCGACTTCAACTAGAGAAGGTGATAGAAAGAGTCTATGTCTGACTTTTCTAAAAAGAGAATCAGAAATAAATCTACGCATGATTTCATCCAAACTAGAAGATGTCTACGCCCGACTTCAACTATGAGAGGTACCGGAAAGAGTCTACGTCTGACTTTTCCAAAAAGAGCATCAGAATGAAATCTACACTTGATTTCATCCGAACTAGAAGATGTCTACGCCCGACTTCAACTAGAAGAGGTACCGGAAAGAGTCTACGTCTGACCTTTTCCAAAAAGAGTATCAAAAAGAAATTTACGCTTGAATTTATATGAACTAGAAGATGTCTACACCGGAATTCAACTAGAAGAAGCACCAGAAAGAGTCTACGCTTGACCTTTTCAAAAAAGAGTATCAGAAAATAATATACGCTTGATTTCATCTGAACTAGAAGATGTCTACGCCCGACTTCAACTAGAAGAGGTATTGGAAGGAGTCTATGCCTGGCTTTTCCAAAAGAGTCTTAAAAGGAAATCTACACCTGACTTATTTCGAATGATATGCTGGAGTGAGCCCGTGTCAAGCCGTGTCGGGAAATGTGTTAGAAGGAAACTGTGTAAGGCTACTTCAGGATGAGCCTATGTTAAACTGCATCTGGAAATATATTTAGAAGGAGCCTGGGCAGGGCTACTTCAGGATGAACCCGTGTGAAGCTGCATTTGGAAGTTTTTAGAAGTAACCGTGTAAAGCTGCTTCAGGATGAGCCTGTGTTAAAATTCATCTGGAAATATATTAGAAGGAGTCTGGGTAGGGCTGCTTCTGGATGACCTCATGTGATGCTGCATCTGGAAATATATTAGAAGGAACCCGTGTAAGATTACTTCAGGATAAGCCCGTGTTAAACTACATCTGGAAATATATGAGAAGGAGTTTGGATGGGGATGCTTCAGGATGAGCCCGTGTGAAGCTGCATCTGGATGTTTTTAGAAGTAACCCGTGTAAAGATGCTTCAGGATGAGCCCGTGTTAAACTTCATTTGGAAATATATTATAAGGAGCCTGGGTAGGGGTTCTTTAGGATGAGCACGTGTGAAGCTGCATCTAGAAATATATGAGAAGGAGCTTGGGTAGGGCTGCTTCAGGATGAGCCCGTGTGAAGTTACTTTTGGAAATTTTTAGTAGTAACCCGTGTAAAGGGGCTTCAGGATGAGCCCGTGTTAAACTTCATCTAGAAATATATTAAAAGGAGCATGGGTGGGGCTGCTTCAAGATAAGCCCGTGTAAAGCTGCATTTGGAAATATATTAGAAGGAGCCTAGGTAGAGCTTCTTTAGGATGAGTCCGTGTGAATCTGCATCTAGAAATATATTAGAAGAAACCCGTGTATGATTTCTTCAGGATGAGCCTGTGTGAAGCTGCATCAGGAAATATATGAGAAGGAGCCTGGGTAGGGATGCTTCAGGATGAGCCCATGTAAAGTTGCATCTGGATGTTTTTAGAAGTAACCCGTGTAAAGCTGCTACATCTTATTTCGAGAATTCATGTCGTCTGGTCATATAGATTGTTGCCCCGTCCTATTTCGGGAATTAATCTGTGACCTATTTGAAAGTTGCTAATGATATTCGTCTGTTTGCGAACTTTACCTGAAAATACTAAATTAACTTTATGCAATGTCATGATGTATGTAATGCATTGCATGATGATGCTCTCAAAATAAATGAGAATGTGATATGCGTTTATATGTTATGATAAATGATATATGAATGTGAGATGTTGTTAAAGTGTATCAGTAGCTTCATATAACATTTTTATCAGAAAATAAATCCATGATTGTTGTTGGGAATGAAGAATATGTGTGATCCTCAATCTTGTCATAGAATGCCTCCGCTGAGGATTCCTGCTTTCTAATTAAGGAAACTCTACTGGGGAATATTGATTTCTGCTTGGGGAGAAGAGCTCAGGAACATTGGTCTTCATCACTCTATTGTGGAATTTAATTCCTATACACCTTGACTGGGGATAAGAGAGATGGATAACCTTCCGAGGTGCTGCCTGACCGGGTTTCCGATATGGATGTTGACTCGTCTGGAGAGGATAAGGATGAATGTTACTTGGTCCGATTTCAGATTTTGTAGCAACTCTCTGGGGATAATAGCCTGGACTATCCTTTATGGAGAGAGGAGTTTTGCCGGTGATTTGCAGAAGCTAAAGGAATAGACTCAGGGTGGGGAGGCTGAATTTTGTTGGGGAAATAAACCCTATTGAGGAAATAAACCCTGTTGGGAAAATAAACCCTGCTGTAGAAACATATTGTTAAGGAATACTTTTCCTGAGTAGATGAGTCCTGTTGTAGGAGACAATTTTGCGGGGAATTTTATTGTATGGAGAAATAATCTCAGCTGGTGAATAGAATTCATATGAATTATGCTGACAACCTAATTTATGATGAGGGTTAAGACTCCATAAGTTGGCGACATTGTCGGGGAGACGATCACACTCGTTTATCCGTTAAGGGGGTCTGCTGGTGAGTACGATTATGTTAACAGGTGGAATATGCCCTACTTTATGTCGTGAAGACATATTAGACTTGCGGGGAATGTATGTCTTGTTCAAGATGAACTTGTGTAGATAGCTTTCTAGGGATAATTCCGTGGAAACTGCTCTGTGGGGCTTTATGGATGACTTGAACATTATCTCAACTTCTAGAGCCCTCGGTAAATGCTGATTAAGGTGATGAGTCTTCTACTGATAAACAAGAGATAACAGGACATAGTCGTACACTTTAATCCCTAACTTTTTCCTGGACCATCTTTTCAGATTTTCAGTACACCGAGATACGCTTTTTTTCCCGAGCCGCCTTTTCATGTTTTCGACTTTCCGGGTGTACAATTTATTTATATATCCCTAATTTTTTCTCGAACTCTTTGGTTCGCCGTGATGCCCTTATTTTTTCCTAGGCTAGTCAACCTAGAGGGTCTTTTTTCATGCTTAGTATTTTCCTACTATGTTCGCGTTCACATGGTGCAAAGAATTGTCATTGTTCATAGTAGTAAGTGTTGTATCACTTCCAGAAAATGTTTGCTTGATCATACGTAACCATTTGATGGAATTCATGTTTAATGCCCCAAGTGATTTAGATGAAGATTGGCCCCTGGCTGTTCAGCACTTTTGAGAGATTCTTTGAATCTTGACTCGACTACCACAGATGAGTTGGATAATAACATGTCATGCCCCTTGATTATGAAAGGCTTGTTATTGGAAGTGTCTTTCCATTTGAAGTGATTTTGTTCATTGAGAGGATTTCTATTCATTGAATATTCGTCGTGTGAATTTCTCTGCTATCGAACAAATAGTTATATGTAAACAGTGGTATTAAAAATGAAAATCTTATGTCTGTCTTGAAATTTTGAAAATGATTTTTTAGTAAACAAACATAATTTTGTAAGAATATGAATTCAACCCAGGATTTATAGTAAGCCTTACAAGAGTCAGGATACTTTTTGTAATGATATGCTTTCGAACTAACCTATGCTTCAGTTAGGACTTTTAAGGGTTATAGCGTGGCCTGTTTCACGGTTTAAGAAACAAATGATAAAGGCTCAAACTTTATTTCTACCCAACCCATTCTCCGTGATGTTCTTCAGTCATATACTCATATAATTGTGTGTTTAGATTCCAATTGAGTCTGGAATGGTATTTTGGTGATGGTTCGGATACTGAAAGTTTATTTCAGAAGGAATTCATTTTCTGTAACATTTCTCTGTTGTCGAGGATTTGTAGCAACCTCTTTTTTATTTTATTATCCCTACCTTTTTCCTAAATAGTTTCTCCTGTGATTACAGTCAGCAGGATGCCCCAGGTTTTTTCTTAAGTCTTCTTTATAGATTTTGACTTAGCGGGATTTTCTTTTGAGGGATAATGACTTCCTGTTTTACGAGGAAACATCACCGTCTTTTGATTTGGAAGGATGTCTCTAATAATATTCATTGTGTATGAAGTAAAAGCTTGGGACTGCATGAGCATTTGAATTCACTGAAAACTACCCTGCCCCAGGTTATTTTGATTAAAGGTTTCAATTTATGTGAAAAAGAAAACTCCTACTTCTTAGGCTCAAAGGGGTTGACTAGGGATTATCTTCCTTATAACTCCATTGTTTAGGATTTGAAACAACGCATGTACATCGTCAGTAAGGTTCGTTTAAAAGCATACTGTAGAGATTATGGTATCATTTTCGTCATCCTCCCTCTAAAGGCTTATAGTTTTTAATCGAGAGTTGAATATCACAAAAAGGAAGGAAACAAATAGTTTAAGTATAGTGAAAACGAATGGATTAATTCAAGACAAACATATAAAATGCATTAATGGGGACAACCCATGTCTCACATAAAGATAAGTGTTTGAAAAAACAAAGAAATTACAAATGAAAATTCGAATAAACAAAAATATTCTCCGCCTGAATTTGTAACTTCAGATGGTGTGCCTTTGATGGATGACAGAAAAACTCAATCTGACCATCTTGTGTAAATTCTAACATTCCTTCATCAATCAAGTCTTGGATCTTATATTTCAACATCCAACAGCTATCAGTATTATTCCCTGGACTGTTGGAGTGATATACACACCTTGCATCCGGATTGTAGCTAGGAATGGAAGTATTGGGATTCCGAGGAGGATCCTTCAACGTGACCAAATTCATCTTCAACACGTGTTACAAGGCTTGCAACATCGGCATGTTGAGTTTGGTATGTTTCCTTTTGGATGTATCCTGCTTACATTGACTACCTTGTTGTTGTTGGAGAGGTCGTTGTTGGGTTTGCGATGTAGTAGCAATCCGGAAAGGCCTACTTTCAACCATGCCAACTTCCTGTCTTATCAGAAGTTGATTGATGATTTGATTCCCAATTCTAACCATTTATCCCATACAGTTGTATTCGTCCTGATGAAGTTTGCTGATGAGAATTCTCAACTCTTCTTGTCCCTGAGCTAAGTTTTGGATAAGAGCCATATGACTCATCATCTAGATTCTTATCCTTGCCATCTCAACTTAAAGTTGTTCCAACTGGTCATCCTTGTTGTTTCTAGGATTCTTGGTGAGGAGTGATTTCAGTTCCTCCTGCCTCTTGGCTAAGCTTAGGAACATCTCCTGGAATTGTGAATTTTGAGCTTGGAGATCTCTGACAATTTGTTTGAGAGCCATTTTTCTGCTGAAATAAACAGCGAGAAAATGAGAAACCTATCTTGATAATACTTGTTATGTAATGACATATATGATATGTAGATGCAATTTGTTCAAGGATCTCGTGGGATAAACAAAAGTGAACTATTAGAAGTTGCTGCAACTTTGACTAGAGAACTTCACGTCGTTGAATGTCCTTCTGTGAGAATCAAACTCACCATGTCGAGTGAGTCCTAGCCTTTGACTCAAAATAACGCACTTCAGTCTTTGACAGCATCTAGTTAGAGAAAAATAAATCCCATTGCCCCTTGCTAGATGTTGGTTCATGATACTTTGGTAGCATTTGGTTAGAGGAAAATAAATCCTCCCCCCCTTGCTAGGCATCTGGTTCATGATAACCTGCATCTCCGACCCTTGAGATCCTTGAAATGGTTAATGAAAATTCCATGGCATGATGTCATGATGTGTATGTTATGAACTAAGAAAAAGCGTAAGATGATGAAAACAAGCAAGTCTTGCAAGAAGTCTAAGTTATTGGATAATGAATACAAACAAACCCTGCAAGGAGTTCAAGTTGTTAGATAATGAATGCAAACAAGTCACACAAGTAGCCTTAGGTTTAAAGGCTTGCATGGAGTTTATATGTAAGTATTCTCTTGAGTTTTAGTTGGCTTAACATGTCCTAAGAAAAGTAACCGGGTTCTATGAGCCTCAATATTACTGATCTTTCTCCCAGGCATTGTTTCAGCACATCATCTGATTTGCGATCGTAAAATCCCGAGAGTCTGATCTCAATGAGTGTAGTATTGAGTATCAACCAACTTCAGTTTACACCAAATCCGGCTATCTCACTACTTTATAATGGCTAAGTTATGTCAACTAAGGTTCTACGGTCAGCTAGTGCTTATGACACCATGCAACAACCCAACATTCTCGTTGACTGACTCAAGGGACACTGACACCAACAAATGTGTCATACTAACATAGCCATCATTTTAACCATATCGGTATATGCCGTATAGTTTCCATGATATATTGATACTTACCTAAAATTCCCCCAGATCCGGGTATATGATCTTTACAAAAATAAACCCTAGCAAAAACCCTGAAATGTAAAGCATACAAATCAAGCAAGTAAAGCATTTTAAATATGATCTAGCTCTAAGGCAACCCCACTTTTAAGAATACCCAACAGAGTCGTAAGTTCTGTAATACGATGGGAGAATTGAATTTTGGTTTTGCGTTTTATCACAAATGTTACGGATAGCAAGAGTCGCCACTGACTTTTCTTTTAACTAATAAAGGAAAGGGTAAAAAGAACAGAAAAGACCTTTGAGAATTTTTCTGAGTTCGGGGGGTAGGTTATGAAAAGGGGAGGTATTAGCACTCTGTTCATTCATAGTTATCTACAGGCTCTTAATCGCTAGCTAACTTTAGAAAAATGCTTTATGAATGTGTAAGTTTGAAAATATTTTGAAAATGCCTAAGTTCGGAAACTTCGTGATAGTTCTCGTATCAGTTAAGAACGTATACAAAGTGTTTGTTTTGAAAATATTTCAGAAAAGTGTTTGTGTGAAAAAAGATGTTTTTTGTGAGAAATCGATTAAAAGCTATCTACCTACTCAAAAGTCTTTTGTTATTTTCCTCTTCCTTTAGATTGTGCAATCCTACCATTAGTTAGTAGGAAGCCTTATTGTTGGATGTTTAAGGGACAAGCGCGGGTCATTGTTCAGTCATAAAGGCAACATATAGGGATACCTTTAGCAATATGAAGGGACTATCATCATGTATTCTTAGGCAACATCGAGGGACAAGATCATTTACCAAAGGCAGCATTGAAGTATCATCGAGGGACTATGATCTTTATGATGATTTTTAACCGAGGGTCTTTTCTAATGGTATCCCTATGTTCGAGGGACATGACTATTTTATTCGAAGGAAACAAGTGAGGTTACCCTATAGGTGCATGTGTGAGAAGTGATTTGTTTTCTGTTATTTTGTCTTGATTAGGTTTTATAGCGTTTTGTTTTAAATTTTGTCATACACGCCTAGTTACTATACAATTATAAAGAAAGTAGTAAAGGCATAAATTAAGTGTCCTACGCTATTACAATGCCTCGGGGAAGGGGATACAAACCACAAAAACTTAGGGAAAAATAGAAATCAAATAAAAACCTAATTAATTATTACAACCCTTTAACAATTACATAATAGTGAAAAACTAATGCGAAAATAAGTAAAGCGTGAAGATTATGGAGAGAAGCGGAGAAATTGTTTAACGAAAAATAACTAATGATTTGTAATAATGATTAACTGATTTAAATTGAGAAAAGGGGATTATATAAAACCTAAAATAAAACCCTAAATTACATTTACAAAAGTTTAATAAAAAACCTAAAAAGGACTAAATTAATTTTAATTTTAAAAAAAGGATTAATTTAATTAGTATATATATAAAAAAAATGATTGGTTAAGTTTATAAAAAAAAACCTAAAGTCTAAATTAATTTTAAATTAAATTAAAAAAATAATTAACTAATCTAATTATATTAAAAAAAGAAATAATAATTATAAAAAAAATTTGGGCTTGGTATGGATGAATTCTAGGGGGTGCGAAAACACATGAATAACTAGCCCCTAACCAGGAGCTCATTATCTGCGTGAGATCTAGTGTGTTACTCTCTAAGGGTTACATGGTACGTCTGCGAATTTGGGGGCACTGGATCTAGCTTTATGATGATCAGGTGGTGAAGAAATGGAGGGTGCATAACATGCACATGAGGCTGGCTTGTACTGGATCTGCAAAAACCACAACACATAAAAAATGTCCTAGACCTGGATCAAACCCAGGTACCAGCATATGATAGTCTTAAGGGAAAGCGCGCTACCACTGGGGTGGTTTTTACATCTGTTAGCTTTAATCAATCAAAATGTATATAATATAAAATAAGTGCTAATGTCAGACAAACCACAAAAAACATGCGCGCCTTTGTTTGAATGGACCTCAGAGTTCTTTAAAGTGCCACGCCCTTGGTTAGTGGGGTCAAACCACCGTGGAGGGTGCAAAACACCATCATCTCTAATGGGTGTTTTTTCTAAAACCCTGCAAAATCAATCAAAAACAAAAGGAAAAACATAGATCGATTGTGTTGGATCCTACGAACACAGTGGTGGGGTAAGTTTCATCTAACACGATCTGTATCATTGAATATGAAAGTTCATGAGTTTCCTACCCTAACCATGGTGAAACTTGAATACTGCATTAGAACTTGTAAGTAATGGTCCTAAACAATCACAAACATTATCATGAGCATGTATACATACATCAAATTAATCAACAATGCGTAAATTATAGAATTGAGTTTAGGAATTTTACCAATACCAGTGTGATGTGGGTGGCCAGTTCCGAACACGGTTTGGCTTAGAAAAAGGTTTGGATGTACTCCTGGAAGTCTCAGGAGGATGATTTGATCCTTGCTTTCGCGTGAGAATGAATGCAAGAAGGGTTTTGAATCTGCCCTAATTCTTAGAATTAATTGAGCTTTGGGGTTGTTCAAAGAGGCTGCATGCGTGTCTTTTTTCATCTGATCTTGTCATGCTTATATAGAGGACTGAATAGGGTACACAAAGATGGCGAGAATACAATGAAATCATGGCCATGAGACAAGAATTAAACATGTTTATAACCTTCCATTTTTGATATTTTTCATGTCCTTTTGAGCTCACACGGTTTTGGAATATTCATCATGTGCTTTTGGCCCTCCATATAATTGAAATTCAAAACCCATGCGCCTTAGCCCGATGATTTTGTATTTTATTTGATTTACTTGCATTTAAATAAATAAGAATTCAAATAAAATAAATAAAAATCATAAAAATATATGAATGAATTTAGAGGTCCTATAACACATTGTGAACATGTTTGAACATCAAAAGTTAGGCCCATTAGTCTGGAATTTCAAGTTTGCTCACTTTGCATTTCATGCATTTTACCAAAATTTCCCAACTTGCAATGGTCATAACTCTCTAAATTTTAATCTTTTGAAGGTGATCTATGACTTTTTGAAAAGTTCAAGGTGTTTTATTTAATATCTATTTTGATCATTTTCGCATCTGGAGACTTCATTTTGATGTAAGTTGCCTTGACAAAAAGTGTCTTTTTGTTGTATTTTGAAATGACCTATAATGTATGGGCTCATATCTCTCAAATGAAGCATGTTTTGGACTTGAGAATACAAATTCAAAGTTGTAGAGAATTGAATTTTATTCAAAATGGGCTTTGGTTTGGGAAACATTGATGAAGCATGTGAAAGTTATGCTTGGTCAAAGTTCATTTGACTTCTCCTAAGGAAACCCTAATTTGGCAATATTTTACTTTTAATGATTTGAGGGATTTCCTTGAAGAATCATGATCAACCCTTTATCAAATGATGAATATAAATTCAAAATGTTTATGTTAACAAAAAATCTTGAAGTTTGACTGTATGTTGACCATAGTTGACTTTTTACCCTATACAGTTAATTTTCAGTCATTTGAGCCATTGACTGAGCAAACTTGTGATGCAATGCTTGAAACTTGACATGAACATCTTTGAAGACCTATGGAGAGCCATGGAAAACACTTGAGACATTTTCAACCCAAACTTCCTTGAAAAATATAAAACCCTAGTTATGGACCCATTGCTTAGGAGGATAATTTTTCTGATCAATTATTGAGCATCCTTAAGCATTTGAGAACCATAGAAGAATATCTTAAATAAAATGGGAGGGAAAATTTTAGGGTACAACACTTTTCATACCAAGTGAGCATTTCTAGGTTTTTCTCTCTTGGGTGGAGATTTTCCACTAGAAGTTGAAACCAAAATATTGCAATTGGTTTCAGAGAAGCAGGACTGGAGAGATTATTTTTATTGGATAAAAGTAGATGAAGTTGGGTTGCATAGACTACATTGGATTCATAATATTAAACACAACTATTAAACTCTTCATTGTTGATTTTCATATCAACTAGTGATGGAGTAATGAAGAAATGAGAGCCATTGACGTATGACTGGGCAATTTCTTCATGACCAGCTGGCAAAACAGAGCATTTATCTAAAACTGTTTAACGAGGTTAGTGTATATGAGGCCATGTAGAATGTTAAAGTAACCATTCAAATTTTGTTTATCAACAACTTTCCTCAACTTTGGATTAAAAGGTTCAAAATCATTGTAATTAACATACTTTTCATTGATAACGAACAACAGATTTTCATCAAATTTTTTATAAGGACTTTGAAACAAGGAAACAAGGAGTTGAAAATAGGAAAACACTTTGAAATAAGGATTTGGTAATTAGACGTTTAAATAGCTTAAGAGCCTCATTGGTAATCCAAAAGAGACGTTTAAATAGCTTAGAGAATGTTGAATATAACTAATCATTGTTATTCTATGTAAGTGATATGATTCCAATGCATGTGCGCCACATAGGTATTCTAACCTCTGTTTTAATTGTATGTTTTACTTATAATATAAATATTCTAACTCGTCAGTTTTCTATAAAAATCGAGGGAATATTTAGCGTTATAATCTATTTTAATTGTAGTTTTTATTTATTTGTAAATTAAATGTCCTAACCTCTCGATTTTCCTGTAAATCGAGGTAACATTTAGCGTTATAATTGAGATATTTACCAAATCGTAATCAAATCCTTGTTGTCTATTTCATGACTATCAACACTCAAGACAATACCATTAGTGATCAGTGTGAAACTTAGATAACTTCTATTATAAAGAGTGTTTGTCATGAAGAGTTCTCTATCTTCCACTTTAAGATTTGCAAGAATGTTTGTCATGAAGATTTCTTTATTTAAGTTTAAGGTTTGTGTTCTTAAATATTTATTTGAACAGAAAATTATTTATGTATCTAACCCTTCTTTTTTTTGTTCATACCAGGAACAAATGCAAGAAAATTATTTAAGAATAGAAAATTGTTTGGGTGTAAGTTTTGCAAGAGTGTTTTCCATGAATAGATCTCTTTGATGGATTGCAAGAGCAGAAAATTATTTGGGTGTAAGTTTGTGTTCTTAAGAATTTATTTGAACAAAGATTTATCTAACCCTTTTGTTTTCTAACCCTTTTTTGTCTATCCCTTTTTTATTTTTTGTTCATATCAGAAACAAATGCAAGAAAAAGCCATAGAGAATAATTTTTTTGGTTTGGAGAAAAGAGTTTCCCATGCATTTGATATTCCCCAGAATATCAAGCAATTGAAGATGAAACATATGATCTTCATGGACAATTAATTTTTCTCTATTAAAAAAATATAATATTCTGGGTAAAAAATGTAACGAGTTTTATTAAAAAATAATAATAAATAACCCCTCAATTTTCTTAATAAACCGAGATAAAAAAGGTGCTAATTTTTATAATAATAAAAGTGTAGAAGATGGGGTGCGAACCCATCCGCTAATAACATTAGATCTCAGTGTTTTAAACATCGAAAGATAAGTCTTTACTTTTTATGACGACCTTATTGACCTCGCTTCTTTTGCCGAGGTAAAACGCATTTTGCATCCGATGTTAGATGTGTTATTTGTAGTAATGTGTCAACTAGAGTAGTGGAAGGTTTTTCATATTACACCAAAAAGAATGTTTAATAGCGCTTTTATGCTTTAATAGTGCTTAAAAGCGCTATTAAAGCCCCCACTATTATATGTTCGTCACTTATAATAGTGCTTCTTAAACGCTATTAAAGCCCCACTGTTATAGATTCGTCACTTATAATAGTGCTTCTTAAGCGCTATTAAATTCTTCTTTTAATAATGTTTTTTTAAAGCCTCTAACATTTAATTTTATGTTAGTATTTAATAGTGTTTTTCGATAAAGAGCTATGTTAAATACATATACTTAATAGCGCTTTATTGAAAATAGTTATTGTAGACCCCTATTTTTAATAACTCTTTCTTAAAAAGTGCTATTATAGGTTCTCTATTTTTTACATGAAATAATTGAGTGATTCATTATACTAAAAAAATGTAAAATTATTATTCTTCTAAAAATCAAATTATCAACAATATATCATATAAGAAATAAACATAACTTGTATTGATAAAAAGTTAACATTGGTTAAAAATGAATCCTATGTATAATATGAAGATATTACAGCCAACACTACAAGAAAACAACGAATTAGCGTCGACCACAAGCCCTCACTAACAGATGAAAAACAAATGTTATTATGTAATATCATCGGCCTAGTGTCGGTGTCGGGACAGACTTTGCAGTGCTAGAAGCTACTTGTAGTGTGCATAAACGCTAACGATAGCGTTGAGTTCAATAAACGCTAAAGCAACACTAATTTATAATTTTTGGTCTACGCTATTTCAAATCTTAGTGTTGGCCCTGCGACTAACGTAAATATGTAACATGTGTTAATGTGTCATTGGGCTGCCCCTCAACAAATAAGTATTCCACGTCATTTATAGCATCGGTTAAGAGTAACACTAGCTAGTTACACGTCATCATGTAGCATCGGCCTGGAATTACGCTACTATGTGCCACATGTTTACTTATGATTGGATAGCCCACAACTGAAGTGGTTTGCCTGTCAGAATTTCGCATCGGATTTAAGCGACGCTAGATTATGATATGCCAGCCTCAGTGTCCTCTGACCGACGCTAACTATATTATTTGTTTTAAATAGCGGCGACTATGGCTGACGCCATGCTTTTTTTAAATATGTTTTTAGGTCATCCAAATACCTACTTTCTTTTTTGAATATGTTTAAACTAAAACCTACTTTTAGGTAAAATAAATGTATATAAATAAATTAGTAGACATTCAAAACTGGTATAAAATTTTATTTAAAGTCTGTTTAATCCAAACTGGTATAAACCATTTAAAACATGTATATAAAACCTGTTTAATTCAAACTAGTATAAGCCATTAAAAACATGTATACAAAGCCTGTTTATGTTTAATCCAAACAAATATAAACCATTTAAAACATGTATACAAAGCCTATTTAATTTCAACTGGTATAAACTATTCAAAACATGTATAGAAAGCTTGTTCAATCCAAACTAGTACAAAATTAAGTGGCATAATTCAAAGCCTGTTTAATTCAAAATGAAACTAGTGCATACTGGTACCATTCAAACTAATGTCATTCAATCTAAATTGGTACAAAATCAAACTTGCTTAATTCAAAATGAGCTATGGTGAGAATCTAACAACACCAATGCACCAAAAGCAGAGATAAACGATCATCATCATTATTATCATCATCATGATTTTGATTTTAATTTTGTGTAACAACAACTCTACTGATCAACATCATCGTTTTTCTCATTCTCCTACAACATTTAAAAAATAATGTAAAAGATATCATGACTTTCTCGATTCACAAAGCAACATAACTTAAAAGAGGATATTCACTAAATAGGATATTCAACAACAACTAGGAAATCCAAATTCATATAAAGATGGAGAAACCGTGTATTAGATCATTGTTGTGTATTTATTTTTGCTGGCTTGTCGATTGTCACATGTTAAAATTTACCATTGGAGTGAGTTAAAGGTGCGTCATTTGCTAGTAATATAACTAATAAAGCATCATCATTTTTTATTAACAAAACAATCCAAGATTTAATCCCCTTTTTTTTTTGCATGGATACAAAGTGAAACTATGTAGAACACAAATGTATTTTTCAATTAGAAACCAAAATTTCGACTTTGGGTGTCGCATATAAGCCATTATTTAAAGTGTACTCAACATAATAAGGTTAAAAAATAGTCAAAATAGACTAATATTTCATGTAATCGAATCTTCATATAGAAAATTCATCAAACACCTTTCATGGCTTTAAAGTTATGCAATAATAAAGCACATTTCTTCAACATTTCAATTCTTCTAAGACTACATTCTTTTGTGTAGGTCAATTATTTTTTGAGTCTTAAGTATCATTAAAATTTGAACTACAAAAATCAAAAATACAGCAGATAACAAATTAATAAAAATGCCTTCCATTCAAATCAACAACAACATAATAATATCAAACACTTATTTTTGCAATAATGCTACTCTGGTTTTCCCTATTTGTAAACAAAGTGCAATCAATGAGAACAAACAACAATAACCCAGCCTTACAATGATTGTTCTTTTCCTTTATCTTTCAACTAGATTGTTTGACTCATTTAGATATGTAATTATCAGTACAACATAAATCTTAACATGCAATAAATCTTCATGAAATCCTTTAGACTTAGGAGTATTATAATTTTAGTTTTGTTTGATTCTAAAAGAAAAATTGATTTTATTTTAATTTAATAATTTATACTTGTTGAAGATGGAGGACATTTTAAAATATAAATAATGTAATACAAAAAGTATGTAAAAAAATTATTTAAGAAAGTGTAACTACAAATATTTTAAATTTTTATTTAAAGTGTAACTAGAAATATTTTAAATTTTGGAGGGTATACCAATTTTTTTTTGCACCCAATCTAACATCGGCCATAACCTACACTATCTTTTTATTAATAAATAAATAACAAAATCTAAGTTAGCGCAGGCTCAAACCACCAACGCTCAACCATTTATAAAAAAAAAGAAGGAAAATACGATGTTTAAGAAGAAAAAAAAAGGGAAATGATATTTTTTTTTCAACCCAAATTGTACTAAATAAATTAGCGTCGGTCAATATGTGACGTTATAACTGTACACAAAAAATAAATCAAAACAAATACATTCTTGTTTGCTAGATATTGTAGTGCCGGTCTAGGCCGACACTGCCTTCCCGAGGCTAAAATGTATTTTTCTTTTAGTATAAATCAAAACAAGTATATAAAAAGGCTTGCACATAACAAAAGCAGCGTAGAATCACCAAAAAAAACACCAAGATAGAGGAACTCATAAGCAATCCAACGTCGAGGGTATAAGTTTTTTCCCACTCATTTTCGCATGAAAGAAAGAAATCACATATGTATTGTACAACAAAACCTACCTACGAGTACTTACACTACGCCAAAAAAGACTTACGAAAGCGTTTTTTTTTTTGTCTTTAAAAGCGCTTTCGTAGGTGTCGCTGCTATAGGTTTTAGCAGCACTTTTTGTTTAATGAAAAGCGCTTTCGTAGGTCTACCTAATACAATGCTTTTTTATGAAGAAGCGCTTTCATAGGTCTACCTAAGGCAACGCTTTTTTATGGAAAAGCGCTCTCACAAGTTTTCTTTTAGCAGCGCTTTTTTCTGGAAAAGCGCTGTCTTAAGTAGGCTTTTAGCAATGCTTTTTTCTAGAAAAGCGCTTTCATAGGTGGTCTTTTAGTAGCGCTTTTGCCTGAAAAAGCGCTGTCATATGTTTATCTTAGACAACGCTTTTTGTGAAAAAGCGCTTTCATAGGTTACCTAAGGCAACATTTTTCTTGAAAAAACGTTTTCATAGGGTATTTTTTTTAGAGGTATAATTTATATAATTCATATACCTGCATTATTTGCAGCATATTATTTATATAAACCAGTTGCCATAACCTGTAATTCATAAACCGCGGTAATGCACTGTATACCATTGTAATCCAAAATATATATACACCATTTTTGTACCTCAAAATATATAAAAACCATTGTTATCAACATTGTAACTCAAAATCAGTCTTACAAAATCAACCCTACCAACAACTAAATCAGTCCTAATGTATGAAAGAAACACGGTCAATTATGTATTAAGGTCCTGGTTCTCTGAGGTTTGAACATAATAACACGGTCAATATGGTATTCCATGTACACATGTAACGTATTCATAACACTTTTCACATAATAATGTATTCATACCTTATATGATTCTCTGCTCAATAAAATATTGACACAATTCCTCTTTGATTTCTTCCAACTGAAATTTCGTGTAATATGCACATTTGTATTCATCGAAGTACTACATAACAAAACATAATATACATAATTTAGTTAAAAGTAAAAAATTATATGAAATATTCGAGAAATAATAAAACAAATCCTAAGTTATAAATCTATATCGCGACTGAAATCTCTATTTAATTCAGTTGAAGGATTGCTTTGATAAACCGCATAACAAAGTATCTGCAATCTATACTGTTTTGTTGTTGATGACACTACATAGAAAAACAAATAAGAATATATAGTTGTATTGTTTTATCAAATAGCATAAATATTATAAGCAAAATAGTGGAAATTAATATACCTGCACTTTGATCCAATTAATGTTGTTTGATTTAGACCGTCGTACCCGAGCTTCTCTTTGACACCGGAATACTTATATCGCTCTAACAAAATAAAATTATATATATAGAACAATGCCACAGAAATAATTAAATATATAAATACACACAAATATTTAGAATAATCTCACTTACGTATCAATCATTAACTTCATATCCGGATAATTTGTCCAATCACCGTCAACCGAATTCAGATAATAGACCACTTCTTTTATAGGATCGATAGCAACCAACAACCAGTGACGTCTATAAATTAAAACAACAGTTTAGAAGAAAATTTTCTATGCAAAAATTACAAATATTAAAATGAACTTAGAATGAAAATCTAACCCTGTATGAATAGTATTATACGCCCAAAGATATAAGCTTTCTGTACTGCCAGTTGCCATGAATCTTTTGACTAAGTGCTCTCTTACTGAGTCTGGTTCCCTATCAATTGTCGCTCCGCTGACACGGGAAGAAGACATGAAATGGAATCTGTTTGACAATTGATTCCCGCGCATCAATTTCTCATATAACAACCTTAAATAAAAACATAATTAATATTAGACTATATTCATTGAAATGTTTAAAAAAATTTCAGCTAATTACATAATATAAAGATGGGGTTACCGGATGTATGCGTACATAATATTGACGCCTAATTCTTTATGGCGGAAAATCTCTTCCACGTCCTCATTTCCAATTATTTCGGTGCAAGGAAAACCAAAGATACCTTGATCCATATCCATTTGACGAATACCACCATCCATCAAATATGTTGTTCCCACTATTGTTTCAAGACGCTGCCGGTATCGAGGGAAAAATCTAGTAGGAACCCTTTTCTTGGGTGGTACGCCAATGATTTTCTGGCTCACTTGTTGTGACCCTTGAAAAGGTACCTAAAAATCATATAGACTCAGTTAAATTATAAAATTATGCAGTTTTTTATTCGGATCATATAATTAACACTTTAAACGTACCTCTTTTTGTGATACATTAGACTCGTCGTGCCGCAAAATCCCTTTACCCTTAGATACGGGTTTTGTAGGAGTCTATAATTACCGTAGAAATAACTGAGGTCAGAACTGACAGTTGAAGACTTAAAGATTCATAATGGTTTTCAACATACCTGGTCATCTATGAAAATGAGGTCTGATGGCTATGCAACAAAAGATCCTATTGCATCTCGCAGCAATGTGGTCTCAGCAACAATGTCAGGTACCGGAAGCAACGCATCCATATCTAAAGCAATATCAACCGATACTTTCATGTGTCCATCCGGAAGCGTTCTATGGTGAAGTAAATCTCCCAAAGTGTTATGGACTTTTCCCTTGCCAACTAGTCGATAAGTCGACGACGATAGGTATAGCTGGCAAGATGAAATGCCCTAAACCAATAATAACCGTTAGAAGTGACTAAAAATATTCTATAATAATAACGGATATATATATTGAAAATTACCTTGGGAAATTTATGCTGACAGTTGATACTAGCTTTGTCACTAGTTTCTTTCAACTTTGAACTGCTCTTTTCTGCCATATATCTCTCTTTATCCTTCTGCAATTCACAGACTTGAGCTTGTAAATCCTGCAATGTTTGCATCACTTCTGCATTGCTAGGATTTCTTCTCCTTGGATGCTTATACAAAGAGGTTGGAGTCACACCATGACCTTTACCCCTCACCTGACCCGGATACTCAGCAATATTTAGTGCTCGACTAAGTACACTCCTGCTATCCTGATCCTCACCTGGGGATACCGATTGCGATAAGGTCTCCTGTAATTCATTTACATATCGAAAATTATTAGTGGAGATAAAAAATTATTTAAATATTAATAAATATTTGATTTAATTAAAGACACAATCTTATACTTACACATTCATCATACACATGTTGAAGATCGGGATTAACAACTTGATCCTTGCCCAAACGTGCTTCCTTCCACAACAAATGTGCTGGTAGTGATGTTGCGTCACTTTTCGTCTCTTCTAACTACGCATTGACACAAGTCTTAAGATCATCAGTTATAACACATTGAGAGAATTAATAAGATCGTAGAGTTTATATTTACTTACAATTTTTCCTCTAAGCGAGCATATCCCAAACGCCCTTTTTTGTATGGATATGCGGGTTTTGACGCTCTCTCGCGATTGATGGTACTCACTTTCTTGAAATTCTCGTCTCTTCTTTGGCCTACAAAACCAACCCATTCTTCAGGTGTAATGAAGTTCTCATATTTCTTTGGACGTTCCGGATCCTCTTCAAGAAAATTTACTTCATCATCTTTAAGATACTTGTTTGTTAAAAATGTTCTCCATCCTCTGTGTCTTTTTCCAGCCAAACCCATTATATACTTTTTACGGGTATCTTCAATGTTAAAAGACCTCTACAAAAAAACATACGCATAAAGTGTGTTAGTAAAAGCAATTTAAACACATATTATCGTCAAGATAAAGCAAATAACAAAAACCATATATGTACCTTTATCTCAGTCCAAACTTTCTCTTTACCCTCATCCAACTCTCCTCTTTTCCATCTAGGAGTGGTGATCGGAATGTGTATACGAACAAGCGTACCAATGTAGCTTGTCAACTTTGCAGCATTAGACCCAATTAGTTGGTCATTATCATTCCAATCTACATTATATGTTACTCCTCTATCTCTATCACAGATGATTCCCCTCATAATAGTTATACCTCGTGTAATATCTTTTTCTGAAGTCTTTTCTGAAGTATTTTCTGGAGCATTTTCAGGAGCATTTGCAACTTGTGAGTTTTCTTGATTACTAGTCATTTGACCTGTAATAATGAAAAAAAAATAAAAATGAAATGACAAATATAAAAATGAAATGACAAATAAAAATGAAATGACAAATAAAAATGAAATGACAAATTAAATTTTATTGAATGATATAGGCTATAATTATATATACTATTACCTTTTTCACTAAGGTCTCTTTCTTTTCTTGGTAGGAATGTGTTCTACTCGTCTCTTAACAACACGGACAATTGGATTGATCCAAATACCCTCATTATGATCATTTCTAATACATGATTCATTATCATTTTGATCACTTTTAAATAACTAACTTCCTAGTTTTGATTCCATGTTACATCAATGTTTACTTTTTCTAAAGAAAAATAAGGTGCACTAACTTCTCCTTGATTTGACGTGGTGCTTTAATGAATTGTTCTGCAGCAATCATGGGGAATACTTATGCACTGCAATGTGAACTCATTGGTGTGTAATTATTGAAATAGAGGTACCTTTTCAGAAGGTTGGTTTAAGAATTCACATCCAAGTACCATAAGGTTTGAGAGAAAACTGACACAAGAGACATGACATTGTATGTTTTCACTAAACAATGGCTATGCATGATAACGATAACTACAAAGACCTAATTAAAGAAGAAAACAAACCATATTATAAATTAAAAATAAATCCTAACGAAACATCTAGGATACTCTAACATAGATGATATGATGTTGTTTAACCTGCATGAGAAGGAATTGCGAGAAATGCAGTCAAAGCATTATACCAAACTCAGAGTTGGTTGAATCTAAAACAGACTAGATCATCAATGTTGTACATAGACAGTAGGAATCTAAAATAGAACATGAACAAAAAACAATTTCACCAATAAAAAGGAGTAATCCAAGGCAAAAACCTGAAATTGAGGGGTTGTAAAGCACAAGGTGACACCTGATACGAATTGCAGTTGGTCGGAGAAGTGGAGCGCCGTTGACCGCCGTAGAAGCTCTGGTTTAAAGTTTTTTCGTGAAGAAAATCTGACTGAGAATAAAAAAGTGATATGAATTGTGTTTTGATATTTATTATAAAACTATCTACGAAAGCGCTTTTAAAAGCGCTTTCTAAAGGTCATCTATAACAGCGCTTTTACATCAAAAAGCGCTTTCGTAGCATATCCTATAGCAGCGCTTTTAAAAGCGCTTTCTAAAGGCCAGCTTTAGCAGCACTTTGGAAAAGCGCTTTCTAAGGCTGACCTTTAGCAGCACTTTTGAAAAGCGCTTTCTTAAGGTACCCTCTGAAAGGCCAGCTTTAGCAGCGCTTCCCAAAAAGCGCTTTCTAAGGGTGATCTTTAGAAGCGCTTTCTAAGGGTGATCTTTAGAAGCACTTTTGAAAAGCGCTTTCTTAAGGCACCCTTTGAAAGCACTTTTTTTTTTAAAACCTACAACAACGCTTTTTTCTAAAAGCACTTTCTTTTATGTGCTGCTAAAACTTATTTTTGGCGTAGTCTTATGATGATTGGGGATATGGAAGTGGTTCATAATATTTCATCTCATTTGTATCAAACACAGTAATTCTAGTTATTCTCTAAAGTCTAGATTTAGTAGCTATGATACTATGCATATGTCATGACATTGCTAACAATATTAAACAAAAAATTATCATAGTCTAAGGAAAAGTGAGATGTGATGTAAATTGCAACTCATGCATGCACTAAATTATGATTTAGAATAAACAAATTCTTTAAATCATTGTGCGAGTACAGCTTTTTGTCTTGTATTAGTTATTACTTCCTGGAAATAAGGACTAAATGGATAAATCAATATTAGTCAATAATAATAAATCATAATGATTGAAACAAATATTGGAGGCAAGTTTTATTAAAGTCTCAGAAAATATCCTAACTATTAATCTCAGAATTTATCAACCAAATTCCAAAGTGCTAGCAAAATTGGAATATAGCTGCCCAAAGCACTATAGTGGTGGAGTACTATTGGCAAAATGGTCTGCCATTACACTTGGAACTTTTGGATTAGAAATTTGGACAACTAAAACCAATTGTTACATCTTTAATAACAAAATTCTCCACTTCGAGATTCTCTTCGACAACTTGAGAAGTAGCAGGCTTACTTTTCTTTGCTTTGCCGCTGGAAGCAACACTTGGAGTATTGAGGACTTTTTGGGAGCCATCCATCGAGGTTTTTGCTTTCTTCTTCCTCTTTGGGTTAAGAGTGTTTTCAGGGGAAGAATTCTCGACAACGACCTGAATTCAGGGTCCTTGCTTGTTTCACTCTGTTTACGCTTTGGAGGAGTTACTTGTGGTACACTTTCAGCCTGAAATAATGACAAATATATTAGAATAAAAAGGAAATCAATTTCAGTACATAGGTTAATGAGGAAAACTACCATAAGAAATGGAACATATATCTCTTTTCCTTCGACAGGATATTTGGCCTCTCAGGCTCTTTTATGAGAAGCAGCAACAACTTCACTAGCAACATCTCTGGTCTGTTTTCTATACTCGACTGCTGTAAATAAAACGACAAAACATGTGTAAGAAGAGCACAATGAAAATAATAATATAAGTTAGTCAAAAAAATCCTTCACTTTCCTCACCTTCATGTATCGTAGAAAGGACTTTGACATGTTTTATATGAACATGAAGGTGGTCCTTGAAACTGTATATATCATGCTTAGTCAAAACCACCCGTTGAACAAGTTTTAAACATTCATTTTTGAGCACATTCAAGTGCAACCCACAAACGAACCACCAAGGTACGGAGATCGAAAAGCCAAAGCTAGCTCACTGTTCGGCAGAGGGGGTAATTTAAGAGGATAAAAATTTAATGCAAATTTATATTTGTCGTCAACATAGTGGGGAATTTTCAAATAAAGAAGCTTCAAAGTTAATTTTTCCCTCAAAATAGCCACTGCTTCACAAATAGTCCAACTAAGATGTTCTAGATTATACACAATTTCAAAGTAGTACCGGAAAGCTTGAATCTCTTTTATGTGTTTGTCTCTACCTTTCTTAAACTTCGTCTGCACATAAGAAAAAGCATATGTTAGATGTTTCGACAATATGGAGACTCCAAATTTTTTTGCATCATAATAAGCCTTCCACCGGGTATTAACTCTTTGGTAAAATAAAACGAGGTTGGGAAAGAGAGTGGTGTAAGTTGGAAGTATGAGAAATAGATGTATCTTGGGGTTTCTTTGCTTCACTAGCAAAATTAGCCTTAGACTTCTTGGTTTGGGAAGTAGATTTTGCACTAAGGTTATTTGTACTAACCGTTGGATTTTTCAAGCTAGCTATGGGTTTTGTACGATGGTAAGTGTAACGCAGTGGGAGAACTGACTTGGTTGTTTTGCGTTTGATCGCAAATGTTGCGGTTAGCAAGAGTCGCCGCTGAATTTTCTTTTATCCAAAAGAAAAGGCTGAAAAGAATAGGAAAGACCTTTGAGATGTTTTCTAGAGTTCGGGAGGTAGATTATGAAAAAGGAAGGTATTAGCGTCCTTTTCATCCATGATTTTCTATAGGATCTTAGTTACTTGCTAGATCACTTGCTTTTGTTTGAAAATGTGCTTTGTGTGGTTTTGGAAAGTATTTTGAAAATGACAAAAAATGTGGAAAAATGCAAAAGGCAGCGCACTGGGTGTTGAACCCACGCCCTCTTGGTTACCAGCGTGCTACCTTACCACTGGGGTAGCTATACATCCGTTAATTTAACTGAAATGATAAATATATAATACAAAATGAGTCATGAATACACTTCATCTTCAACTTCCAGCCAAAGGACCTGTAACTTCATCATTTCTCAACCATTCATAAAACTTCCAACATCAAACTTGTTAGAAATTTTCTCACGATTCTGAATATGTAAATAACTTAAGCTAATTCTCAAAAATGAGTATGAATTTTTAATGGTACTAAATCTTGCCCTAAATATTTTCAGAAGTTCACATTCAAAATTCTAACTACTCAAGCAACAATAATGAAATCTAAGGACATGGTTAGCTTCAGCAAAATGATATCTATATTTATTATTCAAAAATAAACCATTAATGATGCTTGTATGAAGAGTTCCAAGTTAGGAAAACTTACCTCAAAACTGGAAATTGTGAAATGCAAATGAGCTTGATTCAAGGTACTGAAATGATCAGGTTAGCTTCCTCAAGTCCCCAGGAAGCTAATGCAATGGTTAGCTTGAGCAATGGATGGTTGGAATGGCTTGGAGAAGTCAATGTGCAGACTCTGTTTTTTGGTTATGGAGGTTATGGTAGATGGTGTTACAGTTATTGAATGAGGATGGGGATGAGTAGTATTTGATGTTTAGAAGCTTTAGAAACCAAAAGGCTTGAAAACGCACGAGGGAGATGTGAGTTTCAAGTTTTTGGTCAAATTGTGCAACAATGGTGGTTTGAGATTCAGTTCTGAGTTCTTGTGTGTTTTAGGGCTTGTGTATACGCGTGTTTTCTTGCAAATGACTTGTGTATCTATAAGCAAAAGGTTTGGATACTTGAGGTGGTCAGAAGTACAAGATCACATGTTTTGGCTTCTTGTCTTGATTTTGAAGTAAGGTTGACAGACATGGTTTCAATGCATAGTACAGAGCTAACTAGAGTGGTTACCAACTTTAAATAAGCCTATCTGACTTTGTAGAGGAAGTTTGTGCAGAAGAAACAAGTGCAAAGCTCAATGTGTCGCACACTTTTTCTGCACTCAATTGCGACAGCGATGATATGAAATAGAAATGTAGCGGTAAAGATTTGAGATTAAGCCATCACGTGACTTAACTTAACACAATAAAGTCGCCACCACACTTTATTGTTTCCAAATGGAAACGGGAATAAAGTGAACAAAACCCAAAAAGATCATAGATCGAGGTACACGGGTCGGTTATGCAAAGGGAAGGTGTTAGCACCCTAAGCATCTACGGTACTCCGTAGGATCCTCTTTGTTTGGTTTCTTTTAAAAATGAGTGTTATGTAAAGGTTTACTTGCTAAAGGAAAAGAATGAATGTTTATTTGCAAAAAAAGAAAATGAAATGTTTTTTATTATTTTTGTATCTCGCCTTGGGTCGTAAGACTTAGTGCCTACGTACTCCCTCGTGCAATGGGAAAGTCAGAGCACCATAGTTCGGATAGAAAAGACTTGTCTGTTGATTGATTTTAAACAAGGAGACAAGTCGTCATTGTTAGGAGGGAAATCTCGACTAACGCCCACAAGATATAAGAAAGATGGACCCTGCGTCAGCAAGAGTGAGAGTTTGAGAACGCCTCTGGTACTCAAGTGGAAAAGTCGACACCTTTATAACCATAGGGATAGGAGAATATTGCTCGACTATAAATGAATCATGTCTCACCTTGAAAAAAGTTTGAAAGGTAAAAGTGCTTGAGCGCACAAAAGAGTTTGAATGAGTTGAAGTGTTTTTGTTAATTTTGAAAGATGTCAAAGTATGATTAAGTGAATTGAAGTTTGTAAGAAGTTTTAAAAGAAAAGGCACTCGACAAAGTCGAGGTTTATTATGAAAGCGGTTTGAGTTTATAAACAAAGAAGATTTTGAAAAAAAGATGAGAAGATTTTGAAAATTAAAGAAGATGGGAGGAGATGAAGAGACTATCCTAAATCATAAGGTAAAAGTTAAGGAAGAGAACCGTCTAACCAACAAGAAGTCAATACTTAACATTATGAGTTAAGATAGAATTCCCATTCTTTGGAGTGAAACCAAGCAAGAAAAGATACTAGACCTATTGAGAAGACCAAACTTCAAGTGTATTAAGTCTTCGAAAAAATTGGACAGAGTAATGGTTGCATACGGTTGAATTCCATATTACAAGCAAAGTATGTAATCACAATAACCTGCACACAAAACAAACAAATAACCCAATGTCTTGAGGTAAACCTCAAGAACTCCAGACAAAATATCCATTAAGGTCACAAGGTCTTCAACATAGCCCAAGGTCTCTAATCCTAAGTCCAAGATGTCCAATACTCCATAATGCCAAGGATAGTAACCAAATAGTCCAAGTATCATTAATGTTTTTTATGGTTCATGTTGATTATTAAGTGTCTTCAAAAGGAAAAGAAAAGCTCAAGTAAGCAAAATAAAAATGACATAAAAGTAAATGCTCAAGTGAGCAAATATGAAAATAGCATGAAATGTAAATGAAAAAAGTAAATGGTACATAAAGTAAAGGGCATGAAAATAAAAAGCATAAAGTAAAGTCAATTGTTAGAAATTAGTGGTTAGTTGGATGACCGTCTTGAAACTTGCATTTGGAACTCATTAGAGAATTGGTAGAACCAAAGCCTCCACACAACAAGTTGCATTTGCTTTTTGTCAAGTATATCATCCATTTTGGAATCCTCAAAAAGTAACATGTAATGATCAACGATGTTTAAGTGATCCGTGTTGACCAAACGTGACGTAGATCCATTAGAGGATTGGTAGAACCAAAGCCTCCACACAATGAATCTCAAGGTTATTGGATCAAAGAGATCAAATTAAAATACTTGGGCTTGCAAACATAGGTTTGGGCCACGAATGATCATTTATTCGAATCGGGACAAAATTTAGCGCTATGTTAAGCAATCGTAAGTGGACTTATGTAGAAGTCGCACCTATTTTGAGGCCGGTCAATAGCAATCTATGTACTTCATGTTTGGATAAATGATATAGATATCATCATTCCTTAACATGTAGCACAATTAAAAAAGAAAGAGATAAGATGAAGAGAGAGGGTAATGATAAGCTAATTTGGATTACCACCTGAAAATTCTTTCATCTTTAAATTCAACCACTCCTCTAGATGGATTAAAGCACTAAACATATCATTAATCCAAAGCACCAAAAATGAATTAAATAATTCACTCTTAGGTAGATTTGAATTGATGAACATTTATCCAACTTCATCTACATCACAAAGTCCATTGAATTTAAATAGAAATTAGAGTTTTAAAATTACAATCCAAACCAACAATCAAAAGGAGTGAGTAGAAAAAGCATTTTGGATCAAAGTTGCCCCAAAACAAGGCAAAAAATGCATTATGTCTCTGTGCAAATAAATTGCACTACTGTGTAAATCGATTTGCACAGTAAAGTTTTCAAAAATTTAAGCAAATTTCACTTAGTGCAATCGATTGCACTGTTACAACAATCGATTTCAAGCTGTTACAGACAGCAAAACAACATTTTATAAGGCCAAATTCTTGTTCAAACTCTCCATCAAAAACCTTATGATCATGGATTCAATTGAGCACGAAAACTCCATCAAATTATGAGAAAATAGCACCAATGGAATCATAAAACAATGCTCAATGAATCAATCCCAAAGATCACCAAGAGATCACATTGTGAAAGATGAATTATCCAACTTACCAAAGGCAGATCTAAAGAATTATCAACACAACTTCAAGAATTTGCTTCAATTCAACAACAAGAATCAATTTTCAAGCTTGGATGTAGAGAATTGATGAAGAAAAAGTGTTTGGATGAAGGTTTAACTCAAAGATTAGTAAGCTTTAATGCCAAGCTTACTAACTTTTCTTGAAAATGGAGCTTTGAGTGAATTTGGTAGATGGAGAGAATTGAGAGATTTTTTAGCAAAGTGATTTTGGATATCTAAAGCTTGAAATTTGAATGAAATGAGGGCTCTATTTATAGAGTTTTGGATTGGGATTAGTGGTAATTTAGTAATTGATTCTTGGAGCCAAAATTTGAATTTTAATGATAATTCTTTCAAAAATTAGAGCCAAATTAGAGGCAAAAATTTGACAAGCTTGAAATGCTGATCTTTTTCAAATTTTCACGTTGTGCAATCAATTGAACTACAGTGAAAATCGATTTGCACAGTGTATTTTTTCAAAAATCGTGCAAAATGCACTTTGTGCAATCGTTTTCACTCTAGGAGCAATCGATTGTACAGTGAAAAAAATTATTATTTTTTAATTCTTTTTCTTTGCAAATAGAGATTTTAGGGAAATAATACCGGAAAACCTTATTTGCCATATGATTCAACTCGGTACCTACAAAACACAAATATAAAAAGACAAATACAAATATTTTTTGTATTTTTATTAGAAGTTAGTCAACAACACAAGAGCAAACTTAAACATAGGATGCAAATGTGATGAATGAAGCTATTTATTAATGATTGTGACCAAATGAAAAAATATGATATGAAAGTGCGATTGAAAAAGTTAGGGGAGAAATTTAGGGTACAACAGTTGTCCCTATTTAATTATCTTTTTGCCAGATAGGCGAAAAGTAATTAAATACAAACAGGCCTGAATTTCGTCCCTGATGCGATGAGATGATAGCATATGTTATGAATGAATGCATGGACTCTTTTTTGACATATATGTTTTTTGAGTGATGTATGAGATGAGACAGACTCAGTAGGAATATGGAAAGATTCGAAGCTGGAAACTTACGGTAGTTCAGATGAAATGACATGGAAAAGACACGACGGGGAGCAACAAGATACTTCTGGATATCTGTCAGGGTTACAAGGAGTAACCAGCAATACTTGGAAAAAAGAGATAAAACTCGAGATGGCAAGCAGCGACATCCAAGAATGGCATTGAATGAGGCGAGCAACTCTTTGGAAAAGACAATCAGAAACATATAGAAGAACAACAGATGTGGGATGAGACCAAATCTGAAGCTACATCAGAGTCGTCCAGGAAAGACGCTGGACGGAAAAGAAACACGACATCCAATACTTGCTTTGAATGAAGGGAAAGCTCAACATCTAATACTGGCTTTAGACGAGAGAAAAGATCATAATATCCAATACTGGCTTTGGATGGGGTGAGAAATAAAAAACAAGACATCCAATACTTGCTTTGGACGGCAGAAAAGGTAACAACATCCAATACTGGCTTTGAATGGAAAAAGAGATCTTGACATTCAATACTGGCTTTGAATGAAGGAGAAGCTCATCGTCTAATAATGGCTTTAGACAAGAGAAAATATCACAACATCCAATATTGGCTTTGAATGAGTGGAAAAGCTCAACGTTTAATAATGGCTTTAGACGAGAGAAAAGATCACAACATCCAATATTGGCTTTGAATGAGGTGAGACAAATTGTGGCATCCAATAATGGATTTGAACAACAACAAAGATATCAACATCAAATATTGGCTTTGGACGGAAAAAAAAAGGTTACGACATGCAATATTGGCTTTGGACGGTAATAAAATATGGTGGCATCCAATATTGGCTTTGGATGGAAGAAAAGGTAATAACATCCAATATTCGCTTTGGATGGAAAAAGAGATCTTGACATTCAATACTGGCTTTGAATGAAGGCAGAAAAAAAATGGCGTCCAATACTGGCTTTGAACTACAACAAAGATAACAACATCCAATACTGGCTTTGGATGGAAACAAAAGAGACCACATATCCAAGATTAGAATTGGACGAAAGAGAGAAACATCTCATCCAAGATTAGCATTGGACGAAAGATAGACAACTGAACTGACGTCTGCTTTGTTAGGTGCCAAGTAAGTTGGACTTTGATCTCAAGGTGACATGTCAACTGCAACAAGACTTCGGGAAATGAAAATGAGGATGAAACACTCTTGTTATTCATTATGTATGAATTTTGTTATGCATAATATGTGAATGATCTATGCATGTAATTCCGACGTTTACGACAATGGAGTTTGACTCTTTTGTGGAGGTAAGATTGGAAGTTTGATTCCTCAACACTGAGAACTCTGCCAAATTTGCTTGGAAAGAAAATGTCTTGAACCCAAATTTGTCACACTTAAAAACTGTGTTGAACTGATGATCTTCTGAGGAAAGACATGGAGAGCTGCTTGGGGATTTATCCCAGATTAGCTGACTGTTGAAGATAAACTGATCATGGCTTCAGTCAAAAGTTGCTGGAAATGAGCTGATCACGGGTTCAAATTTGAAATGATTGTTGAAGATAAACTGATCATGGCTTCAGTTCTGAAATGATTGTTGGAAAGGAATGCCCCAGTATGAGTCTTGAAAATGCTCTTCTAGCTAACCAATTTTGAGAAAACTCGCACTGAGCAACAAATCTTAAATTGATTCACAACTGTATCTGGAAGAATACTTGCCCCTGATAGGGTCACTGACCAAGTTTCTTAGTTGTTTGAAATTCCTTGACAAGGAAAGCTTGTTTGCAAGCAAAATTTTTTATTCAAACATGGTAATTTTAATGCAAATATCATGCAAAAGTTTTGAATTCAAAATCATTTTTGAAATGATATTATTGGTGTATGGAAAATGCATCACTGGTTAAAACATAATGGTTTATACTTTTAAAGTGAAAGAGAAGGTATGATACCAAAACAAATGACTCGCAAAAGATCATTGGAGTCAGTTTACGCAACCTTGTTGTAGTATGCTTTCAAAAGAAACCTGACTTCAATTAGGTATTTTGAGGGTTGTAACGTGGTCTGGTTCACGGTTTAAGAAATAAAGGATAAAGGCTCAAAGTTTATTTGTACCCAACTCAATCTTCATGATGTTCTTTAGCCCTACGTTCAGTTAATTCAGAATATACATTCAGGTTCCAGGAGATTTTGGAATTACACTGATGGTAGCAATGACGATGGCTCAGAAGCTAAAGGATTCTTGAGAATGATAGTCATTTCTTCTTACATCTTTTTGCTGTTTTGAGGACTTTTGTCAACTCTGGTGGAGAATTTTGAGGATTTGAAGACCTCTTCTGATTGAATTTATTATTCCCAACTTTTGCCTGAACTGTTTCATTTGAGATTACAGTCAGCGGGATGCCCTAGTTTTTGCCTGAGCTGTTTCATTTGGGATTACAGTAAGTGGGATGCCCCCGTTTTTTGCCTAAGTCTCCTTCATAGGTTTTGACTTAGCGGGAGTTTTCTTGGACATTTATTTTCATTCTTTTTTGGAAAGATAATGACTTTCTTGCTCAATGATTACGAGGAACCATCTTTCTCATTTTTCATTTGAGAGCATCTTTGACACTTCTTGCTATGTGTAAAGGAAAGCTTGATCGCGACCTTTATTGAAAGGTATCTTGCACGATTTCTCTTGTAATTGAATGCACAACCAAATTAACTGAGAACTACCCATCCCCAGGTTAAGATTTCGTGTTTTTTCATATAAAAGAAACTCCAACTTCTAGGCTCAAAGGGGTGAACGAGGGATTAACTTCCTTATTACTCCAGTGTTTGGGAGTTGAAACAATGCTTGTACATCCTCAACAAAGTTTTATTCGAAAGCATACCAACAACAATTATGGGTATTTCGTTTTCATCATTCTCCCTCAAATCTTTGCATAAACAAAAGCTTGATAAAGAGAGTAACCAAGAGAAATATATTTGAAATCAGTAAATGAAAAGGATTTGAATCAAAACATTGTAATGCTCATTTCATTATAATTAACATGAAAGTATAAAGAGTATTTGAAAGCAACAATTTTAACATAAACAAGGAAAAATGCAAACAAAAAGAAAGATGGCCTAGTGACTAATCAGTAACAAGGATGAGATGTCCTGTCTGAAACACTGGCTTTAGAAAGTGACTTGAGGGTACCCCGACTCAGTCTTCAGCAACTTTGTTTTGGAAAAGGATTGTTATGACATTAGGACCTGCCTCTTTGAAAGTGAGAATATTTGCTTTCACCAATTCTTGCACTCTATTTTTCAATGTATAGCAGCTCTCTAAGTCATGACCGGAAGCTCCCTGATGAAATTCACAATGAAGGTCAGATCTGAACCCAGCTAGAGGGAGATTTCGAGGAATCAGAGGCCTAGTCGTAATCAAGCCCTTCTGCACCAATGCGGGATACAATTCAGTGTATGTCATAGGGATGGGATCAAATTGAGCCCTATTCTAATTCTGATTCCTCATAATATTCTGTTGTTGAGGAACCTGAACTGGTTGAGAATTAACTACAGGAGTAACAACCGCTACTTGTGGTTGATAAGTGTATTAAGGCCTACGACAAGGTCCTCTTCTCTCAGTCGAGATAACATTGGCTTCTACCTCTTTCTTCTTCTGAAAGTTCCCAAGGTATTTCTTTGCACCATTAGAAGATTCAACAGCTTTAGACACTTTACCATTATTGATTCCTTCTTCTATTCTTTGGCCAATAGTCACCAGGTCTGTGAAGTTGGAGGTCACACTACCAATCATCTTCTCCCAAAATAAAGGGGACAAAGTATCCATGAACAAACCAGTTAGCTCTTTCTCTTCCAGAGGTGGTTCAACTTGAGATGCCAATTCTCTCCATCGTTGAGCATATTCCTTGATAGATTCTTTCTCGTTCTGAAACATATTTTGCAATTGGTGACGGTCAGGTGCCATGTCAATGTTGTATTTGTATTGCTTTATGAAAGCATCAACAAGATCTTGGAAGCATTGGATACAGCCTTTCTCCAGTCCCATATACCATTTCAATGAATCTCCACTCAAACTATCTTGGAAACAATGGATAAGAAACGTGTCATTCTTTGTGTAAGCAGACATCTTTCGAAAGTACATCACCAAGTGGCTTCTTGGACAAGTATTCCCCTTATATTTCTAAAACTCGTTAGTCGTGAACTTTACAGGCATAACCAGGTCAGAAACTAGGCACATATTTTCAGTAGCAATACCAAAGACATCATTACCTTCCATAGTTCGAAGTCTCTTCTCTAAAGTCTGATATTATTCTTTGAACTCTTCAAAATCACAAAAGTTTCCCTGAATCATACTTCGAGGACTGGCAGCATGGTACTCAAAGAGAGGATTCCCAAAAGCAGCTTTTGTAGTGGGTTGACAAGAAGCAGTATGAACAATTGGCTGAGGTTCATTGAAAACCGGAACTTGAAAAATTGGTTGGGAAGACTGGCCAACCATTGAAGTAATTTCAACAGGAAGAGAGCAGTTATGAGGCAACCAAAACTCTGGCCATGCAGTAGATGTATGCTGGAGAGGTTGAGTGTCAACAGCAACAATTGGGATTTCAGATATCACAGTCCTCTGAGGTGGCTCTCCTCTGGAAATCAGGACTTGCATCATCTTAGTAAGTTTGGTCATGCCCGACTTCAACTCATCAATTTCCATTCTGACTTCCATGTTGTGTTGTTCATGGTTTTCCATTCTCAATCTGGTAGCAGCTCTAGTCCTGTAGTTGTGTTAAGGAATCAGCTTGACGGTGGATGACTAACTGGAAGAAAGAAGCAACTAAGAATGAGATCTTGAACGACCTGGATGTATGTAGAATGATGCAGAGGATGCAAATTATATGCAATGCACTGCACAATAACAGGATCACATGGTTCAGAGTCACGAGCCCGGAGTCAAAGGTATAACCCATAAGGTATGGACTAATGGTTATCACATGCCGAACAAGGTTCTAAGAGGTTCCCAGAATCTACATCCTTCCTTCGGATATTACCAATGTCCCGATTAACTCAGTAATAAGTAATATTCTCAAGAAAAACTCGTCCGAGCATAGTATCGCGTGACAACTACTTCTGGATTACTCTGTCATAGCTTCCGCACTACACCTAAAATGCCAACATGGGTTAGGTAATCTACGGTCCTCAGCTTCAGCAGGCTCCCTGGTCGAAAGCAGTACGTCTTCCCGATTACTCGGTAAACAATACTACAGTCAAAGGGGCCTCCACTGAGTGGGGGATCTCATGTCTCCTTTTTTGGGATTACTCCCTCAAAGTTAACATGACTATACCGCCCGTCCTATCTTAAGTTTGCCCAAATTCCAGGTAGAAGCCTTATAAGAAATCACCAAGCCCCTGAAAACCAAGAAAATCCAGACAAATATATATACAACATAATGGGAAGTAATAAACAGCAAGTAAAATAATATATAAACACTCATAGAAGAGAAACAAACAAATCTAGGATCGACCCACTTAGGAATGGACCAGCAATAGGTCAATTTGTCCCCAGTGAAGTCGCCACTTTCCTGTCGCACACTTTTTCTGCGCTCAATTGCGACAGCGATGATATGAAATAGAAACGTAGCGGTAAAGATTTGAGATTAAGCCATCACTTGACTTAACTTAACACAATGAAGTCGCCACCACACTTTATTGTTTCCAAAGGGAATTGGGAAAAAAGCGAACAAAACCCAAAAATATCAGAGATCAAGGTACGGGGGTCAGTTATGCAAAGGGAAGGTGTTAACACCCTAAGCATCTATGGTACTCCGTAGGATCCACATTGTTTGGTTTCTTTTAAAAAGGAGTGTTATGTAAAGGTTTACTTACTAAAGGAAAAGAATGAATGTTTATTTGTAAACAAAAGAAAATGAAATGTTTTTTATTATTTTTGTTGCTCGCCTTGGGTCGTAAGACTTAGTGCCTACGTACTCCCTCGTGTAATGGGAAAGTCAGATCATCGTAGTTTGGCTAGAAAAGACTTGTCTGTTGATTGATTTTAAACAAGGAGACAAGTCGTCATTGTTAGGAGAGAAATCTAGACTAACGCCCACAAGGTGTAAGAAAGATGGACCCTGCATTAGCAAGAGTGAGGGTTTGAGAATGCCTCTGGTACTCAAGTGGAAAAGTCGACACCTTTATAACCATAGGGATAGTAGAATGTTGCTCTACTATCAATGAATCATGTCTCACCTTGAAAAATTTTTGAAAGGTAAAGGTGCTCGAGCGCACAAAAGAGTTTGAATGAGTTGAAGTGTTTTTGTTAATTTTTAAAGATGTCAAAGTATGATTAAGTGAATTGAATTTTGTTTAAAGAAAAGAAGTTTTAAAAGAAAAGGCACTAGACAAAGTCGAGGTTTATTATGAAAGGGGTTTGAGTTTATAAACAAAGAATATTTTGAAAATTAAAGAAGATGGAAGGAGATGAAGAGACTATCCTAAAGCATAAGGTAAAAGCTAAGGAAGCGAACCGTCTAACCAACAAGAAGCCAATACTTGACATTATGAGTCAAGATAGAATTCTCATTCTTTGGAGTGAAACCAAGCAAGCAAAGATACTAGACCTCTTGAGAAGACCAAACTTCAAGTGTATTAAGTCTTCGAAAAAATTGGGCAGAGTAACGCCTGTATACAGGTGAATTCCAGATTACAAACAAAGTATGTAATCATAATAACCTGCACACAAAACAAACAAATAACCCAATGTCTTGAGGTAAACCTCAAGAATTCCAGACAAAATATCCATTAAGGTCACAAGGTCTCCAACATAGGCCAAGGTCTCTAATCCTAAGTCCAAGAAGTCCAATATTCCATAATGCCAAGGATAGTAACCAAATAGTCCAAGTATCATTAATGTTTTTTATGGTTCATGTTGATTATTAAGTGTCTTCAAAAGGAAAAGAAAAGCTCAAGTAAGCAAAAAAAATGACATAAAAGTAAATGCTTAAGTGAGCAAAGATGAAAATAGCATGAAATGTAAATGCAAAAAGTAAATGGTACATAAAATAAAGGGCATGAAAATAAAAAGCATAAAGTAAAGTCAATTGTTAGAAATTAGTGGTTAGTTGGATGACCCTCTTGAAACTTGCATTTGGAACTCATTAGAGGATTGGTATAACCAAAGCCTCCACACAACAATTTGCCTTAGCTTTTTGTCAAGTATATCATCCATTTTGGAATCCTCAAAAAGTAACATGTAATGATCAACAATGTTTAAGTGATCCGCGTTGACCAAAAGTGATGTAGATCCGTTAGAAGATTGGTAGAACCAAAGCCTCCACACATTGAATCTAAAGGTTATTAGATCAAAGAGATCAAATTAACATACTTGGGCTTGCAAACATAGGTTTGGGCCACGAATGATGATTTATTCGAATCGGGACTAAATTTAGCGTTATGTTAAGCAATCATAAGTGGACTTATGTAGAAGTCGCACCTATTTTGAGGCCAGACAATAGCAATCTATGTACTTCATGTTTGGATAAATGATATAGAGATCATCATCCCTTAACATGTAGCACAATTAAAAAAGAAAGGGATAAGATGAAGAGGGAGGGGAATGATAAGCTAATTTGGATTACAACCTCAAAATTCTTTCATCTTTAAATTCAACCACTCCTCTAGATGGATTAAAGCACTAAACATATCATTAATCCAAATCACCAAAAATGAATTAAATAATTCACTCTTAGGTAGATTTGAATTGATGGAAATTTATCCAACTTCATCTACATCAAAAAATCCATTTAATTTAAATAGAAATTGGACATTTAATATTGCAATCCAAACCAACAATCAAAAGAAGTGAGTAAAAAAGCATTTTGGATCAAAGTTGCCCCAAAACAAAGGGAAAAAATGCATTCTGTATTTGTGCAAATCGATTGCACTACTGTGTAAATCGATTTGCATAGTGAAGTTTTCAAAAATTTGAGCAAATTTCACTTATTGCAATCGATTGCACTGTTACAGCAATCGATTGCACGCTGTTACAGACAGCAAAACATCATTTTAAAAGGCCAAATTCTTGTTCAAACTTTCCATCAAGCACCTTATGATCATGGATTCAATTGGGCACGAAAATTCCATCAAATTATGAGAAAATAGAACCAATGGAATCACAAAACAATGCTTAATGAATCAATCCCAAAGATCACCAAGAGATCATATTGTGAAAGATGAATTATCCAACTTACCAAAGGTAGATCTAGAGAATTATGAACACAACTTCAAGAATTTGCTTCAATTCAACCACAAGAATCAATTGCCAAGCTTGGATGTAGAGAATTGATGAATAAAAAGTGTTTGGATGAAGGTTTAGCTCAAAGATTAGTAAGCTTCAATGCAAAGCTTACTAACTTTTCTTGAAAATGGAGCTTTGAGTGAATTTGGTAGATGGAGAGAATTGAGAGATTTTTTAGCAAATTGATTTTAGCTATCCAAAGCTTGAAATTTGAATGAAATGAGGGCTCTATTTATAGAGTTTTGGATTGGGATTAGTGGTAATTTGGTAATTGATTCTTGGAGCCAAAATTTGAATTAATAACAATTCTTTCAAAATTTTGAGCCAAATTTGAGCCAAAAATTTGATAAGCTTGAAATGCTGATTTTTTTTGAAATTTTCACATTGTGCAATCGATTGCGCTACAGTGCAAATTGATTTGCACAGTGTATTTTTTCAAAAATCGTGCAAAATGCACTTTGTGCAATTGATTGCACTCTAGGAGCAATCGATTGTACAGTGAAAAAAATGAAATTTTTTTAATTCTTTTTTTTTGCAAATAGAGATTTTAAGGAAATAATACCGGAAAAACTTATTTGCCATATGCTTCAACTAGGTACCTACAAAACACAAATATGAAAAGACAAAGACAAATATTTTTTGTATTTTGATTAGAAGTTAGTCAACAACACAAGAGCAAACTTAAAGATAAGATGCAAATATGATGAATGAAGCTATTTATTAATGATTGTGACCAAATGAAAAAATATGATATGAAAGTGCGACTGAAAAAGTTAGGGGCAAAATTTAAGGTACAACACAATGCTAGTTGACTTTGCATAAAACTTGCTTTATGTAAATGGAAATAGTGCCTTTGTGCCATTAATGGAAAATTATCTTGGATAAATCTTGAATCAAATGGATAATAGCTCAAAAGAATGTTTAATATTCTGATTTGGGAGAGATCTTGAGGTTTAGATGCGTGCAAAGCAAGATTATGCAGCATGGCTATGGATTTGGTTCATGTTGCATCACAAATTTTGCCTTGCAAAACAACTTGAAACCCAAACTTCTGGCCTTCGATTCTCCCTGCTCACTAATGATCTCAAGGAGTTCTTTGACATTTGGGAAAGCTTGTAATATGCTCTACAACTCCTCTTTGAATCACTTTTACAAAATCCAAATGGAGCTATGTGAAACATGGGTCATAAGTTAGGTCAAAATCCTGACCTAAAATGCTCAAAATTTCAGTAAGTGTTTTAGTTTCATTACCATGACTTCATGTATTAATAACTTGAGATCCAATCATTGCTAGGAGAAGTTGTGTAAAGAATTTTTTTAGATCTCATGGAGATCTACAACTTTCATGTTGAAAGTTTCCTTTGAATCATCTTGCATCATGGTGGAAAATGGCTCAAAGTTGTGAAGAAATATGAAGTTTTCAACACTTAGAAAAATTTCTAAGTTTGAAAACATTGACTTTTCAAAATCAAGTCTTGACTTTTTGATTTCTTGATGAACAAGTTTCATATTTTGACATGTTTTGATGAATTGTGATCTTTGACACTTGATTTTGACCAAAAAGTCAAAGTTTGACTTTTCAGTATACAGTTGACTTTTGATCAGTTGACTGAAAATCAACTATTAATTTAATTGATCTTGAGCAATGTTTTGAGTCATGCCATTAGGTAAAAATGATGCAATTTAACTCTTGAGATCAAGCCTCAAACCAATTAACCATTTTCTAGGTCAAAAATCAAAAATTGCCCTTTCTCAGTCAAAACCCTAATTTTGACCATTTTGCCCTTTTGATGATCTGATCAAATTTCTTGAGAAATTATGGTCCAAAATTGATCAAATGATACATATGAGTTTATAATGTTGATATGGATCAAAAATTGTGAAGTTTGACTGTAAAAATTGGCCACAATTGACTTTTTTCCCAATACAGCTGACTTTTAGGTCAACTGCTCAATTGACTGGGCAAAAATGTGATCCAAGACTTGAAACTTGACAAGAGCCATCTTGGGGGTCCATAATAATCCATGAAAGACATATGATGCATTAAAAGTTCAATTATCCTTGTGCAATCTCAAACCCTAATTTCAATCATTAGTGCTTAAGGAGGTGTCTTGAGCTGATCAACCCTTCTGCAGTCTTGAACCAAAAGAGATCTTGTGAGAAAATAGTTGATAAATGAGAGGAAAAATTTTGGGGTACAACATCTGCCCCTATTCAATCTTCTTAAACCTGAAGAGTTAGATTGGCGGATCCGTCATTCGTGACTTGAAGGTGGAAGATGATTGGACACTAGAGTGCCCAGAAATTTGCACTCGAACATGAAATGGGAATGGGCTTATAGATGCCATTTGAAGGAATGATGGAGACTTTCTGAAGATGGGCTTGTAGATGCCATCCAAGGGTGACTATTGATAGAGAATGGACTAAGTCTGAACTTGATTTCAACTGGAAAAGAATCAGAATAAATCTTTGGAGCGACTTATCTGAACCAGAAGAAATCTTGTATATTGTTTGACTGGGAAGAATCAGAATAAATCTTGAAGTGATTTATCACACCCATAAGTGTTCCTTTGGAAAGTATCAGGATAAACCATTGAGGGGTTTAAACTAAACCAAAATAGATCTTGAATATTCTTTAACCGAAAAGAATCAGAGTAAATCTTTGTGCGATTTATCTGAACCAGAGAAAGTGTCTACGAAAAAAAATCAGATTAAATAGTTGAGAGATTTATCTGAACCCGAAGTGTTCCTTTGGAAAGTATCATGATAAACCATTGAGGGGGTTTAAACTGAACCAAAAGAGATCTTGAATATTCTTTAACCAGAAAGAATCAGAGTAAATCTTTGTGTGATTTATCTGAACGAGAGAAAGTGTCTGTGGAAAAAATCAGAATAAATAATTGAGAGATTTATCTGAACCCGAGGTGTTCCTTTAGAAAGTATTAGGATAAACTGTTGAGGGGTTTATGAAATTCTGGTGTATGCCAGTCTTCAGATGTTATACTCAATGTCTAGACATCTGATATGACATAATAAATACACTTCAAGGTAGATACCCAATTTTTTGTGATTCAGTACTAAAGTATAACAGAAACATAGAGGTTGCCATATCTGCAGTTCTCGAACAAATAGCTTTGGTTTGTAAACTATCCATTCATAGCCTGATGTCTCAACATTGGTTGCAACATCATCTATCACATACCATGAAGCAAACAAACCCCTTAGTTCTGTTTATCATGCACACAAACCAGCAGGATATCCATTCATCTCTTTTGACATCATCTGTAACATTCACACAGTTTTATCCAAGTTGTACCAGATATACTTTGAAGGTGCAGAGGATAGACCACACGATGTACCTAGTTCTGTCCATCTGGTACACATGATCAACAGAGAGCAAACAACCTTCACAGTTCTGTTTCTCCTGCACAGATATCAGCATGATGTCTTAACATGTTCTGAGACATCATCTGTTACAACATTACAGTTTTACCTTGATATATAACAGGCAGAATTATAAAGTGTTGAAGGTAAAAACACAATCAACCCAGTTCGGTGAAACACACCTACTCTGGGGGCATACCAAGCCAGGAAGAAGATCCACTATCAGCAATATTAATTCAGGACTAAACTTCACAAGTTCCCATCCCTCACTTAATCATTTACCCAGTGCAACCTATACCTAGGAACTCCTAGATAGAAACCTACCAGTTTCCATTCCTATTGCCGCAACAACAGAAGTCTAACTCCTACTCAAGAAGTAGTGCCCTCCCACTTGGTTTCCTACATTACGATGAATAAGAAGTAATGCAAAAATACTTAGACTTGCTTCACAGCTTCGTCTAAGAACACTCAAACTCTTACCTACAGGTATCGAGTTACACACATGGTAACCTTGCCACAGATCGACAGGTTTACCTAACAGAACACCCCCAATATTACATTATGTGAGGCTTACAAATGATCTTCTAACCAAAAGGGGATTACTTGAAAAACAGCAGCTCTGTTGAATATATAGCAGCTGCAACTTCAGTTAGGGTTTCCACAAAAATCTAGGGTTAATTCCGTTTGACCTAAAGACCAGGTCACAGGACTTTATTAACCAGGTTAGGGTTGAGCTAGGTTACCCCTCAGAAAACGCAGGATTCTGTTCAGGAAAGACTGAGTTATTTCCTGAAAAAAACTCAGACTTATCCAACCTGCAAACCTGTTAGTTCAGAACAGGATGTCATAACATCTGTTATGACATCTGAGAAAACCTGTCTACTGATTTAGCAAAATGTGATCATTTTGCAAAATGCTCAGATACACACTTATAAACATCAGTACTTGAATTACAATATTTTTCTGCAAAGGTACCTAATGAGTCAGTACAAACTGAACTAGAATGTTATGACATCAGTCATGACATTCACACATACACTTGGGATTTACCAAAAATGCAAGCCAATAACTAAACACCTACAAACTCCCCCTTTGGCAGATTTTTGGCTAAAGACCCTAAGCAATCAGAGATAGATAGCAGCAGAAAGAAATGATTGCAGAAAAATAGAATGTCTAATTGAGCAAGTACCAAAATATTCTCCCCCTCTTTAGCCACAAATGGGCCAAAGATACATGTTCAAAAAGATTATACAGTTATCCAAAACAAATAACAAGAGCAGCAGCAGAAAAAAGGAACTGAACACACTTCCAAACTCCACCAGATATCAGCACCAACCAGCAACACCACCAAATAGCAACCAACCTTTAAGCACTGTCATCAGGCTCGGAGGATTCTGGCTTCTTCCTTTTCTTGTGAGCAATGTCAACATTCTTTTCTTTGTCTGATGTCTCAACATCCTTAGAGACATATGGATTTAAAGGAACAGCATTTGAACTTTCTTGATTTAAAGGACTACTCCCCACTCCACCAATTACTAGAAATCACACTCTGCCTCAGTTATATAATACCTTTATTAGATGACAAGTTATCACCTAAACATTCCAGCTCACTAAAATGCTTCATAATGAGACACAAACGCCCTATTTTCTTAGCAGATGAAAACATGCTCAAATCCTATGTCGTCATACATTCTGCTATTTTCATATTAGCAGCTTGAAACCATTCCATTTACACAAAGATGATGGTTACTCCCTCTGAGTCATACAACTGTACACACATGGGTTTATTAATAGTAATCCACACTTCATCCAATTTTCCTCCTGTCTGTAGTTTTAGAGGAAATTGGGAACAATGTCATTAGGCAATGTGATGACATTCGGTCAGACATAGTCCTCTTCAGTCTTGAAAACATCATCCCAATAGTTAATAAAGTGCCACACTTTATATCCTACGAGTCTGATGAAGACTTTCCGTACAAACCAATACTCCCCCTGTTAGGGACAATCACTTCTCCTCATGGAAACAAGTAGGTCACATTCAATACTCAGTTGGACCTTCAAGACAACTTCTGATTCAAAGTAAATAAGACCCCTTGATGAATGGAAAACATAAGACGCATCTTCATGTCTTCAAGAGCGCACCCTCTGTTCAACTATATTGGTTGAACGCATCCATACTCTGAATCAAACTTTCTTCAGACCAGAACAAGTTAGAACATCCTTGGTCTAAGTCAACCTTTCTGAGTCACATCATACAAAGGACATCTTCTGAAAATCTTTAGAAATTACTCTGACATCTTCAGACCATCCTCAGACAATATTCAGACCTTACTGCGCTACCAGCTTGATCAGAACAAAATCAAACACACAAATAGGGACACCAACATTCTCATCCCATTACAAGAGATAATCTACTATAGATGACTCATAACTTCTACCACAAGCTCCAAGAGATGAATAAAAGCCACCTCCTCTTTGTATTCAACTCATTACTCTTCTGCCCAAAAGTAATCTGTCTAAGACTAACCTCAATAATAATCAGCTGCCACATGTTGATTATCTTGATTCTCCGAATCCACTGCTGAGATAGACCAAATCCCACTGTTTGATTATCTCCTTCATGAATCCTCATATGAAAAAATCAAATGCCACCTTTTGACTTCTCCATGTTTATTAGCTAATTCACTTCCTTACCTAGATCAGAACCAGACTGATCCAAGTAACCACCATCAAGATTATGATGTCTTCTTCTTCTTGTAGCTTCAAGTCTGAAAACGTTTCCAGGAAACTTTTTCAGAGATCAAATGATTTTGCTGTTACCAAAGAGATAGCTCTAAAGCATCACTCTTCCTGTGATTCTTCACAGGGTCTAGAAGAAGGAATGTTCCCACATCTTTAAGAACATCAGTTATCTTGAATTCCAAGGATAATCAATTAAATACTTGTACTTGTCACAAATAGCAATTGATCTTAAATCCTTCCCATTATCCTGTAAGATACTTTCACCATTTGAATACTTTGACATACTCTTCGTGTGTTAATATCTTCTTCTTGCAAGCACTTTCTTTGAGAGACCAAAGAGTTGAGATATCTAGGTTGCCACCCTTGACTCAAGTAAATAGAATTTTCTCTGAACAAACTCTACTCACCTCAACATATTTGAAACTCCTACCAGATCAGATTCATCCTTAGGAATGAGAGAGATGAATCCTTCCTTGCAAATATGTTACACAACACCCAGAACCCATGTGACATAGGTCAACAGCCAGCTAAACACCAGGCTGAACTAATGTGAGGAGGTTAACCAAATCTCCCCCTCAAACTACCAATCATGGAAGCTCCACACAAAATATCCATGCATTGTACACAAATGTCTCGACATGACATATGACATCCCTACCAGATTCAAGTAACTCCAAGAGTTATACCTGTTCATACTCCAATCACACCAATCAGACTTCAGTTGACCTTAAGTACTTCAGAGAAGACAACAACACCAATCATCAGCAGATATGTATTGCCAGAACATACTACCTTAACCAAATTCTGAGTCTTCATATTCTCACATCTTGAAAGATCTTCCACTTCTAATCATGATGTTTAAATGACAAGATTCATGATCCCAATCTACTTCTATGAAGGAGCAATAATGCTGCACCATCATTGACTTTTATTAACCAATGAGCTTGTCTTTCTTCACACCATAGTACTCCAGGGAACAACTGCTCAGCCCTGATCAATGTCACATCTCAACCAGCTTCACTTCTAGAGTTCTGACTCCTAAAAGTAACCTTCGGGAGCACACAGACATAGTTGACTCTACCATTGTCAACTTTGCACACACAGATGTCTCCTCTTCCAGGTCAGGAGTAGGTTCCAAACAAAAGTATCCCTTTGTTTGACACCCAAAACATATGCTCTTCAACTAGTAGCTGCATACTTGTTCCACCATCACATAAAACATCAGTTCCATTACCTTGGAACAAGGCCCTCCTTGAAATTATTCAAGGTCTTCGTATAACACTAATCCGTGATTATGTGATTCTTACCATCCTGAACGAAGAACGTCTTCATGAGTGGACTTGAGAGGACTCAAGTATCTGTGACATCTTCAATAGCTTATGTTGAATTCTTGAATACAGTAGCCTTCAATCCACAAGAGGGGAAACACATCAGAGCTTGAGTTTTGCCTAGTATTACACAGCGGAAGAACATAATACAACTCAATCTTTGCATACACACTTTTAGGCGTACACAGATCCTAGGTTTGAAAATAAATCAAACCTAGAGCAGCTACCACACAACCAGGCCAAATGCCAATCACTAAAGACAGGTACACACAGTTCCTGTCATGAATAGTCCATCCTCCCACTTTAAGGGACCATTCAGGGAAATAACAAACCTTTCCAGGTTACAATCTCCAGTACTAAGATTGTCCTTGCAGATACCAGAAAGTATCACCCATGGATCTCATCCAGAAACAGAACAGGATGCCTGCTCTGATACCAATTGAAATTCTGGTGTATGCCAGTCTTCAGATGTTATACTCAATGTCTAGACATCTGATATGACATAATAAATACACTGCAAGGTAGATACCCAATTTTTTGTGATTCAGTACTAAAGTATAACAGAAGCATAGAAGTTGCCATATCTGCAGTTCTCGAACAAATAGCTTTGGTTTGTAAACTATCCATTCATAGCCTGATGTCTCAACATTGGTTGCAACATCATCTATCACATACCATGAAGCAAACAAACCCCTTAGTTCTGTTTATCATGCACACAAACCAGCAGGATATCCATTCATCTCTTTTGACATCATCTGTAACATTCACACAGTTTTATCCAACTGTACCAGATATACTTTGAAGGTGCAGAGGATAGACCACACGATGTACCTAGTTCTGTCCATCTGGTACACATGATCAACAGAGAGCAAACAACCTTCACAGTTCTGTTTCTCCTGCACAGATATCAGCATGATGTCTTAACATGTTCTGAGACATCATCTGTTACAACATTACAGTTTTACCTTGATATATAACAGACAGAATTATAAAGTGTTGAAGGTAAAAACACAATCAACCCAGTTCGGTGAAACACACCTACTCTGGGGGCATACCAAGCCAGGAAGAAGATCCACTATCAGCAATATTAATTCAGGACTAAACTTCACAAGTTCCCATCCCTCACTTAATCATTTACCCAGTGCAACCTATACCTAGGAACTCCTAGATAGAAACCTACCAGTTTCCATTCCTATTGCCGCAACAACAGAAGTCTAACTCCTACTCAAGAAGTAGTGCCCTCCCACTTGGTTTCCTACATTACGATGAATAAGAAGTAATGCAAAAATACTTAGACTTGCTTCACAGCTTCGTCTAAGAACACTCAAACTCTTACCTACAGGTATCGAGTTACACACATGGTAACCTTGCCACAGATCGACAGGTTTACCTAACAGAACACCCCCAATATTACATTATGAGAGGCTTACAAATGATCTTCTAACCAAAAGGGGATTACTTGAAAAACAGCAGCTCTGTTGAATATATAGCAGCTGCAACTTCAGTTAGGGTTTCCACAAAAACCTAGGGTTAATTCCGTTTGACCTAAAGACCAGGTCACAGGACTTTATTAACCAGGTTAGGGTTGAGCTAGGTTACCCCTCAAAAAATGCAGGATTTTGTTCAGGAAAGACTGAGTTATTTCCTGAAAAAAACTCAGACTTATCCAACCTGCAAACCTGTTAGTTCAGAACAGGATGTCATAACATCTGTTATGACATCTGAGAAAACCTGTCTACTGATTTAGCAAAATGTGATCATTTTGCAAAATGCTCAGATACACACTTATAAACATCAGTACTTGAATTACAATATTTTTCTGCAAAGGTACCTAATGAGTCAGTACAAACTGAACTAGAATGTTATGACATCAGTCATGACATTCACACTTACACTTGGGATTTACCAAAAATGCAAGCCAATAACTAAACACCTACAGGTTAAACTTAACCAAAAGACATCTTGAATATTCTTTAACTAGAAAGAATCATAGTAAATCTCTGTGCGATTTATCTGAACCAAAGAAAGCGTCTGTGGGAAAGAATCAGAATAAATTGTTGAGAGATTTATCTGAACCCGAAGTGTTCCTTTGAAAAGTATCAGGATAAACCGTTGAGGCTTTTAAACTCAACCAAGAAAGATCTTGAATATTCTTTAACTAGAAAGAATCAGAGTAAATCTCTATATGATTTATCTGAACCAGAGAAAGCGTCTGTCGGAAAGAATCAGAATAAATCGTTGAGAGATTTATCTGAACCCGAAGTGTTCCTTTGGAAAGTATCAGGATAAACCGTTGAGGGGTTTAAACTGAACCAAAAGAGATCTTGAATATTCTTTAACTGGAAAGAATCAGAGTAAATCTTTGTGCGGATTATCTGAACCAGAGAAAGTGTCTGGGGGAAAGAATCAGAATAAACTGTTGAGAGGTTTAAACTGAACCGACAGGGATCTGGAGAAGAATCAGAATAAATCATTGAGAGATTTATCTGAACCAGAGAAGATATCTGCGGGAAATAATCAGAATAAATCGTTGAAAGGTTTAAACTGAACCAGCGGGGGCTTGAAAGAAATATTTTTTATGTAGATGGTTGACCAATCCTTTCTTGGGAATTGATCTGTAATTGACTTGTTGAAAATTTGATGATAATTTTCTGTCGATTGATCTTTCCTGAAAAGATGAAAGGTTAGTTGCATGCAGTGTCATGATGTATGAAATGCATGGTGTAGTGATGTTCTCAAAATAAATGAGATTGTGTCGTATGTATTTGTGTTGTCAATGTTATGAAGTATGGATGTGATGTATGGACATGTTAATTGTTATGCTACCGTGTTGCTGGAGTCGGGGAAAATGAATCCCTGAACACTGCTGAGAATGAGGAGTGCAAGTCTTCATGTTTTGAAGTTGAAGTGTTGATGAGCTTCCATTTTTTAGAGAAATAAACTTTGTTGTGTAAGGGAAACACCGTATATTACTTGTAGACCTCGTGAAATCTTGCTGGGGAATCCTGATAAATTAGGCGACTTTTACTGGGGAATCTTAGGAGCGGTAACTGGAAATTTTGTTCCGTCTGAGATGTGAGAGAGCTTGATATCATTAAGCTATATATTGGAAATATGATGGAGATCCTACAGCGGGATGTCTCGTTTTTCGTTCTTGTTGGAAAAGGTACCTGCAAAGGATTTTATGAAATAGTCTAAAGATATTATACGATTTCTTAAAGCCATTAGTGATTGTCTTTCTATTTTCTGTCCCTTTTTTTGTTCTTTTTTAAACAATAGTCATATTCAAATGCATATGTTCAAAAATAAATCATTGGACGTTTTTGTAAACAAAACACGAAAAAAGAAAAACAAATAGTTTTGCACTTTGAAAGGGATATCTTTGTATTAACTTGAATAAGTATTTTTGTACAATGAGACGAACATTCTAGTAAGAGAATGTCGTCGTGAAAAATGAAAATTTAATACAAAGAAAAGATAGCTATGTGAAATAATCCCACGGGGTTCCCATTCTGCTATAGCCTTCGTGTCTCTGAGCGTCTTGTCCACTTGCTGCCTTGTCCGAAGCTGATTGGATTGATCAAAACCGTTTGAGCTTGTACGTCGAGGCTAAAGGTTGTTCGTAAGGTGATCCAACGGGACATAGTCATATGCTTTAATTCCATAACTTTTTCCTGGACCGCCCTTTCGGGTTTTCAGTCCACCGGGATACCTTTTTTTGCCCAAGCCGCCCTTTTGAGTTTTCAGCTTGTCGGGTGTACAAGTTTTTTTTTGTATTTTATCCCTAATTTTTTACCTAACCTTTGTGGTTCGTCGGGATGCCCTTGTTTTGCCTAGGTGTGTCAACCTAGTGGTTCTCTTATGCGTAGTATCTTTTGACTATGTCCGCATTCACAGGATGCGGGAGGTCATCGCCATCCATAGTGGTTAAGATCATTGCTCCACCAGAGAATATATTTTTGATCACAAATAGTCCCTCGTATGTAGGAGTCCATTTTCCCCTGGGATCACCTTGTGGTAATATAATACGCTTGATTACCAAGTCACCAACCTGATATACCTAACGTCTGACCTTTTTGTTAAAATCTTTGATCATGCGTTTTTGGTACATCTGGCCGTGACAGACAGTCGTAAGCCTCTTCTTATCAATTAGGTTTAACTGGTCAAGTCAAGTTCGGATCCAATCATCTTTACTCAACCCTGCATCATTTATGATTCTTAGAGAAGGCATTTGGACTTCAATTGGTAGAACAACTTCCATACTATATACCAAGGAGAAGGGAGTTGCCCTTGTTGATGTGCGCGTTGTGGTACGGTAGCCATGGAGAGCGAATGGTATCATCTCATGCTAGTATTTGTAGGTTACTGTCATTTTTTATGTGATCTTGTTGATGTTCTTATTTGCGGCTTCGACAACGCCATTCATCTTTGACCGGTAAGGGGAAGAGTTATGGTGCTGGATTTTGAATTGCGTGCATAGTGCAGTGATTATAGTATTGTTGAGATTCGTACCATTGTCTGTAATGATTCTACCCAGGATACCATACCGATAGATGATATTTTGTTTGATGAATCGGGCCACAACATTCTTGGTAACTGAAGTGAACGAAGCTGCTTCAACCCACTTTGTGAAATAGTCAATGGCCACTAAGATGAAACGGTGTCCATTAGAAGCTGTAGGTTTGATTTCTCCAATCATATCAATGCCCCGTATCGCGAATGGCAAGGGAGAAGTCAGAATGTTTAGAGGTACTGGAGGTATATGTACTTTGTCAGCATAGATCTGACAATTGTGGCAGGTTCGCGTAGGCTGATAGCAATCTTCTTCCATGGTAGACCAGTAGTACCCTCCCCGTAGGATCTTTTTAGCCATCATATGCCCACTTGAATGGGTTCCAAAAGTGCCTTCATGTAGATCACCCATGATCTTTTCTGCCTCAACCTTGTCTATGCAACAAAGCAAAACATAGTCATGGCTGCACTTGTAGAGAAAGCCATAACTGATGAAGAACTTAGCAGAGAATCTTCTCAAGAACTTCTTATCATTGACTGATCCTTCCGGATACTCTTGAGCCTCGAGATACCTCTTGACTTCATGGAACTAAGGCTGGTCCCCTACTTCTTTAGTATTGAGCTCGTGACAGTAAGCTGGTTCATCCATCCGTTCAATGGTGATCTGGGGAGCCTCATTACCCCACTTGAGTTTAAACATGGATGACATGGTGGCTAGCGCGTCCAATAGTTGATTTTCCTCTCGTGGAAAATGCTCAAAGGTAATTTCCTCGAAATATGGGATTAGTGTCAACACATGTTCTTTGTAGGGGATGAGTTTAGGGTTCATCGTGTCCCATTCTCCTTTGATCTGACTGATGACTAAGGTTGAATCTCCAAATACACTTAAGGACTTGATTCCCAAATCTATGGCAGCTTTGAGACCAAAAATAAACACTTCATATTCTGCCATGTTATTGGTACAATTGAAGCAAAGTCTTGCAGTGAAGGGAGTATGACATTCTTCAGGGATATGATTACAGCTCCTATGACATTGCCAATTGCGTTAGAGGCTCCATCAAAAACCAAGGTCCATCGGGATCCTTGTTTAAGTCTGTCATATGATCTGAGTTCTTCATAATTGTTAACCATCATGATGTCTTCATCTGGGAATTCAAATTTCATGGACTGGTAGTCATCCACAGCCTGATGAGCAAGGTGATCGACCAGCCCACTGCCTTTTATTGCTTTTTGTGTAGTGTACTGAATGTTGTATTCAGTCATAATCATCTTCCATCTTGCTATTCTTCCAGAGAGGGCATGCTTCTCGAATATGTATTTAATTGGATCCATCTTGGATATCAATAAGGTAGTATGGGTCAACATATACTGTCTTAGCCGGCGAGCAACCCATGCCAGAGTGCAACAAGTTTTCTCGAGCAGTGAATATCTTGTTTCACAGTCGGTAAAAATTTTTCTCAGGTAATAAATAGCATGCTCTTTTCGGCCAGATTTGTCATGCTACCCCGGCACACACCCCATTGAATTTTCCAAAATAGTTAGATATGTGATCAACGGTCTTCCCTTGACTGAAGGCATCAAAACAGGAGGCTCTTAAAGGTATTCCTTGATCTTTTCGAAGGCAGTTTGGAACTCATCATTCCATTTGACTACTTGATCTTTCTTCAATAATTTGAAGATTGGTTCACAAGTAGCGGTCAAGTGAGAAATGAATCTGGAAATGTAGTTTAGTCATCCTAAGAATCCTCTGACTTCCTTCTCGGTGCGAGGAGCAGGCATTTCTTATATTGCTTTCACCTTGGCAGGGTCCACTTTGATACCTTTACCGCTGATGACGAAGCCTAGGAGTTTACCGGACCTCGTCCCAAATGTGCATTTATTGGGGTTCAACCTCAGCTTGTATTTCTTTAGTCTCTCAAACAGTTTCTGCAAATGGTCAAGATGCTCCTCTTCAATTTGAGATCTGGCTATCATGTCATCCACATAGACCTCTATTTTGTGATGGATCGTGTCGTGAAATAAAGCTACCATGGCACGTTGATACGTTGCCCCAGCATTCTTCAACCTGAATGTTATAACCTTGTAACAGAATGTGCCCCATTGTGTAACGAAGGTCATTTTCTCCATGTCTTCAGGTGCCATTTTGATTTTATTGTAGCCTGAGAAACCGTCCATGAATGAGAACATTTTATGTTGTGCGGTATTGTCAACCAGAATATCGATATGGGGGAGTGGGAAATCATCTTTAGGGCTTGCCCTATTCAAATCTTGGAAATCCACACACATTCGTACTTTGTCGTCCTTTTTAGGCACTGGAAAAAAATTGGTGACCCATTGTGGATAGGAGGTAACAACTAAGAATCTGGCGTTGAATTGTTTCATGACTTCAGTCTTGATCTTCTCTGTCATGTCTGGCCGCATGCGATGGACTTTCTGTTTTACCGGAGGGATGTCTTCTTTTGTTGGTAGACGATGGACCACGATATCAGCATCAAGTCCTGACATGTCTTTGTAAGACCAAGCAAAGACATCAACATAGTCATGTAGTAATTGAATTAAGCACTTCTTGGCACTAGGTTCCAGATTGGCACCCATGTTGACTTCTTTCTTGTCTTCTTCGGTACCTAGGTTAACTGTGTCCACTGGTTCTTCGTGGGGCTGTATGGTCCTTTCTTCCTGTTGTACTAACATGGCTAGTTCCTATGGAACTTCACAATCTTCCTCACCTTCATCTTCGGCTTGGTAGATTAGATTTTCAGAGTCACAATAGGACATAGCAGAATTGTTACCCATGGAATCCTGAGTGGATGTAGATCTGCATTTTAAATGTGAGTGTGTGTAAGAGTATAACTATCTTTGAAAGAAATAAAAATGTAGAAAAGGAAAGACAAAGGGCACAAAGTTTGTATGCAAAAACGTCCATGATTCATTAATGACATATGAAAATGAAGTAACAACCCTTATAAATGGACCATTGTGCCTCGGGTAAGACACAAGGTTTTAAAAGTCTGGATTGTTTAATTATTACAGGTCCGACAAAAATTTAAAGATAGTTACTGTTGGATAAAAGTAATTTGTACATGTACCCCAAAATTTTCCTTCCCATATTTCTCAAGACATTTCAAGAATAAACTCCCAAGTTGCTCAAGATAGCTCAAGAGTTGGACAGTCAAATCACCTCCTAAGGCAGTCAATCTCAAAATTAGGGTTTTGTGTTGCATCAAGGTCCTTGCACCCAAATGACCTCAAGTTCTCCCCAATGTCCTAATATTCTCTCAAGTTCATCCATGTAAAATTTCAAGCCTTGCAGAGGAAGTTTGATCAGTCAATTGCTCAAGAAGTCCAAAAATCGACTGTGCTAGGGCAAAAGTCAACTGTGACCTATAACCAGTCAAACTTCAAGATTTTTTGTCAACATTCTCATTTTTAAGGATAATTCATCATTTGATCAAGGGTTGGTCATGATTCATCAAGGATTTCTCAAAATTCATCAAGACTCAAAAGTTGCTAAATTAGGGTTTTGTAGGAAAAGTCAACTCAACTTTGACCAAGCATAACTTTCTCATACTTTATGAGAAATGACCCATCCAAAGCTCATTTTGAAGGGTATGCAATTTCCTACAATCCATCTTCACACCCCAAGATCAAGAAATTCTCTCACAAAAAGTTACAAATTTGGACATTATAGGTCATTTTTGAAAGTCAACAAAAACACATTTTTGGCCAAAGCTTATAACTTAAGCATGGAATATCAAATTGAGATGATACAAAAAGGGTTGGTTAGAGGACATCTCAAGGTTTCTAAAAAGTCCCAGAACACCTTCAAAAGTTCAAAATTCAAGAAGTTATGCATTGTTGAAGTTGGACATTTTTCCAAAAGTGCCAAAAGTCAACTATCCTCAAAACTCCAATTATTGACAAAAGGGCCCACTTTTTCCACTTGATTTGGTCTTGTCACACCACACACGTGTCATATATTTAATTTCATGACCAATTATTAATTTTTTCTATTTTATTTGATTTTTATTGATTTAATTCATTTTTAATCAATTTAAATTAAAATAAAATCCAAATCTTAATAGCTTGATATCTTTGTGATCATTACAGCTTTCAAATATCATGATACACCCAATCAAATTCGTATCAAGCCTTATTGTGAACAAAATTTTGGAAGCTTTGTTAATGGAGATTATATCATATCTTGAATCTTCAATGCACAAGGATTGGAGGCCCAAGATTTAACCTGATGCATTCCTTATTACTCACACAAGCTAGACACATCAAAAACACGACCTAAGAACTGCAGAAACGGCCAAACCAAAACTGAAAAAACCTTGAAAAGTTGGAGATCAAAATCCATATTGGAGGCGTTTTCAAAGAAAAATCTCCACATAGCTTCCTTGCCTGACGTTCACTGAAGCCAAAGCGATCAAAACCAAACCTTGAGACCTCCTAAATCACACTGTAAGTACTCAAGAACATATCCCTGTACATGGAATCGTGAATCCATTTTCTTGCATCCTTTTGCCAATTTTTTTTGTATAATCATGCTTTCCATTCAATTTCTAAGGATTCTACAATATTTGATTTCGCTTTCATGGCCTCTAACGTGATACCCGGACCTAGAGTTTCCATTCCTTGTTTTTAGGCATTCTTGATATAGGCAAAATTAGGACAAATAATTGGTACAGGGATGCTCAGGGAGGAGAGACAAACACGTTGGTGTTCTTAGTTTGTGTTTATAGGGCCTGGAATCCATTCTAGAATCGAGCCATGGATTTTGATGCGGAACCAAATCCGCAGGAAAAAATACAGGTTTTGTTGAAGAAGATGAAGACGTGGCTCATCTTCATTGGCCTGTTTAAATAAATTCCGCGCGTTTTTTTATTTCCAGTAATTTGCTTGCTTTTCACATATAATATTCGTTGTTTATTTCTTTAACAAAAAGAACCAATAGCTCAGCTTGCAGAGGCGTTAGTGCATGATCCATTGGGACCTGGGTTCGAATCCCAGGTCCCCCAAAATGCTTGTTATTATTTTGTTTCACTTGTTCAGGTACATGTCATCAACTATGGTCTACATTACGCTTGCAATCTCAATGTGCCAGATGGCCTTCAGGCCAAATCTAGTGGCCCGGAATGAAGGACTATCATATGTCCAAGTCAACAAGCGCATATGGAATCAACAAAGTCAAAGCAGGCTGGAACAAAATGGGCCTTGAATATGCTATCACACCTCCTGATTTGGGGCCCAAACCCCCTTTGGTTCATTTTCTTTTACTTCTTATTATATTTATTTATTTTATTGTTTTAATTAATAATTATTAAATCACTAACCAAATAATTTATTTCCCTCATAAAATTGAAAACCCAATAAAAATATTATTTTTATTAAAATTAAAATTGACTTTATTTTTGTAAATAAATTAAATTAATTTAGTCTTAAATAGGTTTAACATTTAATATTTTTTGCAATAAATTAAAATCAATATAGAATTAGGTTTTTTTAATAATTTTAATCATTTTATTTTATTTCCTTAAATATAAAAATTCCAAAAATACCTTCATTAATTAATTAATTTAATTAATAACTTAGATTTAATTTTTTTCAAAATAAGCAAAAATATTTTCTTTAATAAAAAAAGGGTCAAGACCCTAAAAATGCTCCGATTTAATTTTCTTGCACGCGATTCATTCGATTCCAGTTTTGTAATTATTTCCCGGTATGTAATAATTTTTTAGGACTTTAATTATTTATCGCTTTATTTTTACTTTCCGCAATCTAAATTAAAGGGTTTGTTTTTGGCGATGTAAATACCCGACGCCTTGTAATAGTTTAGATTTAATTTCCGCAATTTAAAATTCCGCAAACTATACACTGTTAGATGTTTGATAATATGGAATGCATGACAAGATCGAATGTATGAACTTAAAATCAACATAGCTCACCCATGACATGTACAGATAAAATTAACCGAACTAACACACTCGCACATGCGCACTCTTAGGGTACACCTCACTTGGTTGCCTTCGAACGTGGTCATTGAGTATAAGAAGTTTTAGAGGTTTCCCTCTTGTCCAAAGATCATAAGTTGCCTCGAAACAGTTGCCTCGGATAAAATGATCTAAGACATTAGGGTTACCGCTAAGGCGTCCTAACATTTCTTTAGTGACCACACGTCCCTTAATCGAATTGACCCGAAAACTCCAACGATGATGCTACCTACTCATCAATAGTGGGATAGCATTGTCTAAAGGACATTTGCACAGTTTAATTCTTTTTTCGAGTAGGTAGATGGTTCTTAAGTACTTGCTCCTTTTAAAACAAAATAAAACTTTTCGCACTTACACTCCTTTCAAACCAAAACTCTTTTCAAACCCACAAACACAAAAAAAAACAAAATTTTGAAAACACGTTGAGCAAGTACCTAAGAGCTCGTGGATAACCACGGATAGAAAGGGTGCTAACACCTTCCCTTTCTATAATCTACCTCTCGGACCCGAGAAACATCTCGAAAAAGGAATTTTTCTGTGCTTTTTTCCTTTCCTTGTTGGATAAAATAAAAGACGGTGGCGACTCTTACTTACCGCGATATTTTGTGAAAACAAACACAAAACGCAAACCAGCATTCCAAAAACAGTCAATTCTTCCACCGATCACAGAACTGGAGACTCTGCTGGGGATACCATAATAAGTGAGGTGTACCTTAGGATTAGATCATTGTGTTTTCAATTGTATGCTTTGTATGCTTTAAATTTGTGGGCTTGTATCGCAGTTTCTATAGATCCTAACCCGGATCTGGGGATACCCTTTAGGTAAGTAGCAATAAACTGTGAGGGAACTGTCTGGCATAGACCGACACGGTTGAAGCAGTAGCTACGTTGGTGTGGCACTTTAGTCTGTACCGATATCCCTTGTGTTGGAACGAGGAGAATATGGGTTTTCTAAGGGGTCATTAAGCACCAACTGACCTTAGAACCTTAAATTGACCAACTTGGCCATATAACAGTAGTAGTATGCTACACTCATTGAGACTAAACTCTCGCGATGATTCCGACCGCAAGAAAAGGTTGCTAAACTGGAATTATGACCGATTGAGGGTAGTCAGTGATATCAAGATCCTCTAGAACCCGGTTACTATTTTTAGGACAGGTTTAAACCAACTAAACTGAAAGAGGGCAGTACCTAAACTCCATGCCAGCCTAAACTTAAGGCTTTTTATGTGACTTGTGTGCCTTCAAACTTGAACTACTTGCACAATCTTGTTATCTGACAACATGAGTTCCTTGCAGGTTTTGTTTACAGTCCTTATCCAATAATTTGGATTTATTGCAGGGTTTACTTACATCAGTTCACACTTTTTCTTAAACGCATATCATATACATCATAACATCATACCTTAACATTTCCTTAACCATTTCAAGGATCTCAAGGGTCTGTGATGCAGATTATGGTAAATCAAATGTCTAGCAAGGGGAAAAGGGGATTTATTTTCCTCTAGCCAAGGTTGTATAGAAATCAAAACATGATAATTTGAGTCAGGGGCTATGACCCACTCGATATGGTGAGCTTGACTCTTGAAGAAGGACTTTTGACGACATGAAGTTTCTTTAATCAAAGCTGTAAAATTCAAATTCTAATAGTTTCTTGTTTACCCCGCGAGATCCTTGAAAACATTACATACATATATCATACATATCATTGCATAACAGGTCTCCCAGTACAGGTCTCTCATGTTCTCGCTGTTTATTTCAGCAATGGCTTTCCAACCAGACAACCAAGATCTTCAAACTCAAGAAGCTCAGTTCAGGGAAATCTTTCTAAACCTATCCAAGGGGCAGGAAGAGTTGAAAACACTACTCATTGGAAACTTGGTCAAGAAAAGTACTTAAGACAATAAGGACGAACGACTGGAACAATTGCAAGTTGAGGTAGATGCAATGAGAACCCAGATGCTGGGGCAGATGGATTTTATCCAAAGCTTAGCCCGGGAACAAGAAGAGCTGAGAACCATTATCAACCAGCTTCATCAAGACAAATACAACAACATGAAGCAAATAGTCAAGGCCAGGGACCAAGTCATTGATCAGCCTCCAAGAAGACAAGGGTTTGGTTTGGTAAAGAATGGACCTCTCCAAGTTGCTACTACCTCACCGATCTAACAACAACCCTGCCAGAAACAACGGGTTAATCAGAGGCAGTTTACCAAGCTCAACATGCCGCTGTCTCAAGCTTTACAACACCTGTTGAGATTGAATCTGGTGACATTGGTAGGACCTCATCCGAATCCTAAGACTTCTTCACCCAACTACAATCCTTATGCAAGGTGTGCATACCATTCTAATAGCCCAGGACATGATACTGACGACTGTTGGAAGTTGAAGTACAAAATTTAAAACCTGATTGATGAAGGAGCATTGGAATTCACACAAGGTGGTCAGGCTGAGTTCTTCTACCATCCCTCCAAGGTTCACCATTTGAAGTGACAAGTACTGAGACAAGAAGACTTTTGTTCATTAGAATTTTCAATTTGTAATTTTCTTTTGATTGTTCAAACATTTATTCATGTCAAACTTTATTACTTTATCAATGCATCGCATCTGTCTGTTTTGAATCAATCCATTCGTATTCACTATATTCAAATTGCTTTCATTTTTTATGATGATCAACTCTCGATTAAAAAATTCTAAGCCTTTAGAGGGAGGATGACGAAAATGATATCAAAATCTCTACAGTATGCTTTTGAACAGACCCCGCTGACGAGGTACAGGCATTATTTCAAATCCTAAATAGTGGATTTATAAGGAAGATAATCCCTCGTCAACCCCTTTGAGCCAAAGAAGTTGGAGTTTTTCTTTTCACAAATTAAAACCTGTAATCACAACCTGGGGCAGGGTAGTTTGCTCAGTTGATCCAGGTGCACAATGAATGGCATCAAAGAAGTCCTTCCGAAATAAAAGATAGTGATGGTTCCGTATAATCATAAGGACAGGCAGTCATTATCTCTCAAAATAAAAGCCCAATAAGTCAAAACCTGTGAAGGAGACTTAAGAAAAACTGGGGCATCCCGCTGACTGTAATTACAAAAGAAACAGTTCAGGCAAAAGACAGGGATAATAAAATCAGAAAGGAAGAGATCCTGCAAACTCTCAACAAAATGACTGCCTGTTCAAAATAAATTGTCAGTATCCGAACCATCACTGGTATGTCAGAGCAAAGACTCAAACAAAATCTAATGCACGATTAGTTGAGTTTAGGATCGAAGAACATCACAAAGAACGGGTGGGTACAAATAAAATTTGAGCCTTTATCCTTTGTTTCTTAAACCGTGAACCAAGCCATGTTATAACCCTTAAAAAGTCCTAGCTGAAGCATGGGTTAGTCCGAAAGCATACTGTTACAAAAGGTATCCTGACTCCTGTAGGGCTTGCTGTAAATCCTGAGTTGACGTCACATTTTACAAAATTTTCCTATCTTACTGAGAAAATGCATTTTCAAAAACTTCAAGACAGACATAAGCTTTGCATTCTTAAAATAACATTGTTTTCATATGACTATTTGTTCAAATAGCAGAGAAATTCGCACGACGAATATCTAGTGAACAAAAACCTTTACAATAAAAAAGGATCACCTCAAGTGGAAAAACACTTCCAATCAAGGGGCACGGAATGATCATTGTCCATCATCTGGGGCAGTCAAGTCAAGATTCAAAGAATCTCTCAAAGATGCCAGGGGAAAATCTCCATCTGAATCAATTGGGGCATTGGACATGAATTCCAGCAACGAATCTTACATGATCAAACATCTTCTGGTAGTATGGCAACACGACACTACAGACAGTGACAACTCCCTACACCCTGAGAGCACGGACATAATCAGAAAATCCTACGCATAATCAAAGATCCGCTAGATCGACTGGCATAGGCAAAAATAAGGGCTTCCCGGCGAACCAAAAGGGTTCGGGCAAAAATAAGGGATGAAAATGAAAAATTTGTACACCCGGCAAGCCGAAAACCTTAAAAGGCGGCTTGGGCAAAAAAGGGTATCCCGGTAGACTGAAAACTCGAAAGGGCGGTCCAGGAAAAAATTAGGGATCAAAGCGTACGACTATGTCTCGTCATCTCTTCACTAGCCTACCAGAAGAAGACTTGTCATTTTGGCCGAAAGATACCAAGCACCTCATAGGTGGGGATAATACTCGATCCACAGGGCCTCCGCAGGCACCTTCTCCCACAAAAACAGGGGCAAATAAGAATTGTCCGAACTGTACAAGTTGCTCTTTCCATCCAGGTACCAAGGTATATATTCAGCTGAAGAATATGGCTAAGATACTTTCACTCCCCGCAGAGTAAGACAGTAATGATAGCTCTCTCAGCTGAGACTTGCAACTATGGACGAATCAGCAATACTCTCCCCAAGCAGAGTTAGTCTACCATCAGCCCTAGAAAGGCTTGGTATCCCTAGAAGGTCTTAATATTCCCCAGCGGAGTATAAGAATATTCTCCAGCAAGTATCAGAGTATCCCCGACAGTCTTAATATTCCTCCACGGAGTATAAGAATGTTCCTCGGCAACACACAAGATACCCCCAGTGGAGTCAATATTTCCCCAGCACGGTCTAAAAAAGCTTCCCCAACGGAGTTGAGGCATCATCCCCAGTAGACTTTGGAAGCTTACCTCCAGCGGAGTACAATAAATCTCCCCAGCCAAATTCAGAGGGTTATCCCCACAAGAGTCTAACAGGGTTATCCCTAGCAAGTCGCAATTCAAAGATCATCCCCAACGAAGTTCTTTCCTTCCCCGAACAGGAGTTCAATCCTCAACAGATTCAATATCACCAGCAACGGTAATCTATCCCCAGCGGAGTTTATCGTTAAAATCTTCAGCAGAACATCTCTCCCCACAGAGTAAGTCCCCACAGAGTAATCTCTTCATCATGTTTATTCCCCAACGGAGTTCTTTTCTCCTACAGGTTTATTCTCACAATCATCTTCGTTCATCATCCCCAGCGGAAACGAAGAACTCAACTCTATTCTCCAGCAGTTCCTGGATTTATTTTCCCCAGCTAAAACATTATATCTCCATACATCATGATACATGCATATACGCATCATACGAATACAATCTCATTTATTTTGAGAACATCATTTCCTGATCCATATCATGCATTGCATATGACTGACCTTTACCTTTCAGAACAGATACAGTTAAAGTTCTCAGTGACGTCGAAGACCTGACCGGTTCTTAAATCTCAATTGAATTATCCTCGGTTTAATTTCAGATAAGGTTCTCAATCTCGACAGTTCCCCTACGTCATAGTGTGGACGAGTGCTATAACCTCAACGGTATACTACGTTGAGCACTAGTCAGTTCCTAGATCTTGATGTTTTCCTCCGTCATAGTGTGGACGAGTTCTCTAATTTCAACGGTATACTACGTTGAAGATCAGACAATTCCTAGATCTTGATGAAGATGTTTCCCTATGTCATAGTGTGGACGAGTGATATAACCTCAACGGTATGAGCACTAGTCAGTTCCTAGATCTTGATGTTTTCCTCCGTCATAGTGTGGACGAGTTCTCTAATTTCAACGGTATACTACGTTGAAGACCAGACAGTTCCCAGATCTTGATGAAGATGTTTCCCTACGTCATAGTATGGACGAGTGCTATAACCTCAACGGTATACTATGTTGAGCACTAGTCAGTTCCTAGATCTTGATGTTTTCCTCCGTCATAGTGTGGACAAGTTCTCTAATTTCAACGGTATACTCCGTTGAAGACCAGAAGGTTCCTAGATCTTGATGAAGATGTTTCCCTACGTGATAGTGTGGACGAGTGCTATAACCTCAACGGCATACTACGTTGAGCACTAGTCAGTTCCTAGATCTTGATGTTTTCCCCCGTCATAGTGTGGACGAGTTCTCTAAACCCAACGGTATACTACGTTGAGCACCAGACAGTTCCTAGATCTTGATGTTTCCCCCCAATTGAATTATGGACAGATTCTTAAGACTCAGCCGAGGCATTCTCTCAATTGAAGTACAGGCAAGTTCCCAAATCTCAACAAAAGTTAGGCTTCCCCTGCGGAATCTTCTACAACAACAAGTATGCAAGTTCTCGCTAAGGAATCTCTTACGCAATCGACACTCTTGCAGATGGCATCTGTAATCCCATCCTCCTACCAACAATCTCCAAATGGCATATGTAAGCCCATTCCCGACATCACAATGCTGATACTACACCATGTGAGTGCAAATTTCTGGGCACTCTAGTGTTCAATTATCTTCCACCTTCGGATCATGAAAGGCTCGAAAGCCAATCTATATCCTCAGGTTTAAGAAAATTGAACAGGCGCAAATGTTGTACCCCAAAATTTGACCTCCCATATTTCTCAATACATTTCAAGAATAAACTCCCAAGTTGCTCAAGATAGCTCAAGAGTTGGACAGTCAAATCACCTCCTAAGGCAGTCAATCTCAAAATTAGGGTTTTGTGTTGCATCAAGTTCCTTGCACCCAAATGACCTCAATTGATCCCCAATGTCCTAATATTCTCTCAAGTTCATCCATGTAAAATTTCAAGCCTTGCAGAGGAAGTTTGGTCAGTCAATTGCTCAAGAAGTCCAAAAATCGACTGTGCTAGGGCAAAAGTCAACTGTGACCTATAACCAGTCAAACTTCAAGATTTTTTGTCAACATTCTCATTTTGAAGGATAATTCATCATTTGATCAAGGGTTGGTCATGATTCATCAAGGATTGCTCAAAATTCATCAAGACTCAAAAGTTGCTAAATTAGGGTTTTGCAGGAAAAGTCAACTCAACTTTGACCAAGCATAACGTTCTCATACTTTATGAGAAATGACCCATACAAAGCTCATTTTGAAGAGGATTCAATTTCCTACAATCCATCTTCACACCCCAATATCAAGAAATGCTCTCACAAAAAGTAACAAATTTGGACATTATAGGTCATTTTTGAAAGTTAACAAAAACACCTTTTTTTTCAAAGCTTATAACTTGATAATGGAATATCAAAATGCGATGATACAAAAGGGTTGGTTAGAGGACATCTCAAGGTTTCTAAAAAGTCCAAGAACACCTCCAAAAGTTCAAAATTGAAGAAGTTATGCATTGTTGAAGTTGGGCATTTTTCCAAAAGTGCCAAAAGTCAACTATCCTCAAAACTCCAATTTTTGACAAAAGGGCCCACTTTTTTCCACTTGATTTGGTCTTGTCACACCACACACGTGTCCTATCTACAATTCCATGACCAATTATTAATTGTTTCTATTTTATTTGATTTATATTGATTTAATTCATTTTTAATCAATTTAAATCAAAATAAAATCCAAATCTTAATAGCTTGATATCTTTGTGATCATTACAGCTTTCAAATATCATGATACACCCAATAAAATTCCTATCAAGCCTTATTGTGAACAAAATCTTGGATTTGGCATAATTTTGGAAGCTTTGTTAATGGAGATCATATCATATCTTGAATCTTCAATGCACAAGGATTGGAGGCCCAAGATTTAACCTAATGCATTCCTTATTACTCACACAAGCTAGACACATCAAAAACACGACCTAAGAACTGCAGAAACGACCAAACCAAAACTGAAAAAAAACCTTGAAAAGTTGGAGATCGAAATCCATATTGGAGGCGTTTTCAAAGCAAATTCTCCACATAACTTCCTTGCCTGACGTTCACTGAAGCCAAAGCGATCAAACCCAAGCCTTGAGACCTCCTAAATCACGCTGTAAGTACTCAAGAACATAGCCCTGTACATGGAATCGTGAATCCATTTTTCTTGCATCCTTTTGCCAATTTTTTTGTATAATCATGATTTCCATTCAATTTATAAGGATTCTACAATATTTGATTTCGTTTTCATGGCCTCTAACGTGATACCCGAACCTAGGGTTTCCATTCCTTGTTTTTAGGCATTCTTGATACAGGCAAAATTAGGACAAATAATTGGTACAAGGATGCTCAGGGAGGAGAGATGAACACGTTGGTGTTCTTAGTTTGTGTTTATAGGGCTTGGAATCCATTCTAGAATCGATCCTTGGATTTTGATGCGGAACCAAATCCGCAGGAAAAAATACAGGTTTTGTTGAAGAAGATGAAGACGTGGCTCATCTTTATTGGCCTGTTTAAATAAATTTCGCGCGTTTTTTTATTTCCAGTAATTTGCTTGCTTTTCACATATAATATTCGTTGTTTATTTCTTTAACAAAAAGAACAAATAGCTCAGCTGGAAGAGGCGTTAGTGCATGATCCATTAGGACCTGGGTTCGAATCCCAGGTCCCCCAAAATGCTTGTTATTATTTTGTTTCACTTGTTCAGGTACATGTCATCAACTATGGTCTACCATACGCTTGCAATCTCAACGTGCCAGATGGCCTTCAGGCTAAATCTGGTGGCCGGGAATGAAGGACTATCATATGTCCAAGTCAACAAGCGCATATGGAATCAACAAAGTCAAAGCAGGCTGGAACGAAAATGGGCCTTGAATATGCTATCACACCTCCTGATTTGGGGCCAAACCCCCTTTGGTTCATTTTCTTTTACTTCTTATTATATTTATTTATTTATTTTATTGTTTTAATTAATAATTATTAAATCACTAACCAAATAATTTATTTCCCTCATAAAATTGAAAACTCAATAAGAATATTATTTTTATTAAAATTAAAATTGACTTTATTTTTGTAAATAAATTAAATTAATTTAGTCTTAAATAGGTTTAACATTTAATATTTTTTGCAATAAATTAAAATAATATAGAATTAGGTTTTTTTAATAATTTTAATCATTTTATTTTATTTCCTTAAATATAAAAAATCCAAAAATATCTTCATTAATTAATTAATTTAATTATTAACTTAGATTTAATTTTTTTCAAAATAAGCAAAAATCTTTTCTTTAATAAAAAAAGGGTCAAGACCCTAAAAATGCTCCGATTTAATTTTCTTGCACGCGATTCATTCGATTCCAGTTTTGTAATTGGTTCCCGGTATGTAATAATTTTTTAGGACTTTAATTATTTATCGCTTTATTTTTACTTTCCGCAATCTAAATTAAAGGGTTTGTTTTTTCCGATGTAAATACCCGACGCCTTGTAATAGTTTAGATTTAATTTCCGCAATTTAAAATTCCGCAAACTATACACTGTTAGATGTTTGATAATAGGGAATGCATGACAAGATCGAATGTATGAACTTAAAATCAACATAGCTCACCCATGACATGTACAGATAAAATTAACTGAACTAACACACTCGCACATGCGCACTCTTAGGGTACACCTCACTTGGTTGCCTTCGAACGTGGTCATTGAGTATAGGAAGTTTTAGAGGTTACCATCTTGTCCAAAGATCATAAGTTGCCTCGAAACGGTTGCCTCGGATAAAATGATCTAAGACATTAGGGTTACCGCTAAGGCGTCCTAACATTGCTTTAGTGACCACACGTCCCTTAATCGAATTGACCTGAAAACTCCAACGACGATGCTACCTACTCATCAATAGTGGGATAGCATTGTCTAAAGGACATTTGCACAGTTTAATTCTTTTTTCGAGTAGGTAGATGGTTCTTAAGTACTTGCTCTTTTTAAACCAAAATAAAACTTTTCGCACTTACACTCCTTTCAAACCAAAACTCTTTTCAAACCCACAAACACAAAAAAAAAAAACAAAATTTTGAAAACACTTTGAGCAAGTACCTAAGAGCCCGTGGATAACCATGGATAGAAAGGATTCTAACACCTTCCCTTTCTATAATCTACCTCCCGGACCCGAGAAACATCTCGAAAAAGGAATTTTTCTGTGCTTTTTTCCTTTCCTTGTTGGATAAAATAAAAGACGGTGGCGACTCTTGCTCACCGCGACATTTTGCAAAAACAAACGCAAAACACAAACCAACATTCCAAAAACAGTCAGTTCTTCCACCGATCACAGGACAAAATCTTTAGCTTTCCAGTTGCTGAGTCCTCCGCTGACAATTAGGAAAATCCATTCCTCCATGTCGCAACTATCATCATTATCCTCCACTGCGTTGACTCCATGTTTGCTGATCTTCAAAGGTGGTCCCCCAGAACGAGCACGACGAACAGCTTTATGGGCTCCTGAAGTGAAACCCAAACCAAATTTGTCAGATTTGTAAGGGATATCCGAGAGTTGGCCCCAAATAGTACACCCACCTTCTTCGATCACTGCGTTCGCATCTTTCAGAGAAGACATCTTTAGCGGAGGTCTTGTAATATTTGGGACTTGGGACACAGTCTTGGTAGCTACCACTGTTTGTGGGACTTCCTTGAAATGCTGAAACAGAGTTTCAATGAATTCACCATCCATTTCCACGTATCTGAAGGAGTTCAGGTGACTGGCCATATATTCCTCTTCTCCATGGACAATAATGATTTTCCCTTTGGTTGGGTATTTCAGCATCTGATGTAATGTAGAGGTGACGGCACCAACGTCATGAATCCACGGTTGAGCCATAAGCAGGAATAGGAAGGGCGAATGTCCATCACATAAAAAGTTGAATGAAAGGTTTGAGTTCCAACTTTTATGGGGATGTCCACCTCCCCATGCACCATCCTCTTTGATCCGTCGAAGGCCCTTACCACTATGTTGTTGGGTTTTAAAGTCAGACCTTCATAGTCTAGTCTATCTAAAGCCTTCTTAGGCAGCACATTCAAGGATGAACCAGTATCAACCAAGACATGGGCCAAAGTTGTGCCCCTGCATTCGATAGAGACATGTAATGCCTCGTTGTGTTTCCTTTCTCTAGGTGTCAAGTCAGCATCAGAAAAGCTTAAACCATTGTCAGCGGTCAAACTGGCCACACAGTCTTGGAACTGATCAGCAGAGGTTTCTTGTGGCACATGGACAGTCTTAAGAAATATCACAAATGCCTTCGCATGAGCCTCGGAGCACAACAACAAATCCAGCATAGAAATCTTTGATGGAGTCTGCCCTAGCTGTTCGACTATATTGTAGTCGCTTCTCTTTATAATTTTCAGAATTTCGTCCATCTCCTTTTGGGAGGCCTCTGAGATAGATACTGATTGCACCTTCATTCGAACAGGCTCAACCAGAATGCCTATGCCCCGAGTCTTGGTCGACTCGGTGGTAGGGGTGTCAATAGGGGTAACCATGGGAATTATAGTAGTAGGAACAAAAGCAGGTATGATCAAAGGACTAGTAACAGTTTTCGGAGGAGCGATCTCGGTAGAGAACACTCTTCCACTTCGGGGTCAACCTTCTCAAGAATTGAGTCTTTATCAGCCAGCCAATCCTGCTTGACGCCGTGATAGTAGACGTCGCCCCCATAGTTCCATGGGACAGTTTTATCTGAGGAGTACGGGATCAGCCCTGGCATAGTAATTATAAGTGGAGCCACCTTAGGAACTGATGTAATCCTAACGGGTCTTTTGGTGGAGACCCTAGAAGGATTAGCGGAAATGGTTACTATTGAAACATCTTTATAAAAAATGGTTGGAACGAGAGTCTTTTCAAATAAAATCTCTTTTTCATCCATCAGACGCTGAACACCTAATTTTAGTAAATGACAACCAGTTGGTAGGGATAAATAGAGGTGACAGCTTTCATCATAGCCCGGAAATAAACCAGCCTTCAACAGGTTCCTCTTGACAGTTAGAAGAGGAGTAATAAGTTCATCAACAACAGTAACAAACACATCATCTTCAACAGCATTCACATCACGTCCATGCTTGGGCATAGGAGTGGTGGTAACATTTGGGATCTCAGGAGCATCAAATTCAATTTCTTTTTCTTCGAGAAGGTCTTGCACCTTGTTTTTCAAAGCCCAACAGTTGTTGGTATCATGGCCTGGACTTTCTAAATGGTAAGCACAACGAGCATTAGGGTGGTAATGAGGAGATGTGGTGTTGGGATTAGATCTCAACAAATATGGTAGGACTTGAGATAGTGCCATATTTATCTGGGTAAATTGTCTTACCGGTCTTTCTGTTCTAGGCTGATTGCTCCTTTGTTGAGTAGGTGCAGGCTTAGGGATCATGATGGCCCCTACTGTTGGACGACATTCAGTTCTATCCTGATTCCTTTGAGGATACACATCACCAACTTCTTTCTTCCTAATAAATCGTTTTCTCACGACACTGGAGGATGCGTCCTTTTGGATCTTCCCACTCTTAATCCCAGCTTTCACTCTTTCTCCGGTCAAGATTAATTCAGTGAAGCCTGCTGAGGCGCTTCCAATTAGATGATTGAAGAAAGGACCGGATAGGGTACCCAAAAACATGTCTACTAGTTCCCTGTCGGACAGGGGAGGTTGGACTCTTCCTACTAAGTCAATCCATTTCTGAGCGTAGTCTTTGAAACCTTCGCTTGAAACCATAGCCATACTCTGGAGTTGAGTACGAGTGGGAGCAAGATCTGCGTTGTACTGATACTGTTTATAAAAAGCAGCGACAAGGTCTTCCCAAGTATGAACATTGGCCCTTTCTGGTTGATAGGACCAATCTAGCTGAGTCCTGAATAGACTATCTTGAAAGAAGTGGACCCACAAATCTCTGTCAGCAGTGTGAGGCTGTATCTTCCTCACATAAGATCGGAGGTGTATCTCGGGACATAAAACCTCGTCGTACTTAGCAAACACTGGTGCTTTGAATTTTTGTGGAATAATAATCCCAGACACCAAACCCAGCTCTTCAAAGTCCATCCCAGGCACTTTCTGAATCTCCATCGCACTTAGACGCTCTTCCAGATGTTTGTATTTGTCGTTAGCCGGGGGATACTTCTTTTCAGAGTAATCCTCTTCTTCTTCCTCTTCAGATTCTGGATGGGCAGTCACTTCCTTGCCTTTCCCTTCTTGATTATCCTTTTCACCAGATGATGTTGTGAAGTCTAGGGTCCGTCTGGATGGACTTGGGAACCTTCTTCCTAGATTCAGAACACCAGTTGCTTTCTTTTCTTTCTTCTTCTATTCTTTGATCAGCAAAGTTTTCAAATCCTCTTGTCCTTTGGCTAGAGTCAAGAACATCTGTTTAAACTGAGCATTCTGCACCTGGAGGTCTTTTACTATCTGCTCAAGATCCATCTTACTGAAATAAATAGTAGAAAGATAAGGAGACCTGTGGTAAGAAACCTACTTATGTTATGATGAATGGAGATGCATATGCAATGATTTCAAGGAAATTAGAGATTTAAGTTTTCTTTAGACAAAAATGAACACACGTCAAATTAATAAATTAAAGTTTGAGTACATCATGCATGTTTGGGCTTACAAAGAAATAAGAAAACTCTAAGATAAAAAAGTTGTACGCATCCTCTTTGGTGCAATATAGGCATTCAGATTCCGCTCCTCATGAAGTTTCTTGGTGAGTTCCAAAACCTTCTTCTCGCGGGCGTAGAATTGGGCCTCGAAGGTGTCTCGCTCCTCTTTAAGCTATATTCAATCCCTTTGCAAATCTTCGAGAGAGGTGGGCATGTCAAGATGCGGGATAGTGTATGGGACATCTCCTTCCACAACATGCTCTATGATAACCGGGAGAGTGGAGGGGTAAGGCATCATAAGACTTTGAGCACGAGGTTGTTCCCATTTGAGGTAAGGCTCAAGAGGGATGGAATTCTTATGCCCCAATGTCTTGATATCTACCTTGTTCAACATCCTCCAAGCTCAGATAAACCTCTGGAGATAACCTTGGTCGTCGTTCTCGTAGTCAAATACCAACCCTTGAATAAGCATATCATGTGGACCATCCCTTCGGGTGTAACCAAACTGTCTGAAGGCTAAGCAGGGGTTGTAGGCGATACCTCCTCTAATGCCAAGAAAGAGGACATTAGGGAATTCTCCACAATGGTCGATGATAGTAACATTCTCTATAGATCGGAAAAACCAATGAATGTTTGAATGTTTGAATGTTTGAGCGTCATCAACCTATGTGACCACCTTGAACCTTGCTCGTTCTTCAATACAGATTGGGGAAGATGCAAAATAAACAATCTTTCCAAGAGAGGAGTACAACACATAAGGATACCTCTTTTCCTCATAGTGCGAGTGTGAAAAGAATGTAGGATGTCTTCTAACAAAGTAGGCATCAGGTTACGAGACATGAAGATTTTGATGGCGTTTACATCTATGAGTTGGTCAGGATTTGGAAACAAAACCATCCCATAGATGAGGAGAGCCACAATTTCCTAAAAAGCTTGCAGGTCTAAGGAGTTCCAACAGTTTTCATACTTCTCAAACAAGAACTTGGCTAAGAAACATTTGACACCACTCCTTGTTTCCCAATTAGATGTGACATCAGATGGTTGCAAGTGTAGGGCTTGAGCAATCTCTTCTGGCTTTGGATCTCTTTTCGTACGGTTGAAAGGTAGTTGATTGAGAATGGGAATCCTCAAGAGTTGGGAGAATTCTTCCAAAGTTGACACAAATTGATAATCGGGAAATGTGAAGCAATAGTGTAGAGGATCAAAGAACTAGAAGAGCACCTTCATCATGTCCTCATCAGTGTTGGAGGTAACCAAGTTTAGGAGGCGACCATGTCTTTCGGTAAATGGGGAATTCTCAGGAACCCTTGATGATAACTGTGATACAGTTGGAGAACTTACTTGAGGTTTTGCGTTTGTTTTCGCAAATGTTTCGGTTTAGCAAGAGTCGCCACCGACTTTTTATTTTATCCTAAAGGAAAGGTTAAAAAGCACAGGAAAAACCTTTGAGATGTTTTCTTGGGTTCAGGGAGTAGATTATAGAAAGGGAAGGTATTAGCACCCTTTCTATCCATGGTTATCCATGGGCTCTTAGTTACTTGTTTAGATCACTTGACTTTGCTTTTCAATTCTTTGAAATGGTGCTTTGTGTGTGGTTTTGAAAATGTTTTGAAAAATATGCCTTGTCTAGGAAACCATTGTAACAATTCTTTACTCGAATGTTTTACAAAGGTGTTTGTCTTTTTGAAAAGATGTTCAATGTTTTTGAAAGTTTGTTTTGAAATTGTGTTGTGGATTGTGTTTTGAAAAATGGCAAGGATTTGTTTTGCAAGTTGGTCAAGTAACCAAGAGCTATCTACCCTAAATTTCTCAAAGATCTTTCCTATGTTTTAACCCTTTTAACAGTATTGTTCCACCATTGTATTTGGTGGACAATCTTGTGTTAGGATGTTAACGGGACGGGCGCGGGTCATCGTTTAGACCATGAATGCAATAGTGCCAAGTGTCTTTGGCAATTTTTCCTTCAAGGGACTTGATCATTTTTTAGGCAACTTCGAAGGCGTCATCGAGAGACTATGATCATTTGATTTGTTTTTGTTTTTCCAAAGACACTCAACATGCAACATGGCCCGTTTTTTAAGGCAACAAGTGGAGTAACCCTAAGGGTGCAAGTGTGCATTGTGTTATCCATTTTCATGCTTTTTTGTCTTTGTATTAGTCAAGCTATTTGTTTATTTTATTTTCATACAAACCCTAAGTCTATCATGGCATAATTTGAAAGCTTTTAAATGCGGAAATTTAAAGTCCTAAATTATTACAACATAATTATGGGGATGGGGGTACAAATGTTTGAATGGGGGGATATTTAGCAAGAACTTAAATCTAAAACTATTACATCCATATTGAATATACAAATATCAAATTGTACAATATTTAAACAAATATAATAAATATGCAAAAATGTATTATGCACAAAAAGGATTTTTTATGTATGAGAAAGTATTTTTCGATGTGAAATATAAACAAAAATAAAAAGGTCAAATTTTGAATATTTTTATGGTTTAGGGCAAAACCCTAGTTTTTAAACAAATAGTGTTTATTTATTAATTATATACAATATTTATATATTAATTTATACAAAAAATAAAAAGAGGTATATTGTAAAAAAAAGTTTTTTTAGTGTCATATATTAATAAAAATAAAAATGTATTATTTTCATATTTTTATCCTAAGTAAATATATACAAATATTTATATTATATATTAAATATACTAAATATATACAAGAATAAAATATTAATTATTTTCAAAAAAAGTATATTTTTAGAAAATGTTTTCAAAAGGTAAACAAAAAATAATAACTGAAAAAATATTTATTTTTGTATTATTTTCTAGGGTTTTAAATAAAAAAGTATATATATATATATTTATTTACATGTATATGCTAAATAAAACAAATAAATGCCAAATAAATGCAAAAATGTATGGAAAAATATTTTTTATATTTTTTATATTTGAGCAAAAAATAATAAGTCAGAAACAAAAATAAAAAGTCAAAAATGATAAATAATTCACACAATGGGCCAAGGGGGTGTAAATTGAAAAAAGGGGTGCAAGCAGCAAGCTGACTCAGGCCTAGCCCAAGCCAGCTTTGTCTTCAACCTTCAGCAATGTTCAAACAGAAAAACGCGCGTATTCCATGCTTCATCCAAACTCCTGATTCTTTGACTTTTAATAAAAACTCATAACACCAATAATGTAGAGCATCAAGAGACGAATTCATACATATAAAACACTTGACCTAACTCTAAGAAACGAGGGAGAATTTCTTCATCCCCAATTTCTGACCTAAATTTTCTTCAAAGTTCATGGCCAAAATTCTCACAGCACGCATAATATAAATGAGAAGTAAATACATGGATGGCTTCAAGGCTATGAGTAGAACATGTTTTCTTCACAAACCTAAGCTTAATCATGCCTGGATAGAGAGATAGAAGTTCATGTTTTTACCTGTTTCAGCTTGACTTGAACAGAACAATGTAGCAACTTCCAATGGATTTTGAGCTTTTGTACAGCTTGGCTGAAGTCCAAGGATGCTTCTCCAACTCCTAGCTTGCTTTAAAATTAACTGAATCGTGTTATGGAAGTCAACCTGCACAGCTTGAAAATAAAAATGGCAAACGTGGTTATGGGTGTTATAGCTTGAGTTCAATGCTTGGGATAGCTTCAGTGGATGATATGGAACATGTTTGAACTCTTTTTGGCCAAAGTGCACGAGTGGAAATGTTTGTGGAAGTCAAGTTGCAGAACTTGCTCTGTTTCTGCAGCAAGAGGGTGTTTTTGTGTTTGAGGAGGTTTGAGGGGTGGTTGATTCGTGCCTTAGGCTTGGTTTGATGTATGAAAGATGTTCACAAGGTTTTTGTTTGGCTGTGTTGACAGAAAGTGAGAGTTGAAGCCTTTTTGTAAGCTTTCTTCTAATGTAAGCAAGGATAGTGTAAGTTCCAATACAGGCCTGTACCACCCTCTATGTATGCTGCATTTCTTGTTCTTGATCAGAGGGATGTGTGTACAAATGCTAGCCTCAAAGATCTGGCCCATGCCTCTTGGATTTTGTATTTGACATAAAGTGCATCTTTATCAAAATGGCATGTTTGCTTTTTCTACTTAAGGATTGATTTTATGTGCAATGCCCAAAGGGAAGAAATAATGCATTAATACAATGGTTAGGCATTTAATTATGGTGTGTGAGACTAGTTTTGAGGCCTGCAAGCTAGCTTGTAGAAGTGGATTTGAAAAATGCCAATGTTATGAACAAGCCTTGGCCAAGAACAAAAGTGAATTTTGCCCAACTTTGCAAATTCGATTTTCCCTAACCACAAGGGTGTTTGATGAGTTCTTGGCTAATTTGGAAAGCTTGGAATATGTAATACAATCCATCTTTGTAATGCAAATTTAAACTCCAAGTGGAAGCATGTGAAAAATGATCATGAAGTTGGTCAAAAATCCTACCTAGAATAGGTCAAAATTTCTCTAAGTTAAAAATGTTTTGCACCCTTGTTCCAAAAATCATAACTTGAGATACAAGCTTCCTTTGAGAAAACTTTGTGAATCAAACATGTAGATTTTGCAATGGACTACAACTTTCATGTTTCATGTTTTGTTTGAATCCATTTGCATCTTGGTGAAACAATGGGACAAAGTTAGGAAAAAAATAAGGAAGTTTCATAACTTAGAAAAATTCTAAGTTATGAAATTTTCTCATTTTAAACCCTAATTTGCAAATTTGAATTTCTTGATGAACAAGTTTCATAATTTTACATGTTTTGATGAAAAATGAATCTTGGCACTTGATTTTGACCAAAAAGTCAAAGTTTGACTTTTCAGTATACAGTCAAATTTTGATCAGTTGACTGGAAAATTCATCTGTCAATCCCATGCATTTGAGATCTTTTGAACTTGTTGAATGTGTCAAGACAATTCCATTGAGTCCTTGAGTCCATATGTGAGCTTGGTTTGCCATTGGTTAGGTCAAACAGTCAAAAATTGCCTTTGTGCAGTCAAAACCCTAAAAATGACCATTTTGCCCTTTTGGTGATCTGATCAAATTTCTTGTGGAATTGTGATCCAAACTTGACCAAATGGTTCATATGAGTTCATTATGTTGATGTGGGTCAAAAATCATGAGGTTTGACTGTCAATTGGCCATAGTTGACTTTTTCCCCAATACAGTTGATTTCTAGGTCAACTGTCCAATTGACTGGGCAAAGATTGGAATCAAGGCTTGAAACTTGGTATGGATAAACTTGTGAGTCCAACATGAAGCATGAAAGTCACTTTGGGTATTTTAGGTCAAAACATCTTTGTGCAAACTCAAACCCTAATTTGGGTCAATAGTGCAAGGAGGAGTCTTGAGCAGAGCAAACCCTAACTGGATCTTGAGTTCAAAGGGTCTTATGGTGAGAAAATGTTGATGAAAAGAGAGGGAAAATTTTGGGGTACAACAGTTGCCCCTGTTCAATCTTCTTGAACCTGAAGAGTTAGATTGGCAAGTTTGTCGTTCGCGACTTGAAGGTAAAAGGAGATTGGACACTAGAGTGCCCAAAAAATTTGCACTCGTCAAAGCGTAGTTTGAGGGAATGGGCTTAAAGATGCCATTTGGTGATGGGCTTAAAGATGCCATCTGGAGATGTGACAGGGGGATGGGCTTAGAGATGCCATCTGGAAATTGCTGGTAGGAGGATGGGCTTAGAGATGCCATCTGGAAATTGTTGGTAGGAGGATGGGCTTAGAGATGCCATCTGGAAATGTTGGTTGAACTGTATGTTGTTGATGAGTGAGCGAGTATCAGAAGGGTATCCATGTTTGGAACATCTCTGAGTTGGGGGTCTGAATAAGCAATAGATTGACATCCGTGTTTGGACTCATCTATAAAATGTTTTCAGTAGTTGCATCTGAACAAGCGATAGATTAACATCCGTGTTTGGAGAATCCGTAAACTGTTTTCAGAAGTATTGAATCTGAACAAGCGATAGATTAACATCCGTGTTTGGAGAATCCGTAAACTGTTTTCAGAAGTATTGAATCTGAACAAGCGATAGATTAACATCCGTGTCTGGAGAATCCTTAAACTGTTTTCAGTAGTTTCATCTGAACAAGCGATAGATTAACATCCGTGTCTGGAGAATCCGTAAACTATTTTCAGTAGTTGCATCTGAACAAGCGATAGATTAACATCTGTGTCTGGAGAATCCGTAAACTGTTTTCAGAAGTCTTGAAGTTGAATAAGCAATAGATTAACATCCGTGTTGGGAAGCATTCGTAAACTGTTTTCAGAAGTCTTGGATCTGAACAAGCGATAGATTGACATCCGTGTCTGGAGAACCCGTAAACTGTTTTCAGAGGTCTTGAAGTTGAATAAGCAATAGAGCAGCATCCATGTTGGGAAGCGTCCGTAAACTGTTTTCAAAAGTTGAGTCTGAACAAGCGATAGATTAACATCCATGTTTGGAGAATCTGTAAACTGTTTTCAGAACTTGAAGAATCTGAACAAGCGATAGGTTAACATCCATGTCTGGAGAACCCGTAAACTGTTTTCAGAGGTCTTGGAATCTGGAATAAGTATCAGAATGTCGCCATGTCTGGGTCACATCTGAACTATCTCTAGAAGGAATCTGGAATAAGTATCAGAATGTCGCCATATCTGGGTCACATCTGAACTATCTCTAGAAGGAATCTCGGAAGATGATGATCTTTGTCTGTTGATTGATCTTTCCTGAAAAGGTAAAGGGTTAGTTGTATGCAATGTCATGATGTAATGAATTGTACTTCATCAATGTTTATGATATGAATGTAATGAATGTGCATGTAAGCGGATGAGATGCCTTGCTGAGGATAGATGACTCCTGGATAGCCGGAGATAAAAGAGTCTTGACTGCTGCCGGGGAAAGTGAATCCTTGACTGCTGTAGGGGATTGCAAGAATCTTTTGATCGTTGAAAACGAGAAGTCCTGGGACCACCGTTGGGGAATCAGGAGCTTGGGTTGTATGCCAATCTACTGGGGATTCCTGTCTTGAGGGGATCTTCACTGGGGAATATCTGAATATCCTGTGAGGAACTGAGAATGAGAGTCTTCATTCTTCTTGGGGATTGATAGTTGGAAGTTTTAGTTCCGCTGGGGATTGCAAGAATCTTTTGATTGCTGCAGGTATTGATCTGGGATCTTGAAAAGGTTGGTTGGTGAGATAGTTGTCCTGGCTGGTTTCAGGTATTAATCTCTGACCTGAGAAAGAAAGATAGTTTTACTGGCTTGTTACAGGTATTAATCTTCAATCTCTTCATGTAGATAGTTTTCTTGGCTGGTTTCAGGTATTAATCTACAATCAGTCATCCACAAATAGTTTTCCTGGCTTGTTACAGGTATTAATCTGGAACTTGGGTTATACGCCACTTTGAGAATGAGAATCTTCATTCTGTTGGGGGTCAGAAATTGGGAGTATACCAATCTTCTGGGGTTTTAAGGATGAGAGTCTTCATTCTGTTAACGGTCAGAAATTGGGAGTATACCAATCTTCTGAGGTTTTAAGGATGAGAATCTTCATTCTGTTAACCGTTAATTGCTATTTGGTCGATCTCCAGGCTTCGTAGTATTCTTGACTGCTATCTGGTCGTAATCCAGGCTTCACAGAACTTGTTGGGGATTAAACTATTATCCGGTCGAATCCGGGCTTCATAGCTTGCTCTTAGAAGATACCACTATCTGGTCGTAATCCAGGCTTCGCGGTAGTCCGATACTGTAACTGGGATCTGAATGATTGACAGAATGGCTACCGTGTCTGGAGCATATCTGAAATTGTATCTTGGAGTTGAGATCTGTATGAGTAGCAGAATGACTTTCGTGTCTGGAGTGTATCTAAAACTGTAACTGGGATCTGAATGAGTGACAGAATGGCTACCGTGTTTGGAGCATATCTGAAACTGTATCTTGGAGTTGAGATCTGTATGAGTAGCAGAATAACTTCCGTGACTGGAGTGTATCTGAAACTGTAACTGGGATCTGAATGAGTGACAGAATGGCTACCGTGTTTGGAGCGTATCTGAAACTGTATCTTGGAGTTAAGATCTGTATGAGTAGCAGAATGACTTCCGTGTCTGGAGTGTATCTGAAACTGTAACTGGGATCTGAATGAGTGACAGAATGGCTACCGTGTTTGGAGCGTATCTGAAACTGTATCTTCCAACGGGTGATGAAGGAATTTGTGATGTTGATCGTAACTTCCAGCCGGTGATGAAGGAAATTTTGAACGACCTTGAGAGTGACATTCGAATGCCCCAAGTGATGATGAAGGAGACTTGCCCCAAGTTCACTGAACTTTTGAGAGATTTGTTGAAATCTTGACTGGACTGCCCCAGGTTAACTAAACTTTGAACGATCTGTTGAAACCTTGACTGGACTGCCCCAGGTTAAATGGACTTTGAAAGATTTATTGAAATCTTGACTGAACTGCCCCAGATGTGCTGGATAGTGACATGTTATGCCCCCTTGTTTATAGGAGATTTTTCAATGGAAGTGTCATCCTCTTTGAAGTGATTTTGCTCACTGAGAGGACTTTTATTCACTGGGTATTCATTGTGTGAATTTCTCCGCTGTCAAACAAATAGCCAAATGCAAACAGTGATATTCAAGTAATGCAAAGTTTATGCTTGTCTCGAAGTTTTGAAAAATGCGTTTTTAGCAGAAAACTTTTCATAAGACAAATTCAACACAAGATTTAGGGCAAAGCCTTACAGGAGTCAGGATACCTTTTGAATAGTATGCTTTCGAACTAACCCACGCTTCAATTAGGACTTTTGCAGGGTTGTAACGTGGCTTGGTTCACGGTTTAAGAAACAAAGGATAAAGGCTCAAAGTATATTTGTACCCACCCGCTCTTCGTGATGTTCTTCAATCCTAAGCTCAATTAATTGTGCGTCGAACTCTATTCGAGTTTGGAACGACTCTTTTTGGTGATGGTTCACACAAGTTGGATTTGGAGGGAAGTCATCATCTCCTTTTTCTTTTTCAACATTTTTCATGTTGTTTGAGGATTTGTACCGACCTCATTCTTTTAATTTGTTATCCCTAACTTTTTCCTGACTGTTCTTGTTTTCGAGATTACAGTCAGCGGGATGCCCCAGCTTTCTTAAGCCTCCTTTGTAGGTTTTGGCTCAGTGGACTTTTTTCTTTTGAGAGGTAATGACTGCCTATGAGGTAAGGAACCATCACTGTCTTTTGATTCCAAAGGAATGTCTTTCTTTTTTGATGTCGTTCGTTGTATTACGAACTGAGGGTTTGCGACTTCAATGCGCATTTTTTTGAATTAACTGAGAGACTACCCTGCCCCAGGTTTAAATCAAACGTTTCAATTTGTTTAGAACAGAAAACTCCTACTTCTTTGGCTCGAAGGGGTTGACTAGGGATTATCTTCCTTATAACTCCAGTGTTTGAGAATTGAAAGAAATGCATGTACATAATCAGCAAGGTCTGTTCAGAAGCATACTGTATGAGATTATGGTATTGTTTCGTCATCCTCCCTCTAAAGGCTTGCAACTTTTTATCAAGAGTTAAATATCATAAAGAAAGCATAAGAGTAGTGAAAACGAATGGATGATTTCAAGACAAACATATGCAATGCATTAATGAAACAGAGTTTGACATTAAAAGATAATTGTTTGAATAACAAAAGAAATTACAACTTTGAAAATTCAAATGGAACAAAAGTCTCTCAGTTCGAGCTTTGTCATTTCAGGTGGAGAAACCCTTAACGGAAGATTTTCATCTCGCCATCTGGCATGAATCTCAGCACTCCAAGGTCAATCAGATCTTGAATCTTGTTCTTCAAGGCCCAACAGTCATCGGTGTCATGTCCTGGACTATAGGAGTGGTATACACAAAATGTGTCGGGATGATAGCTAGGAGCGGAGGTATTGGGCTTCCGAATAGGATCCCTTAAAGCAGTCAGATTGACCTCCAACAAGCGTTCCAGTATTAGAGATGATGGTATGTCAGTCTCAGTGAACTGTCTTCTCGATGTATTTTGCTTACACCGATTACCCTGTTGACGCTGACGAGGTTGTTGGTGGACTTGTGACCCTGAAGCAAGTTGAGGAGCTTTTCCCTTGTCTTCTTGTCTCAAAGGGGGTTGAATGATGACTTGATCTTCACTCTTAGATGTTTTCCCCACTTGGTTGTCCCGAAGCAGTTGGTTGACGAGAACCCTGAGCTCCTCTTGTCTTTGAGCCAAGTCCTGGATAAGAGTCATATGGCCCACCAGTTGTCCCATCATTTGGATCCTCATTGTTGCCAGCTCAAACTGCAGTTCCTCCAACTGATCACTCCTGGCATTGCTTGAATTCCCCTGGACCGTGCCCCTTGTGAGGAGAGCTTTCACTTCTTCTTTCCCCTGGGATAGGTTCAAGAACATTTCCTGAAGTTGAGCATTTTGATCCTGGATATCCTTGACAGTCCTTTCTAGAGCCATCTCTACTGAAATAAACAGTAGGAGAATAAGGAAACCTAAAAAGGAAAAACGGTTATGATGCAATGCATGATATGTGAATGCATGTTTTCAAGGATCTCCCAGGGTAAACACGAGAAAATGTTAGAGGTTGAACTTTGATCAACATCTCTGATTGGAGAGCTTTGTAACGGTGGATGTCTTTCCACGAGAATCAAGCTCACCATGTCAAGTGGGTCATAGCCCCTGATTCAAGTTGTTGCACTTGATCTTTGATGGCATTTGTTAGAGGAGAAACCTCTTCCCCTTTGGTAGACGTCTGGTTCAACGTGACCATGCATCAAAAGACCCTCGAGATCCTTGAAATGGTTATTGGAAATGCTATGGTATGATGTTACGATGTTATGTGCATGTATGCAAAAGCAAGTAAGTGTATATACAGGTAATCATATTCACACAAAGCAAACAAGTCCTTAGGTTCAGGCTTGCATGGGGTTTGTAGGTAAATACCCTCTTGAAGTTAGTTGGCTCATCCTGTCCTAAAATAGAAACCGGGTTCTAAGGAGCTCAATATCACTGGATTATTTTCCGTGTTCATTGTTTTGGTTTAGCCACTTAATTGGCGACCAAAATATTCCAAGAAAATAATCCTTAATGAGTGTAGTATCGAGTATCTACCAGCTTCAGACTGCACCAAAGTCGGTCATCTCACTACCCCTAAAAAGGCTAAGATGGTCAAGTAAGGTTCTAGAGTTCGTTAGTGCTTCATGACATTGCTCAGCGGCCCCGTATTCTCCTTGACTACTCAAGGGCTACCAGTACTCACAAATATGTCACACTAACATAGCTACTGCTTCAACCATGTCGGTATACTCCGCACAGTTCCCTCACAGTTTATTGTTATTTACCTAAAAAGGTGCCCCTAAATCCGGGTGTAGGATTTACAACAAACCCCAAACAAGGACCCAAAAAGTAAAGCAATCAAAGAAATCAAAGCAAGTATGTAAAGGTGATCTAAAACCCTAAGGTAACCCCACTTTTAAATCAGTCCCCAGCAGAGTCGCCAGTTCTGTGATACGGTGGGAGAACTGACTTGAGGTTTTGTGTTTGTTTTCACAAATGTTTCGGTTTAGCAAGAGTCGCCACCGACTTTTTATTTTATCCTAAAGGAAAGGTTAAAAAGCACAGGAAAAACCTTTGAGATGTTTTCTTGGGTTCGGGGAGTAGATTATAGAAAGGGAAGGTATTAGCACCCTTTCTATCCATGGTTATCCATGGGCTCTTAGTTACTTGTTTAGATCACTTTCCTTTGCTTTTCAATTGTTTGAAATGGTGCTTTGTGTGTGGTTTTGGAAATGTTTTGAAAAAGATGCCTTGTCTAGGCAACCATTGTAACAATTCTTTACTCGAATGTTTTACAAAGGTGTTTGTCTTTTTGAAAAGATGTTCAATGTTTTTGAAAGTTTGTTTTGAAATTGTGTTGTGGAGTGTGTTTTGAAAAATGGCAAGGATTTGTTTTGCAAGTTGGTCAAGTAACCAAGAGCTATCTACCCTAAATTTCTCAAAGATCTTTCCTATGTTTTAACCCTTTTAACAGTGTTGTTCCATCATTGTATTTGGTGGACAATCTTGTGTTAGGATGTTAACAGGACGGGCGCGGGTCATCGTTTAGACCATGAATGCAATAGTGCCAAGTGTCTTTGGCAATTTTTCGTTCAAGGGACTTGATCATTTTTTAGGTAACTTCGAAAGTGTCATCGAGGGACTATGATCATTTGATTTGTTTTTGTTTTGCCAAAGACACTCAACATGCAACATGGCCAATTTTTGAAGGCAACAAGAGGAGTAACCCTAAGGGTGCAAGTGTGCATTGTGTTGTCCATTTTCATGCTTTTTTGTCTTTGTATTAGTCAAGCTATTTGTTTATTTTATTTGCATACAAACCCTAAGTCTATCATGACATAATTTGAAAGCTTTTAAATGTGGAAATTTAAAGTCCTAAATTATTACAACATAATTATGGGGATGGGGGTACAAATGTTTGAATGGGGGGATATTTAGCAAGAACTTAAATCTAAAACTATTACATCCATATTGAATATACAAATATCAAATTGTACAATATTTAAACAAATATAATAAATATGCAAAAATGTATTATGCACAAAAAGGATTTTTTATGTATGAGAAAGTATTTTTCAATGTGAAATATAAACAAAAATAAAAAGGTCAAATTTTGAATATTTTTATGGTTTAGGGCAAAACCCTAGTTTTTAAACAAATAGTGTTTATTTATTAATTATATACAATATTTATATATTAATTTATACAAAAAATAAAAAGAGGTATATTGTAAAAAAAAGAATTTTTTAGTGTCATATATTAATAAAAATAAAAATGTATTATTTTCATTTTTTTATCCTAAGTATTCTAATAAATAGATACAAATATTTATATTATATATTAAATATACTAAATATATACAAGAATAAAATATTAATTATTTTCAAAAAAAAGTATATTTTTAGAAAATGTTTTCAAAAGGTAAACAAAAAATAATAACTGAAAAAATATTTATTTTTGTATTATTTTCTAGGGTTTTAAATAAAAAAGTATATATATATTTATTTACATGTATATGCTAAATAAAACAAATAAATGCCAAATAAATGCAAAAATGTATGGAAAAATATTTTTTATATTTTTTATATTTGAGCAAAAAATAATAAGTCAGAAACAAAAATAAAAAGTCAAAAATGATAAATAATTCACACAATTGGCCAAGGGGGTGTAAATTGAAAAAGGGGGTGCAAGCAGCAAGCTGACTCAGGCCCAGCCCAAGCCAGCTTTGTCTTCAACCTTCAGCAATGTTCAAACAGAAAAACGCGCGTATTCCATGCTTCATCCAAACTCCTGATTCTTTGACTTTTAACAAAAACTCATAACACCAATAATGTAGAGCATCAAGAGACGAATTCATACATTTAAAACACTTGACCTAACTCTAAGAAACGAGGGAGAATTTCTTCATCCCCAATTTCTGACCTAAATTTTCTTCAATGTTCATGGCCAAAATTCTCACAGCACGCATAATATAAATGAGAAGTAAATACATGGATGGCTTCTGGGCTATGAGTAGAACATGTTTTCTTCACAAACCTAAGCTTAATCATGCCTGGATAGAGAGATAGAAGTTCATGTTTTTACCTGTTTCAGCTTGACTTGAACAGAACAATGTAGCAACTTCCAATGGATTTTGAGCTTTTGTACAGCTTGCCTGAAGTCCAAGGATGCTTCTCCAACTCCTAGCTTGCTTTAAAATCAACTGAATCGTGCTATGGAAGTCAACCTGCACAACTTGAAAATAAAAATGGCAAACATGGTTATGGGTGTTACAGCTTGAGTTCAATGCTTGGGATAACTTCAATGGATGATATGGAACATGTTTGAACTCTTTTTGGCCAAAGTGCACGAGTGGAAATGTTTGTGGAAGTCAAGTTGCAGAACTTGCTCTGTTTCTGCAGCAAGAGGGTGTTTTTGTGTTTGAGGAGGTTTGAGGGGTGGTTGATTCGTGCCTTAGGCTTGGTTTGATGTATGAAAGATGTTCACAAGGTTTTTGTTTGGCTGTGTTGATAGGAAGTGAGAGTTGGATCCTTTTTGCAAGCTTTCTTCTAATGTAAGCAAGGATAGTGTAAGTTCCAATACAGGCCTGTACCACCCTGTGATCGGTGGAAATAGAACTGACTGTTTTTAGCTGGTTTCGCGAAATGTCGCGGTAAGCAAGATTCGCCACCGTCTTTTATGTTCTCCAACATGGAAAGGACAAAAGCACAGCAAAATTCCTTCTTTGAGAATGTTTCTCGGTTCAGGAGGTAGATTTATAGAAAGGGAAGGTGTTAGCACCCTTTCTATCTGTGGTTATCCACGAGCTCTTAGGTACTTGCTCTTATGTTTTCAAAAATTTGTTTGCTTTTCAAGTGTGTGTGGGTTTTGAAAAAGTTTCGTTTGAAAGATTTCTAAGTAACTCTTGTATCTGTCCTCAAGAGTGTATGAAAAATTTGTTTGAAAACCTTTTGAAAGTGTAGGTGCGAAAAGTTGTTTTTTGTTTGTTTTGAAAAGAGCAAGTACCCATGAGAATCTACCTACTCTAAGGAATTAGGTTGTGTAAGAGTCCTTTAGGTAGTGCTATCCCACCATTGAGAGGTAGGTAGCACCGTCGTTGGAGGTGTTCGGGTCAATTCGATGATAAGGGACATGTGTGGTCACCAAAGCAATGGTAGGACACCTTAGAAGTAACCCTAATGTCCTAGATCCTTTTTTATCCGAGGCAACCATTTTGAGGCAACTGGATCTTAGACAGAAGGGCGACCTCTAAGACACTCTATACTTGATGACCACGTTGAGGCAACCAGTGAGGCGTACCCTAAGAGTGGCATGTGCTTGTGTGTTGTTTTTCAGTTAATGTTTATCTTGTACATGTTATTTGTGAGCTACGGATTGATTTTATTTTTCATACATTCTTTCAGGCATAATTAACAGTTAGGAGTGCGGAAAATAAATTGCAGGAAGATAAATCTAGCTATTACAAGGCGCGGGTCTATACATCGCCAAAAACAAAAACCCGTTTTGAAAATAAAGTGTGAGAATTTAAATAAGGCGATAAAATCCTAATTAACTATTACATACTCTGTACAGATACATAAATATAATTAAAAGAAATTAAAACGCGAAAGAAGATTGAATCGGGAACGTCTTAGGGTTTTGACCCTTTTTAGAATTAAATTAAACATTAAACCTAATTAACTAATTAATTATTTAATTAAAGAAAAAATGTTTTTTTGTGTTTTTTATATTTTTAATGAAAATAAAATAAAAGGAATTAAAAGTTGTCAAAAGAAAGACCTAATTCTAAATTAATTTTATTTATTGTGAAAAGATTAAAATTAAACCTAATTAAACAACTAAGTTAATTAATATTAGAATTTATTTACAAAAAATAATATGAAATTAATAAATAATAATATTAGTTTTTTTTTTTTATTTTTTAAGAAAAATATTAATTATGTTAATTTTGGTGGTAATAATGATAATTAAAAAATAATTAATAACTAAATTAGAAAATATAAAACAAAAAGAAAAAGAATGAACCAAGGGGAGTTTGGGCCAGATTAGAGGTGTTAGACAGCAATTTCAGGCCCACCAAGCTTTCAGCCACGTTTGAATTTTGTAATCAGATGCACAAGCTTTGACTGAGGATCATGGTGGTTATCCTCTCTTGGCCTTCAGATCTGACTTTTGAGACACTTGGCGCCCTGATTTGTGAGAGTCCATGGTGGAATGCTCTTCAGCGCCTACACATGATTATATGGGAAAAAATAGAAACAAGGAAATTGGGGGACCTGGGAATCGAACCCAGGTCCCAATGATGAACAACCACCTGCTCTTCCACTAGACCACTTATGCGCGTTTGTTAATAAAATAAGAAACAAACATAATATGAGAAAAACAAGTCACATGCTGAAACCAAAAAAAAAGCGCGTGCCATTTGAATCATCCAGTAGCACGCTTACAACGCATCATCGTTCTCCTTGGACCTACAAAACAAAAGTCAGATAGCGGGGGTTTTTAACCCCCACAAATTGCAATGAGGAATAATAGCGAATAGAGCTACGCTCTATATAAATTATTCGCGAGCACAGATTCACGTTCGTCTGGATGTAACGAATTCAACCATTGGTCTTAGGAGGCCTGATTTTTCCTATATGATAAACCCCTAATTCAAAAGCTTGAAAACCCTAAAAGTCGTTAATGGCAAATCACAATCCTGTACATGATAATCCAATTAATTGATATGAATAACTTTGTATGGATGCAAACAATATAATACAAGCTTTAAATCACATCAAATGTTCATGAATTGGGAGTTTCGATTTTGAAAAATATTGACAAACCGTGATTCTGTTTGGCGTGATTTCTCAAGCTTCAGCCCTTGACTTTGATTCCAAAAGAATCCTGAGAGTTCCAGCAAAGTGTTAGAAATGAAAAAAGGCTTGGAATTACGTTGGAAGGTGGATTTCAGTTTTGAATTTTCTTGACTTTTTTTCAAAATGGCATAAGGGTTTGCAGCAGCTTTTTCACGTGAAATGTATTAGGTTTTGATTCAGCATATGTATGGGAATGCATTTAGGTCAGCAGCTGAGCCAATGATCCATTGTATTGATGTCTTGAGATTTTGGTTTATCACCATTAAAGGACTTTCCAAACTTGGTTCAAAACCATGATTTTGTTCACAAAATAGCCTTACACGAATTTGGTAGTTGGCATATGCTGTATGAAAGCCATTCAAACCACAAAGATGCCATTTAATTAATTTTTTGATTTTATTTGAATTATTATGGATTAAAATGAATTAAATCCATAAGAATTAAATAAAAATGAAAAAATAAATGTTTGGTCTTGAAATTAATCATGGGACATGTGGGTGGCATGACAAGGCTGAATCAAGTGGAAGAAAGTGGGCCCTTTTGTCAAAAATTGAAGTTTCAAGGATAGTTGACTTTTGCCATTTCACAAAAATTTCCCAACTTCTCCAATGCATATCTTGCTCAATTTTGATCATATGAACATGTTCTTAGACATTTTGGAAAGATCTTGAAGTCCTCTAACCAATGCCTTTGGTCCCATGTCATTTTAATTTACCAATCTCAAGTTATGGTGTTTGACTTAAAATGCCTTTTTGTTGACTTTTGAAAATGACCTATAATGTTGAAATTGATAACTTTTTGTGAGAGAATTTCTTGGACTTGGAATGTGAAGATGAGTTGTAGGAAATGTCATCCCCTTCAAAATGAGCATTGGATGGGATTTTTCTGATGAACCATGAAAAAGTTATGCCTTAGTCAAGTTACAGTTGACTTTTCAACTGTCCCAAAATGGAAACTTTTGCATCTTGATGATATTTGAGCCATGCTTGTGAAATCATGATCAAGACTTGATCAAATGATGATTGTGGCTTCAAAATAAGATGTTGACCAAAATTTTTGACTTTTGACTGCCAAATGACTATTTTGCCCCTGTAGTTGATTGTGAAGCAAATGAGGCTTTTGACTATGCAACTTGACCTTGTGAGCCTTGAAACTTGGCATGTAGATGCTTGACAATGTTTATAGGCATATGGGACTTTATTGAGCCCTTTAAAACCTCAACTTCCTTGCAAGAACCAAGACCCTAATTTTGACTGGCTTAGGAGGATGTTTGACTGTGCAACCCTTGAGAGATTTTGAAACATTTGAAGATTGATCTTGACAAATCTTGAAGAATATGGGAGGGAAAACTTTGGGGTACAACAGTTGCCCCTGTTCAATCTTCTTAGACCTGAGGATGTAGATTGGCTTGCGTGCCTTTCGTGATCCGAAGGTGGAAGATGATTGAACACTAGAGTACCCAGAAATTTGCACTCACATAGTGGAGTATCAGCAGTGTGACAGCGGGAATGGGCTTATAGATGCCATTTGGAGAGGTGGTGGATAAGAGGATGGGCTTATAGATGCCATCTGGAGAGATGGTGGATAAGAGGATGGGCTTATAGATGCCATCTGGAGACGTGACAGAACCTTGTCGGGAATGGGCTTATAGATGCCATTTGGAGATATGATGGGTAGGAGGATGGGCTTATAGATGCCATACGGGGTGTCGATCGCGTAAGAGATTCCTTAGCGAGAACTTGCGTACTTGAGAAAGGAAGATGGTTTCCTGGCCTATTACAGGTGTTGATCTTCAAACTCTTCATGCAGATATGCCCTGGCTGGATACAGGTGTCGAATCTACAATCAGTTGCTCACAGATGTGCCCTGGCTAGATACAGGAATCGAATCCGGAACTTCAAAAGGTTGCTTACAGACGTGCCCTGGCTGGATACAGGAATCGAATCTCTAAACTCTTCATGCAGACATGCCCTGGCTGGATACAGGTGTCGAATCTACAATCAATTACTCACAGATATGCCCTAGCTAGATACATGAATCGAATATGGAATTGGTCATCTACAGATATGCCCTGGCTGGATACAAGTATCGAATCTCTAAACTCTTCATGCAGATATACCCTGGCTGGATACAGGAATCGAATCTGGAATTGGTCGTCTACAGATATGCCCTGGCTGGATACAGGTATCGAATCTCTAAACTCTTCATGCAGACATGCCCTGGCTGGATACAGGTGTCGAATCTACAATCAGTTGCTCACAGATATGCCCTGGCTGGATACGGGAATCAAATTTGGAACTTGGTCGTCTACAGATATGCCCTGGCTGGATACAGGAATCGAATCTGGAACTTGGTCGTCTACAGATATTCCCTGGCTGGATACAGGAATCGAATCTCTAAACTCTTCACGTAGACATGCCATGGCTGGATACAAGTATCGAATCTACAATCGGTTACTCACATATATGCCCTGGCTAGATACAGGTGTCGAATTTGGAATTGCGAAAGTTGATGGTAATATCTTTTTATTGACATTTTCTTGAAAAGGAAAAACGTCAGTTGTATGCAATGTCATGATGTATGAAATGCATGATGTCATGATGTTCTCAAGAATAAATGAGATCGTGTGATATGATACCTATATGCATGTATCAGAATGTATAAAATGTGAAATGTTTATGAATGTGTTTTCGTCTAGGAAAATAAATCCTTGACGAATGTCGGGAAGTTGAATCCTGGGCTGATGTTGAAGAGTGAAGTTCTTCATTTCCGCTGGGGATGATCGTTGCAAGAATAAACCGGTAAGAGAAGATGACTCCGTTGGGAAATAAACTTGTTGGAGAGATTACTCTGCGGGGAATTACTCTGTGGGGAGAGATACTTTGCTGAGGTTTTGATGGTAACTCCGTTGGGGATTCCGTTGATAAGCTTCGTTGAGGATTTTGATGAACTCCGCCGGGGATAGGAAGAACTTCGCCGAGGACGATCTTTCCGTGGTAATTAGCTGAGGATAACCCAGTTATAAGCTCTGGTGCAGAATAACCTTTGAATAGAGCCGGGGAGATGCGTTCGTACTCTGCAGGGGATAAGCTTCCAGAATCTACTGGGGATAAGCTTCCAGAATCTACTGGGGAGGATGATTCAACTCTCCTGGGGAAACTCTTGGACTGTACTGGGGAATGGCTCCACTGGGGTGTCTGGTATTCCGCCGGGGAACAATCTTAGATCAAGACTGCCGGGGACGCTTGCTTAGGAACATTTGTATACTCCGCTGGGGAATATTGAGATTTTCTGGGGATATCCATCTTTCCTTAAGGCTGACAGTAGATTAACTCTACTTGGGGAGAGTGTTGTTGACTTGCTGGAGAATGTTATGCCTTTTAGGAGCTGATGGGAGACCAACTCTGCTCGGGGAGAATTGTTGAATCTTGTCTTACTCTGCGGGGAGTGAAAGTTTCCTGGTTACGTTCTTCAGCCGAACCTACCTTGGTACCTTGGTGGACAGAGCAACTAGATCGCTTAGACAACTCATTATTGCCCCTGTTTCTGATGTCACCTGTAATTAATCCTTTGTTTCGTATGCAAGTATTTATGAGTTAGCAATTAATGTCACATGCATATATCAAAAACGAACATTGGACGTTCTTCGCAAGACAAATCAGAAAAAGGAAAAACAATTGGCAATTTGTCTGAAAAAGTGAATTTGTATTGATTTTGAATCTTCCTGTAAATAGGCGTTTATGTACAAGAGGTTGACGTCCTAGTAAGAGAACGCCGCCGAACAAAATAGAGTTTATACAAAAGGAAAACAGAACATCTATGTGAAAAATAATCCCACTGGGTTCCCACTCTGCTATCGCCTTTATGTCTTCAAGCGTCTCATCACTTTGCTTCTTAGTTGAAGATAAAGCTGACCGATCGATGCCGTCTGAACCTGATAGTTGATGCCGAATTCTGGATGCAAGGTGATCCAATGAGACATAGTATTACGCTTATCCCTAACTTTTTCCTGGACCGCCCTTTCTGGTTTTCAGTCCACCGGGATACCCATTTTTGCCCAAGCCGCCTTTTCAGGTTTTCGACTTGCCGGGTGTATAGATTTTTTTCATTTCATCCCTTATTTTTGCCCGAACCCTTTTGGTTCGCCGGGAAGCCCTTGTTTTTGCCTAGGTGTGTCAACCTAGCGGGTCTTTAGTCATGTGTAGTATCTTTTTACTATGTCTGCATTGGCGGGGTGAGGAAGGTCGTCACCATCCATGGTGGTTAGAATCATAGCTCCTCCTGAGAAGATATGTTTAACCACAAATGGCCCTTCGTACGTAGGGGTCCATTTTCCCCTGGGATCACTTTGAGGAAGAATGATGCGCTTGATTACCAGGTCTCCAACTTGATACTCTTGTCGTCTGACTTTCTTGTTAAGTGCCCTGATCATCCGTTTTTGGTACGTTTGACCATGACAAATAGCGGTGAGTCTCTTTTCATCAATTAGGTTTAATTGATCAAGCCGAGTCTGGATCCAGTCATCTTTGTTCAAACCTGTATCCTTCATTATCCGGAGAGAGGGTATCTGGACTTCAATAGGCAAGACTTCCTCCATGCCATAGACCAAGGAAAAGGGAGTTGCCCCTGTTGACGCCCGTGCTGAGGTACGGTACCCATGAAGAGCAAACGGTAACATCTCGTGCCAATCTTTGTAGGTCACTGTCATCTTCTGCACAATCTTCTTGATATTCTTATTTGCCGCTTCTACAACCCCATTCATCTTCGGCCGGTAGGGAGAAGAGTTGTGGTGTTGTATATTGAATTGCTCGCAGAGCTCAGTGATCATCTTGTTATTAAGATTGGTACCATTGTCCGTAATGATCCTTTCCGGGACGCCGTATCGACATATCAGGTTGTGCCGAATGAACCGTGCCACGAAGTTCTTGGTTACCGTAGCTTAGGAAGCTGCTTCAACCCACTTTGTAAAGTAATCAATCGCTACTAGGATGAAGCGATGCCCGTTGGATGCCGTAGGTCTGATCTCGCCGATCATATCAATGCCCCATATTGCAAAAGGCCAAGGTGCGGTCAAGACGTTCAGAGGAACTGGAGGAACGTGCACCTTATCAGCATAGATCTGGCATTTGTGACACGTCCGAGAGTGTTGATAACAGTAGGCTTCCATTGTGGACCAGAAATATCCTGCCTGAAGGATTTTCTTTGCCATGGTATGTCCACTGGAGTGCGTTCCGAAGGTACCTTCATGTAGTTCTGCCATGATCTTTTCTGCATCAGTCTTATCCACACAACGCAGTAGGGTTGAATCATGGTTTCGCTTGTATAGAATGCCATTGCTGAGGTAGAACTTTGCAGCGAATCTTCTCAGGAACTTCTTGTCATTAACAGATGCACCCTAGGGGTATTCTTGAGCTTCCAAGTACCTCTTCACTTCATGATACCAAGGTTTTTCAGTCACCTCTTCAGCCTCAAGATCACAGCAATGTGCAGGTTCATCCAATTTCCAGATAATGATCCGGGGAGCTTCGTTATCCCATTTGACTTTGAACATAGAAGACATTGTAGCTAGCGCGTCCGCCAACTGATTCTCTTTTCTTGGGAAGTGTTCAAAGGTTATCTCTTCGAAATGGGGGATCAACGTCAACACATACTCTTTGTAAGGAGTAAGATTTGGGTGTTTCATATCCCACTCGCCTTTGATCTGATTGATCACGAGAGCGGAATCTCCGAAGACACTCAGAAACTTGATCCTTAAGTCAATTGCAGATTGAAGACCCATGATGCATTCCTCATACTCCGCCATGTTGTTGGTGCAGTTGAAACATAGCCGGGCAGTGAGTGGAGTATGAGTGCCTTTTGGGGATATGATCACAACGCCAATACCGTTACCCAAAGCGTTTGAGGCTCCGTCAAAGTGCATAGACCATTGGGACCCTTCCTCAGGTCCTTCATCCGATCCAGGTACTTCACAATCAGTCACTACCATGATATTCTCGTCGGGAAATTCAAAGTTCATGGACTGGTAGTCATCCACTTCCTGATGTGCCAAATGGCCTTCCAATACACTTCCCTTGATGGCTTTCTGAGTCGTGTACTAGATGTCGTATTCTGTCAAGATCATTTGCCATCTTGCTATTCTTCCAGACAGAGCAGGCTTTTCAAAGATATACTTTATTGGATCCATTTTTGAGATCAAAAGAGTAGTGTGAGTCAACATATACTGTCTCAGCCGGCTAGCAGCCCATACCAAAGCGCAGCAAGTTTTCTCGAGCAGTGAGTATCGGGTCTCACAGTCGGTAAAATTTTTGCTAAGGTAATAAATGGCGTGCTCTTTTCGGCCAGACTCGTCATGCTGCCCTAGCACACACCCCATTGAGTTGTCCAGTACTGTCAAGTATAAGATTAGAGGTCTCCCTTCAACCGGTGGCATAAGAATGGGTGGTTCTTGGAGATACTCTTTGATTCTTTCGAAAGCGGCCTGACATTCATCGTTCCAACGTACTACTTGATCTTTCTTCAGTAGCTTGAAGATTGGTTCACAGGTAGCAGTTATATGTGAGATGAATCGGGCAATGTAGTTCAGTCGTCCTAGAAAGCCTCTGACTTCTTTCTCTGTCTTGGGAGCTGGCATCTGTTGTATGCCTTTTACCTTGGCAGGGTCCACTTTGTGATCGGTGGATCTGGAACTGACTGTTTAACGCTGGTTCGCGAAATGTCGCGGAAGCAAGAGTCGCCACCGTCTTTTATTTTCTCCAAATGGAAAGGACAAAAGCACAGAAAAATTCCTTATACAGATTGCTCTCGGTTCGGGAGGTAGATTTATAGAAAGGGAAGGTGTTAGCACCCTTTCTATCCATGGTTATCCATGGGCTCTTAGATACTTGCTTATTTGTGTTTTCAAAATTGTTTGTTTGCTTTTCAATTGTGGGTTTAAAAAGTTTCCTTGAAAATTCCAGTTCGACTCTTGTGTCGGTCCTCAAGAGTGTTTGAAAAATTGCTTTCGAAAGCTTTTTGAAAAGGTGTCGGTGTGAAAAGTATTTTTGAATTTGTTTTTGAAATTAGAGCAAGTATCTAGAGTCGTCTACCAACCCTAAGGAATTCGTCTGTGTAAATGTCCTTTAAAGTAGTGCCATCCCACCATTGAGAGGTAGGTAGCACCACCGTTGGAGGTGTTCGGGTCAATTCGATGTTCGGGACATGGTGATCACCAGAGTAATGGGAAGACACCTCAGAAGCTACCCTCATGCCAGGTTCCCGGATCATGAGGACTTACTAAGACATCCTCTACTCGACGATCACCTTTCGAGGCAAGGCAACAGTGAGGCGTACCCTAGGGGTGGTGTGTGATTTGTGTGTCGTTTTCAGATATTTTTGTCTTTTGTCATGTCAGGGGTGATCTACACGTTTGTTTTTATTTTATCATTCATTCTTGCAGGCATTTATTAACAGTTAAAAAACACGAGAAGTATAAAGTTCCTAAGCTATTACAAAGGCGCGGGTCCACATCGCCAAATTAAATCCAGGACCCGATTTGACAAAAAATAAAGAAATAAAATGCGAGAAATATAAAATGTCTGAATTACATGGCTTTGGGAGAATTACATAAATAATTATAAGTAAAGAAATAAATGCGCGAATTGAATTAAAATTGAAAGTGAGGGCGTTGGACCCTTTTTAATGAAATTAAATTATTACTAACAAATTAATTAAATTAAAGAAAAGGAAAAGTTTTTTGAGGTTTTTTGTATTTATGGTTTTTTTATGTGAATTAAATGAAATTTAAAAAATTAATTAATTAACCCTAATTCCACAATTTTATTTATTAAGAAAACATATTAAAATTGAATCTAGAATTAAACCTAATTAATTAATGCAATTTTATTTACAAAAAATAATATTAAATAATTAATAATGATAAAGGAAAAGAAAAAAAGATAAAAACAATTAAAACCCTAATTCTACCAATTTTTTAAGTTTATTGAAAAATATTAAAATTAACCCTAGAATTTAAAACTAAGTTAATTAATGAGTTTTATTTACAAAAATATTAATTAAATAAAAGATATTTTGATTTTTGTCTTTTCTGATTTTTTGTATTACTTTTATATTTTATGAAAATAAATTAAATTAAAGAATTATATTAAAAAACTAATTAAAACCAAAATAGAAAAATATGAGAAAAGAATAAGAAAGGCAAACCATGGGGGGTCTGTCCCCAAATTGGAGGTACATTCCTAGCAATTCTGGCCCAATTATCCTTGGCCTTATTGACTTTTCATGCCAGCGTGCGGGTGCTTTGACTAACGCCTATGGTGCTCATCAGATCTGGGCCTTCAGTGGCCATGTGGCACACTTGGATTGTGAGTGTATGATGGTCTTCAGGGAAGAAACTGCATAGGATGACGTTAGGAAAAATATTATTGAAAGTGAGGGGGACCTGGGATTCGAACCCAGGTCCCAGAGGTTACCAATATGCTTGCTTGCCACTTGAACCAAACGCACGCTTTGAATATATAATGACAACTAATTATTATAAGAGAAAAGTGGTCAGTGATGCAAAAATAACAAAAAGCGCGCGTTGAATTCAAATCCCCCAATCAGATAACGCCACATAGTCTTCTTCTTCGTTGGCTTGCTGCATCTGAAAAATAAAAGAGAATTAGCGGGGGTTTTGAACCCCCCCAAAATATGCCTTTTTCCAAAATAGCGATTAGGCTATGGTGCTTCATAAATTAGGCGCGACAGGGTGGTTCCATTCGTCCAAACTTCCTGATTTCAACCATGGTATTAAGGTGTTCTAATTTTACAGTATTCAAAAACGCCTAATTTGAGGCTTGAAGAACCCTAACCATCTTCCATGGTGATTCTTCATACGATACATAAAAACTCAATTAAATCATCTGGTTAGCTTTAGAATCAATCAATGAACATAAATCAAATATTAAAAATTACTAAAAACGCATGAATCATGATGCAAGAATGTGGAAAAAATTCTGTACAGGACACGATCGTTCTCACGTTTCTTGGTGTTAGAGCTTATGATTTTGATTCAGACCCCTTCCTTGAAGCTTCAGGAACACAATAGAATAATTATTTGGCCTTGAATCGCACTGGAAGGTGGTTTTCAGTATTGGAGTTTTCTTGAAAAAAATGCAAATTTGATTATGGTATTCTTGCGCAGCTTCGAGGTTATCAGCACTAGGGTTAGGTTTTCACTTGTATAGAGAACGAATTTGATCAATAATCCAAGTCCATAGCCTTGCTTTTAATGATTTTCAAGATTTGATTTTCAAGAATCTTTTCCAATATTTCTTCATGCATATTTGATACAAATCATGGCCAATCACTTTGATTCCTTCCATATCTGATCATGTCCTACCTTGGTATCTTGGAGGACAGAGCAGTTAGATCGCTTAGACAACTCATCATTGCCCCTGTTTCTGAGGTGGGATAAGAAGACCTGTGAGGTGTTGATAGTTGTTGATGGGCAAACCTTCTTCTGGTAGGCAGGTGACAAGATGACAGAACATAGTCGTACGCTTTGATCCCTAACTTTTGCCTGGACCGCCTTTTCGGGTTTTCAGTCCACTGGGATACCCATTTTTGCCCAAGCCGCCTTTTCAGGTTTTCGACTTGCCGGGTGTACAGATTTTTTTCATTTCATCCCTTCATTTTGCCCGAACCCTTTTGGTTCGCCGGGAAGCCCTTATTTTTGCCTAGGCACGTCAGCCTAGCGGGTCTTTAATTTTGCGTAGTATCTTTTCGACTATGTCCATGTTCTCAGAATGTAGGGAGTTGCCCCTGTTAGAAGTGTTTAGTCATGCCACCAGAAAGTGTTTGATCAGGCAAGATTCGTTGTTGGACTGCCCCAGGTGACTCAGGCGGAGATTTGCCCCAGGCTGTTTGGCCTTGAGAGATTCCCTGAATCTTGATTGGACTTCCCCAGATGATGAATAATGATCACGTCTGCCCCTTGATTGGAAGTGCTTTTGTTCACCAGATATTCTTCATGCGAATTTTCCTGCTGTTCAAACAAATAGTCATATGCAAACAATGTTATGTTAAAAATGCAAAGCCTATGTCTGTCTTGAAGATTTTGAAAATGCATTCTTTTTTCATAAAACAAATGAATGTTTGTAAAACGTGATGTCAACTCCGTATTTTACCGTGAGCCTTAAGGAGTCAGGATACCTTTCGTACAGTATGCTTTCGAACTAACCCATGCTTCAGCTAGGACTTTTAAGGGTTATAACGTGGCCTGGTTCATGGTTTAAGAAACAAAGGATAAAGGCTCAAACTTTATTTGTACCCACCCGCTCTTCATGATGTTCTCCAAACCCAAACTCAGTTGATCATACGTTAGACCTTGTTTGAGTCTTTGCTCTAATTTTCTGGTGATGATTCGGATGTTGATAACTTATTTTGAATAGGCAGTCATTTCCTTTTTTGTTGAGGGTTTGTAGGACCTCTTTCTTTTTGATTTTATGATCCCTATTTTTGCCTGAACTGTTTCTTTTGTGATTACAATCAGCGGGATGCCCCAGTTTTGTAAGTCTCCTTCATAGGTTTTGACTTATTGGGTTTTTATTTTTTTGAGATACAATGACTGTCTATCCTTATGATTATTCGGAACCATCATTGTCTTCTTTTTTTGTAAGGACCTCTTTGATGCTATTCGTTATGCACTTGGATCAACTGAGAGACTACACTGCCCCAGGTTATGATTAAGGGTTTTAAATTTCGAAAAGAAAAACTCCTACTTCTTTGGCTCAGAGGGGTTGACGAGGGATTATCTTCCTTATAACTCCAGTGTTTAGGGATTGAAACAATGCCTGTACCTCATCAGCGGGGTCTGTTCAAAAGCATACTGTAAATTGTGGTATCGTTTTTGTCATCCTCCCTCAAGAGGCTCAGAATTATTAATTGAGAGTTGATCATCAGAAAAAATATGAAAATAATTTGCATATAGTGAATACGAATATATTACTTCAAGATAGACATATGCGATGCATTAATGAAATAACAACGTTTAACATGAGTAAATGTTTGAACAAAAGAAAATTGCAACTTGAACATTCGAATGAACAAAAATTTCTCAATCCTAGCCATGTTTTGGCAAGGGAGCAGTGATCACGTTGGGAGTCTCGGCGGGCTCGAACTCGATCTCTTTAGCATCGATCATGTTCTGAATCTTGTACTTCAGTGCCCAACAATCCTCAGTATCGTGCCCCGGGCTACCAGAATGGTAAGCGCACCTTGCTTCTAGGTTGTAATTTGGAGAGGAAGTCTTTGGATTTGCAGGAGGGTTGATCACCGCAATCAGGTTCATCTTTAACATGTGCTACAAAGCTCGTGACCATGGCATGTTGATGTTGGTGAATTGTCTCTTAGGCTCGTCCGACCTGTTCTGATCAACCCGCTGTTCTTGGCGAGGTCGTTGTTGGACCTGTGAAGTAGTGGCAACTCGGAGAGGTCTATTTATTGGACCCGACCTTTTCCCTCTTGGAAGCTGTTCCATGACCTGGTCCCTGATTTGGGCTGGTTGCTTCATGCCTTGAGGAAGCTGACTGATCATGGCCCTCAGCTCTCCTTGTTCCTGAGCTAAACCTTGAATGAGGGCCCTTTGCCCCAGCATCTGGGTTTTCAATGTGTCTACCTCAGCTTGTAGACGTTTCAGCTGTTCGTCCTTGTCGTCCTCAGCATTGTTCCTGACCAAAGTCCCCGTGAGAAGTGTCCTCAACTCCTCCTGCCCCTTGGATAGGCTTAGGAAGATCTCCTTGAACTGAGTCTCTTGAGTGTGAAGGTCCTGGTTATCTGGTTGGGGAGCCATTGCTGAAATAAACAGCGAACAAGGGTAAGTGACCTGCAACAAGGGTACCTGTAATGCAATGATATGTATGATATATATGCAATGTTTTCAAGGATCTCGCGGGGTAAACAAAAATTGTTAGAACTAGGTAGCTTGATTGAGGGAACTTCATGTTTGCTGAGAGTCCTTCCTCAAGGGTCAAAGGCTCACCATATCAAGTGGGTCATAGCCCCTGACAACCTTGGCTAGAGGAAAATAAATCCTCTTTGCCCCTTGCTGGGATAGTTGATTCATCATGACCTGCATCACAAGCCCTTGAGATCCTTGAAATGGGTTAAGATGTATGCAATGGTATGATGTTATGGTATGCATGGGGTAATGTAAGTAACCCTGTTACGAGTCCTAATTAAGGACTGCAAACCAAAACCTGCAAGAAACTTAAGTAAAACCTGTCATGAGTCCCAATTAAGGACTAAAAACAAAACCTGCAAGAAACTCGGTAAACCTTGTTATGAGTCCTAATTAAGGACTACAAACAAAACCTGCAAGGAGCTCAAGTGTCAGACAACAAGCATGCAAATAGTCAATTACGAAGGCACACAAGTCACACAAGAGAAGCCCTTAGAGTTTAGGCCAGCATGGGGTTTAGGTATTACCCTCTTTCAGTTGGTTGGTTCATAACTGTCCTATCAAAGTAACCGGGTTCTTAGAGGATCCCAATATCATTGACTACCCTCAATCGGTCATAACTCCAGCATCGCAATCTTTTCTTGCGGCCAGAACCATCACGAGAGTTTAGCCTCAATGGGCGTAGCATACTGCTACTGTTCTAATGGCCAAGTTGTGTCATTTAAGGTTCTAAGGTCTGTTGGTGCTTAATGACTCCTCAGAAGACCCATATTCTCCTTGTTGGAACACAAGGGATATCGATACAGACCAAGGTGCCACACCAACGTAGCCACTGCTTCACCCATGTCGGTCTACGCCGGACAGGTCCCTCACAACTTATGCTACCTAAACAGGGTATCCCCAGATCCGGGTTAGGATCTATGTAACTCCCATGCAACCCACAAATTTAAAGCAGACAAGTCAATACAATTGAAAACACAGTTATGAACTAACCCTAAGGTACACCTCACTTTAAGTTTAAGTCCCCAGCAGAGTCGCCAGTTCTATGATCGGTGGATCTGGAACTGACTGTTTAACGCTGGTTCGCGAAATGTCGCGGAAGCAAGAGTCGCCACCGTCTTTTATTTTCTCCAAATGGAAAGGACAAAAGCACAGAAAAATTCCTTATAGAGATTGCTCTCGGTTCGGGAGGTAGATTTATAGAAAGGGAAGGTGTTAGCACCCTTTCTATCCATGGTTATCCATGGGCTCTTAGATACTTGCTCATTTGTGTTTTCAAAATTGTTTGTTTGCTTTTCAATTGTGGGTTTAAAAAGTTTCCTTGAAAATTCCAGTTCGACTCTTGTGTCGGTCCTCAAGAGTGTTTGAAAAATTGCTTTCGAAAGCTTTTTGAAAAGGTGTCTGTGTGAAAAGTATTTTTGAATTTGTTTTTGAAATTAGAGCAAGTATCTAGAGTCGTCTACCTACCCTAAGGAATTCGTCTGTGTAAATGTCCTTTAAAGTAGTGCCATCCCACCATTGAGAGGTAGGTAGCACCACCGTTGGAGGTGTTCGGGTCAATTCGAGGTTCGGGACATGGTGATCACCAGAGTAATGGGAAGACACCTCAGAAGCTACCCTCATGCCAGGTTCCGGGATCATGAGGACTTACTAAGACATCCTCTACTCGACGATCACCTTTCGAGGCAAGGCAACAGTGAGGCGTACCCTAGGGGTGGTGTGTGATTTGTGTGTCGTTTTCAGATATTTTTGTCTTTTGTCATGTCAGGGGTGATCTACGCGTTTGTTTTTATTTTATCATTCATTCTTGCAGGCATTTATTAACAGTTAAAAAATGCGAGAAGTATAAAGTTCCTAAGCTATTACAAAGGCGCGGGTCCACATCGCCAAATTAAATCCAGGACCCGATTTGACAAAAAATAAAGAAATAAAATGCGAGAAATATAAAATGTCCGAATTACATGGCTTTGGGAGAATTACATAAATAATTATAAGAAAAGAAATAAATGCGCGAATTGAATTAAAATTGAAAGTGAGGGCGTTGGACCCTTTTTAATGAAATTAAATTATTACTAACAAATTAATTAAATTAAAGAAAAGGAAAAGTTTTTTGAGGTTTTTTGTATTTATGGTTTTTTTATGTGAATTAAATGAAATTTAAAAAATTAATTAATTAACCCTAATTCCACAATTTTATTTATTAAGAAAACATATTAAAATTAAATCTAGAATTAAACCTAATTAATTAATGCAATTTTATTTACAAAAAATAATATTAAATAATTAATAATGATAAAGGAAAAGAAAAAAAGATAAAAACAATTAAAACCCTAATTCTACCAATTTTTTAAGTTTATTGAAAAATATTAAAATTAACCCTAGAATTTAAAACTAAGTTAATTAATGAGTTTTATTTACAAAAATATTAATTAAATAAAAGATATTTTGATTTTTGTCTTTTCTGATTTTTTGTATTACTTTTATATTTTATGAAAATAAATTAAATTAAAGAATTATATTAAAAAACTAATTAAAACCAAAATAGAAAAATATGAGAAAAGAATAAGAAAGGCAAACCATGGGGGGTCTGTCCCCAAATTGGAGGTACATTCCTAGCAATTCTGGCCCAATTATCCTTGGCCTTATTGACTTTTCATGCCAGCGTGCGGGTGCTTTGACTAACGCCTATGGTGCTCATCAGATCTGGGCCTTCAGATTGCCTTCAGTGGCCATGTGGCACACTTGGATTGTGAGTGTATGATGGTCTTCAGGGAAGAAACTGCATAGGATGACGTTAAGAAAAATATTATTGAAAGTGAGGATGACGAATGGAACCACTTGAACCAAACGCACGCTTTGAATATATAATGACAACTAATTATTATAAGAGAAAAGTGGTCAGTGATGCAAAAATAACAAAAAGCGCGCGTTGAATTCAAATCCCCCAATCAGATAACGCCACATAGTCTTCTTCTTCGTTGGCTTGCTGCATCTGAAAAATAAAAGAGAATTAGCGGGGGTTTTGAACCCCCCAAAAATATGCCTTTTTCCAAAATAGCGATTAGGCTATGGTGCTTCATAAATTAGGCGCGACAGGGTGGTTCCATTCGTCCAAACTTCCTGATTTCAACCATGGTATTAAGGTGTTCTAATTTTACAGTATTCAAAAACGCCTAATTTAAGGCTTGAAGAACCCTAACCATCTTCCATGGTGATTCTTCATACGATACATAAAAACTCAATTAAATCATCTGGTTAGCTTTAGAATCAATCAATGAACATAAATCAAATATTAAAAATTACTAAAAACGCATGAATCATGATGCAAGAATGTGGAAAAAATTCTGTACAGGACACGATCGTTCTCACGTTTCTTGGTGTTAGAGCTTATGATTTTGATTCAGACCCCTTCCTTGAAGCTTCAGGAACACAATAGAATAATTATTTGGCCTTGAATCGCACTGGAAGGTGGTTTTCAGTATTGGAGTTTTCTTGGAGAAAATGAAAATTTGATTATGGTATTCTTGCGCAGCTTCGAGGTTATCAGCACTAGGGTTAGGTTTGCACTTGTATAGAGAACGAATTTGATCAATAATCCAAGCCCATAGCCTTGCTTTTAATGATTTTCAAGGTTTAATTTTCAAGAATCTTTTCCAATATTTCTTCATGCATATTTGATACAAATCATGGACAATCACTTTGATTCCTTCCATATCTGATCATGCATGAAATCTTGAGCTTATTCCATGCATAAAAGATTTAAAAAGTTTGTTTTGGTATTTTCCACATATTTATTTTAATTAAATGAATTATTAGCTATTAAAAATTCAAATAAATAAATAAAAATGATGAAAAACTTCCCTTTGGGCCAAGTGTTCGTGCACATGCTTTGGATGATGATTCTTGGAAGAAAATGTGGCCCATTAGCAATTTTAGGACATTTGAAGCAAAGTTGACTTTTCAAAATACCCAAATATTTCCCAACTTCCACAAGGCATATCTTGCTCAATGTTTAAGCTTTGATCATGTTCTTGGACATTTTGGAAAGGTCTTGAAGTCCTCTAACCAATGCCTTTTGTCCCGTGTCATTTTTATTTACCAATCTCAAGTTATGGCCTTTGACTTAAAGTCCCTTTTTGTTGACTTTTGAAAATGACCTATAATGTTGAAATTGATAACTTTTTGTGAGAGCATTTTTTGGACTTGAAGTGTGAAGAGGAGTTGTAGGAAATGTCTTTCTCTTCAAAATGAGCTTTGGATGGAATTTTTCTGATAAACCATGTGGAAGTTATGCCTTGGTCAAGTTACAGTTGACTTTTTCAACTGTCCAAATATGGAAACTTTTGCATCTTGAGACTTTTTGAGCCAAGCTTTGAGAATCATGATCAAGCATTGATCAAATGATGTTTGTGGCTTCAAAATGAGATGTTGACCAAAAATTTGAACTTTTGACTGTCAAATGACCATTTTGCCCCTACAGTTGACTATAGTGCAATTAGGGTTTTTGACTGTGCAATTTTGTGCTGTAAGTCTTGAAACTTGACATGAGGATGATTTACCATATTTGTAGGCATGTGGGACTTGATTGGACCCTTGGAAGCTTCAATTTCTTTGTCAGAACCAAAACCCTAATTTTTGACTGTTAGGAGGTCCTTGAACTGTGCAACCCTTGGGGAGATTTTGAAGCATGCTCTTTGCAAATTTTGAAGAATATGGGAGGGCAAATTTTGGGGTACAACACACTTGAATACCTTTGTCGCTCACGACGAAGCCTAGCAATTTTCCAGATCTTACCCCAAAGGTGCACTTGTTTGGGTTCAACCTCAGCTTGTACAACTTCAGACGGTCAAATAGCTTCTGCAGATGGTCAAGGTGTTCCTCCTCAGTTTGGGACCTTGCAATCATATCGTCGACGTATACTTCAATCTCATGATGGATCATGTCATGAAATAAAGCGACCATGGCACGTTGGTAGGTTGCCCCAGCATTTTTCAACCCAAAAGGCATGACCTTGTAGCAAAAGGTGCCCCGCTGAGTAACAAAAGTGGTCTTCTCCATGTCTTCAGGATCCATCTTGATTTGATTATAACCGGAGAAGCCATCCATGAAGGAGAACACCTTGTGCTGAGCAGTATTGTCCACTAGAACGTCGATGTGAGGTAGAGGGATGTCATCTTTGGGGCTCGCCCTATTCAAATCCCTGTAATCAACACACATTCGGACCTTACCATCTTTCTTCGGCACTGGTACCACGTTGGAAACCCACTGAGGGTAAGAAGTCACTGCTAGAAAACCGGCGTCAAATTGTTTCATAACCTCAGCTTTGATTTTCTCGGACATCTCTGGGCGCATACGGCGGACTTTCTGTTTTACCGGAGGGAAATCTTCCTTAGTAGGGAGGTGATGAACCACGATGTCGGTATCCAACCCAGACATGTCTTCGTAGGACCAGGCAAAGATTTCCACATAATCATGCAACATCTGAATCAACCGTTGTTTCACGCTGAGCTCTAGATTGGCACCAATCTTGACTTCCTTTCTGTCTGTCTCAGTACCCATATTTACCGTTTCCACTGGCTCTTCATGTGGCTGAATGGCCCTCTCTTCCTGGAGTAACAGTCTTGCAAGCTCACCAGGCACTTCACAATCATCTTCACCTTCGTCTTCGGCTAAGTTGATCATATTTTCGAAGTCATAACTGGCAGTAGCAGAGTCGTTACCAGTGAGATCCAGAGTGGATTGGAACCTGTATAAGTGAGTGTGTGTAAATATAGTTGTTTTGCAATATATAAAGAAAGAAAGGGAGCGCAAGATTTGAAATGCAAAAAACATCCAATGCTTTTATTCATGATATATGAGAGTGACAAATAATAAGCCCTCACAAATGAAACCACGGTGCCCCAGGTAAGACACCGGGCCATAGAGTTTAGTAATATTGTTTGTTACAAATTCAAAACAAAGGATTTCATTACTGAGTAACAAAAGTAATAGGCACGAAGTCTTTTGCAGTCCAGTTGCTTGGTCCACCGTCGGTCATCGGGTAGATCCAGCTGTCAAATTCGGATTCCTCCACTTCATCTTCAATAGCATTTACTCCCGGGTTGGTAATGAATACAGGAGGTCTTCCAATCCTTGCCTTACGCACAGCCCTCTGAGCCTCTGCAGTGAAACCCAAGCCAAATTTGTCAGTCTTTGGAGTGAAATCAGGAAGTCGGCCCCAGTTTGCACACTCACCCTTCTCAACCACAGTCCGGGCATCCTTCAAGGAAGCCATCTTCAAAGGAGCATTATCTTCAGTCACAGTCTCTGCTGTTGCCAATGTCTGAGGGACCTCTTCAAAGTGTTGAAAGGGGGTCTCAATGAACTCCCCATCCATTTCTACATACCGGAACAAGTTAAGGTGGCTGACCATATATTCCTCTTCCCCTTGCACTGTTACGATCTTCCCTCTGACCGGGTACTTAAGCTTCTGATGTAAAGTGGAGGTCACAGCTCCAGCCTTGTTGATCCATGGACGACCCAGCAAACAAGAATAGGATGGTCGGATGTCCATCACATAGAAAGTTGAATCAAAAACTTGAGAACCAACCCTGATTGGAATGTCAACTTCACCATGTACCATCCTCTTCGACCCGTCAAAGGCCCGAACAACAATGTTACTAGGCTTGAGCTCTAAACCCTCACAATCCAACCTGTCTAGGGCCTTCTTGGGTAATATGTTCAATGAAGAACCGGTGTCTACCAACACATGGGCAAGAGTAGTGCCCCTACATTCAATGGAGACATGCAGGGCGTCGTTATGGTTCTTTCCCTTGGCGGTCAGATCGACTTCAGAGAAACCCAACCCATTATCAGCAGTCAAGTTGGCCACACAATCGGTAAATTGATCAGCAGACGTTTCTTGTGGCACATGGGCCGTCTTCAGGAAGGAGATCAGAGCCTTGGCGTGGGCCTCTGAACACAACAACAGTGATAGCATAGAGATCTTAAAGGGGGTGTGCCCCAACTGCTCAACTACATTGAAATCACTCTTCTTGATAATTTTGAGGATTTCTTCCATCTCTTGCTTGGAAGCTTCGACAGTGGTTGTCTTTGGTGCCTCCGTCCGGGTAGGCATATCAGCTGCAATCCCTTTGCCCCGAGCGTCAGATAACTCGGCAGCAGGGGCAGAAACAGGAACTTGGTCAAGTAGGGAAGCAGGTACACTGGCAGGTGTGATGACAAGAGGTCTCTGAATCGTTGGTGGTGAAATATCTGGTGAGAACAGCCTACCACTACGAGTAACCTTGGCGGGTCCGGTGATGTTGCTGACACCGGTATTAGTATCAAACTCTTGTTTTACTCCCAGAACATAAACATCTGCCCCATAGTGCCATGGGACAGCTTTGTCAGATTTATAGGGGATGGGCCCCGGAACAGTGATGATGATAGGAGCAATCTTGTGAACAGGCATAATTTGGACAGGCTTCTTTGAGGGAGCCTTAGGAGGGTTGTTGAAAATAGTGACAATAGAAACTTCTTCGGTACGGACAGCAGTGTTGTACCCCAAAATTTGCCCTCCCATATTCTTCAAAAGTTTTGCCAAGCATCACCTCAAATGGTTCAAAGTCTACTCAAGGGCTACACAGTCAACCATCCTCCTAAGCCAGTCCAATTAGGGTTTTGGTTCTTGCAAGGAAGTTGAGGTTTTCAAGGGCTCAATCAAGTCCCATATGCTCACATACATTGTCAAGCACCTACATGTCAAGTTTCAAGGCTCACAAGGTCAAGTTGCACAGTCAAAAACCCTAATTGCTCCACAGTCAACTGCAGGGGCAAAATGGTCATTTGGCAGTCAAAAGTCAAAATTTTTGGTCAACATCTTATTTTGAAGCCACAATCATCATTTGGTCAAGTCTTGACCATGATTTCACAAGAATGGCTCAAAAATCATCAAGGTATCAAAAGTTGCTATTTTTGGACAACTGAAAAGTCAACTGTAACTTGACCAAGGCATAACTTTTTCATGATTCATCATAAAAATCCCATCCAATGCTCATCTTGAAGGGGAATAAATTTCCTACAACTCATCTTCACATTCCAAATCCAAGAAATGCTATCACAAAAAGTTATCAATTTCAACATTATAGGTCATTTTCAAAAGTCAACCAAAAGGCACTTCAAGTCAAAGACCATAACTTGATATTGGTAAATCAAAATGACATGGGACCAAAGGCATTGGTTAGAGGACTTCAAGACCTTTCCAAAATGTCCAAGAACATGTTCATATGATCAAAATTGAGCAAGATATGCATTAGAGAAGTTGGGAAATTTTTGTGAAAAGGCCAAAGTCAACTATCCTTGAAATTTCATTTTTGACAAAAAGAGCCCACTTTTTCCACTTGGTTCAGCTTCGCCATGCCTCCCACGTGTCCCACAATTTATTTCAAGATTAAAAATTAATTTTTACATTTTTATTTAATTTTATTTGATTTAATTCATTTTAAATCTTTAAAATTCAAATAAAAATCAAGAAAATTAATGGAAGGATATTTTGTGGCTTGAATAGCTTTGATACACCATGAAGCACATTCCAAATTCGTGCAAGGCCTATTCCAAGCATGAAATTCAAATTTGAAGCAAAAATGGCAAGATTTTCAATGGAGGTTATGGCAAAATCCAAAACATAATTGTAAGGCTTAAAGGCACACATTATGGATTGATTCTCATTACAAAACATATATGCAAGCCTTCTATATCCAGAACACGACCTAGAGCACTCCAAAACAGCATAAGCAATCTCAAAATTTCAGAGAAAAAGTGTGAAACTGAAAACCTATTTCCAGCATATTTCAAGCCTCTCCTCTGATCCAAACACACTCCTGACCTTTCCAGGAACCTTTTGCAATCAGAATTAATCCAAATCACTCAAGGAATCACGCTACACAAGTCACACAGTTTTCATTCTTTCTCAAAATCACAGTCATACATTTATGCATTTTTAACTCTTTTCATTGATTGCATTGTACTCACATGGTCCATACGAAGCTTTCCATATAATCCAATTTGATTATAATGCCCTGGATTGAAAACTACCATTAGCGATTATTAGGGTTTTCAGAGCTTTGAAATTGGGGTCTTTCTCATGCTGTAAAATTAAAACTCCAAACAGGCATGGTTGAAATCAACAGGATGAGACGAATTGGATGGATACCTCGCGCCTTTTTTATATTCACCATATAGCTAATCGCTATTTTTGACATTAGTATTTTGTGGGGGTTTAAAACCCCCGTTATTTGCCTGTGTTTTTTTGTTTCAGAACGAAGATGATGATGGCGTGGCAACCAGGGAGTGGGCCATTCAAACATGGCGCGCCTTTTTGTGTTTTTCCAGCATATAACGCACTTATTTCATATATTCTTTTGTTTCTATTATGTTTAAAAATAAACGCATTTGGTTCAGTGGTTGGCCATGTGTCTTGTAATCTCTGGGACCTGGGTTCGATTCCCAGGTCCCCCCATATTTCATTGACATTTTTTTCAAAGTGTTCTTGTGCAGATTCTCAAATAAGCTTCCACTATAGACCTCATCCAGGAGTCAGCCAAGTGTCCACCAGTACAGATCCAAGGGCCAAGCATAAGGAACACCATGTTCTGGAGTCAACATGGACGCAGGCAACCAGGAAAAGTCAACAGGCCTTGTTCAAATGGGCCTCAAATCTCAATCAAACACCCTCAAATTCCAGCCCACACCCCCCTTGGGTTTAATATATTTTTTTATTTTGTCATTTTCATTTTTTTATTTGCCTTATTTATTTATTATTAACAAATTAACCAACTAACATATTTTCATAAAAAATCAAAAAATAGAATTAACATTATTATTATTATTATTCTCATATTATTTTTGTAAATAAAATATTAACCAATAAATAGTTTAATTAGGCAATTTTGACTTCTTTTCTTAATAATTAAAATAGATTTAGAATTAGGTAAAACTAACTTTTAATTTTATTTCTTTTTATTTTATTCCATAAAAAACATAAAAAATACAAAAAAAAATATTTTCTTTTAATAAATTAATTAATTAGATTAGGTTTATTTTTTTAATTTCATTTAATCACCAAAAATACTAAAAAAATTCAATTTCTTTTTTCTCAAAAGGGTCAACACCCTTAGAACATTTCCGATTTAATTTTTATTCGCGCATAGCTTATTATTATGTAATTGCTTTCAATATTGTAATAGTAATTAGGTTTATTGTTTTTATTTACTTTCCGTACTTATTTACCAAAAATGGGTCTTTGTATTTTTGGCGATGTATAGACCCGCGCCTTGTAATAGCGTAGGATTTATGTTTCCGCAATTTACTTTCCGCACCCCCTAACTGTTAAATGCATGAAAGAATGTATGGTAAATAAAAATAACTCGTAGCTCACTAATTATAAAGACAAACATTAACTGAATACAACACACAAAGCACATGCCACTCCTAGGGTACGCTACACTCGTTGCCTCGAAACGTGGTCGTCAGGTATAGGACGTTTTAGCGGTCGCTCTTATGTCCAAGATCCAGTTGCCTCGAAACAGTTGCCTCGAAACGGTTGCCTCGGATAAAAGGATCTAGGACGTTAGGGTTACTTCTAAGGTGTCCTACCATTGCTTTGGTGACCACACTGTCCCTATAATCGAATTGACCCGAACACCTCCAACGATGGTGCTACCTACCTCTCAATGGTGGGATAGCACTATCTAAAGGACACTTACACAGCTTAATTCCTTAGGGTAGGTAGATGACTCATGGGTACTTGCTCTCTTCAAAAACAAACAAAAATCTTTTCACACTACACTTTCAAAAGCTTTCAAAACAAATTTTTCAAACACTCTTGAGGACAGATACAAGAGTCATTCAGAAATATTTCAATGAAACTTTTTCAAACCCACTCACATTTGAAAAGCAAACACATTTTGAAAACATAAGAGCAAGTACCTAAGAGCCCATGGATAACCATGGATAGAAAGGGTGCTAACACCTTCCCTTTCTATAAATATACCTCCCGAACCGAGAAACATTCTCATAAGGAATTTTGCTGTGCTTTTGTCCTTTCCATGTTGGAGAAGGACTGACCTATTTCAAAGACAAGAGGGTTTCACCTTTGCTCTGTTTTGTAGGACATCATGATGTCTGTGCGAAGGAACACTATCCGGCTCAACTTTGTTCACCCACCTGATTTGCTTAAAGAGTTGGTTGACAGAATTCCAAACACTGCTTCCTTCATCCAGAGGCATGGTTCTCTTCTCGGTTTAGTCACTTCAAAGTGGGACCAACAACTGATGAGTGTCTTGACCCAGTTTTATGATCCCTTGTACAGCTGCTTCACCTTTCAAGACTTCCAGCTGGTCCCTACCCTAGAAGAATTCTCTGATTTGCTTGGCATCCCTATCTTGGATCAGACTCCCTTCACTGGCTGGGAGAAGGCTCTTAGACCTGAGGAGATTGCAGCAGCCCTTCCTTTGACCAACAAGGAGGTAATGGACAACTGGGAGACTAGAAGCGGAGTTAAGGGCTTCTTGGCCAAGTTTCTGATTGGTAAAGCTAACAGTTTCTGGAATGACTTAGACTTCAGGGCGTACGAGGACATTCTGGCTCTCTTAATCTATGGTCTAGTATTGTTTCCAAATCCTGATAACTTTTTCAATATCAATGCCATAAGGATCTTCATGTCTCGGAACCCTGTACCCACTCTATTGGGTGATGTCCTGCAACAACTCTACGCTCGTACTGCCCAAAGACGAGGAACTCTGTGGTGTTGTACTCCTTTGTTAGTGAGGTGGTTTATTTCGCACCTCCCCAAGTTCGTGCTAAAGAACCAAGAAGGAAGAGGCTGGGCTCATAGGTTAATGTCTCTCACTAATAATGACATCATTTAGACTCTCAGAGGTTTGGATGAGGTGGCTGTTATTGATCGCTGCGGAGAATATCCTAATGTTCCATTGATTGGTACTCAGGGCGAAATCTCTTATAATCCATGTTTAGCTCTCTGTCAGTTTGGAAGAGCCAGAAGAGCAGGGCCTCATGAGATGTTGGTACCTCACATCAGTTTTGAGTTTCAGGTAGATAGCGACGAACTGCGCCGTAGATTCATCAAGGCTTGGGACGGAGTTCACAAAGCTGACCCACATGAGTTGGGACTGAAGACTTCTCTACCAATGGAACCCTATCACAAGTGGGTCCGCATCCGTGCTCAGAAGTTAGGTATGCCGTATGAAGCTGTCAGGCCTATCATTCTTGAAAGTCCTGATGGAGACGGGGTTTCTCCAACTGTTCTCCCTCCTCAGATACCCACTGATGTTGATACACTAAAGAGGTCTTGGGCCCAACTACAGGAAGAGCGGGATTATTATCGGGAAAAGTTCAACGAACAGGAACAGAAGATCCAGAAGCTGACCAAGCAATTGGAGAACGAGCGGGCCCTGAATGACTATATCCGTACTGAGAAGAGGAGGCCATGGGAGCACTGATGGGCTTTGGATGTTTCTTTTACAGCTTTATTTCCTTTTCAGTATTTTCATTCTTGTAACGCCTAAGGGCAGATTGTTGAACAATTTAAAGTTTGAATCTAATAAAGTGTGTTTCCCTTTTGTCTACAAAGTTGATTCCCGATTGTCTTTGAAAACATAATTCATACGCATTTCATTCATCATATGCATCACAGGTACCCTTTTTCTACAGGTTGCTTAATCTTCTTCGCTGTTTATTTCAGCACTCAAGCATCATGAATCCTAAACTCACTACCGAGCAAGCTATCAAGGCCCTCCAGGCCCAGAATGCCCAATTTCAGGAGATGGTCATGAACTTGGCCCAAGGACAGCAAGAGCTGAAGGCTTTGCTCCTGAAGAAGAAAAAGAAGAAGAGGACTGTGTTGTTCAACACTGGGCGCAGACTCAGGAATACATTGCAGAATGAAGCTGAGAGGACTACTCCATCTGTGGGGGAAGGCAGCCACCAAGGGAGAGAGGTTCCTAGCCCCGTGGTCTCTGCCACCGAGACAGATTTCAATGATGAGTAGTACCCTCCTGCTGAGGACCGGTACAAACAACTGGAGGACAGGTTAAATGCTATGGAGATTCAACGGGTGCCTGGGTTGGATTTCGGAGACTTGGGGTTATCTTCTGGGGTGGTGATCCCACACAAGTTCAAGGCGCCTGCCTTTGTGAAGTATGACGGGGCTTCCTGTCCTAAACTGCACCTCCGCTCTTATGTAAGGAAGATCCAGCCTTACACAGCAGACAAGAACTTATGGATCCACTTCTTCCAGGAGAGTCTTTCAGGGACTCATCTCGAATGGTTCTATCAGCTGGATGGAACCAACATTCGTAACTGGGAGGATTTGGCCACTGCTTTTTACAAGCAGTATCAATATAATTCCGACCTTGCTCCCACGCGTACCCAACTCCAGGGTATGTCACTGGGAACGGGTGAAGGTTTTAAGGAGTACGCACAGAAATGAAGGGATCTGGCTGGCAGGGTGCAGCCACCATTGACAGATCGTGAGCTAGTGCACATGTTCTTGGGGACCCTATCCGGTCCATTCTTCAATCATCTCATTGGTAATTCCTCTGCTGGGTTTACTGATCTGATCCTGACTGGTGAGAGGATCGAAGCTGGTATAAAATTAGGGAAGATACAAAAGGGTGCCTCCTCAAATACTGAAAAGAAGCCCTTCAAGAAGGAGGCCAGTGCTGTGTACGGTCCCAGGAGACAGAATAAACCGGAACGCCGCCAAGCTGTCAACGCGGTGGTTATTTCTAAGCCTGCTGCTGCTCCTCAGCAATACAACCAGCCAAGAGCTGAGAGGCCCAAAAGGCAGTATACTCGGCTCAGCATGACTCTCTCTCAGATCTTACCACAACTGCTGTCAACTAGCCTGGTAACTATCAAGGAGGCTCCGAAGGTGGTAAACACAACCTCTCCGAAGTACAATCCCAACGCCCGTTGCGCTTATCACTCTGATAGCCCGGGACATTCTACTGATGATTGTTGGGCCCTAAGGAATAAGGTTCAGGACCTTATTGATGCTAAGGAAATACAGTTCGAGGCGCCTGAAAGGCCAAATGTTGTGACCGCTCCCATGCCCCAGCATGGAGTGAATGCTGTTGAGGAGGATCTGTATGTAGCTTCTGTGGATGATGTTGCTACTCCGCTATTAACCGTCAAGAGGAACGTGTTGTTAGCCGGTTTATTTCCGGGATGTAGTAAAGGTTGCCATTTATGTGTTGATTCACCTGCTGGTTGTCCTTTGTTGAAGTCAGGCGTCCAAAACCTGATGGATAGTAAAGAGATCTTGTTCAAGAATACTGCCGTTCCTGCTGCCCCTGTTGAAGAAGTTTCAATTGTCACCATTTTCAACAACCCTTCCAAGGCTCCTTCAAAGAAGCCTATCAAAATTATGCCTGTTCACAAGATTGCTCCTATAACCATTACTGTTCCGGGGCCCATCCCCTACAAGTCTGATAAAGCTGTCCTGTGGCACTATGGGGCAGATGTTTATGTTCTGGGAGTGAAGCAAGAGTTCAATACTGGTACCGGTGTTACCAACATCACCGGGCCTGCTAAGGTCACTCGTAATGGAAGATTGTTCTCACCATACATTGCACCTCCAGCAATTCAGAGGCCGCTTGTCATCACACGTGCCAGTGTGCCTGTTTCCCCTCCTGATCAAGTTTCTACCCCTGTTGCCGAGCCATCTGACCTACCATTGCTTTGGTGACCACACTGTCCCTATAATCGAATTGACCCGAACACCTCCAATGATGGTGCTACCTACCTCTCAATGGTGGGATAGCACTATCTAAAGGACACTTACACATCTTAATTCCTTAGGGTAGGTAGATGACTCATGGGTACTTGCTCTCTTAAAAAACAAACAAAAATCTTTTCACACTACACTTTCAAAAGCTTTCAAAACAAATTTTTCAAACACTCTTGAGGACAGATACAAGAGTCATTCAGAAATCTTTCAATGAAACTTTTTCAAACCCACTCACATTTTGAAAACATAAGAGAAAGTACCTAAGAGCCCATGGATAACCATGGATAGAAAGGGTGCTAACACCTTCCCTTTCTATAAATCTACCTCCCGAACCGAGAAACATTCTCATAAGGAATTTTGCTGTGCTTTTGTCCTTTCCATGTTGGAGAAAATAAAAGACGGTGGCGACTCTTTCTTCCGCGACATTTCGCGAAACCAGCTTTAAACAGTCAGTTATATTCCCACCGATCACAAGCAGGAACAGCAATCTTCTTGAACAAGATCTCTTTGCTATCCATCAGGTTTTGGACGCCTGACTTTAGCAAAGGACAACCAGCAGGTGAAATAGCACATAGAAGGCAACCTTTACTACATCCCAGAAATAAACCGGCTAGCAACAGGTTCCTCTTGACGGTCAACAGCGGAGTAGCAATATCATCCACAGAGGCTACATACAGGTCTTCTTCCACAGTATTCACTCCATGCTGGGGCATGGGAGCAGTCACAACATTGGGCCTTTCGGGCGCCTCGAACTGTATTTCCTTAGCATCAATAAGGTCCTGAACCTTATTCCTTAGAGCCCAACAATCATCAGTAGAATGCCCTGGGCTGTCAGAGTGATAAGCATAGCGGGCGTTGGGATTGTATTTTGGAGAAGTTGTATTCACAACCTTTGGAGCTTCCTTAACAGTTACCAGATTGGTTGACAGCAGTTGCGGCAATATTTGAGATAGAGTCATGCTGAGCCGAGTGTACTGCCTTTTGGGCCTCTCACCCCTTGGCTGGTTGTATTGCTGAGGAACAGCAGCAGGCTTTGAAATAACCACCGCGTTGACATCTTGGAGGCGTTCCGGTTTGTTCTGTCTTCTTGGACCATAAACAACACTAGCTTCCTTCTTGAAGGGCTTCTTTTCAGTACTCGAGGAGGCACCTTTCTGTATCTTCCCCGATTTGATACCAGCTTCGATCCTCTCACCAGTCAGAATGAGGTCTGTAAACCCAGCAGAGGAATTACCAATCAGGTGGTTAAAGAATGGACCAGACAGGGTCCCCAAGAACATATCCACGAGTTCACGGTCAGTCAACGGTGGCTGCACCCTGCCAGCCAGGTCTCTCCACTTCTGCGCGTACTCCTTAAAACCTTCACCCGTCCCAAGCGACATACCCTGGAGCTGGGTACGCGTAGGAGCGAGGTCGGAATTGTACTGATAATGCTTATAAAAAGCAGTAGCCAAGTCCTCCCAGTTACGAATATTGGTTCCATCCAGCTGATAGAACCATTCGAGTTGAGTCCCTGAAAGACTCTCCTGGAAGAAATGGATCCATAAGTTTTTGTCTGCAGTGTAAGGTTGGATCTTCCTTACATAAGAACGGAGGTGCAGCTTAGGACAGGAAGCCCCGTCGTACTTCACAAAGGCAGGTGCCTTGAACTTGTGTGGGATCACCACCCCGGAAGATAACCCTAAGTCTCCAAAATCCAACCCAGGCACACGTTGAATCTCCATAGCATTTAACCGGTCCTCCAGCTGTTTATACCTATCCTCAGCAGGAGGGTACTGTTCATCATTGAAATTTGTCTCGGTGTCAGAGACCACGGGACTAGGAAACCATCCATCTTGGTGACTACCTTCCCCAACAGATGGAGTAGTCAGCCCAACTTCATTCTGCAGTGTATTCCCGAGTCTGCGTCCAGTGTTGAACAGCATAGTCCTCTTCTTCTTCTTCTTCTTCTTCAGGAGCAAATCCTTCAACTCCTGTTGTCCTTGGGCTAAGCTCATGACCAGCTCTTGAAACTGGGCGTTCTGGGCCTGGAGGGCCTTGATAGCTTGTTCAGTAGTTGGTTCAGGATTCATGATGATTGAGTGCTGAAATAAACAGCGAAGAAGATTAAGCAACCTGTAGAAAGGAGTACTTGTTATGCACATGATGCATGATATGCTATTTATGCAATGCATTCAAGGGTTCGAAAGTTCAAATTCGTTGTAGAAAAAAAAGGAACGCACATTGTTATTAAGAAATAATTTGTTCAGTACATCAGGGCCTCATGGGCAAAATATTACAAAATAATTAATCCCAAAAGACACTACGCATCCTCTTTGGTGCGATGTAGGTGTTGAGAGTCTTTTCCTCGTGCAGTAGACGGGTGAGCTCCAAGACCTTCTTCTCACTTGCCTGTAGATTGGCTTCAAGAGAATTCCGCTCTTCCTTTAGTTGGATCCAGCTCTTCTGCATTTCTTCCCAAGAACTTGGCATGTCAGGATGTTGGATGGTGTAGGGCACCTCTCCTTCCACAACAGGTTCTTTGATCACAGGGAGAACACGAGGATATGGCATCACCAGCTTCTGGGAGCGGGCTCGTACCCATTTGAGATAAGGCTCGAGGGGGATGGAGTTCTTGTGCCCCAGTGTCTTGCTATCTACCCTGTTGGGCATCCTCCAAGCTCTGATAAATTTCTGGTGAAGTCCTTGTGCATCATTGTCGAAGTCAAAAACTATGTCAGGAATCAACATGTCATGAGGGCCATCCCTCCGAGCATATCCAAACTGTCTCAAAGCCAGACACGGGTTGTAAGTAATGCCCCCTCTAATTCCAAGTAAAGGAACATTAGGAAACTCTCCGCAACGATCAATGATAGTGACATTTTCTCTGGACCGAGAACACCAATGTATATCAGCATGTGTAAGAGTCATCAATCGTTGTGACCATCTCAAACCCCGCTCGTTCTTCAAAACTGATTGTGGAAGGTGCGAAATAAACCACCTTGCCAGGAGAGGAGTGCAGCACATGAGAACACCTCTTTTTCTCATGGTTCGAGTGTAACATGAGTGGAGGATGTCCCCAAGCAACGTAGGTATAGGGTTCCTGGACATGAAGATCTTGACAGCATTGATATCTATAAGCTGATCTGGATTCGGGAACAACACCAACCCATAGACAAGGAGTGCCACAACTTCTTCAAAGGCTTGTAGGTCAAGGGAATTCCAACATTCTTGGGCCTTCTCAAACAGGAACTTTGCCAAGAATCCTTTGATACCGCTTCTAACTTCCCAATGTCCCTTGATGTCAGATGGTTGTAGGCATAATACTTTAGCAACCTCATCAAGTTTTGGCTCCCTTTCCGTACCGTTGTAGGGTAGTTGACTGAGAATGGGAATCTTCAGAAGCTGGGAAAACTCTTCCAAGGTAGGCACCAATTGATAATCCGGGAAAGTAAAACAGTGGTGCAAAGGGTCAAAGAACTGGAAGAGAACTTTTATCATATCTTCTTCAATGTTGGTGTTGACCAAGCTGATGAGTCTACCATGCCTTTCACTGAAAGAAGAGTTCTTGGGAATCCTGGATGTAAGCTCCTTAAGCTGAGGAGGGACCCTTACAAGGTTGATCTGAATTGTCTTTCTACGGATAGATTCCATGTCCTACAAAACAAGAACAAAGATGAAGATTTGAACCCTTGAAGTGGTTAGTGGATGCATATGATGTTGTATGATGTTATGATGCTATGATAAGAGCACACCACAAGTATTCACAAAAAGCAAACATGATAAGGCACACAAGTCACACCATAACCCTTAGAGTTTAGGCCAGCATGAAGTTTGGGGTACTACCCTCTTGAAGTTGGTGGGCTCAAAACCTGTCCTATCAAAAGTAACCGGGTTCTAAGGAGCTCAATATCATTGGGTTGTTTTCTGTGTTCATTGTTTTGATTTAGCCACTGAACTGGCGATCAAAATATCCCAAGAAAACAACCCTCAATGAGTGTAGTATCGAGTATCTACCAACTTCGGACTGCACCAAAGTCGGTCATCTCACTACCCCTAAAGAGGCCAGGATGGTCAAGTAAGGTTCCTAAGATCAGTTGATGCTTCACGACACCACGCGGCGGCCCCGTACTCTCCTTGACTTAACTCAAGGGTTACCGGTACTCACCAAAGTGCCACATCAACGTAGCAAACTGCTTCAACCGTGTCGGTATACCCCACACAGTTCCCTCACAGTTTGTTGCTACTTTTTAAGAAGGTATCCCCCAGATCCGGGTTAGGATCTACGAAACTCCCAAAACAGGCCCACAATATTAAATCAAGCAAAGCAAGCAATTGAAAACATGATGATGAACTATTCCTAAGGTACACCCCACTTACAGTATACCCAGCGGAGTCGCCAGTTCTGTGATCGGTGGAAATAGAACTGACTATTTTTAGCTGGTTTCGCGAAATGTCGCGGTAAGCAAGAGTCGCCACCGTCTTTTATGTTCTCCAACATGGAAAGGACAAAAGCACAGCAAAATTCCTTCTTTGAGAATGTTTCTCGGTTCGGGAGGTAGATTTATAGAAAGGGAAGGTGTTAGCACCCTTTCTATCCATGGTTATCCACGGGCTCTTAGGTACTTGCTCTTATGTTTTCAAAAATTTGTTTGCTTTTCAAGTGTGTGTGGGTTTTGAAAAAGTTTTGTTTGAAAGATTTCTAAGTAACTCTTGTATCTGTCCTCAAGAGGGTATGAAAAATTTGTTTGAAAACCTTTTGAAAGTGTAGGTGCGAAAAGTTGTTTTTTGTTTGTTTTGAAAAGAGCAAGTACCCATGAGAATCTACCTACTCTAAGGAATTAGGCTGTGTAAGAGTCCTTTAGGTAGTGCTATCCCACCATTGAGAGGTAGGTAGCACCGTCGTTGGAGGTGTTCGGGTCAATTCGATGATAAGGGACATGTGTGGTCACCAAAGCAATGGTAGGACACCTTAGAAGTAACCCTAATGTCCTAGATCCTTTTTTATCCGAGGCAACTGAATCTTAGACAGAAGAGCGACCTCTAAGACACCCTATACTTGATGACCACGTTGAGGCAACCAGTGAGGCGTACCCTAAGAGTGGCATGTGCTTGTGTGTTGTTTTTCAGTTAATGTTTATCTTGTACATGTTATTTGTGAGCTACGGATTGATTTTATTTTTCATACATTCTTTCAGGCATAATTAACAGTTAGGAGTGCGGAAAATAAATTGCAGGAAGATAAATCTAGCTATTACAAGGCGCGGGTCTATACATCGCCAAAAACAAAAACCCGTTTTGAAAATAAAGTGCGAGAATTTAAATAAGGCGATAAAATCCTAATTAACTATTACATACTATGTACAGATACATAAATATAATCAAAAGAAATTAAAACGCGAAAGAAGATTGAATCGGGAACGTCTTAGGGTTTTAACCCTTTTTAGAATTAAATTAAACATTAAACCTAATTAACTAATTAATTATTTAATTAAAGAAAAAATGTTTTTTTGTGTTTTTTATATTTTTAATGAAAATAAAATAAAAGGAATTAAAAGTTGTCAAAAGAAAGACCTAATTCTAAATTAATTTTATTTATTGTGAAAAGATTAAAATTAAACCTAATTAAACAACTAAGTTAATTAATATTAGAATTTATTTACAAAAAATAATATGAAATTAATAAATAATAATATTACTTTTTTTTGATTTTTTATGAAAAATATTAATTATGTTAATTTTGGTGGTAATAATGATAATTAAAAAATAATTAATAACTAAATTAGAAAATATAAAACAAAAAGAAAAAGAATGAACCAAGGGGGGTTTGGGCCAGATTGGAGGTGTTAGGCAGCAATTTCAGGCCCACCAAGCTTTCAGCCATGTTTGAATTTTGTAATCAGATGCACAAGCTTTGATTGAGGATCATGGTGGTTATCCTCTCTTGGCCTTCAGATCTGACTTTTGAGACACTTGGCGCCCTGATTTGTGAGAGTCCATGGTGGAATGCTCTTCAGCGCCTACACATGATTATATGGGAAAAAATAGAAACAAGGAAATTGGGGGACCTGGGAATCGAACCCAGGTCCCAATGATGAACAGCCACCTGCTCTTCCACTAGACCACTTATGCGCGTTTGTTAATAAAATAAGAAACAAACATAATATGAGAAAAACAAGTCACATGCTGAAACCAAAAAAAAAAGCGCGCACCATTTGAATCATCCAGTAGCACGCTTACAACGCATCATCGTTCTCCTTGGACCTGCAAAATAAAATTCAGATAGCGGGGGTTTGTAACCCCCACAAATTGCAATGAGGAATAATAGCGAATAGAGCTACGCTCTATATAAATTATTCACGAGCACAGATTCACGTTCGTCTGGATGTAACGAATTCAACCATGGGTCTTAGGAGGCCTGATTTTTCCTATATGATAAACCCCTAATTCAAAAGCTTGAAAACCCTAAAAGTCGTTAATGGCAAATCACAATCCTGTACATGATAATCGAATTAATTGATATGAATAACTTTGTATGGATGCAAACAATATAAAACAAGCTTTAAATCACATCAAATGTTCATGAATTGGGAGTTTCGATTTTGAAAAATATTGACAAACCGTGATTCTGTTTGGCGTGATTTCTCAAGCTTCAGCCCTTGACTTTGATTCCAAAAGACTCCTGAGAGTTCCAGCAAAGTGTTAGAAATGAAAAAAGGCTTGGAATTACGTTGGAAGGTGGATTTCAGTTTTGAATTTTCTTGATTTTTTTTCAAAATGGCATAAGGGTTTGCAGTAGCTTTTTCACGTGAAATGTATTAGGTTTTGATTCATCATATGTATGGGAATGCATTTAGGTCAGCAGCTGAGCCAAAGATCCATTGTATTGATGTCTTGAGATTTTCGTTTATCACCATTAAAGGACTTTCCAAACTTGGTTCAAAACCATGATTTTGTGCACAAAATAGCCTTACACGAATTTGGTAGTTGGCATATGATGTATGAAAGCCATTCAAACCACAAAGATGCCATTTAATTAATTTTTTGATTTTATTTGAATTATTATGGATTAAAATGAATTAAATCCATAAGAATTAAATAAAAATGAAAAAATAAATGTTTGGTCTTGAAATTAATCATGGGACACGTGGGTGGCATGACAAGGCTGAATCAAGTGGAAGAAAGTGGGCCCTTTTGTCAAAAACTGAAGTTTCAAGGATAGTTGACTTTTGCCATTTCACAAAAATTTCCCAACTTCTCCAATGCATATCTTGCTCAATTTTGATCATATGAACATGTTATTGGACATTTTGGAAAGGTCTTGAAGACCTCTAACCAATGCCTTTGGTCCCATGTCATTTTGATTTACCAATCTCAAGTTATGGTCTTTGACTTAAAATGCCTTTTTGTTGACTTTTGAAAACGACCTATAATGTTGAAATTGATAACTTTTTGTGAGAGCATTTTTTGGACTTGGAATGTGAAGATGAGTTGTAGTAAATATCATCCCCTTCAAAATGAGCATTGGATGAGATTTTTATGATGAACCATGAAAAAGTTATGCCTTGGTCAAGTTACAGTTGACTTTTCAGCTGTCCCCAAATGGAAACTTTTGCATCTTGATGATATTTGAGCCATGCTTGTGAAATCATGATCAATACTTGATCAAATGATGATTGTGGCTTCAAAATAAGATGTTGACCAAAAATTTTGACTTTTGACTGCCAAATGACCATTTTGCCCCTGCAGTTGATTGTGAAGCAAATGAGGCTTTTGACTATGCAACTTGACCTTGTGTGCCTTGAAACTTGGCATGTAGATGCTTGACAATGTTTATAGGCATATGGGACTTGATTGATCCCTTGAAAACCTCAACTTCCTTGCAAGAACCAAGACCCTAATTTTGACTGGCTTAGGAGGATGTTTGACTGTGCAACCCTTGAGAGATTTTGAAACATTTGAAGATTGATCTTGACAAATCTTGAAGAATATGGGAGGGAAAATTTTGGGGTACAACACACCCTCTATGTATGCTGCATGTCTTGTTCTTGATCAGAGGGATGTTTGTACAAATGCTAGCCTCAAAGATCTAGCCCATGCCTCTTGGATTTTGTATTTGACATAAAGTGCATCTTTATCAAAATGACATGTTTGCTTTTTCTACTTAAGGATTGATTTTATGTGCAATGCCCAAAGGGAAGAAATAATGCATTAATACAATGGTTAGGCATTTAATTATGGTGTGTGAGACTGGTTTTGAGGCCTGCAAGCTAGCTTGTACAAGCTGATTTGAAAAATGGCAATGTTATGAACAAGCCTTGGCCAAGAACAAAAGTGAATTTTTCCCAACTTTGCAAATTCGATTCTCCCTAACCACAAGGGTGTTTGATGAGTTCTTGGACAATTTGGAAAGATAAGAATGTGTACTACAATCCATCTTTGTAATGAAAATTTAAACTCCAAGTGGAAGAATGTGAAAAATGATCATGAAGTTGGTCAAAAATCCTGCCTAGAATAGGTCAAAATTTCTCTAAGTTAAAAATGTTTTGCACCCTTGTTCCAAAAATCATAACTTGAGATACAAGCTTCCTTTGAGAAAACTTTGTGAATAAAAGTTGTAGATTTTGCAATGGAATACAACTTTCATGTTTCAAGTTTTGTTTGAATCCATTTGCATCTTGGTGAAAAAATGGGACAAAGTTAGGAAAAAAATAAGGAAGTTTCATAACTTAGAAAAATTCTAAGTTATGAAATTTTCTCATTTTAAACCCTAATTTGCAAATTTGAATTTATTGATGAACAAGTTTCATAATTTGACATGTTTTGATGAAAAATGAATCTTGGCACTTGATTTTGACCAAAAAGTCAAAGTTTGACTTTTCAGTATACAGTCAAATTTTGATTAGTTGACTGGAAAATTCATCTGTCAATCCCATGCATTTGAGATCTTTTGAACTTGTTGAATGTGTCAAGACAATTCCATTGAGTCCTTGAGTCCATATGTCAGCTTGGTTTGCTATTGGTTAGGCAAACAGTCAAAAATTGCCTTTGTGCAGTCAAAACCCTAAAAATGACCATTTTGCCCTTTTGGTGATCTGATCAAATTTCTTGTGGAATTGTGATTCAAACTTGACCAAATGGTTCATATGAGTTCATTATGTTAATGTGGGTCAAAAATCACGAGGTTTGACTGTCAATTGGCTATAGTTGACTTTTTCCCCAATACAGTTGATTTCTAGGTCAACTGTTCAATTGACTCGGCAAAGATTGGAATCAAGGCTTGAAACTTGGTATGGATAAACTTGTGAGTCCAACATGAAGCATGAAAGTCACTTTGGGTATTTTAGGTCAAAACATCTTTGTGCAAACTCAAACCCTAATTTGGGTCAATAGTGCAAGGAGGAGTCTTGAGCAGAGCAAACCCTAACTAGATCTTGAGTTCCAATAGTCTTGTGGTGAGAAAATGTTGATGAAAAGAGAGGGAAAATTTTGGGGTACAACACTAACTATTTAAGTTGAGGAGGGATCCTTACGAGATTGACTTGAATGGTTTTCCTGCGAATAGAATCCATGTCCTACAAAATAGAACAAAGATAAATCCCAAAATCCTTGAAATGGTTAGTGAGTATGAGTATGATGTTATGATGTTTATGATGTTATGTACAAGTAAATATATACAAGAAAAACAAACAATTAGTTAGGTTTAGGCTTGCATGGAGTCTTATAGGTAAGTACCCTCTTGAATTTTAGTTGGCTTAAACCTGTCCTAGCAATAGTAATCGGGTTCTAAGGGAGCTCAATATCATTGGTTTGTTTCTTCGGGAATTGTTTCAGCACAAGCCTCTTTAATGGCGACCGAAATATCTCAAAAAACCAAACCTCAATGAGTGTAGTATCGAGTATCTACCAACTTCGGACTGCACCAAAGCCGGTCATCTCACTACGTCTTAATGGCCAAGTTGGTCAAGTAAAGGTTCTAAAAGTTAATTAGTGCTTCATGACATCACTCAGCGGCCCCGTATTCTCCTTGACTACTCAAGGACTACCGGTACCCACAAATATATCATACTAACGTAGCTATTGTTTAGACCATATCGGTATACCCCGCACAGTTTCCACAACGTATTTCTACTTGGTATCCTAAATCCGGGTAGAGAATTCAAATCCAAACAAAGAACCAAAATGTAAAGCATACAAGTTAAACAATGAAAGTAAGTAAATGTGATTTAACCCTAAGGTAACCCCACTTTTAAAATTTCCCCAGAAGAGTCGCCAGTTCTGTAACACGGTGAGAGAACTGACTTGGTTGTTTTGCATTTGATCATAAATGTTGCGGTTAGCAAGATTCACCACCGACTTTTCTTTTATCCAAAAGGAAAGGTTTAAAAGAACAGGAAAGACCTTTGAGATGTTTTCTTGAGTTCGGGGGGTAGATTATGAAAAGGGAAGGTATTAGCACCCTTTTCATCCATGGTTTTCCATGGGCTCTTAGTTACTTGCTAGATCACTTGCTTTTGTTTGAAAATGTGCTTTGTGTGGTTTTGGAAAGTATTTTGAAAATGTGAAATCGTTTAGGCAAACTTTGTAATGATTCTCGTTCGTAAGAATGTATACAAAGTGTTAATCTTTTGCAAATGTTTTCAAGTTTGAAATATGTTTTTGAAAGTGTTGGTGTTTGTTTTGAAAACAGCAAGGATGCTTTTGTTTGAAATTGAGCAAGCAACTAGGAACAATCTACCTACTCAAAAGTATTTCATATTTATTTCCTCTTTCCTTTGACATTGTTATCTTACCATTGATTTGGTAAGTAACCTTATCTTCGGATGTAAAAGGGACAGGCAAGGGCCATCATATAGCCATGATTAGCAATGTCGTAAGATATCTTAGCATTTTTCTTTAGGGACTAAGATCATTTTGAAAGGCAACATGGATAACGTCATCGAATGACTATGATCCTGTATTTTGTTTATTTTTGCTAAGATACTTCACATGCATAATATGGTCATTTTATATGGCAACAAAGTGGGTTTACCCTAAGGGTGTAAGTGTGCAAGTGTATTGATTTTCATGCTTGATTTGTCTTGATTAGGGTTTGCTACTTGTTGGTTTTAATCTTTCCATACAAAACCCTAATTACTAGCATTTGTATATAAAGCATTTAAATTGCGAAAAATAAAAATACTAAGCTATTACATCATTTAGGGGAGGGGGTATACAAATTTACAAATGGGGATTTTGCATGAAATTAAATCTAAATAATTATTACAACCATATTGAATATTGTACAAAAATGTAAATAAAGATGCAAGAATATGAATGTAAAAAGAAAAAAAAGTAATTTTTGTTTGGTTTGTTCATAAAAAGGGCTTTAACCTAATTTAAAGAAGATTAACTAAAAATTAAACAAAATTAAATTTAAAATAAATAAGAAAATAAGTTAAGTTAAAAAAGTATTTTTAGGGTTTTTCTATTGAAAAGGTTTTATCTTAATGAAAATACAGAATGAAAATTAATTAATTAAAATAAACCTAAGCTCTAAATTAATTTTATTCACAAGAAAATAATATAATAGTCAAACCCTAGTCTAAATATTTATTGAAAAGAAATTAATTTATTAAATGAATTTTTTTTTGTTCTTTTAGTTTTTATGAAGAAAAATAAACTAAATAAATATAAATATGGGCTACGTGATATGAGCAAACAGGGGGATATTAGTGAGTAAAAATGAGTCAGGCCCAAGGGAGAGAGCCCAACCGCGCTGGAAGGAAAAATGACAAAAAAAATTGGAAAAATGCAAAAGGCAACGCGCTAGGTGTTGAACCCACGCCCTCTTGGTTACCAGTGCGCTGCCTTACATCTGGGGTGGCTATACATCCATTAATTTAACCGAAATGATAAATATATAATACAAAATGAGTCATGAATACATTTCATCTTCAACCTCCAGCCAAAGGACCTGTAACTTTATCATTTCTTAACCATTCATAAAACTTCCAACATCAAACTTGTGAGAAATTTTCTCACGATTATGAATATGTAAATTACTTAAACTAATTCTCAAAAATGAGCATGAATTTATAATGGTACCAAATCCTGACCTAAATATTTTCAGAAGTTCAGATTCAAAATTTTAACTACTCATGCAACAATAATGAAATCTAAGGACATGGTTAACTTCAGGACAATGATATCTACATTTCTTATTCACAAATAAACCATTAATGATGTGTTGTACCCCAAAATTTTCCCTCCCATATTCTTCAAGGTTTGCTAAGATCATGCTTCAAAATCTCTCAAGGGTTGCACAGTCCAATTGCCTCATAACAGTCAAAAATTAGGGTTTTGGTGCTGGCAAAGAAATTGAAGTTTCCGAGGGTCCAAACAAGTCCCACATACCTATAAACATTGTCAAGCATCCTCATGTCAGGTTTCAAGACTCACAGCATAAAATTGCACAGTCAAAAATCCTAATTGCTTCACAGTCAACTGCAGGGGCAAAATGGTCATTTGACAGTCAAAAGTCCAAATTTTTGGTCAACATCTTATTTTGAAGCCACAAACATCATTTAATCAATTCTTGATCATGATTCTCAAGGCATGGCTCAAAAAGTCTCAAGATGCAAAAGTTTCTATATTTGGACAGTTGAAAAAGTCAACTGCAAATTGACCAAGGCATAACTTCCACATGGTTTATCAGAAAAATTCCATCTAAAGCTCATTTTGAATAGAATGACATTTCCTATAACTCATCTTCACATTTCAAGTCCAAGAAATGCTCTCACAAAAAGTTATCAATTTCAACATTATAGGTCATTTTCAAAAGTCAACAAAAAGGCACTTTAAGTCAAAGACCATAACTTGAGATTGGTAAATCAAAATGACATGGGACCAAAGAAATTGGTTATAGGACTTCAAGACCTTTCCAAAATGTCCAAGAACATGATCAAAGATTAAAAATTGAGCAAGATATGCCTTGTGGAAGTTGGGAAATTTTTGGGAATTTTGAAAAGTCAACTTTGCTTCAAATGCCTCAAAATGGCTAATGGGCCTCAATTTCTTCCAAGAATCATCACCCAAAAGCTATGCACGACCCATTACCCAAAGGGGAGTTATTTTCTTATTTTTAATTAATTAATTGAGTTTTTAATCCTATTAATTCATTTAATTAAAATTAAATATGAGAAAAATACTAAAATAAAGGTTTTGAATCTTTTTGTGTAGGGATTTCACTCATAATGAATCAAATATTTCGTGCATACTCAAAAAGGCAAGATTTCTCCTGATTGGCAATAGTTTCATGGCAAAGAGATTTGGAAAAAGATGCTTGAAAATCAAATATTAAATCATTGAATACATGGATTTTGGGCCAGTTTTTCTAACCTAAATCATTCACATACATAAGCATAACAGAACCCTAATGCCAAGGACAAGAGAAGCTGCGCCTCAAGCATAAGAACAAAAACTTGCATTTTTCACAAAAAAAGTTAAAACTGAAAACATAGTTCCAGTGTGATTCAAAGCCTACAATCCATTCCAAAGGCTTGCTGGGACTTTCCTGAACGTGACTCAATACTTTTCCAGTCTCCATACATCCAGAAGTGGTAGAATGACTTTGCCCTGTTCATGAAATTTTTCACATTCGTATTTTGATTTACACGCATTTTCCATACATTTGAATGTTTGATTTACACTAACACGATCATTCTAAAGCTAATGGCATCGTTCAATTGAAGAATGGCTGCCTGTAGGAGAATCCACCATGGACATTTCTTAGGGTTTCAGAGACCTTGATTTAGGGCTTTACACATCTAGAAAAATTAGACAACAAGACCCACACCATTAAAATCGTGACATTCTGAAGGATAAAATCCATACCTCGCGCCCTTTTTCTTTTTTACCATGCTCTAATCGCTATTATTGCAAGTTAGGGTTAGTGGGGGTTTAAAACCCCCGCTATCCATTTGTATTTTCAGGAAAAAACAAAGAAGCAAGGAAAGAGACGCTGAGGTGTAAGCACAGGACTGGGCAATTCAAACATTTCGCGCGTGTTTTTGTTTTCTACCAATAACTCTTATTCTCTTTCATAATAATTGTGTTCCATATTAATATCAGATAAACGTGTTTGGCTTGGTGGAAGATATGTTGTCATGCAAGTATTGGGACCTGGGTTCGATTCCCAGGTCCCCCATATTTCCCTATAATTTTTGTTGTAACATGATTCTCTGCAGTACGCTCCCAGTGACCCATCATACAACGCATATGCCTCTGCTTGCCATGCAATCTGATTGATCAATCCAATGGTCACAAAAGCAGTCCACTATGCACACTGGTCAACTGATGCACACGTAATCCCAGAAAGTCCAAAGGGCCTTGCATTTCAATGGGCCTAATTGCTGCAAATTAACCTCCAAAAAAAAGGCCAACACCCCCATGGTTTGCATTTTCTTTTTTCCTTTTTTCTTTCTTCTTTTTATTTTAATTGTCTTTCTTTTGTTTTATTTAATTCACAAAAATATTTTTATAACACAAAAAAATCAAAAAAGCCAAAAATAAAATATGTTTATTTAATTTTTAATTCATTAATATTTTTTGTAAATAAATTTTGTTAATCAATTTAGTTTAATTTAGGGTTTTAAATTTTAATGTTTTTTTCTTAATAACTAAAAAAATATAAAAAATAGGTTTTAGCATTTCTTATTCTTTTCTTAATAAATAACCTTTTTTTATTTCTTATCATTATTAATTATTAATTATTTTTGTAAATACTCATGTAATTCAACAATTAGTAAATTATGTTTAAACTTAAATATTTTTCTTTAACAAATTAAAAATAGTGTAGAATTAGGGTTTCCAATAATAACTAATTTTCTTCCTTTATGTCCATTAAATACAAAAACATCAAAAACAAGTTCTTTTCTTTATTTAATCATTAATTTACTTTCAACTTCAATTTAATTTCTTTAAAGGGTCCAACGCCCTCGCACTCGATTCTATTTGCTTTTTGCACGATTATTTTTATTTCCTTTTTAAATATAATGTATTTGCCCCAAAGCTTTGTAATAGTAATTAGGACATTTACTTTCCGCATTTTATTTAAAATCGGGTCTTTGTTAATTTGGCGATGTATAGACCCGCGCCTTGTAATAGCGTAGGACTTTTATTTTCCGCATTTTAATTCCCGCACCTTTTAACTGCTAATAATTGTATGAAAGAATGAATGGCCCAAATAAAATCAAAGCGTAGCTCACTCAATGCATGACAAGATAAAAATATAACTGAAAATGACACACAATTCACACACCACTCCTAGGGTACGCCTCACTGTTGCCTTGCCCCTCGAAACGTGGTCGTCGAGTAGAGGACGTTTTAGTAAGTCCTCATGTCCATGAATATGGCATGGGGGTAGCTTCTAAGGTGTCCTACTATTGCTCTGGTGACCACACTGTCCCTAAACTCGAATTGACCCGAACACCTCCAACGGTGGTGCTACCTACCTCTCAATGGTGGGATGGCACTACCTCAAGGACATTTACACATACTAATTCCTTAGGGTAGGTAGACGACTCGTAGATACTTGCTCTAATTCAAAACAAATCAAAAACTCCTTTTCACACCGACACTTTGCAAAAAGCTTTCAAAAACAATTTTTCAAACACTCTTGAGGACTGATACAAGAGTCGATCTGAATCTTTAAACGAAACTTTTTCAAACCCACTCACTTTGAAAAGCAAACAAACATTTTGAAAACACAAATGAGCAAGTATCTAAGAGCCCATGGATAACCATGGATAGAAAGGGTGCTAACACCTTCCCTTTCTATAAATCTACCTCCCGAACCGAGAACTAATCTCAATAAGGAATTTTTCTGTGCTTTTGTCCTTTCCATGTTGGAGAAAATAAAAGACGGTGGCGACTCTTGCTTCCGCGACATTTCGCGAACCAGCGTTAAACAGTCAGTTCCAGATCCACCGATCACAGAACTGGCGACTCTGCTGGGGAATACTTTTAAAGTGAAGTGTACCTTAGGACTAAGATCACTGTGTTTTCAATTGCTTTGACTTGTTTGCTTTAAATTGTGGGACTGTCTTGGGAGTTCTATAGATCCTAACCTGGATCTGGGGATACCTTCTTAGAAAGTAGCAACAAGGCTGTGAGGGAACTGTGCGGGGTATAACGACATGGTTGAAGCAGTCTGCTACGTTGATGTGGCACTTTGGTGTGTACCGATAACCCTTGAGTTCAGTCAAGGAGAGTACGGGGCCTCCGCGTGGTGTCATGAAGCATCAACTGACCTTAGGAACCTTAATTGAACTATCTTGGCCTCTTTAGGGTAGTGAGATAACTGACTTTGGTGCAGTCCGAGGTTGGTTGATACTCGATACTACACTCAATTGAGGGTTGCTTTCCTGGAATATTGCGGTCGCCAGTTCAGTGGCTAAATCGAAACGATGAACAATGAAAGCAATCCAGTGATATTGGGACCCTTAGAACCCGGTTACTTCTGATAGGACAGGTTGAGCCCACCAACTTCAAGAGGGTAATACCCAGACCCCATGCTGGCCTAAACTGTAAGGGCTTGTCTTGTGTGACTTGTGTTCCTTACCATGTTTGCCTTTGTAAATATTTGTGGTGTGTTTAATCATAGCATCATGACATCATACAGCATCATATGCATTGACTAACCATTTCAGGGGTTCGAATCTTCATCTTTGTTCTTGTTTTGTAGGACATGGAAACTGTTCGCAGAAAGACAATTCAGATCAGCCTTGTAAGGATCCCTCCTCAGCTTAAGGAGCTTATATCCAGGATTCCCGAGAGCTCTTCATTCAATGAAAGACATGGAAGACTCATCAGCTTGGTCAACACCAACATTGAGAAAGATATGATAAAGGTCCTGTTCCAGTTCTTTGACCCTCTACATCACTGTTTCACTTTCCTGGATTATCAACTGGTGCCTACATTGGAAGAGTTCTCCTGAATTTTGAAAATCCCTATCCTTGATCAACTACCCTACAACGGTACGGAAAAGGAACCCAAGCTTGAAGAGATTGCTAAAGCCTTACACCTACAATCATCTGACCTCAAGGGACATTGGGAAGTTAGAAGTGGTATCAAAGGGTTCTTAGCCAGGTTTCTGTTTGAGAAGGCCCAAGAATGTTGGAACTCCCTTGACCTGCAAGCTTTTGAAGAAGTTGTGGCTCTCCTTGTCTATGGTCTGGTGTTGTTCCCTAACCCAGATCAGCTTATAGATATCAGTGCTGTCCAGATCTTCATGTCCAGGAATCCTGTACCTACGTTGTTGGGGGACATCCTTCACTCATGTTACACTCGAACCATGAGAAAAAGAGGTGTCCTTATGTGCTGTACTCCTCTCCTAGGAAGGTGGTTTATTTCGCATCTTCCGCAATCAGTCTTGAAGAATGAGCGGGGTTTGAGATGGTCACAATGATTGATGACTCTTACACATGCAGATATACATTGGTGCTCTCGGTCCAGAGAGGATGTCACTATCATTGATCGTTGCGGGGAGTACCCTAATATTCCTTTACTTGGAATCAGAGGAGGTATTACTTACAACTCGTGCCTGGCTTGGAGACAGTTTGGTTATGCTCGGAGGGACGGCCCCCATGACATGTTAATTCCTGATATAGTTTTTGACTTCGACAACGATGCACAAGGACTTCGCCAGAGATTTATCAGAGCTTGGAGGATGCCAAGTAGGATAGACAGCAAGACCCTGGGGCACAGGAATGCCATCCCATTGGAACCTTATCTCAAGTGGGTACGAGCCCGCTCCCAGAAGTTAGTGATGCCATATCCTCATGTTCTCCCTGTGATCAAAGAGCCAGTCTTGGAAGGAGAGGTGTCCTATACCATTCAACATCCTGACATGCCCACGTCCTGGGAAAAAATGCAGAAGAGCTGGATCCGGCTTAAGGAAGAACGGAATTCTCTTGAGACCAGTCTACATGCTAGTGAAAAGAAGGTCTTGGAGCTCACCCGCCTGCTGCACGAGGAGAGGAATCTCAACACCTACATTGCTCCGAAGAGGATACGTAGTGTCTTTTGGGATTGATTTGCTTTGTAATGTTTGCCCATGAGGCTTTGATGTATCAAACAATTATTTCCTTAATGATAACGTGTGTTCCCTTTTTTTTTGTCTACAACAAATTTGAATTTTCGAACCCTTGAATGCATTGCATAAACACATATCATTCATCATGTGCATAACAGGTACTCTTCTTTTCAGGTTGCTTACTGTTCTTCGCTGTTTATTTGAGCATCATGAACCCTGAATCCTCTACCGAGATGTCTATCAAGGCCCTTCAGGCGCAGAACGCACAATTTCAGGAGCTGATCATGGGTTTGGCTCAAGGTCAAGAAGAGCTGAAGGCTTTGCTCCTGAAGAAGGAGAAGAAGAAAAGAACTGTTCTTTTCAACTCGGGCTGGAGGTTTGGTAACACTCTGCAGAATGAGGAAGCTGGTTCTTCTGTAGGCAAAGACAGTCCCCAGGGGGGAAGGGCTCCAAGTCCGGTGGTCTCTGACAATGAGACTGATTTTAATGAGGAACAGTATCCTCCGGCTGAAGACAGATACAAGCAGTTGGAAGACCGTCTGAACGCCATGGAGATCCAACAAGTGCCTGGCTTGGATTTCGGAGACTTGGGTTTATCTTCTGGTGTGATCATCCCTCACAAGTTTAAAGCACCATCTTTCACCAAGTATGACGGGGCGTCTTGCCCTAAGCTACACCTCAGATCTTATGTGCGGAAGTTTCAGCCGTATACAGTGGACAAGAACTTGTGGATCCACTTCTTCCAGGAGAGTCTTTCAGGGACTCATCTCGAATGGTTCTATCAGCTGGATGGAACCAAAGTTCGTAACTGGGAGGAGTTGGCTACTGCTTTTTACAAGCAGTATCAATATAATGCCGACCTTGCTCCTACACGTACCCAACTCCAGGGTATGTCGCTAGGATCAGGCGAAGGTTTTAAAGAGTATGCACAGAAGTGGAGGGACCTGGCTGGCAGGGTGCAGCCACCATTAACTGACCGTGAGCTGGTAGATATGTTCTTGGGGACCCTATCTGGGCCATTCTTCAATCATCTCATTGGCAATTCATCTGCAGGGTTCACTGACCTCATTCTGACTGGGGAAAGGATAGAGGCTGGCATGAAGTCCGGAAAGATTCAGAAAGGTGTATCTTCAAGTTCTGAGAAGAAACCCTTTAAGAAGGAGGCTAGTGCTGTGTATGGGCCTAGAAGGCAAGAAAAACCGGAGCGCCGCCAATCTGTCAACGCGGTGGTGATTGCTAAGCCTGCTGCCGCTCCTCGGCAAACTAATCAACAAAGGGCTGAAAGACCCAGAAGAGAGTTTACCCGGCTGAGTATGACCTTGTCACAAATCTTGCCGCAGCTGCTATCAACCAACTTGGTGACTGTCAGGGAGGCCCCGAAGGTTGTGAACACTACCTCTCCTAAGTATAATCCAAATGCCCGCTGTGCTTATCACTCCGATAGCCCGGGGCACTCTACTGATGACTGCTGGGCCATAAGGAACAAGGTGCAAGACCTTATTGAGGCAAAGGAGGTACAGTTTGAGGCACCTGAGAAGCCCAATGTAGTGACAGCTCCCTTGCCTGCTCATGGAGTGAATGCTATCAGGGATGATGACGAGGTGGAAGAATCTGAGTTCGACAGCTGGATTTATCCGACGGCCAACAGTGGACCTAGCAATTGGACTGCAAAGGACAACCTACCTGTTACTTTTGTTACGCAGTAATGAATTCCTTTGTTTTTGTTATTTGTAATAAACAATGAATTGAAACTCTATGGCCCGGTGTCTTACCCGGGGCACCGTGGCTTCATTTGTGAGGGCTTATAACTGTCATTTCCATATATCATGAATAGAGATCTTGGACGTTTTTTCGCATTTCAAATCTTGTGCTCCCTTTCTTTCTTTCTTTCTTTATATATTGCAAAACAGTTGTATTTACACACACTCACTCATATAGGTTTCAATCCACTCTGGATCTCACTGGTAACGACTCTGCTACTGCCAGTTATGACTTCGAAAATCCGATCAACTTAGCCGAAGACGAAGGTGAAGATGATTGCGAAGTGCCTGGCGAGCTTGCAAGACTGTTACTCCTGGAAGAGAGGGCAATTCAACCACATGAAGAGCCGGTGGAAACGATAAATCTGGGTACTGAGACAGATAGAAAGGAGGTTAAGATTGGTGCCAATCTGGAGCTTAGCGTGAAACAACTGTGATCGGTGGATCTGGAACTGACTGTTTAACGCTGGTTCGCGAAATGTCGCGGAAGCAAGAGTCGCCACCGTCTTTTATTTTCTCCAAATGGAAAGGACAAAAGAACAGAAAAATTCCTTATAGAGATTGCTCTCGGTTCGGAAGGTAGGTTATAGAAAGGGAAGGTGTTAGCACCCTTTCTATCCATGGTTATCCATGGGCTCTTAGATACTTGCTCATTGTGTTTTCAAAATGGTTTGCTTGCTTTTCAACTGTGGGTTTTAAAAAAAGTTTCTTTGAAAATTCCAGTTCGACTCTTGTATCGGTCCTCAAGAGTGTTTGAAAAATTGCTTTCGAAAGCTTTTGAAAAGGTGTCGGTGTGAAAAGTATTTTTGATTTGTTTTGAAATTTAGAGAAAGTATCTAGAGTCGTCTACCTACCCTAAGGAATTCGTCTGTGTAAATGTCCTTTAAAGTAGTGCCATCCCACCATTGAGAGGTAGGTAGCACCACCGTTGGAGGTGTTTGGGTCAATTCGAGGTTCGGGACATGGTGATCAACAGAGCAATGGGAAGACACCTTAGAAGCTACCCTCATGCCAGGTTCCCGGATCATGAGGACTTACTAAGACATCCTCTACTCGACGATCACCTTTCGAGGCAAGGCAACAGTGAGGCGTACCCTAGGGGTTGTGTGTGCGATTTGTGTGTCGTTTTCAGTTATTTTGTCTTGTCATGTCATTGGTGTTCTACGCTTGTTTTTATTTTATCCATACATTCTTTCATGCTTTGATTTAACAGTTAAAAGGTTGTGAGAAAAGTAAATTCTAAGCTATTACAAAAGGCGCGGGTCCACATCGCCAAAAGTTTCTCGAACCCGATTTGACAGAAAAATAAATAAAGAAAAGAAAATAAAGAATTAAGAAGTGAGACAAATAATTACATGGCTTCGGGAGAGGTACATAAACATTTAAACAAAATAAAATAAATATGCGAAATTAAATCGAAACGAGGGCGTTGGACCCTTTTGCAAAAATTAAATTAATGATGAAGTTAATTGAAATTAAAAGAAAAAAGAATTTGTTTTTTATGATTTTTTAGGATTTTAAGGAAAAAGAATTAATTAAAATTAAAATAAGATGCAAACCCTAATTCTAGTGGCTTTTAATTTATTAAGAAAAATGTTGAATTTTAACCTAATTTAAACCTAATTTTTATATGCAATTTAATTTATGAAAATAAATATTTAGTTATTTTAATTATTATAAAAGAAAAATAAAAAGGATGAAAAATTGTTAATTAAACCTAATTCTATGTTTTTTATGTTTTATTATGAAAAGAATTAAAATTTCAAACCTAATTTAAGACTAAATTCAATTACATGTAAATTTATTTAAGAAAATATTAAAATAAAAATTATTATATTTTTGCTCTTTTCTGACCTTTATGTGTTTTTTATATTTTTGTGGAGATAATTAATTAATTGAAAGCAATAATTAAAAGGAAAAATAGAAAATAATATGAACAAAGAAAATAGAGAGAATTACAAACCCAGGGGGTTCAGACCCCAAATTAGGAGGCATCTTTAGAAATCTTAAGCCCATTTATCCATTGGCCCATGTGACTTTTCCAGGCAGCATGCTGGCACGTTGACTCACGTTCACGCTGTTCTCTACCTCTCAGCCTTTGGATTGATCTCAAGATGGACGTGGACGGTTTGATCTGGAGGGCGTATGGTACGCTTGGATGCTGAACCTGCATGTGAAGATTTATTGCAAAATAATATTGAGAATGTTGAAGACCTGGGGTTCGAACCCAGGTCATGTACCTTTCCAACCAACACGTTTGCCACTGAACCAACCCATGCGCGTTTAATATATAATAACGAATAAACATTATAAAAGAAATAATGGTCAGGGGCCACCAACGCGCGCGAATTTTTGAATCAACCTATCACCGTTTGCCACGATATCGTCTTCTCCACATTCCTGAAACACAAATACATTAAGCCACGGTTTTTCACGTGTTCTCCTAGGCCAGTTTTGGGAAAATAACGATTAGGCCTAGGACACTCATAAATTAGGCGCGAGGGTATGTTTGAGATCGTCCAGACGCGCTGAGTTGAATGGAGGTGGTCAGGGGTTCCAATTTTTCCTTGTTACAAAACCCCTAATCTGAAGCTCTGCAAACCCTAAAAATCATCAATGGCATAATCGTGTACACAGCATAAAAACACAATTGAATCATATGGTTAGCATTAGAATGGCATAAGGAATGCAAATCAACAATTAAAATGCCCTAAGAATGCCTAGATGTCAAAACACGATCATGGATTTTTTTTGTACAGGGGCGGTTCTTGTTACCAATTCTTTGAGCTTTGATGGATGTTTTTGATTGGAACACGTTCAGTAATCTTCAAGGAAGCTAATGGAATGGAAATCGTGCCTTGAATCAACCTGCAAATCAGTTTTCAGTATTGAGTTTTTTTAGAAAAAAATTTCAAGTTTGTTTTCCAATTTTATCAGCAACTGCGTGTGTGTGATGATTAGGGTTGTGTTCCTGGCTTATGTATGAATCAATTAGGTTAAGAAAAACAAATCAAATCCCTTGCAATGATGGTTTTGAAGATTTGATTTTCAAGCTTTGTTTTTTCAATCTTTTCCATGCATTTTTGTATCAATTATGATCTAATCAATCCAAATCTTTCCTTATTTGGCTAGGCACGAATTGTTGAGTATAAAACATGCACAAAAAGATTTAAAACTTTAGGTTAGCATTTTTCATACATTTATTTTGATTTAAATGAATTATTATAAATAAAAATTCAAATAAATAAATAAAAAATGAATAAATACTTCCCTTTGGGCCAAGTAGTCGTGCATATGTCATGGATGATGAATTATGGAAGAAAAATGGGCCCATTAGCAATTTTAGGTCATTTGGATCAATGTTGACTTTTCAAAATATCCAAAAATTTCCCAACTTCCACAAGGCATAACTTGCTCAATTTTTAAGCTTTTCTCATGTTCTTGGACATTTTGGAAAGGTCTTTGAGTCCTCTAACCACTGCCTTTGGTCCCATGTCATTTTGATTTACCAATCTCAAGTTATGGCCTTTGACTTAAAGTCCCTTTTTATTGACTTTTGAAAATGACCTATAATGTTGAAATTGATAACTTTTTGTGAGAGCATTTCTTGGACTTGAAGTATGAAGATGAGTTGTAGGAAATGTCTTTCTCTTCAAAATGAGCTTTGGATGGAATTTTTCTGATAATCCATGTGAAAGTTATGCCCTGGTCAATTTACAGTTGACTTTTTCAACTGTCCAAATAAGGAAACTTTTGCATTTTGATGATTTTTGAGCCAAGCTTTGAGAATCATGATCAAGCATTGATCAAATGATGTTTGTGGCTTCAAAATGATATGTTGACCAAAAATTTGAACTTTTGACTGTCAAATGACCATTTTGCCCCTACAGTTGACTGTAGTGCAATTTAGGGTTTTGACTGTGCAATTTTGTGCTGAAAGTCTTGAAACTTGATATGAGGATGCTTGACCATATTTGTAGGCATGTGAGACTTGATTGGACCTTTGGAAACTTCATTTTCTTGATCAGAACACAAACCCTAATCTTGACTGTATAGGAGACCTTTGCACTGTACAACCCTTGGGGAATTTTGAAGCTTGACTTGGTAATTTCTTAAAGAATATGGGAGGGCAAATTTTGGGGTACAACAACAACGATTGACTCAGATGTTACATGATTATGCGGAGATCTTCGCCTGGTCCTACGAAGACATGCCTGGGTTGGATACTGACATTGTGGTCCATCATTTGCCTACCAAGGAAGACTGCCCTCCGGTTAAGCAAAAGGTCCGCCGTATGCGTCCAGAGATGTCTGAGAAGATCAAAGCTGAGGTTATGAAGCAATTCGATGCCGGGTTTCTTGCAGTGACTTCTTACCCTCAGTGGGTTGCTAATGTGGTGCCGGTACCAAAGAAAGACAGTAAGGTCAGAATGTGTGTCAATTACAGGGATCTGAACAGGGCAAGCCCCAAGGATGACTTCCCCTACCTCACATTGACGTTCTGGTTGATAATACTGCTCAGCACAAGGTGTTCTCTTTCATGGATGGTTTTTCAGGGTATAATCAGATCAAGATGGCTCCTGAAGACATGGAAAAGACTACCTTTGTTACTCAGTGGGGCACCTTCTGCTACAAGGTCATGCCATTCGGGTTGAAAAATGCTGGGGCAACCTACCAACGTGCCATGGTTGCTTTATTTCATGACATGATCCATCATGAGATTGAAGTGTATGTCGATGACATGATTGCAAGGTCCCAAACTGAGGAAGAACACCTCGACCATCTACAGAAGCTGTTTGACCGTCTAAACCTGTATAAGCTGAGGTTGAACCCGAACAAGTGCACCTTCGGGGTAAGATCTGGAAAATTGCTAGGCTTCGTCGTAAGTGATAAGGGTATTCAAGTGGACCCTGCCAAGGTTAAAGCCATTCAAGAGATTCCAGTTCCTAAGACAGAGAAAGAGGTCAGAGGCTTTTTAGGACGCCTGAATTACATCGCCCGATTCATCTCGCACCTAACTGCTACCTGTGAGCCAATCTTCAAGCTGCTGAAGAAAGATCCGGTAGTACGTTGGAATGATGAATGTCAGGCTGCTTTTGATAGAATCAAAGAGTATCTCCAAGAACCACCCATCCTTATGCCACCGGTTGAAGGGAGACCTCTGATATTATACCTGACAGTACTTGACAACTCGATGGGGTGTGTGTTGGGGCAGCATGACGAGTCTGGCCGAAAAGAGCACGCCATTTATTACCTTAGAAAAAAGTTTACCGACTGTGAGACCCGATACTCACTGCTCGAGAAAACTTGCTGCGTTTTGGTATGGGCTGCTCGCCGGCTGAGACAGTATATGCTGACTCACACTACCTTGTTGATTTCAAAGATGGATCCTATAAAGTACATATTTGAAAAGCCTGCTCTGTCTGGGAGAATAGCAAGATGGCAGATGATCTTGACAGAATACGACATCCAGTACACGACTCAGAAAGCAATCAAAGGAAGTGTATTGGCAGACCACTTGGCACACCAGGCAGTAGACGACTATCAGTCAATGAACTTCGAGTTTCCGGACGAGAGCATCATGATAGTGACTGATTGTGAAGTACCTGGACCGGATGAAGGACCTGAGGAAGGATCCCGATGGTCTATGCACTTTGACGGAGCATCCAACGCTTTAGGTAACGGCATCGGCGCTGTGATCATATCCCCTCAAGGCACTCATACTCCACTTACTGCCCGGTTATGTTTCAACTGCACCGACAACATGGCGGAGTATGAGGCATGCATCATGGGTCTTCAAGCTGCGATCGACTTAAGGATCAAGTTTCTGAGTGTCTTCGGAGATTCCGCTCTCGTGATCAATCAGATCAAAGGCGAGTGGGATACGAAACATCCGAATCTTATTCCTTACAGAGAATGTGTGTTGACGTTGATCCCCCATTTCACAGAGATAACTTTTGAACACTTTTCGAGAGAGGAGAATCAGCTGGCGGACGCGTTAGCTACGATGTCTTCCATGTTCAAAGTCAAGTGGGACAATGAGGCTCCCCGGGTCATCATCTGGAAACTGGATGAACCGGCATACTGTTGTGATCTTGAGGCAGAGTTAGTGACTGAAAAACCCTGGTACCATGAAGTGAAGAGGTACTTGGAAGCTCAAGAGTATCCTGAGGGTGCGTCTGTCAACGACAAGAAGTTTATGAGAAGGTTCGCTGCAAAGTTCTTCCTTAGCAATGGCATCCTGTACAAGCGAAACCATGATTCGACCTTACTGCGTTGTGTGGATAAGACTGAAGCAGAAAGGATCATGGCAGAGCTGCATGAGGGTACCTTCGGAACACATTCCAGTGGACACACTATGGCAAAGAAGATCCTTCGGGCAGGGTATTTCTGGTCCACAATGGAAGCCGACTGCTACCAACACTCTCAGACATGTCATAAATGCCAGATTTATGCAGATAAGGTGCATGTTCCTCCAGTTCCTCTAAACGTCCTAACTGCACCTTGGCCTTTTGCAATGTGGGGCATAGATATGATCAGCGAGATTAAACCTACGGCATCCAACGGGCATCGCTTCATCCTGGTAGCGATCGATTATTTCACGAAGTGGGTCGAAGCAGCTTCTTATGCCACTGTAACCAAGAATGTCGTGCCACGGTTCATTCGGCATAACTTGATCTGTCGATACGGCGTCCCTGAAAGAATCATTATAGACAACGGTACCAATCTCAATAAAAAGATGATCACTGAGCTCTGCGAGCAATTTAAGATTCAGCACCACAACTCTTCTCCTTACCGGCCGAAGATGAATGGGGCTGTAGAAGCAGCAAATAAGAATATCAAGAAAATCGTGCAGAAGATGACAGTGACTTATAAAGATTGCCACGAGATGTTACCGTTTGCTCTACATGGGTACCGTACCTCATCCAGGACGTCAACCGGGGCAACTCCTTTTTCCTTGGTCTATGGCATGGAGGCAGTCTTACCGATCGAAGTGCAGATACCCTCTCTCTAGATAATGAAGGATGCAGATCTGGGCGGAGATGATTGGATCCAGACACGACTTGATCAGTTAAATCTAATCGACGAAAAGAGACTTGCTACTATTTGTCATGGTCAGACATATCAAAAACAGATAATCAGGGCATTTAACAAAAAGTTCAGACCACAAGAATATCAAGTTGGGGATCTGGTAATCAAGCGCATCATCCTTCCTCAGAGTGATCCAAGGGGCAAATGGACCCCCACATACGAAGGGCCATTTGTGGTTAAACATGTGTTCTCAGGAGGAGCCATGATTCTGACCACCTTGGATGGTGACGACCTTTCTCACCCCGCCAATGCAGATATAGTAAAAAGATACTACGCATGATAAAAGACCCGCTAGGTTGACATACCTAGGCAAAAATTAGGGCTTCCCGGCGAACCAAAAGGGTTCGGGCAAAATGAAGGGATGAAATGGAAAAAATCTGTACACCCAGCAAGTCGAAAACCTGAAAAGGCGGCTTGGGCAAAAATGGGTATCCCGGTGGACTGAAAACCCGAAAGGGCGGTCCAGGCAAAAATTAGGGATAAAGCGTAATACTATGTCTCATTGGATCACTTTGCATCCAGAATCCGGTATCAATATCAAGTTCAAACGGCATCGATCAATCAGCTTCATCTTCAGCTAGGTCATCAAGTGATGAGACGCTCGAAGATATAAAGGCGGTAGCAGAGTTGGAACCCAGTGGGATTATTCTTTTCACATAGCTGTTTTGTTTTCCTTTTGTACAAATTTGTATAAACTCTTTTGCTCGGCGACGTTCTCTTACTAGGACGTCAGCCTCTTGTACATAAACGCCTATTTACAGGCAATTCAAAAATCAATATAAATTCACTTTTCAGACAAATTGCCAATTGTTTTTCTCTTTTCTGTTTTGTTTTGCGAAGAACGTCCAAGGTTCAATTTGTGATATATGCATTTGACAAATAATTGCTAACTCATGAATGTTTGCATACGAAACAAAGGATTAATTACAGGTAACATTAGAAACAGGGACAATAAGGAGTGGTCTAAGCGATCTAATTGTTTTGTCCACCAAGGTACCAAGGTAAGTTCAGCCGAAGAACATAACCAATATACCTTAATTCCCCAGAGCGTGAGTCAGCAAGTCAATGCATTCTCCCCAAACAAAGCTATACTATCAGCCTTAAGGAAGTTGGGTATCCCCCGCAGATCTCAACATTCCCCAGCACAATATACGAATATTCCTAACAAGCATCCCCAGCAGTCTTGATCTAAGATTGTTCCCCGGCGGTATACCAGACATTCAGTGGAATCTCTTCCCCAATATATCTCAAAGAGTTCCCCAGGAGAGTCCAGTATAGTTCAAGATTTCCCCAGGAAAGTTTGAATCCATATCCCCAGCAGGAAGCTCATCCCCAGTAGATTCTGGAAGCTTCCCCCCGCAGAGCATGAACGCGTCTCCCGGCTTTATTCAAAGGTTATTTCCCTACCAGGATATAACTGGGTTATCCTCAGCCAAAAGCCACGGAAAGATCGTCCTCGGCAAAGTCCTCTTACTCCCCAGCGAAGTCTATTAAAGCTTCCAACATAACAACGGTATCCTCAGCGAAATTACCATCAACATCTCAACAGCATACCTCTCTCCCCACAGAGTACTGTTCCCCAGCAAGGTAGCTAGAGTAATTTTTCCCCGCAGAGTAATCCATTCGGCAAGTTTATTCCCTAACGGAGTTATCTTCTCCTACCGGTATTCTTGCAACTATCATCCCCAGCGGAAACAACAAAGCACTATTCTCCAACATCAGCCCAGGATGTGACTTCCCGGCACCCGTCAAGGATTTACTTTCCTAGACAAAAACATACATTCATAAACATCGCATTTCCATACATTATAGCATGCATATACGCATCATATCTTACAATCTCATTTATGTTGAGAACATCATTGCTCGATCCATATCATGCATTTCATATGACTGACCTTTACCCTTCAGGAAAGATCCAGTTAAGTTCTCAGCTATGTCCAAGACTTTAGTCTGGTTCAGTTAAATCGACTCTAAGATTTTTCTGATTCTTATCCAGTCAAAGTTAACCCAAGACCTTCTCTGGTTCAGTCAGATCGACCCTAAGATCTCCCTGATTCTTATTCCAGTTGAAGATATTCCAAGACTTTAGTCTGGTTCAGTTAAATCGATTCTAAGATTTTTCTGATTCTTATCCAGTCAAAGTTAATCCAAGACCTTCTCTGGTTCAGTCAGATCGACCCTAAGATCTCCCTGATTCTTATTCCAGTTGAAGGTATTCCAAGACTTTAGTCTGGTTCAGTTAAATCGATTCTAAGATTTTTCTGATTCTTATCCAGTCAAAGTTAATCCAAGACCTTCTCTGGTTCAGTTAGATCGACGCTAAGATCTCCCTGATTCTTATTCCAGTTGAAGATTCCAAGACCTTGCCTGGTTCAGTTAAATCGACTCCTAAAGATTTTTCTGATGCCGATCCAGTCAAAGGCCTTCTCTGGTTCAGTCAGATCGACGCTAAGATCTCCCTGATTCTTATTCCAGTTGAAGATTCCTAGACCTTGCCTGGTTCAGTTAAATTGACTCCTAAAGATTTTTCTGATGCCGATCCAGTCAAAGGCCTTCTCTGGTTCAGTCAAATCGACGCTAAGATCTCCCTGATTCTTATTCCAGTTGAAGATTCCAAGACCTTGCCTGGTTCAGTTAAATCGACTCCTAAAGATTTTTATGATGCCGATCCAGTCAAAGGTCTTCTCTGGTCCAGTTAAATCGATTCCTAAAGATTTTCCTGATGAAGACTCAGTAGAAGACATCCAAGGTTCTCTCATCGTTACTGTTGAGGTAGTAATCGCCCAAGGTTCTCTCATCGTTACTGTTGAGGTAGTAATCGCCCAAGGTTCTCTCATCGTTACTGTTGAGGTAGTAATCACTCAAGGTTCTCTCATCGTTACTGTTGAGGTAGTAATCGTCCAAGGTTCTCTCATCGTCCCGTTGAGGTAGTAACCATCCCTGATTCATTCATCACCTTTTGAAACTCCAGACTCGATTCCTGTATCTCGCCAGGGCACGTCCGAAGAGGTTTAAGGATTCAATTCCTGTAACCAGTCAGGGCATATTTACACAAAGAGTTTGAAGATCAACTCTTGTAACAAGCCAGGTAATTATCTTTCTTTTTCAGGTACGCAAGTTCTCGCTAAGGAATCTCTTACGCGATCGACACCCAGATGGCATCTATAAGCCCATCCACCTATCCATCACCTCTCAACATGGCGTCTGTAAGCCCATCTTCCTATCCATCAATCTCCAAATGGCATCTGTAAGCCCATTCCTCACATCACACTGCTAACATGTGAGCGCAAATTTCTGGGCACTCTAGTGTTCAATCATCTTCCACCTTCGGATTACGAAAGGCACGCCAGCCAATCTACATCCTCAGGTCTAAGAAGATTGAACAGGGGCAACTGTTTTACCCAAAAATTTGCCCTCCCATATTCTTCTAGGTTTACTAAGATCATGCTTCAAAATCTCTCAAGGGTTGCACAGTCTAATTGCCTCCTAACAGTCAAAAATTAGGGTTTTGGTGCTGGCAAAGAAATTGAAGTTTCCAAGGGTCCAAACAAGTCCCACATACCTATAAACATTGTCAAGCATCCTCATGTCAGGTTTCAAGACTCACAGCACAAAATTGCACAGTCAAAAACCCTAATTGCTTCACAGTCAACTATAGGGGCAAAATGGTCATTTGACAGTCAAAAGTCCAAATTTTTGGTCAACATCTTATTTTGAAGCCACAAACATCATTTGATCAATTCTTGATCATGATTCTCAAGGCATGGCTCAAAAAGTCTCAAGATGCAAAAGTTTCTATATTTGGACAGTTGAAAAAGTCAACTGCAAATTGACCAAGGCATAAATTCCACATGGTTTATCAGAAAAATTCCATCCAAAGCTCATTTTGAAGAGAATGACATTTCCTACAACTCATATTCACATTTCAAGTCCAATAAATGCTCTCACAAAAAGTTATCAATTTCAACATTATAGGTCATTTTCAGAAGTCAACAAAAAGGCACTTTAATTCAAAGACCATAACTTGAGATTGGTAAATCAAAATGACATGGGACCAAAGACATTGGTTAGAGGACTTCAATACCTTTCCAAAATGTCCAAGAACATGATCAAAGCTTAAAAATTGAGCAAGATATGCCTTGTAGACATTGGGAAATTTTTGGGAATTTTGAAAAGTCAACTTTGCTTCAAATGCCTCAAAATGGCTAATGGGCCTCAATTTCTTCCAAGAATCATCACCCAAAAGCTATGCACGATCCATTGACCCAAAGGGGAGTTATTTTCTTATTTTTAATTAATTAATTGAGTTTTTAATCCTATTAATTCATTTAATTAAAATTAAATATGAGAAAAATACTAAAATAAAGGTTTTGAATCTTTTTGTGCAGGGATTTCACTCATAATGAATCAAATATTTCGTGCATACTCAAAAAGGCAAGATTTCTCATGATTGGCAATAGTTTCATGGCAAAGAGATTTGGAAAAAGATGCTTGAAAATCAAATATTGAATCATTGAATACATGGATTTTGGGCCAGTTTTTCTAACCTAAATCATTCACATACATAAGCATAACAGAACCTTAATGCCAAGGACAAGAGAAGCTGCGCCTCAAGCATAAGAACAAAAACTTGCATTTTTCACAAAAAAAGTTAAAACTGAAAACATAGTTCTAGTGTGATTCAAAGCCTACAATCCATTCCAAAGGCTTGCTGGGACTTTCCTGAACGTGACTCAATACTTTTCCAGTCTCCATACATCCAGAAGTGGTAGAATGACTTTGCCCTGTTCATGAAAATTTTCACATTCGTATTTTGATTTACACGCATTTTCCATACATTTGAATGTTTGATTTACACTAACATGATCATTCTAAAGCTAATGGCATCGTTCAATTGAAGAATGGCTGCCTGTAGGAGAATCCACCATGGACATTTCTTAGGGTTTCAGAGACCTTGATTTAGGGCTTTACACATCTAGAAAAATTAGACAACAAGACCCACACCATTAAAATCGTGACATTCTGAAGGATAAAATCCATACCTCGCGCCCTTTTTCTTTTTTACCATGCTCTAATCGCTATTATTACAGGTTAGGGTTAGTGGGAAATTCAAACATTTCGCGCATGTTTTTGTTTTCTACCAATAACTCTTATTCTCTTTCATAATAATTGTGTTCCATATTAATATCAGATAAACGCGTTTGGCTTGGTGGAAGATGTGTTGTCATGCAAGAATTGGGACCTGGGTTCGATTCCCAGGTCCCCCATATTTCCCTATAATTTTTGTTGTAACATGATTCTGTGCAGTACGCTCCCAGTGACCCATCATACAACGCATATGCCTCTGCTTGCCATGCAATCTGATTGATCAATCCAATGGTCACAAAAGCAGTCCACCATGCACACTGGTCAACTGATGCACACGTAATCCCAGAAAGTCCAAAGGGCCTTGCATTTCAATGGGCCTAATTGCTGCAAATTAACCTCCAAAAAAAAGGCCAACACCCCCATGGTTTGCATTTTCTTTTTTCCTTTTTTCTTTCTTCTTTTTATTTTAATTTTCTTTCTTTTGTTTTATTTAATTCACAAAAATATTTTTATAACACAAAAAAATCAGAAAAGCCAAAAATAGAATATGTTTATTTAATTTTTAATTCATTAATATTTTTTGTAAATAAATTTTGTTAATCAATTTAGTTTAATTTAGGGTTTTAAATTTTAATGTTTTTTTCTTAATAACTAAAAAAATATAAAAAATAGGTTTTATCATTTCTTATTCTTTTCTTAATAAATAACCTTTTTTTATTTCTTATCATTATTAATTATTAATTATTTTTGTAAATACTCATGTAATTAAACAATTAGTAAATTATGTTTAAACTTAAATATTTTTCTTTAACAAATTAAAAATAGTGTAGAATTAGGGTTTCCAATAATAACTAATTTTCTTCCTTTATGTCCATTAAATACAAAAACATCAAAAACAAGTTCTTTTCTTTATTTAATCATTAATTTACTTTCAACTTCAATTTAATTTCTTTAAAGGGTCCAACGCCCTCGCACTCGATTCTATTTGCTTTTCGCACGCTTATTTTTATTTCCTTTTTAAATATAATGTATTTGCCCCAAAGCTTTGTAATAGTAATTAGGACATTTACTTTCCGCATTTTATTTAAAATCGGGTCTTTGTTAATTTGGCGATGTATAGACCCGCGCCTTGTAATAGCGTAGGACTTTTATTTTCCGCATTTTAATTCCCGCACCTTTTAACTGCTAATAATTGTATGAAAGAATGAATGGCCCAAATCAAATCAAAGCGTAGCTCACTCAATGCATGACAAGATAAAAATATAACTGAAAATGACACACAATTCACACACCACTCCTAGGGTACGCCTCACTGTTGCCTTGCCCCTCGAAATGTGGTCGTCGAGTAGAGGACGTTTTAGTAAGTCCTCATGTCCATGAACATGGCATGGGGGTAGCTTCTAAGGTGTCCTACTATTTCTCTGGTGACCACACTGTCCCTAAACTCGAATTGACCCGAACACCTCCAACGATGGTGCTACCTACCTCTCAATGGTGGGATGGCACTACCTCAAGGACATTTACACAGACTAATTCCTTAGGGTAGGTAGACGACTCGTAGATACTTGCTCTAATTCAAAATAAATCAAAAACTCCTTTTCACACCGACACTTTGCAAAAAGCTTTCAAATACAATTTTTCAAACACTCTTGAGGACTGATACAAGAGTCGATCTGAATCTTTAAACGAAACTTTTTCAAATCCACTCACTTTGAAAAGCAAACAAACATTTTGAAAACACAAATGAGCAAGTATCTAAGAGCCCATGGATAACCATGGATAGAAAGGGTGCTAACACCTTCCCTTTCTATAAATCTACCTCCCGAACCGAGAACTAATCTCAATAAGGAATTTTTCTGTGCTTTTGTCCTTTCCATGTTGGAGAAAATAAAAGACGGTGGCGACTCTTGCTTCCGTGACATTTCGCGAACCAGCGTTAAACAGTCAGTTCCAGATCCACCGATCACATGATGCTTGTATGAAGAGTTCCAAGTTAGTAAAACTTACCTCAAAACTGGAAATCTTGAAATGCAAATGAGCTTGATTCAAGGTGCTGCAATGATCAGGTTAATTTCCTCAAGTCCCCAGGAAGCTAATGCAATGGTTAGCTTGAGCAATGGATGGCTGGAATGGCTTGGAGAAGTCAATGTGCAGACTCTCTTTTTTGGTTATGGAGGTTATGGTAGATGGTGTTACAGTTCTGGAATGAGGATGGGGATGAGTAGAATTTGATGTTTAGAAGCTTTAGAAACCAAAAGGCTTGAAAACGCACGAGGGAGGTGCGAGTTTACATTTTTTGGTCAGAATGTGAAACAATGGTGGTTTGAGATTCATTTTTGAGTTCTTGTGTGTTTTAGGGCTTGTGTATGCGTGTGTTTTCTTGCAACTGACTTGAGTATCTATAAGCAAAAGGTTTGTATACTTTAGGTGGTCAGAAGTACAAGATCACATGTTTTGGCTTCTTGGCTTGTTTTTGAAGGTTGACAAACATGGTTTTAATGCATAGTACAAAGCTATCTAGAGTGGTTACCAACTTTAAACAAGCTTGTCTGACTTTGTAGAGGAAGTTTGTGCAGAAGAAACAAGTGCAAAGTTCAATGCAAGTTGACTTTGCATAACGCTTGCTTTATGTAAATGACAATGGTGCCTTTGTGCCATTAATGGAAAATTATCTTGGATAAAGCTTGAATCAAATAGATAATAGCTCAAAAGCAAGTGTAATCTTATGATTAGGGAGATATATTGAGGTTTAGAGGCCTTCAAAGCAAGATTTTGAAGCATGGCTATGGATTTGGTTCATGTTGCATCACAAATTTTGCCTTGCAAAATAACTTGAAACCCTAACTTCTGGCCTTCGATTCTCCCTGCTCACAAATAATCTCAAGGATTTCTTAGAAATTTTGGAAATCTTGTAATATGCTCTACAACACTTCTTTGAATCACTTTTGAAAAATCCAAATGGAACTATGTGAAACTTGGGTCAGAAGTTAGGTCAAAATCTTGACGTAAAATGCTCAAAATTTTACTGTGTTTTAGTTTCATGACCATGACTTCATGGATTAATAACTTGAGATCCAAGCATTTTTATGAGAATTTGTGTAAAGAAATGTTTTATATCTCATGGAGATCTACAACTTTCATTTTGAAAATTTCCTTTGAATCATCTTGCATCATGGTGAAAAAATGGCTCAAAGTTGTGAAAAAATATGAAGTTTTCAACACTTAGAAAAGTTTCTAAGTTTGAAAACTTTGACTTTTCAAAACGAAATCTTGAATTTTTGATTTATTGATGAACAAGTTTCATATTTTGACATGTTTTGATGAATTGTGATCTTTGACACTTGATTTTGACCAAAAAGTCAAAGTTTGACTTTTCAGTATATAGTTGACTTTTGATCAATTGACTGAAAATCAACTATCAATCCAATTGATCTTGAGCAATGTTTTGAGTCATGCCATTAGGTCAAAATGATGCAATTGAACTCTTGATATCATGCCTCAGAAAAATTAACCATTTGTTAGGTCAAAAATTAGAAATTGCCCTTTCTCAGTCAAAACCCTAATTTTGACCATTTTGCCCTTTTGATGATCTGATCAAATTTCTTGAGGAATTGTGGTCCAAATTTTATCAAATGATACATATGAGTTTATAATGTTGATATGGATAAAAAGTTATGAAGTTTGACTGTAAATTGGCCACAATTGACTTTTTCCCCAATGCAACTGACTTTTAGGTCAACTGCTCAATTGACTGGGCAAAAATGTGATCCAAGACTTGAAACTTGACATGAGCCATCTTGGGGGTCCATAATAATCCATTAAAGTCATATGAGGCATTAAAAGTTCAATTATCCGTGTGCAATCTCAAACCCTAATTTCAGTCATCAATGCTTAAGGAGGTGTCTTGAGCTGATCAACCCTTGTGCAGTCTTGAACCAAAGGAGATCTTATGAGAAAATACTTGATAAATGAGAGGGAAAATTTTGGGGTACAATAGTAAGCAGGGAAAAACCCCTTTAATTAATAAACATATGCTTTAGCGTCATGTAGCAGACCCATAAGCACATAAACTTCTCCAAAAATAGAGAAAGAAATTAATACATGTGATTTATAAATGCGCAATTTTTCCTCGTGCAATGGAAATTCAGGAACATATTATTTATTCCCAACAAATTAGTGGACTCGCGATCCTGATAGCAAGAGGAATATTCTCTTTTGGACTCTTAGAATCCTTTGAGTTCTTTGATTTAGACGCAACCATGATGGAAAGTGATGGATGATTTAGTAAAGAAGAGAGTTTTTTCTGTGTTTCTAGAAGAAGAAGTTTAGAAAATTATTGAACATAATAAGAATATGAAAAGAGAAAAGATGAAGAAATGAAGAAGAGCGATTATTTATAGATATAAATAGGGAAACTTTTTAGTTTCATTTGGTGACACTTGGTGCTGATAGTGGGGCACGTGTGACTCACCTAAGGGACGGATCAAGCAGTTGATTTGGGTGGCCCATGTTTTTCCAGAAAATTGGAGCCATGATGAGATTTTCTGAACCTTCACACCTCGAGCTAACGCTTAGATGTAATGGTCATGATGTTAGCACAGTAGTGGATATAGTGCCAAGGAGAAATAAAAACATTTATCTATCTTCCATCAATCGAAAGACACATTTTTTGGGGGTAATTCGTTAGCTGGTACTTTCAAAATTCCCAAAATCGTAGCATATCAAAGAGAGTAAAGAAAACTTAGTGGAATTTGGATGGATGTGCTGGGTTTTTCGACATTAATGTTGGAGACATTTAGACGTGATTAGTTTCAAACAAGAAAACATTGAAGTCCATGCATTGGTCGTAGTATTGGGGACTTAGTAGGTTTCAGAATAACAAACTAGAGAATTTTGAAAACAATGGTTGGAATATTCAGCAAAGGAAAATAACTACTTTTTGTTCTTATCCACATTGGGAAAGGAACATGGAAGCCAAACCAAGAGAAAAACGCATGAAGAAGACAAGATCTTCCTGAGCATGAGGTCGCCTTCTCTGAATTCACGAGGTTTGACCTTCTTATCAAAAGCTTTCTTCATTCTCTTCTGGTATAACTGACCATGACATAAAGTTGTCATTCTTTTATCTTCAATCAAATTCAATTGGTCAAACCTGTTCTGGACCCATTCAGCCTCTAACAACTTGGTTTCCATCATCACACGTAAAAAGGGAATCTCAATCTCAACAGAGAGCATTGCTTCCATGACATAAACAAGAGAGAACGGGGTTGCCCCTGTTGAAGTGCGGATGGGCGTTCGATAATCGTGTAAAGAAAAAAGGAGCATCCCATGCCAATCTTTTAAGTAACAACCATTTTCTAGATGATCTTATTGCTGTTCTTATTAGCAGCTTCAACAACCCCATTCATCTTTGGCCTGTAGGGATATGAATTATGGTGGACAATCTTGAATTCTTCACAAAGTTTTATCATCATTTTATTATTCAGATCTGAGCCATTGTTGGTGATAATCCTGCTTGGCACACCATATCGACATATGAGATTGTTCTAGATAAATCGCACTAATACCTGCTTAGTAACATTAGAATATGAAGCTTCTTCCACCCATTTGGTGAAGTAGTCAATTGCCATCAATATAAAATGATGTCCATTCGATGCCTTGGGTTCAATCATTCCAATTAGGTCAATATCCCACATAGAGAAATGCCATGGGGAAGAAATAACATTGAGAAGCGTCGGAGGCATATGAATTTTGTCAGCATAAATCTGGAATTTATGGTACTTCTTTGAAAATTTGTAACATTTAGATTCCATTGTCCGCCAATAGTAATCTTCCCTAAGCATCTTCTTTGTCATCGAATGTCCATTGGCATGATTATTAAAGGAACCTTCATGGACTTAATGCATCAACATGTCTGCTTCGTGTCTATCCACGCATCTGAGAAAGATCATGTCACGATTTTTTTGTATAGCACATCTTCATTGAGGAAAAAGCTTCCTGCGAACCTTCTCAATGTCTTTCTATCTTTATTTTATGCACCAGTCGGGTATTTCCGAGTCTGGAGAAAATGATTGGTATCATAATACCAAGGTTTTTCATCTGCTACTCCCTCTGCTACGAATACATGAGCCGGTCTATCCAAATGTTGCACTATGATACGGGGCACATCATTCCAGGTATTCACTTGATACATATAAGCTAAAGTGGCCAAAGCATCCGCCATCTGATTTTCATCTCTAGGAATATGATGGAATTCAACTTTGTTAAAGAAGGGTAATAATCTTCTAGCATAGTCTTTGTAAGGGATCAAGCCAGGGTGACAAGTATCACATTCTCCTTTAATAAAATTTACTGCAAAAGTTGAATCGCCATATACATCTAGAACTTTGATTCTGAGATCAATGGCCTCCTCGAGACCCATAATACAAGCCTCATACTCTGCCATATTATTAGTATAATCAAATGTCAGCCTTGCAGTAAAAGGAATGTGTGATCCATGAGGAGTGAAAATCACAGCATCAATTCCTTTCCCATAAGCATTTACAGCTCCATCAAATACCATACCCCACCGAGATTCAGGATCAGGATCCTCCTCAGGAAAAGGTTCATCACAATATTTTGTTTTCAAGAACATCATATCCTCATCAGGGAAAAAAATACTTAATAGACTGATAATCATCAACGGGTTGGTGAGTAAGATAATCTGCCAACACACTGATCTTTGTAGCCTTCTGAGTACGGTATTCAATATCATATTCAGACAACAACATCTTCCAATGGGAAATTCTCCCAGTAAGAGCAGGCTTTTCAAAAATATACGTAATTGGATCCATTTTGGAAATAAACCAAGTAGTATGATTCAACATATATTGCTTCAATTGCTTTGCCGCCCATGCCAGAGCACAACATGTTTTTTCTAGAATAGAATACCGTGAATCACAGTCAGTAAACTTCTTGCTGAGATGATAAATGGCATATTCCTTCTTCTCTATTTCATCTTGTTGTCCCAAAATACAACCCATAGAATTATCTAACACTCTCAGATACATGATCAACGGTCTTCCTTCAACAGGTGGGAGCGAGATAGGAGGTTCAAGTAGATACTCTTTAATACTTTCAAATGCCCTCTGGCAATTTCCAGTCCACGCACAACCTTGATCATTTTTTAACAACTTAAAGATTGGTTCACATGTTACAGTCATATGGGAAATGAATATGGAAATGTAATTAAGACGTTCAAGGAAGCCTCTAACTTGCTTTTCAGTCCTTGGTGCAGGCATTTCTTGAATTTCTTTGACCTTATCAGTATCAACTTCAATTCCACTTTTGCTGACAATGAAACCTAACAACTTTCCTGATCGGACACCGAATATGCATTTATTTGGATTCAAGCAGAGACGATACCTCCTCAAACGCTGAAATATTTTCAACAAATATTTTATATGCCCTTCTTCAGTATGGAATTTAGCAATCATATCATAAACATATACCTCAATTTCCTTGTGCATCATATTATGGAATATGGTTGTCATAGCCCTCTGGTACGTTGTACCAGCGTTCTTCAACCGAAAAGGCATCACTCTGTAATAGAATGTTCCCCAGGGTGTGATAAACGTTGTTTTTTCCATGTCCTCAAGAGCCATTATGATTTGATTATATCCGGAAAATCCGCCCATGAACGAGAATACTTTGAATTTTGTTGTACTATCAACCAACATATTAATATGTGGCAATGGAAAATCATCTTTTGAACTAGCTTTGTTTAAATCTCTATAATCTACGCACATTCTAACTTTTCCGTATTTCTTTGGTACTAGGACAATATTGGCAATCCACTGAGGGTACACTGATGTCACAAGAAAACCAATATTAATCTACTTTAAAACTTCTGCTTTAATTTTCATGCCATATCAAGGTGAGTTCTTTGCAACTTCTGCTTGACTGGCGAGCACTCTGGCTTTAGCGGCAAATGATGTTCCACAATATCAGTATCCAAACCAGGCATGTCTTGGTATGACCAAGCAAAGATGTCCACATACTCTTTCAAAAATTCAATCAACCTGCTCTTCACATCGGGATGCAACAATGCTCCAATCTTTACTTCTCCTGGATCTTCCTCTGAACCCAAATTGATTGTCTCCAAAGGCTCTTTATACGGCTGAATGCCACTTTCCTCGCGCTCGAGCAACCGTGAAACCTCTTCTGGAATTTCATCATATTCTTCTTCTTCGGCTACATACGTAGGATATTCAAAGTTGGGAGAGGATGCAGGGTCATTGCATTTAACAGGTTTTTTAATTAATCTGCACATATGATTTATGATTGCTTTTAGAAACTGAGACATATAACAAGTGGTTATGCTGATTTATTTACAATTATTAATTATTCCAAAAAGGGTTTTTTCTGATTACCATTTTTCCAAGAAAAAGTAGAAAATAAAGACATAATTTGGGAATCAAAGACAACTTTTATTAATGATTTTAATGATCAAAGCAAACAAATAAGCCCATACAATATCAACTTTCACATTGGGCAGAGTGAAAGCTTTTGAAAAGATTAACAAAAAAACAAATTACTTTGAGACATGAATGCAAGAGTGAACATCAATAGTGACCTAGTTCTGGACTCTGACTCCATGTGTCACATAGTTCGGCATCTCTCGCTCTTCTTCATCCTCCACAATAGCATTGATCCCAGAAATAGTTGGATGAAGATAACCTCCGTTGTGAAAGATATCCTAATACTTGCCCAAAGCAGACTTTGACTTCATATTCTCATCTTTATCATTCTTCGTAGCAAATCCCAAACCAGCCCTATTCTTGTTCACCGGAGGATCAACAATCTGCCCCATACTTTACTAGGGCCATTACGCACAACCTGCTGAGCATCTTTGAATGAAGCCATATAATTCTCATTCTCCCTTACATTATCAACGGATAAAGCTTAGAACTGGGTTCCAACAGCAACTTCATCTGCTTCTACAACACTGAAAGAGGATAAATAAGATATTAACAATGCTTGCTCTCCATTTATGATAACCACTTTTTTTTCATGCATGAACTTTAGCTTTTGGTGAAAAGTTAAAGTGACAGCCCCTGTCTCATGTATCCATGGTCGTCCTAGTAGACAGCTGTAAGCGGGCACAATATCCATGACTTAGAAAGTAATCTAAAACAAGTGCGAGCCTACGTGAATAGGCAGATCCACTTCCCCAATAACAGAATTCCTTGATCCATCGAAATCTTTTACAATTATGCCACTTAGGCGTATGGGAACTCCTTGATACTTCAGCTTCATCAGCGTGCTTCTCGGTATGACATTTAAGGCAGACCCATTATCAATCAGCATATTTGACAGTGAATCATTCTTACAATTCATGGAGATATGGAGAGCCAAATTGTGATTCCTTCCTTCGTCAGGCAATTCCTCATCACAGAAACTTAGGTTATTATAGGATGTAATATTCGCTACTACACTGCTGAATTGATCTAACAACATATCACTTTCCATGAAGGCTTTATCCAATACCCTCATCAAGGATTCTCTATGGGCGAAAGAATTCACCAGCAAAGCTATAACATATATCTTTGAAAAAGTCTACAACAATTGATCTACGATCCTGTAGTCGCTCATCTTGATAATATTTAATATCTCATCCATTTCTTTCTCCAGAGTAGCACCACTAGATTCCCCTATTGCTTTCTTAGTTTCAACACTTTCAACAACCTTCTTATCGATATTAACATTTCCTCGAATAACCGGTGAAGAAACACGACCACTGCGGGTCACTCGACTAGCTTCAACAATATTATTGACATAAAAAAAAGGTTGGATGGGAACCTCCACACCATCCTCTAGAATTGTAGCATTATATTTGTACGACACGACTTTGTTTGATTTGTAAGGAACATAACCCGTCAAGCAAATCACCACTGGAGAAATAAATGGCTTGCTACAGTATTCAATCTCTACAGGGGTGAGATCATTGAAACAAGGCATGATAACATTCACCCCTCCTTCAGAATATTTGGGCATCATAAAATCATTGCTAAAGCATATATCTTCATCCAAGGAAAAGAATTCACCCGCATAAGCATATTCATCATTCGACATAGTCTCAGCCAAGCAATCTTCAATCACATTAATCACATTGTAATCATCTATGTGGCCTGAAACCTTGATAGTACCATTATCCAATAACAACTGAGTACCTCTTTTCACAATGGAATAACCACGAGAATCTCTGCAGCAGATCCGACAAGATCCATAATGGTGTTCTACTTGACTATCCATGTGGAAAAAGGTTGACTGCAATTGCACCAAATCATCATTCATATGGTTCACGTCAAAGATACAAAAATCTCCAGGACATCCAAAGACCATGTTCACATCTTCCTCGTATTCTACCCTAGGCCTGATTATATGAATGAGGCCTTCATCCATCATTTCCTACAGACCAGCCTTTATCTTATCACACCCTTGTATATCTGTAATGCAAATACCACAACCAGCATGGTCATGCGTATAGCAACTAAAATCACAGAGGTCAACGTGCATCTTTACCAAATCTCCTCTAACCAGGTTGATATCAAAAGTCCGGAAGTCCCCTAGACAACTAGAAACCATGTTTACAGCATTTTATCCTCCATGTTTTGGCAAAGGATTATCTTTTATGTTAGGGCCGACAACTTTAAAGGACAAAAGGCCAGATCTCTACATCTTTTGTACCTCATGTTTCAGAGGGTAACATTTTTCCACATTGTTCCCTGGTGCTCCCTGATGAAAAGCATACGTCTGATATGCCTTATAATTCCAAGGCAAAGGTGTGGTATAGCGGGGGGCAGCCTGGTCTGAACCAACTTTTTCTGAATCAATGTTGGGAGTAACTCTGCATAGCTCATAGGGATGGATTCAAAAGTCTCTCTTCTTTGATTCTGACCTTGATTTCCCTGAGAGGATGGTCTTTGATAAGCAACTGTGGTCGGATTCGTATTGACAATTAGGGTTACCGAAGCAACCTATTGGTGGCGCTGATGATTTCTTATAGGAGGATTAACCCTTCTCTCTTGAATAACAACATTTGTATCTCCATCTTTTTTTTAGAAAACCCGTAGGATGGTTTCTTTGTACTGTCGGAATTTTCACTTCTTGTCAAGTGATCCTCTCTTACAGCTTCTTCCAAACGAACGCCCATGCTCACCATTTCGGTAAAGTCACTTGGAAAACTCGCCACCATTCTTTCATAATAGAAAGCACCTGGAGTCTTTAGAAAAATCTTCGTCATCTCTTTTTCTTCCATTGGAGGAATCAACTGGGAGGCTACTTCACCCCATCTCTGAGCATATTCCTTAAACGACTCCTTGTTCTTTTGGACCATTGCCATGAGTTGATCACGGTCAGGTGCCATGTCCATATTATATTTGTACTCTCTAATGAACGCTTCACCCAAGTCGTTGAAAGTATGAATATTGGCACTATCCACTACAAGAAAATTGGCAGATTGCGACAGGTATTTTTGTAGATTACGACGGTTAAAACCGCCGCAATTTGCTTTCCACGACGGTTGCTTTACCGTCGCAGAAGTGTGTGTCCCCAACCTATTTTGCAACGGTTACAAAAACTGTCGTTCAAGTTTACGACGGGTTTGGAGCTGACATAATCAAGTATTGGTGACTGTTTGATACCGTCGTGACTATCTTTTGAGTTTCTTTTAATTATTGATGGCGACGGTTCGATACTGTCGTGAATATCTTTTGAAATTGATTAAATTGTTTATGGCGACGGTTCGATACCGTCATGACTTTTGTTGATTATTTTTAATTGTTGATTACGACGGTTCGGTACTGTCACCATGACTTTTGTTTATGTCTTGATTTTTTTTATTTTTCTATTATATATATTTTTTATTTAAATTATTATCTATGTGAAAAATTTTAAATATAGTTTTTTTTTGTTATTTTTTTCTTTAAATTATTTCTTCTTTAATATATTTATTTATAGTATTATTTTTTGTTTTATTTTCTATCACTTTGTAATATAGTAAAAATAATTTCAATAAAAAATATTTAACATCAAATAAGCATTATAATATCCAAAAAAATGTGTGTTCCATAATCATGTAAAATGCGAGTTCCATAATCATGTCAAGTAGTACAAAAAACCCAAAATATATCAATTCCTAATCTTATAATAATAAGTATCATTATGCCAAAAATACATGAGAAAGTTCACAATCTAATTATCTCGATCATAGCAAAGTCTAATTTGTCCCCCCTGAAGTTCCATTATCTCCAATACGGTAGCTAGACTCAGATGAACGTCTACCATAAGCGGGTGATTCCAATCCCTAAAAAAAGGTATTAAAATAATAATCTTTAAAATAATACTCATAAAATTTAACTTTAAATGCGTCAAAATAATATACCTGTTGTGATCGGTGGATCTGGAACTGACTGTTTAACGCTGGTTCGCGAAATGTCGCGGAAGCAAGAGTCGCCACCGTCTTTTATTTTCTCTAAATGGAAAGGACAAAAGCACAGAAAAATTCCTTAAAGAGATTGCTCTCGGTTCGGGAGGTAGATTATAGAAAGGGAAGGTGTTAGTACCCTTTCTATCCATGGTTATCCATGGGCTCTTAGATACTTGCTCATTTGTGTTTTCAAAATTGTTTTGTTTGCTTTTCAATATGGGTTTTAAAAAGTTTCTTTGAAAATTCCAGTTCGACTCTTGTATCGGTCCTCAAGAGTGTTTGAAAAATGCTTTCGAAAGCTTTTTGAAAATGTGTTGGTGTGAAAAGTATTTTTGAATTTTGTTTTGAAATTTAGAGCAAGTATCTACGAGAACCTACCCTAAGGAATTTGTCTGTGTAAATGTCCTTTAAAGTAGTGCCATCCCACCATTGAGAGAGGTAGGTAGCACCATCGTTGGAGGTGTTCGGGTCAATTCGAGGTTCGGGACATGGTGATCACCAGAGCAATGGGAAGACACCTTAGAAGCTACCCTCATGCCAGGTTCCCGGATCATGAGGACTTACTAAGACATCCTCTACTCGACGATCACCTTTCGAGGCAAGGCAACAGTGAGGCGTACCCTAGGGGTGGTGTGTGATTCGTGTGTCAGATTCGTTTATTTTTATCATGTCATGGTATAGGTGATCTACGCGTTTGTTTTTATTTATTGTCATTCATTCTTGCATGCATTTATTTAATAGTTAAAAAGTGCGAAAAGGTAAAAATTCTAAGCTATTACAAAGGCGCGGGTCCACATCGCCAAAATTTCCAGGACCCGATTTGACAGAAAAAATAAAGAATTAAAGTGTGAAAGATAAGTGTCCGAGTTTACAAGGCCTTGGGAGAGGTACATAAAAATTATACGAAAAGAAAATAAATGTGCAATTTGAATTAAAATTGGAAACGAGGGCGTTGGACCCTTTTTAACGAAATTAAATTAAATTATTAAACTAATTAAATTAAAATGAGAAAAGAAATTGTTTTTTGAGATTTTTTGCATTTATGAGAATTTAATGAAATTAAAAACCTAATTCTACAATTTTTTTAATTTATTAAGAAAATATGACAATTATCTAAAATTAAGCCTAATTAATTAATTGCAACTTGATTTATAAAAATAACTAATTAAGAATTAATAATTAATATAGTAAAATAAAAAAAGGATGAAAAATGCTTGAAACCCTAATTCTACCAATTTTAGGTTTTATTGAAAAAAAACATTAAGATTTAAACCTAAATTAACACTAAAATCAATTAATGATGTTTATTTACAAAATATTAAAATATTAAATAAAAAATACTTATTTATGTCTTTTTCTGATTTTATATTGTTTTTGTGTTTTTATGAAAAATAATTAAATTAAAGAAATTAATTAAAAAAACAATAATAAATAAAATAAAATAAATGAAAATTCAAACCTAGGGGGGGTCTGTCCCCAAATTGGGAGGCTTTATTCAGTAATTCAGGCCCATTTATCCTTGGCCTTATTGACTTTCCAGGATAGCATGCACAAGCGTTGACTCATGTCCATAGTATTCACCAGATCTGGTCCCTTGGATTGGTCCTTCTATACGCGTGGCAAGCTGGAAATTATGGACGCATGGTGTTCCTCAGGGCATAATCTGCATGGGATTGGGTTTATAGAAAAAATATTGAAAGAGAGTGGGGACCTGGGGCTCGAACCCAGGTCCTGGAGATTACCAGTCTTACGCCTTACCACTGAGCTATCCAACACGCTTTTATTATACAATATGAAACAAATAATATAACATAAACACAATGGTCAGTGGGAAATTTAGCGCGAAATTCAAATAGATCAATCACTGATTTCCACTGGGTCGTCTTCTTCATCCTTGTGTTTCATCTGAAAACAAAAAAAATAACCCAATACCAAAAATAGCGATTAGAGATTCTTGGCTCATAAATTAGGCGCGAGATATGGAATTGATTGGCTATGGTCTTCTGGTTCTAATGGTCCAAGCCTCATGTCCCAATTTTTCCTGAACTGGGAAACCCCAATTCACAGTTTTGAAAACCCTAGGTCTCGTTCATGGCGAAATCGCGTGTGGTGCATAAAAATTCAATCAAAGTACACTGTTAGCTTCAGAATGACATAATGAATACAAATCCAATATTAGAATTTACAAATAATGCATGAATTATGTTTCAAGAATCTGAAAAAAAGCTTGAACCGGTCAAGATCGTTCTACCTATTTCCTGTGTTAGGGACGACGATTTTGATCTGTATATGTTCCTGGAAGCCTCAGGAACGCAATGGAATAAGTATTGTGGCTTGAATCAACCTAGAACTTAGTTTTCAGTGTTAGACTTTTCTTGAAAAATTCCAAGTTTGTTTAGGGATTTCTGGCGCAGTTGGGACCTTTTGAGGAGTAGGGTTTGCATTAGTATGTATAGGTGAACGATTAGGTTAAAGAATTTGATCAGAAAATCCATGAATTGATGAAAAGGATATTTGATTTTCAAGCCATAATTTTTCCAATCTTTTTCAAACATATTTGGTCTCAATCATATCCAATCACCATAATTCCTTCCATATTTGATTGTACACGAAATCTTAAGCCTATTCTATGCACAAAAAGATTTAGAAAATTAGGTTTAGTATTTTTCACTTATTTATTTTAATTAAATGAATTATTGATAATTAAAAATCCAAATAAATAAAATAAAAATGATAAAAACTTCCCTTTGGGCCAAATGGTCGTGCACATGCCTTGGATGATGAATTGTGGAAGAAAAAGAGGCCCATTAGCATTTTTAGGTCATTTGAAGCAATGTTGACTTTTCAAAATATCCAAAAATTTCCCAACTTCCACAAGGCATATCTTGCTCAATTTTTAAGCTTTGCTCATGTTCTTGGACATTTTGGAAAGGTCTTTGGTCCTATAACCAATGTCTTTGGTCCCATGTCATTTTGATTTACCAATCTCAAGTTATGGCCTTTGACTTAAAGTCCCTTTTTGTTGACTTTTGAAAATGACCTATAATGTTGAAATTGATAACTCTTTGTGGGAGCATTTCTTGGACTTGAAGTGTGAATAGGAGTTGTAGGAAATGTCTTTCTCTTCAAAATGAGCTTTGGATGGAATTTTTCTGATAATCCATGTGGAAGTTATGCCTTGGTCAAGTTACAGTTGACTTTTTCAACTGTCCAAATAAGGAAACTTTTGCATCTTGATGATTTTTGAGCCAAGCTTTGAGAATCATGATCAAGCATTGATCAAATGATGTTTGTGGCTTCAAAATGAGATGTTGACCAAAAATTTGAACTTTTGACTGTCAAATGACCATTTTGCACCTACAGTTGACTGTAGTGCAATTAGGGTTTTTGACTGTGCAATTTTGTGCTGCAAGTCTTGAAACTTGGTATGAGGATGCTTGACCATATTTGTAGGCATGTGGGACTTGATTGAACCCTTGTAAACTTCATTTTCTTTGTCAGAACCAAAACCCTAATTATTGACTGTTAGGAGGCCCTTGAACTGTGCAACCCTTGGGGAATTTTGAAGCATGCTTTTGACAAATCTTGAAGAGTATGGGAGGGAAAATTTTGGGGTACAACAGTTGCCCCTGTTCAATCTTCTTAAACCTGAGGATGCAGATTGGCTGACGTGCCTTTCGTAATCCGAAGGTGGAAGATGATTGAACACTAGAGTGCCCAGAAATTTGCGCTCACATAGTAGCAGTGTGATGGTGGAATGGGCTTATAGATGCCATTTGGAGATTGATGGATAGGATGATGGGCTTATAGATGCCATGCTAAGAGATGATGGAAGGTGGATGGGCTTGTAGATGCCATCTGGATGTTGATCGCGTAAGAGTTTCCTTAGCGAGAACTTGCATACCTGCAAAAAAGAAAAATGATTACCTGACCTGTTACGGGAGCTGGTCTTCAAATTCTTTGTGTAGATGTGTCCTGACTGGTTACAGGAGCTGGATCTGGAGCTTCAAACGGTGATGAATGAACCAGGGATGGTTACTACCTCAACAGGAACGGTGAGAGAACCTTGGATGACTTTAACCTCAACAGCAATCGTTGAGAAAATCTTGGGATGATTACTACCTCCGCAGTATCGGGGAGAGAACCATAGGCTACTACAACCTCAATAGCAATCATTGAGAGAATCTTGGATAACTTCAACCTCAACAGCAATCGTTGAGCAAATCTTGGGATTACCACCTCCGCAGTATCGGGGAGAGAACCATAGGCGACTACAACCTCAATAGCAATCATTGAGAGAATCTTGGATAACTTCAACCTCAATAGCAATCATTGAGCGAATCTTGGGATTACCACCTCCGCAGGATCGGGGAGAGAACCATAGGCGACTACAACCTCAATAGCAATCATTGAGAGAATCTTGGATAACTTCAACCTCAACAGCAATCGTTGAGCGAATCTTGGGATTACCACCTCCGCAGGATCGGGGAGAGAACCATAGGCGACTACAACCTCAATAGCAATCATTGAGAGAATCTTGGATAACTTCAACCTCAACAGCAATCGTTGAGAGAATCTTGGGATTACCACCTCCGCAGTATCGGGGAGAGAACCATAGGCGATTACAACCTCAATAGCAATCATTGAGAGAATCTTGGATAACTTCAACCTCAACAGCAATCGTTGAGAGAATCTTGGGATTACCACCTCCGCAGGGTCGGGGAGAGAACCATAGGCGACTACAACCTCAATAGCAATCATTGAGAGAATCTTGGATAACTTCAACCTCAACAGCAATCGTTGAGCAAATCTTGGGATTACCACCTCCGCAGGATCGGGGAGAGAACCATAGGCGACTACAACCTCAATAGCAATCATTGAGAGAATCTTGGATAACTTCAACCTCAACAGCAATCGTTGAGAGAATCTTGGGATTACCACCTCCGCAGTATCGGGGAGAGAACCATAGGCGATTACAACCTCAATAGCAATCATTGAGAGAATCTTGGAATTACCACCTCCGCAGTATCGGGGAGAGAACCATAGGCGACTACAACCTCAATAGCAATCATTGAGAGAATCTTGGATAACTTCTACTGAGTATTTATCAGGAAAATCTGTTTGGGGTCGATTTAACTGGACTAGAGAAGGCCTTGGACTGGATAAGAAACAGAAAATCTTAGGGTCGATTAACTGAACCGGTCTAGGTCTTGAAATGTCTTCAACTGGATAATGAACAGGGAGATCTTAGGGTCGATCTGACTGAACCAGAGAAGGCCTTTGACTGGATAAGAAACAGAGAAATCTTTGGAGTCGATTTAACTGAACCGATCTAGGTCTCGAAATATGATTGAGAACTTAACTGAATATTTCCTGAAAGGTAAAGGTCAGTCATATACAATGCGTGATATGGATCAAGCAATGATGTTCTCAACATAAATGAGATTTGTAAGATATGATGCGTACATGCATGCTATAATGATGTATGCGATGTTTACGAATGTATGTTTTTCGTCTAGGAAAGTAAATCCTTGACGGGTGCCGGGAAGTCACTCCTGGGCTGATGTTGGAGGATAGATTTTTTTGCCTCCGCTGGGGATGATAGTTGCAAGAATACCGGTAGGAGAAGATGACTCCGTTGGGGAATAAACTTGGCGAATGGATAACTTTGCGGGGAGAAAAATACTCTAGCGATCTCGCTGGGGAGCAATACTCTGTGGGAAGAGAGGTACTTTGTTGAATTGTTGATAATAACTTGTTGGGGATACCCTTGTTGTATTGGAAGTGTTAATAGACTTCACTGGGGATAAGAAAGAACTGTGTTGACGACGACCTATCCGTGGCTTTTGGATGAGGATAACCCAGTTATATCCTGGTAGGGAAATAACTCTTTGAATAAAGCCGGGTGACGCGTTCGTGCTCTGCGCGGATAAGCTTCCAGAATCTACTGGGGATAAGCTTACTGCTTAGGGAGATGGATTCCAACTTTCCTGGGGGAGCTGGATTGGACTCTCTTGGGGAAATTTTGAATTGTACCGGGCAAATGACACCAATGAATGTCTGGTATACCGCCGGGGAACAATCTTTAGGTCAAGACTGTCGGGGATGCCTGTTAAGAGTGCATATATGCTGCTGGGGAATGTTGAGATCTGCTGAAGGATACCCAACTTCCTTAAGGTTTGATAATAGCTTTGCTGACTTGCTGACTCACTCTCTGGGGAATTGGGATGTACTGGTTATGTTCTTCAGCTGAACCTACCTTGATACCTTGGAGGACGGAACAATTAGATCGCTTGGACAGCTCTTTATTGCCCCTGTTTCTAATGTTACCTGTAATTAATCCTTTGTTTCGTATGCAAATATTCATGAGTTAGCAAATTATTGTCAATGCATATATCAAAAATTGAACCTTGGACGTTCTTCGCAAAACAAAACAGAAAAGGACAAACAAATGGCAATTTGAGCTGAAAAATATATTTGTATTGATTTTTGAATGGCCTGTAAATAGGCGTTTTTATGTACAAGAGGCTGACGTCCTAGTAAGAGAACGCCGCCGAACAAAAGAGTTTATACAAATTTTGTACAAGAGAAAATAAAACAGCTGTGTGAAATGAATGATCCCACTGGGTTTCAACTCTGCTATTGCCTTTATATCCCTGAGCGTCTCATCACTTGATGACCTTGGTTGAAGATGAAGCTGACTGATCAATGCCGTCTGAACTTGATGCCGATACCGGATTCTGGATGCAAAGTGATCCAATGAGACATAGTATTACGCTTTTATCCCTAACTTTTGCCTGGACCGCCCTTTCGGGTTTTCAGTCCACCGGGATACCCATTTTTTCCCAAGCCGCCTTTTCAGGTTTTCGACTTGCTGGGTGTACAGACTTTTTCATTTCATCCCTTCATTTTGCCCGAACCCTTTTGGTTCGCCGGGAAGCCCTAATTTTTGCCTAGGCATGTCAGCCTAGCGGGTCCTTTTTTATGCGTAGTATCTTTTTACTATGTCTGCATTGGCGGGGTGAGGAAGGTCGTCACAATCCATATTGGTTAGAATCATGGCTCCTCCTGAGAACACATGTTTAACCACAAATGGCCCTTCGTACGTAGGGGTCCATTTGCCCCTTGGATCACTCTGAGGAAGGACGATTCGCTTGATTCCCAGATCCCCAACTTGATATTCCTGTGGTCTGACCTTTTTGTTAAATGCCCTGATCATCCGTTTCTGATACGTCTGACCATGATAGATAGCAGCAAGTCTCTTTTCATCAATTAAGTTTAGCTGATCAAATCGTGTCTGGATCCAATCATCTTCACTCAGATCTGCATCCTTCATTATCCGGAGAGAGGGTATTTGTACTTCGATCGGTAAGACTGCCTCCATACCATAAACCAAAGAGAAAGGAGTTTCCCCGGTTGACGTCCTAGCTGAGGTACAGTACCCATGTAGAGCGAACGGTAACATCTCGTGCCAATCTTTATAAGTCACTGTCATCTTCTGCACGATTTTCTTAATGTTTTTATTTGCTGCTTCTACAGCCCCATTCATCTTCGGTCTGTAAGGAGAAGAATTGTGGTGCTATATTTTGAACTGCTCGCAGAGCTCAGTGATCATCTTATTATTCAGATTGGTACCGTTGTCTGTAATGATCCTCTCTGGGACGCCGTACCGACAGATCAGATTATGCCGAATGAACCGTGCCACAACAGTCTTGGTTACCGTAGCATAGGGTGCTGCTTCGACCCACTTCGTAAAATAGTCAATCGCTACCAGGATGAAGCGATGCCCGTTAGATGCCGTAGGTTTAATCTCACCGATCATGTCTATGCCCCACATTGCAAACGGCCAAGGCGCAGTCAGAACATTCAGAGGAACTGGAGGAACATGCACCTTGTCTGCATAAATCTGGCACTTATGGCATGTCCTAGAATGTTGGTAGCAGTCAGCTTCCATTGTGGACCAGTAATACCCTGCCCGAAGGATCTTCTTTGCCATTGTATGTCCACTGGAATGTGTACCAAATGTCCCTTCATGTAGCTCTTCCATGATCCTTTCTACTTCAGTTTTGTCCACACAACGCAGTAAGGTCGAATCATGGTTTCGCTTGTACAAGATGCCGTTGCTAAGGAAGAACTTTGCCGCGAACCTTCTCAGAAACTTTTTATCATTGACAGATGCACCTTCAGGATACTCCTGAGCTTCCAAGTATCTCTTTACCTCATGGTACCAAGGCTTCTCAGTCACCAATTCAGTCTCGAGATCACAACAGTATGCCGGTTCGTCCAGTTTCCAGATGATGATCCGGGGAGCCTCATTGTCCCATTTAACCTTGAACATAGAAGACATTGTAGCTAACGCATCCGCCAACTGATTTTCTTCTCTTGGAAAGTGTTCAAAGGTTATCTTCGTGAAGTGTGGGATCAAGGTCAACACACATTCTCTGTAAGGAATAAGATTCGGATGTTTCGTATCCCACTCTCCTTTGATCTGATTGATCACAAGAGCGGAATCTCCGAAGACATTCAGAAACTTGATCCTTAGGTCGATCGCAGCTTGAAGACCCATGATGCACGCCTCATACTCCGCCATGTTGTTGGTACAGTTGAAACATAGCCGGGCAGTGAGTGGAGTATGAGTGCCTTGAGGAGATATGATTACAGCGCCAATACCGTTTCCCAAAGCATTGGAGGCTCCGTCAAAGTGAATAGACCATCGGGATCCTTCCTCAGGTCCTTCATCCGGTCCAGGTACTTCACAATCAATCACTATCATAATGCTCTCGTCCGGAAACTCAAAGTTCATGGACTGATAGTCGTCTACTGCCTGATGTGCCAAGTGGTCTGCCAATACACTTCCCTTGATGGCTTTCTGGGTCGTGTACTGAATGTCGTATTCCGTCAAGATCATTTGCCATCTTGCAATTCTCCCAGACAGAGCAGGCTTTTCAAATATGTACTTTATAGGATCCATCTTTGAGATCAACAAGGTAGTGTGAGTCAACATATACTGTCTCAGCCGGCGAGCAGCCCATACCAAAGCGCAACAAGTTTTCTCAAGCAGTGAGTATCAGGTCTCACAGTCGGTAAACTTTTTGCTAAGGTAATAAATGGCATGCTCTTTTCGGCCAGACTCGTCATGCTGCCCCAGCACACACCCCATTGAATTATCAAGTACTGTCAGATATAGTATCAGAGGTCTCCCCTCAATCGGTGGCATAAGAATGGGTGGTTCTTGGAGGTACTCCTTGATTCTGTCAAAAGCATCCTGACATTCATCATTCCAACGTACTACCTGATCTTTCTTCAGCAGCTTGAAGATTGGCTCACAGGTGGCAGTTAGATGCGAGATGAATCGAGCAATGTAATTCAGGCGTCCTAAAAAACCTCTGACCTCTTTCTCTGTCCTAGGAACTGGCATCTCTTGAATAGCTTTAACTTTAACAGGGTCCACTTGAATACCCTTATCACTTACAACGAAACCTAGCAACTTTCCGGATCTGACCCCGAAGGTGCACTTGTTCGGGTTTAACCTCAGCTTGTACAGTTTCAACCGGTCAAACAATTTCTGCAGATGATCTAGGTGCTCTTCCTCAGTCTGGGACCTTGCGATCATGTCGTCAACATACACTTCTATCTCATGATGGATCATGTCATGAAATAAAGCAACCATGGCACGTTGGTAGGTCGCCCCAGCGTTCTTTAGTCCAAAAGGCATGACCTTGTAGCAAAAGGTGCCCCACTGAGTAACAAATGTAGTTTTTTCCATGTCTTCAGGTGCCATCTTGATCTGATTGTAACCTGAAAAACCATCCATGAAAGAGAACACCTTATGCTGAGTTGTATTATCAACGAGGACATCAATGTGAGGTAGGGGGAAGTCATCCTTGGGGCTGGCCCTGTTCAGATCCCTGTAATCGACACACATTCTGACCTTACCGTCTTTCTTTGGTACCGGCACCACATTAGCAACCCACTGAGGGTAAGAGGTCACTGCAAGGAACCCAACATCAAACTGTTTCATAACCTCGGCTTTAATCTTCTCAGACATCTCTGGACGCATACGACGGACCTTTTGCTTAACCGGAGGGCAGTCTTCCTTAGTAGGCAAGTGATGGACCACAATATCGGTATCCAACCCGGGCATGTCTTCGTAGGACCAGGCAAAGATCTCCATATAATCATGTAGCATTTTAGTCAACCGTTGCTTCACGCTGAGCTCTAGGTTGGCACCAATCTTTACCTCTTTCCTGTCTGCCTCAGTACCCAAGTTTATTATCTCCACTGGCTCTTCATGTGGTTGAATTGCCCTCTCTTCCTGAAGTAACAGTCTTGCAAGCTCTCCAGGCACTTCGCAATCATCTTCACCTTCGTCTTCGGCTAAGTTGATCGGATTTTCGAAGTCATAATTGGCAGTAGCAGAGTCGTTATCAGTGAGATCCAGAGTGGATTGAAACCTGTATGAGTGAGTGTGTGTAAATACAGCTGTTTTGAAATATATGTAAAGGAAAGAAAGACATAAAAGGGGCATAAGATTTGAAATGCGAGAAAACGTCCAAGATTTTCATTTATGATATATGGAATGACAATTTATATGCCCTCACAAATGAAACCACGGTGCCTCGGGTAAGACACCGGGACATAGAGTTTATTTATTGTTTATTACAAATAACAAAACAAAGAAGTTTATTACTGCGTAACAAAAGTAACAGGAGTATGGTCTTTGACAATCCAATTGGTCAATCCGCCTTCGGTCGTCGGGTAGATCAAGCTATTGAACTCAGCTTCGTCCACTTTATTGTCCTCCCCAACAGCATTCACTCCTGGATTTGTAATGAGCACAGGAGGTCTTCTGATCTTCGCCTTCCGCATAGCTTTCTGACCCTCTGCAGTAAAACCCAGTCCAAATTTATCAGTTTTCTGTGTAAAGTCGGGAAGCCTGCCCCAGTTAGTACATTCACCTTTCTGAACCACAGCCCGGGCATCCTTTAGAGAAGCCATCTTCAAAGGAACCTCCTCTTCGACCGTTGTTTCTGCTGTTGCTGAAATTGGAAGTACCTCCTCGAAATGCTGAAAGGGGGTTTCAATAAACTCCCCGTCCATCTCAATATATCTGAAGGAATTTAAGTGGCTCACCATATACTCCTCCTCTCCTTGCACAGTGACGATCTTCCCTCTGACGGGGTACTTCAGCTTCTGGTGCAAGGTAGAGGTCACTGCCCCAGCTTTATGGATCCAAGGTCGACCCAGTAGACAAGAATATGATGGACGGATATCCATCACATAGAAAGTGGAGTCAAACACCTGGGAGCCCACACGAATAGGAATGTCAACCTCTCCGTGAACCATCCTTTTTGAACCGTCAAAGGCTCTGACGATGATATTGCTGGGTTTCAGCTCTAGGCCTTCACAATCCAAACGGTCTAAAGCCTTCTTGGGTAGCACATTTAAGGAAGAACCGGTATCCACCAATACATGCGCCAGAGTAGTGCCCCTGCATTCAATAGAGACATGCAGAGCGTCATTGTGGTCTCTTCCCTTTGCAGTCAGGTCAGCATCTGAGAAACCCAAGCCATTGTCTGCCGTCAGATTTGCTACGCAATCAGTGAACTGGACTGCAGATGTCTCCTGTGGCACATGGGCCGTCTTGAGAAATGAGATCAAGGCCTTAGCATGGGCCTCGGAGCATAGCAATAAGGAGAGCATGGAGATCTTGGAGGGCGTATGCCCCAGCTGCTCGACAACATTGAAATCACTCTTCTTTATTATTTTCAGGATTTCCTCCATTTCTTGTTGGGAGGCCTCAACATTTATAGGTATCGGTGCCTCCATCCGGGCAGGCTCATCTTCAATTCCTTTGCCCCGAGCATTGGATGACTCGGCAGCAGGGGAAACAACTTGGTCAGTAACGGGAACAAGTACACTTGTAGGTGTTATAAGGAGGGGTCTTCGAGTAGCGGGCGGTGCAATGTCAGGCGAGAAGAGCCTGCCACTGCGGGTAACCTTGGCTGGACCAGTGATATCGCAGATACTGGCGCCAGTGTTGAACTCTTGTTTGATTCCATTCACATATACGTCTGCCCCATAATGCCAGGGGACAGCTTTATCAGATACGTAGGGGAGAGGCCCCGGAACAGTAATAACCACAGGTGCAACAGTCATGATTTGAACAGGCTTCTTTGGGAGAGCCCTGATTGGATTATTATAGATTATAACCACAAAAACCTCTTCTACCGGAACCAACTGAACAGCAGACTTCTTAAATAGAATCTCCTTGTTATCCATTAGGCTTTGGACGCCTAACTTCAGCAAAGGACAACCGGATAGGGAAACAACACAGAACAGGCAACCCTCACTGCAACTCGGAAATAAACCGGCCAACAGTAGGTTCTTCTTGACAGTCATTAAGGGAGTGGCTAGATCATCCACAGAAACAGCGTACACCTCTTCATCAACAGCATTTACCCCATGCTGAGGCATAGGAGCAGTCACCACATTCGGCCTCTCAGGCGCTTCGAACTGTATCTCTTTCGCGTCAATAAGGTCTTGCACCTTATTCCTTAATGCCCAACAGTCATCAGTGGAATGCCCTGGGCTATCAGAATGGTAAGCACAACGAGCATTTGGGTTGTACTTGGGGGAGGCAGTGTTCACAGCTTTAGGGGCCTCTCTGACAGTCACTAGATTGGTGGACAACAACTGTGGCAAGATCTGCGATAAGGTCATGCTCAAACGGGTAAACTCTCTCCGGGGTCTTTCAGCCCTCTGAGGATTGGTTGGCCGAGGAGCGGCAGCAGGCTTAGCAATCATCACCGCACTGACAGATTGGCGGCGCTCAAATTTCTCTTGTCTTCTGGACCCGTACACAGCACTAGCATCCTTCTTGAAGGGTTTCTTCTCTGAACTAGACGATGCACCCTTCGGAATCTTTCCAGACTTCAACCCAGCCTCAATTCTCTCTCCAGTCAGAATAAGATCAGTAAACCCTGCAGATGAGTTACCGATAAGATGGTTGAAAAATGGCCCAGATAGGGTCCCCAAGAACATGTCTACCAACTCCCGATCAGTCAACGGAGGCTGCACCCTGCCAGCCAGATCCCTCCACTTCTGAGCGTACTCTTTAAAACCTTCACTTGAACCTAACGACATACCCTGGAGTTGGGTACGCGTAGGGGCAAGGTCGGCATTATACTGATACTGTTTATAGAAAGCAGTAGCCAACTCCTCCCAGTTACGAACCTTGGTCCCATCCAGCTGATAGAACCATTCGAGATGAGTCCCTGAAAGACTCTCCTGGAAGAAGTGGATCCACAAATTCTTATCCACTGAGTACGGTTGAATCTTCCGAACATAGGACCTGAGATGTAGCTTGGGACAAGACGCCCCATCGTACTTAGTGAAAGATGGTGCTTTGAATTTATGAGGGATAATCACACCGGTAGACAAACCCAAATCTCCGAAATCCAGCCCAGGTACCTGTTGTATCTCCATAGCATTCAACCTGTCTTCCAACTGCTTGTATCTGTCTTCTGCAGGAGGATGTTGCTCTTCATCAAAATCAGTCTCGTTGTCAGAGACTACCGGACTAGGACCTTTTTCCGCTTGAGGAGTACCCTTGCCAATGGAAGAACTAGCCTCTTCATTCTGTAGAGTATTGCCAAACCTTCGGCCCGAGTTGAACAGAACAGTTCTTCTCTTCTTCTTCTTTTCCTTCTTCAGGAGCAGAGCCTTCAGCTCCTCTTGGCCCTGAGCCAGACCCATGATTAGTTCCTGAAATTGCGCATTCTGCGCCTGAAGAGCCTTGATGGACATCTCAGTTGATTACGAGTCAGGATTCATGATGCTGAAATAAACAACGAAGAACGGTAAGCAACCTGAAAAGAAGAAACTTGCTATGCACATGATGAATGATATGTGTTTATGCAATGCATTCAAGGGTTCGAAAGTTCAAATTTGTTGTAGACAAAAAGGAACACACGTTATCATTAAGGAAATAATTGTTCAGTACATCAAAGCCTCATGGGCAAAATAATACAAAAGCAAATCAATCCCAAAATACACTACGCATCCTCTTTGGAGCTATGTAAGTGTTGAGATTCCTCTCCTCGTGCAACAGGCGGGTGAGCTCCAAGACCTTCTTTTCACTAGCATGTAGATTGGTCTCAAGAGAATTCCGTTCTTCCTTAAGCTGGATCCAGCTCTTCTGCATCTCTTCCCAGGATGTGGGCATATCAGGGTGCTGAATAGTGTAGGACACTTCTCCTTTCAAGACTGGCTCTTTGATCACAGGGAGCATATGGGGATAAGGCATCACTAACTTCTGGGAGCGGGCTCGTACCCACTTGAGATAAGGTTCCAACGGGATGGAGTTCCTGTGCCCCAGTGTCTTACTGTCTATCCTACTTGGCATCCTCCAGGCTCGGATAAATCTCTGGCGAAGTCCTTGAGTATCATTGTCGAAGTCAAAAACTATGTCAGGAATTAACATGTCATGAGGACCATCCCTCCGAGCATAACCAAACTGTCTCCAAGCCAGGCATGGGTTATAAGTAATACCTCCTCTGATTCCAAGTAAAGGAACATTAGGGTACTCTCCGCAACGATCAATGATAGTGACATCCTCTCTGGACCTAGGGCACCAATGTATATCTGCATGTGTAAGAGTCATCAACCGTTGTGACCATCTCAAACCCCGCTCGTTCTTCAAGACTGATTGTGGAAGGTGCGAAATAAACCACCTTCCCAAGAGAGGAGTGCAACACATAAGGACACCTCTTTTTCTCATGGTTCGAGTGTAACATGAGTGGAGGATGTCCCCCAGCAACGTAGGTATAGGATTCCTGGACATAAAGATCTGGACAGCACTGATATCTATAAGCTGATCTGGGTTAGGGAACAACACCAAACCATAGACAAGGAGGGCCACAACTTCTTCAAAAGCTTGTAAGTCAAGGGAGTTCCAACATTCATGGGCCTTTTCAAACAGAAACCTGGCTAAGAACCCATTGATGCCACTTCTAACTTCCCACTGTCCCTTGAGGTCAGATGACTGTAGGTGCAAGGCTTTAGCAATCTCTTCAAGCTTGGGTTCCTTTTCCGTACCGTTGTAGGGTAGTTGATCAAGGATAGGGATCTTCAGGAGCCGGGAGAACTCCTCCAATGTAGGTACCAGCTGATAATCCAGGAAGGTGAAACAGTGATGCAGAGGGTCAAAGAATTGGAACAGGACCTTTATCACATCTTCCTCAATGTTGGTGTTGACCAAGCTGATGAGTCTTCCATGTCTTTCACTGAATGAAGAGCTCTCGGGAATCCTGGATATAAGTTCCTTAAGCTGAGGAGGGATCCTTACAAGATTGATTTGAATTGTCTTTCTACGAACAATTTCCATGTCCTACAAAACAAGAACAAAGATGAAGATTCGAACCCCTGAAATGGTTAGTCAATGCATATGATGCTGGATGATGTCATGATGCTATGATTAAACACACCACAGATATTTACAAAGACAAACATGTAAGGCACACAAGGCACACAAGACAAGCCCTTAGGGTTTAAGGCCAGCATGGGGCCTGGGTAGTACCCTCTTGAAGTTGGTGGGTTCAACCTGTCCTATTAGAAGTAACCGGGTTCTAAGGGTCCCAATATCACGGGATTGCTTTCATTGTTCATCGTTTCGATTTAGCCACTGAACTGGCGACCGAAATATTCCAGGAAAGCAACCCTCAATTGAGTGTAGTATCGAGTATCAACCAACCTCGGACTGCACCAAAGTCAGTTATCTCACTACCCTAAAGAGGCCAAGATAGTTCAATTAAGGTTCCTAAGGTCTGTTGATGCTTCATGACACCACGCGGAGGTCCCGTACTCTCCTTGACTGAACTCAAGGGTTACCGGTACACACCAAGGTGCCACATCAACGTAGCAGACTGTTTCAACCATGTCGGTATACCCCGCACAGTTCCCTCACAGTCTTGTTGCTACTTTCTAAGAAGGTATCCCCCAGATCCGGGTTAGGATCTATAGAACTCCCAAGACAGTCCCACAATTTAAAGCAAGCAAAGCAATACAATTGAAAACACAGTTATGAACTATCCCTAAGGTACACCTCACTTTATAAGTAATCCCCAGCAGAGTCGCCAGTTCTGTGATCGGTGGATCGGGAACTGACTGTTTAATGCTGGTTCGCGAAATGTCGCGGAAGCAAGAGTCGCCACCGTCTTTTATTTTCTCCAAATGGAAAGGACAAAAGCACAGAAAAATTCCTTAAAGAGATTGCTCTCGGTTCGGGAGGTAGATTATAGAAAGGGAAGGTGTTAGCACCCTTTCTATCCATGGTTATCCATGGGCTCTTAGATACTTGCTCATTTGTGTTTTCAAAATTGTTTTGTTTGCTTTTCAATGTGGGTTTTAAAAAGTTTCTTTGAAAATTCCAGTTCGACTCTTGTATCGATCCTCAAGAGTGTTTGAAAAATGCTTTCGAAAGCTTTTTGAAAATGTGTTGGTGTGAAAAGTATTTTTGAATTTTGTTTTGAAATTTAGAGCAAGTATCTACGAGAACCTACCCTAAGGAATTTGTCTGTGTAAATGTCCTTTAAAGTAGTGCCATCCCACCATTGAGAGGTAGGTAGCACCACCGTTGGAGGTGTTCAGTTCAATTCGAGGTTCGGGACATGGTGATCACCAGAGCAATGGGAAGACACCTTAGAAGCTACCCTCATGCCAGGTTCCCGGATCATGAGGACTTACTAAGACATCCTCTATTCGACGATCACCTTTCGAGGCAAGGCAACAGTGAGGCGTACCCTAGGGGTGGTGTGTGATTCGTGTGTCAGATTCGTTTATTTTTATCTTGTCATGGTATAGGTGATCTACGCGTTTGTTTTTATTTATTGTCATTCATTCTTGCATGCATTTATTTAATAGTTAAAAAGTGCGAAAAGGTAAAAATTCTAAGCTATTACAAAGGCGCGGGTCCACATCGCCAAAATTTCCAGGACCCGATTTGACAGAAAAAATAAAGAATTAAAGTGCGAAAGATAAGTGTCCGAGTTTACAAGGCCTTGGGAGAGGTATATAAAAATTATACGAAAAGAAAATAAATGCGTAATTTGAATTAAAATTGGAAACGAGGGCGTTGGACCCTTTTTAACGAAATTAAATTAAATTATTAAACTAATTAAATTAAAATGAGAAAAGAAATTGTTTTTTGAGATTTTTTGCATTTATGAGAATTTAATGAAATTAAAAACCTAATTCTACAATTTTTTTAATTTATTAAGAAAATATGACAATTATCTAAAATTAAGCCTAATTAATTAATTGCAACTTGATTTATAAAAATAACTAATTAAGAATTAATAATTAATATAGTAAAATAAAAAAAGGATGAAAAATGCTTGAAACCCTAATTCTACCAATTTTAGGTTTTATTGAAAAAAACATTAAGATTTAAACCTAAATTAACACTAAAATCAATTAATGATGTTTATTTACAAAATATTAAAATATTAAATAAAAAATACTTATTTATGTCTTTTTCTGATTTTATATTGTTTTTGTGTTTTTATGAAAAATAATTAAATTAAAGAAATTAATTAAAAAAACAATAATAAATAAAATTAAAAAAATGAAAATTCAAACCTAGGGGGGGTCTGTCCCCAAATTGGGAGGCTTTATTCAGTAATTCAGGCCCATTTATCCTTGGCCTTATTGACTTTCCAGGATAGCGTGCACAGGCGTTGACTCATGTCCATAGTATTCACCAGATCTGGTCCCTTGGATTGGTCCTTCTATACGCGTGGCAAGCTGGAAATTATGGACGCATGGTGTTCCTCAGGGCATAATCTGCATGGGATTGGGTTTATAGAAAAAATATTGAAAGAGAGTGGGGACCTGGGGCTCGAACCCAGGTCCTGGAGATTACCAGTCTTACGCCTTACCACTGAGCTATCCAACGCGCTTTTATTATACAATATGAAACAAATAATATAACATAAACACAATGGTCAGTGGGAAATTTAGCGCGAAATTCAAATAGACCAATCACTGATTGCCACTGGGTCGTCTTCTTCATCCCTGTGTTTCATCTGAAAACAAAAAAAATAACCCAATACCAAAAATAGCGATTAGAGATTCTTGGCTCATAAATTAGGCGCGAGATATGGAATTGATTGGCTATGGTCTTCTGGTTCTAATGGTCCAAGCCTCATGTCCCAATTTTTCCTGAACTGGGAAACCCCAATTCACAGTTTTGAAAACCCTAGGTCTCGTTCATGGCGAAATCGCGTGTGGTGCATAAAAATTCAATCAAAGTACACCGTTAGCTTCAGAATGACATAATGAATACAAATCCAATATTAGAATTTACAAATAATGCATCAATTATGTTTCAAGAATCTGAAAAAAAAGCTTGAACCGGTCAAGATCGTTCTACCTATTTCCTGTGTTAGGGACGACGATTTTGATCTGTATATGTTCCTGGAAGCCTCAGGAACGCAATGGAATAAGTATTGTGGCTTGAATCAACCTAGAACTTAGTTTTCAGTGTTAGACTTTTCTTGAAAAATTCCAAGTTTGTTTAGGGATTTCTGGCGCAGCTGGGACCTTTTGAGGAGTAGGGTTTGCATTAGTATGTATAGGTGAACGATTAGGTTAAAGAATTTGATCAGAAAATCCATGAATTGATGAAAAGGATATTTGATTTTCAAGCCATAATTTTTCCAATCTTTTTCAAACATATTTGGTCTTAATCATATCCAATCACCATAATTCCTTCCATATTTGATTGTACACGAAATCTTAAGCCTATTCGATGCACAAAAAGATTTAGAAAATTAGGTTTAGTATTTTTCACTTATTTATTTTAATTAAATGAATTATTGATAATTAAAAATCCAAATAAATAAAATAAAAATGATAAAAACTTCCCTTTGGGCCAAATGGTCGTGCACATGCCTTGGATGATGAATTGTGGAAGAAAAAGAGGCCCATTAGCATTTTTAGGTCATTTGAAGCAATGTTGACTTTTCAAAATATCCAAAAATTTCCCAACTTCCACAAGGCATATCTTGCTCAATTTTTAAACTTTGCTCATGTTCTTGGACATTTTGGAAAGGTCTTTGAGTCCTCTAACCAATGTCTTTGGTCCCATGTAATTTTGATTTACCAATCTCAAGTTATGGCCTTTGACTTAAAGTCCCTTTTTGTTGACTTTTGAAAATGACCTATAATGTTGAAATTGATAACTCTTTGTGGGAGCATTTCTTGGACTTGAAGTGTGAAGAGGAGTTGTAGGAAATGTCTTTCTCTTCAAAATTAGCTTTGGATGGAATTTTTCTGATAATCCATGTGGAAGTTATGCCTTGGTCAAGTTACAGTTGACTTTTTCAACTGTCCAAATAAGGAAACTTTTGCATCTTGATGATTTTTGAGCCAAGCTTTGAGAATCATGATCAAGCATTGATCAAATGATGTTTGTGGCTTCAAAATGAGATGTTGACCAAAAATTTGAACTTTTGACTGTCAAATGACCATTTTGCCCCTACAGTTGACTGCAGTGCAATTAGGGTTTTTGACTGTGCAATTTTGTGTTGCAAGTCTTGAAACTTGGTATGAGGATGCTTGACCATATTTGTAGGCATGTGGGACTTGATTGAACCCTTGGAAACTTCATTTTCTTTGTCAGAACCAAAACCCTAATTTTTTACTGTTAGGAGGCCCTTGAATTGTGCAACCCTTGGGGAATTTTGAAGCATGCTTTTGACAAATCTTGAAGAGTATGGGAGGGCAAATTTTGGGGTACAACACCTGTCTTCCACTAAAATTCTGCATTTGCATTAAGAGTTCAATTTCCTTTGTCCTTGCCTTGTCCCTTTGCGTTAAGAATATGATTGCCTGTGTTAATTCATCAATTTTTGAATTCTTTTCTTTAAGTGCATTAATTTCTTCTTGCATTTCCTTTATTTGTTCACTTTCTGCAGAAGAAGATGTCGATCTCGTAGATCTATTAATTTGAGATGGTGTAACTCCAAGTCCCATACTACGAACATATCCATGCTTTTCTTTTCCAAATACTTTCTGAAATGCCTCTATTAGGTACTTCAAGAATATTTACTTATGTTGTGTCAGTGTGCGAGTGCGACCTTAATATTGCTTTGTACTAGGATTTTAAAGTGCTTTTGCGGTCCCGTATGAATGCGATTGCAAACATTGCAATTTTGGTTATTACAATTGCTTATAAGAATAATGTATTTGTAAAGGCACACTCAAAGTTAAGATAAAATTCTTATAAGATAAAATTCTTTAGTCTAACACTACTAAACAGTGATATAGTAAAGGCACACTCAAATTTAAGAATGAAATCATACCTCAAAGACGCACGAGGGTTTGAAGAGCAGCGAAGCAAGTGGAAGAGAAAAGTTACTTGCAACAAAAACCAAAGCAGCATATCAATAGTTGGTAGAAATCATAGATTTATCAAATAGAAATCTTATATTTTTCAACAGCTCATATCCCTTTAAATCCAACAAAAACATTATTATTTACATTCTAGTCCAGAAGACACTTCATGTTTCAGATGCATGAAAATGTGTCATCAAGATTTAGAATTAAAATTTAAAAACTATGTATTTGGAGAATCATATAAGCACCATTTGTCATATTTCCAGAATCATTTTTAGATAAAAATGGAAAGCTGTTAAGAACCATTTTTCCAGTATGTTTCCTACTTAATTCATTCTTACATGTCTCATTAATAGTTGCCCACGTTGCTCATTAATTAGTTTGACTCACGTGCCTAAATTAAACAATGTAATTACCCTTTTCATTTTACCCGAAAATAAAAAATAAAAGAATATTCTACTAGAGATTTTAAGTTAGGTGTTAGCTACATCTTTTAATACAACAAGATGATAAAAAATATTCTAAAACATCCTCTATGGCCTTACTTTTAACCTCATCCAAATAAGTAATATCTATTGTTTTTTAATTCTATTGAATCAACACTCTCTCAATCCTTTTGGTCTCTTTGTTTCTCATGAGTATATAAATAACCCAAACCTCCAAATATCTTCTTCATTCAAACTTCAAAACTCACATAAAACATATATTACACACAATAGGCATATATACAAAATTCCAAGTGTAATACACAGTAGGCATATATTACACACAATAGGATTAAAATATATATTACACACAGTAGGCATAAAATATATATTACACACAGTAGGCATATATTACACACACTCTTCTCTTTCAAAACCAAAACCAAAACCAAAATCTTCTATACTTCCCTCAAAATTCCTACTGTAATAAAAGTTAAATCATGTGAAGGTCATATAACTCTTTTCCCCTTACAAAACATAATGATCAATTACAGGTCATAAAAGTTGTAGAACAATTAGGAGAAATAACAGGAAACAAGAGAGCAATATTTAACCTTCTCTTTAACACCGTCGACAATAGCCCATGTGTATTTCTACTCTTGCTTCAATTTTTCTTCCTTCAGAGCTTTCTTCTCCTGCATAAAGGGTTAAGACAGAGTCAACAATTTAAAGATAGATGACATGAATTATGGAAGGTTCAACTGGTACAAGGAAAGAAGATAAGAATTCTCAAAAGAATTCAGAGTATGCAATAAACTGACTGATTCTAGAAAGCCACTCTCCAATTACAACTGAGTTCAAAAACTAACACTCCCTTCCCTCCAATTACTATTTATTATTCTGTTTTACTAATAGAATCAGTTATTCATCTGTTACAACTGTAACTACTATGTATATTCTGTTTTACTTACTGAATTAGTTACTCATTTGTTACAACTGTAATAATTAGAGTTACAAGCTTAATTCCCACTTTTGCCCTTCCTAACATACACCTTTCTAACAGCTGGTCTACTAACAAATTATGGTTCTTGTGTCCTTTTTTATTTTTTTCACAGATATATAGTACAAGCATTACAAACACTGATTTCCATATCTTTTAAAGTAGCAGCTTATTGATTATGATGTTGAAATATAGGGAAACATTATAGCAACCAAAATCAGCATTGATGTATATATATATATTAATTTACAACTAACTAATCTCAGCAATATCAGAGCTAAACAAATCAATATGTCCTATTAGTTGGCAGCAGATGTATTCAAAATCATAGCAAAACACAAAAACAGCCTTGTAATTATTAACGAAAGGGTCGTAACCAAATGCATATGTTAGTGTTCCATGATCTTGTGGAATTTCTAAAGAGGGTAGTTTCTTTAGTTTTCTAATGGAAGGGTTCCAGAGAACAACATGAGAATTATTGGCTAAACAAATGAGACCATCACATGATGCAATTATATCATCACAGTAGTCTGGATCAATCGGAGAACAAACGAGTTGTGTGGCGTTTGTGGTGAAAAGTAAAAAGTGGTATTGATGGTAAGAACCCCTAAGGCTGTACTATTCAATTAAACATCACATATATGCATTTGAAATGAAAATTAACAGAGTTTCCATGTAGTGGATATGCAAAATCAATAGCATCCAGTTTACATATGTTGCATTAATTACTCTATTCAACTTTAATCATTATATTCAACATTCACACGTTTACCTATTACACTATACGGTACGTTAATGCTTTTCGGTTTCTTATAGGATTTTCGTTTTCAATATAATTTACATCGATTCGAGTCTGTTTTCTTATCTTGTTTCAGCAGCAGCTCCAATAAGTTCAGATTCTTATTGAAAACTTTTTATGTGATGTGAACAAGCTGGCCAGAAAGTTAATCTTCAAAAGTTAGCAAGGAAAGTCTATAGGTATCCCTTTTTTCCACTCAAAAGTTAGCAAGAGTACCTTCAACTACATCATTTAAAGAGTTCAAAAGAGGTTGCAAGGTTGCAAGGATGGGAGAGCTACTCTTATTCAGGCTGTGACTACTGCCTTTCCTTACTATGTTATGCAAACTACTTTACTGCCTGCTCATACTTGTACCCTGCTGCCCTCAATCAGTTTTGAACACTGATTCGAAACTCTTTCAGCTACAATACAAAAGTTTCGTACCCAAGAAGTACAACTTTTCAGAAGCAAGACAATTAGAACTCTAAGGCTTTGCTTTTCTGGCAAACTCTACCAAAGTAAGCATGCTTATTGGATTTATGCCGAGTCACTGATTATTGATGAATTTTAATGAAATGAAGTTTTTATTTTATGTATGAGAAACTACAGTTTCTGTATTTAGCTTGTGAAAATGCTGTTAATTTTGGGGGGTGTAAGACTGTTTTATTTAATAATTTTGTATGTATTTGTTAAATATTAAATGTAGGAAGGACTTCGATGCAGATAGAGAAATAGAGTTAGAAAAGCATGAAAAATGTCGTAAATCTGTGGAGTCAAATCATGAGGAAGATGAACCAGAAGCGAAGTAAGATTCTGAGATTCTTTTAATCCCTACCCCGACCATAAAATAAAGGCAAACTGATTGTGTTCATTTATATTTTTCACAGCTATCCTAAAGGCTTACTTATAGCCTTCAAACTGAAGAGCATTTCTGAGGAAGTTCCTTCAGAAAAGAATAGCACTGATGAACAAGCCAATGGAAATAATGGTGCCGCCAAGACAGATGAACATAATCCCTCTGAAGTTGTTGTTGCTACTGAGGATAGTGATCAAAAGATGTCAGAAAATGATGCCAATGATAAAGAAAACAATGGCGTGAATGAAGAAAAAGATGCTGAAGGTAAAGAAAAGGAACAAGAAAACAAGGAGGTGAAAGAAGAGAAAGTGGAAGTTGATGAAAAGGGCCTGTTAGAGTTGTATAAGAAAAGCGGCAATGGTGTGAATGAAGGAAAGGCCACTGAAGGTGAAAAAAAGGATCAGGAAACTGAAAAACGTTCAGCTGCTTCATTACTGATATATGCATTTCGTTTAAGAATCAGTACTTCATTACTAATTCAGTACTCCAGTACTTCATTACTGATAAATCATTGTTTAAGAAAATAGGCAATTTTTTTGATTTCACCAATTTATATTAGTTTTCATCGATTCTAATCGGTCCAGCGACATATTTAATCTAATAATCAAATCAAACCCTAAAACAACAAATTAGAAAACCTAAAAAATCATAAAAAGAAATAAAACCCTAAAACAACAAATTAGAAAACCTAACATCAATTCAATATATTCAAACTCAAAATCAATCATCACAAAGAGCTCAACCATAAGATTCAAGTGAATCTCCAATGCTGAAATCAATGGCAGAGAATGAGAGAGATGAGAACAATGCAAAAAGTGATACATAAAACTTATTGTGTTTGAAGAGATGAACACAGAGGATGTTAAACTGCTTGTTGTGCGTTTTTTGGTGTGAAGATGAGCGGTTTGAAGAGATTCCTTTCGGTGTCAAGGGGTTTCTTTCGGTGTGAAGAAGAACGGAATGAACGGCACCGTGAGTAGAAAAAGTGAACGCAGGAGTAGAAAGTGAATTGATGTTTTATGTATTTTAAGAGCTTTTTAACTTTTTTACGGCGATGGGTGTTTTACCGTCGTGCCCATGAGAATTTTTAAAGGTTTTGGGTGCGACGGTTGTTTTACCGTCGTGAAATGAATTTTAGGACAGATAATTTTACCGTCGTGAAAGGTTTAAGGGTGCGACGGGTGCTTTACCGTCGTGATATGCCTTTTAGGACGGTTAATTTTACCGTCGTGACTAGTTGTTGGTGAAAAATCAATGTTAAAAGTGTTAAATGGGGGCCGACGGTTGTTTTACCGTCGTAATAATAATATTATGATGGTTAATTATACCATCGCAAAATAAATATTAGAGACGGTTGGTGTCAACTGTCGTAAATACTGTCTCTATATGTCAATTACGACAGTTATCACATAACTGTCGCAATTTTTGTGTCGTTAAACACTAATTTTCTTGTAGTGATCCAAGCTCATGTACCATTTCAATGATGCACCAGTCAAACTGTCTTGAAAAAAGTGAACTAATATGCGTTGATCATCAGTGTGAGTAGACATCCTTCTCACATACATCACTAGGTGAGCACGAGGACAATTATTGCCCTTGTACTTCTCGAATTATGGTACTTTGAACTTCACAGGTATTTTTACATTCAGAGCCAAGCACAGATCATTCACATTCCGCCTAAACAATTCTTTTCTATGAAGGGCCTTCATTTCCTTCTGCATCTCATTGAAATGGTCTTGGAAGTCATCCAAATGTTCATAGAAACCCATGCTTTCACTCAGAAAAGAAGCAGGATGATAAACTTCATCATTCACAAATGGCATAGCATTCACTGAAGGAGGTGCAATATAATGGATCTCTTTTCTAGCCATAGAGTGACATGCACCACAGGAGGTGAAGAAACATCAGTACTTTGAGAAAACGGAGAAACTTGAGTATCAAGATTATAACCTTCTAGCATGAAGTTCTCTGGAATTCCCCACGGATAACCCTGAGGCATATGATTCTGAACAACAGTAACTGGAGAAACAAAAATAGGAACTGTCGGAGCTTTAGAAGCAACCGTTGTCTGTTGAGGCTGATCAAGTGGTGGTTGATTTTGAGCAGCCACCAATGATTCCATCAAAGCAGTGAGATTATCCATACCGACCTTTAGAGCAGTAACTTATTCGTGCAGCTCACGATTCTCTTATTCTAGATTCTCCATCTTCCTTCTGAAATTAGCCTGAGTATTGTACTGGGGAGATAGCTTGCTGAATGAAGTAAGTAAGCACAGTAAGACACCTGAGTATGAACAGAAATGCAAGAAGTATGTACAATATGATACATGATATGCAATGCACATGATTTATTTTATTATTAATATTTCAAGGAACTCAAAGATTTATAGACAATTTGCAAATATTAAAGTACTAACACATTTGAAATGTAATAACTTCAAAATGGATTATAAATTTTTAGTACAAGTTTCAATAATCCCAAATACAAGATAAGATAAAAATATAAGATCCTAAGAAATCAAAGTTGATGAAGATCACTCCACACACTGATGCTTTCCCTGTGAGTCTTGCAATCTGAGCCTTCAACTGCTTGTTCTCTTCTGTATACCTATCGGCGACCACTTTCCAATCACCAGAGTCAAGAAGTGAGCAACTAGGTCCTGACTGAGCTCTAGAGGAAAATAAATCCTCTTGCCTCTCCATCATCTCTACAGCACGACTCTCAAGAATCTCGATCAGGTCGTCTTTCTCCTTCAAGTCTGCTTGGTAGGACACCTCTAAAGTCTGACACTTATTCTTCCAAGACTCCTTTTCCTACTGCATCATGACTAGGGAAAGCCGAAGCTCTTGCACGTCATCTAATAGTGGAGAAAGTGGTCTTCATAAACATATCAGGAATAGGTGCTTCACGGGAATATGTCATCTTCAACTGGATGGCTCATGCTTGTTTCCACTGAAGATAAGGCTCCAAAGAAACAACCCCTCTAGGTCCCAGGTCCTTCCTGCTCTTCCTGTGAATATGACGCCAAGCCTTTGCAATCTCCTATTTAGCTTATTTATGAACCTATCCCTATTTAAGGAAGAAACCACTTAGATGAATATTCTTTGGCTTATCCCTCATCGGATATCCAAGCTGTCTTCGCGCCAGAAGAGGATTGTAGTTGATTCCTCCCTTTGTACCAAGAAGATGTACGTTGGGGAAACTACCACAACTATCGATAATATCCACATCATAATAAGTCTGATGATACCAAACAATATCTGAATGAGTGATGGCATAATCTTTGGAGCCCAATGAGGTTCCTTCCTGACATCCCAGAAAGCATCAGATCTAGGTTAGTGAGAAACAAACCACTTATACAACAAAGGTGTGCAACAAATGACCATCCCTCCATGGTAAGAATCCTGAATATGAATAGAATAATAACCATAACCCAATAATGTAGGGACTGGGTTCCCAATCATAAAGATCCTAATGGCATTGATATCCACAAACTTGTCGACATTGGGAAATAAGAACAACCCATAAGCAAGTAGAGCAAAGATGGCCTCAAAAGCAACCATACTCTTCATCCTAGAATAGTAGCAAGCTTTCTCCAATAAGAACTGAGAGGGTAATCCTCTAATCCCCCATTTGGTAGTCATGTGAGCTTCAACCTCAGACTTCCCCAAATGGATCAAAGCAGCAATATCATGAGTTTTTGGCTTCCCCTCCAAACTAGTAAAAGGAACACGATCGGTAAAAGGTAAACCCGGTAGATAAGAATACTCTTCCAATGTAGGCACCAACTGATAATCAGATAAAGTAAAGCATTTATACATCGGATCATAGAACTAGACCAAAGTGGAGAGAATACCCTCCTTCATTATGAGCTTCATAAGAGAAATGATGGACCCATACTTCCTCCGAAAATCTGTAGAACTCTCGATCTCGGGAGTCAAACTCATGAACTCATCTATCTTGGGATCTTTGAAAATGTACTTCTTAGTCTTTCTTTTTCCTGAATCCATAGTAAAAAATTGCCTGAGATATTCACAAAGAGTCAACTTTAAGTCCCTTGAAACAAAATGTTTTAAAGGATGCTCATGGATGCATGAATGCATGATGCAACAATCACACACAAGATCACAAACATGGGGTTCATAGGTTTAACTTCACGAGCATGAGGTAAAAGGTACTACCCACAAGGTATGGTCTAAAAGTTTATCACCTACCGAACAAGGTTTTAAGAGGTACTCAGAGTTTACATCTTTCCTTTGGATATTGCAACGTCCCGATTGACTCGGTAATTAGCAATATTCTCAAGAAAAACTCGTCTGAGCATAATATCGTGTGACAAACATTTTAGTATTACCCCGTCATGGCTTCTGCACTACACCTAAAAGGCCAAGATGGGTTAAAGGTTCTACGGTTCTCAGTTTCAGCAGGCTCCCAGGTCGAAAGCAACACGTCTTCCTGATTACTCGATAAACGAAACTACAGTCAAAGGGGCCTCCATTGAGTGGGGATCTCATGTCTTCTTTTTTGGTATTACTCCCTCAAAGTTAACATGACTATACCGCCTGTCCTATCTTAAGTTTACCCAAGTTCGGGTATAGGACTTTATGAGAAATCACCAAGCACCCTGAAAACCAGAAAAATCCAGACAAACATATATACAACACATAATATACAACAAACAATAACACATACACAAATAAACAAATATAGGCTCAACCCACTTAGGGATGAACCAATAATTGGTCGATCTTCCCCCAGCAGAGTCGTCATTTTTTCTGTAGTGGTAGAATGTTGAGACTAAGCCATTGGATTGACTTGACTCTCACAGATCAAAATAAAAATCACCACCGCGCTTTATTGTTTCCAAAGGAATGGGAAACTAGTGAGTAACCCAATAATTGGGAGAGAGAATCCAAGTTCGGGGTTTGGTTATGCAAAGGGAAGGTATTAGCACCCTAAACATCTACGGTACTCCGCATGAACCTCTTTGAATTTTTTTGTATTTTGGCTATAGGTGTTGTATAAAAATAGATTATAGATATGAGAAAAGAAGTACTTTTTATGATTTTTGCACCCGCTGTGGTTGCGAACCTTTAGTGCCTACGTACCACCTTCCATGTAATAGGGGATCAGGGTACTCGTAGTTCACCTTTTAAAAATTTTAAAACATAAGTGTGTTGGTTATTTTTAAGAGATAAGACATCATCATCGTATCCGAATGAAAAACATACGTACTATATGAGAAAGGAGAATTTGCGTCATCTCAAAGTGAAGGATATAGCTTGGATTTTAAAATCAACAAATTTCACTCAACACCCAAGTGGAAAATATCTCACTTCACTATATATCATAGAAGTATAGTAGCTCACATCACAAAAAGGATTGACAAGAGTCTAATATTTTGAGAAAATTTTAAAGTAAAAGGCCAAAGTGGAAAAATGGTTTGAATGAGATTGGTTGAATTTTAGTCTTCTCACAAAAATGTCAAAGTATGATTAATTTGATTAAACTTTGATTAAGAAAATGTTTTTTTTTTAAAGAATGGACCTAAATCCAAGTTTATTATGAAAGCGTTTCAAGTTTTAAACAAGAAGAATTTTCAAAAAGAGGGAGAAGATTTTTGAAATTAAAGAAGGTAGGAGGAGATGAAGGGACTATCCTAAAGAATAAGGTAAAAGCTAGGGAAAAGAACCGTCTAACTAATAAGAAGCAAACACTTGACACAATGAGTCAATGTAGAATTCCCATCCTTTGGATTTGAAACCAGACAAACAAAGATAATAAATCTCTTAAGAAAACCAAGCTTCAATTGCATTAAGTCTTCACAAAAATTGGACAGAGTAACGATTGTGTACAGATGAACTCCCGATCACAGACAAAGCATGTAATCATAATAACCTGCACACCAAGCAAACAACCCAATATCTTGGGGTAAACCCCAAGAACTCCAGACAAAATAACAGTTGTGGTCACAAGGTCTCAAGGTAGGTCAAGGTCTCTAATCCTAAGTCCAAGAAGTCCATCACTTTATAATGCCAAGGATAGTAACCAAGTAGTCCAAGTAACATTAAAGTTTTTTATGGTTCAAGTTGATTATTAAGTATCTTCAAAAAGAAAATGAAAAGCTCAAGTGAGCAAAGCAAAATGACATAAAGAAAAATTCTCAAGTGAGCAAAGATGAAAATAGCATGAAATCTAAATGCTAAGATAAGTGGTGCTTAGAATGAAAGCATAAAGTAAAAGCATAAAATAAAGTCAATTCTTAGAAATTAGAGGTTAGCTGAATGACCATCTTAAAACTTGTATTTGAAACTCATTAGAATATTTATAAAATCAAAGCCTCTCAACAACAAGTTTCATTTTCTTTTTATCAAGTATATCATTCATTTAAAAATTCTCAAGGCAACAATAAATGATCAACGATGTTTAAGTGATTCACTTTGACCAAAACTTATGAAGATTCAATAGAGGCTTGATAAGACCAAAGTCTCCTAACAATGAATTTCAAGGTTATTGGATCAAAGGATTCAAATTAACATACTTTTACTTACAAACATAGGTTCGGGCCACGAATGATAATTTCTCGAATCGGGATAAAATTTAGCGCTATGTTAAGCAATCGTAAGTGGGCTTATATAGAAGTCACGCCTTTTTTTAGGGCGGTCAATAGCAATCTATGTGCCATATATTTTGAGAAATGATATGTAAATAATTCTCCAATAACATTTATCACAAGTAAGAACGGGATAAGATGAGGAGGGAAGGGATATGTTAAATGAAATTTAGTTTCAAATATCATCAACATCATTCATCTGTCTTAATGGATTTGGTTTTTCAACCTATCAACACCCAAGATCCAATGATGTTGAATAATTTGTCCCAAAATTACTTCCAAGTCAGTATCAAATTCCAAATCAAAAGTCAAACAAGAATTATGTAAAAAAGTTCTCAATTATAGTCTTGATCAAAAGTAAAACCCTAAGTACAAACCTAAGTCAAAAATTAGATTTAAAATAGGAAAATAACTTATAAAATTATGAAATTAAAACCCTAACTTCCTAAAGTTCTATAAAAGTTAGAAATAGAATTTATAGTTCTTGGGTTGAAGTGGAAATTTGATTTAAAAATGCAAACTTTGAAAACTAGCTAGCAAAATGCTTAAACTAGAGATGTTTTGGAAATCAATTTGTGAAAAAACTGTGAAATCACATTTTAAAATTCTATAAAAATGATCTTTGTGATCTTAGCTTGTTCACACACTCTAAACAACTTCATCTTGATTTTATAGCCATGGGAAGTTAGAATTTTTAATCAGTTAGTGTGAATGATCAAACAAAACCCTAAAAAAGGGAAATTAAGTTCAAAATTAATCAATTTGATCTAAATTTCAAATAAATTTGGTGTAAGATCTCCTAAATGCCAAGAAAACTCAAAGGATCAGTAAGTATATTTTTCTTGAATTTTATCCCAAAATAAAGAATTAAATGAAAATTATTTACACAATTCATCAAAAAAGACAAAGAAAAGATGATATGTCCAACAGATGATTTAATTTGTAACCCAAGAATTTTATAAAATTGGACAAAAATTATTTTTAAGAAGTAAACTCACTTAGATGCTAGAAATTATTATTTTTTGTTATTTTTTGATTTAGTAGAAATAGGAAAGTAAAATTTCAAAACTTAAAAGATTATTAAAACCCTAATTAACTACATGAATTTATTTAATCAAGAAAATTGATAAAAAAAGAAATAAAAATAAAAATATGAAAATATATTGAGAAATGAATTAAAAATATGTTTGTGATAATTTTTAAAGTGAGGAAAATATTTAAACAAAATTAAAGAAACAAAGAAAATTAAAATAGAATTGAGGTTTATTACACCTGATATTAACAAAAAGCGCTGTGGCTGATTTTAGCACATGTTCAATAAAAAAATGACACGCGGTCATCCCTAGCAAAGCATAAAACCCTTATCGTTTTACAGTTTCAAAACCAGATTTTCAGACCATGATAACTCACACGTTTCGTGATGAAAATCAAAAGTGTAAACATCAAAATTCAAGATGGAAATTAGTAGAACACGATAGAATAAAAAACTTCATGAAATGATGCATTGATGATATGGATAATTGCATGTGAAAATTGTTGCATGGACATGATTATAAGTTGAGAATTTTAACAAACAAATTCCCGACTTCATTTTTTCAATCGACTCTCAAACATTTCCCTTGATTCAAACACCAAAATTCATCACCTCAATGCGTAGAATAACAAAATGATCATGAATTCAACAACCAATGCAAGGTGTGATACGATGGGAGAACTGACTTGAAGGTTTTGCATTTGATTGCAAATGTTGCGGTTAGCAAGAGTCGCCACCAACTTTTCTTTTATCCAAAAGGAAAGGTGAAAAATCACAGGAAAGACCTTTGAGATTATTTCTTGTGTTCAGGGGGTAGATTATGAAAAGGGAAGGTATTAGCACCCTTTTCATCCATGGTTTTCCATGGGCTCCAAGTTACTTATTAGATCACTTGCTTTTTTGTTTGAAATCATGCTTTGTGTGGTTTTTGAAAGTATTTTGTAAAAAGGCCATTTTTTAGGCAATCTTTGTAATGATTCTCGTTCGTAAGAATGTATATAAAGATGTTTGATCTTTTGAAAATGTTTTCAAGTTTGTAAGATGTTTGAAATTGTAGGTGTTTGTTTTTTAAAATAACAAGGATGTTTTGAAATTGAGCAAGTAATTAGGAGCATTCTACCTACTCAAAAGTCTTTCTTGTTTATTTTCTTTTCCTTTGACATTTTTATCTTACCATTGAATTGGTAAGAAACACTATCTTTGGATGTAAACGAGACGGGCGTGGGTCATCGTGTAACCATTATTAGCAATGTTGCAAGGTATCTTAGAATTCTCTTTTAGGGACTAAGATCATTTGAAAGACAACTTGGATAGCGTCATCGAGGGACTATGATCTTATACTTGCTTGTTTTTGCTAAGATACCTCACATGCGTAATATGGCCATTTTGTAAAGGCAACCAAGTGGATCTACCTTAGGGGGTTCTTGTGTGCAAGTGTATTGTTTTCATGCTTGATTTTGTCTTGAATTAGGGTTTTCTAAATATTGATTTTAATCTTTCCACACAAACCCTAATTACTAACATTTGTATATGAAGCGATAAATTGCAAAATTTAAAGTTACTATGCTATTACAATATTTGGTTGGAGGGGTATACAAATTGTAAATGGGGATTGCAAGAATATAAACCTAATTAATCTATTACAACCATATTGAATTGGTACAAAAATTGAAATAAATAATGTAAAAGATGAATAAATATGCAAGAATATAAATATGAAGAAAATGGGTATTTTTGTTTGGATTTTTTAGGAAAAGTGAATTTGTTTTAACTTAATTAACTAAAGAAAATAATTGATTAAAATAATAAAAGTAAACCTAATTTAATAAGAAAAGAAATTAATAAAACCCTAATTCATTAATTGATAACAAGTATTTTTGGTATTTTTTTGTGTTGGAAATAAATTATAGTATTATAAAATATTTTTGGCCTTTTTTATATTAAAATAAAATATTTAAATTGGTGTAAAAGAAAATAAATGAAACCTAGTATTTAATTAAATTTACAAGATATTTAGTGAAATGAATAAAATATTGATTATATAAAATATTTTTTATGAGAAAAATAAATAAACTAAGTTAAAATATAAATCTACAATTTTTTTTATATTTTTATGATTTTTTAGTATTTAGAAAAATAATTAAGAAAAAAAATAAAATGAAAAATATGAAAAGAAAATAAAATCTGGGCCTGGGTGCAAATAGCCTGTAAGGGGGTTAAAAAGTAAAAACAACAAAAAAACAACAAAAGCCCAACAAGGCCTAGTGCCTGCAAAAAAAAAAAACAAAGTCAGAAAGCAAAAAATGTGAAAAAATCAAAAGGGTACCACTGGGGCTCGAACCCAAGTCCCAAAGGTTACAGGCGTGTGCTTCTACCAGTGGGATGGCTATACATCTGTTAACATAAGAAAAACAATAAATATATGATACAAAACGCGCCCAGAGTTACACTTCATCTTCAACCTCCAGCCAGACTAACTGTAACTTGTTCATTTCTCAACAAAAATTAAAACTGTAAACATGAAACTTGTAGCAAATTTCTTCACGATTTCAGAAATGTAAAGCATTAAAATTATAGATCCAAGATAAGCATGAATTTCATTAACCCTAAACTGAACCCTAAAAATCTCAGAAATTTCAGTCTCAAAATTCTCTAAGCTCAAGCAAAATTAATGGAAACTATGGACATGGTCAACTTTAGGGCAATGATATCTACATGTTTCATTCACAAATAAATCATTGATGATGCCTGTATGAAAAGTTCCAAAGTTAGAAAACTTACCTTGCAAGAGTGTATCGGGTTTTAAGTTTGAGCAGCTTTCAAGGAGTTCCAATGGTTGGGTTAGCTTCCTCAAGTTCCCAGGAAGCTAATGGAATGCTTAGCTTGAGCTGAAAAGGCCTGAATAGTTCTAGAGAAGTCTAAGTGCAAAGCTCTATTTTTGAAAATGGTGGATGAGGATCGAGGTGTTACAGTGATGCTGCAGGTGTTGGGATTGTTTATGTATGTTGTTTAGAAGCTTTTGAAAACAAAAGACCAAGAAACGCACGAGTAGATTTAAAGATTGGCTTCAAAACTCAGAAATGACAAGTTTTGAAGTGTTTTTTGTGATTCTGAGTTCTAGGTGTTTTCAGGGCTTAAGCCTTCGTGTCTTTGATGCAAATAGTTTGTGTATCTATAAGAAAAAGGATTGGAGTGGTTTAGACAATCAGAAGTACAAGTTACAAGCTTTTGGCTAGGTTACTTAATTTTCAAGAAAAGAGGGAAACCAAGTTTCAATGTAAGGTACAAGCATAGGGTGGGTGACTGTAAGTGTCTAAACCATTTTTCATGAGTTATAGGACTTGTGTGATCAGAAGAAAACAAGTGCAAGGCTCAAGAACAAGTTTTGTGCAAAAAGTCATTTTATCAAAATAGCAATGTGCACTTTCTTCCAAAAATGGATATAAGGCATGTCCATACATTGAATGCTTGAAATGAGACCTCTCACAGCTGTGCAAGCCATTAATTACAGAGTTCCTAAAAAGTTTGAGGCCTTCAAAGTAGATTTTATGCAGCATAGTTTGAATTTTGAAATTGGTTCATCACAAACTGACTTGTAATTCAAGCGATAAAACCCTAACTTCATCTCTTCGATTCTCCCTACTCAAAACTGATCTCAAGGAGTTCTTGGACATTTTGGAAAGCTTACAGTGTGATCTACAACCCATCTTTAAATTTATTTTGAAAATTCCCCTTGGAACTATATGAAAAAGTTCCATGAAGTTGGATCAAAATCCTGGCCAAATTAGGGGAAAATTTCACTAAGTGTTTTGTTTCATGACCCCATGTTCTTAAAATTATAACTTGAGATACAAGCACTTTTGGATGAAGTTGTGTGAATAAAATTTGTAGATTTAATGGAGATCTACAACTTTCATGTTGAAAGTTTCTCTTTAATCATCTTGCATCATGGTGAAAAGTTTGCTCAAAATTATGAAAAAATAAGAAGTTTCTCTTTAGAAATTTTAACTTTTCAAAATGAAATCTTGAATTTTTGATTTCATGATGAATAAGTTTAATATTTTAACATGTTTTGATGAATTGTGATCTTTGTATGTGATCTTTGTATGCCATATACCAGAGAGTAGGGTGTTACCCCGGTTGATGTGCGCGTTATGGTACGATATCCGTGGAGAGCGAATGGTAGCATCTCATGCCAGTCTTTGTATGTGACTTTCTTTTTCTATATGATCTTTTTGATGTTTTTATTTGCGGCTTCGACAACACCATTCATCTTCGGTCGGTAAGGGGAAGAATTGTGATGCTGGATATTGAATTGCTCTCACAGGGCAGTGATTATAGTATTGTTTAGATTCGTGCCATTGTTTGTAAAGATCCTTTCTGGGATACCATAACGACAGATGAGATTCTGCTTGATGAATCGGGCGACAAAATTCTTGGTCACAGAAGCGAAAGAGGCTGCCTCAACCCACTTTGTAAAATAGTCAATGGCCACTAAGATAAAGCGGTGTCCATTAGAGGTTGTTGGCTTGATTTCTCCAATCATATTGATGTCCCACATAGAAAAGGGTCAAGGAGCCGTCAAGACATTAAGAGGAACCAGAGGTACCTGCACCTTGTCAGCATAAATCTGACACTTGGGGCAGGTTTGAGAGTGTTGATAGCAATCTGCTTCCATGGTAGAACAGTAATAGCCTGCCCGTAGGATTTTCTTTACCATTGTATGCCGACTGGAATAGGTGCCAAAAGTGCCCTCATGTAGATCATCCATGATCTTTTCAGCTTCAACCTTATCTATGCAACAAAGTAACACCAAGTCATGGTTGCGTTTGTAGAGAATGCCATTACTAAGGAAGAATTTAGCAGAGAATATCCTTAAGAACTTCTTATCATTGACTGAAGCTCCTTCTGGATATTCTTGAGCCTCGAGATACCTCTTGACTTCGTGAAACCAAGGCTGGTCTACTATTTCTTTAGTATTAATCTCGTGACAGTGAGCTGGTTCATCCATTCGTTCGATGGTGATCTGGGGAGCCTCGTTATCCCATTTAAGTTTAAACATAGATGACATTGTGTCTAGTGTGTTTGCTAGCTGATTTTCTTCTCGCGGGAAATGCTCGAAGGTAGTCTTCTCAAAATGTGGGAGTAATGTCAACACATGTTCTTTATAGGGGATAAGGTTAGGATGTTTGGTGTCCCACTCCTCTTTGATCTGGCTGATGACCAAGGCTGAATCTCCGAATACATTTAAGGATTTGATCCCCAAGTCTATGACAACTTTGAGACCAAAAATACACGCTTCGTATTCTGCCATGTTATTTGTACAATTGAAGCAGAGTCTTGTAGTAAAGGGAGTATGACACCCTTTAGGAGATATGAGTACAACACCAATACCATTTCCGAGCGCGTTGGATGCCCCCATCAAAAACCAGGGTCCATCGGGATCCTTGTTCAGGTCCGTCATATGGCCTGAATTCTTCACAGTTGTTTACCATCATGATGTCTTCATCCGGAAATTCGAACTTCATGGAACGGTAGTCTTCCACAGCTTGGTGAGCAAGGTGATCAGCTAGTACACTCCCCTTTATTTCTTTCTGGGTAGTATATTGTATGTCATATTCTGTCAGGATCATCTGCCATCTCGCTATTCTCCCAGAAAGGCCGGGTTTCTCGAAGATGTATTTTATTAGATCCATTTTAGATATCAATAAGGTAGTATGGGTCAACATATACTATCTTAGCCGACGAGCAGCCCATGCCAGAGCGTATAAAGTTTTCTTGAGCAATGAATATCTTGTTTCACAGTCGGTAAACTTTTTTCTCAGGTAGTAAATAGCATTCTCTTTTCGGCCAGACTCGTCATGCTGCCCCAGCATACACCCCATTGAATTTTCCAAAACAGTTAGATACATGATCAATGGTCTTCTCTCAACTGGTGGCATCAAAACAGGAGGCTCTTGTAGGTACTCTTTGATCTTGTCGAAAGAAGTTTGGCACTCGTCATTCCATTTGACTACTTGATCTTTCTTCAGTAATTTGAAGATTGGTTCACAAGTAGCTGTCAGGTGAGAAATAAATCTAGAAATGTAGTTTAAACGTCCCAAGAATCCTCTGACTTCCTTCTCGGTACGAGGAGCAGACATCTCTTGTATCACTTTCACCTTGGCAGGATCCACCTTGATACCTTTATTGCTGACAACGAAGCCTAGGAGTTTACCAGACCTCACCCCAAAAGTGCATTTTTTTGGGTTCAACCTCAGCTTGTACTTCCTTAGTCTCTCAAACAGTTTTTGTAAATGATCAAGATGCTCTTCTTCTGTTTGAGATCTAGCTATCATGTCATCCATATAGACCTCTATTTCGTGATGTATCATGTCGTGAAATAGAGCTACCGTGGCACGCTGATAGGTTGCCCCAGCATTCTTCAGTCCGAATGGCATAACCTTGTATAAGAATGTGCCCCACTACGTGACAAAGGTTATTTTCTCCATGTCCTCAGGCGCCATTTTGATTTGGTTGTACCCTAAGAAACCATCCATGAAGGAAAACACTTTATGATGCGCTGTATTGTTAACTAGAACATCAATGTGGGGAAGTGGAAAATCATCCTTAGGGCTTGCCCTATTCAAAACTTTGTAGTCCACGCACATTCGTACCTTGTCGTCCTTTTTGGGAACGGGAACAATATTGGCAACCCATTATGGATAGGAGGTGATGGCCAAGAATCCGGCGTTAAATTATTTCATGACTTCTGCCTTAATCTTCTCCGACATGTCTGGTCGCATGCGATGGACGTTTTGTTTCACCGATGGACAATCTTCTTTTGTTGGTAGACGATGTACAACAATATCTTCATCAAATCCCGACATGTCTTCATACGACCAGGAAAAGACCTCAACATACTCGTGTAGCAACTAAATCAGACGCTCTTTGATACTGGGCTCCAGATTGGCACCCACCTTGACTTCTCTTTTGTCTTCTTCGGTACCTAGGTTGATTGTGTCCACTGGTTCCTCGCGGGGCTGAATGGTCCTCTCTTCTTGTTGCAGTAACCTGACGAGTTCCCCCAGTACTTCACAATCTTCTTCACCTTCGTCTTCGGCTTGGTAGATTAGATTTTCAGAGTCACAAAAGGCTATAGCATAACTGTTACCCATGGGATCCCGAATGGATGTAGACCTGCATTGTGAGTGTGAGTGTGTGTAAGAGCACAACTATATTTGAAAGAAATGAAAATGTAAAAAGAAAAACAACGAGCACAAAGTTTGTATGCAAAAACGTCCATGATTCATTGATGTCATATGGAAATGAGATAATAACTCTTACAAATGGACCATTGTGCCTCGGGTAAGACATAAGGTTTTAAGAGTCTGAATTGTTTTAATATTACAGATCCAACAAAATGTAAAGATAGATTACTGTGGGATAAAAATGATCGGGACAAAATCTCTAGCCTCCCAGTTACTGAGCCCTCCACTGACAGTTGGGAAAATCCAGTCCTCCAGGTTATAGCTGTCTTCATCATCTTCTACTGCATTGACTTCACGGTTGTTGATCTTCAAGGGTGATCCTCTGGCACGAGTGCGGCATATAGCTTTCTGGGCACCTGAAGTGAAACTCAGACCAAATTTATCAAATTTGTATGGGATATCTGGGAGTTGTCCCCAAATAGTGCACCCACCTTCTTCTATCACTGCCCTGGCATCCTTCAAAGACGACATCTTAAGTTGAGGCCCTGTGATCTTGGGAACTTGAGACACAACCTTGGTTACTGCCACATCTTGCAGGACTTCTTCAAAGTGTTGGAATGGAGTTTCAATAAATTCACCATCTAGTTCCACATATCTGAAGGAATTTAGATGGCTGATCATATAATCTTCTTCTCCATGAACAATGATGATTTTCCCTTGATTTAGATATTTCAACATTTGATGCAATGTAGAAGTAACAGCGCCAGCATTGTGAATCCATGGTCGGCCTAGCAAGCAGGAATATGAAGGGCGAATATCCATTACATAAAAAGTTGAATCAAATGTTTGGGTTCCAACCTTTATAGGGATATCCACTTCCCCATGCACCATCTTTTTTGAGCCGTCAAAGGCCCTCACTAATATGTTGCTTGGTTTCAATGTCAATCCTTCACAATCAAGCCTATCAAGAGCCTTTTTAGGCAACACATTCAGAGACAAACCGATGTCAACCAAGACATGAGCCAACGTCGTGTCCCTGCATTCGACTGAGACATGTAATGCCTCATTATGCTTCCTCCCTCTTGGCGTTAAATCAGTATATGAAAAACCTAGACCATTATCTGCAGTAAAGCTGGCTACGCAGTCTTGGAACTGATTGCCAAATGTTTCTTGGGGTACATGGGCAGTTTTGTGGAATTTTACCAAGGCCTTTGCATGCGCCTCAGAACATAGTAATAAAGCCAACATGGAAATTTTTGATGGAGTTTGCCCCAGTTTCTCGACTACATTGTAGTCGCTTCTTTTTATGATCTTTAGAATTTCCTCCATCTCTCTCCGGGAGGTCTCTAGGGATAACCACTGATTGTGCCTTCGTCCGGACAGACTCAACCAGAATACCTTTACCTCGAGTCTCGGTGAACTCGGCAGCAAAAATGCCAGTAAGGGTGATAACAGAGTATTTTATGTTTTCCCTTAGATAAGTTCTTATATTCAGAAATAGTCTTTACTTTTCTCTTTTAGATTTCCTTTTAATTATGAACGTTTATGGTTTACAACTTAAAACATTTATTTCATATTATTAATTGATTAATAATGGTGATAGTGTCAAAATTAAGACATTTATTATTGATATTATTAATATGAATAACAGTTTTATAATTAATTATTTTTTACAAAATAAATCAAAAAAAAATTCCACATTTTAATTAATTTTATCACATATTAAAATGAATTAGTTGTTTGACTAATGGTTTTCTTAAATCTAAAATAAATTTGTTGATATAATTATTAGGAATAATGCAAATAATTGATGTGGTGTAAATATAGTATTTATGTTTTTTATTAAATAAATTTTCATAATTAGAAATAGTTTATACTTTTTCCCTCTTAAATATTCGACAAATTTGTAATATTTATGTTTTATAGTGCATAACTTAAAACATTTATTATTATCATTATTAATTTTTTTAAGAAATTTAAATATTTTTTATCATGATTTTTGTTAGTCATCATATATTTTATTTGAGTTTTGAATGATGTCATCGATTTAGATTTGTGTTAGTCTTTTGATTTAACAAAATAATATTAATTTTAATAATAATATTATTATTATTATTATTTTAAGATATTATAAAAGATTTACATTAGATTATAGATAAATATGAAAATTTTGAATGATATAATTGAAATATAATAATAAAATTATTTAAATTAAATTAAAGATTTAAGGGAAGATAATTGTATTTAATTATGATTAATTTATATGAGAATAGATATTAATAAAATTATTGTAATCATATTTAATTGGAAGAAATTTCAATTATAAATAAAAGTACATATATCAAGTTTTATAAATTAAACTGTACCGTAATCATATTAAAGATATGTGATCATACGATGAAAAATTAGGTTTTATATTTGTTAATATGAATAAGTATTTGAAATTACATATAATTCATTTTTTTATATATTTAATTTATTAATAATGTTGATATTGTCAAAATTAAGATATTTACTATTAGTATTATTAAATTTTATAACAGTTTTATATTTAATTAATTTTAACAAAATAATTCAAAAAGTATTTTTCCATCTTTCAATTAGTTTTATCTCATACTAAAATGAATTAGTTGTCCAACTAAAGTGTTTTTCAAAATCTAAAATATATTTACTATTATAATTATTAGAGATGATATATATAATTGAGAAGTTGTAAGTGGATTATTGTATGTTTTCTCTTAGATATATTCTTATAATTAAAAATTGTCTTTACTTTTCTCTCTTAAATTTCCGGTTAATTAATAACGTTTATGCTTTACAATTTAAAGCATTTGTTAAAACATTTTTTTTCATATATTTAATTTATTAATAATATTGATAGTTTCAAAATTAAGACATTTATTATTGGTATTATTAATATTTATAACAGTTTTATAATTAATTATTTTTTACAAAATAATTCAAAAATTATTTTTCCACCTTGTAATTAATTTTATCACATACTAAAATGAACTAACTGTTTGACTATTGATTTTTTTTAAATCAAAAATAAATTTATTTATATAATTATTAAGAATAACGCAAATAATTAAGGTGGTGTAAGTAGAATATTTTATATTTTTCATTAAATAAATTTTTGTAATTAAAAATAGTCTATGATTTCCCTCTAAAATATTCAGTAAATTAGTAATATTTATATTTTATATTGCATAACTTAAAATATTTATTATTATCATTATTAATTTTTGTAAGAAATTTAAATATTTTTTATCTTAATTTTCGTTAGCTATCATATATTTTATTTTATTTTTGAATGATATCATCGGTTTATACTTGTGCTTGTCTTTTGATTTAACAAAATATTATTATTATTATTATTATTATTATTATTATTATTATTATTATTATTATTTTAAGATATTATAAAAAAAGATATGCATTAGAGTATAGACAAATATGAGAATTTTGAATGATATAATTGAAATAATTATTTAAATTAAATTAAATATTTAAAGGAAAATAATTGTATTAATTATGATTAAATCACATGACACTAGATATTAATAAAATTGTTGTAACATTTTTTTAGTATAGAAGTTGAAGTGATGAAGAACAATTGTAACTTTTTTATTAGATTAAATTTTAAGAGTGACACATGTAATTTTAATTGATGTGATAATATATAATTATCTTGTATATGGCATGTCATGACATAGTTTGTCTCTTTAGATTTAATATATTATAATAGATAATAGATAGATAGATAATAGATAAAGATAATAGATATGAATGATAGTGAAAAGTTATAATTAGTTGAAGTTATTCTCATGAAAATATTTTAGTCTCGTCTTTTATGCATTGGAATAAAAATAGAAAATTTATTTGAAAATAAAATTCTTTGAAATAAAAAATTTCTTAAAATAATTTTATAAAACTTAAATCAAACATAAAAATATTGCATTCTTATAGTCACATTCCCATAAATATTTATTGTAATCTTGAAACAAACACCCATAAGAATTGTATGTGAAACACGATGCTAGTCTTTGTACTATTATATCTCTCAAACCAATTTAGAAAACTTTTAGTCAATTATTTCAATGATAAATTCAATACTAAATAAGTTCTTGTGTAAGATATAGAGGAATATCTAGAAAAATTATTAAGAAAATTTTTGGAATGAACAAATTTGATAATAACATGATTTTTGATAGAATATTATATCATATAGCCAACATACTTTTTGATCTCAAATCGTAAACAAACGCCACTCATGAAAAATGACCTACTGGTTATTATTTAAGGTGCATTAACATATATATATATATATATATATATATATATATATATATATATATATATATATATATATATATATATATATATATATATATATATATATATATATATATATATATATATGCAAATATTATCCAAAATAATTAATAATATCAAATATAATATATAAAGACAAGAGAGGAAATTTAGTATAAGTAATATTTATTCATGTATAAAGTACATTAAAGGAGTTGTAAACTCCAGCATTAAAAATGGTTATGACACACACAAATTGAATCAACAAGTACACTTGAATAGAATTATAAATTAACACAAGAAATGTAAAGAGATGATAAAATAGTGTCGGAGAGGAGATACAAATGGTAGTTATTGCAGAAAATGTTGGGCATATGTGAATATATATAATGAATAAGAAAGTAGAATGATAGTAATTAGTTAAGATGATTTGGCAGGGTGAATAGTAAACCAGGTTTGGACAATTCCAAAAGCAAGTGCGAGCTCGGAAGCGTGGACGGCAAAGTTAGTCCAAGGGTGACGAATATATGATAGAAAATGGTCAGTGTTAGTCTTCCATTTATTAGCAATATGCTTGTTGATTTCACCAAAAACACCTGAATATATATCCGCATTAGTTGCTACATCAGTAGCTATAAAATGGAATAGCTTAACCAATTCTTCATCACCTCCGTAGTTACTACGTAAAATCCCTGCTGATCTTAAGTCTCTCACATCTTCTGGTTGGCGGATGAGTGAGTTTACGAATGCCAGAAATGTGCCAATCGCATAATCATTTTTAAAATCGGGACACATTTCGTATGCTAACAAGTTAAGGAAGATAGAAACTGTTACATCATCCAAAACAATCTCAGGAAGCATCAATTCTCCATTTAGCCAGCCGTGGGAGAGTGACACTTCTGTTAGTCTGCATCTCTTGTTTGATTTTATTTTGATACCGTTTGATTTCAGCTCCTGTATGTTCATGTATCTTACAACACTATTGCTGATGCTTTTACCTCTCTTCACCTAAAATTGGCAAATATTCATAACTAATCATATATGTTTTTTCAAATATTTAATGTTAAAAAAATAGTTTTTAAAATGAAGAACATCACCAACAGCTAGTTTAATTTATAGATAAAATCCATATAACTGTCAACATTCTGATACCTGGTCCACACTAGAGAACGGCAGCAACGATATGCGAAGAAGATCAAGAAGATGAGTAGGCTTTTCATCATTTCGTTCTTCGAGTACCTTTACCCATTCATTAACTATAGCATCCGTGGACATTGTGGATTCTTTGAAGCGATATCCGCCAACATGATTATATCCTAGAAACATTCTTAAACTCTCAATCCAATTACCCTCACCACTGGCCCCAAACATTTCCAACAACATGAACGGCAACTGGTTCTCCAATAAAAGTACATCCCTACTCACAAGTTTCATAGTCCTTTCCTCCATTCCAATAACATTTTCTATGTCTATGATATACAGCAAAGAACATGCATCTACCAACAACATCCATGTTAACTTTTCATCCAAGCTACGGAAGCTTAGTAGAGTATTGCTGGTTAAAACATTATCGGGAAAATGATCGCTGCTTAAAACATTATCGTCAAAAAGTTTCTTGATTGTCTCAAGCTTGTCTGTAATTTTTTTGTAAAGACGTTTTGGGTCTTGGCTTGACTTGTCAAGGAACTTTTGTGCCCAAATAAGCTTGTACTCCTCTCCTATCTGCAATTTTGGGTTACCATGATGGATAGGGCCCAATGATAATACCCTGGGAAGATAATAGCTTGTAAAATCATTTCGATATCTAAGATCATTTGCTACCATTTGTATTTTGCAGCGTGAATATTCTGTTCTTTCGGTTGAACTTTTCATCTCTGCTAACCTATACTCAAGCACATCATCAGGGGACATATTCATAATGTTATGCTCAAAGTAATCCTGATTTGTAACGAAAAAACAAATATATTTATTGGGTGCAAGTATAGTGTGGTGTGTAGTTAGTTGCCAAGGTATATATATACATGCACGACTTTACCTGATGCACAAGATAAGTATATTGATTATTTACAAGTGTGTTAGAAACTATTGGTAAATTGTCATCTAATAAAAATTTATCATTTAATCATATCATATAATTTATTTAAAAATAATAATATTAATTATCACTTAACATGAATATAATTGATTGACATTATAAAATTATTTTATACTGTGAATGTACATTCCTAAAATTATTTAGGGATTAATTAGCAAGGAAAGAAAAGTATATCAAATGCTTGTAAGGAAAACATCTATGTTTTCTTAACAAGCAAAATAAAATAATAGATTTATATAATAAGGAAAAAAATCTAAAGTCAATTTTGATGGGTCATTATGAAGGGAATATTCACATCAGGTTAAACACTTACCTTATGTTATGTGAGAGAGATATCACACATTCATCAAAAACTCTAAGGTGATAGGTGTATGGATTATGTCACTTATAAAGTGTTCAACTTTAACTTTTAAGGCAATGTGAGACTTTAAACTCATATTTGTTTCTTAACAATCTCTTTCTCAAGTGTGAATTCTTCCACTATGCTTCCTCTCAAGTGAAAGCTCTTATCTCCATATACTTGTGTTGCTGTTGACAAACACCTTTAGGCCTTCAGCAATAATAATCAATAAGCAGAAAAATAACAGAATAAAGCGAGAAAAGTTAAAAAGTTTGTTTACCCAGTTCGATCAGAAGATCTACTCTGAGGAAAATAACAAATCTCTAATTCACTATAGTTAGAAAAATTGTTACAAGGAGATTATAAATGAGTTACAAGAAAATAGCCTTCACCTTCAAAATTCCCAAAAAAACATTCCTGAAGGCGCCCAAGAACAAACTCTATTTTCTACCTTCTCAACCTCTACAACTCTGAATAACGGAAGTACACAAATCCAAGGTATAAACAAGTGTTTCCCAATCCCCTTAGATAACTCCAAAGATTTCCCAAAATCCTTGCCTTTTTAAGTTTTTCCTTGAGAATACCTTAACCACTCTGCTATACTCTTTTGTTTTAAACTCTAAGATTGTCACCCTATAATAACTATAAGAGATACATATTTATAATTACTAAAACCCAACATAAAAAGCCCAAAACATAATTCATTAATTATTATTTTATAATTTATTTTATATTAATTGAGACTATTTCTAAATTAATATATATTCAATATTCAAACATTAAATAACATATCCGCAAATCAAATCGGTCAAACCCTAAATTCACGAATCGCCTAAACTAGATATTTTTGCTGCTTTTCGACTTCTTGATTTTGGAAAATCTTGAAATATGTTTTCTTTCTTTTCATAAATAAATGTCTTAAGGAATACTTCAATTGTCTCCACCTTGACTTGAAATTATGTTGATGTCAATTTAACCATCAACAACTTTGCTACTCTCTACCATGTTGAAACTCTAATCAACAATCTTGATCAAGTTCAAACCACCCTTAAATCTTGATCTCGCCACTTGCATCCACTTGTTTAATTACCCTTTTTTTTCTAAGTAATTTAACAAGCCCACAAGTTTGATTTTTCAACCGTCGTTGACTTCACCTGCTTTCTCATGCCTCCATAAAGGTTCTTTTTTCTGTATTTTACAACTCTTTAGTCACATTTAAAACATAACACTCAATGCTATCATAATTGTCTCTTTGAGATGCTACGATCTCCATCTTTATCTTATCACGATTCAAGTGAAAGTAAGATATCTATGTAACTGTTCCCTCACTATTACTAGTATCCATAATAGAAAACTACACCTCAAACTGAGTTTTCTCCATTATAATTTCTAAAAGGTTTATCCCTTGGTTTTTACAATTCCTCCTCTCAAGAAATTTTCTACCAACCAATTAATCTGCTTTGACATCAATCTTTCCCCAAAAACTCAATAACAACTCAGCAGTTACATGCATTTTTATCCCTTTTTTTCTACAAAATTCATTATACACTTTTGAAATAGCCTAAAGGCATTCATAACGCCTTAACCTCAAATCCCATAGGTTTTTCTTATCATGAAATCCTTCATGAGTTAGTGATGAATGAATAAAAACATTTGAACCTTCTAAAATATATAGACCACATATCTTAGACCCTTTATCAATAATCACTTTATCACGCGAAATCTTTAGCACTACACGTTCAACTCTAGTGCAATAGTCTAAATCATCAAACATACTTATAGATGCTAAATTTCACTTGAGTTCTGAAACATACTTCACATTACAAAGCCAAGCAGGTGAAGAAACACTTCAACTTCTTCTAACTAAACAAACTAGAATTATGATGATTGGGACCCTATACAAAAATTCGCTTACACATACACTTGGGATATGCTTGAAGCGAATAAAAGATATTTCATGTTTATGCATAATTATATGCACCAGTTGCAATTGCAGATAAGGGAAGCACATGTTGATCACTAGATTACAACTTATGAGACATTTCAGGAGCATGCTAATTGGCCTGAGGGTAGGCCATTTTATCCGGAGGAGGCAGCTGGTGATGAAGACGTTGAAGACGAAACAAGTGATGATAGTGGAGAATAAGATGATATGAGTGATGATGATAATTCTTGATGACCTTTGGTGATATTTTAGTATTTTTTATTTTTTTTTTGCTTAGAATTTATTTTGATGTTGTTGAACTTATGTTGCTTTAAGACTTGTTTTGGTTTATTTTATACCATCCTTATTACGATGTGGAATTATGGAGTGGCATTCCATGTCACAGTAACTCTTTGGGACACCATAACTTTTTGTGGTGGTTTTTGATTAATTTAGTTGTTTGTTTAAATTGTTTCATATAGATAGTTTAGTAGTTTAGTTTAATTTGAAGTTAATATTTTAGCAACAAAAAATTTGAGTTTGTTGCAAATATTGTCTTTAAATGGCTTGAAGAAGCAATTAGTAATGATTCCAAGATTGAATGGATCAACATGTAAATGTTTTGGTAATGATAAAAACTTTAAAAGACGGTACAAGGGCAAGGAACATATTTATTGTTTTCTAGACCATATATGAATATAAATTTTTTAATTGTACAAACATCATGTCATTCATTCTTTTTCACTACATGTTCGTGATTAAATAACTTTAGATCAAAGCCTAAAAGTGAGGAAACTTTCTAATTTGTGCTTTTCTGCTTTCAATAGGATTTGCTTTGATGACTGCATAAGTTGATCAAGATGTTAACAATATTTTTAGGTGTGAGTCAACTCCCTTATTTTTGTTCTTTATCCATTGATGAAGATGAGTGCTAGGTGTGATTCACATTTGAACATGTGTTGTCTTGGAATTTTTTACATGAGTTTTGTGTTTAGAATTTATTTCATGATCATGGTTTGGATGTAGTGTAGCGGTAAGCATTACCTTACGTGCGCTTTTGAAATTTTGAACCATGCATTTGTCTTCTTTTCTCAAAACTTGTTTGATCATTAAAATATCTTAGAAGTTGCTCTTGTTTCTTTAAGTTTGTAAGAATCTTGTTTGAGGAAAATTAAAGTTCTAAGTTGGGGAGAGTTGATAAGTGTAAATTTGTGTTGAATATTTTTATAAAATAGTGCCACTTATTAACTTGATAAATTAGATTTACAAGTCAAAACCTTAACTTTTGTGTGAATATTAGTTTTAGTGAATTATCATGTAAATATTGTGTATATTTATAATTTACAACTCATTTTGTAAGTATTTTTTGCATAGGAGGAGCTTTTTACATTAAAAGGCAAAAGAATTGCTCTAACATGTATTTTTTTGATCAAAAGCAGTCTTGCAGGTGGGGCTAAGCGCGCTCAAAGTTCCATTAGAAGTAAGAATTTCAGGGATGTTCGCGCAAAGCGCAACCTTTTAGCATGAGGGAGTTAAGCGCCCCTCACCTTCGCTAAGCACCATTTAAGACGGTTTGCTTCCATTTGTTTTTTAACTGCGCTAAGCAAGCCTTGTTGGCGCTTAGCGCGTCATGCTTTTTATGACTTGTATAAATAGATCATCACTTCAGATTTTTAACCCTAGACACCAACTTTAAGAGAGGAATACACCAAGAACCATAGAAAAACTCAGAATCAAGGAATCAGAGTTACATATGCAACAATAGTCGACTTCTCAATATTCATGCTTATTCATCTATTCTCCTTACTCGTACTCGTATGTATTTCTTTTGATTATTTTTATGTGAACTAGTTATGAATCTATATTGATGTTATATTTGTTTTCATGTTATTTTTATGGTTTAGATCATTATTGAGAAATATCTTTTTAAGTCTTGACCTAAGATCATTATTTATCAAATAACAAAGTCTATATAAATATTTGGAGTTTGATATTCACCTGTATTAAGTTTTAATGTTATTGTATTGCTTAATAGGTAGAGAGATCATCGATTAAACAATACAGTAAAACTCATGTCACCAGTTAGACATAAGCGATGTTGAAGAGTCATATGTGATAATAGCAATTAATGAATATGTTTACGGGCTAGGGTCAGTTGAATACATATGAAATTGGTTGATGAAATCCAATCCTAAAATGTTTCTCTAATCGTTAATTTCTTAAGAATTTACCATCGTTATACTTTATTATAAAACGTTACTTTACTAAATCATAACTTTTATGAATATTTCCTTTAAATCATATTAATTGTAGAACGGTATTGATCTCGCACTAATCCATGTGGAGACGATACAAACAATACTTGCCCCCACTAAAAGTAGTTCATCAGCTACCCTCAGGTGGATTGTGGATCCAACTACATTGAGCTTTTCGAGGAAGGATCTCTAAAGGATACCTCTGAATGCATTTGTACATGGAATTACAGGGAAGCTGAGGGTTACCTTCCTCTCACATGCTCATTCTCTTAATTCCAATGCTAGATCTATTTTTCCACAAGGGCAAGTTACCGAATCTTTGAAGGCCAAAAGATCTCAACAACAATACGTACTAAGATCTGATTGGTAGAGGCATATACTACTATAAATAATGCTTGTAACATCGATCGTGAAATTTGTTTTACCTCGGCAAATCAGGCGAGGTCACTAAGGTCATCCTAAAAAAGTCTCCACTTAACACCTCGGTGTTTTAAAAACCAAGGTTAATATTAAAAAGTGTTGTACCCCAAAATTTTACCTCTCTTTTTCAAGACATTCCTTACAAAGTATCTCCAATGCTTAAGGATTCTCAAAAATTGATCAAACAAAATCACCAACGAAACACTAAGACCACAAATTAAGGTTTTAACTAAGAACAACTGCTCATTGACTTTTTGACCTAATACATGACCTAATGGATTGAAGCATAACCTCAAAGACTCAAACATAACATGTTGACCCAATTTCATGGCTTAAATTATTTCTCAAGATCAGTGGATTGATCGTTGAAATTTGGTCAACTGATGAAAAGTCAATTGATACACCAAAAGTCAAACTTTAACTTTTTGGTCAAAATTTAGTTTCAAAGATCAAAATCCATCAAGACATTCAAGAATATTAAGCTTGATCATCAAGAAGTAAAGAAGGTCAAAAGTCAATTTGAAAAGTCAAACTTTTCAAGACTTAGAAATTTTTCTAAGTGTTTTATACATGTTTATTTCATAACTTCATAACGATTTTTCACCATGATGCAAAATGATTTAAAGGAAAATTTCAACATGAAATTTGTAGATATTGATGAATTCTATAACTTTGTAATAGAGGATTGATGTCCAAAAAACGCTTAGATTTGAAGATATAAACCCATGAAGTCATGACATTTTCATCTCACACTTAGAGAAATTTTCAACAGATTTTGGTCAGGATTTTATCCCAACTTCTTGGAATTTTTTCACATAGTCCCAAGATGATTTTGTCAAAATGGCCAACATGAAAGTTATATAGGATGTTTCAAGCTTTCCAAAACATCCAAGAGCATGAATTTATCATACTTGAGCTAGGAGATTCAAGGGCATGAAGTTGGGTATCCATCCTTGAATTACATGTCTTTTTGTTGAAGAACACATGATAATTATATGCTATGCTACATAATCTTATGTTGCAGGCCTTCTTTCTTTCAAATCTCTCCATAATTTAATGTTTACACAAAAGCTCGGACCATTACCCAAGAGATACAAGCCACTATCCAATTAACTTTCCATTTAAGGTAAAAAGATACCATTGTTATTCTTGAAAAGCAAGCTTGTTGGTACAAAATTTGTCTTGAGCCCATACCTTGTTTACTTATGATTTTACTCCACCATAAATCATGGAAAATAGCCCCTCTATACCAGCAACTTTGGTACTTCATCTTGGGACTATGGAGTATTTGACATAACTTGATATTTGCAATCCAACCTAACCATAACTCCATAATTTGTAAACCTAATCAGCTCTTGTTCACAAATCTCTTGCCTATAAATATAGGGAGCATTTGCAAGAGAAATAGGAGATATTATTATGTCTTTAAAAATCCTCAAAACCCTTTATACTCCAAAAACCCCGAATTATCCACAAAAACCTCCATTTTTGAGCTTTGAAGTCTAAATCTTTGAATCTCATACCTTGCAAGTTTTCTCCAAACAAACCATCCAAATACTTCACATACATCATATAGAAGTTGTTAAAACACAATAACAACTTCTGTAACATCATTATCTCCACTTTCCAAACTCAAAACATTGTCTTGCAAGTTGACTTGGTTGGAGAGATTCAAACACTTTCAGCATAAAGTAAAGATTGGAACAACTTCAGGGAGGTCTAAGGAAGCTCAATCAATCATCACATTGCACCTGGAAACATCCATACACATTTCGAGTTTTCACTTCAAGAGGTAAGTTTTCTCAAAATGTGATATCCTTGTTCATACATCATTTTTCTTTCATTTTAAAAAGAATAAAACAGGACAAATCAGAATAGAAGAGTTGCAAACACAAAAAACACAGAAAAATGCTTCTGGAATTTTGACACGGCCGGTCGTGTCACCTGACATGGGCCGTGTCAGGGAGAAAACAAGACAAAAGGCAAGGCAGGGCCTTGACATGGGTGCCTGTGTCACAGGACACGGCTCGTGTCAATCTTACTGGGATTAAAACTTGACAAAATGGCAGGACAGGGTTCTGACATGGGTGACTGTGTCACAGGACACGACCCATGTCAATATTACTGGGATTAAAAGCTTGAATAAATGGCAGGACAGGGTTCTGACACGGGTGCCTGTGTCACGGGACACGGCCCGTGTCAGCTTAGTTGGGACAAAAAAAAGACATGCATGGATTATTACAGGGTCCTGACATGGATTCCAGTGTCACGGGACACGGCCTGTGTCAGCCTAAACACCAAGAATCTTGATTTTGAAACTTTTTATTCAATTTGGTTGTAATAGTAATTAGGTTTTAATTTCTTTCATCCCCATTTATAATTTTTACCCCCATCCCCTAAAGGATGTAATAGCGTAGGACTTTAAATTTCCGCAATTTATCGCTTTCGAATATAAATGCTATTAATTAAGGTTTATATGGAAAGATAAAATCAACAAGTAGATAACCCTAATTCAAGACAAATACATGAAAAGAAACACATTGCACACTTGCACCTCTAGGGTTAACCTCACTTGTTGCCTTGAGAAAAATAGTCATGTCTCGCATGTGGGATACTTTAGAAAAAACAGTCAAATACAATATCATAGTCCCTCGATGACCCTTCAAAGTTGCTTTCATAAATGATCTTAGACCATTACAAAAATTTCTAAGGTATGTTACAACATTTCATTCTATGACTATACGATGACCCACGCATGTCCCTTCACATCCAATGATAGGACTTCTTACCAATCAATGGTAAGATAACAATATCTAAAGGAGGAGGAAAAGAACTAAGACTTTTGAGTAGGTAGAACATTCACAGTTTCTTGCTCACAACCATTTTCAAAACATATTTCAAAACACACCAACACTTTAAATGAAATATTTTATAAAGTCAAAACTTTGTGTGCATTCTTATAGAGACTCAAATCATTACAAAGTTCTCCTAAACGAAGGAACTTTTCAAAAATACTTTCAAAAACCATCACAAACACATTTTCAAACAAAACATTTCAAAGTGAGCTAGCAACTAAGAGCCCGTAGATAACTACATATGAAAAGGGTGCTAACACCTTCCCTTTTCATAACCTACCTGTGATACGGTGGGAAGAACTGACTGTTTTCGGAATGCTGGTTTGTGTTTGTGTTTGCAAAATGTCGCGGTAAGCAAGAGTCGCCATCGTCTTTTATTTTATCCAACAAGGAAAGGAAAAAAGCACAGAAAACATTCCTTTTTTGAGATATTTCTCGGGTTCGGGGGGTAGATTATAGAAAGGGAAGGTGTTAGCACCCTTTCTATCCGTGGTTATCCACGGGCTCTTAGGTACTTGGTCATATTGTTTTCAAAATATTGCTTTCTTTGTGCTTGTGGGTTTGAAAAATTTTTTGTTTTAAAACTTCGATTTAACTCTCGCTTCTGTCCTCAAGAGTGTAATGAAGTGTTTTTGAAAACTTTGTTCGAAAAGTGTAAGTGTGAAAAGGTTTTTTTTTAAAGAGCAAGTATCTAAGAACCATCTACCTACTCGAAAAAAGAATCGTTCTATGCTAATTTCCTTTAGACAATGCTATCCCACTATTGATGAGTAGGTAGCATCGTCGTTGGAGTTTTAAGGGTCAATTCGAATGCGGGACTTATGGTCACCAAAGCAATGTTAGGATGCCTTAGCGGTAACCCTAATGTCTTAGATCATTTGTTTGAGGCAACAATATCCGAGGCAATCGTTTCGAGGCGACTATGATCTTTTAGACAGGAGGACGACCTCTAAAACGACCTATACTCAATGACCGTGTACGAAAGCAACCAAGTGGGGTATACCCTAAGAGTGTGCATGTGCGAGTGTGTCATTTTCAGTTATTTTATCTTTGTACATGTTAAGGGTGGTCTAATTTGATTTTAAGATTAACGTGCAGTCTTGTCATGCAAACCCTATTATCAAACATCTAGCAGTTATAATTTGCGGAAATAAAATGCGGAATTTAAATTACAAGGCGTCGGGTATTTATATCGCTAAAGACAAACCCTTTAAAAATAACTAAAGCGATAAAAATAAATAAAAGTCCTAGTTACTATTACAATCCGGAGGAAAGTACATTATTGGATAAAAATAAGCAACGCGTGCGGGAGATTAAATCGAGCGCAAATTAGGGTTTTGACCCTTTTGGTTAAAGAAAATGTCGTTTTGTTATTTTTTAATTTTAAGAAAGAAATTAAACCCTAAATTAATTACTAAATTAAATTAAATTAATTAATAAATAAAAATAAATTATTTTTTGGGTTTTTGTTATTTTAAGAAAGAAAATGAAATTAATTAAAATAATGGTTAGTACCTAATTAAATCTAATTAATTATTTATTTACAAAATAGGTTAAAATTAATCTAGAATTAAAAACCTAAATTAATTAATTAGTGTTTATTTAAAAAAAGTTTAAAGTTTAAAAATATTTTTGTGATTTTATTTTATGAGAAAAATAATTTTTGTGATTGGTTAGTAAATTAAACAAAAAATAATAAAATAATTAATAAAATAAAATAAATAAGCAAAATAAATGAGAGAAAGGGGGGTATGGGCCTTAAATTGGGAGTGTGAGTCAGCAATCCTGAGGCCCAAAAGTGCTGGCCTTTGTTAACTCCTGGTGATCTAGTGTCTATGCGTTAACTTGGCTCCATGTAGACCCCCAGCGTTTGACCACCAGATTTAGCCTTTGGCCATCTGGCCATTGGATGATTGATGGCGCATGGTATACTGCAAGCCTGAATATGCATGTGATTATCTGTAAAGCAAAATTATTAAGGAAAGTGGGGGACCTGGGATTCGAACCCAGGTCCTGATGGATGATGCTTCGCTTTCCTTGCCACTACGCTGCCTTGTTTTGTTTGTTAGTAATATACAAAATAATAATAATAAAACAAAACAACAATTATTGATAAGAAAAATAAAATGCGCGAAAAATATTTCAATGGGCCAACCGGAGGATGACACGCACTCATCCCTGTCCTCAGGCCTGTAACAATATTACCTGCGGATTTGAATCCACAACAAAAGACACAGGCTTATGCTAAAAACTCTCCAGGCTAAATAAATCCATTCCAAGAACATGGTTGGATTCGTCATGGCCTCTTGATTACAGCCATGTTCTTCTTGAGTCCCAATTTTGCCTGAAACTGAAAACCCCAAAAATGCTTCCAAGAACCCTAGTTATGGCGTTTTACATTACAGGTTAAATAAACAAAATTAAATGATGCAAATAGTTTAGAAATGTTGTGAGGATTACAAATATGCAATTACTTTGGTCAAATGATGCCAGAATGATGAATTACGATTTCAAGAACAGGGGTGTTTATCGTGACACTTACATCGCGCTATGGGGTTTGAAGAAGCTTGCTTTTGATCCAGGTAGATTGAGTGAACACCCAGGAAGCGTTTGGGACATGTCTCAGTCCTTGAAAACACCTCTAAGCACGATTTCGATCTCAAGCTTTTTGTGACTTTTTTCAAACTTTGTTATGCCTCTTTCTGCAATTGTCAACCCTGATCTCGATTGCCTTTGGCTTGCTTATGTACTATGTAGTGTATTAGGGCAAGAATTATGGACTGAATCTTCCCATATCAATGCATACATATTTGATTTGATCTCTTCTTTAAAACCTTCCAAATTTTCCAAATCTCAATCTTTTTGCACATGATTTGGTGAGATTCAAGTTTGATGATGATAATGATGATGATCAAAACCTAAAACAGCCAAAAAAATCTTATGTAATCAAAGTTTTGGATTTTATATGATTTTATTTGATTAAAAATGAATAAATTCAATAAAAAATCAAATAAAATAATAAAAATGAAATATGAGCTCATGGATGAATCTAGGCCACGTGGGCAATGATGCAAGCTCAAATCAAGTGGAAAAGAATGGGCCCATTTGACAAAATTTGAAGTTTTGGGGATAGCTGACTTTTGGCAATTTTGCAAAAATGTCCAACTTCAACAATGCATAACTTCTTCAATTTTAAACTTTTGGAAGTGTGTTTTGACTTTTTAGAAATATTTAAATGTCCTCTAACCAACCCTTTTGGTCTCATCTTATTTTGATACTCCATGCTCAAGTTATAAGCTTTGGCAAAAAAGGTGTTTTTGTTGACTTTAAAAAAATACCCATAATGTCCAAATTTATAACTTCTTGTGAGTGCATTTTTTGAACTTGGTGTATGAAGATGGATTGTAGGAAGTTGCATCCTATTTAAAATGATCTTTGGATGGGTCATTTCTCATAAAGTATGAGAAAGTTATGCTTAGTCAAAGTTGGGTTGACTTTTCCTACAAAACCCTAATTTAGCAACTTTTGAGTCTTGATGAATTTTGAGCAATCCTTGATTAATCATGATCAACCCTTGATCAAATGATTAAATATCCTTCAAAATGATAATGTTGACAAAAAATCTTGAAGTTTGACTGTATTTGGGTCACAGTTGAATTTTGCCCTAGCATAGTCGATTTTTGGACCCTTGAGCAATTGACTGAGAAAACTTCCTCTGCAAGGCTTGAAATTTGGCATGGATGATATTGATAACATATTAGGACATTGGGTAGAACTTGAGGTCATTTGGATTCAAGGATCTTGATGCAACACAAAACCCTAATTTGGGGTTGACTGCCTTAGGAGATAGCTTGTCTGACCAACTCTTGAGCTACCTTGAGCCACTTGGAGATTTTTCTTGCAATGTCTTGAGAAATATGAGAGGGAAAATTTTGGGGTACAACACTACCCCCAAACTCAATAAAATACCTCCAAAGGTGTTTCCTGTTCTTTTCACCCTTTCCTTTATTGGATAAAGGAAAAGTCAGTGGCGACTCTTGCTGGGGATGATACTTAAAAGTGGGGTTACCTTAGAGACTATATCACCTTTAAATGCTTTCATTGTTTGACTTGTTTGCTTTATATTTTGGGTCCTTGTTTGGGTTTTGTATTGATCCTCTACCCGGATCGAGCAACATTATTAGGTAAGTAGTAATAAATCGTGGGGATTGTGCGGGGTATACCAACATGGGTGAAGCGATAGCTACGTTAGTGTGACAAATTTGTTTGTACCGATATCCCTTGATTCCAGTCAAGGAGAATACGGGGCCGCTGTGTGGTGTCATGAAGCAATAACTTACCGTAGAACCTTTAATTGAACAACTTGGCCATTAGGAATAACCGACTTTGGTGCAGTCCGAAGTTGGTTGATACTCGAGCTACGCTCATTGAGATCTTACTTTTAGGATATTTCGGTCACCAATAAAGAGGCTTGCGTTGAAACAATTCTTGATGAAGAAAGATCTGTGATATTGAGATTTCTAGAACCCGGTTACTTTCTAGGACAGGTTGAACCAACTAAACTTCAAGAGGGTACTTACCTATAAACCCCATGCAAGCCTAAACCTAAGGACTTATTTGTGTGCTTGTATATAATTATTTATACATAATATCATGACATCATACCATAGCATTTTCAGTAACCATTTCAAGGACCTAAGGATTTATCTTTGTGCTGTTTTGTAGGATATGGCCTCCATGAGAAGAAATACTATCCAAATCAACCTCGTAAGAGTGCCTCCTTAACTCAAAGAGTTAGCGTCAAGGGTTCCTAAGAATTCCCCTTTCACCAAAAGACATAGTCGAATTCTCAATCTGGTAACCTCAAGCCTTTGTGAAGACATGATGAAAGTGCGCTTTCAGTTCTTTGACCCTTTACACCATTGCTTTACATTTCCTCATTACCAATTAGTGCCCACCATGGAAGAGTTTTCTCAACTCTTGGGAGTGCCTATTCTTGATCAATTACCCTTCACCTATTGAGAAAGACCTAAGACCCGAGGAGATTGCTTTATCTTTACATTTGCAACGGTCTGACGTTGTGGAAAATTGGGAAACAAGAAGTGGTGTTAAGGGTTTTCTATCCAGTTTATGTTTGATAAGGCTCAAAAATTTTGGGATGCTTTGGATTTACAAGCTTTCAAAGAGGTTTTTTCCCTTCTAATTTATGAGATGGTACTATTTCCTAACTCGGACCAACTCATAGATGTGAATGTGGTCAACATTTTTCTATCACGTAACTCAGTGCCTACCCTACTCAGGGATATCTTGCATTCTCTTCACGCTCGCACCATGAAGAGAAGGGGGATTCTTATGTGTTGCACTCCTCTGTTGGATAGGTGGTTTATTTATCACCTTCCTCGATCTAATTTGAATAATGAGCAAGGCATGAAATGGTCTAATAGGTTGATGTCACTCTCGTATTCGGATATTCATTGGTGTTCTCAATCTTTGGAGGATGTCACCATCATTGATCATTGTGTGGAATTCCTTAATGTCGCTCTCTTTGGCATTATGGGAGGTATCACCTATAATCCATGCTTGGATCTAAGACAGTTTGGTTATGAACGAAGGGATGGCCCTCATGACGCACTTGTCCAAGGAATTATATTTGAATATGAGAACGATATCCAAGGTTATTGTCAAATATTTGTAAGAGCTTGGGGCATGGTGAACAAAGTTGATGGCAAGACGTTGGGGCATTAGAACTCCATTCCATTGGAGCCATATCTCAAGTGGGTGCGAGCTCGCGCTTAAATCCTCATGATGCAATATCGTGCCATCTTACCTATCATTGTGGAGCCTATTGTCGAAGGAGATATTCACTACACCATTCTTCATCCTGACATGTCGACTAATCTCGAGGAGTTGCAAAGATCATGGATTTAACTCAAATGGGAGCGAGACACCTTTGAAGCCCAATTCAACTCAAGCGAGAAGAAGGTTTTGGAGCTCATGAGATAGCTTCATGAAGAGTGAAGTTTGAGCGCCTACATTGCACCGAAGAGGATGCGCTCATGGGAAGCTTGAGTCCTTTTTTTGTTTTAGGAGTTTATTTTGTATTATTTTGCTTCTTGCCTTGTAAGCCCAAGAGGCACTTTTGTAAACCGTTTGAACTTAATAATACAATTAATGTTTGTTCCTTCTTTGTTTAAACAAATTTAAATCTTAAAGGGCCTTGAAAACATTTGCATTTGCATTACATGCATCATAACATAAGAAGGTTTTACAACAAAGGTTTCCTCATCTTTCTACTGTTTATTTCAGTAAGATGGATCTCGAGCAGACTGTGAAAGACTTGCAGACACATAATTGTCAATTTCAAGAAACCTTGCTCACCTTGGCCAAAAGGAAGCAAGAACTGATGTCACTTTTGGTTGCAAAGAAGAAGACCAAGAAGAAGGCTTTGATCAACATGGGGAAGAGGTTCAAAGGCCCCGTTCGACAAGTTCAAGTGGTAGAAGACTCCTCTGAGGAGGATGAAAATCAAGATGAAGATGCAAGGAGCACCTGTGATGGGGGTGGCAACAATCCAGTCTCTGAGGATAAGGACTATTTTGATGAGCAATATCCACCCGCTGAGGACAAGTATAAGCAACTGGAAGATAGGTTGAAGGCTGTGGAAATTCAAGCCGTGAATGGCTTGGATTTTGGTGATTTGGGTTTGGTGTCTAGGGTAGTTATTCCCCATAAATTAAATATCCCACTCTTTACTAAGTACGACGGTGTTTAGTGCCCAAAGCTTCACTTGAGATCTTACATCCGTAAAATTCAACCACATACCACCGATAAGAAGTTGTGGGTGAACTTCTTTCAAGAGTGTCTGTTTGGGACTCAATTGGAGTGATTTTACCAGTTAGAGGGTTCCAACATCCATACCTGGGAAGACTTGGCCATAACCTTCTATCGTCAATATTAGTACAATGTCGATTTGGCGCCAACTAGAGTGCAGTTACAAGGAATGACCATGGGTTCCAATGAAGGTTTCAAATAATATGTGCAAAAATGGAGAGACCTGGCAGGTAGGGTGAAACCACCATTGACTGATAGGGAGTTGGTGGATATGTTCATGGGAATATTAACTGGACCATATTTCAACTTACTAATTGGCAGCTCATCATCTGGTTTCACTGAGTTAGTCTTGACTGGTGAAAGGGATGAGAGCGGTATTAAAAGTGGAAATATTTCCATGACCTCTGCCTCTATATCAAATACTGTTAATAAACCTTTTACCGGTAAAAAAGAAACTAATGTCGTGTATGGGTCAAGGGGCCATATCAAGAAGAACCATCATCAATCCGTAAATACAGTTCTAATCTCCAATCCGACCTCTACTCAAAGACCACAACAAAAAGCCAACCATCAAAGGCCTGATATTCCAAGAAGACAATTTACAAGGATCAACATGTCACTATCTCAAGCCCTACAACACCTATTGAAGGCTAGTTTAGTAACATTGCATGATCCCTATTCAAATCCCAATGTTTCATCTCCAAAGTACAACCCGAACGCCAAATGCACTTATCACTCCAATAGCGCTGGGCATGACACTGACCATTGTTGGGCGTTAAAATGCAGAATCCAAGACCTCATTAACAATAAGACCATTAAATTTGATCCTCCTCCAACTCCGAACGTAATCACTGCACCAATGCCAAATCATGGTAAAGGTGTCAATGCAATTGAAGATACTGCTTTTGTTTCCTTTGTTGAAGACTTGACTACTCCAGTGACCATTGTTAAAGAAAATTTTATGAAAGCTAGGGTCTTCCCTGGTTGTCTTGAAGACTGTCATTATAGTGCCAAACAAGTTAATGGATGCGAATGGCTGAAAAAGGGTGTCCAACACCTAATAGATAGCCATGAGATTTTATTCGAAAAAACTTCGTCCGTAAAAGGTTTGAATGAAGTTATACCTCAAAAAGCTGAAGAAATATCCATCATCACCATATCCAACAAACCTATTAGGATCACTTCAAAAGGTCCTATTAGTATTTCCAATAAACCAAAGATCGCTCCACTGATAATTACCACACCGGGGCCAATCCCTTATTCTTCCGATAAAGCGGTAACTTGGAATTATGGAGCTGAAGTATACTACCATGGAATTAAACAAGACTCCTAGATTGATGAAGACAAGAATAATGATATTACTAACATTGCTAGCTCTAGCAAAGTGACAAGGACGGGGAGAATCTTCTCTCCTAACATTTCATCTCCAACCACCACAGCTACACTTGCTCGCATTATTGTTGATAAACTTAGTACTCATGCTAGGGGTAAAGAGAAGATGATTTAGTCTGCTAGAATGGAGGCTCCTACCAAGGACGTTACTATTGAGGAACCCTCCACCCAAGAGATGGAGGAGATTTTGAAGATCATAAGGAAGAGTGATCATAAGATAGTAGAGCAGTTGGGGAAAACCCCCCTTAAAGATTTATATGCTATCTTTATTACTATGTTCTGATGCACATGCTCAAGCATTGATAATTTTTTTGAAGAATGCACATGTTCCTCAAGAGACTACAGCCGATCAGTTTGAAAATTGTGTGGCGAGTTTGACTTCTGATAATGGATTGGGGTTCTCTGATGCTGATCTGACTCCAGTCAAAAGAAACCACAACAAGGCTTTGCATGCCTCTTTCGAATGCAAAGGAACCACTCTAGCCCATGTATTAATGGATACGGGGCCATCTTTGAATGTCCTACCCAATGATGCCCTAGATCGGTTAGATTGCGAAGGTTTAGTGTTGAAGCCAAGTGACATCGTGGTATAGGCTTTTGACGGATCTAAGAGAATAGTTCATGGAGAGGTTGAACTCCCCATCAAGGTTGGTTCTCAAACTTTCAATTCGAATTTCTACGTGATGGACATCCATCCTGCCTACTCTTGCCTACTTGGACGCCCTTGGATATATAGGGCAGGAGCGGTGACGTCCACTCTTCATCAAAAACTGAAATATCCAGTCAAAGGAAAGATTGTTATTGTCTGTGGTGAAGAATAGTTCATGGTTAGCCACATGAATTTGTTTATGTATGTCGATATGGACGGAGAGTTCATAGAAACTCCATGTAAAGCCTTCTAAGTGGTCCCTCCAATGGTCGCTTCTGCCAAAGTTTCTCTTGACATTCCAAAAGTTGCTCAAGATGTGCCAAGGATGGCTTCCCTCAAATATGCTCACACTATTATTGAAGATGGAGGCTGTACAATTTGGACACAACTTCCTGACATTCCATTCAAGTCAGATAAGTGTGGTTTGGGTTTTATTGCCAAATCTCAAAAAGAGGTCAGACGTGCTCGCATAGGAAAAACACCTCTTCACATTAGTAATCATGAAGTGAATACTCTTGAAGACTCCGACAACGACTGTGATTTTGATGACTGGATCTACCCAACTGCCGGTGAAGGACTCAACAACGGGCGTGCCAAGGATTTTATTCTCATCTCCTTTAACAAGGAGTAATTACCATTTACTGTTTTATCAATTTAAGAACTCTGTCTCTAATTCTATTGAGCCAATGACTTTAAGCCATGTGCCATACCCGGGGCACCATGGTCCATTTGTTAAGGGTTTGTTTATTTTCATATGCCATATGATCATTTAATGAAAAATATTTGACTCTTTTGCATTCAAATTTTGTGCTAATTATCTTTCTTTCAATTTATTGCACTTTCAAAATAGCCATGTATCTTACATGCACACACACACACACACACACACACACATTTGCAGATCCACATCCACTCCAGATCTCATTGACAATGACTCTGCTATTGCCACCTATGACTTTGAACATCCAATCTACCAAGTTGAAGACGAAGGCGAGGAAGATTGTGATATACCTGGGGAACTAGCCCAACTTCTGATGCAATAAGAGAAAACCATTCAACCGTATGAGGAGCCAGTCAAAGTGATCAACCTAGGTACTGAGGAAGTCAAGAAAGAGGTCAAGATCGACGCTAACTTGGAAGACAGTATCAAAGGAAGATTTGTCAAGATGTTACACGACTACATTGAGGTGTTTGCTTTGTCATATGAAGATATGTCGGTGCTTGATACTGGAATTGTGGTTCATTATCTACCAACGAAGGATGATTGTCCTCCAGTCAAGAAAAAGGTCCATCGTATGCGGCCAGACATGTTTGAAAAGATAAAAGCTGAGGTAATGAAGCAATTCAATGCAGTTTTTCTGGCAGTGACATCATATCCCCAATGGGTGGAAAATGTGGTCCCCATGCCAAAGAAGGATGGAAAGGTCTGTATGTGCGTAGACTATAGAGATTTGAGTAGGGCAAGCCTTAAAGGTGATTTCCCACTACCTCATATTGACGTCTTGGTCGACAACACTGCTCAACATAAAGTCTTCTTCTTCATGGATGGCTTCTCCAGATATAACCAAATCAAGATGGCTCCTGAGGACATGGAGAAGACCACCTTTGTCACACAATGGGGCACTTTCTGCTAAAAGGTCATGCCTTTTGGTTTGAAGAATGCAGGGGAAACCTATCAGCGAGCTATGGTAGCTCTATTTCATGATATGATCCATCACGAGATAGAAGTGTACGTTGATGATATGATTAAAAGGTTGCATACTGATGAAGAACACCTTGATCACTTACACAAGTTGTTTGAGAGGTTAAAGAAATACAAGCTAAGGTTGAATCCTAACAAATGCACCTCCGGGGTAAGATCTGGAAAACTCTTGGGTTTTGTCGTCAGTGGAAAAGGTATTAAGGCCGATCCTACGAAGGTCAAAGCCATACAAGAAATTCCAGCCCCCTGTTCTGAGAAGGAGGTCCTAGGTTTCTTAGGTCACCTTAACTACATTGCTCGATTCATATCTCACCTAACTGCTACTTGTGAGCCAATCTTAAAACTCTTGAAGAAAGATCAAGTGGTCAGATGGAACGACGATTGCAAGCAGCCTTTGACAAGATCAAATAATATTTACAAGAACCTCCCATCGTGATGCCTCCAGTTGAAGGAAGACCTCTGATTATATGCTTGACTATATTAGAGAATTCCATGGGGTGTGTGCTGGTTCAGCATGACGAGTCTGGCCAAAAAGAACATGTAATATACTACCTGAGCAAAAAGTTTACCGACTATGAATCTAGATATTCACTGCTCGAGAAAACTTGATGTGCTCTGGCATAGGCTGCTCGCCGACTAAGACAGTATATGTTGACTCACACCATGTTATTGATTTCTAATATGGAACCTATCAAGTATATCTTTGAGAAGCCATCTTTCTCCGGATGAATATCTAGATGGCAAATGTTCTAGACCGAATATGATATCCAATATACTACACAAAAGGCCATCAAGGGAAGTGTGTTGGCGGATCATTTGGCCCATCAAGCTGTTAATGATTATCAATCCATGAACTTTGAATTCCCGGACGAGAATATCATGATAGTAACTGACTTCGAAAAGCCTGGACCGTATGACGGACCTGAACAAGGATCCCGATGGACTATGGTTTTTGACGGAGCTTCCAATGCTTTTTAGGTAACGGAATTGGTGTTGTGATTATTTCCCCTGAAGGTGGCTATATGCCTTTCACCGCCAGACTATGCTTCAACTGTACAAACAACATGGCCAAGTATTAAGCGTGCATCTTGGGTCTTAAGGCTGCCATTGACCTAAGAATCAAATTCTTAAGCGTATACGGAGATTCAACACTAGTAATCAGTCAAGTCAAAGAAGAATGGGATACTAAACACCCTAACCCAATTTCTTACAAAGATCTTGTGCTAACCCCAATCCCATACTTTGAGGAGGTCACTTTCGAACACTTCCCAAGAGAAGAAAATCAGTTAGCCGATGCTTTAGCAACAATGTCATCCATGTTCAAAGTCAATTGGGACAACGAGGCTCCTAGAATTACAATTGAAAGATTTGAAAAACTAGTGCACTGTTATGAGATTGACACGAATGAGGAGAAGCCTTGGTATTATGATGTGAGGAGATATCTTGAAGCACAAGAGTATCCTAAAGGAGCATCCATCAATGAAAAAAAATTCCTACGAAGATTCTCAGCCAAATTCTTCCTAAGCAATGGGATTCTGTACAAGCGCAATCATGATTCTACTCTGCTCCATTGTGTGGACAAGAAGGAGGCAAAGAAGATCATGGAAGATATGCATGATGGCCTCTTTGGAACTCATTCTAGTGGGCATACTTTGTCCAAGAAGATTCTGGGGCTGGTTACTATTGGTCAACTATGGAAATTAATTTCCACCATTACTCGAGAACTTGTCATAAATGTCAAATCTATGCCAACAAGGTTCATGTGCCTCCAATTCCTTTGAATGTCATGACTGCTCCGTGGCCATTTGCAATGTGGGTATGATACGGTGGCAGAACCGACTGTTTTAATACTGGTTTTGCGTTTGTATTCGCAAATGTCGCGGTAAGCAAGAGTCTCCCCCGACTTTTATTTCATCCAACAAAGGAAAGGAAAAAGAACAGAGAAAACCTTTTTTTCGAGAGTTTTTGAGTACGGGGGGGTAGGTTATAGAAAGAGAAGGTGTTAATACCCTTTTAATCTGTGGTTTTCCACGGGCTCTTAGGTACTTGCTCATTTTTAAAATTGCTTGTGTGTGCTTGTTTTGAAATTTTTTGTTTACTTCGTGATAACCCTTGTATCTGTCCTCAAGAGTGTGACGAAGTTGTTTCGGAAAACTGTTTTGAAAAGTGTTTGGTGTGAAAGAGTTTTTGTTTTGTGCAAGTACTTAAGATTTTTCTACCTACTCGAAAAAAGTATGTTCGTTTTCGTTTCCTTTAGACAGTGCTATCCTACTATTAAGGATTAGGTATCCATATTGTTGGGATTTTAAGGAACATCCGAAAGGGACGAAATGGTCACTGAAGGCAACAAGTAAGGATACCTTATCATTTCGAAGGGACTATCATCATAAGATCATTTCTCGTAGGCATCTCGAGGAACAAGTAGGGACTATGATCTTTATGACGACTTTGAATTACGGGTCATTGCTAAGGTATCCCTATGTTCGAGGGACACGACCATTATTTTCCGAGGCAACCAAGTGAGGCAAAACCCTAGGAGTGAGCATCTGTAAGTGTGCTTTTTTCAGTTAATTATCTTTGCACAATTAGGGTTATCTATCTTTTAAATTTTTGGTTTATATTTCGCATACAATCCTAATGTCCATACATCTAGCAGTTTAATAGTTGTAGAAATTAAAAGCGGAAAAGAAAATTTGCGTTATTACAAGGCTTTTGGACAGATACACAAATGTTTGACTGAAAAATAAAGATGCAGAAATTCGAAATCCAAATTAATCTATTACAAACTCAAAGCAGATACAATAATTTGAATTAAAAGGAAGTAAAGGTGCGCGTGATGAATTAAATACGAGAATGAAGTCTAAGTTTAGAAAAAAATTAATTTGCGAATAAAGAAAAGATATTTTTGGATTTTTATGGAAAATAATTAACTTTGAAAATTAACCTAATTTTTATTAAATTCTAATTATGGAAAAAAATTTAAGTTAACCTAATTTCTATTAAATTTTAATTACAAAAAAAGATTTAAGTTAGCCTAATTAAACTAATTAATTAATGCGAATAAATATTTTTATGAAAAATAACTAAACTTAATATTTTTTTGTAATTTTCTGATTTTCTGATTTAATTAAAAAAACAATGATTTTTTTTTTGTAAAATAATTAAAACAAATGATTTTGTAAAATGATTAAAACAAATAAAGAAATAAAAGAAATTAAAAGAGAATTAAAACTGGGCCTGGTTGATGAGCAATCTGGGGGTATGCTACCAATTTTATGTTAGGCCCAAAGCTTGTGGCCCAGTTGTCCAGTGTGAGATCCAGTGCATCCTTCTTCTGACGGTTCATGATGGACCCTCAAGGCTAGGGCATGAGATCTACATGATAATGGATCTCAAGGATGAGATCTGGAGCATATGGTGGATGCTGGGCATTGAGATACGCTGGATCTGCAAGGAATGTTCAAGAAAAATGCAAAAGAAACATGCTTGGGATCGAACCCAGGACGTTTGCTTCAAAGCCTCCATCCTTAACCATCTGCGTTGGCTTCTCAATTGTTAATATAATCAAATAAAAATAATATAAGCAAAACAAACACGTGATGTCCAGAAAACGTGCCAAGATTCAAATTGCCCAACGGGAACTTGCCACCTAGCCTTCTTCTTCCTCAGTACCGTTGTCTTAGATGCTGGAATTTTACCTACGGTTCCAGCCTGTATCTAGAACCTATTCATCTCAAAAAAACATAACCAAACAAGATAAATAAAATCCCAGTATGCCAACCAACCAGGCTTGATCTCGTGAGCATGATGGTGCCCATATTTGGCCCTAATTTTACTTGTAAAATAAAACCCTAAAATTCAACCTTAAACCCTAATAATGGAAATTATCCTTGTGTGCATCAAAACTTGCAATTAATCATGCTAACACAAACATGAATGTATGCTTAAAAAACGTCAACCATGCGCAAATAATCAAAACCAAAATCAAGAAATATGGAAAACCGCGAAAGATGTAGAGGCTGGTTCTGGGCGTCTTAATGCGTGCAAATGATTGGAATAGCTTCTGAAGGTGTCCAAGAACGTATTGCAAGCCTTAAATCTCCTTGAGGATGGCTGTAGTATGGAATCCGATTTGAGATTTTTTGACAAAAATTGCAACTTCTCCTTGCCGTTTCACAAGATCAACCCTCCTTTTTGTGCCTTGGATTTGTTGTGTATATGTACTAGACTGTATTAGGTTAACAAAAAATATGCATATCTTTTCCTATTATCAAGATTTGATTTGATTCCATCCTTGCATTATTTCTTTCTATATCAAGCCAAATCATACCATTTTCATCCCAATCACCCTTGGCATGATTTGATTTGGTTTGACAGCATATTTGCATTATAATTCCATTCAAAATCAGATCAAAAACAAATCTTCCATATTTTATATCATTTATTTGATTTAAGTTTACTTTTAAATGATTAAAAATTAAATAAATAAAGTCAATAATATGTGGTAGAGTGTTTGGGTCGTGGACATTGCTAGAGGTAAGATGCAAGCATAAAAAGTTAGGCCCATTTGACAAAAAGTGCAATTTTGGGCATTGTTGACTTTTGACAATTTTCCAAAAATGACCAACTTTGACAATGCATATCGCCTTCAATTTTGACCCTAAGAGGATGTTCTTGGACATTTTAGAAAACTTAGGATGTCCCCTAAGCAACCTCTCTGGTTTCATCTTAATTGGATCTTCCATGTTCATGTAAGAAGATTTGACCCAAAAGGTGTTTTTGTTGACTTTTTGGAATGACCTATAATGTCTGAATTCATATCTTTCCATGAGTGAATTTTTTAAGATTGAGGGCTGAAGATGAGTTGTAGGGAATTTGATTCTCTTCAAAATGAGCCTTGTATGGGAAATTTCTGATAAAGTATGAGAAAGTTATGCCTAGTCAAAGTTTGGTTGACTTTTCCTAAGAAACCCTAATTTAACAACTTTTGAGTTTTGATGAATTAGGAGCATTTCTTGGGGAATCATGATCAACCCTTGATAAAATGATGGATATCACTTCAAAATTTTTATGTTGACCAAAAAATTTGAAGTTTAACTGTATGTGAGTCACAGTTGACTTTTGACCTAATATAGTTGATTTTCAAGCATCTGAGCAGTTGACTGAGCAAACTTCTTGTGCAAGGCATGAATCTTGACATGGATGGTCTTGAGAACATATTAGGACTACGAAGAACTTATGAGGCCTTTGATGCTCACCCATCTTGATGAAAATGGAAACCCTAGTTAGAGGTTCACTACTTTATGAGAGAGTTTGTCTGGTTAACTCTTGGGCATCCTTAAGCAAGTTGATGATCTTAATGAACATATGTTGAGTAAAATGGGAGGGAAAATTTTGGGGTACAACAGTGGGGCATTTACATTATTGGAGAGATCAAGCCCACTGCCTCTAATGGACACCGTTTCATCCTTGTTGCCATCGACTACTTCACCAAATGGGTCGACGCTTCCTCATTTGCCTCAGTCACCAAGAACATTGTAGCCCGGTTTATGAAGCATAACCTCATCTTCCATTACAACATCCATGAAAGGATAATCACTGACAATGGAACCAATCTCAACAATGCTATGATTACAGAACTCTGCACTCAGTTCAAAATCAAGCATCACAATTCTTCTCCATACAGACCTACGATGAATGGTGCAGTGGAAGCTGACAATAAAAACATAAAGAAGATTATGCAAAAGATGGTGGTAACCTACAAGGATTGGCATGAGATGCTACCCTTTTCTCTTCATGGCTACCGTACTTCGGCTCTAACTTCAACTGGGGAAACTCCTTTCTCTTTAGTCTATGGCATGGAATTTGTCTTGCCTGTTGAAGTGCAGCTTCCTTCTGTTAGGATTATGAAAGAAGCAGATTTAGGCGAAGACGAATGGATTCAAACTAGATTAGATAAGTTGAACTTAATTGATAAGAAGAGATTGGTTGTTGTTTTCCATGGTCAAATGTATCAAAAGCGTATGGTCAAGGCTTTCAACAAAAAGATCAAACCTCGAGTGTATCAGACTGGCGATTTGGTAATAAAATGCATCATTCTTCCACAAGCGATCCCATGGGAAAATGGACTCCCACTTATGAAGTACCATTTGTTGTTAACAAAGTATTCTTTGGCGGTGCCATGATGCTAACTACTATGGACAGTGAAGAATTCCCTCATCCTGTGAATGCGGACATAGTAAAAAAATACTACGCATAAAGAATGACCCTCTAGGTTGACATGCCTAGGAAAAAATAAGGGCATCCCGGCGAACCAAAAGTTTCGGGAAAAAGTTAGGGATATATACAAAAGATTTTACACCCGGCAAGTCAAAAACCCGAAAGGGAGGCTTGGGCAAAAAAGGGTATCCTAGTGGGCTGAAAATCCGAAAGGGTGGTCCAGGCAAAAGTTAAGGATTAAAGCGTATGACTATGTCCTATGAATCACCACAACCAAGCTTTATTAACAAGGTCTAAGTTCAATGGTATAAGACCAATTCGATCGACTTCTTTCAACGGTAAGGGATGATGTTCAAAGACATAGGGGCGATGGCGGAGTTGGAATCCAATGAGATTACTTCCACATGGCTATTATTTTATTTTCACTTTGTATTCATTTCATTCTTTCGAAGATTTCCTCTTACTAGGATTTCTGTCTCCTTGTACAAAGACGCCTGTTTATAGTCAAACATCAACACAAATATACTTCGAAGTGCAAACTTTTTGTTTTCTTTTCTGTTTTGAGTGCAAAAACATCCAATGACTAAAATTGAATGAACATATGCATATGAACATGATTAACTGTTAACAAATGCATGTTTAAAAACAATGATAAACATTTTCTTAAGGACTCAAGATATCCCCACAGAGTTACTTCAACAAAATTACCCCCACAAGATGGAATTCATACAATATTCATTCGGAGTCCCAATCTCCTGACAATCCTCAACTAAGTTGGCCTTAATCAAAAAAGGAAATTTAGCGAAGCTCTTCCATAAAAGAAGTTATATCTCCAATAAAGACACCAATATATCCTTCTCAACAGGGTTTATTTCCCCAGCAGACTACAAATTCCCCAGCTCGAGTTCTTTTCTTAGACCATTACAACTCAACGGACAAAAGCCCTTGTCACCAACAGAGTCAATACTATCCCCATTAAGTTGCTGTGAAGCCTGAAAGATGACCAGATAACAGTTAAATTCAGTAAGTTTTTGCGAAGCCTGGAATCCAACCAGATGACAATTAATTTCATTCTCCCAAAAACTTGCTGTGAAGTCTGGAATTCGACCAGATAACGGTTAACTTCAGAAATTTGCTGTGAAGCCTGGAATTCGACCAGATAATAGTTAACTTCAGTAAGTTATTGCAAAGCCTGGAATCCGACCAGATAAAAATTAACTTCATCCACCTCAGGATGTTGTTGTGAAGCTTGGATTTCGACCAGATACCAGTCAACTATCCTCTCCAAGACAAAAGCTTAAACATCTCTTTTATCGCTAGTCAGAGTAAATAAGAATTAAATTCCCGAGTAGAGTAATGTACAACCAAGGTTCCTGAACTCTTTTCCCCAAGCAGAAATCAACATTCCCTGCAGAATTTCCTCAAACCACAAAACCAGGAATTCCCAGCGGAAGCACTCTAAACAAAGTTTGAAGATACACATACTTTTCATCTCCAACAACAGTCCGAGATTTAGCTTCCCAAAGCTTACCAACATTTGTCAAGGATGTATTTTCCTAGACAAAGATACATTTCAATAACATTCATACATTATAGCACATACATGAAAAATGCATACAACATAATCTCATATATTTTGAGAATATAATTACACCATGCATACATCTGCATGCAACTAACCCTCTTCCTTGCAGGAAAAATCAATCAACAAAACAAAAGACCTCTTCTGGTTAGATTTATTTCTTCCAGATTAAAGACAGGCAAACGAAGACCTATTCTAGTTAAATTTATTTCTTCCAGATTAAAGACATGCGAACAAAGACCTCTTCTGGTTAGATTTATTTCTTCTAGATTAAAGACAGACAGACAAAGACCTCTTTTGGTTAGATTTATTTCTTCCAGATTAAAGACAGACAGACAAAGACCTCTTCTAGTTAGATTTATTTCTTTCAGATTAAAGATAGGCAGACGAAGACCTCTTCTGGTTAGATTTATTTCTTCCAGATCAAAGACAGGTGAACGAAGACCTCTTCTGGTTAGATTTATTTCTTCAAGATTAAAGACATGCAGACAAAGACCTCTTATGGTTAGATTTATTTCTTCCTGATTAAAGACAGGCATACGAAGACCTCTTCTGGTTAGATTTATTTCTTCCATATTAAAGACAGGGGAACAAAGATCTCTTCTGGTTAGATTTATTTCATCCAGATTAAATACAGGAACACAAAGAATTCTTCTAGTTAGATTTATTTCTTCCAGATTAAAGACAGGCAAACAAAGACCTCTTCTTGTTAGATTTATTTCTTACAGATTAAAGACAGGCGAACGAAGATCTCTTCTGGTTATATTTATTTCTTCCATATTAAAGACAGGTGAACGAAGACCTCTTGTGGTTACATTTATTTCTTCCAGATTAAAGAAAAGCGAATAAAGACCTCTTCTGGTTAGATTTATTTCTTCCAGATTAAAGACAGGCGAATGAAGACCTCTTCTGGTTAGATTTATTTCCTCCAGATTAAAGACATGCAAACGAATACCTCTTCTGGTTAGATTTATTCTTTCCAGATTAAAGTAAGGAGAATGAAGACCTCTTTTGGTTAGATTTATTTCTTCCATATTAAAGACAGGCGGACGAAGACCTCTTCTGGTTAGATTTATTTCTTCTAGATTAAATACATGTGAACGAAGACCTCTTCTAGTTGGATTTACTTCTTCCAGTTAATGATAGGAAAATAGACAAACCTCTTCTGGTTAGAATTGTTTTTTCCAGTTAATGACATGTGTTGTACCCCAAAATTTTCCCTCTCATTTATCAAGACTTTTCTCACAAGATCTCTTTGACTAAAGACTGGATTAGGGTTTGACCAGCTCAAGACATCTCATCTTGCACTGATAACCCAAAATTAGGGTTTGAGTTTGCACAAGGATTTTTGGCCTATCAATGCTTCATATGACTTTCAAGTATCATCATGGACCCCTAAGATTACTCATGTCAAGTTTCAAGCCTTGAATCACATTTTTGACCAGTCAATTGGACAGTTGACCTAAAAATTAGTTGTATTGGGAAAAAGTCAACCATGGCAAATATACAGTCAAACTTCATAATTTTTTATCCACATCAACTTACATGTATCATTTGATCAAATTTGGACCACAATTCCTCAAGAAATTTGATCAAATCATCAAAAGGGCAAAATGGTCAAAATTAGGGTTTTGACTGAGAAAGGGCAATTTCTGATTTTTTTGACCCAACAAATGACCAAATGGTTTGAAGCATGATTTCAAGGGTTCAATTGAATCATCTTTACCTATTGGCATGGTTCAAAACATTTCAATTTTATTGGATTGACAGATAAATTTTACAGTCAACTGATCAAAAGTCAACTGTATACTGAAAAGTAAAACTTTGACTTTTTGGTCAAAATCAAGTGCCAAGGATCACAATTCATCAAAACATGTCAAAATTTGAAACTTGTTCATCAAGAAATCAAAGATTGAAGATTTTGTTTTTAAATTTGAAATTTTCTTAACTTAGAAAATTTTCCAAGTATAGAAAATTTCTTGTTTTTTCTCAACTTTAAGCCAAATTCTCACCATGATACAAGATGATTCAAAGGAAGTTCCCAACATGAAAGTTGTAGATCTCCATGAAATATACAACTTTGTTTCACACATTTTCTCCTAAATATTCTTGGACCTCAAGATATAATTTTGTAAATACATGCTCATGAACTAAAATAACTTAGTGAAATTTTGCCCTAATTTAGGCAGGTTTTTGACCTAACTTCATTGCAATTTTTCACCTAGTTCCAAGAGGAATCTTGGAAAGAATTTCAAATATGAGTTATAGAGAACATTTCAAGATTTCCAAAATGTCCAAGAACTCCTTGAGATCATTTTTGGTTAGGGAGAATCAAAGAGATGAAGTTGGCAATTTCTCACTTTGATTTCAAGCCATTTCATGATGAACCAAATTCAAATCTGAACCTAGGCTGCATAATCCTTGCTCTACAGTCCTCAAACTTGTTTCTCACTTCATAATTTAATGCTTACACAGTTAATAAAGCCTTAATCCAAGCATAAGAGTCTTTGTCCAAGCTTTAATTCCATAAATGGCACAAGGTTTCCATTGCCATTTTAGAAAAGCATAACTTTTGCAACTTTTCACTCCTTGAGCCTTGCATCTATCTCTCTGCACACACAAGTCCTATAAACCAAAAACAAATCGTTTAGGACTTGTACCAACTCCATACAGGCCTGTACAAGCATGTAGGGAGTTGTCTCCTCACTTTTCTTAAAGGATAAGCAATAGAGCAAAAAGCCTACATTTGAGAAATCTGTTATGGAGATGACTTGAAACCTTCTCTATACTTATACATAAACATATTTCAACCTAACACACGATTGCTAAAGGCCAGAAACTCTCTAAAACTCCATATCACCAAAAACCTGTCATAACTTACAGTTTGAGACCAAGCATAGCAATCCAAAAATCTACTCGTGCGTTTCAAGTTCTAATCACTCAAACACTTAACCTACCTTATATCTAAGTGTTTCAGACCATCACCCCTACACTGTAACTCCTCCTTCTCCATCTGCCATTTTTGTTTTTCAAGCTTGTAGGTTGAGTTGGATAGGGAGATTCAGGCACTTTCAAGACAAGATAAAGATGGGAACATACTCAGGGAGGTTCAGGCAAGCTAAAGGAATCTTCAGGCCTTCATAAAACTCACTCAAACTCCATTCACGATCTCAGCTGAAAGAGGTAAGAACTCCAACTTCCATCTCTTCATACATGCATCTATTGGTCACGATTTGTGAAGATAAAATGTAGATATCCTTGTGCTAAAACCAACCATGTTCATAGATTTCATTTATGTTCATTGTGTATAGAGAATTTTAGATTTCAAGTTTCTGTAAAAATTAGGTTTAAAATTAGGGCTATTGAAATTATCTTTGATCTTTGATTGTTAGTTTACATGGTTGAAATCGTGGGAAAAAGTACTACCATTTTCATGTTTGAAGTTTCCATTTTCATGGAGAAATGAGAAAGATACAGAGGTTCTGGCTAGCTTGAGGAAGAAGATGAAGTACAGGGCAAGGAGGCGTTATGTGTTATGTTTTTCTTGTTTCATTTGAACTAACAGACGTACAGCCACCCCAGTGACAAGGCAGCGCGCTGAGAATGCCAAGGTCATGGGTTCGAGCCTTGATGCCTGCCTTTTGCATATTTTCTCATTTTTTTGCCATTTTTCTCATTTTTGCAGCACTGGGCTTTTGTTCATTTGGGCTTATATTTTTCTAATGTTACCTCCTGATTACTCAGGACACCCATGGCCCAATTTATTTTCATTCATTTATTTTATTTTTGTTTATTTCATTAAATATTTTTCTTTAGCATAAAAAATCATAAAAAAATATAAAACATGATAAATATTGCATTTTGTTTATTTTATTTTATTCTCACATAAAAAATATTTTTATTAAATTATATACTAACTATTTTTCTTAAATAAACTTGTAAAATAAATAGACTTAGATATATTTTATATCCCTTTTTCTTCATACTTGTAAATATTTATTTTGACATATAAAAGGACTAAATATTTTCATAAATATTATTTATGATTTTAAGACAAAAAATACACAAAAATAATACTTAAAGAACTTTATTTTACTTTAAATTAGAAATTAGGGTTAACCACTTTTCAAGAAATAATTTCCTTTTTTAATATTATTAGGTTTAATTCAAAACTCTTATTTATATGAAAAACAAAACAAAAATCTTCTTGCATATATATAACATTGCATATTTAAATTATATTGTATATTGTTTATTCAAATACTTGTACAAATTGGATTTGGTTGTAATAGCTTAATTAGATTTACATTATTGCAAATCCCCATTCATAATTTGTATTCCCCCTCCCATAAAATGTTGTAATAGCGTAGCAATCTTTAAATTACACAATTTACCGCTTTTATATACCATGCTAGTAATTAGGGTTTGTATGGCAAGATAAAAAAAATCAAATAGAAAACTCTAATCCAAGACAAAATCAAGCATGAAAATAACACACTTGTACACAAGCACCCTTAAGGTTACTCCACTTTGTTGCCTTATACAAAAATGGCCATATTATGCATGTAAAGTATCTTAGCAAAACAGACAAATATAAGATCATAAGTCCCTCGATGACGCTATTCAAAGTTGTCTTACAAAATGATCTTGGTCCCTAAAAAATGCTAAGATACTTTGTAACATTGCTAATCATGGTTATACGATGACCCACACCCGTCCCGTTTACATCCAAAGATGGGGTTGTTTACCAAATCAATGGTAAGACAAAAATATCAAAGGAATAGAAAAGGAATAAGAAAGACATTTGAATAGGTAGATTACTTATAGTTACTTGCTCTATTTTCAAACAACTATCCTTTCTATTTTCAAAACAAACACACACATTTCCAAACATCTTACAAACATTGAAAACATTTTCAAAAAGACAAACATCTTTGTATACATTCTTACGAACGAGAATCATTACAAAGATTGCCTAAACATTGGCCTCTTTTACAAAATACTTTCAGAAAACCACACAAAGCACAATTTCAAAACAAAAGCAAGTGATCTAGCAAGTAACTAAGAGTCCATGGAAAACCATGGATGAAAAGGGTGTTAATACCTTCCCTTTTCATAATATACTCCCCGAACTCAAGAAACAATCTCAAAGGTCTTTCCTGTGCTTTTTCACCTTTCCTTTTGGATAAAAGAAAAGTCAGTGGCGACTCTTGCTAACCGCAACATTGCAATCAAATTCAAAACCCTCAAATCAGTTCTCCTACCGTATCACAACAGGTATTCAATAGACCTCTTCTGGTTAGATTCATCTCTCCCAATTAATGACTAGAAATCAACAAACCTCTTCTGTTTAAGATTATTTCCCCAGTGAAGTCGCCAAACAGCTGACTTCTTCTAGTTAGATTTATCTCTTCCGGTTAAAAACAGGAAAAAGACATCTATAGTTTCAGTATAAATTGACCAAATATTTATTCTGTTACTCCTTTTTACCAACAGTCACTCCGAATGGCATCTATAAGCCCATATCTGACAAATTCTTTATCACTTCTCCAAATGGCATCTTTAAGCCCATTCCCGAGACAATCAACTAACACATCATCAAGTACAAATTTCTGGGCACTCTAGTGTTCAATAATCTTCCACCTTTAAGTCACGAATGGCGGGCCCGCCAATCTAACTCTTCAAGTTTAATAAGATTGAACAGGAGAAGCTGTTGTACCCTAAAATTTTCCATTTCTTTTTAAAGACATTCCTCATAAAGGATCTCCAATTCTCAAGGATTCTCAAGAATTGATCAGACAAAATCACCTTCAAAACACTGAGACCACAAATTAGGGTTTTGACTAAGAACGACTGATCATTGACTTTTTGACCTAATACAATACCTAATGGCTTGAAACATAATCACAAAGACTCAAACATAACATGTTGACCTAATTCCATGGCTTAAATCATTTTTCAAGATCAGTGGATTGATAGTTGAAATTTGGTCAACTGATGAAAAGTCAACTGATACACTAAAAGTCAAACTTTGGCTTTTTGGTCAATATTTAGTTTCAAAGATCAAAATTCATCAAGACATTCAAGAATATTAATCTTTATAATCAATAAGACAAGAAGGTCAAAAGTCAATTTGAAAAGTCAAACTTTTCAAGACTTAGAAATTTTTCTAAGTGTTTTATACATGTTTATTTCATAACTTCATACCAATTTTTTACCATGATGCAAAATGATTCAAAGGAAAATTTCAACATGAAATTTGTATATCTTGATGAATTCTACAACTTTGTATTAGAGGGTTGATGTCCAAAAAACGCTTAAATTTAAAGATATAAGCCCATGTAGTCATGACATTTTCATCTAACACTTGGAAAAAATTTCAACAGATTTTGGTCAGGATTTTATCCCAACTTCTTGGCATTTTTTCACATAGTTAAAAGATTATTTTGTCAAAATGGCCGACATGATAGTTATAGAGGATGTTTCAAGCTTTCCAAAACATCTAAGATCATGAATTTATCATACTTGAGCTAGGAGATTCAAGGGCATGAAGTTTGGCATCCATCCTTGAATTATAAGTCTTTTTGTTGAAGAACACATGATCCAATCTACATGCTATGTTGCATAATCTTATGTTGTAGGCCTTCTTGCTTTCAAATCTCTCCATAATTTAATGTTTACACAAAATATTGGATTATTATCCAAGAGATACAAGCCATTATCCAATTAACTTGTCATTTAAGGTAAAAAGTTACCATTACTATTCTTGAAAAGCAAGCTTGTTGGTACAACATTTTTCTTGAGCCCATACCTTGTTTACTTATGATTTTACTCCACCATAAATCATGGAAAATATCCCCTCTATACCAGCAACTTTGGTACTTCATCTTGGGACTATGAAGTATTTGACATAACTTGATATTTGCAATCCAACCTAACCATAACTCCATAAGTTGTATACCTAAAAAGATATTGTTCACAAACCTGTTGCCTATAAATAGAGGGACCATTTGCAAGATAAAGGGAAGAGATTCTTATGTGTTGAAAAATCCTCAAAACCCTTTATACTCCAAAAATCCTGAATTATCCACAAAAACCTCCATTTTTGAGCTTTGAAATCAAAATCTTTGAATCTCATACCTTGCAAGTTTTCTCCAAACAAACCATCCAAATACTTCACATACATCATATAGAAGTTGTTCAAACACAAGAGCAACTTCTGTAACATCATTATCTCCACTTTCCAAACTCAAAAACATTTTCTTGCAAGTTGACTTGGTTGGAGAGATTCAAACACTTTCAACTAAAGTAAAGATTTGAAAAACTTAAGGGAGGTCTAAGGAAACTCAATCAATCATCACATTGCACCTGGAAACATCCATACACATGACGAGTTTTCACTTCAAGAGGTAAGTTTTCTCAAACTGTGATATCCTTGTTCATACATCATTTTTCTTTCATTTTCAAAAGAATAAAATAGGACAAATCAGAATAGAAGAGTTGCAAACACTAAAAATCACAGAAAAATGCTTCTAGAAGTCTGACACGGCCGACCATGTCACCTGACACGGGCCGTGTAAGGAAGACAACATGACAAAAGGAAAGGCAGGGTCTTGACACGGGTTCCCGTGTCCCAGGACACGGCCCGTGTCAATCTTATCGGGTTTAAAACTTGACAAAATGGAAGGATAGGGTTTTGAAACGGGTGCCCGTGTCACGGGACACGGTCCGTGTCAATCTTACTAGGATTAAAAGCTTGATAAAATGGTAGGACAAGGTTCTGACACGGGTGCCCCTATCATGGGACACAGCCCGTGTCAGCTCATCTGGGACAAAAAAAGACATGCATGGATTATTACAGGGTCCTGACACGGGTGCCCGTGTCACAGGACACGGCCCGTGTCAGCCTAAACACCAAGAATCTTTATTTTGAGACATTTTATTCAATTTGGTTGTAATAGTAATTGGGTTTTAATTTCTTTCATCCCCATTTATAATTTGTACCCCCCATCCCCTAAACGATATAATAGCGTAGGACTTTAAATTTCCGAAATTTATCGCTTTCGAATATAAATGCTAGTAATTTGGGTTTGTATGGCAAGATAAAATTAACAAGTAGATAACCCTAATTAAATATAAATTCATGAAAGCAAACACTTCGCACACTTGCACCTCTAAGGTTAACCTCACTTGTAGCCTTGAGAAAAATAGTCATGTCTCGCATATGGGATACTTTAGCAAAAACAATCAAATACAAGACCACAGTCCCTCGATGACCCTTCAATGTTGCCTTCATAGATGATCTTAGACCGTTACAAAAATTTCTAAGGTATCTTACAACATTGCATTCTATGACTATACGATGACCCGTGCCCGTCCCTTCACATCAAATGATAGGACTTCTTACCAAATAATGGTAAGATAGATATATCTAAAGGAGGAGGAAAAGAACTAAGACTTTTTGAGTAGGTATAACGTTTATAGTTTCCTACTCACAAACATTTTCAAAACATCTTTCAAAACATACCAACACTTTCAAATGAAATATTTTCTAAAGTCAATACTTTGTATGCATTCTTATAGAGACGAGAATCATTACAAAGTTCGCCTAAACGAAGGCACTTTTCAAAAATAATTTCAAAACCCATCACAAAAACATTTTCAAACAAATCATTTCAAAGTGAGCTAGCAACTAAGATCCCGTAGGTAAAACGGTTGAAAAGGATGCTAACACCTTCCCTTTTCATAACCTGCCTCCCGAACTCAAGAAAATATCTCAAAAGGTCTTTCCTGTTCTTTTCACCCTTTATTGGATAAAAGAAAAGTCGGTGGTGACTCTTGCTATCCATAACAATTGCGATCAAACACAAACCACCCAAGTTAGTTCTCCCACCGTATTAAAAAAAGGTCATGGGTTCGATCCCAAAGTACCACATATTTTTATTTTCTACATTTTGTTGCGCGCTTCATATGAGCTATTGTTTTTGTTATATTATGAGGTAATCTAAAATTGAGGAGTTTAATATGAAGCTTTTTGGCTATATTTATCAATTTCATCGGCCCCCTGTATCATTTTTGTCTGTATCATTTTCACTGGCCGGTATCATATCATTATAATAAATATAATAGCCTGCCAGTATTATTTTTTACAAGAAATTACAAAATATGTAACAGAATATCATATATCATTTCAAAGCAAATGTGCAAATTAACATTGTTATCATCAATACAAAATAAGAAAATCTTTGTTCATATACAAAATAATATTATAGCAACCAACATAAACTATTGTTCTTGTTCTCGAGCATAATGAAATAAGAAGATACTGGCCCAACATGATCGGATATCATCAATTTCCACTGTTGAATATGGCTTTTAGTTGCTAAGCTCCTACAATTAGAACAAAATTTAAACTATGATAAGATAAAAACAACAAAATTAGTTTAAGAAGTATACATGTGATACGGTGGCATAACCGACTGTTTTTTTTTGGAAAATGCTGGTTTGTGTTTTGCGTTTTTATTCTCAAAATGTCGCGGTAAGCAAGAGTCGCCACCGACTTTTATTTTATCCAACTGGAAAGGAAAAAAGCACATAAAAATTCCTTTTTTCAAGATTTTGAGTACGGGGGGTAGATTATAGAAAGGGAAGGTATTAGCACCCTTTCTATCCATGGTTTTCCATGGGCTCTTAGGTACTTGCTCATCTTTAAAAATTGCCTGTGTGTTTGCTTTGAAATTTTTTTGTTTTACTTCGTTTTAACCCTTGCTTCTGTCTTCAAGAGTGTTAAGAAGTGTTTTTGAAAACTTTGTTTGAAAATTGTTTGGTGTGAAAAAGTTGTTTTGTTTTGAGCAAGTACCTACTAGCATCTACCTACTCGAAAAAGGATCGTTTCTATTCTCGTTTCCTTTAGACAGCGCTATCCTACTATTCAGAAATAGGTAGCACCGTCGTTGGGATTGTAAGGGTCAATTCGTAAGGGACGTACAATCACTAGAGCAATGTTAGGACGCCTTAGTAGTTACCCTAGAGCCTTAAGATCATATTCGAGGCAACATTTCTGAGGCAACATTACCGAGGCAATATTTCCGAAAGGGACTTTTGATCTTTGTTAGACAAGAGGGTAACCACTAAGACAACCTATACTTAATGATCGTTTACCGAAGGAAACCGAAGTGAGAGTATACCCTTGGAGTGCGCATGTGCGAGTGGTTTGATTTCAGTCATTATCTTTGCACATTAGAGTTTTCTAGCCATTTTAAATTATCATGCAATCTTGTCATACAATCCTATTAACATACATCTAAATAGTTAATATTTGCGAGAATTAAAATGCGAGAAATAAAACTTACGCGATTACAAGGCTTCGGGGTATGGATTAATTACATAGCCAAAAACCCGTAAAACGATAATAAAAGAAAATCCTAATTAAACTATTACATACCGTGAGCAGTTACATTAATATTGCAAACAATAATAAACGTGCGCGATGAATCGAAAATGAGAGATTTAGGGTTTTGACCCCAACTACCTAATTGTTACTAAAAAAATCCTTTTTTTTTGTTATTTTTGATTATTTGAGAAAATTAAGTTTAATTGAATAAATAAAAAAAACCTAATTACTAATTAATTTTAATTAAGAAAAATAATTAAATCAGCCTATTTTTATATTTTGTTTGTTTTGAGAAAAGAAATAAAAATTAAATCAAAAGCAAACCCTAATTTTTTTCTAATTGATTTTAATTATTTACAAAAAGTTAGAATTACCCTAAATTAAATTTAAACTAATATTAAATTAAATTTGATATAATAATAAAAAAAACCTAATTCTAAATTTGTGAAATTTGATTTTATGATTTTTGTGAAAAAAAAGAAATTAATTTTGGTTAGAAAATAATTAAGCAAATTAAAAGAATTAAAACAAAATAAATAAAATAATAAAAGAAAGAAAGAAAGATGGGCCTGGTTTCTTTGTAAGAAGGGGGTGTGATTTGCAAATTCAAGCCCAACAAGCTTAGTCCTCCATTGACTTCTTCCAAATCCTGTGTGCACGCTTGACCTATGCACATGGTGGACCCTCACTGGAGGAGCCTTGGATCTGGCTTGCTGGTGATTTGGATGATGAGATCTGGAGAGTGCATGATGGATCCTGGAGCGTGGGATGCACTAAATTTCCTGTCCAAGAAAAATATGAAATAATGTTGGGACCTGGGGATCGAACCCAGGCCCTTAGACGTTCTCACATTGCATGCTAACCAACTGAGCTGGCTTGATTATTTGTATAAATGATAATAAACAAATATTATATGATAAAACAAAAAACCAAATTCTGAAACGCGCGAAATTCAAATGGTCCATTCACAGCATGCCACACCATCATCTTCCCTGTTGCCTCTATCGTTTTAGACAAACTACTTTTACCTACGGACACTAGGCGTAGGTACAACCCTTGTCCACTCCAAAATCTTGTCCCTGCATGATAAATCACAACCAATGGTACCAATCAACTCGTTGCAACCTCACGAGCATCATGGTACCATTATCCATGCCTAATTGTTCCTGTACATAAAACCCCTAAAAACGAAACTAGAACCCTAGCCATGGCAACTTGCTGTATAGTCAATAAAAATGCAATTAAATACAACCATTAGCTTGCAAACATCTCAAGGATTAAGAATATATCAATGAATCATGCTAAATGTTCCAGAATGATTATATTCGATTTCAAGAAAACATGGAAACCGTGTAAAACTTACAGCGCGATTCTGAGTGTGAGGAAGCTTGTTAATGGTTGAAACATGTCCCTGGGATGTCCAGCAAACGATTGGTATCCTTAGAATGGCTTGAGATAGCCTGAATCTTGAAATTCAGTTTACACTTTTTCTTGAATTTTTTGCAATTTTTTCTCTCTTTAGCACGCCTCCAACTTTGTTTTTGGTCTACAAATGTTCCTTATGTACCCTAGAATGAATTAGGGTTGCAAACTTGTATCAAATATTCCTCAATTATGATTATTGATTCATGATTTGATCCTTTGTGCAAATCTTTCCAAATCAAGTAAAATGCAATATTTTTGTATCCATATGAGCCTTGCACGATTTGATCTTACTTCCAGCTGTGTAATGAATCTAAACATGCACAAAATCTCAAGATTTGATTAGTTTTTGATATTTTCATTATTTTATTTTGATTTTATTTGATTTAATTGAAACAAAATCAAAATAAATGATAAAAATAAAAGAATGACAAATGGAATGGATCATAGGTCGTGGGTCACATTACAAACTCAGTGCAAGCATAAAAAGTTAGGCCCATTTGACAAAAATTTTAATTTTGGACACTTTTCACTTTTGTGAATTTTGCAAAAAGGGTCAACTTGGCCAATGCATAAATCCTTCAATTTTGACTCTAGAGATGTGTTTTTTGACTTTTTAGAAATCTTAAGGTGTCCTATAAGCAACCCTTTTGTTCTCATCTCAATTGAGTCTTCCATGTTTATGTATGAAGCTTTGACCCAAAAGGTCTTTTTGTTGACTTTCCAAAATGACCTATAATGTCCAAATTCATATCTTCTTGTGAGTTCATATTTTGAACTTAGGAGCTGAAGATGAATTGTAGGGAATTACAACCTCTTCAAAATGAGCTTTGGATGGGTCATTTTTGATAAAGTATGAGAAAGTTATGCTTGGTCAAAGTTGAGTTGACTTTTCCTACAAAACCCTAATTTATCAACTTTTGGGTTTTGATGAATTGTGAGCAATCATTGATGAATCATGATCAACCCTTGATCAAATGATGAATGATACTTCAAAATTATAATGTTACCAAAAATCTTGAAGTTTGACTGTATGTGGGACACAGTTGACTTTTGCCCTAACATAGTCGATTTTCAGGCCTTTGAGCAATTGACTGAGCAAACTTCCTTTGCAAGGCTTGAAATTTGACATGGATGATCTTGAGAACATATTAGGAAAATGGTGAGAATTTTGGACCCTTTGGATTCAAACATCTTGATGCAAAATGAAACCTTAATTTGAGGTAGACTACCTTAGGAGAGAGTTTGTCTGGTCAAACCTTGGACTTCCTTGAGCAATTTGAGGACCTCAGTTGACATGTATTGAGAAATATGGGAGGGCAAATTTTGGGGTACAACAGCTGCCCCTGTTGAATCTTCTTAAACCTGAGGATGTAGATTGGCTTGTCTGCCTTTCGTAATCTGAAGGTGGAAGATGATTGAACACTAGAGTGCCCAGAAATTTACACTCGCATGAAATGGTACTTGTCTTGTGATATCGGGAATGGACTTATATATGTCATTTGTAAGTCAATGATGGAAGATGGGCTTAAAGATGCCAACATAAGAAGTGTCGATTGTATAAGTGATTCCTTTGCGAGAATCCGTATACCTGTTGTTAAGGAGGATTTCGCTGGGGAATGCTGGTCTCTGTCTTGAGAGAAATAGAATTTTAGGAGATTTAGTTGTCCGTTATTCTAATGGGGAACAATCTCTTAGTCGAGGAGGTGAAAATGAACTGCTATCTGGTCGTTCTCCAGGGTTTACAGTGTTTTACTGAGGAAAATAAGACCGACTGCTATCTGGTCGTGCTCCAGGTTTTACAGTGACTTACTGGGAAGATGAGATTAGGATTGCTATCTGGTCCTCTTCCAGGCTTTGCAATTTCTCAATTCTTATCTGGTCGTGCTCTAGGATTCAGAAGGAATCAAGTGGTTATCCAGTCGCATCCGGGCTTCAACTTGAGTTTAAGGCATACTAATATGTGGTCGATTTCTGGGCTTCATAGTAATTGGCCGAGTAAACTGCTATTTGGTCGAATTCTAAGCTTCACAGTACCTTATATTGTCATCTGGTCGTGTCCCAGGTTTCAGTGTCATTTGCTGCTATTTGGTCATGCTCCAGTCTTCACAGCATCTTATACCGTTATCTGGTCGATTCCAGGCTTCACGATATCTTTTATTGCTATCTGGTCGATTTCCAGGCTTCACAATAACTTGCTGAGGATTAAGCTACTTTCTGGTCGATTTCCAGGCTTCATAGCTCGTATTTAAGATATACCACTATCTGGTCGATTCCAGGCTTCATAGTATTTTTGGGGAGATCAAGATATTATCTGATCGACTCCCGAGCTTTATAGCTTGAATTGGAATAGAAATCTTAGTATCGATTTGACTGAACTAGAGAAAACTTGTGAGAATTTGATTGTATCTTTCTCTGAAAGGTAAAGAGTTAGTTGTATGTAATGTCATGATGTATGAAATGTATTGAGTGATGACGTTCTCAAAATAAATGAGATTGTGTTGTATGATGCATATGCGCATGCCATGATGTATGGATATGCAATGTTCTTGTGATATTCTTCGACTGGGGAGAATAAATCCTGGACTACCTCTAGAGAGTAACAAGAGTTGAGTTCTTCGTTCTCGCTGGAATAGTGACCGGAGATGATTAGTCGTAGACTTGCGTCCGTTCTGCTCGGGAATATTTTACTGGGAGAGACTTTGTTTGAGAACAATTATGTGGGAGAATAACTTTGTGGGGAAGAGAAATACTTTGTTGGACGATCTGTTGACTTGGAGAAACAACTCCGCTGGGGATGAATTACCGTTGCTGGTGATAAATAAACTCTGCTTGGGGAGAATTTTGCCGACTCATTCGCGCTTACGAACCTCAGCTGGGGATAGTTGTCACCACTGTCTTTGGGTACTTCCTACTCCGCGGGGAGTTTATGTACCTTTAGTCATATTCTTAAGATGGCTCTGTCCTTGTACCTGGTGAGTAGAGCAACTGGAAGGTTTGGACATTTCTTGTTTTCCTCTGTTCCTAGAATTACGAACAATTGTCTTTTGTTTCTTATGTAAACATTTATGAGCAACAATTATTCTCAAATGCATATATCAAAAATGAATCATTGGACGTTCTTGCAAAACAAAAGAAAAAAAAGAAAAAAAAAGTTGAAATTTCTTGTGAACATGAATTGTATTGATTTTGAAGTTAGCCTGTAACAGGCATTTTGTACAAGAGGTTGACGTCCTAGTAAGAGAACGCCACCGAGGGAACAAAATTTATACAATTTGTGTAAAAGAAAGAAAAACAGATATGTGAAAAATCACATTGGGTTCCAACTCTGCTATTGCCTTTATATCTTCGAGCGTCTCATCACTTTGCTACTTAGTCGAAGGTAGATCAGATTGATTGGCATCGTCCGAGCTTGATAGTCGATACCGAAGTCTGGTTGCAAGATGATCCAATGAGACATAGTGTTACACTTTAATCCCTAATTTTTGCCTGGACCGCCCTTTCTAGTTTTCAGTCCACCGGGATATCCTTTTTTGCCCAAGCCGCCTTTTCAGGTTTTCGACTTGCCGGGTGTACAATTTTTTCATTTCATCCCTTATTTTTTCCTGATACCTTTTGGTTCGCCGGGAAGCCCTTATTTGGTCTTCTTTGGAGCATTAAACTTAATCTCTTTGGCTTCGATCAAGTCCTGCACTGTGTTTTTCAAGGCCCAACAATTGTTTGTATCATGACCTGAACTTTCGGAGTGATAGGCGCAACGGGCATTCGGGTTATAGTGAGGAGAAGTGGTGTTGGGGTTCTTCGGGGCCTCCCTCAGAGTTACCAGATTGGTCTTCAACAACTGTGGTAGAATTTTAGACAAGGTCATATTGAGTCGAGTGTACTGCCTCTGTGGTCTTTCCACCCTTTGTTGATTATTGCATTGTGGAGCAACTGTGGGTCTTGATATCACTACCGTATTTACTGCTTGATGGTGCTCAGGTTTGCTTTGGCCCCTCGGGCCGTATACTGCACTAGCTTCTTTCTTACCAGTGAAAGGCTTCTTTGCTGTACTTGATGAAGTGTCTTTCTGTATTTTACAACTTCGGATACCAGCTTCTACTCTCTCTCTTGTCAAAATCAATTCAGTAAACCCAGATGACAAACTGCCAATCAGATGATTGAAAAATGGACCAGATAGCATCCCTTGAAACATGTCAACCAATTCCCTGTCAGACAAAGGGGGTTGGACTCTTCCAGCCAAATCTCTCCACTTTTGAGCATAGTCCTTAAAACCTTCACTTGCACCCATAGACATACCCTGAAGCTGAGTACGAGTGGGAGCAAGGTCGGCCTTATACTGATACTTCCTGTAAAAAGCAGCAGCAAGGTCTTCCCAATTGCTAATGTTGGATCCTTCCAACTGATAAAACCATTCAAGCTGAGTCCCTGACAGACTATCTTGAAATAAATGCACCCACAAATTTCTATCAACAGTACGGGGTTGGATTTTCCTGACATACGAGCGGAGATGGAGTTTTCCACAGGATACCCTTAAAAATGAAACTAGAAGCCTAGCCATGGCAACTTGCTGTATAGTCAATAAAAATGCAATTAAATACAACCATTAGCTTGCAAACATCTCAAAGATTAAGAATATATCAATGAATCATGCTAAATCTGCCAGAATGATTGTATTCGATTTCAAGAAAACATGGAAACTGTGTAAAACTTACAGCACGATTCTGAGTGTGAGGAAGCTTGTTAATGGTTGAAACACAATCCCGGGATGTCCAGCAAACGATTGGTATCCTTAGAATGGCTTGAGATAGCCTGAATCTTGAAAATCAGTTTACACTTTTTCTTGATTTTTTTGCAATTTGTTCTCTCTTTTCCACGCCTCCAACTCCTTTGTTTTTGGTCTGCAAATGTTGCTTATGTACCCTAGAATGAATTAGGGTTGCAAACTTGTATCAAATCTTCCTCAATTATGATTATTGATTCATGATTTGATCCTTTGTCCAAATCTTTCCATATCAAGTAAAATGCAATATTTTTGTATCCATATGAGTCTTGCACGATTTGATCTTACTTCCAGCTATGTAATGAACCTAAACATGCACAAAATCTCAAGATTTGATTAGTTTTTGATATTTTCATTACCTTGTTTTTTCCCGGACCGCCCTTTCGGGTTTTCAGCCCACCGGGATACCCTTTTTTGCCCAAGCCGCCTTTTCAGGGTTTTGACTTGCCGGGTGTACAATTTTTTCATTTCATCCCTTATTTTTGCCCGAACCCTTTTGGTTCGTCAGGAAGCCCTTATTTTTGCCTAGGCTAGTCATCCTAGATGGTCCTTGATTAGGTGTAGTATTTTTTCACTATGTCTGCATTGACGGGGTGAGGAAGGTCGTCACCATCCATGGTGGTTAGAATCATAACTCCTCCTAAGAAAATGTTCTTAACCACAAATGACCCTTCGTATGTGGGGGTCCATTTGCCCCTGGGATCACCTTGCGGCAGTATGATACGTTTGATCACCAGTTCCCCAACTTGATATTCTTGTCGTCTGACTTTCTTGTTAAAAGCCTTGATCATCCGCTTTTGATACGTCTGACCATGACAAATAGCAGTAAGCCTCTTTTCATCGATTAAATTCAGATGATCAAGCCGGTTCTGGATCCAGTCTTCTTGGTTCAAACCTGCATCCTTCATAATCCTAAGAGAGGGTATCTGGACCTCAATGGGTAAGACTGCCTCCATGCCATATACCAAGGAGTAGGGTGTTGCCCCTGTTGATGTCCGTGCTGAGGTACGGTACCCATGAAGAGCGAATGGTAACATCTTATGCCAGTCTTTGTACGTCACTGTCATCTTCTGCATAATCTTCTTGATATTCTTGTTTGCCGCTTCAACAACCCCATTCATCTTTGGCCGATAGGGAGAAGAGTTGCAATGCTGTATCTTAAACTATTTGTAGAGCTCGGTGATCATCGTATTGTTGAGATTTCTACCATTGTCAGTGATGATCCTCTCTGGTACACCGTATTGAAAGATCAGATTATGTCAGATAAACCGCGCCACGACGTTCTTGGTTACTGTAGCACAGGAAGCCGCCTCGACCCATTTTGTAAAGTAATCAATATCTACCAGGATAAAACGATGCCCGTTGGACGCAGTAGGTCTGATCTCGCCGATCATGTCGATTCTGCACATTGCAAAAGGCCAAGGGGCTGTCAAAACAATCAGGGGAACTTGAGGTACATGCACCTTATCAACATAGACTTGACACTTATGACAGGTTCGAGAATGTTGATAACAATCGGCTTCCATAGTAGACCAGTAATATCCTTCCCGTAGGATTTTCTTCAACATGGTATGTCCACTAGAATGAGTTCCGAAGGTACCTTCATGTAACTCTGCCATGATCCTTTCAGCCTCGCTTTTGTCCACACATCGCAGTAAGGTTGAATCATGGTTACGCTTATAAAGAATCATGTTACTGATGAAGAACTTTGCAGCGAACCTTCTCAAGAACTTCTTATCATTAACAGACGCATCCTCGGGGTACTCTTGGGTTTCAAGATACCTCTTTACCTCGTGGAACCAAGGTTTATCTGTTGCCTCTTTAGTCTCAATGTCACCGCAATGTGCGGGTTCTTCCAACCTCTCAATGGTAATCTGGGGAGCTTCATTGTCCCACCTGACCTTGAACATAGAAGACATGGTAGCTAGCGCGTCCGCTAACTGATTCTCCTCTCTTGGGAAGTGTTCAAAGGTTATCTCCTCAAAGTGTGGGAGCAATGTCAGTATATATTCTTTGTAAGGAATAAGATTTGGGTGCTTCGTATCCCACTCGCCTTTGATCTGACTGATCACCAGAGCAGAATCTCCGAATACACTCAAGAACTTAATCCTCAGGTTAATAGCAGCTCGAAGACCCAGGATACATGCTTCATACTCCGCCATATTGTTGGTGCAGTTGAAACATAATCGGGCGGTGAATGGAGTATGACAGCCCTCAAGAGATATGATTACAGCGCCAATGCCATTACCCAACGCGTTTGATGCTCCATCAAAATACATAGACCATCGGGATCCTTCCTCAGGTCCTTCATCTGGTCCAGGTTCTTCGTAGTCGGTCACCAACATGATGTTCTCATCCGGGAACTCGAAATTCATGGATTGGTAGTCATCCACAGCCTGATGCGCCAAATGATCCGCCAATACACTCCCCTTGATTGCTTTTTGGGTGGTGTATTGGATGTCGTACTCAGTTAAGATAATCTGCCATATTGCTATTCTTTCGGACAAGGCAGGATTTTCGAAGATATACTTGATTGGATCCATTTTTGATATCAATAGGGTAGTGTGAGTCAACATATACTGTCTCAGCCGGCGATCAGCCCATGCCAAAGCGCAGCAAGTTTTCTGGAGCAATGAGTATCGGGTCTCACAGTCGGTAAACTTTTTGCTAAGGTAGTAAATAACGTGCTCTTTTTGGCCAGACTCATCATGTTGCCCCAACACGCACCCCATTGAATTGTCCAGTACGGTCAAGTATAAGATCAAAGGTCTTCCTTCAATTGGAGGCATCAGAATAGGTGGCTCTTGGAGGTATTCTTTGATTCTTTCGAAAGCGGTCTGACATTTATCATTCCATTTTACTACTTGATCTTTCTTCAGCAGCTTGAAGATTGGCTCACAAGTAGTAGTCAGGTGTGAAATGAACCGGGCGATGTAGTTCAGACGTCCCAAAAAGCCTCTAACTTCCTTTTTTGTGTGGGGAGACGGCATCTCCTATATGGCTTTTACCTTGGCAGGGTCCACCTAAATTCCCTTTCACTGACGATGAAACCCAGCAGCTTACCAGACCTTACCCCGAAGGTGCACTTGTTTGGGTTCAACCTTAGCTTGTACATCTTCGACCTGTGAAATAGTTTCTGGAGATGATCTAGGTGCTCTTCCTCAGTCTGGGACCTAGCTATCATGTCATCAACATAAACCTCAATCTCATGATGAATCATGTCGTGGAACAAAGCGACCATGGCGCGCTTCTAAGTTGCCCCAGCATTCATCAACCCGAAAGGCATTACCTTGTAGCAAAAGGTGCCCCACTGTGTAACGAAGGTTGTCTTTTCCATGTCCTCGGGAGACATCTTGATCTGATTGTACCCAGAAAAACCATCCATAAAGGAGAAGATCTTATGCTGCGCGGTGTTGTCAACCAAAACATCAATGTGAGGAAGTGGGAAATCATCTTTGGGGCTTGCCCTATTCAGATCTCTATAGTCCACACACATTCGCACCTTACCATCTTTCTTAGGCACCGGAACAACTTTGGAAACCCACTACGGATACGAAGTAACAACTAAGAACCCCGCGTCGAACTGTTTCATGACCTCAGCTTCATACATCTCAGGGCGCATACGGCGAACCTTCTGCTTTACCAGAGGACAGTCTTCTTTGGTTGGCAGGCGGTGTACCACAATGTCAGTGTCTAAACCAGGCATGTCTTCATAAGACCAAGCAAAGATCTCGACATAGTCACGTAGCATCTGTATCAACCGTTGTTTGACACTAGGCTCCAGATTCACGCCTATCTTAAATTCTTTCATGTCTTCTTCTGTAGCCAAATTTACTGATTCCACTGGTTCTTCATGAGGCTGTATGGCCCTTTCTTCCTGTAGTAACAGTCTAGCAAGTTCTCTCGGCACCTCGCAATCATCCTTACCTTCGTCCTCAGCTTGGTTGATCGGATTTTCAAAGTCATAACTGGCAGTAGCAGAGTTGTTATCAATGGGATCCAGAGTGGATATGGATCTGCATTATGATACATGAGTGTGTGTAAGCGACTAGCTGTTTTGATAGAGTGCGAGATAGAAAAGAAAAACAAAGAGCGCAATATTTGTAATGCAAGAAAACGTCCAATGTTTTATTAATGATATATGAAAATGACAAATAATAAGCCCTCACAAGCAAAGACAAAGTGCCCCGGGCAAGGCACCGGGCCGTAAAGTTTCAAACTTTCTATTACAACTCTTAAAACAAAAGTCAATTACTGTGGAATAAAAGAAACAGGTATGAAGTCCCTCGCCGTCCAGTTGTTCAATCCACCATTGGTTGTTGGGTAGATCCAGCTATCGATATCTGAATCTTCTTCACCATCTTCAATCGCGTTAACTCCTTGATTGTTGATATGCAGAGGAGGCCTTCCAATATGTGCACGCCTAACAGCCCTTTGAGCCCCTGTAGTAAAGCCCAAACCAAAATTTTCAGTTTTGTGCGTAAAATCAGGGAGCTGGCCCCAATTTGTACACCCACCTTCTTCAATTATAGCCCTGGCATCCTTGAGAGAAGCCATCTTCATCGGAGGTTTGTCACTAGCAACTTCAGTTGACGCCAATGTGTGAGGGACCTCTTCAAAGTTCTGACAAGGGGTTTCGATGAACTCCCCATCCATATCCATGTAGCGAAAGGAATTGAGATGACTCACCATATACTGTTCTTCACCCTGCACCGTGACAATCTTCCCCTTTACCAGATATTTCAACATTTGATGGAGCATGGAAGTCACTGCCCCAGCCTTATGAATCCAAGGGTGAACCAGCAAACAAGAATATGATTGTCTGATATCCATCACATAAAAGGTGGATATAAAAGTCTAAGAGCCGACTTTAACAGGGATGTCCACCTCCCCGTGCACCATCCTTTTTGACCCGTCGAAAGCCCTGACCACAATATTACTCGGCTTTAGAGTCAAGCCTTCACAGTCCAGACGATCTAATGCTTTCTTTGGAAAAACATTCAATGAGGACCCGGTATACACCAGTACATGGGCCATAGTAGTGCCCCTGCACTCGATCGAGACGTGCAGAGCATCATTATTATTTCTTCATTTAGCGGTCAGATCTGCATATGAGAAACCCAACCCATTGTTGGCAGTCAAGCTAGCTACGCAATCTTTGAATTGATCGGCTGACGTTTCCTACGGCACATGCGCAGTTTTGAGGAATGCAATTATAGCCTTTCCATGGGCTTCAGAACACAATAACAAGGACAGCATGGAGATTTTTGACGGGGTCTGCCCCAGCTGCTCGACTACGTTGTAGTCGCTCTTCTTGATAATTTTCAAAATTTCCTCTATCTCCTGCTTAAAGGTTTCTACAATGATCTTCTTAGGCGCCTCCGTCCGGGCAGGCTCACCTGTAATTTCTGTGCCCCGAACCCCAGATGGCTCGGTGACAGGGGTGATAACTATAGTAGAAACTGGGATAGTAGCTGATGTACTAGCAGATGGAATGACAACAGGTTTGTGAACAGTCGGAGGGGAAATATCGGGAGAAAAGAGTCTTCCGCTTCTGGTGACCTTGCTAGCCCCGACAATATTGCTGACGTCAACATCAACTTCCTCAATTTTTGAGTCTTGTTTAACTCCATGGTAATACACATCGGCACAATCGTGCCAAGGGACAACCTTATCCAAAGTGTATGGGATAGGACCAGGGACAGTAATTATTAACTGAGTAATTCTTGGAACGGGTGTAATCCTAACAGGCTTTCTCGAGGAAACCTTGGAAGGATTGTAGGAAATGGTTATGATGGAAACATATTGAATTAGAACCAATAAAATCACAGTCTTCTCGAATAGGATCTCTCTATTATCCATCAGGTGCTCAACACCTGATTTCAATACGTGGCAACCTGTAGGCAGAATTGAGCACGTGTGGCAACCTTCACCACATCCCCGAAATAAACTGACTAACAACAAATTATTCTTAACTGTCATCAAAGGGGTAGAAATTTCTTCCACAGAGGTCACAAATAAATCATCTTCCATAACATTTACTTCATGACCGTGTTTGGGCATGGGAGCAATTATGATGTTGGGCTTCTCCAGAGCGTCAAACTCAATCTTTTTAGCTTCGATCAAGTCCTGCACTTTATTTTTCAAGGACCAACAGTTGTTTGTATCATGACCTGGAATTTTGGAGTGATAGGCGCAACGGGCATTCGGGTTATAGTGAGGAGAAGTGGTGTTGGGGTTCTTCGGGGCCTCCCTCAGAGTTACCAGATTGGTCTTCAACAACTGTGGTAGAATTTGAGACAAAGTCATATTGAGCCGAGTGTACTGCCTCTGTGGTCTTTCCACCCTTTGTTGATTGTTGCATTGTGGAGTAACTGTGGGTCTTGATATCACTACCGCATTTACTGCTTAACGGTGTTCAGGTTTGCTTTGGCCCCTCGGGCCGTAGACTGCACTAGCTTATTTCTTACCAGTGAAAGGCTTCTTTACTGTACTTGATGAAGTGTCTTTCTGTATTTTACCACTTCGGATACCAGCTTCTACTCTCTCTCCAGTCAAAATCAATTCAGTAAACCCAGATGACAAACTGCCGATCAGATGATTGAAAAATGGACCAGATAGCATCCCTATAAACATGTCAAAAAATTCCCTGTCAGACAAAGGGGGTTGGACTCTTCCAGCCAAATCTCTCCACTTTTGAGCATAGTCCTTAAAACCTTCACTTGCACCCATAGACATACCCTGAAGTTGAGTACGAGTGGGAGCAAGGTCGGAGATATAGTGATACTTCCTGTAAAAAGCAGCAGCAAGGTCTTCCCAATTGCGGACGTTGGATCCTTCCAACTGATAAAACCATTCAAGCTGAGTCCCTGACATACTATCTTGAAAGAAATGGACCCACAAATTTCTATCAGCAGTGCGGGGTTGGATTTTCTTCACTTACGAGCGGATATGGAGTTTTGGATAGGATACTCCATCGTATTTGGCAAAAACCAGAGCTTTGAACTTATGAGGGGTCACCACTCCCGATACCAGTCCCAGCTCTCCGAAATCCAAACCAGGGATCTTCTGAATTTCCATATCACTTAGACGGTCTTCTAGCTGCTTGTACCTATCCTCGGCAGGAGGATATTGCTCATCATCAAAACCAGTATCATTATCAGAGTTGTCAGGACTGGGGCCCTTTTCTTCTTCTTGGTTCTACCCTTCCTTGGATGAAGAGGTCAGATCAGCTTGCTGTTTCAACCTATCCCCAAACCTTTTACCCATATTCAGAAGGACAACCTTCTTCTTCTTCTTCTTCTTCTTCTTCTTCTCTTTCAGAATGAGAGTTTTTAGATCCTCTTACTCTTTAGCCAAGCTTAAGAACATCTGTTGGAATTGGGCGTTTTGTGCCTGAAGATCTTTGATGGCTTGATCAGAAGACATTTCTTTTGAAATAAACAACGAAGAAGATGAGAAACCTGTAATGGTACCTGTAATGGTGTGCATGATAATGGGATGCGTATGTAATGATTTCAAAGACTTTGGGAGATTTAAATTTGCAAACCAAAAATAAACAAACTTTATTAGATTAATTTGTAAAAAGGTTCAACAATGCCTTTAAGGCGTTACAAAGAAAAAAATAAAAAACAAATCTAAAACTAAGAAAGCAAAATCAAAAGTCCCATGGACGCTTCCTCTTTGTGCTGACGTAGTCATTGATCACTCTTTCTTCTTCTAGCTGCCTGGTGAGCTTCAAGATCTTCCTTTCTTGCTCATGGTACTTTTCCCGGTAAGTATCCCTCTCCTCTTTCAGTTGAATCCAAGACCTCTGTAATGCCCCAAGATCAGTGGGCATGTAAGGATAAAGAATTGTGTACGGAACTCCTTCTTCATTGGTGGGCTCCACAATCACTGGTAATACTGCTTCATAGGGCATCCCAAGCTTATGGGCACGAGCTCGAACCCATTGGAGGTAAGGCTGCATAGGAAGAGAATTCCTTGGTCCCATCTCTTGGGGGTCAGATCTGTTCACCATGCCCCGAGCTCGTATAAACCTCTGGCGATGCTCCTGAACATCCTCCTTGTAGTCAAATGCAATATCCTCAAGAAGTAGCTCATGGGGACCATCTCTCCGAGCATGAGCAAATTTTGGCAAAGCTATACAAGGATTGTAGGTTATCCCTCCTCTGATTCCAAGCAATGGGACATTAGGGTATCCCCCACAACGATCAATGACTGCAGTGTCTTCCATAGCCCGGGAACTCCAATGAATGTCTGTATGGGCGAGTGACATTATCCTGTAGGACCAACCCAAACCTTCTTCATTCTTCAAAACAAACTTGGGGAGGTGCGAAATAAACCACCTCGACAGCAAAGGCATGCAACACATGAGAGTTCCTCTCCTTCGCACAGTACAAGTGTAGAGGGCATGCAAGATATCACCCAGTAGAGTAGGCACAGGATTGCGGGAAAGGAAAATCTTGACAGCGTGTACATCTACAAAAGAGTCCGGATTCAGGAAGAGAACCAAACTGTAGATAAGGAGAGCCAAGATATCTTCAAAACCCTGAAAATCCAAGTTATCCCAGAACAACTGAGCCTGATCTATCGGAAATTTGGCCAAGAAACCTTCGACCCTGCTTCGTGTTTCCCAATTGGATACTACATCAGCCCATTTTAGATGCAGAGCTGAGGCAATGTCTTCTAGTCTAGGAGTCTCTTCCTTACCTGTGAAGGGCATCTGCTCAAGGATGGATATGCCCAATATATGAGAAAACTCTTCCAAAGTGGGAACCAGCTGATAATCCGGAAAGGTGAAGTAATGATGCACCGGATCGAAGAACTAGAAAATCACACTCATCATCTTCTCATCAAACTTTGAGGTGACCAGGCTAAGAAGCTGACCATGTCTTTTAATGAACATAGAAGTCTCAGAAAATTTTGAAGCTAACTCTTTAATTTGAGCAGGTATTTGCACAAAGTTAACTCGGATGGTATTTCTGTCCACGGAAGCCATAATCTGCAAAATAGAACAAAGATAAATTCCCTTGGTCTTTGAAATGGTTAGTATAATGAAGTATGCATGCTATGCTATGATGCATGATGTCATGATAAAAACAACATGTATAGAAGATAACAGGCATGGAAGAGGCAAACAAGTCACACAAAGACCTTAAGTTTAAGGCTTACATGAGGTCAAAGGTAGTACCCTCTTGAAGTTTAGTTGGTTTCAACCTGTCCTAGCAAAATTAACCGGGTTCTAGAGGTTCTCAATATCACTGACCATCCTCCATCAGTCATGGTTTCAGCTCACGCAATCTTTTCTTGCAGCCGGAACTATCTCGAGAGTATGGTCTCAATGAGTGTAGCATCGAGTATCAACCAGTTCTCAGCTTTACACCGAGGCCGACTATCTCACTACTTTCTATTGGCCAAGTTGGTCGATTAAGGGTTCTAAGGTCAGTTGATGCTTAACGACACACGTAGCGGCCCCGTATTCTCCTCGTTTCTCCACAAGGGATACCGGTACCAACTAATGTACCATATCAACCTAGCTATTGCTTCAACCATATCGGTCTACGCTGTACAGTTCCCTCACAGTTTATTGTTACTTACCTAAAAAGGTGTCCCCAGATCCGAGTTAGGACCTATAGTAACTCCCAAACAACCCTTAAAAGTAAAGCAACCAAAACAAACAAGAGAAGTAAATATGATGAACTAAATCCTAAGGTATACCCTACTTATTAATCCCCAGTAGAGTCGCCAGTTCTGTGATACAGTGGCAGAACCGACTGTTTTTTTATGGAAAATGCTGGTTTGCATTTTTATTCGCAAAATGTCGCGGTAAGCAAGAGTCACCACCGACTTTTATTTTATCCAACTGGAAAGGAAACAAGAACAGAAAAATTCCTTTTTTCGAGATTTTGAGTACGGGGGGTAGATTATAGAAAGGGAAGGTATTAACACCGTTTCTATCCATGGTTTTCCATGGGCTCTTAGGTACTTGCTCGTCTTTAAAAATTTCCTATGTGTTTGCTTTGAATTTTTTTTGTTTTATTTAGTTTTAACCCTTGCTTCTGTCTTCAAGAGTGTTACGAAGTGTTTTTGAAAACTTTGTTTGAAAAGTGTTTGGTGTGAAAAAGTTGTTTTGTTTTGAGCAAGTACCTACTAGAATCTACCTACTCGAAAAAGGATCATTTCTATTCTCGTTTCTGAAGAAGTGAAAAACACAAGAAGGGGGGGTTGAATTGTAAAACTGAAAATCAATGCAAAGAACAAGATATTTTTATCCTGGTTCGTTTGATCTCAAACTACTCCAGTCCACCCGTCAAGGTGATTTCGCCTCTCTCCAACGAGGTCTTAATCCACTATATTCAACTGAATATTACAAACTGCTTTAACAACTGCTAAAGCCTTCTTGATGCAAACCACAACCCGGTTTCTCAAGGAAACACTTTCTTACAAAGAAGATAAATCTAGGTGTGTGAATGTTTTCTACAAAACTGTATCACAACTGTGATGTATACACAACTTAAGCTTATGAAACTAGATTGCTAAACAATGATTGAGTAAGGAGATATGTAGCGTTTAGCAAACTGAGAGAAGGAAGATTATGATTAGCTTTTAGGCGTGTAAAATGTTGGAGAGCATTGGTCAATTCAATCTTCATATTCTTGTTTATATAGCACTGAGATTGTTGAACGTTGGAGCAATATTCTTGATTCAATGCTAATAACAACCTTTCCTTATTGAGAAGATCTTGTCTGGAATGAGGCCGTTGGTAATAATTTGCTTTCAATGCACAGTACCGTTGCTTACTTAATGCATGTTCTGGCTTGGCTCATTCTGACTCTGCTTATCTGCTGATGAACTGTTGTTTTCTTTATCAGAGTGTTGAGCGCAGTTCTGTTCATCAAGCTTCAGCCTACACGTGAGTTAATCTTCTGATTCTGGTATTCTGATATAGCAACTTCTGATGCTGATGTCAAGAACCAATATTCTGATGCTGATTAAGTGTGCTCTTGCTGATACCTATCAGAGTTTCTGCAAAGCAGAACGTAATATTTTTAGGTAGCAAATAGTTCATACATGAATCATATGAATAATATATCATTTCATTTTGTTATCATTAAAACTTAAACATAGGGTAGTAGATTCAAACTTTGTTCTAACAATCTCCCCCTTTTTGATGATGACAAAAACTAGATATTTTTAATTGAAAATAACGTGAAAAAGTATCAGAGGTAACTAAATGATAAGATGTATCAGAGTAAGAGGTTGTCAAGGATAAGGGATAAGAGTTGAGAGATACTCCCCCCGAGTTTATTGCTTCCCTTTTTAATTCCAAGAGTTCTTCAGGATCAGATTTTTATTTGCCTTTCTTTAAACATCAGATTCTCAGAGTTTTGACTATCAGAAGCTTTAGATCAGCATATCAGAGCAGAGCTTCAGATCAGCGTATCAGAGCTTAGAGCTTTTCTTGTCAGAGCTTTGCTTTGGGTCAGAGTATCAGAGCTTTAGTCTTCAGAGTATCATGGAGCTTTCTTGTACCTGTAGACTTAAGCAAAACAGAAAACATATTCAAGTATATTAGAGTTAGAATGTTCGAGAATTTCTGTCTTAGTAATCCGTTATTATTTAAAATATCATTCTTGTTCTCCCCCTTTTTGTCAGCAATCAAAAAGTGTAAGTGATGTGCTAAAACATTTAAGGCAGAAAAACTTGTCATATTAAAAGGTTCAGAATCACACAAAACAGTACAACAGATAATAAAAGAAAACATGAAAATGATATGAATGAAAAACTAAGGTTGGGGAGGAAGGCGTGTGAACAGGTTCTCCAACATGGCTTTGATCTGATCAGCAGTCTCATTCTGCTTGTGTACCATGCTGACAACTGTGTCTATCTTGCTATCCTGCACATCCATCCTTTCTTTCATCTTCTTGTCATTTTCATCCATTCTTTGCTGCAGACGCATGTCATTCAGCTTCAGCTCTTCCAGAGTCTGCCTGTCCAAGGCAGCTTGAGAAACATCAGAAGCAGGGAGCTTCTGAGAGCTTTCTGCAACATCTTCTGTTTGACTTGCTTCAGCTTGAATAGTCTTGTCTGCTTCTAGTTGCACCTTTGAAGCTAGCTGTTTCTCAGACCATGGCTCACTATCCAGAGGGAGCACGTCTTCCTGTGGCAGCTGACTTTCAACTTCCTTCAGAAGCTTGCTGAAGTTCTGTTGTGCCTGCTCATAATTGATATCCTGCAACTTGAGGGCTTCAACACGTACCCAAATTCTGAATTGTGACCAGAGTTGGTCAGAGGCAGCTGGGTCAATCATTCCAGGACAGACTTGTTTCAGAGAAGCAATCCACTGCTGCAAACCTGTTTCAAAATTCATAATACCAGAGCCAACATCTGGTTGTTTTGGTTTTGGAATGGCTATTTTATTTTTTAGATCAGCAAGACGGTCAAGAATTGTTAAGTCTATGAAGGTCCTGTTGGGGTTTTCGGTGGTTTGCTTGGGAGCTGTTTGTTTTGGAGATGGAGTGGGAGAATAAGAGATAATGATTGGACTGTTTGGGGTTTTGGGAGTATTTGGTGGTGTAGATTCTGGTGAGGATGGCAGCTGGGCCATTGTGACTGTTGTTCCACATGGCAGCTGGATTGCCAGAGCTGATGGTTGAGGTGAATGAGGTTCAGAAGGTGGAGGAGAAGGAGTTTCAGAGTGATGAAACTCAGGTTGAGGTGATGGTGGATGAATTTCTGGTTGAGGAGAGGGATACGGAATTGCTGGTTGTGGAGAAGTTGTTGGAATTTCTGGTTGTTCAGGGATTAGAGGTTCTTCTGGAATGGATGAGAGAGGTTGTTGTTGTTCTGGTTCTTCAGCAGCTTGCTGTTGTTCTGGTTGTGGAGAAGGGACAATTTGTGGTTCAAAGTTTGGATTAATGGAGGAGTGATCAGAAGTGTGTTGATCAATGTCAGACAACACTTTGTCAATTGCTGATGTTGTTGAGATTGTTGGTTTGGGATGTTTGGTTCGGGGTCTTCTGAGTTGTAATGCCTCAGAAGGGTCATCTTCTGGTTCAGTTTCATCTATTGTTGGGATGGGGATTGAGATTCTATGAGAGGTTGGAGGTGGAATTGATGCTGGAATAGTAGAAGAATTTAAAACAGAAGCAGCAGATAAATTACCTCTTTTCTTGGGTGTCTGCTGGGATGATCCTTCTGAAGGTGCCTTCCTTTTCTTCGTCTTCTTCAGTGCCACTTCTGGTTGAGGTTGGTGCAGATCTTTGATCTTCAGATTTGGATCTGTACCATCAGCTTTGCACGCGTCCAGATATCTGAGAACTACCACTGGCTTGGATTCTATCTCAGAAAATAAAGGAAAGTCACTCAGTGGGACTCTTCTGCTGGTGATATCAGCAATAGGAGTAGCACTGGGTTCCTTTTTGATATTCTCTATCAACTTCATTTTCTTCAAGTTCTTCGCATTCAGAGGCTTCCCAATCGTTGGTTCAATGGTGCTTAATTCTTGAGCTTCTATCAGATGCTCTATCAGCCTATTCTCAGTCAGAATATCTGATATCAACCTTCCAAAGCGTATCCAATCCCTCTTTGTTCTTTCTTCTTCCCTGGTTTCCTTCACGCTTGTTCTGAGGTGATTGAACAGAAGATGAGCCAAGTTGATTTTTACCTTCTGATTGATAAAGTAGATCAGAAACTGCTGATCCACATTTATGTAATCAGGGGAACTAGTTGGCTTCCTATGGTTAAAGCAACCCAGAATTATCTTCGCCCAAACTCTGTGATGATCCTTCAGATCTTTGATCTTGCTGCTGGGCACCCCATGGGTGAAAATCCTTTCTGCTATGACGCCCACGTCAACACATCTCTCAGCCATATCAATACAGCGGACGCCACCGCCACTGTAACCAATTAACCTTGCTATGTGATCCTCAGTGATCACAATCTTCTTCCCCATAATGTAGGTGGTGACTTGATGCGTTGAAGCCGTTGCATGAATCCAGAACTCCTTGACTAACATAGGGAATGTTGGTCCAACCAACCTGTCAAAATACCTTTCCCATTTCTGTGCCCTAACTTCTTCTGTTAAATCAAAGCCGTTTTCCTTCAGGCTTCCAAAATCAATGATCAATTCAGATAACACTTCAAGATTCTTCACAGGAGTGAGGAGTGTTCTGAATGGCACTTGATACTGTTCAGATGATGCTTTCTTATGAGAACCTGCAGAAGCACTGCTGGAGGTTGCCATGTTCACACTTAGGGATTTTGAGAAAAACTGAGAAAAAGAGTTTGCAAGAGATGAACACAGAAAAATGCAGAGAATGCTTGAGAAATAGTGAGAAACTATAAAAGATTAAAGTGATAGGTTAACGTGTTTAAATAGGGTTCAGAATATTTTGAAATTGTAAACGTTTTCAATAAAGAGGAATAAAATAATGATTACGTTTTAAAAACATGATTACTTTCATTTAATGCTTGCTGATTTTGTGGGATTTGAGAAAGATACTTAAAACGGTTAGCAGACATGTGTCTCAATGCACCCAATCAGCGTTTTGCCTTCTCAGAAGCGTGCACGCGTTCTGCTTCAGAGATTTGCTGATGAATGGATGACACTTGTTTGATGTAGTGATCAGCACGTCTATCTTTGAGCTTAGACTCTCAGATCTTTAGACTTGCATCTGATACAATCTGCATGTTCTATCTTTCTGAAAAGAGATTGATCAGAAGTTCACAGTAAAACAAATACATTCTGAAGATAAATATATGGAATTAAGACATTTTCACTCTGGGCAGATTTTCATGCTGAGATGTTTCAGAATGAAGTTGAACCTATCTTCAGAAAGGGGTTTAGTGAAGATATCAGCCCATTGATGGTCTGTATCTATAAATTTTAAATTCAAAATTCCTTTCTGAATATAGTCCCTAATGAAGTGATGTTTTATTTCTATATGCTTAGCTCTAGAATGTAAAATGGGATTCTTACTTAAGAAAATAGCAGAAGTATTGTCACAGAGTATAGGAATGTTACTCTTAAAAATCTGGAAGTCTTCAAGCTGACTTTTCATCCAGAGCATTTGTGTGCTACATCCTGCTGCTGCTATGTACTCAGCTTCTGCTGTTGATAGCGCAATTGTTGATTTCCTTTTGCTGGACCAAGAGATCAGATTTTCTCCCAGAAACTGGCAGCTTCCAGAAGTACTTTTACGCTCCACTCTGTCTCCAGCAAAGTCAGCATCGCAGTAGCCTACTAAACTGTAATCACTAGATTTTCTATAAAACAAACCCAGATTAGTAGTACCTTTCAGATACTTGAAAATTCGCTTAACAGCTGTTAAGTGAGATTCTCTAGGATCTGATTGGAATCTAGCACAAATACAAACGCTGAATAATATATCAGGTCTTGAAGCAGTCAGATAAAGGAGAGAACCAATCATACCTCTGTAGACTTTCTGTTCTACATTTTTGCTTACCTCTTCTCTTTCCAGAATGCACGTGGGATGCATTGGAATCTTTGATGGCTTACATTCTGAGAGGTCTAATTTCTTCAGAAGATCTCTGATGTATTTGCTCTGATGAATGTAAGTTCCCTCTGGAGTTTGATTGATCTGAATTCCTAGAAAGAATTTCAGTTCCCCCATGAGGCTCATCTCAAATTCTGCCTGCATACACTTAGCAAATTTTCTTCCAAGAGAAGGATTAGTAGAACCAAAAATAATATCATCAACGTAAATTTGACAGACTAAGATGTCATTCTTAACTGATTTACAGAATAAGGTAGTGTCCACCTTCCCTTTGGTGAATTCATTTTCTAACAGAAAGTTACTTAGCCTTTCATACCAAGCTCTGGGAGCTTGTTTCAGACCATATAGTGACTTCTTTAGTTTGAAAACATGTTCTGGATGTTTTGTATTTTCAAAACCAGGGGGTTGGTGCACATAAACCTCTTCTTCTATATAACCGTTTAAGAATGCACTCTTGACATCCATCTGATACAGAGTGATGCCTCTATTAACAGCAAATGAAATTAAAAGCCTGATAGATTCTAACCTGGCGACTGGAGCAAAGGTTTCTGTATAGTCTATCCCCTCTTGCTGACTATAACCTTGTGCAACCAGTCGTGCCTTGTTTCTGATGACTTCACCTTGTTCATTTAGCTTGTTTCTGAAGACCCATCTTGTTCCAATGACGTTGAATCCTTTTGGTCTAGGAACAAGATCCCATACGTCATTTCTGGTGAATTGATTCAGCTCTTCTTGCATTGCCAGAATCCAGTCATTATCCAGAAGTGCTTCATCAATAGAAGAAGGTTCAATCAGAGACACAAGTCCCATGAGAGTTTCTTCAGAGTTTCTGAAGCTTGCTCTTGTTCTGATTGGATCTTCCTTTCTTCCTAAGATAGTCTCTTCTGGGTGATCCAAGCTGCTTCTGGGTAATCTCTTCTGAGGTTGATCAGCAGCTGTTGTAGGATTGCTAGCAGTGCTCCTTTCAGATGTTGAAGGAGTTTCTGTGTTGAGAGCTTCTGATGACTTGTCTTCAGAACCTATAAATTCAATTTCCATACCTGTAAAAACTTCATTCTGCTTTGACTTTTCAGAGTCAAGCTTATCATCAAAACGAACACTGATTGATTCTTCCACAATCTGTGTTTCTGTATTGTATACTCTGTACCCTCTTGAGCGTTCAGATTATCCTAACATAATACACTTCTGTGCTTTAGAGTCAAACTTGTTCAAATAATTCTTTGTATTTAACATAAAACAAGTACATCCAAATGGATGAAAATATGAAATGTTGGGCTTTCTGTTCTTCCACAATTCATATGGAGTCTTTTCCAAAATAGGTCTTATTGAGATTCTATTCTGAATGTAGCACGCTGTGTTTATTGCCTCTGCCCAGAAGATCTTAGCAACGTTTGTCTCATTGATCATGGTTCTGGCCATTTCTTGCAATGTTCTGTTCTTTCGTTCTACAACTCCATTTTGTTGGGGAGTTCTAGGACAAGAGAAATCATGCAGAATGCCTCTGTCATTAAAGAATGACTCAAAATCTTTGTTTTCAAATTCTCCACCATGATCACTTCTGACTTTAACGATTCTAAGATGCTTTTCATTCTGAACTTGGTTACAGAAGGTAACAAACACAGAGTGTGACTCGTCCTTGTGTCTTAAGAACTTTACCTATGTCCATCTGCTATAGTCATCTACGATTACTAACCCATACTTCTTGCCACTGACTGAAGTAGTTTTAACTGGTCCAAATAAGTCAATGTGCAGAAGTTCTAATGGCTTAGAGGTAGAAACAACATTTTTAGATTTAAAAGAAGGTTTTGCAAACTTGCCTTTCTGACATGCTTCACACAGAGCATCTGAATTGAACTTCAAATTAGGAAGTCCTCTGACCAGATTGAGTTTGTTAATCTGAGATATTCTTCTCATACTAACATGCCCCAATCTTCTGTGCCAGATCCACTGCTCGTTGTTAACAGACAGAAGGCACTTTACATTCTGAATTTTTAGTTCAGAAAGTTTGATTTTGTAAATGTTGTTTTTCCTCTTACCATTAAACAGTATAGTCCCATCTTTCTGACTAACAGCTTTACATGATTTTTGATTAAAGATTATATGATAACCGTTATCACTTAATTGACTTATGGATAACAGATTATGCATTAATCCATCTACTAGCAGAACATTATTAATAGAGGGAAGATTTCCATTACCTACAGTTCCAGAGCCAATTATCTTTCCCCTCTGATTGCCTCCAAAGCCAACGTGGCCTCCAGGCTTAAGTTCCAGGCTTTGGAACATATGCCTTCTTCCCGTCATGTGTCGCGAGCAGCCAGAGTCCAGGTACTATGACTGGTGTTTCTGACTTGCTGCTAAAGATATCTGCAACATGTATTATTTTATCCTTAGGTACCCAGATTTTCTTGGGTCCTGATTTGTTAGTTTTACCAAAACTCTGGTTGAATTTTGGTTTCACAGAGTACTTACTACTAGTGTATTTAATATCATGTGTGTGACCATACACAAAATGTGAATTCAGAGGAGTGTGTTTAATGGTTAAGTCCATGACATTCTTTGGTGTAGGAACCTTACCTTGGTATCCTATTCCTTTCCTGCCGTTTCTGCTAACTCCATAGATCATTGAAGCCATTTTGCTTCTATCTATGCTTTTAGCAAGGAACTTCTGGAAACTGTGATCATACTCCTTGATGATCTCATCAGCGTTGCTGGGAGTTTCAGAAATTGGTTCCTTCTGAGAGTTTAGTAAAGTATTTTTCTAATTTTGAAATCTTATTTCTCAGCTCAGAATTCTCCAATTTGAGACTCTCAGTCTTATTAGAGTCAGATTCAAGATTCCTTTTCAGGTCTCTGAATTTAACTGTAATTTGCTGATACCTTTCCAGAATTTCATTAAGGCTTTCAGCAAGTTCAGCCTTGGTAAAATTAACAGCAAAGTTAGGAAATACCTCTTCAGTGTCTGATTCAGAGTCTGATTCAGAAGCTTCACTATCTTCTAAAATGTTAGCCATGAGAGCTATGTTTGCCCTCTCATCATCTGATTCTGAGTCAGCTTCAGACGAGTCAAAGTCATCCCATGTAGCCATGAGACTTTTCTTCTTTTCTCTTCCAAACTTCTTTTTGGGCTTTTCCCTCTGAAGCTTTGGGCAGTCACTCTTGTAGTGTCCTTGCTCATTGCACTCATAGCAGATGATGTCCTTGGTGTTTGGCTTTTTGCTACTTGAGGAGCCTTCAAATCTTCTGTATCCAGAGGAAGAATCTGTCCTTCTGTATCTGGAAGAGGACTCATTCTGATCAGATCTTCTGGGATTCATGAACTTCCTTTGCCTCTGCTTCCACAGTTGATTTACTCTTCTGGAGAGGAGGGAGAGTCCGTCTTCTTCTGATGAGGATCCATCAGATGTTTCTTCAACTGCCTGCAAAACTTTAGACTCAGATTTTTTGTTAGATTTTAATGCTAAAGGCTTACCTTGCTTCTGAGGCTCGTCAGCTTCTAGCTCTATCTCATGACTTCTGAGGGAGCTGATAAGTTCCTCCAGAGTGATTTTGTTGAGATCTTTTGCTAGCTTCAGAGCTGTAACCATTGGTCTCCACTGCTTGGGTAAACTTCTGATGATTTTCTTGACATGGTCAGCAGTAGAGTATCCTTTGTCCAGAACCTTGAGACCAGCTACCAGAATCTGGAATCTTGAGAACATTGTTTCAATGGATTCAGATTCTTCCATTTTGAACGCCTCATACTTCTGAATGAGCGCTAGAGCTTTAGTTTCTTTGACCTGAACGTTGCCCTCATGCGTCATTCTGAGTGAGTCAAAAATGTTCTTTGCTGTGTCTCTGTTGGAGATCTTTTCATATTCAGTATAGGAGATGGCGCTGAGAAGGATGGTTCTGGCATTGTGGTGATTCTTGAAGTCACGCTTTTGTTGGTCAGACATTGTTTTTCTATCAATCTTCTGACCGCTTGCATTCACAGGGTGCGTGTATCCATCTGTCACCATATCCCACAGATCAACATCATGTGCCAGAAAGAAGCTTTCAATTCTGTCTTTCCAGTTATCAAAGTTTTCTCCATCAAAGACTGGAGTTTTGCCGCTGAATCTGTCTCTGTCCTCATGGTTGTCATTGCTGGTGTGAGAATAAGTTCCTGCCATTGTGTTTTTCTGACGCTGGATCTTGTACTGACACGGTTAAGTGTTTTAGCTCAGAACAAGGCGCTCTGATACCAATTGAAGAAGTGAAAAACACAAGAAGGGGGGGTTGAATTATAAAATTGAAAATCAATGCAAAGAACAAGATATTTTTATCCTGGTTCGTTTGATCTCAAACTACTCCAGTCCACCCGTCAAGGTGATTTCGCCTCTCTCCAACGAGGTCTTAATCCACTATATTCAACTGAATATTACAAACTGCTTTAACAACTGCTAAAGCCTTCTTGATGCAAACCACAACCCGGTTTGTCAAGGAAACACTTTCTTACAAAGAAGATAAATCTAGGTGTGTGAATGTTTTCTACAAAACTGTATCACAACTGTGATGTATACACAACTTAAGCTTATGAAACTAGATTGCTAAACAATGATTGAGTAAGGAGATATGTAGCATTTAGCAAACTGAGAGAAGGAAGATTATGATTAGCTTTTAGGAGTGTAAAATGTTGGAGAGCATTGGCCAATTCAATCTTCATATTCTTGTTTATATAGCACTGAGATTGTTGAACGTTGGAGCAATATTCTTGATTCAATTCTAATAACAACCTTTCCTTATTGAGCAGATCTTGCCTGGAATGAGGCCGTTGGTAATAATTTGCTTTCAATGCACAGTACCGTTGCTTACTTAATGCATGTTCTGGCTTGGCTCATTCTGACTCTGCTTATCTGCTGATGAACTGTTGTTTTCTTTATCAGAGTGTTGAGCGCAGTTCTGTTCATCAAGCTTCAGCCTACACGTGAGTTAATCTTCTGATTCTGGTATTCTGATATAGCAACTTCTGATGCTGATGTCAAGAACCAATATTCTGATGCTGATTAAGTGTGCTCTTGCTGATACCTATCAGAGTTTCTGCAAAGTAGAACGTAATATTTTTAGGTAGCAAATAGTTCATACATGAATCATATAAATAATATATCATTTCATTTTGTTATCATCAAAACTTAAACATAGGGTAGTAGATTCAAACTTTGTTCTAACAGTTTCCTTTAGACAGCGCTATCCTACTATTGAGAAATAGGTAGCACCGTCGTTGGGATTGTAAAAGTCAATTCGTAAGGGACGTACGATCACTAAAGCAATGTTAGGACGCCTTAGTAATTACCTTAGAGCCTTAAGATCATATTCGAGGCAATATTTCGGAGGTAACCTTTCTGAGGAAACATTTTCGAACGGGACTTTTGATCTTTGTTTGACAAGAGGGCAACCACTAAGACAACCTACACTTAATGATCGTTTACCGAAGGAAACCGAAGTGAGAGTATACCCTAGGAGTGCGCATGTGCGAGTGATTTGATTTCAGTTATTATCTTTGCACATTAGGGTTTTCTAGCCATTTTAAATTATCATGACAATCTTGTCATACAATCCTATTAACATACATCTAAACAGTTAATATTTGCGAGAATTAAAATGCCAGAAATAAAACTTACGCGATTACAAGGTTTCGGGGTAGGGATTAATTACATAGTCAAAAACCTGTAAAACGATAATAAAAGAAAATCCTAATTAAACTATTACATACCGTGAGAAGTTACATTAATATTGCAAACAATAATAAACGCGCGCGATGAATCGAAAACGAGAGATTTAGGGTTTTGACCCCAACTACCTAATTGTAACTAAAAAAAACCATTTTTTGTGTTGTTTTTGATTATTTGAGAAAATTAAGTTTAATTGAATAAATAAAAAAAACCTAATTACTAATTAATTTTAATTAATAAAAATAATTAAATCAACCTATTTTTGTATTTTGTTTGTTTTGAGAAAAGAAATAAAAATTAAATCAAAAGCAAACCCTAATTTTTTTCTAATTGATTTTAATTATTTACAAAAAGTTAGAATTACCCTAAATTAAATTTAAACTAATATTAAATTAAATTTGCTATAACAATAAAAAGAACCTAATTCTAAATTTGTCAAATTTGATTTTATGATTTTTGTGAAAAAAAAAATGAAATTAATTTTGGTTAGAAAAATTATTAAGCAAATTAAAAGAATTAAAACAAAATAAATAAAATAATAAAAGAAAGAAAGAAAGATGGGTCTGGTTTCTTTGTAAAAAGGGGGGTGTGATTTTCAAATTCAAGCCCAACAAGCTTAGGCCTCCATTGACTTCTTCCAAATCTTGTGTGCACGCTTGACCTATGCACATGGTGGACCCTCACTAGAGGAGCCTTGGATCTGGCTTGCTGGTGGTTTGGATGATGAGATCTGGAGAGTGCATGATGGATCCTAGAGCATGGGATGCACTAGATTGCCTGTCCAAGAAAAATATGAAATAAAGTTGGGACCTAGGGATCGAACCCAGGCCCTTAGACGTTCTCACACTGCATGCTAACCAACTGAGCTGGCTTGGTTATTTGTATAAATGAAAATAAACAAATATTATATGATAAAACAAAAAACCAAATTCTGAAACGCACGAAATTCAAATGGTCCATTCACAGCATGCCACGCCATCATCTTCCTCGTTGCCTCTGTCGTTTTAGACAAATGACTTTTACCTACGGACACTGGGCATAGGTACAACCCTTGTCCACTCTAAAATATTGTCCCTGTATGATAAATCACAACCAATGGTACCAATTAACTCGTTGCAACCTCACGAGCATCATGGTACCATTATCCATGCCTAATTGTTCCAGTACACAAAACCCCTAAAAACGAAACTAGAACCCTAGCCATGGCAACTTGCTGTATAGTCAATAAAAATGAAATTAAATACAACCATTAGCTTGCAAACATCTCAAGGATTAAGAATATATCAATGAATCATGTTAAATGTTCCAGAATGATTGTATTCGATTTCAAGAAAACATGGAAACCGTGTAAAACTTACAGCGTGATTCTGAGTGTGAGGAAGCTTGTTAATTGTTGAAAGACGTTCCTGGGATGTCCAGCAAACGATTGGTATCCTTAGAATGGCTTGAGATAGCCTGAATCTTGAAAATCAATTTACACTTTTTCTTGAATTGTTTGCAATTTGTTCTCTCTTTTGCACGCCTCCAACTACTTTGTTTTTGGTCTGCAAATGTTCGTTATGTACCCTAGAATGAATTAGGGTTGCAAACTTGTATCAAATCTTCCTCAATTATGATTATTGATTCATGATTTGATCCTTTGTGCAAATCTTTCCAAATCAAGCAAAATGCAATCTTTTTGTATCCATATGAGCCTTGCACGATTTGATCTTACTTCCAGCTGTGTAATGAACCTAAACATGCACAAAATCTCAAGATTTGATTAGTTTTTGATATTTTCATTATTTTATTTTGATTTTATTTGATTTAATTGAAACAAAATCAAAATAAATGAAAAAAAATAAAAGAATGACAAATGGAAGGGATCATAGGTCGTGCGTCACATTACAAACTCAGTGCAAGCATAAAAAGTTGGGCCCATTTGACAAAAATTGCAATTTTGGACACTTTTGACTTTTGGCAATTTTGCAAAAAGGGTCAACTTGGCCAATGCATAACTCTTACAATTTTGACCCTAGATATGTGTTCTTGGACTTTTTAGAAAGCTTAAGATGTCCTCTAAGCAACAATTTTGGTCTCATCTCAATTTATTTTTCCATGTTCATGTATGAAGCTTTGACCCAAAAGGTGTTTTTGTTGACTTTCCAAAATGACCTATGATGTCCAAATTCATATCTTCTCGTGAGCACATATTTTGAACTTAGGAGCTGAATATGAATTATAGGGAATTACATCCTCTTCAAAATGAGCTTTGGATGGGTCATTTTTGATAAAGGATAAGAAAGTTATGCTTGGTCAAAGTTGAGTTGACTTTTCCTACAAAACCCTAATTTAACAACTTTTGTGTTTTGATGAATTGTGAGCAATCCTTGATGAATCATTATCAACCCTTGATCAAATGATGAATGATACTTCAAAATGAGAATGTTGACAAAAAATCTTGAAGTTTGACTGTATGTGGAACACAGTTGACTTTTGCCCTAGCACAGTCGATTTTCAGGCCTTTGAGCAATTGATTGAGAAAACTTCCTTTACAAGGCTTGAAACTTGACATGGATGATCTTGGGAACATATTAGGACAATGGTGAGCATTTGGGACCCTTTGGATTCAAACATCTTGATGAAAAATGAAACCCTAATTTGAGGTAGACTGCCTTAGGAGAGAGTTTGTCTGGTCAAACCTTGGACTTCCTTGAGCAATTTGAGGACCTCACTTGACATGTATTGGGAAATATGGGAGGGAAAATTTTGGGGTACAACAATACATAACATGGATTAAGCTAATACCTTATTCTTCATTAATCCTTGTGTAATGCCATCGGAGACAATATGAAGCATATGTCTCATAACATAATATCCACAAGAATGGGCGTTAGTTTGTTTTCGCCACTACAAATAATTTTCATATATTAATGTCACACTAATACACACAATCAATATAATGTTTGTTGTACCCAAAAATTTTCCCTCTCATTTCTCAAGGATTCTCACAAGATCTCCCATGACATCCAGTTTGCAGCACTAATACATCAATTTAGGTTTGGAATTGGCACAAGGGTAAAATGGTCAAATTGCACACTAAAAAGTCAAACTTTGACTTTTGGATCAAAATCAAGTTCCAAGAATCATATTTCATCAAGACATGTTGGAACATGAAGTTTGTTTCATTAAGAAAATCAAAAGTCAAGATTATGTTGAAAAAGTCAAAATTCTAAATACTTAGAAAGTTTTCTAAGTGTTTAGGAAATATGATAAATTCAGAACTTCTGGCCAGATTTTAACCATAATGCAAGTTGATTCTAGAAGAACTTCTAACACAAGAGTTGTAGATTTCAATGAGATCTAAAACATTGCAAAATAGAACTTCTCCTAGAAATGTTGGGATTTCAAGTTATAAACCTTTGAAGACACGTCCATAAAACGGAAGCACTCAGTAAATTCTGGGAATTTCCAAGACAAAATTTGGTTACAACTTTTAGGCCAGTTTTCACGTAGGTTCAGCCAAAGTTGGAAAGAGTAATTCAAAGAAGGTCTAAAAAGCGTGTTACAAGCTTTCTGGAAAGTCTGAGAGCTCCTTCAAAATATGCTGCAGCAGAGAGATTCAAAGATCAGAAGTTGGATGTTTATTCTAAGTTACGCTGATGCTGAACTTGTGACCCAGAATTAAGCTATGATGCATTGTGATACGGTGGCAGAACCGACTGTTAATATTGGTTTGCGTTTTTTGTTCGCAAATGTCGCGGTAAGCAAGAGTCGCCATCAAGTTTTCTTTTATCCAATAAAAGAAAGGGTGAAAAGAACAGAAAAATACTTTTTTTCGAGATTTCTGAGTAAGGGGGGTAGATTATGGAAAGGTAAGGTGTTATAACCCTTTCCATCCATGGTTTTCCATGGGCTCTTAGGTACTTGCTCGTTTTCTAAAATTGCTTGTGTTTGTGTGTTTTGAAAAGCTTTGAAAATGCCTTAGTACGGTGATTCACTTTATGGTAACCCTTGTATCAGTCCTCAAGAGTGTGATAATGCGTTTTGAAAACTTTTGTTTGAAAAGTATGTTTGAAAGTGTGGTGTGAAAATTTATTTGAGCAAGTACTTAACAGTTATCTACCTACTCTAAAAAATACTGTTCTTATCCTCATTTCCATTAGACCATGTTATCCTACTATTAGTGAGTAGGTAACCCTAGTCGTTGGATGTTGAGGGACTATCGAAAGGGACGTAATGGTCATCGAAGGCAACATGTAAGGATACCTTAGCATTTCGAAGGGACTATCGTCATAAGATCATTTCTCGTAGGCAACTCGAGGGACATTTTAGGGACTATGATCTTTATGATGACTTCAAACTGAGGGTCTTTGCTAAGAGTATCCCTATGTTCGAGGGACATGACCATTGTTTTCAAAGGCAACCAAGTTATGTATTCAATCACGGAGCCAGCTATTCAATCATTCATATAAACAAACAACATATATTATATGTGATTAAATGTCAGTGGCTGTAATAAAAACACGCAAGAATTCAAACAGGCCATTCAGGTTTTGACATGAAATCATCTTCTTCATTGGGACAGTCGTTTTAGCCTAAAGGTTTTACCTACAGACAACACTGTAGCTACAAACCTGCACATCTCAAAAATCATAATTATGCAGTATAAACTCAAACCAAATATGCAGATCGATTGGATTTGGTCTCGTGAGTACAATGGTACTCATCGTTTATCCTGATTTTTCCTGAAATAAAAAGCCCTAAAATGAAGCTTCAAACCCTAGCAATGGCATTTAATCAAATATGCATCAAAACACCTAATTAATTATGCAAACATTTTCTAAACGATCATAAAAACCTGAATATGTATTTAAAAATCATTGATCATGCATATATTTCAAAGACCAGTTTCAAGAACCATGGCAAACCGCGATACCTGTATTGACCATTCCTGGATGTGTTGATGCATGAGAGTGGTCCATAAAGCTTCCCAATATGCCCAAGAATGTATTGCAGTCTTTGAAATGCCTCGAACCCCCCTTTAGAGAAAAACTCGATCAACACTTTTTGTCAAAATTCTGGATAGTCTTGTGTGTTCTGCACGGCCAAAATTCTTCTTTTTCTGATCAGGGTTCGTTATGTATATATAATGGGATAAATTAGGTCAACAAAATTGATCTGGATCTTGAAGATTGATTAAAAAAAAGATTTGATTTATCTTGCATCTTTTGTTTCTAAAATGGCCAAGTCTCTGCGTTCTTTCCCACATATTTTCCTTGATTTTCCAGCCTGCTTCAATCTTCTTTCGATTATGGGCTTTCTGGCTTGTTTTGGACCAAGTCACAACTTCATTCCTTCGAATGCCTTCCTTTCTAGCCTTACTTCAATTCGAACTAATCATGACTTTCCTTATTAGAACCTTACTCTCTTTGGTGGTTCTGAGTAACACTGTGCCAACTTTAATACAAAGACTTCTTCGATTGGACCACTCATTTGCTTCGATTTCCTATCCATTTGAAGAGAAGTCTCTGGTCGAAACAGCTCTTATGGCATTGTGACCCAACAAGGCAATACTCTGGCCTGGGCGTGTTTTCAGAGTGCCCTCTTGATGGCCTCTTTCGAATGGCCAGGGGGGAGTCCTTTGAAGGGTCCTTGTCCAAGTACCAATCGAAGGGTATTTGTTGGGATATCAAACAAAGAGTCCTTTTCTACACCAATCGAAAAGCCTTGACACAATGCCCATCAAAAGGCTTGTCATGAGGCCAATCAAAAGGCCTTTTGTAGATGTCAATCTAAGGATGCTATGTATATGGTAATCGAAGAGCGCTATATATATGGAAATCAAAGGACACTATATATATGGTAATCGAAGAGCGCTATATATATGGCAATCGAAGGACACTTAAAAATAGGCCAATCGAAGGAAACTTAGAAACATCATCTGAAAAATTTCCTTGTCTTTAGGCAAAGGTTTGTAATCACCTATGCAAGAGGAAAATCTTGGAAAAATATGAGAGGGAATATTTTGGGGTACAACAGCTGCCCTTGTTCAATCTTTTTAAACCTGAAGATATGGGTTGGTTGGTCTGCCTTTCGTAATCTGAAGGTGAAAGGTGATTGAACACTAAAGTCCACAGAAATTTGCACTCGTCTGAGATGATACTTGGCTGTGTAGATAGTATTGGGAATGGGCTTATAGATGCCATTTGAAAAAGATGACGGCAAATCGTTGGAGATGGGCTTAAATATTCCATCCAGGGAATATGACGAAGAGTTATTGGAAATGAGCTTAAAGATGCCATCCAAAACAATGATGTTTTCAAGAGATATCCCTTTGTGGGTATTCCTGTTCTTGCTGTTAGAAAGGACTCCGCCGAGGAATGTTGGTCTCTGTCTTGGAACATAGAGTTTTAGGAGCTTCAGTTGTCCGTTACTCTATTAGGGAGTCATCTCTTGATTGAAGAGATGGAAGTGAACTGCTATCTGGTCGGGATCCGGGATTTACAGTGACTTGTTGAAGATAATCAGGCTGACTGTTATCTGGTCGTGCTCTAGGCTTCACAGCGACTTATTGGGGAGATGAGATTAAACTGTCATCTGGTCAGGATCCAGGCTTCACAGTGTCTTGAATTATTGATTGGCTATTATCTGGTCAGTTTCCGGGCTTTATAGCTTCTTTAATAGGAATAGAAATCTTAGTATCGATTTGAATGGACCAGAGAAAGGTCTCAGATTAACTTTGAATGGCATAGTAATCAGGAGAATCTTAGTAGCGATTCAACTGATCCAGACGAAAGTCTTAGAGTATCTTTAACTGGAATAGTAATCAGAGAGATCTTAGTCTCGATCTGGTTGATCCAGAGAAAATATTAAGTTAACTTCGAATGGCATAGTAATCAGGAGAATCTTAATAGTGATTCAACTGACATAGACGAAAGTCTTGGTACATCTTCCATGGAATGGTAATCAGAGAGATCTTACTGTCGACCTGTGTGACCCAGGGAAAATCATGGGTTAACTTTGACTGGCATAATAATCATGAGAATCTTGGTAGCGACTCAACTGATCCAGACGAAAGTCTTAGAGTATCTTCAACTGGAATAATAATCAGGGAGATCTTAGTGTCGATCTGGTTGATCCAGAGAAAATCTTAGGTTAACTTTGACTGGCATAGTAATCAGGAGAATCTTAGTAGCGATTCAACTGACCCAGAAGAAAGTCTTGGTACATCTTCCACTGGAATTGTAATCAGAGAGATCTTAGTGTCGACCTGTCTGACCCATGGAAAATATCGGGTTAACTTTGACTGGCATAGTAATCAAGAGAATCTTGGTAGGGATTCAACTGACTCAGACGAAAGTCTTGGTACATCTTCCACTAGTATAGTAACTAGAGAGATCTTAGTGTCGACGTGTCTAACCCAGGGAAAATCTTGGGTTAACTTTGACTGGCATAGTAATTAGGAGAATCTTGGTAGCGATTCAACTAACCCAGACGAAAGCCTTGGAAACTCTTCCACTAGAATGGTAACCAGAGAGATCTTAGTGTCGACCTGTATGACCCAGGGAAAATCTTGGGTTAACTTTAATTGGCATAGTAATCAGGAGAATCTTGGTAGGAATTAAACTGACCCAGATGAAAGTCTTGGTACATCTTCCATTGGCATAGTAGCTAGAAAGATCTTAGTGTCGACCTGTCTGACCCAGGGAAAATCTCGGGTTAACTTTGACTGGCATAATAATCAGGAGAATCTTGGTAGCCATTCAACTTACCCATACGAAAGCCTTGGAAACTCTTCCACTGGAATGGTAACCAGAGAGATCATAGTGTCGACCTGTCTGACCCAGGGAAAATCTTGTGAGGACATCCTTCTGAGGAAAATCCTAGAATAGTCCTTGGTTATACGTAGCTTGTTTGTTTAATCTTTTCCCTAAAAGGTAAAGAGTTAGTCGTATGCAATGTCATGATGTATGAAATGCATTGTGATGATGTTCTCAAAATAAATGAGATTGTGTTGTATTCAATATGTATGCGCATGCCATGATGTATGAATATGGGATGTTATTAAGGTATTTCTTAGTCGGGGAAAATAAATCCCGGACCGCTTCCGAAAAGTATTAGGAAGCCAAATTCTTTATTTCCGCTGGGGATGGTGAATGTAGATGACTATGCTGGGGATTTACTCCTTTCTGTTTGTGAATATTCTGTCGGGGAGAGACTCTTCCTGAAAATAACCCAGAGGGGGAATAACTCTATTTGGGAGAGGAGATGCTTTGCTTGAATATTTTACCGATTCAGAGAAATAAACTCCACCGGGGATGAACTTTCGTAGGTGGAGAAATAAACTCTATTGGGGATTGAGCTTCCGTTATGGAGAAATGATCTCTGTTGGGGATTGAGCTTCTGTAGCTGGAGAAATAAACTCTGCTCAGGAGAAAGCTTTAAAAACCGTTTGCAATTATAAAACTCGGCTGGGGAATATAGATATCGACTCTCTGAAGGAACTTTGCTGGGGAAAGTAACTCCTGTTTGGGGAAGTAGATGTCAAAACTTTTGGTTTCCTCTACTCTGTGGGGAACATAGACGTCACGGGGGCGCATGTAGTGGTGACTTCATTTCAAAACCGTCTCTTCCCCTATACCGGCTGGAAGGAGTAGCTGTCGGAATTACAAATTGTTTTTTTTAGATTTCGCCCCGTTCCTTAAGTTATAAGCAACTGTCCTCCTGTTTCTTATGCAAATATTTGTGAATAGAAATCATATTCAAATGCATATGTAAAGGATAAATCATTGGACATTTTTTCAAAACAAAACAGAAAAAGAAAAAAAAACAAATGGTTTTGTAAAAATGACTTGTATTAATTTCTGTAGTTTGCCTATAACAGGCGTTGTGTACAAAGAGACTGATGTTCTAGTAGGAGAACGTCTCTGTGGGAGTGAAGACTATAAAAATAGTGTACAAAGAGAAGAAAACAGCTATGTGTAATAATCCCATTGAGTTTCAATTTCGCTATTATCGCTATGTCTTCGAGCATCTCATCACTTTGCTACTTGTCCGAAGCTGACTGGATTGATCAGTGACGTTTGAGCTTGATAGTTGATACTGAAGTCTGGTCGCAAGGTGATCCAATGGGATATAGTGATACGCTTTAAATCCCTAACTTTTTCCTGGACCTCTCTTTTGGGTTTTCAGTCCACCGGAATACCCTTTTTTGCCCAAGCCACCTTTTCAGGTTTTTGACTTGCCGGGTGTACAGATATTTTTTTGTTTTCATCCTTAATTTTTGCTTGAACCCTTTTGGTTTGCCGGTAAGCCATTATTTTTGCCTAGTCCAGTCAACCTAGCGGGTCTTATTCATGCGTAGTATCTTTTCACTATGTCCACATTAACAGGGTGAGGAAGGTCGTCACAGTCCATGGTGGTCAGAATCATGGCTCCACCAGAAAATATGCTTTTGATCACAAATGGACCTTCGTATGTGGGAGTCCATTTGCCCCTGGGATCACCTTGCAGCAGTATGATGCACTTGATCACTAGATCCTCGACTTGATATACTTGGCGTATAACCTTTTTGTTGAAAGCCTTGATCATCCATTTTTGATACATTTGACCATGACAGACAACAATAAGTCTTTTTTCATCAATCAGATCTAGTTGATCAAGTCGAGTCTGGATCCAGTAATCCTCTTTCAAACCCGCATCCTTCATGATTCTCAGAGAAGGGATCTGGACCTTAATAGGTAGGATAACCTCCATACCATATACCGGAGAGTAGGGTGTTGCCTCTGTCGACGTTCGTGCTGAGGTGCGGTAACCATGAAGAGCAAATGGTAACATCTCATGCCAGTCTTTGTATGTCACCGTCATCTTTTGTATGATTTTCTTAATGTTTTTGTTAGCAGCCTCCACAGTGCCATTCATCTTCGGCCGGTAGGGGGAAGAATTATGATGATGGATCTTGAATTGTTTACAGAGTTCGGTGATCATCGTATTGTTAAGATTTGTACCATTTTTAGTGATGATTATCTCTGGCACACCGTATCGACAAATCAGGTTATGCTTGATAAATCGTGCCACAACGTTCTTGGTAACAGTAGCAAAAGAGGCAGCTTCAACCCACTTCGTGAAGTAATCAATGGCCACCAAGATGAAGCGATGCCCATTGGAAGCGGTAGGTCTAATCTCTTTGATCATGTCAATTCCCCACATTGCAAAGGTCCAGGGAGTTGTTAGGACGTTTAAGGGAGACGGAGGTACATGCACCTTATCAACATGGATCTTACATTTGTGACAAGTTTGGGAATGTTGATAGCAGTCTGCTTCCATAGTGGACCAATAGTATCCTTCCCGTAGGATACTTTTTAGCCATGGTGTGTCCACTAGAATGGGTTCCAAAGGTACCTTTATGTAGATCTGTCATAATCCTCTTTGCTTCACTCTTGTCTACGCACAAAAGTAAAGTAGAGTCGTGGTTACACTTGTAGAGGATTCCATTACTGAGGAAGAACTTTGCGGCAAACCTTATCAGAAACTTCTTATCATTGACAGATGCCCCCTCGGGATACTCTTGAGCCTCGGGATACCTTTTCACTTCATAGAACCAAGGTTTGTATGCTACTCCTTCAGTGTCGATCTCGTATCAGTAAGCTGGTTCATCCAACCTCTCAATAGTGATCCGATGAGCCTCGTTGTCCCACTTGACCTTGAACATAGGTGACATGGTAGCTAGCGCGTCCACTAACTGATTCTCTTCTTGTAGAAAATGTTCAAAGGTGGCTTCTTCAAAGTGTGGAAGCAATGACATCACATGCTCTTTGTACGGGATGAGATTTGGGTGCTTCGTATCCCACTCGCCTTTTATTTGACTTATTACCAAGGCTGAATCCCTGAAAACACTCAAGAACTTGATCCTCAGGTCAATAGCAGCTTTGAGACCCATGATGCATGCTTTATACTCCGCCATATTGTTGGTACAGTTGAAACATAAGCTGGCGGTGAAAGGAGTATGACAACCTTCAGGAGATATAATTACGGCACCAATGCCATTGCCAAGTGCATTTAAGGATCCATGAAAAACCATAATCCATCGGGATCCTTCTTCAAGTCCTTCATCTGGTCTAGGTTTTTCATAGTCAGTCACTAGCATAATATTCTCGTGGGAACTCAAAATTCATGGACTGGTAGTCATCCACTGCCTGATGAGCCAAATGATTGGCTAGTACACTTCCCTTGATTGCTTTCTGGGTTGTGTATTGGATATCATATTCGGTCAAGATCATATGCCATCTTTTTATTCTTCCGGAGAGGGCGGGCTTCTCGAAGATGTATTTGATCGGGTCCATCTTAGATATCTGCAGAGTAGCGTGGGTCAACATATATTGTCTCAATCGGCAAGCATCTCATTCCAAAGCGCAACGAGTTTTCTAGAGAATTGAGTATCTTGTTTCACAGTCGGTAAACTTTTTTCTAAGGTAGTATATTGCATGCTCTTTTCAGCTAGACTCGTCATGCTACCCCAGCACACACCCCATTGAATTATCTAACACTATTAAGTACATTATCAAAGGTCTTCCTTCAATCGGAGGCATCCAAATTGGTGGTTCTTGAAGGTATTCCTTAATTCTTTCGAAGGCAGTCCGACATTCGTCATTCCATTTTACCACTTGAACTTTCTTCAAGAGCTTGAAGATTGGCTCATAAGTAGCAGTTAAATGGGAAATGAACTTGGCAATGTAATTTAGGGGTCCCAAAAAGCCTCTGACCTCCTTCTCAGTGCGAGGAGCCGACATCTCTTGTATTACCTTTACTGTTGCAGGGTCTACCTGAATGCCTTTGTCAGTGACAATGAAACCTAGCAGTTTAGCAGACCTTACCTTGAAGGTGCATTTGTTTGGATTCAACCTCAGCTTGTACGTCTTCAACCTATCAAACAGATTTTGTAAATGATAAAGGTGCTCTTCCTCAGTTTGAGACCTGGCTATCATGTCATCCACATATACCTCTATCTCATAGTGAATCGTGTCATGAAATAAGGCGACTGTGGCTCGCTGGTAGGTTGCCCCGACATTCTTTAATCCAAACGACATCACTTTATAGCAGAAAGTGCCCCATTTCGTGATGAAGGTTGTCTTCTACATGTCTTCGGGTGCCATCTTGATCTGATTGTAACTAGAGAAACCATCCATGAAGGAAAAGATCTTGTGATGCGCGGTGTTGTCAACCAGAACGTAAATGTGGGGGAGAGGAAAGTCATATTTGGGGATTTCCCTTTTCAAATCTCTATAGTCCACACATATACGTACCTTGTCGTCTTTCTTAGGCACCAGAACTACATTGGCCACCCATTGAGGATAAGAGGTGATGGCTAAGAAACCAGTGTTGATTTGCTTCATAACCTCTGCTTTGATCTTCTCTGACATTTCAGGGTGCATGCAACAGACCTTCTGCTTTACCGGAGGGCAATCTTCTTTGGTTGGAGGACGGTGAACCACAATTTCAGTCCTGGCATGTCTTCATATGACCAAGTGAAGATCTCGACATAATCGTGCAACATTTGTATCAACCACTGTTTGACATTAAGCCCCAGATTTGCACCTATCTTGACTTCTTTTCTGTCTACCTCTGTGCTCAAATGTATTGTCTCAACTGGCTCTTCATGAGGCTGTATAGCCCTCTCTTCCTGCTATATCAGTCTAGCAAGTTCTCCAAGTACCTCACAATCTTCCTCACCTTCGGCCTTGGCTTGGTTGATAGGATTTTCGAAGTTATAACTGGCAATAGCAGAACTGTTATCAATGGGATCCAGAGTGGATATGGAAATCCAGTGTGACACGTGAGTGTGTAAGAGCATAGCTGTGTAAACAAAATAAAAGTAGAAAAAGAAAAATAGAGAGCGCAAAATTTGTATGCATAAACGTCAATTGCTTTATTAATTCCATATGAAAGTGAAACATGATAACCCTCACAAATAAACTGATGTGCCCCGGGTAAGACACATGGCCAAAAAGTTATATTGTTTATTACATATCCAAAAAAACAAGAAAGATAATTACTTCTGAACAAAAGTAATCGGTACAAAATCCTTCTCTGTCCAGTTACTGGGTTCACCTTTGTTAGTAGGGAAGATCCAGTTGTCCATGTCATTGTCACCATCTCCATCTCATATACATAAACCATAATGCATACATAACAAATACATACAGCATAATCTCATTTATTTTGAGAACATCATTGCACCATGCATACATCTGCGTACCACTAATCTTTTTCCTTGCAGGAAAAATCTACGGACAAAGACATCTATCGTTCCAGTTTAAATCAACCAAAAGATTTATCTTGATGTTTCCCCCAGTCACTCTAAATGGCATCTCTAATCCCATTCCCTACACAATCAACTAACACATCATCGAGTGCAAATTTCTGGACACTCTAGTGTTCAATCATCTTCCACCTTTAAGTCACGAATGGCGGACTCTCCAATCTAACTCTTCAGGTTTAAGAAGATTGAACAGGGGCAGCTGTTGTACCCCAAAATTTACCCTCTCATTTCTCAAGGGTTCTCACAAGATCTCCCATGACATCCAGTTTGCAGCACTAATACATCAATTTAGGTTTGGAAATGGCACAAGGGTAAAATGGTCAAATTGCACATTGAAAAGTCAAACTTTGACTTTTGGATCAAAATCAAGTTCTAGGAATCATATTTCATCAAGACATGTTGGAACATGAAGTTTATTTCATTACGAAAATCAAAAGTCAAGATTATGTTAAAAAAGTCAAAATTCTAAATACTTTAAAATTTTTCTAAGTGTTTAGGAAATATGATAATTCAGAACTTCTAGCCAGATTTTGACCATAATGTAAGTTGATTCTGGATGAACTTATAACACAAGAGTTGTAGATTTCAATGAGATCTAAAACATTTCAGAACAGAACTTCTCCTAGAAATACTGGGATTTCAAGTTATAAACCTTTGAAGACACGTCCATAAAACTGAAGCACTCAGTAAATTCTGGGCATTTCCAAGACATAATTTGATTACAACTTCTGGGCCAGTTTTCACGTAGGTTCAACTAGAGTTTGCAAGAGTAATTTAAAGAAGGTCTACAAAGCGAGTTACAAGATTTCTGGAAAGTTTGAGAGCTCCTTCAGAACATGCTGGAGCATAGAGATTCAAAGATCAGAAGTTGGATGTTTATTCTAACTTACGCTGATGCTGAACTTCTGACCCAGAATTAATCTATGATGCATAATCTCATATTGCAGGGTTTCTGGTTTGATAAATCTCATCATCATTTAATGCTCACAACCACTTTTGAGTCTTTATCCAAAGGATTTCCCCATGTGTGACATAGAAGTACATTATTGTCCTTGAAAAGCAAACTTTTGTAAAAGTTTATGCTGGGCCCATGCTTTGCTTTCGCTTCCGAGGGTACTTTCCCTTAATTCCTGCTTACAAATCCAGCTTAAGCGCAGCTAAAGCTGCTAACCACCATACTTGTTTGAACTTGCTTCAAGAACAAGTCAGCTCCTAGTGTATGATGGCTATACTTTTGACTTCTCCAAGCTACAAAATCCTTGCCTATAAATTGAACTTCATTTTGCAACTGTAAAAAGGTCGAGAATTTGGAAATTAGTATTGAAACCTTGCTGAAATTTCAAAGAATTGGAAACTAAAAAACATAAACACAAAAACATATTAAAGCTTCTATTTCTTTTCACGCCCAAACTCTAATTGTCTTGCACATCTCTTGGCCAAATCACCAGTTCAGTTTCTAACATACATTTAGAAATAATCCCAAGTTCTATTTGCAGACTGCAATTCAATCTTCACCAACTTCCATTTCAAAAAAATCATAACTTTGCTTCTTGGCTGTTCCGGAATTTCCCAGCCATTCATAGCTCAAGTTAAAGGTTGTTCCAGTCTTCTGAGCATGTGAGGAGTTGACCAGAACATCACAGCAGTCAGAACCAGATTCTAGTTTACAGAACATTTTCCACCTGGAAGGTAAACTTCTGCTTACTCTCATCACATTACTTATACATTGATAGGCTTACATGTTTAAAAATACAATGTAGATGTCCTAACTTTGATGATGTACATATTAATAAAATTCTTGTATTTTTGCCTAAGTAGAGAGAATTTCAATTCATAACTTCTTGAGGGAATTAGGACTCAAAATTAGGATTAGCAGATACATGCTTGTTTCTAATTTACAGTCTTGATATTTTTATGTTTCTGAAACCATGATGAAACCTGCCATAACTGATATGTGTGCATTTTCTGTTTTGTTGAGAAATGACTAAGTTGCAGATTCTCTGACTGGCATGGAAAAGGAGATGAAGTTCATCATCAGAACTTAATTTGTGTTACATGTTTATGTTTTTGCTTCTAATACCGGATGTATAGCCACCCCAGTGGTAGAGAGCGTGTACGTAAGACATTAGTGCTAAGGGTCCTGAGTTCTAGCCCGAGAAACACCTTTTTTTCATGTTTTATTTCCTAACATTTTTACCCCCTTAGTTGGATCTGAACTTCTAGTTCAATTCCCTTTAATTGTCTGTCAAAACAATGATCTTAGGCCAGAACTTCTAGACATCCCCATTCATTAGCATTGACACCTCACATACTCATTTTTAGAACTTCTAGGTTTCCAACTACATCAGAATTTCCAAACTCCCTCAACGACCAAAACTTCTGACCTTCCAGCAACATTAGAACTTCTAGGCTGTCAGTCACATCAGAACTTTCAGGATTCCCTTGTTCCCAGCAACCCAAGAACTTCATTGTACCTAGACCCATAACTTCTGACCTTCCCCGTTCCTTCTAACATGTTACTTCTGATTTGCAGCGCACCAGAGTCAAAACATCTTCTCTCCCCTCTTTCAGCAATGCGCTGATTCTATTTCTTTTCCCTTTTATTATTTTTAATATCATTTCTATTTTCATTAATCAAAAACACCAAAAAAACATTTTTATATTCATATACCTTATTTTTATTCCTTAAAAAAACAAAAAGACTAAAAATATTTTCCTAAACCAATTTATTTCTTCTCTTAACCAGAACAAAACAAATCCATTTTTATTTCATGTACATTATTACAATATGATTGTAATAGATAATTAGGACTTTAAAGTTCTTGCAATCCCCATTCGTAAATTTGTACACCCCATCCCCCTAATGATTGTAATAGTGTAGGATATTTACTTTCCTCAATTTATCGCTTTCATATAAATGCTAGTAACTAAGATTTGTATGGGAAGATAAAATCAACAAGTAGATAACCCTAATCAAAGATTAAATGCATGCAAATCAAACAATTTCATACATGCACCCTTAGGATAATTCCACTTGTTTCCTTATAAAAATGGTCATGTTATGCACGTGAGACATCTTAGAAAAAACAATCAAAATACAAGATCACGGTCCCCCGATGACGCTACAAATGTTGCCTTACAAATGATCTTAATCCCTCAAGAGAAATGCTAAAATATCTCACAACATTTCTATTCATGACTATACGACGACCCACGCCCGTCCCTTTACATCCAAAGATAAGGCTTCTTACCAATCAATGGTAAAATAGCAATATCAAAGGAAAGCAGAAATGAACAAAGAATTTCGAGTAGGTAGAAATGTTCTTAGTTGCTTGCTCACTTTCAAAACAAACATCCTTGCTCACTTTCAAAACAAACAATTTCAAAACAAAAATACACCAAACACTTTCAAAACATGAAATATTTTCAAAGGTTCAACACTTTGTATACATTCTCCCCGAAACGAGAATCATTACAAAGTTTTCATAAACGAAGGCACCTTTTCAAAAATACTTTCAAAAACCAGCACAAAAGCACACTTTCAAACAAAGCAAGTGATCTACCAAGCAACTAAGAGCCCATAGATAACTATGGATGAAAAGGATGCTAACACCTTCCCTTTTCATAATCTACCCCCTGAACTCAAGAAATAATCTTAAAGGTCTTTCCTGTTATTTTCCACCTTTCCATTTGGATAAAATAAAAGTCGGTGGCGACTCTTGCTAACCGCAACATTTGCGATCAAACGCAAAACATACCAAGTCAGTGCTCCCACTTTATTACGATGTCAAATAGCACAATTAGTATACTTACTTTTGGGTAATAAAACTTTGGCTTTTTACCCATAAGATTTCTTCTTCGCGCAATATATTCCTCCATCTCTCTACACGTGTAAGTTAAAATTAAACATGAATAAAAAATATTACATTATAAAGTATAATTTGAGTATAAAAAATAATACAACTTACCCACCCAAGCGTTTATCACAATATCAGGCAGTGTCGAGTGCACCGATCAAAACATAAATATACTATTTTTTTTGGGACATATGACAAGTAATTGCCAATGTCAGTTGCATAAACATTCAGAATAATTTATAATATGGATAAAATTGATTTATAAATGAAAACACAAATTAATATATACTTACTTACGGTAAAACGGGGCCACATAACAATCTTTGATGCTCCCTCTCTCCATCAACTTATCTTGTAAGTAAATTCTAACTTCGTGACCTGGAGAATCGCGAGAAAGAGCGGTCTTCGTAGTATCTAAGATACAATACTTGTTTAGAAGATTCCTTTCTAAACAGAAATCATGGATGTACCTGAAAGGTCAAATATTTATGTTAAAGTACAAGAATGTATGCATACAAATAGAAATCAGCATAAAACTATACTTACGATGACCAAATTTACAATATGGACTCGTCTAGTTCCTCATCTCCCTTAAAAAATTTATTTAACAAAGTCTTGTTATAAAACAACGACTAATGTGGATCATGAATTAATTTAATACCCATAGTAAGGGGTTCAATACTCGACATCATCATCTCTAGTCTCCGAAGGCTATCTTGATTTGGTGATGAGGGTTCAACACTGCCCTGGTTGGCAGAAAAAGTATGTGTCGCGCTTGTACCACCTGTAACTTTCTCAACTACATTCTCTCGAATTTCCATCAGGTTTGAATTTGTGTGGCTGAGTATATCCAACGAACTTAGTTTCTGCATCATAAAAACAACATAAATACAATCCAAAACTGAAATACACAGACAATAATAACAACAAAATACAGCTTATACCTCAAGAACATCTCGGGTTCACTTCTCGGTCCTCCTATTATTATTCATCCTCTCTCACTCCTCTTGCTCCTTTTGGATACTCTCTCACACCGCTTGCAACAACTTCTCCATCTCCTCCTCCAAAAACTTCTCCTGCACCATTTGCATCAACTTCTTCCTCTCCTCCTCCAAGAACATTTCATGCATCGTCTTCCACAACCTTTCCATGTCCTCCTCCAAGAACTTCTCATGCACCGTCTTCCACAACCTCTCCATCTCCTCATCCAAGAACCTATCCCACTTTTCACTTTCCTCCCCAACTTAACAGCAACAATCTCTTCAACCTATCTCTTACTCATTTTCTCTCTAGATGATTAAGAGCTTCCAAAATATACCTTGAAGCAAACGCCTCTACCATGACCACAAACATGCCCAGTATGCTCCTTGAATCAAATTGCTTCTACCAAGATGTCATGACCACCTTGTGAAGTTAAGAGGCCGACTTTGGTTTGATCAACAAGATCATCCTACAACACATTAAATTTTATCTTTACCAAATTGATTTAACTATAATAAATATTCTTGAAAAAAGTATCTACTTACAATCCTTTGAGCCATGTCGCATGTAGCATCTGATGTGTACTCTTTGTTTTTTCTTTGGTGTGCCCTCTTCCATTTCTTATGGCGTGATGGTGGAGATGGACTTTGATCAAGACTTATAGAATCTCCCAACTCTTCTTCCATTTTTTTTCTTTTTTCGTCCATAATTTTTTTTTCAATTCCTTGATATCCTCCACGAGACAACCTATGTGGATAGATATTTCTAGCTCGATTTTCCTTTCCTTTTCGGCTCTTTGGAAAGAAGTCAGGAGTTTGGCGAGACTCTGTAAATTTCTCCCAAGTAGCTCGACCAATAAACAAATATATATCGTATGGCGGTGGTTCTTTATGACGTTTAATATAATCATGGGTGAGTTGTGTCTTAAACCCCCTTCAACGCTCACCATAATAAGCAAGCATTTTCTTTTTCACGTACTTATCATTTGGAGTAACAATGAAGTGATCTTATGTTTACATAATAGAGATGTTATTAGTTTTGCACAAAACTATAGTTGTAAAACAAATGATAGGATACAAGATAAATATTGTAATATAGGTCCATATGTCGTTTTTAAATACATCATCAATGGCATGCCAACTATTTATCAAAATAATCACTTTACTTCTATCTTGTAACACAATGTAACCCAAAAAATCATCAACATGTTCACCTTCAACCTTGCCAGTTTCTACATCAACTCTAATTGGGTGTCGAATACCAGATTCGTTGGTTTTTTTTCACCTTTGTATACATCGCGGAACCTCTAGTTTTTCTTTTACGACTTTTTGTACTAACAAAATTTGCAGAAGATGTTGTATGGGAGGTGCTTGTCGAATCAGCCATGGCTATCAAGATGAATCAAACGGTAATGTTTCACAAATGTAAAATCATAAAAACAAAATGATAAATATACAAAGTAACGAAGGACCCTTAAATAAAATGATCAATATACAAAGTGAAAAACTAACGTTGGTGAATATACAAACTAACGTTTCAGTGAAGAATAAATATGTTGCGAAAATAACATTTGTTGAATATCTGTTGGAAGAGTTTTGATATCGCCTAGGGTTTTTTGCGAAATGAGAGTGACGAACTGACGTTTGAGTGTTGATAGGTAAATGAGGGTTCTATGAAGTATTTCATGCAAAATAAGTTTCATTTCAGTTTTACAAAAAAACTGACATGGTTGTTTTATTAAAATATAAAATATAAAAATAACTTCATAGCGCCATATTCTGGAAGTTTATTTAAAAGATATATCACGTCGGATATTTAGGAAAATCGAGGGGTTAAAATATATCAAATAAAGTATTAAAATAAGCTTTTGAAATTAGTATTATGAAATTGTTAATGCAAAATATATTACGTCTCAGTTGGATACTGTAGCCGAGGTAAATACTAATGGAACAAATAAAAAAATAAAAATGGAAATTGGAAAGAAGTCAAGTGAGAAATACCTAATAAACAATTAAAAAAAACATAAAATACAGCAACTGAGTATCGAAGTGAGCTCCCTTATTGCTACCTTACCTCAGTTATATTAAATATTCGAGGTCTAATGTTTTTTATTAAAAAAATAAATACAACATAGCGCTCCCAGGACCTATACCCTCATTTTTTTATTATTCGAGGTGTAAGCTTCGTCATGAAAAGCGTTATTTATTATAGTGATAGTCTTTCTAATGTGTTAGTATAAAGGAAGTTGCAAGAACTTTTATCATCTATGAGAAATCCTGTCAGATTTTGATGAGCGTCAGTGGCAGCTAGAATCATAGGTAGATCAGAATTTGAAATTTCTTTAATATTTTCACGATCTAGAAATAATAACTCTGATTGATCCATTCTTCTTTGACTATCAATACCTGCTTTGAACTCCGTGAATCTCATTGATTGATGATAATTGGTGTAGAACTGAATCAGAGGACTAGAGGGGTCTCCTCAAATTGACTAATGGAGTTACTTCTTCTACTTCCACTAATTTTGGTAGATATTCTATTCTTTATCAGGTATGATCTGCTCGTGGAGTTTTGCAGGAATCAGAAATCGATTCCCACATATGGTGTTACTGTACTGTTTTGAAACGAAAATTAAGTGCATGCTGATGATACAAAATCTTGAACCAATGATATTGATCACATATACGGTGGTGTGGAGATGAATCTTCAGAATTAACTTTTCAACATTCAAGTCAATTTCAAATTTAAGGTGAGTGTAATAAAAAATCCAGCTAAAAAAATATACCTTAAATTTAGTGTGACATGACTTTTATACTTAAGGTCAAGTAAATTGGATTGACAATAATTTAAACTTTATTTATTTGGACATTTCGCCGGCTAAATCATTATTCATTAAATAAATATTTCATGTAGGTTAAGAGTTTATGAAGTTCTCTTTTTGCATATTATTTTTTAAAAATAACTGCGTCTAAAAAAGCTTTTTTTTTGTTGAAATTTTTATGTTTAATTTGACATGATTTTCCATAAAAACTATAAGCAGAAAAAACTATCACTACGCCAAAAGTGAGTTTTAACAGTGCACATTGGACAACGCTTTTGTACAAAAGTGCTGCTATAAGTGAATTAAAAAAAACACGAAAACCGTATAAAATAATTAGTAAAAGCGCTGCTAAACATATGACCTTAGACAACACTTTTAAAAAGCGCTGCTAAAGGGTTGCTTTAGAAAGCGCTTTATCATAAGCGCTGGTAAAGGGCCACTTTAGACAGCGCTTTAAGAAAGCGCTGTCTAAAGTCATAAAAAATTAAAAAATAATAATAGAAAAGCGTTGCTAAAGGACACTATTAGCCAGCGCTTTTCAAAAGCGTTGTCTAAGGTCCATATTAGCCAGCGCTTTTAGAAAGCGCTGTCTAAACCCTTATAAGTGAAAATTAAAAAAAATCAAATCTTTGTATTCACAGTATAACGAAAACAGAAGCTTAAGCTAGAAACCCTTTCCCTCGTGAAACCCATTTCCTTCTCCGTCTCAAATTGTTCACCGCCGTACACCGTCCTCCACCGTCTCACTCTGTTTTCCTCCATCCACACCGACCGGTTCTCAAGGTATGTTCTTTATTGAAAATGTGTTTAACTTCATTGATGTCCAAACTGAGTTATCCTCCTTGAAAATATGTTAATATTCATTGATGCCCAAATGTGTTTATCTCCTATTAATGTCTAAACTGGGTTATATGTATGCATTTTAATTTTTGGATTCTTGGTAGGGCTTGATATATAACAACAACATTTTTAGCATTTAGCATTATTGCATTTTCTTTTGGTTCTATGTTTTGGAATATAAAAGATGATATGTATGATGGTTTTTTTTTGTTATTTTAATTGGTTTCTGAATTGTTTATCATGTTTATATTTTCCATAAACTAGTATTTTGAACCTAAATATATATACAACTTGTTTTTGATGATCCTTTTGTATTGGTGTAGTTAGGTGAAGACCATCACTGATTCGAAGAACATCAAAGCCGCATCATCCGCCGTCGACACCAATAGCCCCTTTTCTTTCTTTGGTAAGTCAAGTTCAAATTCTATCTGTATCGATCAATTAAAAAACACAATTATTTTTATATAGATATATTTATTGTTAGTCCGTGTTATTAACTCTAGAAATAAATTTCTAGAAATAATTCGTTTAATTCAAACAAAAAGAGAATAATCCATTTATAGTGTTTTTGTTTACTTGAATAAGTAGAAAAAAATGGATAAAAAATGGATGTTTTCCGATCGATTGTCACAAGAGTACGAGAATGGGGTATTGGAATTCGTTATATTTGTTGTTGAACACGCCAAAGACCCCAGTCGAATGAAGTGTCCTTGCTTGGGTTGTTGTTATGTGGGTTGGGTTAACGCATATGGATTGAAATCGCATTTACTAATGCGTGGAATTGATAGAAGTTATACGTGTTGGATATTTCACGGTGAAAAAAGTAACGACAATGTTGAACCGGGGGAGAAAATTAGTACGGCCTATGCTTCAGACGAAAAGGACATAAATATAAACAATTTTGATCGAGTCGAAGAGATTGCAGATGCACTTGAAGAAGATCTTCAGGATTGTCCCAAAATGTTTGAGAGATTGGTAAGCCATGCAGAGAAACCGTTGTATAAAGGGTGCACTAAATTCACAAGACTGTCTGCAGTATTAAAGTTGTACAACTTAAAGGCGGGCAATGGATGGTCAGATAAAAGTTTCAGAGTTATTAGCCCTTATGAGAGATATGCTTCCGGAGGATAATGTTTTTCCTAATCGAACCTATGAGGCCAAAAAAATGTTGTGCTCTATTGGCAGAGTTATTACCACTTGCTGCTTTTACTCTATCTAGAAAGGAGAAAAAGATATTGTGTAAGTTTCTAAGTGAAGTTAAAGTTCCAGAAGGATACTCTTCAGATATTAGAAGACTTGTGTCTATGAAAGACCTCAAGTTGAAGAGTTTAAAGACACATGATTTCCATGTTATAATGGAGAATTTTCTACCAATAGGTATACATTCTATTTTTCCAGATAAAGTAAGGAGTGCGATAACTAAGTTGTGTTTTTTCTTTAGGTCAAGTTGTAGTAAGGTGATTGATCCTGAGATCTTACCAACATTGCAAAAAGAAATTGTTATTACTTTGTGTGAGCTTGAAATGTATTTTCCTCCCTCATTTTTTGACATAATGGTACATCTAGTTGTTCATCTTGTGAAAGAGACACAATTGTGCGGTCCAACTTATATGAGATGGATGTACCCTGTTGAATGTTATATGAAAGTATTAAAAGGGTACGTGAAAAACCGAAGTCGCCCAGAGGGTTGTATTGTTGAGCGATACATTGTTGAAGAAGCGGTTGAGTTTTGTACTGAATATTTGTCCAAAGTTAAATCCATTGGACTCCCCAAAAGTCATATTTTTGAAAAAAAGACAGGTAAAATATTAATTGGAAATAAAATTGTGACAATATCAAAAGATGAACGGGATCAAGTGCATCTGTATGTTCTGCACAATGACAGTGAGTTTGAGCCATATGTTGAAATGCAGAAGGATATACTCTGAGGGTTGAATCAGAATAGAAATGAAAATTGGATAGTACGGGAGCACAATCCAAGTTTTATACCATGGTTTAAGGATCATATTTTTTCAAATCTTCATTCATATCCCGCTTCAATAACATAAAGGTTGAGATGTTTGGCATATGGTCCAAGTTTGCATGTGTTTTCCTATAGCGCATACGCAATTAATGGATACACATTTTATACCAAAGAACAAGATGATAAAAGTAATATGCAAAATAGTGGTGTCATTGTGCTTGCTGAAGCAATGCACATTTCTACTATGAAGGACCTAAACCCCAAATATGAAAATTTGTCATATTTTGGAGTTATCGAGCATATTTGGGTGTTTGATTACGAGAATTTTCAGATTCTATCTTTGGTTGCAAGTGGGTAAGTAGTGCTGGCATACAAATGGATATGTCAGGATTTTTGCAAGTGGATCTTAATAGAGAGGGGTACAAAGAAGAGCCTTTTATTCTAGCCTCTCAAGCTAAACAAGTGTTCTATGTCACTGACCCGACAAGTACAAAATGGTCTATAGTGCTTTTTTCTAACAAAGTGGATGATGATAACGGTGTAGACCAAGGTGGTATTGATGATGAGAATGAGTCATATATTTGACAGAATGAGTCGTATATTATAAATGATCAAGATGAGAATATTATAGCGGATGAATCATATATACCAGAAATGATCATAATGGGGGAATTTGGATAAATCCATCCGCCCACATTGTTAAGAAACAAGTAATTCATGTTCCAACCAAGAAAATAAAGAGATGTTAGTGAAATAGGTAGGATATTAAAATGTTAATGTTTATGTTTGTGTTTACGTTTAAGTTTATCTTTATGTTAATTTTTGGCATTATCATTTTATTTATATTTTTGACTCGCTTCTGACTCGCTTTTATATTGGTTTTATGTTTATGTTTATTACAGATTAGATGGCTACTAACGACGATCACCCACATGATGATTTTGTGCATGATAGAGATAAGGTCGTTAGTAAAACGGAAATGGAATATAGAAGAGGAATAACAATAATGAAGAGAATAATAAAGGTTAGAGACCAAGGCATAAAGTATGATGTGCATTGGAGCCAAGAAGGCCAACTCATTGAGCCTAACAGTTCAACGTTGACATGTTATCTCGGTTCCGTGGTAAGAAGAGAATTTCCAATCACATGTGAAGATTGGAGAGCAAGAGTGTTGGACGACGCTAAAGATAAAATATAGAGTGAGATACAGGTACCATATGTGATGTTAATTGTTTTTAATGACGATTATGTCTCTAAATTACTTATACTAACACACTTTTTTTATGATTTTCGTAGAGGTCGTTCATCATTGAGGATACAAGGAGAGATTATATTCTTAAATTGGCCGGGAAACTACATAGAGGGTCTAGAGCTTTCTTGTCAAACAAGTTTCTAAGGGATGTGGATAAATTTTTTGTTGATGCAGAGCTTCCAAGGAAATATGTTGATTTGATTACAACTGAAGAATGAGAAACTTTTAAATCGAAAAGAACTACCCAAAAATTTGAGAGCTTAAGTGTCGTAAATCGACAACGAGAATCAAGTCCAGCATATCCATACAGAAAAGTCCGTATGGGATATGCACGCTTACAACAATCTATTATAAGTATCTATAAATTGCAAAGTATCTATAATATATACACGATTATATTTAATCATGTTTTTTGGCTTAATGTGTAGCTACCAAAAGAGAATAGTTCTGAAACATCTCTTCCGGAACACATTTTATGCAAGGAAGCCCGTGTGTGTAAGGATGGAGCTGTTGAAGAAAAATTTCAACAAATTTTTTGAGAGATGTGTAAGTATAACATTATTTATTTAATTACATCATACTTTTATTTATTTAATTACATCATTCTTTTATTAACATATCATTCTTTAATTACAATATTTATATGAATTTAAGGAGAGTCTTTCCCAGTCTATACCTACAGACGAAGATAATGATTGCAGGAGAATACTCTCATGAGCATTAGATATTCGTGAGTATTCTGGTCGGGTGAGGGGTATGGGATTTAGGATCAATCCAACATTCTCACGAGCATTAGATATACATCAGGTATACTCCGATCAACTTTGTTTAATTAAATGAACAATTTAATACCTCATTTCAATGAATATAGTATAATGTTAATCATGTTTTAATTTAAGGTTTATGTATGACAACATTGTGCGCCCGCATGGATTAGAAGCAAGATTTGGCTTCTTAGCTCCCAACACAGTCAATTCAGGTTGATTGTAACGAGACCAGATGATGTCATATCATATGTACTAGGTTTATTCGTGGCCAATAAAGATACTGAGAAGTTGTTCTTTTTACCATATAATACTGGAAACGGGTTAGATTTTCATCCTAACTTGATCTATTATAATTTTTCATTTTTGGCCATTGTTTAATCTTAAAGTGGACACTGGTTATTGGTTGTGATTAATCCTATGAGAGAAACTGTGTATTATCTGGACTCGTTATACAATGATTGGTCAACATATCCAGATTTGAAACAGATGATTGACAGGTAAGCGTTTCGCTCCCAAAGAGATATTCAAGTTTATGTTTATGTTTATGTTTATGTTTATGATCAACATATCTGGATTTGTGTTTATGTTTATGATTCTATGTGATATTGTTCTAAACAGTTGTTTATATTTTATTATAGCGTTCTACTTGCTTTTCGCTCCCAACGAGATATTCAAGTAACAAAAAGTAGAGCCAACAACGTTACATGGATCAGAGTGGAGGTATATTTTCACAAAGAGATATTCAGTTTTGCTTACTTTAATGATGATATTTGATAAAACAATTTAAGGGGTATATCCTGATATATATTCGTATTTTCTTTCCATGTGTAGTGTCCTCGCTAGCGTAACGGTATAGATTGTGGCTATTTTATGTTGAGGTTTATGAAAGAAACTATTCTTTTGGATCAATTAGAGATTCCATCCACGGTATGGATTTCTAACTTAGGAATTACATACTATTTTCATATTTTGTGTTTCTCATAAAATGACATATTGTTTTAACTAAATCACATACTATGTTATATTATTATATATGTAGTACTTTGAGGAATTCAATTGTGCACATTACTCAAAAGATCAATTGGATGAACTTATGGAGGAATGGTGTCAATTCATTATCGGGTTGAGAATTTTATAAGCTAAGGTATATTGTCTTATTTCCTTTGATGAGAACTTTCGAGTTTTGAGTATAAATTAAATTCGAATAAAGTGCAACGTTAATATTATCATGTTATGAATTTCGATCATTTGGTCTTTTTTCCAGGTTTATAGGTACATGTGTAGAAGATAAAGCTAAGATATTCATGTTGTTGTTGTTTCATGAGAATTCTCGAAGATAGAAATATGTATAGATGTAAATTCAATTTTGAATATTTTAGGAATTTTAACTTGTATCATAAATTTTGTAATTGTTGTTGTCTATATCATCAATTTATATATATGTGCAATTTTTATATATGTATATTTTATTGGAATGAAGCTACCAAATATGGTGCATAAAAGATAATTCTGAAAACCTGGATCAAAATATTGGAATGAAGCTATCAAATATGGTAAAAATTCTGATTAAAATACATAATTTATTAAAAAAAAATTGTGAACAATAGACAGCGCTTTAAGAGAAAAGCGCTGTAAAAACTTAAAAAAAAAAGCGCTGCCTAAAGTCTGAAAGCGCTGTCTAAAGTGGAGGAATAGACAGCGCTTTCAAAGAAAAGTGCTGTCTAAAATCTATCTGAAAAAAATTACAAAACGCTGTCTAAAGCCCAAGTGCTGCTAAAGGAGTATATAAAAAAACGCTGTCTAAAATGGACATAAAACAGCGCTTTTATAAAGGCAAAAAAAGCGTTGTCTTTTCCCTTATTTATAGTAGTGTATATCTTTTGTTAAAGAAGTTGTTGTTTATAAGATCATTTTTTAGAATAACTTATATAAAATGACATCGTTTTTAATAAAAAAAAGAATTTTTGTAATTTTTTTAACTGGTTTGCAGTATTTTATTATAAAACGGTGTTAGTCACTAAAATTTTTAATTTATAACTTTTAAATATTAGTATCAATATTTTTTAAATGTATTTTGTTTGTATTTGAGAAAATGGATGATCCATTTGGAGGCTTCGGCTCCTCATGTAATATTTATTAGTGATTCAATGAATAATGTGTATTTCTTCGTATATCGACGTTATTCAATAAAAAATATGTATTCTGTCACATGATATTTGTAATTTAAAATAATTTTAATGATTTAATAGATTAGTGATTTTTTATTAGACGATTATGTAAAATTTCTTTATATATATACCATTTATATTTTGAAGCGAGAATGTTGGATTCTTTATATTGATCTTTACATCTCTGCTAACCTATACTCAAACACATCATTAATAGGGCACATATTCAAAAAGTTATGCTTAAAGTAATCCATGGTAGTAAAAGGACTATATTAATTGGATGCAAATTAGGTATCGTGTGTAGTTAGTTGCACATGCATAAAAAAAAATTTCTTGTAAGGTTTCTTTTGTACATGCATGACTTTACCTGATGCACAAGATAAGCATATTAAATGGACAAGTATGTAAGAAACTTTTGGTAAATATGTCACTTTTACACTTTATTAAATACTAAAGTGAATAATTAATGATAAACTAACAAGGAAAGTATATCGAATGGAATACAAGAAAATAATAGATAAATAAAACAAAAATCTTAAAGTCAATTTAGCATTAAAAAAGAGAGAGTGACGAGTCTTTTAAAGTTACTTCTATAGGAAGAATGAAAAATTAGACCCTAACTGGTATGTATGCTGGGACTTCAATGAGACATAAGGATCTTGTACGGGGCAAAAAGTCACTCCTATAAAAAAAAATTATAATATTATATAACGTAGTTTTCAGCACGCTTGTGAAATAGATCATTGTGACTATTAAAAACAATACTGTAAAAAAATTGACATTACAGACAAAATCAGTTATTACATGTCAATTTCCGGGTTTTTTAGACTTGTAGTCTAAACGAGGAATTAATATAGCCTATAGTGTTCTAACTGATGATTAAGCAAGAGAGAGAGAGAGAGAGTCTTCTCTCTAACTTTATCTTCGTAAACCTTAGGTTTAAGTCTTAATGAAATTGGGTTTCAACTCTATCAACGCGGATGGGAAGAAAGCGGTGCACAAGAAGGTGAGGAGAATGCATGCAAGATGGGATGATGAGGGGAGTGGAAGTCGAAGAGGAGTCGGTAGAAGTTCAATGTTCTTCGTTATTGAGTTTGACAATAATGAAAGGCTAAAGACTTTTATCTTGAGTTCAAAGAGTTGGGTGACATTTATGAGGTTATCATACCTCCTAAAAGGGATAAGAGAGAAAGAAGATATGGCTTTGTTCGCTATTTTAAAGTAGAGGATGAGGAGTTAATGACAACGAAACTAGATAACATTTTTCTCGAAGGAAGGGAGATATTTGTCAACTGTTATATCTTAAAATTTCCCCTCCCATTATCCAAGACATTCTCCTAGGATTTCCAATTGCTCAAGGTTGCTCAATATTTGATCAGACAAATTCTCCTCATAAGTAGTTGATCTATAACTAGGGTTTAACTTCTCTCAAGGAAAATTGGATTTATAATGCATCAAGTGGAGTTCATGGTTCCTCATATGTCTCAAGGAATGCTCATGTCAAGTTTCAAGCCTTGCATCACTAGTTTGATCAGTCAATTATTCAGATGATTAAAAATCAACTATATTGGACAAAAAGTCAATTCGGTCAATATATTGTCGCACTTTAAGATTTTTGATCAACATCAATATTTTGAAATCATATTCATCATTTGATCAAGGGTTGATCATGATTAATCAAGAAAACTCAAGATTCGTCAAAAGTCAAAAGTTACTAAATTAGGTTTTTCTTAAGGAGAAGTCAATTGAACTTTGACCAAGCACAACTTTCACATGCTTCATCAGTTTTTTCTCAACCAAAATAATTTTGAAGTAAATTCAATTCTCTACAACTTTGACTATATAAGCTCAAGTCCAAAAAATGCTTCATTTGAGAGATATGGGCAAAAATATTACAAGTCATTTCAAAAGTCAACAAAAAGATATTTTTTGTCAAGGAAACTTACATCAAGATAAAGTCTTTAAATAAAAAAATGATCAATATAGATATTGTAGGGAACATCTTGAAGTTTCCAAAAAGTCCAAGATCGCCTTTATATGATAAAAATTGAGTGAGATATGATTTGTGCAAGTTGGGCAATTTTTGAGAAAATGCATGAAGTTCAATTTGATCAAATATGAATTTTTGGGATAATGGACATATCTTTTGAGGTCCAAACGTGTTTCTGACCTCATAATAGACTCCTAAGTTCATTCATTTATTTTTATGGTTTTGATTTCTTTTTATTTTGATTTTTATTCATTTAAAAGCAAAATAAATCAAATAAAATATTAAATAAATGATACAAGATGTGGGGATCTATTTTGAATCAAATCATGAGTCCAATATCACATGATAATGCTAAAAATCGTGAGGGATCATGAAGATTGAATTTGGCACAAGATTGAGCTCAAAAAGATATGTTTCCATGCAAAAAAATCAAATCAAATATTTTGTCATGAAATATAAAGATTTGATTCATGTTTGTTGACCTAATTCATGGTCTATAAATAAAGAACACATTCATACAAGGAGATCACAAAATTGTCTACAAAGAAAGTCCGAAGAAGAACCCTAAAATTTTTCAAAATATCAACTTTTGTCAAAACTAGGGCAAACTTGAAATCAAAGATTCAACCATCTTCAAGGCAAGGCGACCATTCAAATCAATTCCTGAGGTACCATAGAGTAAGTTGGGATCATTCTTGATGATCAAAAGTGCCTGAAACCTACATTCCATGCATCGCCGGTTTCATGTTTTTTTTTGTGAAATTCATATTTTAATATTCATGATGCTTTTATTGAAAATAACAAATCTAATGTGTTCCTGCGATAAATTAATACAGGTTTCACATATATTATACATCGACTATTCTCAAACACCAATGAGCGCTAGGCTTAGTGGCAAATGATGCAATAAAAAGCCACGAGGGCGTGGGTTCAACACCCATCCCGTGCCGCTTTTTCTTCCTATTTTTGTCTTAACCTAATTTCTTTCTTTTTTTCTCTTTTCTAACCCTATTTTTTTAATTAACCTATTATTAAACTAACATAAATCTTTTACTAATAAATTAGGATTATGTTTTTTAACTAATATTTAATTTTCATGATATATTAAATTAATTAACATTTTTCTCAGTATTAAAATTAATTAGAATTAGGATTCTTTTAATCAATAATCAATTTTTGATATATTTTTATTTATTAATTAATTAGGCTAATTAATATTTTCTTAAATATTAAAATCAATTACAATTTCGATTTTAATTACTATTATCATTTAAATTATTTTCTATAAAAATACAAAAATAAAAACTTAGGTTTTATAACATTCAAATATTTTTCTAAATATTTTCTTATTTCTTTTTGCTATTTATTTTCTTAGAAAAGTGTATAGGTTGCACTCTTTAATTGTAATAGCTTAGATTTATTTTCTCGCACTTTTTCTCTATTATATATCTGCTCCCATAATGTAATAGTTTTAGGGTTTACTTTCTCCCATTTCTTTCATATTATGTTACTGCTCACGGGATATAATAGTGTAGATTTACTTTCTCGCATTTTCTATACTTATGTAACTGCCCCAAAGCACTGTAATAGCTTACGTCTTTATATTCCACATATTACTTTTCCTGCTATATTTTATACTGCTAGTAACTAGGGTTTGTATGGCAAGATTAAAAACAATCGTAGCAAAATCCTAATTTTCAAGACTAAATAACTGAAACTAACACACTGTGCACACTTACACCTTTAGGGTAACCTCTCTTGTTGCCTTACGAATATTAGTCACGTCCCTCTAAAGTAGGAATACTTTAGCAAAAGACCCTCGATCAAATCATCATCATACAAAAGATCATAGTCCCTCAATATCCCTCGAATTGCCTACAGAAAAAAGATTTAGTCCCTCGAGTTTCCTACGAATAATATGATGACAGTCCCTTGCTAAATTGCTAAAGTATCCTCACATGTTGACTTCGATGACCATTCGATGAACCTTTGTTTGTCCCTTCACATCCAATGATAGGGCTTCCTACTAACTAATGGTAGGATATCACAATCTAAGGAGGAGGAAAATAACACGAAAGACTTTTGAGTAGGTAGATAGCTCGTAAACGCTTGCTCATAAAAACATATTTTCACACAAACACTTTTCTCTGAAATATTTTCAAAAAACAAACACTTTGTATGCATTCTCAACTGACACGAGAATCATTACAAAGTTGCCGCACTTAGGCATTTTCAAAATATTTTCAAGCATGCACACACAAAAGCATTCTCAAACAAAGTGAGCTAGAGATTAAGAGCCTGTAGATAACGACGGATGAAAAGAGTGCTAACAACTTCCCTTTTCATAACCTACCCCTCGAACTCAATAAAATCTCGAAGGTCTTTCCTGTTCTTTTCACCCTTTCCTTATTGGATAAAAGAAAAGTTAGTGGTGACTCTTGCTATCTGTAACATTTGCGATAAAACATAAAAACAAGTCAGTTCTCGCACCGTATTACTGAACTGACCACTCTGTTGGGGACTACTTAAAAAGAGGGGTTACCTTAGAGTTTAGATCACTTTATTTGCTTTATTTGTTTGCATTGCTTGCTTTATCTTTAAGGATTGCTCAGGTTTAAATTCTTGCAAAGATCATACACCCGGATCTAGGAATGCCTTAGGTAAGTAGCAATATATCATATAAATTGTACAACATAGACCGATATGGTTGAAGTGATGGCTATGTTAGTGTGACATTTTGGTTTGTGTCGATGTTCCTTGAGTCAGTCGAGGATAGCATTGGGTTTCCGGGTGGTGTCATAAGCACTAACTGACTTTTAGAACCTTAATTGATCCATCTTGGCTATTAGAAGGTAGTGAGATGGCCGGATTTAGTGCAGTCCAAGGTTGGTTGACATTCGATGCTACACTCATTGAGATTCGACTCGCGGGATGTTTTGGTTGCAAGTCGGTTGCTATTCTAAAATAAAACCTTTGAGAAAGATCAGTGATATGAGATTCCTAGAACCCGGTTACTATTTTAGGACAAGTTGAGCCAACTTAACTTCAATAGAAATGGGTACTTACCTATGGAACCCATGCAAGCCTTTAAATACATCATGACATCATAACATCATGACATGACATTTACTAACCATTTCAAGGATCTTAGGGATTTTTGTTGCAGGATTTCAGGCCAGACTGCTAGCAAGGGGGAAAGAGGATTTATTTTCCTCTAACTTGATACTGTCAAAGACCAAATACATTCTTTTGAGTCAGTGGATAGGACTCACTTGACATGGTGATCTTGATTCTTATAGAAGGACGTTCAAAGATGAAGACTCAAAATTCTTCAGACAAAGCTGCAGCTAGAATCAATTTCTAACATTTCAATTTTTATCTATCCCGCAAGATCCTTAAAAACATTACATATGCATCTACATGTCATGCATATCATTACATAACAGGTTTCCAAGACAGGTTTTCCCATCTTCTTGTTGTTGATCACAGAAAACAGGAAATGGCTCTTGAATAAACAGTCAAAGATCTCCAGGTTCAAAATGCTCAGTTCCAAGAGATGTTACTAAACTTAGCCAAGGGGCAGGAAGAGATGAAGACCCTCATCGCCAAAGAGAAGAAGAAGAAGAAAAAGAAACCAATTGGCATCCTTCACATGGGGAGGAGGTTCAGAGGTCCAGTCAAGAAGGTTCGAGATCTTGATTTCCCATCGGACGAAGATGATAACGATGATGATGATGGTAAGAGTGTTAAAACTGAGAAACAAAGCAACTACGGTTCTGAAAAATGCTATGATGAATATGAAGAAGATTATCTGCATGAGCAATATCCCATACTGACTAGAAATATAAGTTGTTAGAAGAGAGACTGAAAGCTATGGAAATCCAGAAGGTGTATGGCTTAAACTTTAAAGATTTGGGTTTAGTCTCAGAAGTTGTCATTCCTCATAAGTTCAAAGTCCCCACTTTTTCAAAATATGACGGTGTTTCTTTCCCAAAACTTCATTTGAGGTCATATGTCCGAAAGATTCAACCACACAGCGCTGACAGGAAGTTATGGGTGCATTTCTTTCAAGAGAGTTTGTCTGGAACACAACTAGAATGGTATTATCAACTTGAAGGTACAAGTATCCATACCTGGGAAGATTTTGCTGCAGCTTTCTATAAGCAGTATCAATATAATTTTGATTTGGCACCAACCCGCATTAAACTACAGAGTATGTCCATGAGCTCTGAGGAAATCTTTAAAGAATACGCACAGAAATGGAGAGATCTTGCAAGCAGAATTCAACATCCTTTGGCTGATAGGGAATTGGTTGATATGTTAATGAGAATGATATAATGGTAAGAAAGAATACAATGCTGTGTACGGCCAGAAGGGTCGTAATAAAGGTGACCACAACCAATCTGTGGGGGAAGTTCTGATTTCTAATCATGCGCCAGTGCAACAACAACAATAGAATAATCAGCATAGGCAGGTCGCACCCAGGAGACAATTCACAAGAATCAACATGCCGCTGTCTCAAGCATTGCAACACATGTTGAAGGCAAATATGATTACATTAAAGGATCCTCCTCAGAATCCCAATACTACTTCCCCCAGTTATAACCCCAATGCAAGGTGTGCATATCACTCCAATAGTCTCGGACATGACACTAATAATTGTTGGGCTCTGAAGAATAAGATCCAAGATATGATTGATGTTAAGGAGATTGAGTTTGACCCTCCTGAGACGCTTAAATGTGATCACTACTCACATGCCAAATCATGACTTAAATTGAGTGCGTCCAGTTCATTTGAATTTTCAGTTGTAATTTATTTTGTTTGTTCAAACACTTGTCTTTATGTCAAACTTTGTTTTCTTTCCATTAATGAATTTCATATGTTTTTCTTGAATTAATCCATTCTTTTTCACTATATTTAAACTGTGCTTTTTACTTCCTTTTTGTGATATTCAACTCTCGTTAAAAGCTATAAGCCTTTAGAGGGAGAATGACGAAAACGATACCATAATCTCATACATTATGCTTTTGAACAGACCTTGTTGACGATGTACATGCGTTTCTTTAATTCCTAAACAGTGGAGATATAAGGAAGTTAATCCCTAGTCAACCCCTTTGAGCCTAAGAAGTAGGAGTTTTCTTTTTCACGCAAATTGAAACCCTTAATCATAACCTGGGGCAGGGTAGTTTCTCAGTTAATTCAGTTGTGCATTCAATCACAAGCTTCTCCTTCATACACAACAGGTAGTATCTAAGACATCCTTCCAAATCAAAAGTAGATGATGGTTCCCCGTAATCATTAAATCAGACAGTCATTATCTTTCAAAAGAAAAGCCCACTAAGTCAAAACCTATGAAGGAGACTTAGGAAAAACTGGGGAATCCCGCTGATTGTAATCTCAAACAAAACAATTAGGAAAAATTTAGGGATAATAAAGTCAAAAATAGGTCGCTACAAATCCTCAACAAAAGAAATATGTTACAAGAAAAAATTACTGCCTTCTCAAATAAACTTTCGATTTCTGAACCATCATCAAGTTTCAGTGCTATAATTCCAAACTCTATTGGAACCTAAATGCATAATTAACTGAGTATAGGACTGAAGGATATCATGGAGAACGGGTTGGGTACAAATAAATTTTGAGCCTTTATCCTTTGTTTCTTAAATCGTTAACCAGGCCATGTTACAACCCTTAAAAGTCCTAACTGAAGCATGAGTTAGTTCGAAAGCATACTATTACAAAAAGGTATCCTGACTCCTATAAGGCTTACCATAAATCTTGAGTTGATATCACATTCTTACAAATTTTGTTTTACTAAAAAATGCATTTTTAAACTTCAAGACAGACATAAGCTTTACATTTTAATACCACTATGTTCATATGACTAAGTGTTTGATAGTAGAGAAATTCGCATGACGAATATTTATGAATGATTATCCTCCTAATGGATAGAATTATTTCAGAGGATGGGTCAAAGAGAATGACACTTCCAGTAACAGGCCTTTCATGGACCCAATTGGTTATAAATTAAGGGGCATGCCATGTTATTGTCTAACTCACTTGTGGCAGTCAAGTCAAGATTCAAAGAATCTCTCAAAAGTGCTGAATAGCCAGGGGAAAATCTCCATCTAAATAACTTGGGGCATGTTACATTGATCACAAGTTTTAGCAAAAGCCTTTATGGAAATTGAATCTTCGGTATCACCAAATTTCTTGTCTATGTCAGCAGTATCAGATGGTGTCATTCTTCCGTGACAGTTCTTAGAAAAATACTGAGGAAGGTCAAGACTATCATAAACCTGGAAATCAATGGTTGATCAATAACTTCAAATATCGGGTGCACCAGACTAATCCTAGGGGAAAATGGACTCTCGCATACGAAGGGCCACGTATGATCAAGAAAATATTTTCCGGCAGTGCTACAACATTTACTACCATGGACAATAAAAATTCCCTGCACCCTATGAACGCAGACATAGTCAAAAATACTATACATCAAAAACAGACCCGCTAGGTTGATAGGCCTAGGAAAAAATAAGGGCACCCCGACGAACCAAAAGGATTCGGGTAAAAATTATGGACATATAAATAGAATTATACACCCGGCAAGTCGAAAACCTGAGAAGGAGGCTTGGGCGAAAAAGGGTATCCCGGTGGACTAAAAATCTGAAAAGACAGTCGAGGCAAAAGTTAGGGATTAAAGCGTACGACTATGTCCCATTATCTCATCACTTGTTTATGACTCTGATCAACATTTACTGAAGACTCTAGGAGTTGGGATAATGTTCAAGTCATCCATAAATCCCCACAGAGAAATCTCCATGGAATTAGCTCTACAAAGCTATCTTCACAAGCTCATCCCCAATAAAGATATATTCCCCAGCAAGTCTAATATGCCCACATACAGAAATTCGGGCATCTTCAAGCAGTTCACCTCCATATCCCTAATGGATATCTTGACCTGATCATCATCCCCAATAGGTCCTCTAGCGGATAAGGAATTTTGATCATTTCCCCAGCATACCGTGGTAGACTTCCTCAACACAACCTATGAAATTCCAATCCCCGTCAGAAATTATTTCCTCAACACAGTTTACAGGAATTTAATTCTCCAGCGAAGTTTATTTCTCCAACACCTTAAAATCCCTAGTAAAATTCTCTTCTCCAGTGGAGTTTATTTCTCCAACACCGTATTACACCCGGAAAAATTCTCTTCTCAACCAAAGTGTAGTCAAGGTTGTTATCCCCAAACAGTTGCTACAGTATCTAAAACCTGGTCAGGTATCGCGTCAGAGGAATATCTATTTATTTTATCCCAGGTCAAGATATATAAGGACTAAATTCCCCAGTAGATCGATGAACGACAAATGTTCCTGGAATGCTTCTATCCCCAAGCTAAAATTGAACATCCCTGGTGGAGTATCCTCAAACAGAAAGAAGGAATTCCCAGCGAAGATATTCTAAACAAGATTGAAGATTCATATTCCTCATCCCCAGCAACAGTCAGGGATTTATTTTCCCCAGCCAAAGATGTTGCATGAAGCTACCATATGCTTCAATAACATATTGCATTCGTACATCATTTACAAAACATCATAGCATATGTATACAAAACACATATAACACTCTCCTTTACTTTGAGAACATCATTATGCAATTAATTTCCTAAAGACTAACTTTTTCTTTTCAGGTAAAGTCTACAAATAGACGAATATCATCAGTAATTTTCAAACAGGTCAAAGATTAATTCTTGAAACAAGATGGGGAAACTATCTATATGATCAAGAGGTATGAATTCCTGAAACATGATGGATTTACCAACAAAAACCAGGAAGAGATTAATTCCTAAAACAAGACAGGGCAACTATCTATATTACCAGGTGGTATGAATTCCCAAAGCAAGACGAGTTTACCAACAAGAAAGTGTTAGAACATAGTTTGATTCTACAACCCTTAATTAGAGTTTTGATGATAACAAACACAAAGAACAAAGATGCACTCTAAATTTGTGTTATTTTGTATGCATAAGTTCTTACTGAAACAACATCAGAAGTTAAGCTATAGAAGCGTTCAAGCTGAGGTAATCAGAATGTTCTGAAGAATGATGATCAGAATCTACGCTCAAGTAAAGGATGCTCTGATTCTGAACAGAAGTCTAATATACCATTAGATCTTCACATCTATGAGTCATCAACATTCTGAAGTAAAAGAAGCATGCAAGATTCTAGTTCTGAAGCGTTACTTTTCAATTAAGACAATATCATATGCAACGGCTTCATTCAGACAAGAATCTTCTCAATATGGAAATAACATTGAGTGTCCATTATCATGCTTTATGTTGGACAAGATTTCCACGCCTATATAAACAAGCTTAAAGGATAAATCATTCATGATTTTTGAATACGAATTCTTATACATCAAAAACGCTGCAAACTTTCATATTCACTCATACGCTCAAATTGTGTAATATATCACAGTAGTGATATAGTTTTTGTAACGAAAAACAACAGTACACAGTAAATCATTTTCTTTTGATTAAGCTAGTTTTCCTTGAGATAAACCGGGTTATGGTTGTACTCAAGAAGACTTTGGCAGTTGTCAAAGTAGTATTGTAATCAAGTTTTTATTAGTGAATTAAGTCCTAGTTGGAGAGAGGCGAAATCACCTTGGCGGGTGGACTGGAATAGTTTGAGATCAAATGAACCAGGATAAAAATATCGTGTCTACTGCTTTTGATTTTAAGTTTCAATTCAACCCCCCCTTCTTGTGTTTTTTACTTCTTCAATTGGCATCAGAGCTCCTGGTTCTGAGTTCATACACTTAACCGTGTCAGTAAAAGATCCAAGCTTTTGAAAAACACTATGGTGGGACCAAGCCAAAACATCAGCAATGACTATCATGAGGACAAGGACAAAATCAGCAGCAAACCTCCAGTCTTTGATGGAGAAAATTTTGAATACTGGAAACACAGAATTGAGAGCTTCTTTCTGGCTCATAATGCTGATCTATGGGACATGGTAATTGATGGATACACACATCCTGTAGATGAAAGTGGTTAGAAGATAGATAGAAAAAGGTTGTATGACTAGCAAAAACGTGATTTTAGAAACCATCATAAAGCCAGAATAATACTTCTCAGTGCCATCTCATACTCAGAATATGAGAAGATCTCAAATAGAGAGAGAGCCAAAAACATGTTTGACTCTCTGAGAATGACGCATGAAGGAAACATACAAGTTAAAGAAACCAAGACCCTTGTGCTCATTCAGAAATATGAAGAATTCAAGATGGAAGGCAGTGAATCCATAGAAGAAATGTTCTCAAGATTCCAGATTCTTATTGTTGGGCTGAAAGTTCTTGACAAAGGATATTCTACTGCTGATCACGTAGAGAAGATCATCAGAAGTCTACCAAAGCAATGGAGGCCAATGGTCACTGCACTTAAGCTGGCTAAAGATCTCAACAAGATATCTCTGGAGGAACTTGTTAGCTCCCTCAGAAGTCATGAGATAGAGCTAGAAGAAGACGAGCCTCAGAAGCAAGGTAAGCCTCTAGCATAAAAAACTAACAAAAAGTCTGATTCTAAGGTTTTGCAGGCTATGGAAGAAGCCTCTGATGGATCCTCATCATAAGAAGACAAATTGTCTCTTCTCTCCAGAAGGTTCAATCAACTGTGGAAGCAGAGACAAAGAAAATTCAGAAACACGAGAAGATCAGAGAATCAGAATGATTCCTTCTCCAGATACAGAAAGTCTGAGTCCTCCTCTGGACACAGAAGATCTGAAGCTTCTTCAGGTCACAGAAAGTCAAATAACAAAGACATCATCTGCTATGAGTGCAATGAACAAGGGCACTACAAAAGTGACTGTCTAAGGCTTCAGAAGGAGAAGCCCAAAAAGGAGATCCTCAAGGAGAAGAAGAAAAGCCTCATGGCAACATGGGATGATTCAGACACTTCTGATGCTGACTCAGATTCAGATGATGAAAGAGCCAACATTGCTCTTATGGAAAATGTGACAGAAGACAGCGAAGCCTCTGGTTCAGACTTAGAATCAGACACAGAAGATGTATTCCCTGATTTCACTATTAATTTTACTAAAGCTGAACTTGCAGAAAGTCTGGATGAAATTCTGGAAAGGTATCAGCATATCAGAGTCAAATTCAAGAACCTGAAAAAGGATCTTGTCTCTGACTCTGAAAGAACTGAGAGTCTTAGATTAGAAAATTCTGAGTTAAAAGGAAAGATTTTAAAATTATAAAATAATTTACAAAACTCTCCGAAAGAAATAATCTCAGAGACTCCCAGTAATGCTGATAAGATCATCAAAGAGTATGATCACAACTTTCAGAAGTTTCTGGCTAAAAACATAGATAGAAGCAAGATGGCTTCAATGATCTATGGAATTAGCAAGAATTGCAGAAAAGGTATAGGATACCAAGGTAAGGTATCTCCACCTAAGAAAGTCATGGACCTAGTTATAAAACGCAAACCACTAAAATCACACTTCACATACGGGCACACACATGACCTAAAATACACTAGTAATGATTACCCTGTCAAACCAAAATTCAAACAAAATTTTGGTAAAACTAACAAACCAGGACCCAAAAAGATATGGGTACCTAAGGACAAAATTATATATGTAGCAGATATCTTTAGCAGCAAGGCTAAAACACCAGTCATGGTACCTGGACTCTGGATGCTCTCGACACATGACGGGAAGAAAGCATATGTTCTAAAGCCTGGAACTTAAACCTGGAGGATACGTGGGCTTTGGAGGCAACCAGAGAGGGAAGATCATTGGCTCTGTAATAGTAGGTAATGGTAATCTTCCTTCTATCAATAATGTGCTTTTAGTGGATGGATTGATGCATAACCTGTTATCCATAAGCCAATTAACTAATAACGGTTATGATATAATCTTTAATCAAAATTCATGCAAAGCTGTTAGTCAGAAAGATGGAACTATCCTATTTAATGGAAAGAGGAAAAACAACATTTATAAGATAAAACTTTCTGAACTAAAAAGTCAGAATGTAAAATGCCTTCTCTCTGTTAACAACGAGCAATGGGTATGGCACAGAAGATTAAGGCATGTTAGTATGAGAAGAATATCTCAGATTAACAAACTCAATCTGGTCAGAGGACTTCCTAATCTGAAGTTCATCTCAGATGCTCTGTGTGAAGCGTGTCAGAAAGGAAAATTTGCAAAACCGGCTTTTAAAGCTAAAAATGTTGTTTCCACTTCTAGGCCATTAGAACTTCTGCATATAGACTTATTTGGACCAGTGAAAACTGCATCTGTTAGTGGCAAGGAATATGGGTTAGTGATCGTAGATGACTATAGAAGATAGACATGGGTAAAGTTCTTAAGACACAAGGATGAGTCACATTCTGTGTTTGTTGCATTCTGTAACCAAGTTCAGAATGAAAAGGATCTTAGAATTGTCAAAGTCAGAAGTGATCATGGTGGAGAATTTGAAAATAAAAAATTTGAAACATTTTTTAATGAAAAAGGCATCTCACATGACTTATCTTGTCCTAGAACTCCCCAACAAAATGGAGTTGTAGAACGAAAGAACAAAACATTTCAAGAAATGGCCAGAACCATGATCAATGAGACTAACATTGTTAAGATCTTCTTCGCAGAAGTAATTAACACAGCGTGTTATATTCAGAATATAATCTCTATAAGACCTATTCTGGAAAAGACTCCATATGAATTGTGGAAGAACAGAAAGCCCAACATTTCTTATTTCCATCCTTTTGGATTCACATGTTTCATTCTGAATACTAAAGATCATCTGAACAAGTTTGACTCTAAAGCACAAAAGTGTATTATGTTAGGATACTCTGAACACTCAAGAGGGTACATAGTATACAATACATAAACACAGATTGTTGAAGAGTCAATCAGTGTTAGATTTGATGATAAGCTTGACCCTCAAAAGTCAAAGCAGGATGAATATTTTGCAGATATAGAAGTTGAATTCATAGGTGTTGAAGATAACTCATCAGAAGTTCCCAACAGAGACACTCCAACAACTTCACAAAGAAATGTTACAAGTGCCCAGTACCTTCTGTTGATCAACTCCAGAAAAGGTTATCCAGAAGCAGCATAGCTCACCCAAAAGATAAGATCCATGGAAAGAAGGATGATTCAATCAGAACAAGATCAACATTCAGAAACTCTAAAGAATCCCTCATGGGACTAGTCTCACTGATTGAACTAACAATAATTGATGAAGCTCTTCTGGACAATGACTGGATTCTGGCAATGCAGGAGGAATTAAACTAGTTCACCAGAAATGACATATGGGATCTGGCTCCCAAACCAAAATGATTCAACGTCATTGGAAGAAAGTGGGTGTTGTTGTACCCCAGTTTTTGCCCCTAAGATCCCTTCATCATACCATGTTGATTCACTCACAACAAGATCACACTAGGATTCTTGGTTCCCCTCCCTACTTTGAGCTTTGCTCCTTTTGAGGAATTACCAAGCACCTTGACTTATGTTCCTTTTGTGATCATTAATATTGTTATGTTTTATTCACTTAACTAATAAAATACAATGTTGGCTTGTCTTGCTTGTTGTCCATGTAGGTAAGGGAATGAGATTTAAAAAATTACTCCATGGGTTCATCAGTTTATTTCCATGCCCTAGCCAATAAAAGCTTGAGAAGTTCAAAACTTATCATTGAAGTTGTTTTGGAAGAAATGGCATGGCAAGGTTGTTTTGGTTCATCGCTTTTCAAGGTTATTAGATTTGACTCAAAAGTACAAAGGGTTGATTGGAGAAGCTGTTATGTTTGGACAAGGCCTTGTTCATATTGGTCACAAGGGCATAGTTCTCTCAAATTTCAAGATATGGAAGTGGTTTTGGTGGCTAAGAGTTCTCATTATCATACTCAACAAATTCTATTCACAAAGCAAGAATATTGGTACAAGAAGTTTGTTCAAACTTGTCAAAGTTCCTCAAGGCATTTTCTTGATCTAGAAGCTAGAGTTTTGAAGTTCAAAGGAGTATATCTTGCTCATATTTTGGTATTTTTGAATGATTCCAAAGACATCCTTCTCTTCAAAGGGTTATAAACAAATCACTTCAAAAGTTACAAGGAGTTTTCATTTAGAAGAAGCTTCGTGAAGAAGAAAGATTACAAGTCATCCAGATGAATCCCCAATTTTCCATGTGTGACTTCAAATGATCACAACTTGGTCAATTTTTATCACCTTGACCCATTCTTTTCCATAATGATCTTGAAGATGTGAACTTTATGCCATCTTTTATGTGCAAAGTGGGAAAATGGATGGAGGTTGCCTTAAATATGAAAAAGATTATAGGTCATTTCATGATTTTTGGCCAACTTCAACAAGTCATAACTTGCTCAATTTTTGGAGATTTTGAGTGGTTCAAGTTTCAAAATTTCATTCAAGAGATCTACCTCATTCCATATTTTTTTGTTCAAGAGCAAATTTCAAGTGGAAGGCCATGTTTGGATGGAAAGTCAACACTTTTTCTTCTACTTCGACTCAATGCAACTTTCAGCTCAAGCATCCATTTGATTCCATTCTTTTTCCATTGCAAAGCTTGTAACCTCATCTTTCTAAATCATCAAGAATCATGCCCCAAGACCCCTTGAGTTGGAAATGCCATGGATTTGAATTTGGTAACTTGAAACTGAATTTTCCACAAAGTCAGAATTTTGAAATCCATAATGTGACTTCTAAACACAAGATTTATGCGTGTTTTTGATTTAAACTTGATTAGCAAACTTGCCAGAAGTGATTAGCACCCCAAAACGCAAGATTTGGTTGAGTTTTGATGGAAATGAAGTCACACTTCACTCGTGCTCGACCTTCACTCAATTTCCCTCCAAACTTCCTTGTTTCTTCCAATTTTCATTCCCATTCACTTACCTATAAATAGAGGGTCACCCCCCATTCATTTCTTCAAGCTTTGAGAGCCAAGAACACCCTGCCAAAACCTCACACGAACCCGTCTTTTTTGAATTCAATTTCTGATATTTAAGCTCCCTTTTCCAAAATTCTTTGCGCATTCATCATCCTTAAGCATCATACAAACTCTCTAACACTTAAACCAATCAAAAAGAGCCATAATTCAAGCTACAAAAGTCCAGTTTCAAAGCTTCTTCCTTTAACTTCGAAAAGGTAGAATTCTCCACCATTTGGATCCAAATCAAGCACTAATATATTCTACTCCTCCTCCTGATTCTAATGCTGCTTACAATTTTTAAATCCATTGAGAATTGAGAGAAAAATCTCAAATTGAAGGTGCTCTCTATTTTCTGGGCTTTTGATTCATATCTCTCTCCATACCTTATATAAATTTGGCGCGATGGTGGTGTTAGAATCGTCTTGAATAGACGAGTTCAATGATACTAGCCTGGGATTCTAATTTTTCCATTTGCAGGATCTCACAAAATCCCCATTACAGGGTGTATGGAGGTTGAAGACGATGACATGTCTCGTCTCAGCCAATGATAGCGTGCCAAACGTTTTAATTTCATTGGTTGCCCTTTTTTTGATCTTATGTGTATCTCACTAAGGTCCATATCAAGCACAACACGTCTAGTCCACTGGATCAGCTTACTAACGCGTTTTGACTATGATCTGCTGGTCCACATCTTTTTGGTTTTATTTTATTTTCTGATTTTATATTTTTTATTTATTAAATTTTCAAAAATTCATAACTCTTTTATTTTTTATCCAAAAATTATGAAAAAATTCACAAAAATACTTTGAATCATTTCTGATCTCATGACTATTTTTTTATATTTTTATTTTAATATTTGATTTTTTTTTTGTATTTTTTGAATCCTTTGCTTACTTTTAATTACTTAAAAAAATACTTTCTGACATTTTTTAAATTCTGAAAAAATTCATAAATATTATTTTTCATATTTTTGACTTTCTGAAAATTTTATAGAATTTTATATTAAAGTTTACTATTTTTGACCTATTTTCTATTTGTTTGAGCAATTTTAAATAGTTTAAAAAAAGTTTCTGACTTTTAAAAATTACCAAAAATTTTACAAAAATATTTGGATCCATTTCTGATTTTTCTATGGTCTTACTTTTTATTTTTTGATTAATTTGAACATAGTTGACATTTTTCTCTTTATTTTCTATTTTTAAACATTATTTTTTATCCTTTTGTATATATTAAAATGTGATATTATTTTGTGACTATTTTCTGGTTGATATTGGGTTAGATCTTGGATCATGAACTTTATTAACATTATTGGATCCATGGTGTTGAGTTTAACTCCACAAAAATGGATGAATGATTTTAATAGTAATTTGATTAAAATTTAATTCAAATATGGTTTATATTTTTTTTTCCCTGTCCATATCCCTCTTCATCTCATCCCCTTCTTATTGCACTAGGTGTTATTGGAGAATAATCTCTATATCATGTCTCAAAATAAATGGTGCATAAATTGCTATTGACCGGCCTCAAAATAGGTGCGACTTCTATATAAGTCCACTTACGATTGCTTAACATAACGCTAAATTTTGTCCCAATTCGAATAAATGATCATTCGTTGCCCAACCTTATGATTGCAAGCCCAAGTATGTTAATTTGACCTCTTTGATCCAATAACCTTGAGATTCATTGTGTGGGGGCTTTGGTTCTACCAATCCTCTAATAGATCTACAACACCTTTGGTCAACGCGGATCACTTAAACATCGTGGATCATTAAATGGTACTTATGAGAATTCAAAATGAATGATATACTTGACAAAAAGCAAATTCAACTTGTTGTGTGGAGGCTTTGGTTCTACCAATCCTCTAATGAGTTCCAAATGCAAGTTTCAAGATGGTCATCCAACTAACCACTAATTATTGAGTTGTTTCACTTTATGCTTTTATTCTTTTTTACGCTTTATGTACTATTTACTTTTAGCATTTACATTTCATGCCATTTTCATCTTTGCTCATTTGAGCATTTATTTTCTTGCCATTTTGTATTTTTCTCACTTGAGCTTTTCTTTTCCTTTCTTAAGATACTTAATAATCAACCTAAACCCTAAAAATCTTTAATGGTACTTGGACTATTTGGCTACTATCCTTGGCATTATGGAGCATGAGACTTTTCTTGGACTTAGGATTAGAAACCTTGGCCTATCTTGGAAACCTTATGATCTTATCTGATTATTTTTGTATGGAGCTCTTGAGGTTTACCTCAAGACATTGGGTTGTTTGTTTGTTTTGTGTGCAGGTTATTGTGATTACACCCTTTGTTTGTAATATGGAATTCACCCGTATACAACCGTTACTCTGCCCAATTTTTATGAAGACTTAATACACTTGAAGTTTGGTTCTCTCAAGAGGTCTAGTATTTTTGCTTGCTTGGTTTCAATTCAAAGAATGAGAATTATATCTTGGCTTATAATGCCAAGTATTGTCTTCTTGTTTTGGTTAGATGATTATTATCCTTAGCTTTTACCTTATGCTTTAGGATAGTCTCTTCTTCTCCTCCCATCTTCTTTAATTTCAAAAATATTCTCCCTCCTTTTGAAAACTCTTCTTGTTTTAAATTTGAACCATTTTCATAATAAACATGGACTTATGTCCATGTATTTTCAAAAAAGTTTCATAAATAAACTCCAATCAACTTAATAATACCTTGACATTTTTTTAAGAAGACTAAAAGTCAATCAATCTCATTCAAACCATTTTGACACTTTGGCTTTTTACCTTTAAAACTTTTCTGAAAAAGATTAAACTCTTGTCAATCCTTGTAGTGATGCAAACAACTATACTTCTACAATATGTAGTGAAGAGAGATATTTTCCACTTGGGTGTTGAGTGAGGAATTGTTGATTTTTGAAATCCAAGCCATATCCTCCACTTTGAGATGATACAAATTCTCCTTTCTCATGATTGTGGGTAGTAGGTATGTTTTCCACACGGACAATGACGATGATGTTTTATCTCATAAAATTGACTAACACACTTGTGCTTTAAATTTTTTTTTAAAAATGGAACTACGTGTACCCTGATCCCCTATTGCATGAAAGGTGGTACGTAGGCACTAAAGGTTCGCAACCGCGGAGGGTGCAAAAATCATAAAATATATATTTATTTTCTCACCTCCACCATCCATTTTATATAACAGTTTTTATAGCCAAAATATACAAATTTTTACAAAGAGGCTCCTGTGGAGTACCGTAGATGTTTAAGGTGATAATACCTTCCCTTTGCATAACCAACCCCCTTACCTTGAATCTTGCCCCCTCTTTTTGGGTTATTCGCTCTTTTCCCATTCCTTTGGAAACAATAAAGCACGGTGGTGATTTTGATTTTGATTTGTATAAAGTCTAGTCAATCCAATGGCTTAGTCTTGAATATTTCCACCGCTACAGAAAAATGGCGACTTCGTTGGGGAAAGATTGACCTCTTGCGTCCATTCCTAAGTGGGTTAAGCCTATCTTTGTTTATATCTGTATATGTGCTATTGTTGTTTATGTGTTATATGTTATATGTATGTTTGTCTGGATTTTCCTGGTTTTCAGGGTGCTTGGTGATTACTCATAAGTCCTATACCCGGACTTTGGCAAACTTTAAGATAGGACGGGCGGTATAGTCATGTTAACTTTGAGGGAGTAATCCCAAAAAAGGAGGCATGAGATCCCCCACTCAGTGGAGGCCCCTTTGAATGTAGTGTTGTTTACCGAGTAATCGGGAAGACGTACTACTTTCAACCTGGGAGCCTGCTGAAACTGATGACCGTAGAATACCAAACCCATCTTGGCCTTTTAGGTGTAGTGAGGAAGCTATGACAGAGTAATTCGAAAATAGTTTTCACGCGATACTAAGCTCGGACGAGTCTTTCTTGAGAATATTACTAATTACCGAGTTAATCGGGAAGTTGGTAATATCCAAAGGAGGGATGTAGACTCTGGGAACCTCTAGAACCTTGTTCGGTAGGTGATAACTTTAGACCAACACCTTATGGGTAGTACCTTCGACCTCATGCTCATGACATTGAACCTATGAACCCTATATGTGTGATCTTGTGTGTGATTGTTGCATCATGCATCCATGCACTCATAAGCATCTTTTGAAGAAACCTTATTTCAAGGGATTTAAAGGTTGACTATTTGTGAATATCTCAGGTACTTTCTAACCATGGAATATGGAAAGAGAAAGACCGACAAATACAGTTTCAAGGATCCCAAGATAGATGAGTTGATCAGTCTAATTACTGAGATCGAGTGTTCTGCAGAATTTCGGAATAAGTATGCATCCATTATCCCTCTCATGAAGCTGAAGATGAAGGAGGGTTTTCTCACGATAATGGTCCAGTTCTATGATTCGACGTATCATTGCTTTACTTTTCCCGACTATCAGTTAATTCCTACACTGGAGGAGTATTTTTATCTATTGGATTTACCTGTTACCTATCGTGTTCCTTTCACTTGTTTGGAGGGTGAGCCAAAACCACATGAGATTGCTGCTTTGATTCATCTGGGGAAGTCTAAGGTGGAAGCCCATATGACTACTAAAGGATGGATTAGAGGATTACCAGCTCAGTTCTTATTGGAGAAAGCTTGTTACTTTTCCAGAATGAAAAGTACGATTGCTTTTGAGGCCATCTTTACTCTACTTGCTTACGGGTTGTTCTTATTTCCTAATGTGGACAAGTTTGTTGACATTAACGCTATTAGGATTTTCATGATTGGAAACCCAGTTCCTACACTGTTGGGTGATGCTTATTACTCTATTCATATTCGGAATTCTTATCATGGGGGGATGATTATCTGTTGCACGCCTCTGTTGTACCGGTGGTTTATCTCTCATATGCCTCAGTCTGATGCTTTTTGGGATGTCAAGAAGGAACCCCGTTAGGCTCCTAAGATCATGGAACTTACTCACTCAGATATTGATTGGTATCATCGAGCCTATCAGGATATAGAGATTATTGATAGTTGTGGTAGTTTCCACAATGTACCTCTTCTTAGTACAAAGGGAGGAATTAACTATAACCATGTTCTTGCACGATGATAACTTGGTTATCCAATAAGGGATAAACAAAATAGTATTCATTTGAGTAGTTTCTTTCTGAAGGAAGGGGAAGACCATAGGGAAGCTAGGGAGCAGATTGCGAAGGCCTGGCGTCACATTCATAAGAAGGGTAGGAAGAATTTGGGGCCTAGGGGTGTTGTTTCTTTGGATCCATATCTTCAGTGGATTCAATCAAGAGCCATTCAGTTAAAGATGTCGTATACCCGGGAGACACCTATGCCTGATCTGTTTGTGAAAACCACTCCTCCCTTATTAGATGATTTGGAAGAGCCGCAACTTGCTTTGGTTAGGATGCAATAGGAAAGGGATGCTTGGAAGAACAAGTTCCAGACTTTAGAGAGTTCCTACAGAGCAGACCTGAAGGAGAAAGACGACTTGATAAAGATCCTTGAGAGTCAGGAGGTAGAGTCTATGGAGAGGCAAGGGGATTTATTTCCTCCTAAGCCTTAATCAGGTGATGATCACTTACTTCCTGATTCAGATGATTGGAAAGAGATTGTCATCAGACATGTAGAAGAAAACTGGAGGTTGAAGGCTCAGATTTCCAGGCTCACAGAGAAGTGCCAGCATATAGAGTGATATCCATCAGTTATTTTTCTCAGGATTTTAGATTATATTTTCCTCTTGTACTTGAGGTCATTAAAACTTGTAATCCATTTTGGAAATATTATAATAAAAATTTTCAGTATTTCAAAAGCTTTATTACTTTGATGTTTGTAATATGTATATAAAATTTAAATCCCTTGAAATATTAAATAATGAAGTAAAAATAATCATATGCATTGCATATCATGCATCATATTGCACATATTTCTTGCATTTATTGTGCATATCCAGGTGTCTTACCAAGCTTCTTTACTTCATTCAGCAAGCTGACTCATCACTACAATACTCGGGCTAATTTTAAGAAGAAGATGGACAACTTAGAATAAGAGAATCGCGAGCTGCGCGAAGAAGTTTATGCTTTGAAGGCCGACATGGCCAATCTGACTACTCTGATGGAAGATTTGGTTGCTGCTCAGAATCAGCCACTGAGTGTTCAACCTCAACCAACAAGGGTAACTACTGAAGCTCTGACTGTTCCCGTATCTTCTACTCCAGCTGTTGTTCAGAACCGCATGCCTCAAGGTTATCCATGGAGAATGCCAAAGAATTTTGCACCTGAAGGTTTCAATATTGGTCCTCAAGATACTACAGTGGTTCAGACTATTATTACCCAGGCACCTCTTGTGGTGCATGTTGTTCCTGCTGCACCTCCTTCGGTGAATATGGTTGCATTTGTTAATGATGATGTGTGTCGTCCTTTCCCTCCACCAAGTGAAGACTTGGGTCTTTATGACATAATGGATGATTTTCAAGAGCAGTTTGACAAAATGCAGAGAGAGATGAAGGCCCTCAGAGGAAAAGAGTTATTTGGGAAGAATGTGAATTAGCTATGTTTGGTCCCGAATGTTAAGATACCTGCTAAGTTTAAGATCCCGAAATTTGAGAAGTATAAGGGCAACACTTTCCCTCGTGCTCATCTGGTGATGTACGTGAGGAGAATGTCTACCCATACTGATGATCAGCGTCTGTTGATTCCGTTTTTTCAGGATAGTTTGACTGGTGTTGGGTTGAAGTGGTATATGAGTTTGGATAGCGCCAATATCCATACTTTTAATGATTTGGGAGAAGCATTCATCAAACAATATAAGTACAACGTGGACATGGCGCCTGACCGTGATCAACTTAGGGCCATGGTTCAGAAAGACAGGGAATCGTTCAAAGAGTATGCACAAAGATGGCGTGAGGTATCCGCCCAAGTGATTCCTCCCATGGAAGAGAATGAGATGACTAAGATTTTCTTAAAGACGCTGGGTGCTTTCTACTATGAGAGGATGGTAGCAAGCGCGCCAAGTGACTTTACTGAGATGGTAGGAATGGGTATTCGCTTGGAAGAGGCTGTAAGAAAAGGTCGTTTAACAAAGAGTGAAGGATCTGGAGGTGCAAAGAATCCATCTTATGGGTTTGGCAAGAAGAAAGAGGGGGACGAAAATGTTGTTATACAATAGAGGAGGGTAAACACTCCTAGAAGGAATTATCAGCGTCATGAGCAAGTGGCCTCAATTACTCCTGTTATGAATGCCGCTCCAACTATCGTTACTTATCAGAGACCGTCCCAGCAGGGGAATCAAGGGTATAATCAGAGAAGGGAGAGTTATGAACCTATTCCCATGACCTATACAAAGTTGATACCGGCCTTGATTCAGAAAAATTTGGTCCAGACACGACCACCTCCCGCCATACCATCACCATTGCCTTGGTATTACAAGGCATATCAAACATGTGCTTTTCATCAGGGGGCACCAGGGCATAGTGTTGAGAATTGTTATCCTTTGAAGAATGAGGTGAAGAAATTGGTAAAGTACGGTGTTCTATCTTTCAAGGACATGGGACCTAATGTGAAAGATAATTTTCTACCCAAGCATGGGGGAGTAAATGCTGTAAATATGTTGGCCGGTTGTCCAGGCGACTTCCGGATTTTTGACATTAATCTGGTTAGAGGAGATTTGGTGAAGATGCACGCAGACCTCTGTGAATTTAGATACTACACGCATGGCCATTCTGGTTGTGCTATTTGCAGTACAAATATACAGGGTTGCAATAAGATAAAGGTTGATTTACAGGAGATGATGGATGAGGGCCTCATCCACATAATCAGGCCCAGGGCAGAGTATGAAGAGGAAGTGAATATGGTTTCTGGATGTCCTGGTGAATTCAGAATTTTTGATGTGGAGCATTTGAATGAGGACCTCGTACAGTTGAACGCTACCTTCTGCTATACAGCAGGTCAGGTGGAGCACCAATATGGATCTTGCCTAGTTTGCTGTCGAGATCCCCGGGGATGTTCAATCGTGAAGGAGGGTGTTTAGTTGTTGTTAGACAATGGAACTATCAAGATCACAGGTCAGAGGGATGATTATCATGAGGTTGATATGGTTGAAGTTGGTTTAATGGAAGAAGAGCTAGAGGAAGAGTATACTTCCGCAGATGAGTATTTTTATTCAGAGGAAGATTTATTTTCCAGAAATGACTTATTGATGACTGGTTGTGTTGAAGAAAGGGTAAACGTCATTGTGTCTTGTTTTGGTGCACCCGCTCATTTTGAAGTAGAGTACCATAGCAAGCCAGTTGTTACCCCATTGGTAATTAGTTTTCCAGGTCCTACCCCCTACTAGTCAGATAAGGCTGTGCCTTACAAATACAATGCTACAATCTTAGAAGACGGGGTGGAAATTCCCATCCAGCCAATTCCCGATGTTGGGAATATAGCTGAAAATAGCAGGGTGACCCGTAGTAGTCGTGTGTTTGCGCCGGTTGTTCGGAGAGATGTTGCTACTGGAAAGAAAATTGTCGAGAATGATGAACCTAAGAAGGCTACGGGTGAGACTAGTGGAGCTACGGTAGAGAAAGAAGTGGATAATATTTTGAAGATAATTAAGATGAGCGACAACAAAATTGTAGATCAGCTACTACAGACTCCTTAAAAAATATCTATCTTTGCTTTATTGATGAACTCCTCTGCTCATAAAGAATCCCTGATGAGAGTACTAGACCAAGCTTTTATGGAGAGTGACATGCCAATAGATCAATTCAGCAGCGTAATTTGAAACATTACGTCATGTAATAACTTGAGTTTTTGCGATGATGAATTACCAGATGAAGGGAGGAATCACAACCTGGCCCTCCACATATCTATGAACTGCAAGAATGATTCGCTATCCAATGTGCTAATTGATAATGGATTCGCGGTGAATGTTATACCGAGGAGTACTCTCATGAAGTTGAAATACCAAGGAACACCTATGCGGCCGAGTGGCATCATTGTGAAAGCATTTGATGGGTCAAGGAAATCTGTCATCGGTGAAGTGGACTTACCTGTAGCGATAGAAATGTTCAAGACTAAGCCATTGGATTGACTAGACTTTGTACAAATAAAAATCAAAATCGCCACCACGCTTTATTGTTTCCAAAGGAATGGGAAAATAGCGAATAACCCAAAAAGAGGGAAAGATTCAAGGTAAGGGGGTTGGTTATGCAAATGGAAGGTATTAGCACCCTAAACATCTACGATACTCCGCAGGAACCTCTTTGAAAAAATCTGTATATTTTGGCTATAAAAAATGCGTTGTACATAAAATGGATGGTGGAGGTGAGAAAAGAAATATTTTTTTTATGATTTTTGCACCCACCACAGTTGCAAACCTTTAGTGCCCACGTACCACCTTTCGTGCAATAGGGGATCAGGGTACACGTAGTTCCTCTTTTAAAAATTTAAAACACAAGTGTGTTGGTTAATTTTATGAGATAAGACATCATCGTCATTGTCCGTGTGGAAAACATACTTACTACCCACAATCATGAGAAAGGAGAATTTGCATCATCTCAAAGTGGAGGATATGACTTGTATTTTAAAATAAACAATGCCTCACTCAACACCCAAGTGGAAAATATCTCTCTTTACTACATATTGTAGAAGTATAGTTGTTTGCATCACTACAAGGATTGACAAGAGTCTAACTTTTGAGAAAGATTTTAAAATAAAAAAGCCAAAGTGGCAAAAATGGTTTGAAATGAGATTGATTGAATTTTAGTATTTTCACAAAAATGTCAAGGTATTATTAAATTGATTGAAATTTATTCATGAGAATGTTTTGAAAATGCATGGACATAAGTCCAAGTTTATTATGAAAGTGTTTAAAGTTTCAAAACAAGAAGAGTTTTCAAAAGGAGGGAGAAGATTTTTTGAAATTAAAGAAAATGGAAGGGGAAGAAGAGACTACCCTAAAGCATAAGGTAAAAGCTAGGGATAAGAACCATCTAACCAACAAGAAGCCAAAGTTTGACATTATGAGCCAATATAGAATTCCCATTCTTCGGATTGGAACCAAGCAAGCAAAGATACTAGACCTCTTTAGAGAACCAAACTTCAAGTGTATTAAGTCTTCTCAAAAATTGGGCAGAGTAACGGCTGTATACGGGTGAATTCCAGATTACAAACAAAGTATGTAATTATAATAACCTGCATACAAAACAAACAACCCAATGTCTTAAGGTAAACCTCAAGAACTCCAGACAAAATAATGAATTAAGGTCACAAGGTATCCAAGATAGGCCAAGGTCTCTAATCCTAAGTCCAAGAAGTAGTCCCATGCTCCATAATGCTAAGGATATTAACCAAATAGTCCAAGTATCATTAAAGTTTTTTTATGGTTCATGTTGATTATTAGGTGTCTTTTAAAGGAAAATAAAGGCTCAAGTGAGCAAAATAAAAATGACATAAAAGTAAATGCTCAAGTGAGCAAAATAAAAATGGCATAAGAATAAATGCTCAAGTGAGCAAAATAAAAATGGCATGAAATGTAAATGCTTAAATTAAATGGTACATAAAGCATAAAAAAATAAAAGCATAAAGTAAACTCAATTGTTTGAAATTAGTGGTTAGTTGGATGACCATCTTGAAACTTGCATTTGGAACTCATTAGAGGATTGGTAGAGCCAAAGCCTCCACACAACAAGTTGCATTTGCTTTTTGTCAAGTATATCATCCATTTTGGAATCCTCAAAAGTAACATTTAATGATCAACGATGTTTAAGTGATCCGCGTTGATCAAAGGTGTTGTAGATCCATTAGAGGATTGGTAGAACCAAAGCCTCCACACAATGAATCTCAAGGTTATTGGATCAAAGAGATAAAATTAACATACTTGGGCTTGCAATCATAAGTTTGGGCCACGAATGATCATTTATTCGAATCGGGACAAAATTTAGTGCTATGTTAAGTAATCGTAAATGGACTTATGTAGAAGTCGCACCTATTTTGAGGCCGGTAAATAGAAATATATGTACTTCATGTTTGGATAAATCATATAGAGATCATAATCCCTTAACATGTAGAACAATTAAAAAAGAAAGGGATAAGATGAAGAGGGAGGGGAATGATAAGCTAATTTGGATCACCATTTCAAAATTCTTTCATCTTTAAATTCAACCACTCCTCTAGATGGATTAAAGCACTAAACATATCATTAATCTAAAACACCAAAAATGAATTAAATAATTCAGTCTTAGGTAGATTTGAATTGATGAACATTTATCCAACTTCATCTACATCACAAAGCCCATTGAGTTTAAAGACAAATTGGACATTTAAAACTTGCAATCCAAACCAACAATCAAAAGGAGTGAGTATAAAAAGCATTTTGGATCAAAGCTGCCCCAAAACAAGGAAAAAAATACATTCTGTCCCTGTGTAAATTGATTGAACTACTGTGTAAATCGATTTACACAGTACAGTTTTCAAAAAATTATGCAAAATTTCTTCGGTGCAATCGATTGCACAGTTATTGCAATCGATTGCACACTGTTACAGGCCGCAAAAACAACATTTTAAAAGGCCAATTTCTTGTTCAAACTTTCTATCAAACACCTTATGATCATGGATCCAATTGAGCACGAAAATTCCATCAAATTATGAGAAAATAACACCATTGGAATCAAAAAATAATGCTCAATGAATCAATCCCAAAGATCACCAAGAGATCACATTGTGAAAGATGAATTATCCAACTTACCAAAGGTAGATCTAGAGAATTATCAATACAACTTTAAGAATTTACTTCAATTCAACCACAAGAATCAATTTCCAAGCTTGGATGTAGAGAATTGATGAAGAAAAAGTGTTTGGATGAAGGTTTAGCTCAAAGATTAGCAAGCTTCAATGCAAAGCTTACTAACTTTTTGAAAATGGAGCTTTGAGTGAATTTAGTAGATGGAGAGAATTGAGAGATTTTTTAGCAAGGTGGATTTGGCTATCAAAAGCTTGAAATTTGAATGAAATGAGGGCTCTATTTATAGAGTTTAGGATTGGGATTAGTGGTAATTTGGTAATTGATTCTTGGAGCCAAAATTTGAATTAATGATAATTCTTTCAACTATTAGAGCAAAAATTTGAATTAATGATAATTCTTCTTTAAAATGAAAGATTGACACTAAAATTTGAATTAATGATACATCTTTCAAAAATGAAGAAAAATTGGAGCCAAAATTTGACAAGTTTAAAATGGTGATTTTTTTTCAAATTTTCACGCTGTGCAATCGATTGCACTATAGTGCAAATCGATTTGCACGGTAGATTTTTTCAAAAATGGTGCAAAATACACTTTGTGCAATCGATTGCACTCTAAGAGCAATCGATTGCATCAGTGAAAACATGAATTTTTGTTAATTTTTCCTTTGCAAATAGAGATTTAAGGAAAATAATACCAGAAATCCTAATTTGTCAGATGCTTCGACTTGGTACCTACAAAACAAAAATATACAGAGACGAAGACACATATTTTTTTTTGTATTTTGATTAGAAGTTAGTAAACAACACATATACAAAATACAAATCCAAGGTGCTTGGAAATTCCTCAAGAGCAAACTTAAAGATAAGAGATAAAAAAAGAGGAAGAACCAACCCTCATGTGATCTTGTTATGATTGAGTTGATATGATATGATAGAGGAATATTAGGGGCAAAAATTGGGGTACAACAGCTGCCCTTATTTAAGTGTCTTCTATTCGGAGATACGAAGGTTAAAAATCTTCGTGTCGACGCGATTGAAGATACTTAAATATAAAACAAGCCCTATTTTTGTCTCTAAGATTCCATGCAATGCTTATGATTATGAATGCATATGAGCAGAACAAAAGAGACGCAAAGTATCACTGGGGATGCAACAAAAATGAAGAAACAAAGGAGCAACTCCACCAGGAAAATATATCACTGGTGAACAAAAAGACATGACTTTATTGGTGTAAAACCCAAAGAAGAGATAAGGTAGCATCAACTCAAATATTGAGGAAAAAGTAAAGAATGATAATGATCGACAGATAACTGTGAACTACCAACTCAATGGATGAAGGTAGAAAAGTAATAAGATACCAACTCACAGACGACGGTAAACTACCAACTCAATAGTTGAAGGTAGAAGATCAAAAAGATACCGACTCACAGATGACGATGAAATACTAACTCAATAGTTGAAGGTAGAAGATAAAGATATATCGACTCATAGATGATGGTAAACAACCAACTCAATAGTTGAAGGTAGAAGATCAAAAAGATACCGACTCACAGATGACGGTGAAATACCAACTCAATAGTTGAAGGTAGAAGATAAAGATATACTAACTCACAGATTACGATAAACTACCAACTCAATAGTTTAAGGTAAAGAGAAAATATATCATGTCACCGCCGTTCACTGACGATGAACTACCAACATTCACTGAAGGTAGAAAAAAGATAACAAACACCAACGTTCACTGCCGATGTACTACCAACGTTCACTAAAGGTAGAAGGAGAAAATATATCATGTCACCGTTTTTCACTGAGGATGAACTATCAACATTCACTAATGATAGCAAAAAGATAACAAACACCGACGTTCACTACCGATGTACTACCAACATTCACTGAAGGTAGAAGGAGAAAAAATCATATCACCGCCGTTCACTGACGATGAACTATCAACGTTCACTGATGATAGCAAAAAGATAACAAACACCAACGTTCATTGCCGATGTCCTACCAACGTTCACTGAAGGTAGAGAGAAAATATATCATAGTTTTCCCCAAAATTCTGGTGTTTTGCCTAGAACGGGTCTCAACTTCTTCTTTAACCAAGGCACTCTTCCTAGAAAGGGTAATATGTAAGCTTATCTCAAATAAAGAGACTTCCACTCATTGTCAAGGAGAATTGCAAAGAGAAATGACTTTCTGGGGATAGAAATATGGCTTCCTGGGAAAAGAGATATGACTTCCTGGGGAAAGAGATATGACTTCCTGGGGAAAGAGATATGACTTCCTGGGGAAAGAGATATGACTTCCTGGGGAAATGCCACGATATTCCTGCTGAGGAGATAAAGTCTTCTTGTGCAAAATAAATGCACAAACCAAAACTCAAAGTTCTTAGAAATCCAAAGTAAATAATATTGTTATGCAACCACAAATCTAATTTAGAAATAAACTGGAGCAAGACAGCCAACAAAGATACATCCTTTGAGAAATAAACTCAAGAGGGAAAACCAAATCCACCTAAGCAAGGAACACTACAAGAAGGTTAGAACACAATGTCAATGAAAAATGATTTGTAGCAATGCATGATGTATGTATGAATGTATGAGTGATATCGTGTATATGCTGGTAAAAGGATACATAATCAGTATAAACAAACAAAACCGCCTCAGGTACTAACAACATTGGGCTAAACTTCAACCAGAAAGATCAATCCAAGAAAGGTAAAAGCAATTGAGAAAACCAAACCTATTTCCTGTCCTAACTTCACTGAGGAGAAACATAATCCGGATGTAGCTAAATCAAACAGATACAGGGATAAAACATCTTTCTTCCGGTTTCATCAGAGAAACCAGTTTTTCAAAAGCAACATACCTACTGGAGATTGCAAGACCAACCTCAAATAAAGCAGACTGACGCTGAGACAATCAAACCTCATTGGGGAATTAAAACCCACTTTGAAGGAGGAAAAACATACAGACTTCACTAAGGGAGACAATGCTTCATCATCGAGACATCTACTAGGGACTTCATGCTGACTTCAATGGGGAGGTCAAAACCACATCATCGAGGGGAAACCAAGATACGTTCTTCACTGGGGAAACCAGAGATACGTGTTCTTCGAGAGTAATTATTGCACCAACTTCTTTGGGGAGAAAGGACTTCTATCAAATAAACGAGGCCTTCACTGGAGAATATTGGATTGAGTCTTCATATCATACAAACCTATTCCAACAAAAGATGCCCTGGTATAGTCTTCCTGGGAAATCAAGAAGTCAACACTAATGCCAATACTACAAAAAGAGAAATATCTTAGCACACCAAGGGAATAAAACCTTTCATCATATGAGAGAAAACTTCGCTGGGGAATCTGGGAAGGAGGCTTCTGACCATGCGAACCCAAAATCAAAAGCGAACCAAGACTTGGTCGGGGATAATGGGATCACAAACCTAATACGGTACCTTGCACCCACTGGTATCGTCTTTAACTATCTGAGAAACACACAAAGATTGCGTACATACCAACAAGATGACCTGGGAAAAACCTTCATGAAGGAAGTAAACCTTCTTAAAACAACCAGAGTTTGTTCATTCCTGGGATCGCCATTTTTGTTGTCATTGTTTCATCACAAATTCCAAAGTAAATTGAATTGTGAAGATCTCCCCTCTTTTTTTTTGAAAATTCAATTTTGCTTTTTAATCTTTTTTCTTTAAAAATTATTATCAGTAATAAATGGAGTCTTTGCAAGCTAAATAAAAATAAGAACACAAAGAATTGGGCAAAAGCTCGAATTTCATTAATAGAATGGTAGTCTGCGAATGGCGAGATTCCATGGATGATTACAAAGTTTGGGAAATGGTAATATATAATGGAAAAGATACATTGAGATACAATGACCATCATTCCCCCTAACAACTTTTGAAATCCTGAGCAACAACTTTTGTCGAAGTATGGTGAGGATCCGAGAAGATTGTTGCTTCAACGATCAAGTCTTGTCTGACGTAGTTACTTGCCAATAAAAATCCCTAACTTTTGCCTAAGCTTCCCTTGCGGGTTTTCAACTTAGCGGGAAATTTATTCTGTTTATGTCTCTAATTTTTTCCTAGACCGACCTTTCGGGTTTTCAGCCTACCGAGACACTCCTTTTTGCCTAAGCCGCCCTTTCGGGTTTTCAACTTAGCGAGTTGTTCTTTTATTTATTTAGGCAAAGTATTTATTAACTGCGTCAGCATTCATAGGACGTGGGAACTCCTCGCCATCCATAGTTTCAAGATTTAATGCACCACTAGAGAAGGCTTTCTTGATAACATATGGGCCTTCAAAATTGGGAGTCCACTTGCCCCTAGAATCAGTGTTAAAAGACATGATCTTCCTAAGCACGAGGTCGCCTTCTCTGAATTTACGAGGTTTGACCTTTTTATCAAATGCTTTCTTCATTCTTTTCTGATATAACTGCCCATGACACAAAGCTGTCATTCTCTTCTCTTCAATCAAATTCAATTGGTCAAACCTGTTCTGGACCCATTCAGCCTCTGTCAGCTTGGCTTCCATTATCACACGCAACGAGGGAATTTCTACCTCAACAGGGAGTATAACTTCCATTCCATATACCAGGGAGAACGAGGTTGCTCCTGTTGAAGTGCAGACAAATGTTCGATATCCATGCAAAGCAAAAGGGAGCATTTCATGCCAATCCTTATAAGTAACAACCATTTTCTGGATAATTATCTTGATATTCTTATTAGCAGCTTTAACTGCCCCATTCATCTTTGGCCTGTATGGAGACGAATTGTGATGGACAATCTTGAATTCTTCACACAGTTCTGTCATCATCTTGTTGTTCAAATTCGAGCCATTGTCAGTGATGATTCTACTCGGCACACCATACTGGCATATAAGATTGTTTTTTATGAAATGCACAACCACCAGTTTGGTAACATTGGCATAAGAAGCAGCCTCTACCCATTTGGTGAAGTAGTCAATTGCTACCAAGATGAAACGGTGTCCATTTGAAGCTTTGGGTTCTATCATCCCGATCATGTCTATACTCCACATAGAGAAAGGCCACGGGGAGGAAATCACATTGAGAAGTGTCTGAGGCACATGGACCTTGTCTGTATAAATCTGGCATTTATGGCACTTCTTTGCAAATTTGTAACAGTCAGATTCCATTGTCAACCAATAATAACATGTCCTTAGCATCTTTTTAGCCATCGAATGCCCATTAGCATGAGTGCCAAATGAACCTTCATGAATCTCATGTATGAACATGTCTGCTTCGTGTCTATCCACGCATCTGAGCAAGACCATGTCATAATTTCTATTGTAGAACACATTTTCACTAAGGAAGAAACTGCCTGCCAATCTTCTCAGTGTCTTTCTATCTTTCCTCGACGCACCAATCGGGTATTCCTGAGTCTGAAGAAAATGCTGGATGTCATAATACCAAGGTTTTTCATCGGCTACCTCCTCTGTCGTAAACACATGAGCGGGCCTATCCAGCCGTCAAACTGTAATACGGTGTATATCATTCCAAGTATTCACTTGGTACATGGAAGCTAGAGTTGCCAGAGCATCCGCCATTTGGTTTTCATCTCTAGGAATGTGATGGAATTCAACTTTATTGAAGAAGGGTAGTAATCTTCTAGCATAATCTTTGTAAGGGATCAAGCCAGGGTGACGAGTATCCCATTCTCCTTTAATCTGATTTATTACCAAAGCTGAATCACCATACACATCTAGAATTTTGATTCTGAGATCAATAGCTTCCTCAAGACCCATGATGCAAGCCTCATATTCCGCCATATTATTAGTGCAATCAAATGTTAACCTTGCAGTAAAAGGAATGTGCGATCCATGAGGAGTGACGATCACAGCACCAATTCCTTTACCATAAGCATTCACCACTCCATCAAATATCATACTCCAACGAGATTCAGGGTCGGGGCCTTCCTCAGGCAATGGTTCATCACAATCTTTCACTTTTAAGAACATCACATCTTCATCGGGGAATTCATATCCTGCAGATTGATGATCTTCCACCGGCTGGTGAGCAAGGTAATCTGCCAACACACTACTTTTGATAGCTTTTTGAGTGCGGTACTCAATATCATATTCAGATAACAACATTTGCCAGCGGGCAATTCTCCCAGTAAGAGCAGGCTTCTCAAAAATATACTTGATTGGATCCATTTTAGAGATCAACCAAGTGGTATGATTCAACATATACTGCCGCATTACCGCCCAGGCCAAAGCACAACACGTTTTTTCTAGCATGGAATATCGCGACTCACAATCAGTGAACTTTTGGCTGAGATAATAAATGGCGAACTCTTTCCTCCCTGTTTCATCCTGTTGTCCCAGAATACAACCCATGGATTTATCTAACACTGTTAGATACATAATCAATGGTCTTCCTTCAACGGGAGGGAGCAAGATAGGAGGTTCAAGCAGATACTCTTTAATACTCTCAAATGCCCTTTGGCAGTCATCCGTCCATACACAACCTTGATCTTTCTTTAACAACTTAAAGATCGGTTCACACTTTGAAGTCATGTGGGAAATGAATATAGAAATATAATTCAAACGCCGGAGGAAACCCCTGACTTGCTTTTTAGTTCTTTGTGCTGGCATTTCTTGAATTGCTTTGACTTTATCAGGGTCAACTTCAATTCCTTTCTGGCTAACAATAAAACCCAACAATTTCCCTGATCTAACTCCGAAGGTGCATTTATTTGGATTCAAGCGGAGACGATACTTCCTCAAACGCTGAAACAACTTCAACAAATATTTTATATGCCCTTCTTCAGTTTGGGATTTTGCAATCATATTGTGATACAGTGGCCAGAACCGAGATCTTGTTTCTCTATTTCGTTAAGGAATTCACTGGTTTTCATTTTGCGTTTGTGTTTGCAAAATGTCGCGGTAAGCAAGAGTCGTCACCGTCTTTTATTTTATCCAACAAGGAAAGGAAAAAAGCACAGAAAAATTCCTTTTTTGAGATATTTCTGACTACGGGGGGTAGATTATAGAAAGGGAAGGTATTAGCACCCTTTCTATCCGTAGTTATCTACGGGCTCTTAGGTACATGCTCATCATTTTCAAAATTGTTTTCTTTGTGTTTGTGGGCTTTGAAAAGTTTTTGTTTTGACTTCGATTTAACTCTTGCTTCTGTCTTTCAGAGTGTAATGAAGTTTTTTTGAAAACTTGTTTTGTAAAGGAGTGTAAGTGAAAAAAAGTTTGTTCTGGATGAGCAAATATCTAAGAACTAATCTACCTCATCGAAAAAAGAATCATTATATGCTTGTTTCCTTTAGACAATGCTATCCCACTACTAGTGAGTAGGTAGCACCGTCATTGGAGTTTTGAGGGTCAATTCGAAAGGGACGTATGGTCACTAAAGCAATATTAGGACGTCTTAGTAGTAACCCTAATGTCTTAGATCATTTATCCAAGGCAACAACATCCGAGGCAACCTTGATCTTTGGACAAAAAGACGACCACTAAAGCATCCTATACTCAATGACCGTTTACCAAAGGCAACCAAGTGGGAGTGTACCCTAAGAGTGCACATGTGCGAGTGATTCAGTTTTAGTTTATTTATCTTTGCGCATTTAAGGTGATCTAACTATTTTAAAATTAGTCATACATTCTTGTCATGCATCCTATTATCAAACATCTAACAGTTAATAATTTGCGGAATTTAAAGTGCGGAAATTGAATTACGCTATTACAAGGCTTCGGGTATTTACATAGTCAAAAACAAACCCTTTGAAATTAAAGCGATAAATATAAAAGTCCTAATTAAAATTATTATAAACTGTGAGCAGATACAATAATTGGGATAAAAATAAAGCACGCGAGAAAATTAGATCGAATGCGAAAATAGGGTTTTGACCCTTCTATCCTAATTTAAAAGAAAAAACATTTTTTTATTGTTTTTAATAAAAGAAATAAGTTTTCTAGATTAAATTCAAAAATTAATTAGTGATTAAATTAATTAGTAAAAATAATTACAAGACCTATTTTTGGTTTTTGGTTATTTTAGGAAAAAAGATAAAAAATTAAATTACTAATAAGATCTATTTATTCTAATTGATTTTAATTATTTACAAAAGGAAATTAAAATTGTCTAAAATTAATAACCTAATTAAATTAATTGATTTTTTTAATAAAAATAAAATCTAGACCCTAATTATGAAAAATAATATTTTTGGTGATTTTTTTTTATAAAAGAAAATTAATTATTGGTTAGTAAATAAATAATAAATAATTAAATGAAATATAAAAAAATATATAAAAGATGAGAGATGGACCTGAAAAGGGGGTGCCAATAGTCAGAATTCTGGGCCCAAATAGAGGTCCACGTTGACCTTTGTGATCCTGTGTAGCACACTGACTTTGACTCATGATGCACCTCCAGTGGTGGCCATCAGATTTGGCCATCTGACACGTTTGATGATGAGGGTACATGGTGGACCCTGGGCTTGTACCTGCATGGGATCATGAAAAGAAAAACATTATGGAGAATTTGGGGGACTTGGGATGGACTTGTTTTGATTGCCTTAGCTTGCTGAGAGTCCCAAGAGTCGATTGGGATCGTTCAAAAGTCCTGAAACTGCCTCCAAATGGGATTTCGATCTCACACTTTTCTTGGTTTTTTTAAGTTTTGGTTCTTGCTCACATGCCTATCTCTAACTTCTTTTTAGGTATGGCCTTGTTCTATATGTATGATTGAATGCATTAGGGTTGCAAAACTGGTCCAAATCTTTCTTCTTCAATCATTTTTGATTTGATTTGATTTACTTTTAAGATCTTTCCAAACATGGCTTTTTTCAATCTTTTTGTGCACACAAGCCTTTACACGAGTTTGAATGCTTTGCTAGCTGTAATTGGAACCTGAAACAATCACAAAATCTCTTGTTATCAATGTTTTGTATTTTATTTGATTTGTTTTGATTTAAATCAAATTAATTCAAATCAAAATCAAAATAAATAATAAAAATAAGATATGGACAAGTGGCAAAGGCTAGAGCTCATGGGCTATGTTGCCAACTCAAAACAAGTGAAAAAGATTGGGCCCATTTGGCAAAATTTGAAGTTTTTGGGATAGTTGACTTTTGGCAATTTTACAAAAAGGGTCAACTTTACCAATGCATAACTTTCTCAATTTTGACTATTTGAAGGTTTTCTTTGACTTTTTAGAAAGCTTTAGATGTATTATAAGCAACCCTTTTGGTCTCATCTCAATTTGATATTCCATGCTCATGTATGAAGCTTTGACAAAAAAAGTGTTTTTGTTGACTTTTCAAAATGACCTATAATGTCCAAATTCATAACTTCTTGTGTGTGCATATTTTGAACTTGGGAGATGAATATGGATTGTAGGGAATTGAAACCTCTTAAAAATGAGCTTTGGATGGGTAATTTCTCATAACGTATGAGAAAGTTATGCTTGGTCAAAAATTGAGTTGACTTTTCCTGCAAAACCCTAATTTAGCAACTTTTGGTTCTTGAGGAATTATGAGCAATCCTTGATGAATCATGATCAAACCTTGATAAAATGATGAAATATACTTCAAAATTAGGATGTTGACAAAAAATCTTGAAGTTTGACTGTATGTAGGCCACAGTTGACTTTTGCCCTAGCATAGTCGATTTTTGGACCTTTTGAGCAATTGACTGAGCAAACTTCCTCTGCAAGGCTTGAAACTTGACATTGATGATCTTGAGAACATATTAGGACAATGTTGAGTATTTGGGACCACTTGGACTCAAGTATCTCGATGCAACATGAAACCCTAATTTGGGGTAGACTGCCTTAGGAGGGAGCTTGTCTGGCCAACCCTTGGACTACCTTGAGCAACTTGAGGATCTTTCTTGACATGCTTTGAGAAATATGGGAGGGAAAATTTTGGGGTACAACACATATCATCAACATATACTTCAATTTCCTTGTGCATCAGAACATGGAATAAGGTTGTCATAGCCCTTTGGTACGTTGCACCAGCGTTCTTCAACTCGAAGGGCATCACTCTGTAACAGAATGTTCCCCAGGGTGTGATAAACGTTGTTTTTTCCATATCCTCTGGAGCCATTCTTATTTGATTATACCCGGAAAATCCGTCCATGAACGAGAATACCTTGAATTTTGTTGTGCTGTCCACTAACATGTCAATGTAAGGCAATGGAAAATCATCTTTCGGACTAGCTTTATTTAGATCTCTGTAATCTACGCACATGCGGACTTTTCCGTCTTTTTTCGGTACTTGGAGAATATTGGCAATCCATTGAGGATACACTGACGTCACAAGAAAACCAGCATTAATCTATTTTAGGACCTCCTCTTTGATCTTTACTGCCATATCTGGGTGGGTTCTTCTCAATTTTTATTTAACTGGCGGACACTCTGGCTTCAAAGGAAAACGATGCTCGACAATGTCTGTATCTAGACTAGGCATATCTTGATAAGACCAAGCAAAAATATCCACATACTCTTTCAACAGCTCAATCAACCCGCTTTTTACATCAGGATGCAACGATGCTCCAATCTTAACTTCCTTCGGATCTTCTTCTGAACCCAAATTAATCACTTGCAAAGGCTCCTTATATGGTTGAATGGTATTTTCCTCGTTCTCAAGAAAACATGAGACCTCTTCTGGAATCTCATCATAATCTTCTTCTTCGGCCCCAAACACAGGACAATCAAAGTTGGGAGAGGGTGCAGGGTCATTGTATTCAACGGGTTTTTTAATTAATCTGCACATATGATTTATGATTTCTTTTAGAAACTGACACATATAACAAGTGATCATGCAGATTAATTTTCAGTTATTATTTATTTTGAAAAGGGTTCTTTTTTATTTATTACCATTTCCCAAGAAAAATCAGAAAATAAAGACATATTTTTGGAAGCAAAGACAACTTTTATTAATGATCTTAAAAATTAAAGCAAACTGATAAGCCCATACAATACTTTCACCTTGGGCATAGTGAAAGCTTTTCAAAAGAAAGAAATAGATTAACAAAACAAATTACTTTGAAATATGTATGCAAGAAGGAACATCAATGGTGACCCAGTTCTGAACTCGGACTCCATGCGTCACATAATTCGGTACTTCCTGCTCTGCTTCATCCTCTTCAATAGCATTAATTCCAGAACCAATTGGATGGAAGTAGCCTCCGCTGCGGAAAACATCATGATAATCATTCACAAAAGACTTTGAATTCAAACTTTCTCCTTTGCCATTCTTCGAAGAGAAACCCAAACCAGTTCTGTTTTTATTCACAGGTGGATCCACAAGTTGTCCCCAAACTGCATTATGACCATTGCGCACAACCTGCTTCGCGTCCTTCAGCGAAACCACAAAATTTTCATTCTTCCTTATGTTGTCAATGGATAGGGCTTGGAACTGGGCTCCAACAGCAGCCTCATCCGCTTCTACAATACTGAAAGAGGATAGATGGGATATCAACAACGCCTGCTCCCCATTTATGATCACCACCTTCCCTTCGCGCACAAACTTTAACTTCTGATGCAGAGTTGAAGTGACAGCCCCTGCTTCGTGTATCCATGGCCTTCCTAGCAAACAACTATATGCGGGAATAATGTCCATGACCTGGAAGGTTATCAAGAACAAATGTGGTCCTATATGGATGGGCAAGTCCACTTCACCGATGACAGATTTCCTCAAGCCATCAAAAGCCTTCACAATGATGCCACTCAGGCGCATAGGTGCTCCTTGATACTTAATCTTTATGAGGGTACTCCTCGGTATAACATTCATCACAAATCCGTTATCAATTAGCACATTGGACAACGAATCATTCTTGCAGTTCATAGATATGTGGAGGGCCAGGTTGTGATTCCTCCCTTCATCTGGTAACTCATCATCGCAAAAACTCAAATTGTTACATGATGTAATGTTTCCAATTACGCTGCTGAATTGATCTAATGGCATGTCATTCTCCACAAAAGCTTGGTCTAGTACTCTCATCAGTGATTCTCTATGAGCAGAGGAATTCATCAATAAAGCTAGGATAGATATCTTTGAAGGAGTCTGCAATAGCTGATCTACAATTCTGTAGTTGCTCATCTTAATTATCTTCAAAATATCATCCACTTCTTTCTCTAATGTAGCTCCACTATTCTCTCCTGTAGCCTTCTTAGACTCATCATTCTCAGCAATTTTCTTTCCAGCCACAACATCTCTTCGAATAACTAGCGCAAACACACGACCGCTACGGGTCACCCTTCTATTATCAGCTATATTTCCAACATCTGGCATTGGCTGGATGGGAATCTCCACCCCATCTTCTAAGATTGTAGCGTTGTATTTGTAAGGCACTGCCTTGTCTGATTCATAGGGAACAGGACCTGGCAGACTAATTACAATGGAGTAACAACTGGTTTGCTATGGTACTCCACCTCAAGATGAGTGGGTGCACCAAAACAAGGTACAATGACATTTACCCCTTCCACAACACAATCAGCCATCAAAAAGTCATTTCCAGCAAATAAATCTTCGTCTGAAGAGAAATACTCATCTGCGGAGGCATACTCTTCCTCTGACTCTTCTTCCATCAAACAAACTTCAACCATATAAATCTCATGATAATCATCTCTATGACCTGTGATCTTGATAGTTCCATTGTCTAACAGCAACTGAACACCCTCTCTTACAATAGAACATCCTCGGGGATTTTGACAACAAACTATGCAAGACCCATATTGGTGCTCCACCTGACCAGCAGTACAGCAGAAGGTAGCATGCAACTGCACTAGATCCTCATTCAAATGATCCACATCAAAAATTCTGAATTCACCCGAACATCCAGAAACCATATTCACTTCCTCTTCATATTTTTCCCTAGGCCTGATTATATGGATTAAACCTTCATCCACCATCTCCTGTAAATCAGCCTTTATCTTCTCGCAACCCTGTATATTTATACTACAAGTAGCACAACCGGCATGGTCATGCGTATAATAACTGAATTCATAGAGGTCTGCGTGCATCTTCACCAAATCTCCTCTAACTAGATTAATGTCAAAAATTCGAAAGTCGCCTGGACAACCGACCACCATATTTACAACATTCACTTCCCCGTGCTTGGGTAGAGGATTGTCTTTCACATTAGGTCCCACGTCTTTGAAAGATAGAATTCCATACTTCACCAACCTTTTCACTTCAGTCCTCAAAGGATAACAATTCTCAACACTATTCCCTGGTGCTCCCTAATGAAAGGCGCACGTCTGGTCTGCTGTGTAATACCAAGGCAACGGTGATGGTAGTAGCTCTGCATAGCTCATGTGAATAAGGTCATAGTTTTCCTTTCTCTGATTATACCCTTTATTCCCCTGCTGGGACGGTCTCTGATAAGCAACGGTAGTCGGAGCGGCATACATAACAGGAGTAACTAAGGCGACTTGCTGATAACGTTGATAATTCTTTCTAGGAGCTTTTACCCTTCTCTCTTGCATAAAAGCATTTGTATCCCCCTCCTTATTTATAAACCCATAAGCTGGCTTTTTCACCCCTCCGGATCCTTCACCCTTTGTCAAACGGCCTTCTCTTACTGCCTCTTCTAGGTGGACACCCATTCCTACCATCTCTGTAAAATCACTTGGGGCACTTGCTACCATTCTTTCGTAGTAGAAAGTGCCAAGCGTCTTCAGAAAAATCTTAGTCATTTCTTTCTCTTCCATCGGAGGAATCACTTGTGCAGCCACTTCGCGCCATCTCTGTGCATACTCTTTGAACTATTCTCTGTCTTTCTGAACCATGGCCCTAAGTTGGTCACAGTCAGGTGCCATGTCCACATTGTACTTGTATTGTTTAATGAATTCTTCTCCCAAATCATTAAAAGTATGGATGTTGGCGCTGTCCAAACTCATATTCCACTTCAACGCAGCACCATCCAAACTATCCTAAAAAAAGTGAATCAGCAGATGCTGATCATCAGTGTGGGTAGACATTCTCCTCACGTACATCACCAAGTGAGCACGAGGGCAAGTGTTTCCCTTGTACTTCTCAAATTCCGGGACCTTGAACTTAGCAGGCACTTTAACATTTGGGACCAAACACAACTCATTCACATTCTGTCCAAATAGCTCTTTTCCCCTAAGAGCCTTCATCTCTCTTTGCATTCTACCAAACTGCTCTTGGAAATCACCATTCTGTCATAAAGACCCAAGTCTTCACTCGGCGGAGGGAAAGGACGACACACATCTTCATTGATAAATGGAACCAAATTCACCGAAGGAGGTGCAGCAGGAACAATATGCACCACAGGAGGTGCAGGAGTAACAAAAGTCTGAACCACTGGAGCATCTTGAGAGCCCAAATTGAAACCTTCAGGTGCAAAATTCTCTGGCATTCCCCACGAATAACCTTGAGGCATACGGTTTTGAACAACAGCCAGAGTAGCGGACACAGGAACAGTTGGAACTTTAGTACTTGCCCTTGTTGGTTGAGGTTGAACACTCAATGGCTGATTCTGAGCAACCTCCAGAGCTTCCATCAGAGTAGTCAAGTTAGCCAAGCCAGCCTTCAAAGCAGAAATTTCTTTGCGTAGCTCGCGATTCTCCTGTTCCAAGTTGTCCATCTTCTTTTTAAAATTAGCCCAAGTGTTGTAGTGATGAGTCAGCTTGCTGAACGAAGTAAAGAAACTGGGTAAGGCACCTGGATATGCATAACAAATGCAAGAAATATGTGCAATATGATGCATGATATGCAATGCATATGATTATTTTTACTTTATCATTTAATATTTCAAGGGATTTATGGTTTATAGACATATTGCAAACATCCAAGTAATAAAGCTTTTGAAATACTAAATTTTTTTTATTTTAATAACTTCAAAATGGATTACAAGTTTCAATGATCCCAAGTACAAGATGGAAATACAATCTAAAATCCTGAGAAGAGGAACTAATGGAGATCAATCTGTACGCTGGCGCTTCCCTGTGAGCCTGACAATCTGAGCCCTCAACCTCTGGTTTTCTTCCACATGTCTGATGGCAACCTCCTTCCAATCATCTGAAGTAGGAAGTGAGTAATCAACACCTGTTTGAGGCTTAGGAGAAAATAAATCCCCTTGCCTCTCCATAGACTCCACCGCTCGACTCTCAAGGATCTCGATCAAATCATCTTTCTCCTTCAGGTCTACTCTGTAGGAACTCTCTAAAGTCCGGAACTTGTTCTTACAAGCATCCCTTTCCTGTTGCATCCTAACCAAAGCAAGCCGCAGCTCTTCTAGATTATCTAATAAGGGAGAGGTGGTCTTCGCAAACAAATCAGGCATGGGTGTCTCCCAAGCATACAACATCTTCAACTGAATGGCTCTCGATCGAACCCACTGAAGATATGGCTCCAAAGAAACATCACCTCTAGGTCCCAAATCCTTCCTACTCTTATTATGAATGTGACGCCAGGACTTTGCAATATGCTCCCTAGCTTCCCTGTGGTCTTCTCCTTCCTTCAAAAAGAAACTACTCAAATGAATACTATTCGGTTTATCCCTCATCGGGTAACCAAGTTGTCGCCGTGCAAGAACATGGTTATAGTTAATTCCTCCCTTTGTACCAAGAAGAGGCACATTGGGGAAACTACCACAACTGTCAATAATCTCCACATCCTGGTAAGCTCGATGATACCAATCAATATCCGAGTGAGTAAGTGCCATGATCTTAGGAGCACAATATGGTTCCTTCTTGACATCCCAAAAAGCTTCATACTGAGGCATATGAGAGATAAACCATTGGTACAACAAAGGCGTGCAACAGATAATCATTCCCCCATGATAGGAACTCCGAAGATGAACAGAGTAATAAGCATCACCCAACAGTGTAGGAACCGGGTTTCCAATCATGAAAATCCTGATAGAGTTAATGTCGAAAAACTTGTCCACATAGGGAATAAGAACAATCCATAGACGAGCAAAGCAAAGATAGCCTCAAAAGCAACCATACTCTTCATCCTGGAAAAGTAACAAGCTTTCTCCAATAAGAACTGAGCTGGTAATCCTCTAATCCCTCCTTTGGTAGTCATATGGGCTTCCACCTCAGACTTCCCCAGATGAATCAAAGCAGCAATCTCATGTGGTTTTGGCTCACCCTCCAAACCAGTAAAAGGAACACGATCGATAACAGGTAAATCCAATAGATAGGAATACTCTTCCAGTGTTTGCATCAACTGATAATTGGGAAAAGTAAAGCAGTGATACACTAGATCATAGAACTGGACCAAGGTCGAGAGAATACCCTCCTACATCTTCAGCTTCATGAGAGGAATAATGGATCCATACTTCTTTCGAAAGTCTGCAGAACACTCGATCTCTAGAATTAGACTGATCAACTCATCTATCTTGGGATCCTTGAAACTGTATTTCCCAGTCTTTCTCTTTCTAGAATCCATGGTTAAAAACACCTGAGGTATTCAAAAATAGTCAACCTTTAAATCCCTTGAAATATTGTTTTCTTCAAAAGATGCTTATGAGTGCATGGATGCATGATGCAACAATCACACACAAGATCACACATATAGGGTTCGTAGGTTCAACGTCACGAGCATGAGGTAGAAGATACTACCCATAAGGTGTTGGTCTAAGAGGTTATCACCTGCCGAACATGGTTCTAGAGGTTCCCAGAGTCTACATCCTTCCTTCGGATATTACCAACTTCCCGATTAACTCGGTAATTAGTAATATTCTTAAGAAAAACTCGTCCGAGCGTAGTATCGCGTGACAGCTACTTCTGGATTACTCCGTCATAGTTTCCGCACTACACCTAAAAGGACAAGATGGGTTAGGTAATCTACGGTCCTCGGCTTCATCAGGCTCCCAGGTCAAAAGCAGTACATCTTCCCGATTACTCCGTAAACGACACTATAGTCAAAGGGGCCTCCACTAAGTGGGGGATCTCATGCCTCCTTTTTTGGGATTACTCCCTCAAAGTTAACATGACTATACTGCCCGTCCCATCTTAAACTTTTCCCAAGTCCGGGTATAGGACTTATGAGTAATCACCAAGCACCCTGAAAACCAGGAAAATTAAGACAAACATATATACAAAATATAACACATAAACAACAATAGCACATATACAGATATAAACAAAGATAGGATTAACCCACTTAGGGATGGACCAACAAGAGGTCAATCTATCCCTAGTGAAGTCGCCATTTTTCTGTAGCGGTAGAAATGTTCAAGACTAAGCCATTGGATTGACTAGACTTTGTACAAATCAAAATCAAAATCGCCACCGCGCTTTATTGTTTCCAAAGGAATGGGAAAAGATCGAATAACCCAAAAAGAGGGAAAGATTCAAGTTAAGGGGGTTGGTTATGCAAAGGGAAGGTATTAGCACCTTAAACATCTACGGTACTCCGCATGAACCTCTTTAAACAAATCTGTATATTTTGGCTATAAAAAATGTGTTATATATAAAATGGATGGTGGAGGTGAGAAAAGAAATATTTTTTTATGATTTTTGCACCCGCCACGGTTGCGAATCTTTAGTGCCTACGTACCACCTTTCGTGCAATAGGGGATCAGGGTACACGTAGTTCCTCTTTTAAAAATTTAAAACACAAGTGTGTTGGTTAATTTTATGAGATAAGACATCATCGTCATTATCCGTGTGGAAAACATACTTACTACCCACAATCATGAGAAAGGAGAATTTGCATCATCTCAAAGTGGAGGATATGGCTTGGATTTTAAAATCAACAATGCCTCACTCAACACCTAAGTGGAAAATATCTCTCTTTACTACATATTGTAGAAGTATAGTTGTTTTCATCACTACAAGGATTGACAAGAGTCTAATCTTTTGAGAAAGATTTTAAAATAAAAAAGCCAAAGTGGCAAAAATGGTTTGAAATGAGGTTGATGACTTTTAGTCTTTTCACAAAAATGTCAAGGTATTATTAAATTGATTGAAATTTATTCATGACAATATTTTGAAAATGCATGGACATAAGTCCAAGTTTATTATGAAAGTGTTTCAAGTTTCAAAACAAGAAGAGTTTTCAAAAGGAGGGAGAAGATTTTTTGAAATTAAATAAAATGGGAGGGGAAGAAGAGACTACCCTAAAGCATAAGGTAAAAGCTAGGGATAAGAACCATCTAACCAACAAGAAGCCAAAGTTTGACATTATGAGCCAATATAGAATTCCCATTCTTCGGATTGGAACCAAGCAAGCAAAGATTCTAGACCTCTTTAGTGAACCAAACTTCAAGTGTATTAAGTCTTCACAAAAATTGGGCAGAGTAACGGCTGTATACGGGTGAATTCCAGATTACAAACAAAGTATGTAATCATAATAACCTGCACACAAAACAAACAACCCAATTTTTTGAGGTAAACCTCAAGAACTCCAGACAAAATAATGAATTAAGGTCACAAGGTCTCTAATCCTAACTCCAAGAAGTAGTCCCATGCTCCAAAATGTCAAGGATAGTAACCAAATAGTCCAAGTATAATTAAAGTTTTTTTATGGTTCATGTTGATTATTAGGTATCTTTAAAAGGAAAAGAAAGGCTCAAGTGAGCAAAATAAAAATGACATAAAAGTAAATGCTCAAGTGAGCAAAATAAAAATGGCATAAGAATAAATGGTCAAGTGAGCAAAATAAAAATGGCATAAAATGTAAATGCTTAAATTAAATGGTACATAAAGCATAAAAAAATAAAATCATAAAATAAAGTCAATTGTTAGAAATTAGTGGTTAGTTGGATGACAATCTTGAAACTTGCATTTGGAACTCATTAGAGGATTGGTAGAACCAAAGCCTCCACACATCAAGTTGCATTTGATTTTTGTCAAGTATATCATCCATTTTGGAATCCTCAAAAGTAACATTTAATGATCAACGATGTTTAAGTGATCCGCGTTGACCAAAGGTGTTGTAGATCCATTAGAGGATTGGTAGAACCAAAGCCTCCACACAATGAATCTCAAGGTTATTGGATCAAAGAGATCAAATTAACATACTTGGGCTTGTAATCATAAGTTTGGGCCACGAATGATCATTTATTCGAATCGGGACAAAATTTAGCGCTATGTTAAGTAATCGTTAGTGGACTTATGTAGAAGTCGCACCTATTTTGAGGCCGGTCAATAGCAATCTATGTACTTCAAGTTTGGATAAATGATATAGAGATCATCATCCCTTAACATGTAGCACAATAAAAAAAAGAGATAAGATGAAGAGGGAGGGGAATGATAAGCTAATTTGGATCACCATTTCAAAATTCTTTCATCTTTAAATTCAACCACTCCTCTAGATGGATTAAAGCACTAAACATATCATTAATCCAAAGCACCAAAAATGAATTAAATAATTCATTCTTAGGTAGATTTGAATTGATGAACATTTATCCAACTTCATCTACATCACAAAGTCCATTGAGTTTAAAGATAAATTGGACATTTAAAATTGCAATTCAAACCAACAATCAAAAGGAGTGAGTAGAAAAAGCATTTTGGATCAAGGTTGCCCCAAAACAAGGCAAAAAATACATTTTGTCCCTGTGTAAATCGATTGCACTACTATGTAAATCGATTTACACAGTACAATTTTAAAAAATTATGCAAAATTGCTTATGTGCAATCGATTGCACAGTTACTGCAATCGATTGCACACTGTTACAAGCAGCAAAAACAACATTTTAAAAGGCCAATTTCTTGTTCAAACTTTCCATCAAACACCTTATGATCATGGATCCAATTGAGCACTAAAGTTCCATCAAATTATGAGAAAATAACACCATTGGAATCACAAAATAATGCTCAATGAATCAATCCCAAAGATTACCAAGAGATCACATTGCGAAAGATGAATTATCCAACTTACCAAAGGTATATCTAGAGAATTATCAACACAACTTCAAGAATTTACTTCAATTCAACCACAAGAATCAATTTCCAAGCTTGGATGTAGAGAATTGATGAAGAAAAAGTGTTTGGAAGAAGGTTTAGCTCAAATATTAGCAAGCTTCAATGCAAAGCTTACTAACGTTTTGAAAATGGAGCTTTGAGTGAATTTAGTAGATGGAGAGAATTGAGAGATTTTTTAGCAAGGTGGATTTGGCTATCAAAAGCATGAAATTTGAATGAAATGAGGGCTCTATTTATAGAGTTTAGGATTGGGATTAGTGGTAATTTGGTAAATGAGTCTTGGAGCCAAAATTTGAATTAATGATAATTCTTTCAAATATTAGAGCCAAAATTTGAATTAATGATAATTCTTCTTAAAAATGAAAGATTGGCATTAAAATTTGAATTAATGATACATCTTTCAAAAATGAAGAAAAATTGGAGCCAAAATTTGACAAGTTTAAAATGCTGATTTTTTTTCAAATTTTCACGTTGTGCAATCGATTGCACTATAGTGCAAATCGATTTGCACAGTGTCTTTTTTCAAAAATGGCGCAAAATACACTATGTGCAATCGATTGCACTCTAAGAGCAATCGATTGCATTAGTGAAAAAAATGAATTTTTGTTAATTTTACCATTTCAAATAGAGATTTTAGGAAAATAATACCAGAAATCCTTATTTGTCAGATGCTTCGACTTGGTACCTACAAAAAAAAATATACAGAGACAAAGACAAATATTTTTTTGTATTTTGATTAGAAGTTAGTAAACAACACATATACAAAATACAAAACCAAGGTGCTTGGAAATTCCTCAAGAGAAAACTTAAAGATATGAGATAGAAAAAGAGGAAGAACCAACCCTCATGTGATCTTGTTATGATCGAGTTGATATGATATGATAGAGGAATCTTAGGGGAAAAAATTGGGGTACAACATTACCCATCCATATAGGACCACATTTGTTCCAGATAACCTTCCAGGTCATGGACATTATTCTCGTGTATAGTTGTTTACTAGGACGACCATGGATACATGAAGTAGGGGCTGTCACTTCAACCTTACATTGGAAGCTAAAGTTTGTACGTGAAGGGAAGCTAGTGATCATAAGTAGGGAGCAGGCATTGTTGATATCGCATTTGTCTTCCTTCAGTATTGTAGAAGAGGATGAGACTACTGTTGGAACCCAGTTCCAAGCCCTATTCGTTGACAACATAAGGAGAAATGAGAATTCTATGGTTTCGCTGAAGGACGCGCAGCAGGTTGTACGCAATGGTCATAATGCAGTTTGGGGGCGAATTGTGGATCCATCCATGAACAAGAACAGAACTGGTTTGGGTTTCTCTTCGAAGAATGGTAGAGTCGAAGGTTTGAAGTCAAAGTCTACTATGAGCAGCTATCATGATGTTTTCCACAGTGGAGGTTAACTCCATCCAACTGATTATGGAATTAATGATGTCGAAGAGGATGAAGCAGAGCAGGAAATGCCGAATTATGTGACGTATGGAGTCAGGGTTCAGAACTGGGTCACCATTGATATTCCCTCTTGCACACATATTTAAAAGTAATTTGATTTGATTAATCTTTTTTTTTTGAAAAGCTTTCACTCTGCCCAAAGTGGAAGTATTAATGTTTTAGGGCTTATCTGTTTGTTGTGACTGTTAAGATCATTAATAAAAGTTGACTTTGTTTCCCAAATTGTGTTTTTATTTTTTGCTTTTTTCTTGAAAATGGTAATAAAAAAAACCCTTTCAAAATAAATGATAACTGAAATTCAATATGCATGATCACTTGTTATATGTGTCAGTTTCTAAAAGCAATCATAAATAATATGTGGAGATTAATTAAAAAAATTGTTGAATACAATGACCCTACACCCTCTCCCAACTTTGAATGTCCTGTGTTTGGGGCCGAAGAAGAAGATTATGATGAGATTCCAGAAGAGATCTCACGGTTGCTTGAGCAGAAGGAAAATACCATTCAACCATATAAAGAGCCTTTGGAAGTGATCGATTTGGGTTCAAAAGAAGACCCGAAGGAAGTCAAGATTGGAGCATCGTTGCATTCCGATGTGAAGAGAAGTTTGATTGAGTTGTTGAAAGAGTATGTGGATATTTTCGCTTGGTCTTACAAAGATATGCCTGGTCTAGATATAGATATTGTCGAGCATCGTTTGTCGTTGAAGCCAGAGTGCCCGCCAATTAAACAAAAGTTGAGAAGAACTCACCCAGATATGGCAGTAAAGATCAAAGAGGAGGTTCTAAAGCAGATTAATGCTGGTTTTCTTGTGACGTCAGTGTATCCTCAATGGATTGCCAATATTGTCCTAGTACCAAAAAAAGACGGAAAAGTCCGCATGTGCGTAGATTATGAGATCTAAATAAAGCTAGTCCAAAATATGATTTTTCATTGCCTCACATCGACATGTTAGTGGATAGCATAACAAAATTCAAAGTATTCTCGTTCATGGACGGATTTTCCGGGTATAAGCAAATAAGAATGGCTCCAGAGGACATGGAAAAAACAACGTTTATCACACCCTGGGGAACATTCTGTTATAGAGTGATGCCCTTCGGATTGAAGAACGCTGGTGCAACGTACCAGAGGGCTATGACAATGCTATTCCATGATCTGATGCACAAGGAAATCAAAGTATATGTTGATGATATGATTGCCAAATCCCAGACTGAAGAAGGGCATATAGAAGATTTGTTGAAGTTGTTTCAGCGTTTGAGGAAGTATCGTCTCCGCCTGAATCCAAATAAATGCACCTTCGGTGTTCGATCGGGGAAGTTGTTGGGTTTCATTGTTAGCCAGAAAGGAATTGAAGTTAACCCTGATAAAGTCAAGGTAATTCAAAAAATTCCAGCACCGAGAACTAAAAAGCAAGTCAGAGGTTTCCTCGGGCGTTTGAATTATATTTCCTAATTCATTTCCCACATGACTGCAACATGCGAACTGATCTTTAAGTTGTTAAAGAAAGATCAAGGTTGTGTGTGGATGAATGAATTCCAAAAGGAATTTGAGAGTATTTAGGAATATCTACTTGAACCTCCTATCTCACTCCCTCCCGTAGAAGGAAGACCGTTGATTATGTATCTAATAGTGTTAGATAAATCCATGGGTTGTATTTTGGGACAACAGGATGAAACAAGGAAGAAGGAGTTCTCCATTTATAATCTCAGCAAAAAATTCACTGATTGTGAGTCGCGGTATTTCATGCTGGAAAAAACATGTTGTGCTTTAGCCTGGGCGGTAAAGCGTTTGTAGCAGTATATGCTGAATCATACCACTTGGTTGATCTCCACAATGGATCCAATCAAGTACATTTTTGAAAATCCTGCTCTTACTAGGAGAATTGCTCGCTGGCATATGTTGTTATCTGAATATGATATAGAATACCGCACTCAAAAGGCTATTAAAAGTAGTGTGTTGGCATATTATCTTGCTCACCAACCAGTGGAAGATCACCAGTCTACAGAATATGAATTCCCCGACGAGGATGTGATGTTCCTAAAAGTGAAAGATTATGATGAACCATTACCTGAGGATGGTCTGGACCCTAAATCTCGTTGGAGTATGATATTTGATGGAGCTGTGAATGCTTATGGTAAAGGAATTGGTGCTGTGATTGTCACTCCTAATGGATCACACATTCCTTTTACTGCAAGGTTAACATTTGATTGCACTAATAATATGGCAGAATACAAGGCTTGCATCACGGGTCTCAAAGAAGCTATTGATCTCAGAATTAAAATTCTCAATGTATATGGTGATTCAGCTTTGGTAATAAATCAGATTAAAGGAGAATGGAATACCCGTCACCCTGGCTTGATCCCTTACAAAGATTGTGCTATAAGATTATTACCATTCTTCAATAAAGTTGAATTCTATCACATCCCTAGAGACAAAAATCAAATGGCGGATGCTCTGGCTTCTATGTACCAAGAGAATACTTGGAATGATATACCCCGAATTACGGTTCGACGGCTAGATAGGCCCACTCATGTGTTTAAAACATAAGAGGTAGCAGATAAAAAACCTTGGTATTATGATATCAAGCATTTTCTTCAGACTCAGGAATATCCGATTGGTGCATCAAAGAAAGATAGAAAGACATTGAGAAGATTGGCAGGCAGTTTCTTCCTCAGTGAAAATGTGTTATACAAGAGAAATTATGACATGGTCTTGCTCAGATGCATGGATAGACATGAAGCAAACATGTTGATTCATGAAGGTTCATTTGGCACTCATGCCAATGGACACTCAATGGCTAAAAAGATGCTAAGGGCAAGTTATTATTGGCTGACAATTGAATCTGATTGTTACAAATTTGCAAAGAAGTGCCATAAATGTCTGATTTATGCAGATAGGGTCCATGTGCCTCCGACACTTCTCAATGTGATTTCCTCACCGTGGCCTTTCTCTATGTGGAGTATTGACATGATAGGGATGATAGAACCCAAAGCTTCGAATGGAAACCATTTTATCTTGGTAGAAATTGATTACTTCACCAAGTGGGTGGAGGCTGCTTCATATGCCAATGTTACTAAGTAGGTGGTTGTGCGCTTCATTAAGAATAATCTTATATGCCGGTATGGTATGCCGAGCAGAATCTTCACTCATAATGGCTCGAATTTAAACAACAAGATGATGACAAAACTGTGTGAAGAATTCAAGATTGTCCATCACAATTCATCTCCATACAAGCCAAAGATGAATGGGGATGTTGAAGTTGCTAATAAGAATATCAAGAGAATTATCCAGAAGATGGTAGTTACTTATAAGGATTGGCATGAGATGCTTCCTTTTTCTCTGCATAGATATCGAACATTTGTCCGCACTTCAACAGGAGCCGAACTCCCGGTCGAGGCAGAGATTCCCTCGTTGCGTGTGATAATGGAAACCAAGTTGACGGAGGCTGAATGGGTCCAGAACAGGTTTGACCAATTGAATTTGATTGAGGAAAAGAGAATGACAGCTTTGTGTCATGGCCAGTTATATCAGAGAAGAATGAAGAAAGATTTTGATAAAAAGGTCAAACCTCTTGAATTCAGAGAAGGCGACCTCGTGCTCAAGAAGATCATGTCTTTCAACCCTGATTCTAGGGGAAAGTGGAATCCCAATTTTGAAGGCCCATATGTTGTCAAGAAAGCCTTCTCTGGTGGTGCATTAATTCTTGAAACTATGGATGGCGAGGAGTTCCCACCTCCCATGAATGCTGACGTAGTCAAGAAATACTTCGCCTAAAGAAATAAAAGAACAACTCGCTAAGTTGAAAACCCGAAAGGGCGGCTTAGGCAAAAAGGAGCGTCTCGGTAGGCCGAAAACCCGAAAGGGTGGTCTAGGCAAAAATTAGAGATATAAACATAATAAATTTCCCGCTAAGTTGAAAACCCACAAGGGCATCTTAGGCAAAATTTAGGGACTTTCTTGGCAAGTAACTACATCATACAAGACTTGATCGTTGAAGCAACAATCTTCTCGGATCCTCACCATACTTCAACAAAAGCTGATGCTCAGGATTTCAAAAATTGTTAGAGGGGATAATGGTCATTGTATCTCAATGTATCTTTTCCATTATGTATTACCATTTCCCAAACTTTGTAGTCATCTATGGAGTCTCGCCATTCGTAGACTACCATTCTATTAATGAAATTCGAGCTTTTACCCAATTCTTTGTGTTTCTTATTTTATTTATCTTGCAAAGACTCCATTTATTATTGATAATAATTTTCAAAGCAAAGAGATTAAATAACAAAATTGATTTTTTCAAAAAAAAAGGATTTTTACAATTTACTTTTTCTTTGAGATTTGTGATGAAACAATGACAACAAAAATGGTGATCCTAGGAATCGACAAACTCCGGTTGTTTTGAGAAGTTTTGTTCCCCTAGGGAAAGTCCACTCGAGTTGTTTTCTCCGTATTGGGTTTATGGCTCCGGTATCCTCGGTCAAGTTTGGATTCGTTTCTCCTCTTTTCTGAGTTTTCATGATGTGAAGTTTCAATCCGCATTTTTTTCCAGTGAAGTGGGTCTGAATTCCCCAGTGAAGTTTGATTGTTTCGGTGTCAATATGCTTTATTTGAGAATGGTCTTGCAATATCCAGTAGGCATGTTACTTTTGAAAAAACACTGGTTTTCCCGATGAAGCCTGAAGAAGGATGTTCTACCCCGGTATCTGTTTGATTTTTCAACCTCCAGATTATGTTTCTCCTTGGTAAAGTTAAAAGCAGGCAGTAGGTTTGGTTTTCGCAGCTGGCCTTTACCTTTCTTCAAATGATCATCTTGGTTGAAGCTTAGCCGAGTGTTGTTAGTGCCCGAGGCAGTTTTTCCTGGTTGTTCCCCATGTTGTGTGTTTGTTTTGTCAGCATGCACACAAAAACACTCATAAATTCATACATGTATCATGCATAGTTAAAATTGACAAATCATTGTTCATTGACATTTGTTAATATATTTGTTGACATATTACCCTGTTTTGAAGAGATAAGTTACCCTCTTTTCATTAGAGCGTCGGTCTTAAGAAGAAAATGCATACTTTTTCAATTTCTCTACCGAGTTGTCCCTTATAGAAGATTTTTACTTTAAACCTTCCAATACAGTTCCTTGTTTGAACGGATCTTGTTTTTCCCTTTTGAGTTTATTTCTCAAAGGATGTATTCTGGTTGACTGTATCATTTCCAGTTTATTTCTGGTTTGGGTCTGTGGCTCCCCGGCAACATTATTTACTTTGGAAATCTGAAAAACTCCAAGCTTTGGTTGGTGCATTTATTTTGCATAAGAAGACTGTATCCCCTTAGCGAGAATATCATGGCATCTCCCCAGGAAGTCATACCTCTTTCCCCAAAAAGTCATTTCTTTTTACAATTCTCCGAGACTGCAAATAGCAAGTTCTCTTTATTTGAGACAGCTTATGTATTATCCTTTCCAGGCGGAGTGCCTCGGTTAAAGAAAAAGTTGAGACCCGTTCTAGGCGAAACACCAGAATCTTGGGGAAAACTCGTTATCTTTTTGCTATCTTCAGTGAACGTTGATAGTTCATCGTCAGTGAACAGCGGTGATATGATATTTTCTCTTTCTACCTCCAGTGAAAGTTGGGAGACCATCGGCAGTGAACGTCGATGTTTGTCATCTTTTTGATATCTTCAGTGAACGTTGATAGTTCATCGTTAGTCAATGGCGGTGATATGATATTTTCTCTTTCTACCTTCAGTGAAAGTTGGTAGTCCATCGACAGTGAACGTCGATGTTTGTTATCTTTTTTCTATCTTCAGTGAACGTTGATTGTTCATCGTCAATGAATGGTAGTGATATGATATTTTCTCCCTCTACCTTCAGTGAAAGTTGGTAGACCATCGTCAGTGAACGTCGATGTTTGTCATCTTTTTGCTATCTTCAGTGAACGTTGATAGTTCATTGTCAGTGAACGGCGGTGATATGATATTTTCTCTTTCTACCTTCAATCAAAGTTGGTAGACCATCGGCAGTGAACGTCGATGTTTGTTATCTTTTTTCTATCTTCAGTGAACGTTGATAGTTCATCGTCAATGAACGACAGTGATATGATATTTTCTCTTTCTACCTTCAGTGAAAGTTGGTAGACCATCGACAATGAACGTCGATGTTTGTTATCATTTTGCTATCTTCAGTGAACATTAATAGTTCATCGTCAGTGAACGGCGGTGATATGATATTTTCTCCCTCTACCTTCAGTGAAGGTTGGTAGACCATAGGCAGTGAACGTCGATGTTTGTTATCTTTTTGCTATCTTCAGTGAACGTTAATAGTTCATCGTCAGTGAATAGCGGTGATATGATATTTTCTTTTCTACCTTCAGTGAAAGTTGGTAGACCATCGGCAGTGAACATCGATGTTTGTTATCTTTTTGCTATCTTCAGTGAACATTGATAGTTCATAATCAGTGAACAGCGATGATATGATATAGTCTCTTTCTACCTTTAGTGAAAGTTTGTAGACCATCGGCAGTGAACGTAGATGTTTGTTATCTTGCTACCCTCAGTGAACGTTGGTAGTTCATCGTTAGTGAACGGCAGTGCCATGATATATTCTCCCTCTACCTTCAGTGAAAGTTGGTGGGCCATCGGTAGTGAACGTCGATGTTTGTTATCTTTCTCGCCGCCTTCAGTAAACGTTGGTAGCTTCGCCTTCAGTAGAAGTTGGTGTGCCATCCTACCATCCTCTCTTATTCAGTTCTTTTGGTCAACCAGTAATTTATTTTCCTGGTGGGGGGTGCTCCTTTGTTTCTTTATTGTTGCTTCCCCAATGTTATTTTCGCGTCTCTTTGGTCCTATTCATATGCATTCATGATCATAAGAATTTTCATGGTATCTTACGGCCAAAAATAGGGTTTGTTATATATTTAAGTATCTTCAATCGCGTCGACATGAAGATTTGTAACCTTTGTATCTCCGGATAGAAGAAACTTAAATAATGGCAGTTGTTGTACCCCAATTTTTTCCCCTAAGATCCCTTCATCATACCATGTTGAATCACTCACAACAAGATCAAATTAGGATTCTTGGTTCCCTTCCCTACTTTGAGCTTTGCTCCTTTTGAGGAATTACCAAGCACCTTGACTTATGTTCCTTTTGTGATCATTAATATTGTTTTGTTTTCTTCACTTAACTAATAAAATACAATGTTGGCTTGTCTTGCTTGTTGTCCATGTAGGTAAGGGAATGAGATTTAACAAATTACTCCATGGGTTCATGAGTTTATTTCCATGCCCTTGCCAATAAAAGCTTGAGAAGTTTAAACCTTATCATTGAAGTTGTTTTTGAAGAAATGGCATGGTAAGGTAGTTTTGGTTCATCACATTTCAAGTTTATTAGATTTGACTCAAAAGTACAAGGGGTTGATTGGAGAAGCTGTTATGTTTGGACAAGGCCTTGTTCATATTGGTAACAAGGGAATAGTTCTCTCAAATTTAAAGATATGTAAGTGGTTTTTGTGGTTAAGAGTTCTCATTATCATCCTCAATAACTTCTATTCACAAAGCAAGAATATTGGTACAAGAAGTTTGTTCAAACTTGTCAAAGTTCCTCAAGGCATTTTCTTGATCTAGAAGCTAGGGTTTTGAACTTCAAAGGAGTATATCTTGCTCATATTTTGGTAGTTTTGAATGATTCCAAAGACATCCTTCTATTCAAAGGGTTATTAACAAATCACTTCAAAAGTTCCAAGGAGTTTTCATGTGGAATAAGCTTGGTGAAGAAGAAAGTTTACAAGTCATCCAGATGAATCCCCAATTTTCCATGTGTGACTTCAAATGATCATAACTTGTTCAATTTTTATCACCTTGAACCCATTATTTTTCCATAATGATCTTGAAGATGTGAAATTTATGCCTTATTTTATGTGCAAAGTGGGAAAATGGATGGGGGTTGCCTTAAATATGCAAAAGAGTATAGGTCATTTCATGATTTTTGGCCAACTTCACAAGTCATAACTTGCTCAATTTTTGGAGATTTTGAGTGGTTCAAGTTTCAAAATGTCATTAAAGAGATATACTTCATTCCATCTTTTTTTGGTTAAGAGAAAATTTCAAGTGGAAGGCCATGTTTGGATGCAAAAGATTATAGGTCATTTTTAAAGAAGAATTTGAAATATTTCTAAGTATGGAAAGTCAACCCTTTTTCTTCTACTTTGACTCAATGCAACTTTCAGCTCAAGTATCCATTTGATTCCATTCTTTTTCCATTTCAAAGCTTGTAACCTCATCTTTCTAAAGCATCAAGAATCGTGCCCTAAGACCCCTTGAGTTGGAAATGCCATGGATTTGAATTTGGTAACTTGAAACTGAATTTTCCACAAATTTGGAATTTTGAAATCCATAATGTGACTTCTAAACACAAGATTTATGCGCGTTTTTGATTTAAACTTGATTAGCAAACTTTCCAGAAGTGATTAGCACCTCAAAATGCAAGATTTGGTTGAGTTTTGATGGAAATGAACTCACACTTTACTCGTGCTCGACCTTCATTCAATTTCCCTCAAAACTTCCATGTTTCTTCCAATTTTCATTCCCATTCACTTCCCTATAAATAGAGGGTCACCCCCCCCCCATTCATTTCTTCAAGCTTTGAGAGCCAAGAACACCCTGCCAAAACCTCACACGAACTCATCTTTTTTGAATTCAGTTTCTGAGATTTAAGCTCCCTTTTCCAAAATTCTTTGCGCATTCATCATCCTTAAGCATCATACAAACTCTCTAGCACTTAAACCAATCAAAACGAGCCATAATTCAAGCTACAGAAGTCCAATTTCAAAGCTTCTTACTTGAACTTTGAAAAGGTAGAATTCTTCACCATTTGGATCCAAATCAAGCACTAATCTATTCTACTCCTCTTCTTGATTCTAATGCTGCTTACAATTTTTAAATCCATTGAGAATTGAGAGAGAAATCTCAAATTGAAGGTGCTCTCTATTTTCTGGGTTTTTGATTCATATCTCTCTCCATACCTTATATAAATTTGGCATGATGGTGGTGTTAGAATCGTCTTGAAGAGGCGAGTTCAACGATACTAGCCTGGGATTCTAATTTTCCATTTGCAGGATCTCACAAAATCCCCATTGCAGGGTGTCTGGAGGTTGAAGACGATGACATGTCTCGTCTCAGCCAATGATAGCGTGCAAAGCATTTTAATTTCATTGGTTGCCCTTTTTCTGATCCTATGTATATCTCACTAAGGTTCATTTCAAGCACAGCGCGTCTAGTCCACTAGATCAGCTTACTAACGCATTTTGACCTTGATCTGATGGTCCACATCTTTTTGGTTTTATTTTATTTTCCGATTTTATATTTTTTATTTATTAAATTTTCAAAAATTCATAACTCTTTTATTTTTTATCCAAAAATTATGAAAAAATTCACAAAAATACATTGAATTATTTCTGATCTCATGACTATTTTTTTATATTTTATTTTGATATTTAATATTTTTTTTTGTATTTTTTAAATCCTTTGCTTACTTTCAATTACTTAAAAAATACTTTCTGACATTTTTTAAATTCTGAAAAAATTCATAAATATTATTTTGCATATTTTTTACTTTCCGAAAATTTTATGGAATTTTATATTGAGGTTTACTATTTTTGACCTATTTTCTATTTGTTTAAACAATTTAAATAGTTTAAATATAGTTTCTGACTTTTAAAAATTATCAAAAATTTTACAAAAATATTTGGACCCATTTCTGATTTTTCTATGGTCTTACTTTTATTTTTTGATTAATTTGAACATAGTTGATATTTTTCTCTTTATTTTCTATTTTTAAACATTATTTTTTAGCCTTTTGTATATATTAAAATGTGATATTATTTCGTGACTATTTTCTGGTTGATCTTGGGTTAGATTTTGGATCAGGAACTTTATTAACATCATTGGATCCATGGTGTTGAGTTTAACTCCACAAAAATGGATGAATGATTTTAATAATAGTTTGATTAAAATTTAATTCAAATATGGTTTGTATATTTTTTCCCTATCCCTCTTCATCTCATCCCCTTCTTATTGCACTAGGTGTTATTAGAGCATGATCTCTATATCATGTCTCAAAATAAATGGTGCATAAATTGCTATTGGCCGGCCTCAAAATAGGTGTGACTTCTATATAAGTCCACTTAGGATTGCTTAACATAGCACTAAATTTTGTCCCGATTCGAATAAATGATCATTCGTGGCCCAAACTTATGATTGCAAGCCCAAGTATGTTAATTTTATATCTTTGATCCAATAACCTTGAGATTCATTGTGTGAAGGCTTTGGTTCTACCAATCCTCTAATGAGTTCCAAATGCAAGTTTTAAGATGGTCATCCAACTAACCACTGATTATTGACTTGTTTTACCTTATGCTTTTATTCTTTTTTACGCTTTATGTACTATTTACTTTTAGCATTTACATTTCATGCCATTTTCATCTTTGCTCATTTGAGCATTTATTTTCTTGCCATTTTGTACTTTGCTCACTTGAGCTTTTCATTTTTCTTAATATACTTAATAATCAACCTAAACCTTAAAAATCTTTAATGGTACTTGGACTATTTGGCTACTATCCTTGGCATTATGGAGCATGGGATTTTTCTTGGACTTAGGATTAGAAACCTTGGCTTATCTTGGAAACCTTATGATCTTATCTGGTTATTTTTGTCTGGAGCTCTTGAGGTTTACCTCAAGATATTGGGTTGTCTGTTTATTTTGTGTGCAGGTTATTGTGATTGCACCCATTATTTGTAATATGGAATTCACCTGTATACATCCATTACTCTGCCCAATTTTTATGAAGACTTAATACACTTGAAATTTGGTTCTCTCAAGAGGTCTAGTATTTTTGCTTGCTTGGTTTCAATCCAAAGAATGGGAATTCTATCTTGGCTCATAATGCCAAGTATTGGCTTCTTGTTGGTTAGATGGTTCTTATCCCTAGCTTTTACCTTATGCTTTAGGATAGTCTCTTCTTCTCCTTCAATCTTCTTTAATTTCAAAAATCTTATCCCTCCTTTTGAAAACTCTTCTTGTTTTAAATTTGAACCATTTTCATAATAAACTTGGACTTATGTCCATATATTTTCAAAACATTTTCATAAATAAACTCCAATCAACTTAATAATACCTTGACATTTTTTTTGAGAAGACTAAAAGTCAATCAATCTCATTTCAAACCATTTTGCCACTTTGGCTTTTTACCTTTAAAACTTTTCTGAAAAAGATTAAACTCTTGTCAATCCTTGTAGTGATGCAAACAACTATACTTCTACAATATATAGTGAAGAGAGATATTTTCCACTTGGGTGTTGAGTGAGGCATTGTTGATTTTTGAAATCCAAGCCATATCTTTCACTTTGAGATGATACAAATTCTCCTTTCTCATGATTACGGATAGTAGGTATGTTTTCTACACGGACAATGATGATGATGTTTTATCTCATAAAATTGACTAACACACTTGTGTTTTAATTTTTTTTTAAAAAGGGAACTACGTGTACCCTGATCCCCTATTACACGAAAGGTGGTACGTAGGCATTAAAGGTTCGCAACCACGACGGGTGAAAAAATCATAAAATATATATTTCTTTTTTCACCTCCACCATCCATTTTATATAATAGTTTTTATAGCCAAAATATACAGATTTTTACAAAGAGGCTCCTACGAAGTACCGTAGATGTTTAGGGTGCTAATACCTTCCCTTTGCATAACCAACCCCCTTACCTTGAATCTTTCCCCCTCTTTTTGGGTTATTCGCTCTTTTCCCATTCATTTGGAAACAATAAAGCGCGGTGGCGATTTTTATTTTGAGTTGTATAAAGTCTAGTCAATCCAATGGTTTAGTCTTGAATATTTCTACCGCTATAGGTGTTTAAAAACAAACTGAATGAGCAAGGAGAAGTCATCAGAAACAAGGCACGACTGGTGGCACAAGGTTATAATCAGCAAGAAGGGATAGACTATATAGAAACCTTTGCTCTAGTCACCAGGTTAGAATTATCAGACTCTTAATCTCCTTTATTGTAAATAATGGCATCACTCTGTATCAGATGGATGTCAAAAGTGCATTCTTAAATGGTTACATAGATGAAGAGGTATATGTGCACCAACCCCCTGGGTTTGAAAATTCCAAACACCCAGAATATGTTTTCAAACTAAAGAAGTCACTCTATGGTCTGAAACAAGCTCTCGAAGCTTGGTATGAAAGACTAAGTAACTTCCTGTTAGAAAAGGAATTCACTGGAGGGAAAGTGGACACAACCTTGTTCTGTAAGACATTTAAGAATGACATTTGAGTTTGTCAGATTTACGTAGATGATATCATTTTTGGATCCACTAAACCTTCTCTGGGAAGAGAATTTACTAAGTGCATGCAAGCAGAGTTTGAGAAGAGCTTAATGGGGGAATTTAAATTCTTTCTGGGCATTCAGATAAACCAAACTCCAGAAGGAAATTACATTCATCAGAGAAAGTATGTCAGAGAACTTTTGAAGAAATTTGACCTCTCAGAATGTAAACCCTCAAAGACTCGAATGCATCCCACATGCATTCTGGAAAAGGAAGAGGTAAGTAAAAAGGTAGAACAGAAAATCTACAGAGGTATGATTGGATCTGTCCTTTATCTGACGGCTTCAAGTCCTGATATTTTATTCAGTGTTTGCTTATATGCTAGATTCCAATAAGATCCGAGAGAATCTCACTTAACAACAGTTAAGTGAATTTTCAAGTATTTGAAAGGTACTACTAATCTGGGTTTGTTTTATAGAAAATCAAATGAATACAACTTAGTAGGATATTGTGATGTTGACTTTACTGGAGACAGAGTAGAGCGTAAAAACACTTCTGGAAGCTTCCAGTTTCTAGGAGACAACCTGATCTCATCGACCAACAAGAGACAATCCATAATAGCGTTGTCAACAGCAGAAGCTGAATACATAGCAGTTGCTGGATGTAGCACTCAAATGCTCTTGATGAAAAGTCAACTTGAAGACTTCAACATATTTGAGGGTAACATTCCTATCTTCTGTGATAACACTTCTTCCATATGTCTATCCAAAAATCCCATTTTGCATTCTAGGGCTAAGCATATAGAAATAAAACATCACTTTATTAGGGATTATATTCAGAAAGGAATTCTTACTTTAAAATTTATTGACACAGACCATCAATGGGCTGATGTGTTTACAAAACCCCTTTCTGAAGATAGATTCAATTTCATTCTGAAACATGTCAGCATGAAATTGTGTCCAGAATAAAATGTTTTATTTGCATATTCTAACCCTCAGAATTTTATTATTTTCTATGAACATCTAATTAACTTGTCTTCAGAAGTTAGGAGTACAGTTGCATCAGAATCTATCTATGGAGATCTGAACTTTTCATTTCAAGGATAGAGGCGTACAGTTCACACCATCAAACATTTGTCATCCTCTCACAAGCTACCTTCTGAGGCTGAACACGCGTTCAAATCCTAAAGGGTCCAAGGCTCTAATTGGATGCATTGAGACACTTGTCATCGGTAACTGTTCAATATCTCTCTAAATCCCCTAATTTCAGGTTTCATTAACTCAGTATAATCATTACTTAGTTTCTCTTTCTTACTGATTACGTTTTCTAAAGAACTTATATAAACTCAATTTACTATTTCATTCATTTACGTTTTACCACCTTCAATACTCTTTCTTGCTCTAGTTTTTCAAAAACCCTTTCTATCAATTTTCTTCAAATAATCCGTGTGAACAATGGCATCCTCATCAAGTCTGAAGAATCTCAACAGTGCTCCTGGTTCTTCATCAACTGAACAATATGACGAGCCCATTAGAACACTACTCACTCCGGTCGACAGCCTTGAAGTTCTCTGTGAATTGATCGTCGATTTTGAAAGTTTACAAGAAAATGGGTTTAATCTGTATGAAGATGTAACTGCACAGGGATGGAACAGATACTTTGATCGTCTGTTGGGTCTAACTTTTCCCATTCTTGTTAAATAATTTTGGATTCATTCTACTTCATCCAACCACCAGGTCACATCATATGTTATGGGGAAGAAGATTGTGATTACAGAAGATTTGATTGGGAAACTCATTGGATACAATGGTGGCGGAGTCAGATGCATTGATATGGCTGATAAGTGTTCTGACCTAAAATCCATTGTTAGGGTCATCTTCACTTCTGGACAGCCATCCAGCAAGATCAGAGACTTGAAAGATCATTACAGAATCTGGGCTAGAATAATTCTGGGATGTATCAATCACAGGAAACCTACAAGCTCTCCTGATTACATCAACATTGATCAGAAGTTTCTGATATACTTCATTGCAAAGAAGACCAAAATAAACCTTCCACATTTTCTCTTCAACCATCTCAGAACAAGTGTGAAAGAGACAAGAGAAGAAGAAAGAACTAAGAGGGATTGGATTCCTCTAGGAAGATTGATTTCAGATATTCTAACGGAAAACAGGTTGATAGAACATCTGACAGAGGCTCAAGAAATCAGCACTCTGGAAGCATATGCTGGGAAACCTCTAAATGCCAAGAATCTGAAGAAAATGAAGATTATTGAAAGCATTAAGAAGGAACCAACCATTGCTTCTCATGAGGTCATCACTTGTAGGAGAATCCCTCTGAAGGATTTTCCACTATTCTTTGAGATAGATGCCTCTCCAAAGATTATAGTCAGATACCTTGAAGCTGGAAAGAAAGATGAGACTATTCCAGAAATCAACATCCAAGACCTGCACAAGCCAGCTCCAGAGGTTGTGCTAAAGAAATCCAGAAAAAGGAAGGTATCAAGAGAAGGATCCTCTCAGAGGACACCCAAAGCTGCAAAAAAGAAAGGTAACACATCTTTTGTTTCTGTTGTAGAATCAATAGCTATTCCAACATCTGAAACCATCCCCCCTCGACCAACAGAAAATCCTTCACCCCAAACATTTGAGGATTTTGACATAGAGTTTGACCCATCTGTGACTCTTGGAAATTTCTTAAATGAACCTCACTCCCCCAATCCAAATCCAGAACAATAACAACCAGAACTTGCAAGAGTTCTCTCTGATATTGAGTTGTTTGATCAATACTTTTCCTCACCTATCCCATAAAATCCAAACACTCAATCTCAACAACCAGAAAATCCACAACCACACTTTCCTCAACCAGAAAATGAAAACCCTCTCACTCCTCAATTTGACAATCCATCTTCTGAAATACCTAAACCAGAAATTCAACACGCTACCGCAAACCAATCAGAAGACTCTCTTTCAGACTCTGATACCACTACCCCAATTCCTAGGATAACAGAACCTCTTACGGTTCGTTTACCTCTCTCCATTCATGATATTCTAGAAATACCTTCACCATATGAATCCACACCACGAAACACCCCTCACTCACCAATCCTGATTTCTGATTCTTCAACTCCCCCACCAATTAAACGTCCAGCTGGCCACCTCAGAACTGTCATTGATCTAGAAGCGCTTGACTATCTAGCTTCCACCTCAAACAAAATTGACATCCCCAAACCTAAACCAACCTTAACCAAATCAGATGTTGGTAAGAACCTGTTGATTTTTGAAACAGAAATACAAGAATGGATTACTTTTTTGATGAAAGCAAGTCAAGAGAATTCTAATCCTGCTGCTTCTATTCTCTATTGGAAAGATTCAGAAAATGGTTCAACTCTGAAACCCAGAAGCTGAAAGAATTGAGCTATGAAATGGCTCAACAAAACTTCAGTGATCAGCTGAAAGCCTTCAAAGATCAAGTTCTAAGCCACTGGGACAAGAAAGAAATTCTTCTGCTGGAAAATGCTCCCTGGAAAAAGCACCAACCTTCAGAAGCCACTGAACCATATTCTGATAGTCACCCTCTGACTACTGCTCCAGAAATGGTGATTGCAACAGAAGAAGTTGTTCAATCAGAAGAGGTTGCAGAGTATTCTGAATGACGTGCAACCCCTGAAGATACACCAGATTCGTCTCTATCCATGCAAACTCTGGAAGAGTTGAAGAAGGATAAAGCCTTAATCCATGCCAGACTGGATAAGCAAGAAGATACAAACAAAGAGATCAGGGATATATTGGATAAACAAGAAGATACAACAAAAGAAATCAAAGACATTCTGGAAAAATAGGAAGAATCAAGCACTTAGATTAAGATCTTGTTGGAAGCGTTGTTCACACGACTTCCCCCTCCTTCTTAGATTTTCTTTAGTTGTTTATATTTATTTTTCATCTTATCCTCTTTGTTTCTGAAAAATGTCATTGCATTCTTTTTTCAATATAAATCATCTTTTTGATTCTGATTATATTGATTTTTGATACCTGACACAAAGGGGGAGAACGTAAGATATTTTCAATAACAATATATTGGGACAAAGTCTCAAACATTCTGAATATCTTAACCTCTATGTTTTCTGAAAGTTTGAACAGGAACATATTCTGATAAGGACAAAAGGAGATGCATTAAAAGCTCTGACGAGAAGGAACTTCAGGGGGAGACTCTCTTAAGCTTTTTGTTCTATATTTTTCATTGAAATCCTAGTTTTTGTCATCATCAAAAAGGGGGAGATTGTTAGAACATAGTTTGATTCTACAACCCTTAATTAGAGTTTTGATGATAAAGAACACAAAGAACAAATATGTACTTTGTTGTACCCCAAAATTTTCCCTCTCATTTTACTCAACAAATGTCAAGTGAGGTCCCCAATTTGCTCAAGGTTGCCCAAGAGTTGACCAGACAAACTCTCTCCTAAGGCAGTATACACCAAATTAGGGTTTCTATTTTCATCAAGATGGGTGGACCACAAAGGTCTCATATGCTTTCCAAGGTCTTATTATATTCCCAAGATCATCCATGCCAAGTTTCAGGCCTTGCATAAGAAGTTTGCTCAATCAATTGCTCAAATGCTTGAGAATTGACTGTAGTAGGTCAAAAGTCAACTGTGGCCCACATACAGACAAGCCTCAAGATTTTTTGCCAACATAAACATTTTGAAGTGACTTCCATCATTTGATCAAGGGTTGATCATGATTCCCCAAGGAATGCTCCAAATTCATCAAAACCCAAAAGTTGCTAAATTAGGGTTTCTCAGTAAAAGTTAACCCAACTTTGACAAAGCATAACTTCTTCATACTTTATCAGAAAGTTTCCATACAAATCTAATTTTGAATAGGATGCAATTCCCTACAACTCATCTTCATCTCATAAGTTAAAAATATGCACTCATAAAAAGATATGAATTTTGACATTATAGGTCCTTTTGAAAAGTCAACAAGAACACCTTTTGGGTCAAAGCTTCATACATGAACATGGAAGATCCAATTGATATGAAACCAAAAGGTTTGTTTAGAGGACATCCTAAGCTTTCTAAAAAGTCCAAGAACACCCTCCTATGGAAAAAATTGAGAGAGTTGTGGTTTGCCAAAGTTGGCAATTTTGGGAAAATTGTCAAAAGTCAACATTGATCAAATTTGCATTTTTCCAAAGGGGCCCATGTTTTATTGTTTGAAACATGTTTCTAATAGGACCCACGACCCCTGAGCTTTTTCACCTATTATTTTATTATTTGTATCATTTATTTTGATTTTTTATTCATTTAAACCAAAATAAACAAAATTACATGGTAAAATAATAAAAGCAAATCAAATCTTGGGATTTTTTGCACATTATGAGTCTATATACAACTAGCATGGCAGGTAATTCGTGCAAGGATGATTTAGATTGAAAAATTCATGATTGGAGCTATTTTGGAAAGAAATCATACAAGGCCAAAATCAAATCAAATCTTCATAATTACTCAAGATACCATGAGATTGCTTCCATTATTTTTTACCTAAATTCCTCCTCTATATAAACACAACACCCTCATACACTAGGGAGCACGAAGTTGGCTGCCCAAGAACGCTCTCCAAAAATCTCAAATTCTGTCAAAACTAGTGCAAAGTCAAAACGGAAGATCTAGCCACTTTCAGTCCAAGCCATCAATTACAAATCATTCCTGAGGCATCTAAGGGTAAGAATAGGTCTAAAGTCATGGCCATTGATGCTTGAAACAAGCATACTCATCTTCTCTGATTTTCTTTTCTTTTAAACATTCATAAAATTAATTTCATGCATTGCTAATGTTTATTAACTGTACAAATGAGTTCTTGTTGCTACGTAGAACAGGTTTGAATCACAAACAATAGCTTGGCTTGGTGGATAAGGCGCCTAGCTGTGACCCAAGGGGCATGGGTTCATCACCCACCCCATGCATTTTTCACTTTTTTGACTATTTTCTTTTCTAAACCTTTTCATTTATTTATTTTTTACTTGATTTGTTTTCTATCATTAATTTAATTAACATATAAAATCACAAAAAATCATTAAATATTAGTTTTAGGCTTTCAATTAATTAAAATAATTTTTGACATAAAAGTTGTTTTGATTTAATCAATATTGATTTTATTTCATAATTAACTTGTAAATTAATCAGAGTTAGGTTTTTAATTATTAATTCACACTTTTATTATTTTCCTAACAATTTACTGCAGATTCAGTACATCACCATTCCATGCGTTCATCATACGCTCACAAATCCTACCCTTTGGATCATCCCTTGGTCCAGATCCAACGTCCAACCACAGCAGCCCATGGTGCACTCTCTGAAGCTAATCCACATGGGATCACACGCAAGGAACATGAGCCAACCAATTTGGGCCTAACAATTTGGCAATGCACCCCCAGTCTGCGTTCTACCACACAGGCCTAATCTTTTCTTTTTTATTTTATTTCAATTCTTTTTATTATTTTAATTTATTTATTTTCAAAAAATCATTTTTAATCAAAACATAAATATCAGAAAATCACAAACAATATTAGGTTTAGTCTTTTTTTTTCATAAAATATTTAATTGCATTAATTAGTTTAATTAGGTTAACTTAAATCTTTTTTTCATAATTAAAATCAAATAGAAATTAGGTTTAATTCTTAATTTTAATTCCTTCTCAATATAAAAACACAAAAATAGGTTAATTTTTTTCCCATTAATTTAATGATTTATCATAATTAAAACTTAATTAGTGATTAGGTTATTTTGCAATTTATTCTTTATTTCCTTAAATAAAAATGACAAAAAATGATTTTTTTTTCTTTAATTAAATTCAATTTGGTTTTCAAGGGTCAAAACCCTAATTTCTCGCATTTACGTTTGTCGTACGTACTTTTCATTATATTTGTGTAATTACTCCGAGGTTGTAATAGTCTATTAAATTAGGGTTTTATTTACTGTTTAATTTTCCCCTAAGTTTTGGTTATGTAATCCCCATTCCCCGAAGCCTTGTAATAATTAGATTTACTTTTCCGTTTTTAATTTTCGCAATCTTTAACTGTCTAGATGTATGGCTAATAGGATTGTATGGCAAGAATGTTTGGAAAATTAAAACGGTAGATCACCTAAAGTGAAAAGATTAAATAACTTAAACAAATCATATGCACATATTCACTCCTAGGGTTTACCTCACTTCAGTTTCCTTCGGTAAACAATCATTAAGCATAGGAGATTTTAGTGGTTTCCCTCTAGTCTAAAGAGATCAAAGTGTCCCATTCAAATGTTGCCTCGGAAATGTTTCCTCGGAAAGATCTTAAGACTCAAGGGTTGCTACTAAAGTTTTGTAACTATTGCTTTAGTGATTTTACTTGTCCCTTTCGAATGTCCCTTACAACTCCAACGACGGTGCTCAATACTCCTTAATATTAGGATAGTGTTGTCTAAAGGAAATGAGAACGAATAATATTTTTTCGAGTAGGTAGAATTTTAAGTGCTTGCTCAATGAAAACTTTTCACACAAACACTTTTCAAAACAAATTTTCAAAACAACTTTGTCACATCCTTGAGGACTGATACAAGGGTTATCAGAAAGTAAAAACATTTTCGAGACAAACACACATAAGCAATTTGAAAAATGAGCAAGTACCTAAGAGCCGTATATAACTACGGATAGAAAGGGTGCTAACACCTTCCTTTTCTATAATCTACCCCCCGAACTCAGAATATCTCGAAAAAAAGGTTTTTTCTGTTCTTTTTCCTTTTCCATGATTGGATAAAATAAAAGTCGGTGGCGACTCTTGCTTACCGCGACATTTTTGCAAACAAAAAATGCAAAACGCAAACTAGTATTAACAGTCGGTTCTACCACCGTATCACAGAACTGGAGACTCTGCTGGGGAAATATAAAGTGGGGTAAACCTTAGGATCTAGGTCATATTTAATTGCTTTCTCTTAATTGTCTTACTTGCTTTATATTTATGGGAACTGTTTGGGTTATTTGATCCTACACCCGGATCTGGGGAACACCTTTTAGGTAAGTAGCAATAAACTGTGAGGGAACTATGCTGGGGTATACCGGCATGGTTGAAGCAGTAGCTACGTTGATGTGGCACTTTGGTTGGTACCGGTAACCCTTGAGTCAATCAGGGAGAGTACGGGGCCGCCGCGTGGTGTCGTGAAGCATCAACTGACCTTAGAACCTTTAATTGCCCAACTTGGCCATTAGAAAGTAGTGAGATATCCAGCCTCAGTGTAGAGCTGAGAACTGGTTGATACTCGATGCTACACTCATTGAGATCAGACTTTCAGCATATTTCGGCTGCAAGAAAAGATTGTGTGAGCTGACACAATGCCGATAAAGGATGGTCAATGATATTGAGATCCTCTAGAACCCGGTTAATTTTTAAGACAGGTTGAACCGAATAAACTTCAAGAGGGTACTACCTTAAAACCCATGAAAGCCTAAACCTAAGGTTGTTTGTGTGACTTGTGTGCTTTCAACTCGAACTACTTGCACAGTTTTATTATCTGACAACATGAGTTCCTTGCAGGTTTTGTTTATAGTCCTTATCCAATAACTTGGATTTCTTGTCGGGTTTACTTGCTTACATCACATCGCACTTTTGCTTAAACGCATAGTATACACATCATAACATCATGCCTTAACCTTTCCTTAACCATTTCAAGGATCTCAAGGGTTTGTGATGCAGGTTATGGTAAATCATACGTCTAGCAAGGGGCAAGGGGATTTATTTTCCTCTAGCCAATGTCGTCTAGAGATCAAAACACGATAACTTAAGTCAGTGGCTATGACCCACTCAATATGGTGAGCTTGACTCTTGAAGAAGGACTTTTGACGACATGAAGTTTCTTCAATCAAAGCTGTAAAATTCAAATTCTAACAGTTTCTTGTTTACCCCGCGAGATCCTTGAAAACATTGCATACATATATCATACATATCATTGCATAACAGGTCTTCCAGTACAAATCTCTCATGTTCTCGCTGTTTATTTCAGCAATGGCTCTCAAATAAGACAACAAAGATCTTCAAACTCAAGAAGCTCAGTTCAGGGACATATTCCTAAACCTATCCAAGGGGAAACAAGAGTTGAAAACACTCCTCGTTAGGAACATGGTCAAGAAAAGTCCTGAAGACAATAAGGACGAATGACTGGAACAACTGCAAGCTGAGGTAGGTGCAATGAGAACCCAGATGCTGGGGCAGATGGCTCTTATCCAAGGCCTAGCCCGAAGGCAAGAAGAGCTGAAAGCCATCATCAACCAACTTCATCAAGACAGATACAACAATATGAAGCAAACAGTTGAGGCCAGGGACCAAGGCATTGATCAACCTCCAAGAATAAAAGAGTTTGGTTTAGTGAAGAGTGGACCTTTCCAAATTTCGACTACCTCACGGGTTCAACAACAACCTCTCCAAAAACAACGAGTTAATCAGAGTAAGCCAGATACACCCAAGAGGCAGTTTACCAAACTCAACATGTCGTTGTCTCAAGATTTACAACACATGTTAAGGATGAATCTGGTTATGTTGATAGGACCTCATCCGAACCCCAAGACTTCTTCGCCTAACTACAATCCTGATGCAAGGTGTGCATATCACTCCAACAGTCCGGGGCATGATACTGACGATTGTTGGAGGTTGAAATACAAAATTCAAGACCTGATTGATGAAGGAGCATTGGAATTCACACAAGATGGTCAACTGGAATGTTTTTGTCAATCCTCCAAGGCCTACCATTTGAAGTGACAAGTTCTAACAAGAGGGCTTTTCGTTCATTAGAATTTTCAATTTGTAATTTTCTTTTGATTGTTCGAATATTTATTCATGTCAAACTTTGTTACTTTATCAATGCATTGCATATGTATGTTCTGAATCAATTCATTCGTATTCACTATATTTAAACTCCGTTCCTTTTTGTGATATTCAACTCTCGACTAAAAAGCTGTAACCCTTTAGAGGGAGGATGACGAAAATGATACCACAACCTCTACATTATGCTTTTGAACAGACCCCGCTGACGATGTACATGCATTGTTTCAAATCCCAAACAGTGGATTTATAAGGAAGATAATCCCTAGTCAACCCCTTTGAGCCAAAGAAGTAGGAGTTTTTCTTTTCACACTAATTAAAACCCTTAATCATAACCTAGGGCAGGGTAGTTTTCTCAGTTAATTCAGAGGCGCATTCCGTCGCAATCTTCTTCTTCGTACATAATGATTGGCATCGAAGACGTCCTTCCAAATCAAAAGACGATGATGGTTCCGCATAATCATCAAGACAGGCAGTCATTATCTCTCAAAATAAAAGCCCGCTAAGTCAAAACATATGAAGGAGACTTAAGAAAAAAAACTAGGGCATCCCACTGACTGTAATCACAAAAGAAACAATTCAGGCAAAAGATAGGGATAGTAAAACCAAAAAAAGAGGTTACTATAAATCCTTGGCAAAAAAAAGATTACAAAATGACTGCCTTTTTCAAGTAAAATTTCAGTATCCGAACCATCACCGAAACATCAAGGACAATATTCCAAAACTCAACTGGGATTCTAAACGCACAATAACTGAGCATAGGACTGAAGAACATCACGAAGAGCGGGTGGGTACAAATAAATTTTGAGCCTTTATTCTTTGTTTCTTGAACCGTGAACCAGGCCATGTTATAACCCTTAAAAGTCCTAGCTGAAGCATGGGTTAGTTCGAAAGCATACTGTTACAAAAGGTATCCTGACTCCTGTAGGACTTGCTGTAAATCCTGAGTTGACATCACATTTTATAAAATTTGCTTGTTTTACTGAAAAACGCATTTTCAAAAATTTCAAGACAAACATAAGCTTTGCATTCTTAAAATATTATTGTTTGCATATGACTATTTTTTCAACAGCATAGAGATTCGCATGATGAATATCTAGTGAACAAAAAAAACCTTCTCAATGAAAAGGATCACTTCAAGTGGAAAAACACTTCCAACCAAGGGGTACGACATGACCATTTTCCATCATCTAGGGCAGTCAAGTCAAAATTCAAGGAATATCTCAAAGATGCCAAATAGCAAGGGGCAGATCTCCATCTGAATCACTTGGGACATTGAGCATGAATTCCAGCAACAAATCCTGTACAATCAAACAAACATCTTTTGGTAGTGTGGCAACACTTACTACTATGGACAATGACAATTCTCCGTACCCGGTGAACATGGACATAGTCGGAAAATACTACGCATGAACGAAGACCCGCTAGGTTGACATACCTAGGAAAAAATAAGGGCATCCCGGCAAACCAAAATGGTTTGGACAAAAGTTAGGGATATACATATGAAAAATTTGTACACCCGGCAAGTCGAAAACCTGAAAAGGCGGCTTGGGCAAAAAAGGGTATCCCGGTGGACTAAAAATCTGAAAAGACAGTCCAGGAAAAAATTAGGGATTAAAGCGTACGACTATGTCCCGTCATCTTGTCACTTGCCCATCAATAGAAGACTTGTCATTTTGATCGGCAGTTACCAAGCACCTCATAAGTTGGGATAACACTCAATACACAAGGCCTCCGCAGGCACTTTCTCCAGCAGGTACAGGGGCAGAAAAGTCTTGATACAAAGTCATTGTCATATCCTCAACATGTGTCCCAGTAACATCTACACTCCCCACATTGTAGAGGCAACCAAAGTTTTGATCTTTGCTTCCCCGAACAAGAGTTACTTTCCCCAGCCAAGCTCTTTCAGAGAGTCGACGTGTATATTCCCCAGCCCAATTTTGTAATCGCAAGCGGTTCATATAGTTTTCTCCCGAGCAGAGTTTATTTCTCTGAATATAGAAGCTAATCCCCAACAGAGTTATTCTCAAATAGAGTCTCTCCCCCGGCAGAGTAGCTGTAAACAAAGAGCAAATCTCCACCATAGTCATCTTTGGTTCGGCATCTCCAATGGAAGTAGAAGAACCACTTTTTCTACTACGATCAGGAATGTAATTTCCAGTACTCTCCAGAAATAGGCAGGAATTTATTTTCCCAAACACGGATGTGCCACAATAGCATTTCATGTGCATATATCATGACGTGCACATACATATTGCATACAACATAATCTCATTTATTTTGAGAATGTCATCATACAATGCATTTCATGCATCATATACGATTAATCATGTACCTTTTCAGGAAAGATGGTTATCATGAACAACTTCCAGCAAGTTCAAGATTAGATCCTGAAACTAAACAGAATAATTATATGTGCGACCAAATGCATCTTTACACAGGTTCGTCACAAAGCAATCTTACACGGGTTTCTCCTAAATGCAGCTTCACACGGGTTTATCCTGAAAAATATTACACGGGTTTCTCCTAAATGCAGCTTCACACGGGTTTATCCTAAAAAATCTTACACGGGTCCTTTCTCATATATTTCCGAATGAAGTTTTACACAAACTTATCCCAAGGTGACCTTACCCAGGTTCCTTTTGAAGTTTTACATGAACTCATCCCAAAGTAACCTTACCCAGGTTCCTCCTGAAGTTTTACAAGAACTCATCCCCAAGTAACCTTACCCAGGTTCCTTCTGAAGTTTTACACGAACTTATCACAAAGTAACCTTACCCAGGTTCCTCTTGAAGTTTTACACAGACTTAGCCCAAAGTAACCTTACCCAGGTTCCTGCCGAAGTTTTACACAGACTTATCCCGAGGTAACACTACCCAGGTTCCTCCTAAAGCCCTACACGGACTCATCACGAGCAACCTTACCCAGGTTCCTTCTGAAGTTTTACACGAACTTATCCAAAAGTAACCTTACCTAGGTTCCTTCTGAAGTTTTACACGAATTTATCCCAAAGTAACCTTACAGAGGTTCCTTCTGAAGTTTTACACGAACTTATCACAAAGTAACCTTAACCAGGTTCCTCTTGAAGTTTTACACACACTTAGCCCAAAGTAACCTTACCCAGGTTCCTGCCGAAGTTTTACACGGACTTATCCCGAAGTAACCTTACCCTGGTTCCTGCCGCAGTTTTACCCAAACTTCTCACAAAGCAACCTTACTCAGGTTCCTTCTCAGTTCAGATGCATTTTTACCCAAACTCCTCACAAAGCAACCTTACCCAGGTTCCTTCTCGGTTCATATGCAGTTTTACCCAAACTCTTCACGAAACAACCTTAGCCAGGTTCCTTCTCACGGCCCTACTATCCAGGCTTTTCATATCGAAGTAACCCTACTATCCAGGTTCCTTCTCACAGCCTTATTATCCATACTTTGATTTCGAAACAACCTTTCCCAGGTTCCTTCTCACGGCCCTACTATCCAGGCTTTTCATATCGAAGTAACCCTACTATCCAGGTTCCTTCTCACAGCCATACTATCCAGGCTTTGATGTCGAAACAACCTTACCCAGGTTCCTTCTCACGGCCCTACTATCCAAGCTTTTCATATCGAAGTAACCCTACTATCCAGGCTTTTCATATCGAAGTAACCCTACTATCCAGGTTCCTTCTCATAATCTTACCATCCAGGTTTCTTTTCTCTTATCTCCAGACAGTAGTCCAAAACACTGTAATACCTGGACCTGATCAAACCCGATTGGGTTCGCATTTCCCCAGTAAGTCGCGGTGCAGCCTGTACACTGACCAGGCATGCAGTTCACCTCCGGAGTTAATTCCCCAGTAGAGTAACGGACAACCGAAGCTCCTAAAATTTTATATCTCCCAAGACAGATATCAACATTCCTCATCAGATTCTTCCTCAACAACAGCAACAGGGACTCTCGTCAAAGGAATATCTCAGGAAATCCACATTCTCTAGATGACATCTTTAAGCCCGTCTCTGATGATTCTCCGTTGCATCTAGAATGGCATCTTTAAGTCCATCTCCGACAATCTTCCATCATCGACCTCCGAATGGCATCTGTAAGCCTATTCCTGATATCACAAATCAAGTGTCACTTCACGCGAGTGTAAATTTCTGGGCACTCTAGTGTTCAATCATCTTCCACCTTCGGATCACGAAAGGCAGAGCAACCAATCTACATCCTTGGGTTTAATAAGATTGAATAGGGGAAGATGTTGCACCCCAAAATTTTCCCTCCCATATTTCTTAAAACATTGCAAGAAAGATCTCCAAGTTGCTCAAAGTAGTCCAAGGGTTGGTCAGACAAGCTCTCTCCTAAGGCAGTCTACTCAAATTAGGGTTTTGTGTTGCATCAAGATCCTTGAGTCCAAGTGACCCCAAGTTCTCACCAATGTCCCAATATGTTCTCAAGATCATCTATGTCAAGTATCAAACCTTGCAGAGGAATTTTGCTCATTCAATTACTCAAAAGGTCCAAAATCGACTATGTTAGGGCAAAAGTCAACTGTGACCCAAATATAGTCAAACTTCAAGATTTTTTGTCAACATCCTAATTTTGAAGTATATTTAATAATTTGATCAAGGGTTGATCATGATTTATCAAGGATTGCTCAAAATTCATCAAGATTCAAAAGTTGCTAAATTAGGGTTTTGCAGGAAAAGTTAACTCAACTTTGACCAAGCATAACTTTCTCATACTTTATGAGAAATGACCCATCCAAAGCTCATTTTGAATAGGATGCAATTCCATACAATCCATCTTCATACCCCATGATAAAAATATGCACTCACAAGAAGTTATGAATTTTGACATTATAGGTCATTTTTGAAAGTCAACAAAAACACCTTTTTTTTCAAAGCTTCTAACTTGATAATGAAATATCAAAATTATATGAGACTAAAAGGGTTGATTAGAGTACATCTCAAGCTTTCTAAAAAGTCCAATAACATATCCAAAAGTTCAAAATTGAGGAAGTTATGCATTGTTGAAGTTAGACTTTTTTGCAAAATTGCCAAAAGTCAACTATCCCTAAAACTTCAAATTTTGCCAAAATGGGCCCATTCTTTTTCACTTGTTTTGAGTTTTCATTGTAGCCCATGTGCTCCATCCTTGGCCATGTTCCATTATAAAACTTGCCATCATCAAACTCGTATCAAATCAATTGTGTGCAAAAAAGATTGAAATCAAGCCAATTTTGGAAAGCTTTGAAAGGAGAATCAAATCAAATTCAAAGTCATTGATGGAGAGAGATTTGGACATCAAATTCAAACGTAATGCATTGTGCATTACATAAGGAAGCGATGCATATAGAAAAAGGGTTGGAGATCAGTTCTAGAGGCACAAACCGAATTGGCAAAAATCAAGAAAAAGTGTGACTTCGAAACCAATCCTAGAGGCAATTTTAAGACTTGAGACTTGTCTCAATCTCTTACTGTCCATCTCCACAAGCGAAAGCAACCAAGAGAACATGTTTTCAGACCCTCCCAAGCGCTGTAAGTCCCTCACGAGTCCTCCCTGTTCTTGATTTCATATTTCTTAAATTAGGCATTGTTAATACGAAATAACTGCATATTTGTGATCACCATGCCATTTGCAATCTTTTTACATTAACCAATTTCATTTACATAACCTATACTGTGATTCACCATGATTAGGGTTTCGTGGAGTTTTTTGGGGCTTTTATTTTCAGGTACAATTAGCCTACGTAATGGCTATGGTTGTGATCAGTAGGTTGAGACGAATCCAACCATGCTCTTAGAACCTATTTTCATGGCCTGTACATAATTTTGAGGATGAACAATCTTGTAGCGACAGACCCTTGTCCGTTGGTATAGGTGTTTTTATTTTTGGCCACAGAGAGAGGAAGAAGAAGCAGTCGTGTCATCCATCCATAGGCTTGTTCAAACAACGCGCGCGCTTTTTCTTTTTTTCCTGGCCATTGATTTTGTTTTATATATTATTATTATATTGTATTATTATAACAAACAAACACAAGCGCTCCAGTGGCAGCCACGTTGACCTTAAGGCATTCAAAGACTGGAGGTCAGGGGTTCGATCCCTGCCTCCAGCAAATTGCATTTTCTTGTTATTTTTCAGGGAATACAGTACACGCCAACATGATGACCATCATACTCCCTCACTCTTTAGCGTGCCAGATGGCCAGGTGGCCAGATCTGGTGGTCAAGCTTGAAAGTCATACCATAAGCCAGTCAACACGCATAAGCTGGATCAAAAAAATGTCAAATGGACTGCATGCAATTGGGCCAAAAAAATTGCTTTCTATACCTCAAAAAAGGCCCATTCTAACTCTTTCTCTTATATTTTCTTTTTTTATTTAGTTATTTTATTTTATTTAATTAATTTCTAACCAATAAACAAATTTTATTTTTTTATCAAAAAATCATAAAAATACTTTTATCCATTTAAAATTCAGAATTTTATTTTTTATTAATAAATACTAACTAATTAGGTTTTTAATTCTAGAACAACTTTAATTTATTTTTGTAAATATTTAAAATTAATTAGAATCATTAGGTTTTAACTTTCATTTAATTATTTTATTTCTTTCTTAAATTAACAAAAATCCAAAAACATGTCATTAATTATTTTTTCCATTTAATTAATTTATTTAGTATTTAATTTAGGACTTAATTTCTTTTCTTAAAATAAAAACAAAAAAAAAGCATTTTCTTTTAAAAGGGTCAAAACCCTAATTCGCATTCAATCTGATTCTCTCGCGCGATTTATCTTTCCTTATTTAAGTATTGATGTATCTGCTCCCGACTTGTAATAATTTTAAATAGGACATTTATTTATTTTACCGCTTTATTTTATTTTCAAAGGGTTGCTTTTGGCGATGTAAGTACCCGACGCCTTGTAATAATTTAGTTTAAATTCCGCATTTAATTTCTGAAAATTATACAACTGTTAGATGTTTGGTAATAGGGTTTGCATGACAAGAATGAATGCTTAATCTTAAAATCAAATTAGATCACCTTAAACATGTGCAAAGATAAAAATAACTGAAATCAACACACTCGCACATGCGCAGTCCTAGGGTACACCCCACTTGGTTGCCTTCGTACACGGTTATTGAGTATAGGTCATTTTAAAGGTCGTCCTTTTGTCTAAAAGATCATAGTTGCATCGAAACGGTTGCCTCGGATATTGTTGCCTCAAACAAATGATCTAAGACATTAGGGTTACCGCTAAGGTGTCCTAACATTGCTTTGGTGACTGTATGTCCCTCTTTCGAATTGACCCTAAAAACTCCAACGATGGTGCTACCTACTCACTAATAGTGGGATAGCATTGTCTAAAGGAAATTAGCATAGAACGATTCCTTTTTTCGAGTAGGTAGATAGTTCTTAGATACTTGCTCATCCAAAACAAGACTTTTTCACACTTACACTTTTACAAACAAGTTTTTAAAAACACTTCATTACACTCTTGAAGGCAGAAGTAAGAGTTAAATCGAAGTTAAAACAAAAACTTTTCAAAACCCACAAACACAAAGAAAACAATTTTGAAAATGATGAGCAAGTACCTAAGAGCCCATAGATAACTACAGATATAAAGGGTGCTAATACCTTCCCTTTCTATAATCTACCACCCGTACTCATAAATATCTCGAAAAAAGGAATTTTTCTGTGCTTTTTTCCTTTCCTTATTGGATAAAATAAAAGCCGGTGGCGACTCTTGCTTACCGCGACATTTTGCGAAAACAAACGCAAAACGCAAACCAGCATTCCAAAAACAGTCAGTTCTTCCCATCGTATCACAATATCATTTCAAATGCAAGGTTGTTGCAATGACCTCTTGCTTGGGAGCTTCTTCTAACCCGATGAAAGGCATCTGGTCAAGAATGGGTATATCCAATATTTGAGAGAACTCTTCCATGGTGGGAACCAACTGATAATCTGGAAAGGTGAAGCAATGGTGCTTAGGATCAAAGAATCGAAAGAGTACACTCATCATCTTCTCATCAAAACCCGAGGTAACCAGATTGAGAAGTCGACCACAGTTCTTAGTAAATGAGGAATTCTCGGGAACCCTTGATACTATCTATTTAAGTTGGAGAGGTATTCTCACGAAGCTGATCCGGATAGTATTTCTACGAGCGGAAGCCATGATCTGCAAAATAGAACAAAGATAAATTCCCCCGGTCCTTGAAATGGTCAGTATAATGAAAAATGGATGTTATGATGCATGATGTGATGTTTAAGCAAACTAATCATACACAAGAAAAAAAACGCAAGACCTTAGGCTTAGGCTTGCATAGAGTTTATAGGTAAGTACCCTCTTGAAATTTAGTTGGTTCAACATGTCCTAAAAATAGTAACCGGGTTCTAAGGAGTCTCAATATCACTAATATTTCTTTATCGAGCATTGTTTCAGCTTAACAATCTTTTCTTGCGGCCGAAACATCTCGAAAGTACGATCTCAATGAGTGTAGCATCAAGTATCAAACAATACCCAGCTTTACATTGAAGCTGGCTATCTCACTACTTTCTAATGGCCAAGTTTATTCAACTAAGGTTCTAAGTTTGATTAGTGCTTCACGACACCACACTATGGCCCCGTATTCTCCTCGATTCAACACAAGGGATACCGGTATGAACCAAAGTGTCACACCAATACAACTATCGCTTCAACCATATCAGTCTACACCGTACAGTCTCCGCGATCTATTGTTGTTTACCTACAAAGATGCCCCCAGATTTGGGTGTAGGATCTATAGTAACAACCCAAACAACCCTCCAAGGATAAAGCATACAAAGCAAGCAATTAAAACAGCTTTAAAATGAACTAACTCTTAAGGTACCCCCACTTTTTATTTATCCCCAGCAGAGTCGCCAGTTCTGTAATACGGTGGCAGAACCGACTGTTATATACTGGTTTTTATGTTTTATGTTCACAAATGTTGCGGTAAGCAAGAGTCACCACCGACTTTTCTTTTATCCTAATTAAGGAAAGGGTGAAAAAAAATGAAAAAGACCTTTTCGAGATTTTCGGAGTAAGGGGGGTAGATTATGGAAAGGGAAGGTGTTAGCATCCTTTCCATCCGTAGTTATCTACGTGCTCTTAGAGGTTTGCTCATTTTTAAAATACCTTAGTGCTTTGTGTGTTTTGAAAATGTTTGGAAAATGCCTTAGTGCGGCGATTTGCTTTGCCTTAACTCTTGTATCAGTCCTCAAGAGTGTTAACAAAGAAAATGTTTTGAAAATTGCTTTTGAAAAGTAGTATTTGTGTAAGTGCAAAATGTTTTTGAGCAAACTTCTAAAAACTATCTACTATTATACTCGAAAAGGGTCATTCTTTTCATCCTATCCTTTAGAAAGTGCTATCCCACTATTAGTGAGTAGGTAGCCCTATCGTTGGATGTATTAGGGACATTCGAAAGGAACGTTACAGTCACAAAGGAAACTTATGGAGACACTTTAGCAATTTTGTTTAGGGACTAGATCATTTACCGAAAGGCAACTGTAGGGTCATCGAGGTACTATGATCTTTTGATTTATGGGTCTTTTCTAAAACGTTCCTACCTCATGACCGTTTTATTTCTGAAGGCAACCAAAGTGGGATACCCTAGAGGTGTATATATGCAAGTGTCTTATGTTCAGTTATTTTTTTGTCTTTTTGTTAAGTTTGCTAACGTTTGATAATTAGTCTTATCATACAATTCTATTAGTCTAGCAGTTAATATATAATGAATAAGGTAAAAACCTAGACTATTATATGGCTTCAAGGGGGGGGGGGGGGGGAGGTATTTACAATATACAAAACTGGGGGGAAAGATAAAATAAAGAAAGCAATAAAAAGTCCTACTTAGTCTATTGCATACCAGTATATAATTACATTATTATTAAAAAATGCGAGAACAAAAGAATGCGCGCGAAACGAATATTATTTCTAAAATAAACCTAGGGAATTGCTAAGTAAAAGTCTTTTTGATTGTTTTTGTTTATTTAAGAAAATGATTAAAATTAAATTAAAGATAACAATCTAAATTCTTTTTGGTTTTTTGTATTATGAAAAGAAAATAATTAAAGTTATGTTAAACCCTAAATTACGATTTATTTTAAATTAAGAAAATAGTTAACATTATTTATTAATTTACTTACAAAATTAGTTTAATAGAAAAACCTAAAACTAACATTTTTGTGATTTTTGATTATTTATGTAATTAAATAAATAAAAGAAAAAAAACAAAATAATAAAAAAGTTAAAACAATACAAAAAAGATAAATGGGCCTAAGTATGTAAAATAAACAAGAGAGTGTTGATTTGAATTTACGATAGGCCCAGATTGTGAAGCCCAGACTTGTGTTTAATCCAATGAGATAAATCCTTAAGGCGTATGCTGGACCTGCGCATTGAGGTCCTTTGATCTAGATCACCCATGATTTATTGGTTTCAATTTGAAGGCGCATAATAGGCTCCTGGCCATTGAAGCATGGGATCTGCATGAATATATTAGAAAAAATACAAAACGTTGGACCTAGGACTTGAACCCAGGTCCTCTCTTTATACACACGCTTTGCCTGCCATCTGAGCTGCCATTTAATTCGTTTATACATATGAGACAATGATATAATATAAGAAAAATAGCCAGATTGTCAAATTTTAAACACACGCCAGCAAGGGGAACGAAGCTCAACCACCAAGGATGCCCCTAACAATGGCATTTTATGTTTTATGCGTTAAAGCTTGCCTACAATATATCAAACCTTTTTCTATTGAATCTCTTGAACACGAATCAAGCACTGAAATAGGTTAATTCATCGCAAAATCATAAATTCGAATTCAACAAAAATATACCTATAATGAGTGATTCGGTTTGGTGTTTCCAGGTGTGGGACGGCTTGAACACTGACTGGGTCGAATTTCTGGAAGTCTCGGGAAGGTGTTTTAACCTTTGGTTTGGACAAATGATGGCTATAATTGTGTTTTTGAATTTTGACAATCTTGCTTTTTCTTGTAAGTTTCGTCTGATTCCTTTGGGGCTCTGTCTGTCTCCTTAAGTGTCTTGCAAGCATGTTGCTTATATAGAGTAGAAAGGAGGGAACAAGAAGGCAATGGTTTTAAACAACCTTGATTAGGTCTTTGAAAGCCATTAATGAGAATTTATAACATTGGCCAAAAACATGTAATCTTGTCCTTCTTAAAATTTGAATGTATGTTAACATTTTGGCTCCTTCAAATGCCTCTAATTCCTGCCTTTACATTGGACTTCTTGTATAGCCTTCGAATGGGTTCTTAGAATGGACCATTTGTGTGCCCTTCGAATGGGCCTTTGGTTGCTACCTCAGATTGACCATTTGTGTACCTTTCGACTGACTCATGTTCTTCACTTGGGCTTCTTCGTTTGAACCTCTATTTAGCTAGCCCAAACGAAGACTCTTTCCTAGCCAATGAGTGTGATTGTGCATGTTGGCTTGAAAATGGAAGTATGCTGGCTTTAGGGCCAGCAGGCCTCTTTGAATTTTTTTCTCCGTTTTGGCTAGCAATATCCTTCGTTTTAAACCAATGTGTGTGCTCTCTTGAAGGGAACCCCTGCAACATTTGTATACATCACTTGTCATTCCTTCGAATGGGCCAACAAAGTAAATCCTTTGAATGGAACACCCACGTATGCCCCTTTAAATCATCAATACATGTATTTCGAATGGGGCAAGTATATGTCCTTCGAATGAACCATGTGTCTGTCCTTCGAATGCGCCAGTACTAGGTGTCAAAATATGGAAAACTATGTGTTGAATATTTTGGAGGTAGATTCAAGGCTAGCATGAGGGAAGCTAATTTCTTAGTGAATCGAAGCACATATGAAAGAAAACCACTACTTTATGGGCGCTGGAATGATGGGAAACCATTTCCTTACCCATTGGAGGCAAGCCCAGAGGAACTCATTTTCTTGTGGGTTGAAAGAAAACACAAAGGCAAGTTGAAGGGGCCTTGGCCTTGTGGATAGAAAGCAAGTCTGAGGCATTTTGCCTTGTGAGTTGAAGGCATGCTGATGGGTCTTTGTCTTGTGAAACCAAGGCAAGCGTGAAGAGGCATACATGCGCTAGTGACAAACTGAGGGGCCCTTTTTTCCCAGTGGAACATTGTGAATCGAAGGCCAGTTAGAAGTAGCCTTTTTCCCTGTGGATCAAAGGGAGCTTGCAGGGGATTCTTGCTTTGCATGCTGAAGGTACGCACAAAAAGAGAATTTGCCTAGTAGAAACAGGAAACAAGCTTGCTCCAAAGAGACCAAATGCCTAAACGAAGCAGGAATCCAACTTGCATGCAGGTAGCCATTTCATTTTTGAATCCAACCAGCATGCAAAGCCAAAGGTGCAATCGAAGGAGCACTAACAAGAGGCCCTTCCCCTTTGGATCGAAGGAGACTGTTTCAAGGGAAACACATGCCCAGTCGAAGCTTGTATACATCAAACAAGAAAAAGGCCAAGGCTTCAATCGAAGCTTGGAAATTTGAGGCAAGCTTGGAGGTGGTTAGGCGCTCAATCGAAGCCTGTCCAAATACCAATCGAAAGGTCCTTTAACATGCCAATAGAAAGACTTTGTCAAAATTACAGTCGAAGACTCCTTGTTCATCTTCAAAAAATTGTATTCTTTCTTTAATCAAATGTTTGTAATCACCATGAAAGAGAAAAATCTTGGGAAAATATGAGATGGAAAATTTTGGAGTACAACATTGTGTGTTATTGAGACATTTGTCTTAACATCTGCTATTGTGTGTGCCAGAGTTTCAATTTCCATCAAGAGGGGGAACCGTATTCTATTTCTTGGGTGAAATTCAGGGATATATTTTCTTGTACCATGGAAAAAGAAGTAGGATATAAAAACACACCACCCAGGTTGGATGGTTCTAATTATGACCGGTGGAAAGTTAGAATGGTAGCCTTTCTAAAATCTATGGATAGCAAAGCTTGTAAGCTTGTTTTAAAAGATTGGGAGCATCCATTTGTGAAGGATAAAGATGGGAAATAATCGATCAAACTTGAAGAAGACTGGGATGAAGCTGATGATAAAGAGGCAATTGGAAACTCCAAAGCTTTAAATGCTCTATTTAATGGATGCTTGGGAAATTCTCAAGACAACCTACAAAGGTACTTCTAAAGTGAAGATTTCAAGACTTCAACTTCTCACTTCCAAATTTGAGAAATTAAAAATGAATGATAATGAAACAATTCAGGAATATTAGATAAAGATTCTTGAAATTTCTAATGCATCAAGTGCCTTGGGAGAGAAGATGTCAGAAGCAAAGCTGGTCAGAAAGATTCTTAGGTACTTTCCTAGGAGATTTTACATGAAGGTAAAAACTATTGAAGAAGCTCAGGATATTAACAACATGAGGGTTTATGAGCTTATGGGGTCACTTCAAACATTTGTAATTGGATATTGGTGACAAGGCTAAGAAGAAGAACAAATTCATAGCTTTGGTGTATAATGCTGAAGATGAAAAAGGCCGAGCTGAGATGGAAACTGATGAAAATTTGTATAATACCGTTTTGCTTCTTGGAAAGCAATTTAACAGAGTAGTAAAAATGGGCAGAAGAGGAAGAACAGATGTCAAGAACATCTCATACAACATCAATAACAATCTTGATGTTCAGAAGAAAACAAGAATAAAAGATAAGTCAAGTCAAAGTAGAGGCATTCAATATTTTGAATGTGAAGCATATGGTCATATCAGACCTGAATGTCCCAACTTCCTCAAGAAGTAGCAGAAGGGTTTCACTGCATCTTGGTCTGATGATAATAAGTCAGAAGATGAAGATAACTCTGAAACTACAAAATTTGTGTTGGTCTTATCTGGAAGATGGGTAGATGAAGTTGGAACTTGTGATTAGAATGATGATCTTTATGAAGACCTGGATGTATTTTGCAAGGATACTTGTGACATGTGATAGGAAAGCCTCAAGAAAGAGGAATAACAAAATAAGATCATTGTTGATCTGGAGAATGAGAAGAAGTAAATCTTATGTACTTTTCTAATCTCCAAAGTGAGGTAACGCGCTTAAACTCCAAACTTGACAACTTGAATGATTCCATAGATATCGTGAAAGAGGATGAAGATACCAAAGTTCATTATCAATATGATAATAAACTAAGAAATGGTCAGAAGAGAAGGTCTTTCATTTTGAGAAGAAGGAAGAGATGAACATGTCCAAGCACATGTTACAACATCCTGGAAGAAATAATAAATTTGCAAATCAACCTCAGTCTACTTGGAGATGTCACTACTATGGTGAGTTTGGTCACATAAAACCTTTTTGCTTCAAATTACATGGAGATAAAAAATATTCAGTTTGTTCCAAGGTTATTAAAGTGAGCAAGAAGAGAATTGTTGAAAAGAGGGATATTAATTTCATAGCTCATACTTCCTTGAGAGCTTAACTAGTAAAGACTGGTACTTTGACAGTGGTTTCTCTAGACCCATGAAAGGGGTCGAAAAGATTTTAGTAGATGCCAAACCTCATCCCATAGGTTTTGTAAGGTTCAGAGATGGGTTCAACCATGAAATAAAAAGGGTTAGAAAGTTGATGTGTGATGGTTGTACCAGGTTAGAAGATGTGTTGTATGTCAAAGGATTGACTGTTAACCTTATTAGTATTAGTCAATTGTGTGACCAAGGTTTTTTAGTCCACTTATCTAAATCATAATGTCAAGTCAAAGATGATAAATAAGTTGTTCTAATGAAAGGTATAAGGTCCAAAGAAAATTGTTATTTATGGGAATCTCAAATAGTTGCTTACTCATCCACATGTTTAACAACCAATGAGGATGAAGTGAAGCTATGGAACCAAAGACTTGGACATCTTCATTTCAAAAGAATGAAGGAAGTCATATTTGAAAGAGACATTAGAGATATGCCACAACTCAAGGTTGAAGAAAGAGAAGTTTGTGATAAGTGTGAAAGTAAAAAGCAAAACATGATGTCACACCCAATGATGCAACATTAGACCACTTCCAAAGTTTTGGAACTTCTTCATATGGATGTAACGGGACCATTACAGATAGACATTGTTGTACCCCAAAATTTTCCCTCCCATTTTTCATAGAAGACACAACCCTAGGGTTTCTCGGATATTCAAGTTGGCTCATAAATCGACCAGATAGATTCTCTTCTGGGGAAATAAACCAGCAATTAGTTTTTTTTTTGCAATTCTCAAAAGAAAATGAGTTTTCAAAGATCCAATTGGCCTTCATAGGTCTTCATGCTTCCTCAAGGTTGTATTTATGATTTCTTAAAGCTACAAGGTTTTGAGACGATTATGTCTGTTCATGGTCACAGGTGATGTCGCTCACGGGTTTATCTTCAAAGAATCATAAGAAATTTGAGTTTGGAAAACTTTAAAATTATCAAATCATCGCAAGGCATTTGATTGATTTTGAATTTTCTTAAAAACACAGTTTACTGAAAGGATAATGTTTGTTCTCAGAGCATGATTTGTTTGGGACAAGAGATGGAGGTTAAGACTGTCATTTAGGATAATCATGATTTTGGGATCCAGGTTGACCAGATGATTTACGTCCTTAAAACATTTATTTTGTTAGGAAATGGAGTACACAGTGCGTGTTTGTTTGAAATGCAGTTACAAAGTTATTGGGATTATTTGGAATTTAAGTTACCAGACTGGAGAATTTTATTTCAAATATCCTGATTGGGAATTTAAAAAAAAAATCAATTAGGATGCGAAGAGAAATTACAAATTGTTGTTGATAAAGGATTTCAAGTTATAAAATGACACCAGAATACTTCATGCTACAACTCAAGATTTTCTCCAATTTCAAACACACCATCCAAGATTGTTACAAAAAACAATTTATTTATTTTAATACTTTATGTTTTACAACTTATTGTATTTAAAAGATAAGTTGGTACAACTATTGGATACAATACATCAAAATACAAGGTGATCTTTCTAAGTTACAAAGAAAATAAAAATAAATGTTTGGCCTAGGAAAATTAATCTATGTTTAAGTTGTTTGAAGATTGAAGTCATATCAGATTCCTTTGCTTATCTCCAAGACTTTCATGTTTGCCACAGATTTCTTGCATTCTTTGCTTCGTCATCTCCAATTTTGCTTACATGAAAACAAGAGAAAGAAAACATGATTAGTACAAAATTATATGGGGACGAATGAGAAATTTTCCAAAAGTTATTTCATAAATTCATCATTAAGGTTTGCAACGTGGAATCAAAATGCTATTTATTTCATCACAACCTATTTCCCCTAGTTGCAAATCACAAGAAGGTTGCCCTTATTGGTTCACAAAAATAAAGAAGAAGAGAAATTCGTGAACATGACAGTCCAAACAGCAGCATCACAAACTGGACAAACAACAACAACATCACAAACTAAACAAACAGCAGCATTACAACAGTCCAAACCAACATCATCAACAAAAGCTAAAACGAGGCAGCAGTGTGGCAAGTATGACAAATAGCTAGATGCTAAATCAAACAAAACTTGCTCAAGAAACGATATATCATCATTTTCCAAACTGCAAACCTTTTAGATTAGTAGAAAAAGGCAAAAGAGAAAATTGCTTTTTTATTGTCATTGAGAGATAAGAGAGGAAAGAAGTCACCTAGGCTATAGAATTTCCCAAAATACATCCTTCAAAAGCACTGCTACAAAAGAAGAGCTACTGTAAAATACAAAAACAGTCCAAACAGCCTTGCTGCCCTGTCCATAATTTATCCACAATTTACATAAAAAATGAGAAAAAAACAAAACTGTAACAAAAGGGCCATTACAACAGCATACCAAAATGTTCAAATACATTTTGGTTTCCCACCATTTTGTTATTGATATAACAGAAGCGTTTTGGGAGAAAAAGAAGATAAAATAAAAACCAACAGAAAAAGAGCAAAGAGACCAAACACAGTAACAAGCCTCAAACTCAAAAACCAATAACCATCACCAAAATCCCAAACCTGTTAACAAGCCTCAAACTCATTAAACAATAACCATCACCAAAATCCCAAACCTGTTAACAAGCCTCAAACTCACCAAACAATAACCATCACCAAAATCCCAAACCTGTTAACCAACATCAAACTCAAAAACCAATAACCATCATCAAAATCCCAAACCTATTAACGAGCATCAAACTCATCAAACAATAATCATCACCAAAATCCCAAACCTGTTAACCAGCATCCAACTCAAAAACCAATAACCATCACCAAAAACCCAAAACTGTTAACCATCATCATTCACAACAAACACAGTAACAAACCACCAAAACTCAAAAATCTGATAATCATCATTCAAATTTGATAACAAAGAAAATAGAAAAAGTTACTGTTGTACCCCAAATTTTGACCTAAGATATCATCTCCCATCTGCATCATTACATTACAAGTGTTTTGATCCATTGATTTTTAAAATTCATAACTTTTTCAGGCCAAGAGCTATTTATTTTGAACACTAAATCATTTAATCGATTCATGCTAAAACAATGTTTATTGATTATTTATTATCTTAAATTCAAATAATTGGAATTTGTCTTCGATTATTATGTAATTTAAAGATGTATAGATAATAAAATAAACATTAGAAAAGAGGCGCATTAATCGTGCAAACAGTATTTATTTATTATGCAATATCTTAAATTTAAATAACTGGAGTTTATTTTCAGTTATTACATAATTCAAAGATTTATGAATAATGTAATAAATATTCGAAAAAAGTTCATTAATTGTTCAATAATAATTATTTAATTATTTATCATTCTAAGTTAAAATAATTGAAATTCTATTTTAATTATTATACTTTTGAAAGTCATGAATAATGGATTAAATAATTAAAACTATTAATTGACCAATGATGTTATTTATTTATTTGTTTACTATTCTGAATTTAGGTAATTGAGATTTATTTTCAATTATTATACAATTTAAAGAATTCTAAACAATAAAGTAAATAATTAGAGAGAAAGAGGAAATTAATTGGCGAATATTGGAATTTTATTCATTTTTTCTAATTGTACAATTATTGTGGTAAATATTGTATTTATTACAACGAAATTACAATAATAATTTTACAAAGTTAAAATGAAATAAAAATTAATCTAATGTTCCTAATTCTAAATCTTCTGATCCAATGCATTTTTTGTCTGCTCACTTGATGTTACCTGCAAAATTAAAAGAAATTAGAATTTGAACAAGTAATTAAAAGCAGAATTATTTAATGTTCATCATTAAAAGCAATGGCCGGAATCAGTTTACCCTTTTTTGCAAATCACGGGATTTCTCCCGGTTCACAAAAAAGGGAGGAATTTTTATTTCATAAATGAATGCACAATTTTGAAATATGCACAAATTCATCTTTATTTTTCAAAACTAAATATGCATAATTTCTTTGTCCCAATGTATATTTCAAATTATACACAGCATACAAATACAGCATATGCCATTTCCCACAAGCAATGCAACGTAAACCTATGCAACTTAAGAAGAAGCCAAATAACATAGGCTCCCATGCAAGACAAAAAGAATTATGCAGTTTCAAAACAATTTTATGCAAGCAACATTTACTTCCTCATTCATCATATTCCAGCCTTTTGCAATTTCAGAACAGTAGTACAATATATCATTTTTATATATCAAATGTACCCATGAGAGAGAAGAGAGAAAGAAATTGGTTTTGCAGGTTTTGGTTTAGGCAGAAAGAATTATAAGACAAAGCTACTACAGTATCACAGTAAAAGGAGAAGCACAAGAGTAGAATACAAACAAAACTGCTGTAACAGTATGATGCAGAAGGCCAAGAAGATTGTAAAAATATTCAAATCTCCAGCCTGTAACGTAAACAAAGGAGGCAGTGGTTATAACATATTGGAATCACTTCAAACATAGATATCAATCAACCTCCAAGCCTTAGAAAAAACTTAGAGAAAAACTGTTGTCAATAAGAGAAATATAAACCACAACTGCACAAACCATTCAAAAGCCTCAAGTTTTAAAACCTCAATCACCCAAAACCTGCTACCTAAAAAAAAAGGGACATAACCATATCAAACCATCATGGTTTAAAACCAAAGGCCATAAACCGTAGCCTGCTGTAAAACCTGCAAGCCATTTCAAAACATTGCCTAAACCACAAACTTGTAACCATATCGAACCTCCATGGCCTAAAACTAAAATGCCAAAACCTGCATACTGCAAAACCGTTAACCTGTCATAAACCAAAAACCAGTATACCATTCCAAAGACAGTTAAACCCAGACCACGCATCAAACAATATGGCCTAAACCTCAGGGAACCTGATTGAGCCACCAAAGCCAATATCACCATTTCAAAACCAAAACCTTATGGCCAAACACAAAAACCAGTAGGAAGCTACTGTCATGAGCCAAACCTGTATCACCAAAACCAAAACCAACGACCAAATACCCAAACCTCAGATTGTGTCATCATAGGCAACAAATATGCAGAAGCATAGTTGAGAAGAAGAGAAAGGCAACACAACATCATAGGCAACATAATTTCAGGCAACGAAAATCACAAACGCAAAGAGGCAACAGGATCGCAGTGAGAAGAAGAGAAAGCTAGTCAAAAAATTCTTTTTTTCAACAATAGCAGTACCAAAGTCAGAGAGAAGAAGGAAGCTAAATACGAAATACCGGCCACCGAGGCAAGCTCACGACGCAACCCTCTTGCCGTCCGGCCTCCTACGCACAATCAAACTCCCTCCTCCGTCTCCAAGGATAATTTCCTTTATCCTTCTTTTCCTTCATAACCCTCTCAATAATCACATAACACGAAATTAGGATCAAAATAGGTAAAATCAACGCATGCAAATAAAACAAACCCTAAGCGAATAAAAAACATAAGCTTACCGAGTTCGTCATCCCCTTAACGCTTTACTGGAGGGAAGAAGGAGATCGAGGTCACTGGTGGCCATAGACAGAGGACTATTTCAGAAACTCAGACGAAGAAGATAAACGCGCGAAGACGAAGAAGATGAATCGAGAGTGATTGAGCGCCGTTTCGGCCAAGACCAAAACCCTAATCCCATTCAGCTAAACACATTTGTTTACCCTAAAACCAATTATCATGTTTTGGACCTAAACCTGTTTTCCTGCCTTAAAGCCCAAACGAAATTGCTCTTACACCCCCCCTCTGTTTCTGTTCTTGATTGGGCCTCTTTGACACCCTTTAGCCCATACAATATTTTGTTTATATACCCTTTAATTCTGATACACCATTCATTCTATTTTATTTTCTATTAGCCTTTTTTAGAATGTTATAAGTTTAATTAATTAGTGAACCTAATAAAAATAAAGGATGTAATTTAACCAAACAATTTTTAATATTTTACCCAATCTTCTTTAGTTTAAGTTTAGGTTTATTTTAATAATTTTAGTCTTCTTTATTTCTAATTAGATTTAAATTAATGACTTCAAGCTTTAATTTAGTTTAATTATTCAATACACTCTTAAAATAAATACTTTTTATTAATATTAAAAAAAAAACATATAAAACTTAAAAAGAAACTTAAAAAATATTTTATTTCCCTTAATTAATTCCCTCGCTTTAATATTAGATAAAAATAAAAAAATGCATGTTCACACCTTTAACCTTTTATTCAATTGTTGTATATCATTATCTGCCTAATATTCTGTCAATTATTTTTATCGTACTTGGTTATTCTGTTTGTGCTAATCCAAAGGAAAAACGATAAATTTGTTGACTTCATGTCCTCAAATCTAATCGCGCGAATATTTGCATTTTTCATTAAAACTTAGGATAATTTGCCTTCAAGTATTCAATCTTTTCAAAATTTATGCCCTTTAAACAAAAACTTCGACGTTAGGTCATCGTATATTCCAAGACCTATCCGCATCCCTTTTCGGCCAAAACGATTTATTTTTATCAAGCAATCAAATTTTGAATAAACAGATATTTCAAAAGGTTCCTATAGAGTACTATAGATGCATTGGGTGCTAATACCTTCCCATTGTATAACCAACCCCCGAACCATAAGATCTCTTTTCAAAAACGCTTTGTATTTTTATTATTATTTACATTGCATATTTAGGGTTTTATTTCGCTCTTTTCCCTCTTCCTTTGGAAACAATAAAGCGCGGTGGCGACTCTTGCTTTTGTGAGACAAATTAATCAATAATTCGATCTCCGATTTACCCCGCTACATTTTTTATCGCTACAGAATTGGCGACTCTGCTGGGGAAAGATTGACCTCTTGCTGGTCCATCCCTAAGTGGGTTAAGCCTAATTTGTCTTATCTGTTTATTATTATTTGTTTTGTTTGATTATGTGTTTAAATTGGGGTTGTTTGGGTTTTTTGCGAAGGACGAATCCTATACCCGGATTAAGTTACACTTAAGGAATAGGACGGGCGGTATAGTCATGTTAACTTTGAGGGAGTAATCCCGAAGAAGGAGGCATGAGATCCCCCACTCAATGGAAGGCCCTCTTGAACTTAATATTTGTTTACCGAGTAATCGGGAAGACATTATTATTTTCGACCTAGGAGCCCGAGAAGTTGAGGACCGTAGTACCCTAACCCATCTTGGCCTTTTTAGGTGTAGCGCGGAGACTATAACGGAGTAATTCGGAAGTAGTTGTTATGCGATGCTACGCTCAGACGAGTTTCTCTTGAGAATATTGCTAATTATTGAGTAATCAAGACGTTGGTAATATCCGAAGGAGGAATGTAGACTCTGGGAACTCTTAGAACCATGTCTTATAGGTGTGATTGAACCGTTAGTACATACCTTTGGGTGGGCTTTACCCTCGACTCCATGCTGAACGTTGAACCTTTGAACACCATGTTTGCAAGCTTGTGTGTGACTGTTGCATTATCATTCATTCATGCATCAACATCTTTGTAAAAAAAAAACTTGTTTTTCAAGGAACTTCGGATTGATTTTTGCAGACATCTTAGGTTATTATGGAACTTGGAAGGAGAAATACTCGAAGCTTTAGTTTCAAGGAGCCCGAGATTGAAGAATTGAAGAGTTTGATTCCGAAGATCGAGAGTCCGACGGATTTTCAGAAGAAATATGGGTCCATCGTACCGCTCATGAAGCGCAAGATGAAGAAAGGCATCCTCAACACGTTGGTTCAGTTCTATGATCCCTTGTACCGATGTTTCACCTTTCTGGATTACCAGTTGATGCCCACTTTAGAGGAGTACTCTTATATTCTTGGTTTGCCGATTGTCGACCATGTTCCCTTCTCTGGATTAGAAGAAGAGCCCAAATCTCACGAGATAGCAGCTATCACCCACTTAAGGAAGTCAGAGGTAGAGGAGAACATGACTACGAAAGGGGGAATCCGGGGTTTGCCGGTGCAGTTTCTGTTGAAGAAAGCTCGCCATTTTGCTGGGACAAAGGATAATGTTGCCTTCGAAGACGTGTTTGCTCTACTCACATATGGTCTTTTCCTATTCCCTAACGTTGATAAGTTTGTGGATATCAACGCCATCAGAATTTTCCTGATTGGAAATCCGGTCCCTACGCTGCTAGGGGATACATATTACTCCATCCACCTGCGAAACTCTTATCAAGGAGGGATGATTATTTGTTGTGTACCGTTGCTGTATCAGTGGTACGTCTCGCATCTACCTGGGTCTGATGCTTTCTAGGATCTCGAGAAGGAACCGCGTTGGGCGCCAAAGATTATGGATCTCACTCATTTCGACATTGACTGGTATAATCGAGTTTACCACGACGTGGAGATCATTGATAGTTGTGGTGATTTTCCTAATGTACCTCTTCTCGGTACGAGGGGCGGAATCAACTACAACCCTGTTCTAGCGCGCTGTCAATTCGGGTACCCGATGAGAGATAAACCAAACAACATCCATGTGAGTGGTTTCTTTCTTCAGGAAGGACAAGATCATCAGGCTGCTAAGAAGGAGATCGAAGGAGCTTGGCGCCACATCCACCGGAAAGGGAGAGATATGCTGGGACATAGAGGCGCAGTTTCTTTGGAGCCTTACCTACAGTGGGTCCGTGCTAGGGCTTATGCTCTCAAGATGCCCTATAAACTTGAGAAGCCTTTATTCCCTGCCATTGCACCATCATCTGTTGTTATCCCTATCGCGAATGTAGGAGAATATCAAGGAAATCTGGCTAGGATGAAGTCTGAGAGGGATGCTTGGAAGGAAAAGTACCATATGTTTGAATATGAGAATCGAGTCCTGACTCGACAGTTAAAGGAAAAGGAGGAGTTGCTGCTTATTCAAGACGGCCGGTTCGTTGACCATGATGAGAAGCTTCGTCAGAAGGATGCCTTGCTGAAGAAGTATGCGAGTGAAAGGAAGAGAAAAAGGGAAGTTTCGGTAAGCGTGGCTCTCGTTCCTAATCCGCAGGAAGAAATCATCGATCGACTGATAGCTGAGAAGAAATTGATGGAAGACTTTTACGAAGAAAAGATCAAGAAGCTCCGGTTACAGCTGGTGTTTGGTCCTTCATCTGAGGATTCCGAGTGACCTTTAGCTTTTAGTTTGTTTTATTGATGTCATTTTGTAAAACTATGTAAAGGGCTTCATGCTCCGAAGTTGTAATTTATTGTTTTATTATGGGCTTCATGCCCCGAAGTTGTAATTTATTGCTTTATTTTAGATTTCATGTTGTAAAATTGTAACTTATCACTTCACTATGGATTCCACGTTTCGAAGTTGTAATTTATTTCTTTCGTTATTGGATTTGTTATCCCAAATTTGTAATTTACTATTTTGATATTCCAAATTGTAAGTTGTAATTTATCGCTTTCGATTAATGGATTGAGTTTTTGTTGTTCCAAATTCCTTTACCATTGATGTATGCAAAATTATCAAAGTTCCTTGAAAAACTTTTAAAATGAGTCATCATTTGCATCGCCATCATGCATCATTCCACATTCCACTTCACATGTTTTCCGGAGTCTTACCCTTGTTCTTTTTCCACTCCCAAAGGTTGTCAAGCTGTCTCACCGATACGACACTCGGGCCAATCGTCAAAAGAAAATGGAAGATTTGGAACAGGAAAATCATGAGCTTCGTGGGGAAGTTGCTACACTTCGTGTCGAGATGGAAAAGTTAACTGCGTTAGTAGAAAGTTTGGTGGCTGTTCAGAATCAGCCATCGACTACAGCTGCCGAGATTCAGACTTCAACTCCAGTGGTTTCCGAGATTGTCACAGTTCCTGCCTCCATGACTCAAATCAACTCTCCGCTTCAACATCAGATGCCGAAAGGTTTTCCGTGGGGAATGCCTTAGAACTTTGTGCCAGAGGGGTATCAGCCTGCCGTACAACCTTTATTTCAACATGCGTTGTCTCTTCCTCAACCAGAGACAACTGCCATGCCGCCAGTAATTCCGTCTGTAACACCTTTTCCGCAACCGATTATGACGACTGTTGCTCCTGTGGTCCACTCCGTGCCATACTTGAATGAACCTATTTATCCTGCCGAGCCTGCTGAAAGTTTGGGTCTCTTTGATAGAATGGAAGAATTTCAAGATCAATTCCAGGAAATGCAGAAGGAGCTTAGAGCATTGAAAGGGAAGGATTTGTTTGGGAAGAATACGCATGACCTTTGTTTAGTTCCGAACGTCAAGATTCCAGCAAAATTCAAAGTGCCATACTTTGAGAGATATAAGGGTGATTCGTGTCCTAGAAGTCATTTGACAATGTACGTAAGGAAGATGTCTACGTATTCCGATGATCATGACTTGTTGATTCATTATTTTCAAGATAGTTTGACGGGTGCTGCTCTAAAGTGGTATATGGGTTTAGACAGTATTCGGATCCGTAACTTTAACGATCTTAGTGAAGCCTTTGTCCATCAGTACAAGTACAACGTTGACATGGCGCCGGACTGGGATCAACTCCGGGCAATGTCACAGAGAGACCGGGAATCTTTTAAGGAGTACGCCCAGAGGTGGCGTGAAATCGCTGCTCAAATCTATCCACCTCTTGAGGAGAAAGAGATGACTAAGATATTTTTGAAGACTTTAGGATCCTTTTACTATGAAAGAATGATAGCCAGCGCACCCAGTGACTTTACCGAAATGGTAAGCATGGGCATGCGATTAGAGGAAGGGATTCGCGAAGGGCGTTTGGTTAAAGAAGGGAGTCCGTCTAGCAGTGCGAAGAAGTTTGGAAGTGTTTTCCCGAAAATAAAAGAGCAGGATGTTAGCGCTTTGTTTCCAGGTAGGCCTAGGAGAGGTTACTCTCACGTTGCGGCAGTCACTCCAGCTGTCCGCCCAACTTTGATGACCCCAGCTCATCAAACTCCACCAACTCAACAACGGCCTTTTCAGCAGCAGCCTGGACAACAGGCTTATCCATTCAACAATCAGAACCGTTCACCCAGAAAACCGCAGTTCGATGCCATTCCTATGACTTATACTGAATTGTTCCCTGCTCTTATCAGAAAGAATCTCATCACGACAAAGCCTCCTCCTGTCGCACCGAACAATGCTTCTCCGTGGTACAAGGCGGATCAGTTTTGTGAATATCATCAAGGGTCGCCGGGGCACAACCTTGAGAATTGCTTTGCTCTGAAGGCGGACGTACAGAGATTAATTAAGAATGGTATCTTGTCTTTCAAGGATGTTAATCCAAATGTTAGAGATAATCCTTTGCCTCGACATGGGGCAGCTTCAGTGAATATGGTGGAAGGTTGTCCGGGGAAGTTTCGAGTTTTTCAAGTCGAACACATAAGAGAGTCGTTGGTCAGGTTACATCAGAGTTTGAGAAGACTTGCCTTTGTTAGGCACCAGCATGATTATGATGTTTGTGAGTTTTGTTCAAGAGAGGATGATTGTCCTATTGTGAAGGAGGATATTCAGAAGTTGCTAGATCAGAGAGTTATCACTATTACCTATGACCGAAATCCGGAGGATGAAGTGAATGTTATCATACCACAATTCAATTTGCCTGAATCAGTAGAGATTGCTTACAACAGTCAGACTGCACCTGTTGATCCTTTGATTATTTGCCCACCTGGCCCTGTGCCTTACAATTCAGACCAAGCTGTGCCGTACAAGTATAATGCCACGATGATGGAGAATGGGGTAGAAGTCCCCATACCAACAAGACCGTCTTTTGTTAACATTTCTGACGTGAGTAGAGTTACGAGAAATGGGCGTGTTTTTGCAGCAGTACCTTTGAAGAGACCAGAAGTTCAAGTTAGGAGGCCCATACCGGCGGAGATTCCAGTAAGAAATGTTGAACCAAGGGTTGAGATAGGCCGATCCAGTGAACCTATCCCTCACCCTGAGGATGATGAAATCCTGAAGCTTATCAAGAGAAGTGAATATAAGATTGTGGACCAACTTTTGCAAACACCTTCCAAGATTTCCTTGCTTGCCTTATTGAGAGATTCTGGTGCGCATAGAGAAGCTTTGATGAAGGTCTTGGATCAGGCGTTCGTGGATCATGATGTGACGGTTGATCAGTTTGATGGGATTGTGGGAAATATAACTTCGTGTAACAATCTTGGTTTCAGTGATGAAGAACTCCCAGAGGAGGGGAGAAACCATAATATAGCTTTGCACATCTCAGTAAGTTGTGGAAACGATACCTTATCAAGTGTGTTGGTGGATACAGGTTCGTCGTTGAATGTGATGCCCAAGACTACGTTATCTCGGCTTTCATATCCAGGTGCTCCTATGAGGCCTAGTGGAGTAATTGTTAAAGCATTTGATGGCTCCAGGAAGACAGTTATTGGTGAAGTGGATCTTCCTATAGTGATTGGTCCCCATACTTTTCAAATCACTTTCCAAGTGATGGATATCCGTGCTGCCTACAGCTGTTTATTGGGTCGTCCCTGGATCCATGATGCCGGGGCAGTCACCTCTACGCTCCATCAGAGACTAAAGTTTGTAAGGCATGGGAAGTTAGTGATGATTGGGGGGGAGCAAGCTATGGTGGTAAGCCATTTATCATCATTTTCTTTTATTGATGCGGACGAGGATGTTGGAACCCAGTTCCAAGGTCTTTCTGTTGCTAAGAGTACAGTAAAGAAGCAAGGGGCATCCATCTCTTCTTTTGAGGATGCGCGGCGAGTGGTGGAAAGTGGTTCGGCCGAAGGATGGGGCCAGGTGTTGACGTTACCCGAGAACAAGTCTGGGGAGGGTCTGGGTTTTCATCCAGTATCTGCAAGGGTCAAGAAAGAGGTGGTTGTTCGTCCAATTCAAGAGGTTTTCCGAAGTGCAGGGTTTGTACATCCTGAGGTTGATGCTATCATAGATGATGATTCCGAGGAAGATTTGCCCGTTTTTGTGACGCCTGGATTGGCTTGCCAAAACTGGATAGCTGTTGATGTTCCTGTGGTTATGCACATTTCCGAGTAATGTTTTGTTTATTTTCCTTTGAAAAATTTGCTCTGCCCAAGGCGAAACGTATTTTGTGTCGGGCTATGAAAAATAATTCCTTTTGCTCTGCCCAAGGCAAAAGAGAGATGTCTGGGCTCTTTGTTTCAAATATTTCCCTTTAATGAATAAAAATGTTATTTTGTCCACTACCGTTTTATTTTTCACTTTTTCGGGGAAATAGTAATGAAAATTAATTAATAACCTTTTGTTTTATTTGCACAAATCGATTTCTAAAATAAAGCATAATCATATGTGCAGATTAATCCATGACTTAACCATCGAAAACAATGATCCTATGCCCTCTCCCAACTTTGAATTCCCTGTGTTCAGAGCCGAAGAAGAGAAGGATGAAGAGATTCCTGTTGAGATTTCCCGTTTGCTCGAGCATGATGAGAAGGTCATTCAACCATTTGAAGAACCTGTAGAGTTGGTCAACTTGGGTGATGAAGAAGATAGAAAGGAAGTCAAAGTCGGAGCATTGCTTATCCCGGAGGTTAAGGGGAAAATGTTGGAGCTTCTCAAAGAGTATGTTGATGTGTTTGCTTGGTCCTACCAAGATATGCCAGGGTTGGACAATGACATTGTGGAGCATCGTTTACCGTTGAGACCTGAGTGTCCGCCGATCAAGCAAAAGTTGAGAAGGACTCGTCCCGACATGGCTGACAAGATCAAAGAGGAAGTTCAGAAGCAGATCAATGCAGGTTTCCTTGTTACATCGGTCTATCCTCAATGGTTAGCCAATATAGTGCCTGTTGCAAAGAAAGATGGTAAAGTTCGGATGTGTGTAGACTACAGAGATCTGAATAGAGCTAGTCTGAAGGATGACTTCCCATTACCTCATATTGACGTATTGGTCGACAGTACTGCCAAGTTAAAAGTCTTATCTTTCATGGATGGTTTCTCTGGTTACAATCAAATCAAGATGGCACCGGAAGATATGGAGAAGACCGCTTTCATTACACCTTGGGGAACTTTCTGTTATCGGGTTATGCCGTTTGGTTTGAGGAATGCTGGCGCAACATACCAAAGGGCCATGACTGCTTTGTTCCATGACATGATGCATAAGGAGATCGAAGTGTATGTAGATTACATGATTGCCAAATCACAAACTGAGGAAGGTCACTTGGAACATTTGTTGAAGTTATTCCAGCGTTTGAGAAAGTACAAACTCCGTCTGAATCCCAACAAGTGCACTTTTGGCGTTCGATCTGAAAGACTTCTGGGTTTCATTGTTAGTCAGAAAGGTATTGAGGTAGATCCTGATAAAGTCAAAGCTATTTGGGAAATGCCCGCACCCAAGACGGAAAAACAAGTAAGAGGATTCCTTGGGAGACTGAACTACATTTCTAGATTTATATCTCATATGACTGCTACCTGTGGGCCGATTTTCAAGCTTCTCCGAAAGAACCAAGGATGTGAGTGGACAGGAGATTGTCAGAGAGCTTTTGACAGCATCAAAGAGTATTTGCTTGAACCTCCCATTTTGATTCCTCCGGTGGAAGGAAGACCTTTGATTATGTACCTGACTATATTGGAAGACTCCATGGGATGTGTGCTTGGTCAGCAAGATGAGACTGGAAGGAAGGAACATGCTGTATATTATCTGAGTAAGAAATTCACAGACTGTGAGTCTCGATACTCATTGCTTGATAAAACATGTTGCACTTTAGCTTGGGCTGCTCGCCGTCTGCGCCAGTATATGATTAATCACACTACTTGGTTGATCTCCAAAATGGATCCGATCAAGTATATTTTTGAGAAGCCCGCCTTATCTGGAAGGATAGCCCATTGGCAGATGTTGTTATCTGAATATGACATTGAGTACCACACCCAGAAAGCGATCAAAGGAAGTATTTTAGCCGATCATTTGGCTCACCAACCAATTGACGATTATCAATCCATCAAGTTTGATTTCCCAGATGAAGATGTTATGTACTTGAAAGCTAAAGACTGTGAAGAGCCATTACCTGAAGAAGGACCTGATCCTGAATCCCGTTGGGGTTTGATATTTGACGGAGCTGTGAATTCCTATGGAAATGGAATTGGGGCAATCATCGTCACTCCCCGGGGTACTCATATCCCGTTCACATCGAGACTGAAGTTTGACTGCACGAACAACATGGAAGAATTTGAGGCATGTATTATGGGTCTCGAAGAAGCGGTGGATCTAAGGATTAAGATTCTTGATATTTACGGAGATTCGGCATTGGTAATTAATCAAATCAAAGGAGAATGGGAGACTCGTCATCCTGGTTTGATCCCTTACAGAGACTATGCTAGAAGGTTGTTAACTTTCTTCAACAAGGTGGAATTACATCACATCCATAGAGATGAGAATCAAATGGCTGATGCTTTATCTACTTTGTCTTCAATGTTTCAAGTGAATGATTGGAACGACGTGCCTACAATCCGAGTTATGCGCCTTGACAGACCTGCTCATGTGTTCTCAGTAGAAGAGGTTACCGACGACAAACCGTGGTTCTATGACATTAAAAGTGTTCTTCAAACTCAAGAGTACCCGCCTGGGGCATCCAGTAAAGATAGGAAGACGCTGAGAAGATTAGCAAGCAGTTTCTTTCTCAACGAAGAAGTTTTGTATAAGAGGAATTATGACATGGTCTTGCTCAGATGTGTAGACAGACGTGAAGCAGACATGCTGATGCAAGAAGTACATGAAGGATCCTTTGGCACTCATGCCAACGGACATGCAATGGATCGAAAGATGTTGAGAGCTGGTTACTATTGGATGACAATGGAATCCGATTGTTGCAGATATGTGAAGAAATGTCACAAATGCCAGATTTATGCGGACAGGATGCACGTGCCGCCGACCATCCTCAATGTTATCTCTTCACCTTGGCCTTTCTCTATGTGGGGCATTGATATGATTGGAATTATTGAACCCAAAGCTTCAAATGGTCATCGTTTCATCTTGGTAGCGATCGATTATTTTACTAAATGGGTGGAAGCCGCATCGTATGCTAATGTAACCAGACAGGTGGTAGTCAGATTTATCAAGAATCAAATCATTTGTCGATACGGTATCCCGAACAAGATCATCACTGATAATGGTTCGAATTTGAATAACAAGATGATGAGAGAGCTTTGTGAAGAGTTCAAGATTGAACATCATAATTCTTCTCCTTACAGACCGAAGATGAATGGAGCTGTTAAAGCTGCTAACAAGAATATCAAGAAGATTGTCCAGAAGATGGTGGTGACTTATAAGGATTGGCATGAAATGCTTCCGTTTGCCCTGCACGGGTACCGTACTTCAGTTCGAACCTCAACAGGCGCGACCCCATTTTCCCTAGTTTATGGTATGGAAGTTGTACTCCCTGTGGAGGTTGAGATTCCGTCTCTGAGAGTGTTGATGGAGGCCAAACTTTCTGAGACTGAATGGTGTCAAAGTAGATATGATCAGTTGAATTTAATCGAAGAGAAGAGATTGACAGTGTTGTGTCACGGTCAATTGTATCAGCAGAGAATGAAGAAGGCTTTTGATAAGAAGGTTCGACCACGCGAGTTCAGAGAAGGTGACCTTGTGCTCAAGAAGATATTATCTTTCCAACCTGATTCTAGGGGAAAGTGGGCTCCGAATTATGAAGGACCGTATGTTGTTAAGAAAGTTTTCTCTGGAGGCGCCTTGATTCTCACCAATATGGACGGTGAAGATCTTCCGCGTCCCTTGAACGCCGATGCAGTCAAGAAGTATTTCGCTTAAGCAAGTTCTTGGTCATCCCGGCCGTGGCATCTGAGTACATTTTGGAATTCAAAGTTGCTAGGGAGAATAGTGATCATTGTTTTGTGTAACCTTTTATTTCATGTACTATTTCCCAAACTCTTGTAAACTGTTGGAGGCGCACTGTTAGCGAACCACCGGCTTATTAATGAAATTTGAGCATTTACCTTCTGTGGGCGAAATTTTAATTTTTACGGCAATATTTGAAACAAAGTATTTAAAATATTCTTATTTTCTAAAAAAAAAGTGTCGTGAATAACGAAAGGAATATTAACAGTCGTTCCGAAGATGGTCAAGCCATGAAATGCAAAATAGTGCAGTAATTTATACTTGCGTGAGGAACCTGTTTTCTTTCGAATCTTCATGAAGTGTTGGCTGTGTGCACGCTTGGTTATAGTGGTGCTAAGTTAGTGACTCCCCGGTTGTTCCAGTTAAGTGTTGTTTTAGCTACATTCGTTTGGGATATTTTTGAAGTGCGGCACACTTCGTCTCATGCCAGTGGCTTATTGGTATTGTAAGTCTGGATTTGGATGTTTTTCTCCTCAGAAGACTTGAGCCTTGTAGTGTTACGCTCCGACGTTGTTTGTGTTTCCAGTTCCGGGTATATTCCGTCTTTTCAAGAGTGGCCGAATATCTATTTTGCTGTGACAACATATTATCTTCAAGATATTCCATCTGTCTGTTTTGTCAACATAACATTCATTTACTCATCTACACTCATATCAGCATGCATACCACGTTTGCCGTTGGTTTTGGGTCGTACTTTGTTTATTCGAACAACGTACATTTTTGTCCTTCCAAGCAGAAGGTTAGCTTAGGCAGAAAATATGCTTCCTTTCTAAATTCCCCAACTGAGCTAATCCTCGTGGATGATTTTTGTTTCAGATTGCCTTGTCCATTTCTGGATTGGATGAATCCCCAATCGAATCTCATTGAGTAGAGTCTCGTTTGACTGTTGTTCCCTCTGGTTATTGGAAAGTGGTCGCCTCTTGCATAGGCTATCTCATTGATTTTTCCCAGTGAAATTGCGACCTAGACGGTTGGTGCATTTATTTTGCACATTTAAGTATATGATCTCCTCGGGAAGGATTGATTCAGAGTTCTCTTTGATGAAGATTTTATTCTCTGCCAATATCATCGCAATTTCCTTCTGAGTTATTCTTTGGAAAACGACAAGCGGCAGCTCTTCATGAGCAACTTGTACGTTATAGACACCGTTGGAAAACGACAAGCGGCAGCTCTTCATGAGCAACTTGTACGTTACTTCTTGAAAGCGCCGAGCAGCAGCTCTTCACGAGCTACTAGTGCGTCATTTACTTTTTTTGAAAGCGCCGAGCAGCAGCTCTTCACGAGCTACTAGTGCATCATTTACTTTTTTTGAAAGCGACAGGCAGCAGCTCTTCACGAGCTACCAGTACGTTATTATTCTTCGGAAAACGGCAAGCGGCGGTCTCTTTATTTGAGCAACTTGTACGTTATTACTTTTCTGGAATACAGCAAGTGGTAGCCTCTTTATTTGAGCAGCTCGTATGTTATCGGTATTTTCTTTGGACGACAGCAAGTGGTAGCCTCTTTATTTGAGCAGCTTGTATGTTATCGGTATTTTCTTTGGACGACAGCAAGTGGCAGCCTCTTTATTTGAGCAACTTGTATGTTATTGGTATTTTCTTTGGACAACAGCAAGTGGCAGCTTCTTTATTTGAACAACCTGCGTATCTACAATCTTATTACTTCAGCATTAATTGGTATCTCTCCGGAAATCTCGCGGAGAAAGTTTGTTATGAATTTTTACCTTCAGAAGTTGGTAACCCGTCATCAGCAAATTTGATACTTTTTGTCTATCTTCGACCTTGGGTTGTGAACTCACTGTTTTGGGTCAATAATCTTTTTACGGCCTATGCAAGACGCCTTCTTTGTTAGGGTCAGAGGTTGTATCCCCCCAATTTTATTCGCTGTCAGGAGTCTGTCGTTTGAAGTCGATAGCTCGTTTCCCCGGTAGCGTATAATTCATGTCTCTGTGTTTTGTTGGTGTTCGATTCCTCCAGCATTGTCTTGTTTCGTACAATATCTTTCTCTGTGAATTCAAGTACTACATTCATATCACTGCATGATGATGGCATCTTAGGACAAAATTTGCGTAATTATGTATTTAAGTACCTTCAATCTCGTCGAAACGAAGATTTTAATCTTCATATCTCCGGATAGAATGAACTTAAATAGGGGCAGCTGTTGTACCCCAAATTTTGACCTAAGATATCATCTCCCATCTGCATCATTACATTACAAGTGTTTTGATCCATTGATTTTTAAAATTCATAACTTTTTCAGGCCAAGAGCTATTTATTTTGAACACTAAATCATTTAATCGATTCATGCTAAAACAATGTTTATTGATTATTTATTATCTTAAATTCAAATAATTGGAATTTGTCTTCGATTATTATGTAATTTAAAGATGTATATATAATAAAATAAACATTAGAAAAGAGGCGCATTAATCGTGCAAACAGTATTTATTTATTATGCACTATCTTAAATTTAAATAACTGGAGTTTATTTTCAGTTATTACATAATTCAAAGATTTATGAATAATGTAATAAATATTCGAAAAAAGTTCATTAATTGTTCAATAATAATTATTTAATTATTTATCATTCTAAGTTAAAATAATTGAAATTCTATTTTAATTATTATACTTTGGAAAGTCATGAATAATGGATTAAAAAATTGAAACTATTAATTGACCAATGATGTTATTTATTTATTTGTTTACTATTCTGAATTTAGGTAATTGAGATTTATTTTCAATTATTATACAATTTAAAGAATTGTAAACAATAAAGTAAATAATTAGAGAGAAAGAGGAAATTAATTGGTGAATATTGGAATTTTATTCATTTTTTCTAATTGTACAATTATTGTGGTAAATATTGTATTTATTACAACGAAATTACAATAATAATTTTACAAAGTTAAAATGAAATAAAAATTAATCTAATGTTCCTAATTCTAAATCTTCTGATCCAATGCATTTTTTGTCTGCTCACTTGATGTTACCTGCAAAATTAAAAGAAATTAGAATTTGAACAAGTAATTAAAAGCAGAATTATTTAATGTTCATCATTAAAAGCAATGGCCGGAATCAGTTTACCCTTTTTTTCAAATCACGGGATTTCTCCTGGTTCACAAAAAAGGGAGGAATTTTTATTTCATAAATGAATGCACAATTTTGAAATATGCACAAATTCATCTTTATTTTTCAAAACTAAATATGCATAATTTCTTTGTCCCAATGTATATTTCAAATTATACACAGCATACAAATACAACATATGCCATTTCCCACAAGCAATGCAACGTAAACCTATGCAACTTAAGAAGAAGCCAAATAACATAGGCTCCCATGCAAGACAAAAAGAATTATGCAGTTTCAAAACAATTTTATGCAAGCAACATATACTTCCTCATTCATCATATTCCAGCCTTTTGCAATTTCAGAACAGTAGTACAATATATCATTTTTATATATCAAATGTACCCATGAGAGAGAAGAGAGAAAGAAATTAGTTTTGCAGGTTTTGGTTTAGGCAGAAAGAATTATAAGACAAAGCTACTGCAATATCACAGTAAAAGGAGAAGCACAAGAGTAGAATACAAACAAAACTGCTGTAACAATATGATGCAGAAGGCCAAGAAGATTGTAAAAATATTCAAATCTCCAGCCTGTAACGTAAACAAAGGAGGCAGTGGTTATAACATATTGGAATCACTTCAAACATAGATATCAATCAACCTCCAAGCCTTAGAAAAAACTTAGAGAAAAACTGCTGTCAACAAGAGAAATATAAACCACAACTGCACAAACCATTCAAAAGCCTCAAGTTTTAAAACCTCAATCACCCAAAACCTGCTACCTAAAAAAAAGGGACATAACCATATCAAACCATCATGGTTTAAAACCAAAGGCCATAAACCGTAGCCTGCTGTAAAACCTGCAAGCCATTTCAAAACATTTCCTAAACCACAAACTTGTAACCATATCGAACCTCCATGGCCTAAAACTAAAATGCCAAAACCTGCATACTGCAAAACTGTTAACCTGTCATAAACCAAAAACCAGTATACCATTCCAAAGACAGTTAAACCCAGACCACGCATCAAACAATATGGCCTAAACCTCAGGGAACCTGATTGAGCCACCAAAGCCAATATCACCATTTCAAAACCAAAACCTTATGGCCAAACACAAAAACCAGTAGGAAGCTACTGTCATGAGCCAAACCTGTATCACCAAAACCAAAACCAACGACCAAATACCCAAACCTCAGATTGTGTCATCATAGGCAACAAATATACAGAAGCATAGTTGAGAAGAAGAGAAAGGCAACACAACATCATAGGCAACATAATTTCAGGCAACGAAAATCACAAACGCAAAGAGGCAACATGATCGCAGTGAGAAGAAGAGAAAGCTAGTCAAAAAAGTCTTTTTTTCAACAATAGCAGTACCAAAGTCAGAGAGAAGAAGGAAGCTAAATACGAAATACCGGCCACCGAGGCAAGCTCACGATGCAACCCCCTTGCCGTCCGGCCTCCTACGCACACTCAAACTCCCTCCTCCGTCTCCAAGGGTAATTTCCTTTATCCTTCTTTTCCTTCATAACCCTCTCAATAATCACATAACACGAAATTAGGATCAAAATAGGTAAAATCAACGCATGCAAATAAAACAAACCCTAAGCGAATAAAAAACATAAGCTTACCGAGTTCGTCATCCCCTTAACGCTTTACTGGAGGGAAGAAGGAGATCGAGGTCACTGGTGGCCATAGACAGAGGACTATTTCAGAAACTCAGACGAAGAAGATAAACGCGCGAAGACGAAGAAGATGAATCGAGAGTGATTGAGCGCCGTTTCGGCCAAGACCAAAACCCTAATCCCATTCAGCTAAACACATTTGTTTACCCTAAAACCAATTATCATGTTTTGGACCTAAACCTGTTTTCCTGCCTTAAAGCCCAAACGAAATTGCTCTTACCCCCCCCCCCCCCCCCCCCCCCTCTGTTTCTGTTCTTGATTGGGCCTCTTTGACACCCTTTAGCCCATACAATATTTTGTTTATATACCCTTTAATTCTGATACACCATTCATTCTATTTTATTTTCTATTAGCCTTTTTTAGAATGTTATTAGTTTAATTAATTAGTGAACCTAATAAAAATAAAGGATGTAATTTAATCAAACAATTTTTAATATTTTACCCAATCTTCTTTAGTTTAAGTTTAGGTTTATTTTAATAATTTTAGTCTTCTTTATTTCTAATTAGATTTAAATTAATGACTTCAAGCTTTAATTTAGTTTAATTATTCAATACACTCTTAAAATAAATACTTTTTATTAATATTAAAAAAAAACAAAAAACATATAAAACTTAAAAAAAAACTTAAAAAATATTTTATTTCCCTTAATTAATTCCCTCGCTTTAATATTAGATAAAAATCAAAAAAATGCATGTTCACACCTTTAACCTTTTATTCAATTGTTGTATATCATTATCTGCCTAATATTCTGTCAATTATTTTTATCGTGCTTGGTTATTCTGTTTGCGCTAATCCAAAGGAAAAACGATAAATTTGTTGACTTCATGTCCTCAAATCTAATCGCGCGAATATTTGCATTTTTCATTAAAACTTAGGATAATTTGCCTTCAAGTATTCAATCTTTTCAAAATTTATGCCCTTTAAACAAAAACTTCGACGTTAGGTCGTCGTATATTCCAAGACCTATCCGCATCCCTTTTCGGCCAAAACGATTTATTTTTATCAAGCAATCAAATTTTGAATAAACAGATATTTCAAAAGGTTCCTATAGAGTACTATAGATGCATTGGGTGCTAATACCTTCCCATTGTATAACCAACCCCCGTACCATAAGATCTCTTTTCAAAAACGCTTTGTATTTTTATTATTATTTACATTGCATATTTAGGGTTTTATTTCGCTCTTTTCCCTCTTCCTTTGGAAACAATAAAGCGCTGTGGCGACTCTTGCTTTTGTGAGACGAATTAATCAATAATTCGATCTCCGATTTACCCCGCTACATTTTTTATCGCTACAGTTACCAACAAGTCAGAAAAGACACGCTCTCATCCTCATCTCTTTCCCTCGAAAAACTTCCGCCACCATTGAATACCGTCCTCAGTCTCGCCTCTCCTTTCCTATTTCACAGAAAATCACAAGAATAACAAGGAAAGAGAGAAGTTGTAAAGCTCCAACAGGTATGAGTTCTTCCTCTTTCTCATACTTCTATAAACATGATTTATGCATCTAAAAGAATAAAGGTTTAGTTAATAGAAGACATAACAAAGATAGAAAAATCATTGAAAATTTGTAAGCTTGGAAAATAAAAAAGAAACCTTACCTTTTAAAAAATCGCTAGAGCTTGATTAGAGAGACGAGAGGGTTGTATTCCGGTAACAAAGAAGCGTGGGTGGTTACTGAAGAGAGCGATTCATTCGCGAAGTAAGACATGGACGGGTAGTGAGTAAGTTTAGAAGGTTTTAGCAAATGGAAGAGATGAACCAATATGAACAACATCGCCGCGTGAATGAGAAAGATATACCAAACCCTAATTGTCTTGTGTTAGCCCTTAATCCGTGGTTAAATTTGTTTTAGGGTTTGGGTTTGGGTTTGCTAATTGTGTTGGATAATCTTTGGCCTTTGCTCCATAAGCCCAATCCATTTTACTACCCATCACCTGCGATTTTCTCAATGCATCCCCATTTGGAGAATAACAAAAGTAGTCTTGGGCTTGGCTATCCAAAGCCCAATCAGATTTGATGAACCATGCACCCATACTATACTGAATTCTAGCCCATTTAACTATTAATTTATTTTCTTTTTATATTTTTTTTCTGTTATACAAAATACTATTAAACTTAAAATATAATTTTTTTATAATAATTAATTCGATTTAGACTTTGTGAATAATTTTTATCAATTTCTTTTTCTTTCTTTAATAAACTTTGTTTTAGATTTAATTTACATATAATAAAACACCAAAAATAATAATAGAATTTAGTTTTATCCTTCTTTAATATTTTTTTGTTACTTACATAATGAAAAACACAAAAAGATAATGCATACGATTTTAATCTCTTTTAGTCAATTATTTCATTTTTAGAATATGTTTTACTTTCTTCCCTTCAAGTAAATACTTAAAATTTCATTTCCATATTTTGTTGATTTTATCTCATAGATTATTGTAGCTTTAATTTATCGCTCAAAATTCGATTTGGTTGTATTGTTTGCTATTTGGACCCTTTTTGTCGCATTTAATTGATCCCCATTTGTAAAAAAAATTGTACCCCCATTCCTAAATACTTTGTAATAGCGTAGAATTTCAATTCCCGCAATTTACTGTTTTCCTTATACTGTATAGTAATTAGGCGTGTATGGCAAGATTCAAAAATCAATCGCTAGATAACCTAATCAAAGAATAAAATAACTTGAAACCAACACACTTTTTCACACGCGCACCTCTAGGGTAACCTCGCTCGTTGCCTCGGAAATATAGTCACGTCCCTCGAATATTAGATGCTTTAGCAATGACCCTTCGATAAAAAAGATCGTAGTCCCTTGATGACCCTCGACGTTGCCTTCGATAAAACGATCTTGTCCCTTACAAAAATTGCTAAAGCGTCTCATAAGTTGCTTTCGATGACTGTAAAATTGACCCGTGCCTGTCCCTTCATATCCAACGATGGTGCTTCTTACCAAATCATGGGTAAGATAGCACCATTAAAAGGAGGAAGAAAAGAACAATTTAATACATTTCGAGTAGATAGATTCGCTCCTAGTTACTCGCTTGCTCACATAAAAACTTTTTAAACCTACACTTTCATTTCATAACATTTTCAAAAAGACAAAACGTTTTGTATACATTCTTATAGAGACGAGAACCATTGCAAAACATCTTTTCAAAACACTTTCCGAAACACGATTCACAAACACATCTTTGAACCACTTTTCGAAACAAAACATTGTACGCGTTCTTATAGAAACGAGAACCATTACAAAGAGATTTTTCAAAATACTTTCGAAGCCCACACCACAAGCACAATGTCAAATGAAAGCAAGTGATCTAAACGAGTAACTAAGAGCCCATGGAAAACCATGGATGAAAAGGGTGCTAATACCTTTCCTTTTCATAATCTACCCCCCGAACCCGAGAAATAATCTCGAAAGGTCTTTCCTGTGCTTTTTTACCTTTCCTTTTTGGATAAAAGAAAAGTCGGTGGAGACTCTTGCTATCCGCACAAATGCGATTGAAACGCAAAACATCAAGTCAGTTCTCCCACCGTATCACAGAATTGGCGACTCTGCTGGGGAATAATAAAAAAAGTGGGGTTACCTTAGGGTTAGATCACCTTTACTCGCTTTCATTATTTGATTTGTATGCTTTATATTTGGTTCTTTGTATTAGGCTTGCTTTGATCCTCCACCCGGATTTGGGGCACCTCTTTAGGTAAATAGCAATAGATTATGGAGACTGCACGGCGTAGATCGATATGGTTGAGACAATGGCTATGTTAGTGTGACGCATTTGTGGGTACCGGTATCCCTCGTGGTGAATCGAGGAGAATACGGGGCTGCTGAGTGGCGTCATGAAGGACTAATTAACCTTAGAAACCTAATTAAACAAACTTGGCCATTAGGACATAGTGAGGTAGCCGGTTTTGGTGTAAAGCTAAAAATTGGTTGACACTCGATACTACACTCATTGAGGCTAGACTTTTGGGATATCTAGGCCACAAGAAAAGATTGTTGTGCTGAGATAATGCCTAAGAGAAAGGTCGGTGATATTGAGATCCTTTAGAACCCGATCATTATTTCTAGGACAGGTTGAGCCAACTAAAACTTCAAGAGGGTACTTACCTACAAACTCATGCAAGCCTAAAACATATGGATCTGTTTGTTGTGTGTGCACATGTTTACTTGTACATAAACATCATAAACATCATCAACATCATATGCATGCTCACTAACCATTTCAAGGATTTAGAAATTTATCTTTGTTTTTGTTTTGTAGGATATGAATTCTCTCCGAAGAAACACATCTGAATCAGCTTTGTTAAAGCACATCCTCAACTTCAAGAGCTAGCTTCAAGAGTGCCTGGGGATTCTCCTTTTACCAAGAAGTATGGTCGACTCCTCAGTTTGGCTACATCTAACTTCCAAGAAGAGATGATGTGTGTACTATTCCAATTCTTTGATCCCGTACATCATTGTTTCACTTTCCCAGACTATCAGTTGGTACCTACACTGGAAGTGTTCTCTCTACTCTTAGGGGTGCCCGTACTCAATCAGATACCGTTCACCGGTCTAGAAGGGATTCCAAAACCTGAAGTCATCACCGAAGCTTTACATGTGAAGAGGGCCGACGTCATAGCCAATTGGGAGACAAGAAGTGGGGTTAAAGGTTTTTTAGCTAAGTTTCTATTGGAGAAAGCTCGTTCATTCTGGGATGACATGGATTTCCAAGCTTTCGAAGACGTGCTAGCTCTCCTCATTTATGGTTTGGTTCTGTTTCCTAATTCGGACCAATTCATAGATGTTAATGCCATCAAATTCTTTCTCTCTCGCAATCCTATACCCACCTTGCTAGGAGACATCTTGCATTTCCTTCATACCCGTAACATGAAGAAAAGAGGTACCCTTTTGTGTTGTATACCCCTGCTCGCTAAGTGGTTCACTTCACACCTGCCTTAGTCAGCATTAAAGAATGAGAAAAGATTGACTTGGTCTCAAAGGATGATGTCTCTCTCCCATGCTAATATCCGTTGGTGCTCGAGATCCTTGGAAGATATTTCTATCATTGACCGCTGTGGGGAGTTCCCTAATGTACCTCTTCTAGGTATTAGGGGAGGTATCACCTATAACCCGTGTTTAGCTCTTCGGCAGTTTGGGTATGCCCGAAGAGACGACCCTCATGAGATGCTCGTCCAGGGTTTGGTCTTCGACTACGACAAAGAAGATCAAGGTTATCGCCAGAGGTTCGCACATGCTTGGGGAATGGTGAACAAGGTGGACAGTAGGACTTTGGGACATAAAAACTCTATCCCTCTCGAGCCTTACCTTAAGTGGGTACGGACTCGTGCTCAGAATCTCTTGATGCCTTATCCTTCCATCCTTCCCATCATCATTGAGCCTGTTATTGAAGGAGACGTTCCATACACCGTTCTTCATCCTGACATGCCTACCTCTCTCGAAGACCTGCAGAAAGCTTGGATTCAGTTGAAGGAAGAATGAGACACCTTTTAAACCCAGTACTACGCCAGTGAAAAGAAGGTTTTAGAGCTCACCAAACTGCTTCATGAAGAGAAAAATTTGAATACCTACATTGCTCCAAAGAGGATGCGCTCGGTCTTTTTGTCCTAAGAATTTTTGCTGTATTTTGTTTCTTTCTTTGTAAGCCCAAGGAGGCATGATGTATTCAAACAAGGTTTTATTTAATATGACGTGTGTTCTTTTTTGGTTTGGACAAGTTTAAATCTCTAAATTTCCTTGAAATCATTTGCATATTGCATCTTCATTCATCATAACATCATACAGGTTTCTCATAACAGGTCGCCTTATCCTTCTACTGTTTATTTCAGTGAGATGGATGTTGAACAGACTGTGAAGGATCTTCAGGTGCAAAATGCCCAGTTTCAACAAATGCTCATGGCTCTGACAAAAGGGCAAGAGGAGTTGAAGACTCTGCTAGCCAAAGAGAAGAAGAAGAAAACGAAGAAACCGACCGGAGTTGTTATCATGGGAAGAAGGTTTAAAGGACAGACCAGGCGAACCCTGGACTTTGCAACATCATCGGGTGAAGGAGATAATCAAGGAGCCGATACCCAGGAAGTGAACGACGACCCAGTATCCGAAGGAGAGGAAGATCCTGATTACTCTGAGGAGAAATATCCTCCTGCTGATGATAAATAAAAACAACTAGAGGATCGTTTGAATGCCATGGAGATTCAGAGAGTACCCGGCTTGGAATTTGAAGAATTAGGACTCATCTTAGGGGTTATCATCCCACAGAAATTCAAGGTCCCAACTTTCACCAAGTATGATGGTATCTCTTTCCCGAAACTACATCTGAGGTCATATGTCAGAAAGATTCAACCCCACACGGCTGACAAGAATCTGTGGGTGCATTTCTTCCAGGAGAGATTATCTGAGACACAGTTAGATTGGTTCTACCAATTAGAAGGGTCCAATGTTTGAAACTGGGAAGAGTTGGCCGCTGCTTTCTACAAACAGTATCCGTATAATGCTGATTTGGCTCTGACTAGGACACAGCTACAAAGTATGTCTATGGGAACAAATGAGGGTTTCAAAACCTATGCTCAAAAATGGAGGGATCTCGCAGGCAGGGTCCAACCCCCTTTATCCGATAGAGAGTTAGTGGATATGTTCCTCGGCACCTTGTCAGAACCATTTTTCAATCACCTGATTGGGAGTTCTTCATCTGGGTTTACCGAATTAATCATGACTGGTGAGCGGGTCGAAATCGGTATAAAAAGCGGCAAAATTCAAAGAGATGCATCCTCAAGTATGGTGAAGAAACCTTTTGTTGGAAAGAAGGAGGTCAGTGTTGCGTATGACCATAGGAATCAAAACAAAACCGACCGTCATCCGGAAGTAGGGGCTGTAATGATCTCTAATCCTGCACCAAATCAGCAGCGAAATTATCAGCGCAAACCAGAAGCGCCCATGAGACGGTTTACCCGGATTAACATGACCATGTCTCAAGTTTTGCCACACCTTCTAAGGACTAATCTGGCAACTTTAAAGGAAGCTCCCAAGAACCCCAATCATGCTTCTCCTCGCTATAACCCGAATGCCCAATGTTCCTATCATTCTGGAAGCCCGGGGCACGATACAAATGACTGTTGGGCCTTAAATAATAAGGTGCAAGACCTTATCGATGCGAAGGTGGTTGAATTTGAGTCCCCAGAAACGCCCAATGTAATAACGGCACCAATGCCCACACATGGCCAATGTGTCAACGCCATTGATGATGATCGTTTTGTTTCCTCCATGAATGACTTGGTTACTCCTCTGTTAACCATTAAACAAAATCTACTGCAAGCCGGCTTGTTCCCAGGTTGCGATGAAAATTTCCACCTTTGCAAATCTCTGTCGAACGGTTGTTTGTTACTAAAGATAGGCATCCACCGCCTGATGACTAGTAAAGAAATCCTATTTGAAAAGTTACCTCTTATCAAAAGCTCTTATCAAGATGTTTATATAATCACCATTTCCGAAAAGCCTCCCAGGGTCTCCACCAAAAGACCTGTCAGGATTACATCTGCTTCCAAAACTGCACCATTAATCATCACTATGCCAAGACCAATACCATACTCCTAAAATAAAGTTGTTCCCTTGAGTTATGAGGTCGACGTTTATTACTACAACGTCAAGAAAGATCAGTTGGCTGTCACAAATGAAGTTGCAAGAGATATTGATCCTGACATCGGTAACATCACTGGAACCAGAAAAATAGCAAGAAGTGGAAGAGTCTTCTCACCTGAGATTTCTCCAAAGACCGTTGCTACTCCTGTGATCATCACTACTGCCACTCCTACCGACACCGCCAGTGATACTTCCGATGTTATCCCTACTGCCGACACCAGGGGCAAAGAGGCTTTGGTTTTGCCTGCCCAAACAAGAGAACGTCCTGAAGTCATCCTTGAAGCTTCTAGAAAAGAAATAGAAGAAATCCTGAAGATAATCAAGAAAAGTGACTACAACATTGTAGAACAATTGGGGCAGACCCCCTCAAAGATATCATTGTTATCCTTACTTTTGTGCTCTGAAACTCACGCCAAAGCCTTGGTAAAGTTTCTTAAGACCGCCCACATGCCCCAAGAGACCTCCATCAACCAATTTGAAGACTGTGTGGCCAGTCTAACTGCTGATAACGGATTGGGCTTTTCCGATGCTGATTTAACCTCTAAGGGAAGGAAGCACAACGATGACTTGCATATTTCCATTGAACGCATGGGCACCACACTTGCCCATATTTTGGTGGATACCGGTTCATCATTGAATGTCTTGCCCAAAAATGCCCTCGATCGGCTGTATTGCGAGGGACTCATCTTAAAACCTAGCAACATCATAGTAAGGGCCTTTGATGGTTCCAAGAGAACAGTGCACGGAGAAGTTAGTATCCCCATAAAAATTGGGACTCGGACCTTTGACTCAATTTTCTATGTGATGGGCATCCGCCATTCGTATTCTTGTCTGTTGGGTCGACCCTGGATCCATGGTGCTGGTGCCGTCACTTCCACCCTACACCAAATGCTAAAATACCCAATCAGAGGGAAGATTGTCACAGTTCGCGAAGAAGAGGAATACATGGTTAGCCATTTGAACTCTTTCAGGTATGTTGAAATGGATGGTGAATTCATAGAGACTCCCTGCCAGAACTTTGAGGAGGTTCCAGCAACGGTCGTTGCAACCAAGTCTACTCCAAAGGTCCCGAAGATTACCAGACCTTCGCTAAAGATGGCTTCATTGAAAGATGCTAGAGCAGTAGTTGAAGAGGGAGGATGTACTATATGGGGTCAGCTTTCGGATATTCCCTACAAATCCGACAAATTTGGGTTGGGGTTCACTTCAGAGGCTCAGAAAGCTGTCCAACATTCTCGCGTAGGGGGACCACCTCTGCGTATCAGCCATCAATGAGTCAATGCATTAGAAGATAGTGATGGCAGTTGTGACATGGATGAATGGATTTTTCCAACCATCGACGGAGGGCTTAATAATTGGGAGGCGAAGGATTTCATTCCTATTACTTTTATTCAAGAGTATTTGTCTTTTAATATTTTCAGGCTTGTAATATTTAAATAATTCATACTCTTTTTTAAACCTTGTGTCTTACCCGAGGCACAATGGTCCATCTGTAAGGGTTGTCACTTCATTCTCATATGTCATTAATGAATCATGGACGTTTTTGCATCAGATTCTGTTTTCTTTGTCTTTTCTTTCTTATATTTTTCAAAGGTAGTTGTGCTCTTATACACACTCACATATTGAAAATGCAGATCTACATCTACTTAGGATCCCATGGGTAACAGTTCTGCTATGGCCAGTTGTGACTTTGAAAATCCGATCTACCAAGCTGACAACGAAGGTGAGGAAGATTTTGAAGTGCTAGGAGAGTTGGCCAGGTTGTTGCAACAAGAAGACAGAGCTATTCAGCCTCATGAGGAACCGTTGGATACAATCAACTTGGGTACCGAGGAAGATAAAAAGGAAATTAAGGTGGGTGCCAACTTGGAACCCTGTGTCAAGGAGCGTCTGATTCAATTATTGCACGATTATGTTGAGATCTTTACCTGGTCATACGAAGACATGCCAGGACTGGATGCAGACATTGTGGTACATCGTCTTCCTACAAAGGAAGATTGTCCCCCAGTAAAGCAGAAGGTTCGTCGTATGAAGCTCGACATGTCTGAAAAGATTAAAGCAGAAGTTATGAAACAATTCAATGCTGGATTTTTGGTTGTCACCTCTTATCCCCAATGGGTGGCCAATGTTGACCCTGTACCTAAGAAAGATGGTAAAGTGAAGATGTGTGTGGACTACAGAGACTTAAACAGGGCAAGCCCCAAAGATGATTTCCCACTTCCCCACATCGACATCCTGGTGGATAATACGGCGCAACACAAAGTGTTTTCCTTCATGGATGGCTTCTCGGGCTACAACCAAATCAAAATGGCGCCTGAGGATATGGAGAAAACGACTTTTGTTACACAGTGGGGCACTTTCTGTTATAAGGTCATGCCATTCAGACTGAAGAATGCTGGGGAAACCTATCAACGCGCTATGGTAGATTTATTTCATGACATGATACACCATGAGATAGAGGTCTACGTAGACGATATGATAGCCAGATCACAGACGGAAGAAGAGCACCTCGATCATCTACAGAAACTGTTCAAGAGGATGAGGAAGTACAAGTTGAGATTGAATCCAAACAAGTGCACATTCGGAGTACGGTCTGGTAAACTCTTGGGTTTTGTCGTCAGCAACAAGGGTATCGAAGTTGATCCTGCCAAGGTTAAAGCGATACACGAAATGCCATCTCCTCGCACTGAGAAGGAAGTCAGAGGATTCATGGGACGTCTGAATTACATAGCCAGGTTTATTTCTCACCTGACAGCTACTTGTGAACCAATCTTCAAACTCCTGAAGAAAGATCAAGTAGTCAGATGGAACGACGAATGCCAAGTTTCTTTTGACAAAATCAAAGAATACCTGCAAGAACCTCCTGTGTTATTGCCACCTGTTGAGGGAAGGCCATTGATCTTATATCTAACTGTTTTAGAAAACTCAATGGGGTGTGTGTTGGGGCAGCATGACGAGTCTGGCCGAAAAGAGCATGTTATTTATTACCTGAGCAAAAAGTTTACCGACTTTGAAACAAGATATTCACTTCTCTATAAAACTTGCTGCGCTCTGGCATGGGCTGCTCTCCGGCTGAGACAATATATGCTAACCCACTCTACTTTGTTGATATCTAAAATGGATCTGATAAAGTACATCTTTGAGAAGCTTGCTCTTTCTGGGAGAATAGCAAGATGGCAGATGATCCTGACAGAATATGACATATAGTATACTACCCAGAAAGCTATAAAGGGCAGTGTATTGGCTGATCATCTTGCTCACCAAGCTGTAGAAGACTATCAGTCCATGAAGTTTGAATTCCCTGATGAAGACATCATGACGTTAGACAACTGTGAAGAGATCAGGCCATATGACGGACCTGAACAAGGATCCTGATGGACCCTGTTCTTTGAAGGGGAATCCAACGCACTTGACAATGGTATTGGCGCCGTACTCATATCTCCTGAAGGATGTCATACTACCTTTACTGCCAGACTTTGCTTCAACTGTACAAACAACATGGTAGAATACGAATCATGCATCTTTGGTCTCAAGGCTGCCATAGACTTGGGGATAAAACGCTTAGATGTATTTGGAGATTCAACCTTGGTCATCAGTCAAGTCAAAGGGGAATGGGATACCAAGCACCCCAATCTTATCCTTTATAAAGAACATGTGTTGACATTGTTGCCGCATTTCGAGAAGATTACCTTCGAGCATTTCCCGCGAGAAGAAAATCAGCTAGCAGACGCATTAGCTACAATGTCATCTATGTTTAAACTTAATTGGGATAACAAGGATCCTCAAATCACCATTGAGCGGATGAATGAACCAGACTACTGTCACGAGATTAATAATGAAGAAGTAGTGGACCAACCTTGGTTTCATGAAGTCAAGAGGTATCTCGAGTCTCAAGAATATCCAGAAGGAGCTTCGGTGAATAACAAGAAGTTCCTGAGAAGGTTCTCGGCTAAATTCTTCCTTAGTAACGACATTCTGTACAAACGCAGTCACGACTCTGTATTGCTTCGGTGCGTAGACAAGGCTGAGGCTGAAAGGATCATGGGTGAGTTACACGAAAGCACTTTTGGTACACATTCCAGTGGGCATACAATGGCAAAGAAAATCCTACGGGCAGGCTATTATTGGTCTACCATGGAGGCAGATTGCTATCAACACTCTCGGACTTGCCATAAGTTTCAAATCTATGCTGACAAAGTACACGTACCTCGGGTCCCTCTGAACATCTTGATGGCTCCTTGGCCCTTTGCTATGTGGGGAATCGATATGATTGGTGAAATCAAGCTAACAGCCTCTAATGGACACCGCTTTATCTTAGTGGCCATCGACTATTTTACAAAGTGGGTTGAGGCAGCTTCCTTTGCTTCCGTTACTAAAAATGTGGTCGCCCGGTTCATCAAGCAAAACCTCATCTGTCGGTACGGTATCCCAGAGAGAATCCTCACTGATAATGGTACAAATCTGAATAATACTATGATCACCTCCTTATGCAAGCAATTTAAGATTCAGCATCACAATTCTTCCCCTTACCGGCCAAAGATGAATGGTGCTGTAGAAGCTTCTAACAAAAACATTAAGAAGATCATATAGAAAATGACAGTCACATACAAAGACTGGCATGAGATGCTACCGTTTGCTCTCCATGGGTATCGTACCACAGCTCGCACATCAACTGGGGCAACACCTTTTTCTCTCGTATACGGCATGGAAGTTGTCTTGCCTATTGAGGTCTAGATCCCCTCTCTAAGAATCATGAAGGATGCTGGTTTGAATGAAGAAGATTGGATTCAGACTCGGTTTGACCAACTAAACTTGATTGATGAGAAGAGGCTTACAACTATCTGTCATGGTCAGATGTACCAAAAATGCATGATCAAAGCTTTTAATAAAAAGGTCAAGCGTCAGGTATATTGGGTCGGTGACTTGGTAATCAAGCGTATCATTTTGCCACAAGGTGATCTCACGGGAAAATGGACCCCTACATATGAAGGCTCGTTTATAATCAAAAGCATTTTCTCTGGTGGAGCGATGATCTTGACTACTATGGATGGCGACGACCTCCCGCACCCTGTAAATACGCGCATAATTAAAAGATACTATGCATGATCAAATACCCGCTGGGTTGACTATCCTAGGCAAGAATAAGGGCTTCACGACGAACCAAAAGGGTTCGAGCAAAAATAAGGGATGAAAATAAAAAATTTGTACACCAGGCAAGTCGAAAACCCGAAAGGGTGGCTTGGGCAAAAAAGGGTATCCCGGTGGACTGAAAACCCGAGAGGGCGGTCCAGGCAAAAGTTAGGGATTAAAGCGTATGACTATGTCCCGTTGGATCATCTGGCAAACAATCTTCAACATCAACAAATCAACTCAATTGGCTCTGAATTAATCCAATCGACTTCGCCGAGGCGACCAGCGGACAAGACATTCAATGACATGAAGGCTATAATAGAACGGGAACCCCATGGGATTATTTCACATAGCTATCTTTTCTTTGTATCAAATTTTCATTTTTCTTACGACGACATTCTCTTGCTAGAATGCTTTGTCTCATTGTACAAAAAAAACACTTGTTCAAGTTAATACAAAGATATTCCTTTTGAAAGTGCAGAACCATCTGTTTTTCTTTATTTCTATGTTTTATTTACAACACGTCCAATGATTTATTTTTGAACATATGCATTTGAACGTGATTACTGTTACAAATAAATATAAAAAAAATGGAAAGACAATTACTAATGACTTTAAGAAATAGAATAATATCTGTAAGCCATTCCCTAAAACCCCCCGCAGGTACTTTCTCCAGCCAGAGCAAAAATTTCCAACCACTGGTCCATATTGTCCCCAGCAACTTGCCCAACTTCTCAGATTTCCCCAGCAGGATATCACAAGCAATGTCTGGCTTTTCCCTTCTGCAACAAAGTCTTTTTTACTTGGAAACTCACCCATCAGTGCTTCAAAAAGGGATATATTTTCCCCGCTTCCAGCAACGCTACGACACAAACAATCCTTAAATCCATACATTTGCATCCATACGTCATAACATTGACAACTCAAAGTGCATACAGTGCATTCTCATTTATTTTGAGAGGCAAAAATCACACCATGCATCGCATACATCATAGCATTGCATACAATTAACTATTCACCTTTTACAGGAAAGAGCCATTGGACAGTTACTATCAACAAACTTCCGACAAACACAAATTTTCAACAAGTCAAATGTAGATCAGTTTCCAAGAAAAGGCTGGTTTTTACTGGTTCAGATAAACATCTCAATGGTTTATTCTGATTCGTCTCCAGATTTTTTTTTGTTTCAGATAAATCTCTCAACGGTTTATTCGGATTTATCTCCAGATTTTACTGGTTCAGATAAATCTCTCAACGGTTTATTCTGATTCATCTCCAGATATTTTACTGGTTCAGATAAATCTCTCAACGGTTTATTCTGATTCGTCTCCAGATTTTTACTGGTTAAGATAAATCTCTCAACGGTTTATTCTGATATGTCTCTAGATTTTTACTGGTTCAGATAAATCTCTCAATGGTTTATTCTGATTCGTCTCCGGATTTTTACTGGTTCAGATAAATCTCTCAACGGTTTATTCTGATTCATCTCTATATTTTTACTGGTTCAGATAAATCTCTCAACGGTTTATTCTGATTCGTTCTCTGTTCAGATCCAGTTCAAACTTTCCGCCAACAATTACCTTTGGATGGCATCTACAAGCCCATCTCTGACAATTCTCCTTTGTTTCTCCAAATGGCATCTTTAAGCCCATTTCCATACACAATCAAACCAGCGCGTCATCGAGTGCAAATTTCTGGGCACTCTAGTCTTCAATCATCTTCTACTTTCAAGCCACAAACGACAAACATGTCGATCTCGCTTTTTAAGTTTAAGAAGATTGAACAGGGGCAGCTATTGTACCCCAAAATTTGCCCTCCCATTTTTCATAGAAGACACAACCCTAGGGTTTCTCGGATATTCAAGTTGGCTCAGAAATTGACCAGACAGATTCTCTTCTGGGGCAATAAACCAGCAATTAGTTTTTTTTTTGCAATTCTCAAAAGAAAATGAGTTTTCAAAGATCCAATTGGCCTTCATAGGTCTTCATGCTTCCTCAAGGTTGTATTTATGATTTCTTCAAGCTACAAGATTTTGGGACGATTATGTTTGTTCATGGTCACATGTGATGTTGCTCACGGGTTTATCTTCAAAGAATCGGATGAAATTTGAGTTTGGAAAACATTAAAATTATCAAATCATCGCAAGGCATTTAATTGATTTTGAATTTTCTTAAAAACACAGTTTACTGAAAGGATAATGTTTGTTCTCAGAGCATGATTTGTTTGGGACAAGAGATGGAGGTTAAGACTGTCATTTAGGACAATCATGATTTTGGGATCCAGGTTGACCAGATGATTTACGTCCTTAAAACATTTATTGTGTTAGGAAATGGAGTACACAGTGTGTGTTTGTTTGAAATGCAGTTGCAAAGTTATTGGGATTATTTGGAATTTAAGTTACCAGACTGGAGCATTTTATTTCAAATATCCTGATTGGGAATTTCAAAAAAAAAAATCAATTAGGATGCAAAGAGAAATTACAAATTGTTGTTGATAAAGGATTTCAAGTTATAAAATGACACCAGAATACTTCATGCTACAACTCAAGATTTTCTCCAATTTCAAACACACCGTCCAAGATTGTTACAAAAAACAATTTATTTCTTTCAATACTTAATGTTTTACAACTTATTGTATTTAAAAGATAAGTTGGTACAACTATTGGATACAATACATCAAAATACAAGGATGATCTTTCTAAGTTACAAATAAAATCAAAATGAATGTTTGGCCTAGGAAAATTAATCTATGTTTAAGTTGTTTGAAGATTGAAGTCATATCAGATTCCTTTGCTTATCTCTAAGACTTTCATGTTTGCCACATATTTCTTGCGTTCTTTGCTTCATCATCTCCAATTTTGCTCACATGAAAACAAGAGAAAGAAAACATGATTAGTACAAAATTATATGGGCATGAACGAGAAATTTTCCAAAAGTTATTTCATAAATTCATCATTAAGGTTTGCAACATGGAATCAGAATGCTATTTATTTCATCACAACCTATTTCCCTTAGTTGCAAATCACAAGAAGGTTTCCCTTCTTTGTTCACAAAAAGAAAGAAGAAGAGAAATTCGCGAACATGACAGTCCAAACAGCAACATCACAAACTGGACAAACAACAACAACATCAAAAACTAAACAAACAACAACATTACAACAGTCCAAACCAACAACATCAACAAAAGCTAAAACGAGGCAGCAGTGTGGCAAGTATGACAAATAGCTAGATGCTAAATCAAACAAAACTTGCTCAAGAAACGAGATATCATCATTTTCCAAACTGCAAACCTTTCAGATAAGTAAAAAAAGGCAAAAGAGAAAATTTCTTTTTTATTGTCATTGAGAGATAAGAGAGGAAAGAAGTCACCTAGGCTATAGAATTGCCCAAAATACATCCTGCAAAAGCTCTGCTACAAAAGAAGAGCTGCTGTAAAATACAAAAACAGTCCAAACAGCCTTGCTGCCCTGTCCACAATCTGTCCACAATTTACATAAAAAATGAGAAAAAAACAAAACTGTAACAAAAGGGCCACTACAACAGCATACCAAAATGTTCAAATACATTTTGGTTTCCCACCATTTTGTTATTGATATAACGGAAGTGTTTGGGAGAAAAAGAAGATAAAAAAAAACAGCAGAAAAAGAGAAAAGAGAACAAACACAGTAACAAGCCTCAAACTCAAAAACCAATAACCATCACCAAAATCCCAAACCTGTTAACAAGCCTCATACTCATCAAACAATAACCATCACCAAAATCCCAAACCTGTTAACAAGCCTCAAACTCACCAAACAATAACCATCACCAAAATCCCAAACCTGTTAACCAGCATCAAACTTAAAAACTAATAACCATCATCAAAATCCCAAACCTGTTAACGAGCATCAAACTCATCAAACAATAATCATCACCAAAATCCCAAACCTGTTAACCATCATCCAACTCAAAAACTAATAACCATCACCAAAAACCCAAAACTGTTAACCATCATCATTCACAACAAACACAGTAACAAACCACCAAAACTCAAAAATCTGATAATCATCATTAAAATTTGATAACAAAGAAAACATAAAAAGTTACCAACAAGCCAGAAAAGACACGCTCTCATCCTCATCTCTTTCCCTCGAAAAACTTCCGCCATCATTGAATATCGTCCTCAGTCTCGCCTCTCCTTTCCTATTTCGCAGAAAATCATAAGAATAACAAGGAAAGAGAGAAGTTGTAAAGCTCCAACAGGTATGAGTTCTTCCTCTTTCTCATACTTCCATAAACATGATTTTTGCATCTAAAAGAACAAAGGTTTAGTTAATAGAAGACACAACAAAGATAGAAAACTCAGTGAAAATTTGTAAGCTTTGAAAATAACAAAGAAACCTTACCTTTTCAAAAATCGCTAGAGCTTGATTAGAGAGACGGGAGGGTTGTATTCCGGTAATAAAGAAGCGTGGGTGGTTACTGAAGAGAGCGATTCAATCGCGAAGTAAGACAGGGACAAGTAGTGAGGAAGTTTATAAGGTTTTAGCAAATGGAAGAGATGAACAAAGATGAATAACATCGCCGCATGAATGAGAAAGATAGACCAAACCCTAATTGTCTTGTGTTAGCCCTTAATCTGTGGTTAAATTTGTTTTAGGGTTTGGGTTTGGGTTTGCTGATTGTATTGGATAATCTTTGGCCTTTGCTCCATAAGACCAATCCATTTTACTACCCATCACCTGCGATTTTCTCAATGCATCCCCATCTGGAGAATAACAAAAGCAGTCTTGGGCTTGGCTGTCCAAAGCCCAATCAGATTTTATAAACCATGCACCCATACTATACTAAATTCTAGCCCATTTAACTGTTAGTTTATTTTCTTTTTATTTATTTTTTTCTGTTATACAAAATACTATTAAACTTAAAATATACTTTTTTTATAATAATTAATTTGATTTAGACTTTGTGAATAATTTTTATCAATTTCTTTTTCTTTCTTTAATAAACTTTGTTTTAGATTTAATTTACATATAATAAAACAACAAAAATAATAATAGAATTTAGTTTTATCCTTCTTTAATTTTTTTTGTTACTTACATAATTAAAAACACAAAAAGATAATGCATACGATTTTAATTTATTTTAGTCTATTATTTCATTTTTAGAATAGGTTTTACTTTCTTCCCTTCAAGTAAATACTTAAAATTTCATTTCTATATTTTGTTGATTTTATCTCATAGATTATTGTAGCTTTAATTTATCGCTCAAAATTCGATTTGGTTGTATTGTTTTCTATTTGGACCCTTTTTGTCGCATTTAATTGATCCCCATTTGTAAAAAAAAATTGTACCCCCATTCCCGAATACTTTGTAATAGCATAGAATTTCAATTCCCACAATTTACTGTTTTCCTTATACTATATAGTAATTAGGCGTGTATGGCAAGATTCAAAAATCAATCGCTAGATAACCTAATCAAAAAATAAAATAACTTGAAACCAACACACTTTTTCACACGCGCACCTCTAGGGTAACCTCGCTCGTTGCCTCAGAAATACAGTCACGTCCCTCGAATATGGGATGCTTTAGCAATGACCCTTCGATAAAAAAGATTGTAGTCCCTCGATGACCCTCGACATTGCCTTCGATAAAACGATCTCGCCCCTTACAAAAATTGCTAAAGCGTCTCATAAGTTGCTTTCGATGACTGTAAAATTGACCTGCGCCTGTCCCTTCACATCCAACGATGGGGCTTCTTACAAAATCAATGGTAATATAACACCATTAAAAGGAGGAAGAAAAGAACAATTTAAGACATTTCGAGTAGATAAATTCGCTCCTAGTTACTCGCTTGCTCACGATAAAAACTTTTTACACCTATACTTTCATTTCAAAACATTTTCAAAAAGACAAAACATTTTGTATATGTTCTTATAGAGACGAGAACCATTACAAAACATATTTTCAAAACACTTTCTGAAACACGATTCACAAACAAATCTTTGAACCACTTTTCGAAACAAAACTTTGTACGCGTTCTTATAGAAACGAGAACCATTACAAAGATATTTTTCAAAATACTTTCGAAGCCCACACCACAAGCACACTGTCAAATGAAAGCAAGTGATCTAAACGAGTAACTAAGAGCCCATGGAAAACCATGAATGAAAAGGGTGCTAATACCTTCCCTTTTCATAATCTACCCCCCAAACCCGAGAAATAATCTCGAAAGGTCTTTCCTGTGCTTTTTTACCTTTCCTTTTTGGATAAAAGAAAAGTCGGTGCGACTCTTGCTATCCGTACAAATGCGGTCGAAACGCAAAACATCAAGTCAGTTCTCCCACCGTATCACAGACATCCTAGGAGGAAAGAGGTATGTCTTTATGGTTATAGATGAATTTTTTGTATTTGCTTGGATGATTTTTATTAGAGAAAAATCAAATAACTTTGAAGTATTAAAAGACCTATGTCAAAGTATTCAATAGGAGAATAAAAATATGATTGTTAAGGTCAGAAGTGACAATGACATGGAGTTTAGGAATACAAAATTTTCTGAATTTTGTGATTCTGAAGGAATAAGCCATGAGTTCTCTTATTCCTAGAAAACTCAGGGAGATGGAATTATTTAGAAAAAGACTAGAGCAATACAAGAATAAACTAGAGCGATTATTAGTGCTAAGCAATTTCCATTTGAATTTTGGGCTGAAGTTATGAATACTACATGATATATTTATAATAGGGTCACCTTGAGAGAAGGTACTGCTATTACTCCCTATGAGCTATGGAAAGGAAGGAAACCTAAAGTTAAATACTTTCATATATATGGAAGTAAATTCAAAATCTCTAATGCGAAAGATCAAGTGGACAAGAAGGATCCCATGGGGGATGAAGGGATATTTCTTGATTACTCTTCAAGCAGAAGGGTGTATTGGGTTTATAACACCAGAACTAGTATGACAATGGAATCAACCAATGTGAGAATTGATGATTTAGTTGCTGAAGAGAAGGAGGATGTCAGAGACAAGGTTGGAATATCTTATGGGAAAACTGATGAAACGCTAAGTGAGGATATTTGTGAGTTCACAAACTCTGAATTAGTGAAAGCTTAATCAAGCACATGTTTGTCATCTAAAGGACATGGATAACAATCCAGGGATCTGATGGAAAGTCACCCTGATAAAGGTAACATGACTGACATTAAACAAATGATATCAAATATAGATGGATGTGTTGCCTTGAACGAAATAAGAGGAAGTTTCTTTGAATTGGTGTTGAAGAGATATGATGTCAACAAATATTCCATGGAATTTTATACTAAATATATGAGTTCCTTCTAATATCTCATTCAATATGAATGGAATAAGGATCTTGGTAGTTGTAAGCAACTAATCACGAACCTTGTTGAAGAAAAGGATGAAACTCTAGAGCATTTAGACAACAAAGAATAACTTTCTGTTATAAAAACAATGGGATTAAAACTTGTACTATTAAGGAGTTATAGCAATTACAGAAAAGGAGGAATGCAACTAATACTGCATATTTCCTCTATATTCTGAGGCATGACATGCTTGAACAAATTGCTATTAAGAAGGACTTAAGGAAGGGGTTCTGGAAGATGGTGGGGCTGACTACATCATGAAGAAATGCAGAAGGATTTTTGATATAGGAAAAAGATGGAAAACCACCTGAAGCTGCCCAAGAGTGTGTGTTTCCATTTGTGTTTCCACTCGTGTTTCTGCATATAGGCAATCGTTACTGATTTGTGTTGTTGCTTGTGTGCAACATGTTTCAATAGATTTGTGCTTCCATTTGTGGCATTGCCTTTGTGTAATTTGTGTGTTTCCCCGTGTGTTATTGACGTGGTGCAATATGATCGAATGTACTTTGTTTTTCATTATGGTGTGTACATTTTCTCTATCTCTTTTTGTCATCATTTTGGCTAAAAAGGGGGAGTAAAATGTTGTGTCCTGATGTTATATCTCTGTATCTCTCTCTCCTTATAGTATTATTTAATAGTAGTATTATTTTTCTAATTCTTTTGTTAATTGCTTGGACTCTAACTTTGATCCGGTAACTTGAATAATTTTGAGGTGATTTTTTTTGAGTTCGAGTGTTTCAACTTGCCGATGTATGGTAATGATATTTTTTAAAGTTGGTACACGCCAGGAACTCGTTTATCGCTTTCTATAGTATAGCATGTTTACGAAACTTTTAATTTGTATAATTATTATGTTATACATTCTTTTTTCATTACTTTCTCATCACTTGAACAACTTTCATTTCCTTTTTATCCCCAAATATGAGGAAGCTTTCCATTGTTCATATATGTTGGAGGCCACAATTCTTGTTTTAACTGGATTTCATTATGTTTAATCTTTTGTTTGTATTGATTGTATGAAAGCATGAAAGTGATCAAGGCATTTTGTTTCATTTTGAGCACAACTACCTAACCAAATAGTCAATTCACCTTGTGAGTGTGTGAACTTGTGTTAACCCCTTTTGGCCTTTTTGTCAATGTCCATGTTGTTTTTAAACTTAATATTTGCCTATGAGTGTTTAGTTTTCCTTTTAGAACAGATATTGATTCTTTGTTTTCTTGAACCCTCGACCATGATTTATGGTTTGAATTTTTGCCTTGCCTTAGAAAGTATGGAGTATTCATATATTGATGTTGGTTGAATTCAAGTTGCAGAGAGCAATGTTTGCTCACTTATGTTATTGAAAAGAAAAGAAAAAGAAAGAAAAAAAGTGAAAAGGGAATAAAAGAGAAAAAATAATAAATTGAAAAAGCTTTGAAAAAGAAAAACAAAAAGAGTATGGAATAATATTGTGATAATAAGTGATGTGTGTTGGTTTAAAATTTGGAATGAAGAATACGTTTGATTGAGATTTTATTTATTGAAACTTTGTGAGTTGATCACTTCCTTAGGTTTAGGCAAGTTTTTGTTTCAATTAGCTTTAGGAATTATCCATTGTTTTTTACTCAAGCCATATTACAACCATGAAAAGCCCTTGTGATTCGCGCCTTTATATTTTCAATATGAGTTTTTAGATGAATGCATAATTTAGTCTATTGTTTGCAAGATTGTGGATGAGTGTTTTTATTCCTCACCTTTGTGTTTTCTTCATCTACCGTTGAGTTTTTTCTAGGTGTGATTCATGATTAAGCTTGTGTTTTTTATAATGTTTTGTATTATTTTTGTACTTAGGATTCGTTTCGTTTTCATGTTGTCATTGTAGGATAGTGGTAAGTATTTACTTTGCTTGTACATTTTTAATTGAACCATACATTTGCTTCGTTTTAAAAGCTTGTTGATTCATAATTCTTTGGATTGTTACTTTAGTTCCTCAGTTATGTGGCCTTGTTTAAGGATAAACAAGTTCAAGTTTGGGAGAGTATGATAAGTGCAAATTGTAGTTATTTTTGTATTTACTTTTTGTTGCACTTATCGACTCTTAGTTGTTAATTATGGTTGAATAAACTCGACTTATGTGTAAATATGTATACTTAGTATATAATTGTATTTATGATTCATTTATGTATCATTTGATAGTTTTAATGTATTTTTCTAAGTATTTTCTCATATTTGGAGCATCGAGGAATAAGGTGTCGAAGGCACGGCTCCAGATAGGCATTTTTGGACAAATTCAAGAAATAAAGTTGCTTCAGGTTGTGCTTAGCGCACTCTTAGCACGGGTTCTGGAGCACAGGAAGAGGCAAGCATGTTTAGTACGATATCTAGTGCTTAGCACACTCTAAAGAGGTTTAGTGAATAAATGAAGGCGCGCTTAGCGCGGTATTTGGCCCTTAGCGCGATCTACGTAACTCAGTTTTGTATAAATAGATCTAAAACATATTTTGTTAAGTTTTATCATCTCTTTCCCTCTTAGATAGGCTAAAATTCAATTGTGTGGTTTAGAGGTATAGGAAACATCATTGGGTGGTGTATCTTGTCGATTGGTCATGGTTTGTCTAGGATCGTGTTGACACCGCGAGAAGTTTCATATTCATATCCTTCTTCCCTATGTATAATTCCAATGGTGGGTTTTGTATATATCGTTTACTCTTATGTATGTACATTTGTTGATTATGGGATTTTATATATTCATGCTTTACAAATCTTGATTGATGTTGTTCCTTGATCTTTTTGAATTTATGTTTAGGGTTTGGGTTGTTCTAGAGATAGACTTTTTGAATCTTGGTCAGGGAATGATATATATTAGTTTCTAGATGCTAGAGATACATTTAGGGATAATAATCACTGTGGGTATCAGAGCTTAATGAATATGTGTTGTCTGTGTTATGCTGAGGGATCACTAACGCGAGCAATGCAGTTGTTTCGACTTTGCGTTAGACATAACCTCTGTTGTGGCACCTTTAGAACGATGCCCCGTGATTTTGATGCGTATTGTTAGTTCCATGCAATTGATCTGCAAATTTAAGTATTTGAAGGGTAGAATGAAATGTGATTCCAGAATGAATTCTCTTAGGCTATAGATGATTGTTTATCGCTTTCTTTATTGCTTTATTTACTTTTCATGCACTTTTTCCGTAAACCCTTTTCCAAACTTAGAAGGATTGGAACTGTTGAACAATACTTTTTCCCTCTCACCAATCCCCGTGGGAACGACACGATATAACATAAATATTACCCGGTAGAATAATACTTTACTTTTTGCTTGCCGCTTTACCACTTCAGCAGTTTTATTCCTCTCTCCAGGTTAATTGGATTTTGGTTGTTTTAGCCAAAATCTGCCAAAGGGGGAGATCGTTAGGTCTGTGATTTTATGGTTCGCAACAATTTTGGTAAAAGAACTAGTTGACAACAATTTGATCAAAATATTTTGTGTTTTTAAAACATGTATTACAGCCTAATGTTATACAATATGTCATAACATCTTGACCAACAGTTACAACAAAGTCTGCGTGTACCTTATTTGACAGATGTTTCCCCAGATATTGTAACATGTTACAATAGAACATCTTGACAGTGCGCTGTATTTTTATCCTTGAAGATTTAATTTGAATATATGAGTATTCGGAATATTCTGTACTCATTATAGGTGCAAGCCAGTCAAGGATTTTCTTAGAAACAAGTGCAGATTTGATTGGTTACTAAAAAGGATCGATTGAGACTTTTTAGGAAACTTTTTATGAAGATTGTTTTTATTTTTGTGGAGAAGATTATGTAGGTTTTGGGAGATGTTGATTGGATTTGATTGAAGAGTCCAAGCCTACTGCAAAAGTCTATATAAGGAGTCGTCCAAGACCTAGTTTTCAAGCATAGTTTTTATTGTAAAATCTAGTGAAAAAAATAAGGGTTTAGGGTTGGAAGTTCCTTAGGTTTTTCGTGTGCTTTGTTTATACGTCCTCGTGTATCTTTTTGATGCATTTGAGTTGACTGATTGTTACTTGTTTATCAAGTTATTGTTCTCTTCGAAGCAGTGACGCAAGAGTTGAGTATTATTCTTAGTGAATATTTTAAGCAAACTAAGTATTTGTAATTTGGAAGTGTGTTCTTCCTTTTTGGTTTCTTAAGATAACCATTGGGATTAGGATTAATCTTTTATCACCGCTGTGATTGAGAGTCAAAGGGTTCTCATATCTAGGAGGTGCCTAGGTAGAATATGCACTGTGTATAGATTAAGTGAGAAGTTGCAAACGAGGGAGTTTAGCTTCGAATTAATATTTCTAATATTGGAATTCCTTCTTAGCTTGGTACCCCCTAGAGTAGGTAAGTTTGCACCGAACTGGGTTAACATATCATTGCATTCTTTTACTTCCTACAAGTTATAATTCTGCATTTAATGTTCTGTCAGCAGATATCATAACATCTGTTGCTACACATAGATTTTGATTTAGGTCTAAAATAGATCTTTTGGGCTTTTATATTTTTGTACTTTTTGACTTAGGGAGAAAGAAAGCTCATTATAAATAGAGGGAGTAACCCCTATTTTTGTAGCAAACTCAATAACTTGTATTCATAGAATTTGCAGTTGCAAGTGAGTAAAGATTTTCCACAGTTTGTGGACAAAGAGAAACTCTGCAAAAACCCTAATCTCTTTTATTCTTTAAATTTTCTTTTCTTTTCATTGTTATTGTGTAGTGATAACAATATTGTTCATCAAAATTGATAGAAATTCTCTATAAATTTTGGTGGATGTCCAACATGCCTAATAATCATTTTGTGTTGTCAAACTGTGGCCCCAACATTCTTGGTTCATGTAATACGGTGGGAGAACTTGCTTGTTTTTGCGTTTTATCACAAATGTTATAGATAGCAAGAGTCTCCACCGAATTTTCTTTTATCCAACAAGGAAAGAGTGAAAAGAACAGGAAAGACCTGTTAAGATTTTGAGTTCGAGGGGTAGGTTATGAAAAGGAAAGGTGTTAGCACCCTTTTCATCTGTAGTTATCTACGAGCTCTTAATCGCTTAGCTCACTTTGAAAACTTGATTTTTTGTGTGTAATTTTTTAGAAAATATTTTGAAATTTGAACTTTGTAATGATTCTTATATTAATCCTCAAGAATGCATACAAAGCATTTTGAAAATATCTTTGAAAGAGTTTGTGAAATGTTTTACTTTTGAGAAATTTGTGAGCAAGCGGTTAACAGTTCTACCCACTCAAGGTCGTTCTTGTACTTTTCCTTCTCCTTTATATAGTGTTATTTATACCATTAATTAGTAGGAAGCCCTATAATTGGATGTGAAGGGACATGCGTAGGGTCATCATACGATCATCGAAGGCAACTTGTAAGGATGCTTTAGAAATTTTCATAAGGGACTATGATCTTTTATTCGAGGAACTTTGCTAAAGCGTCCCTACTTTCGAGGGACATAAGCATTTTATTTTAAAGGCAACAGGAGAGGGTACCCTAGAGGTGTAAGTGTGTGATTGTGTTGTATTCAATTATTTATCTTTGAATGTAGGGTTTTCTATCATTCGTTTTTATCTTTCCATACAAACCCTAGTTAATAAGTAGTAATAGCAAGTACAAAAAATAGTAAAATTATGAAAGTAAAGTTCCTACACTATTACATGGCTTTGGGGAAGATACGTAATAGAGGTGTGAAAAATAAACCTAACTATTACATCCAAGGAATAGTTACAATAATGAAAAAGAAATAGGGAAATATAGCCTATTACAATTGCGAAACCATTAAAATTTATCTAAGAAAATAAAAAAAGAGGAAAAGGAAAGAAGTTTTTTTTTGGTGATTTTTATGAAAAAAAGTTTTTCATGATGATTAAAATAAACCTAAAAAGATAATTAATTTTAATTAATATAAGAGTTAATTAATTAAATTAATTAAAAAAAACTAAAACCTAAATAATAGGGTTTATAAAAAAGGGTTTTGTTGTTAATGGTTAAGTGAAAAGTTAGGTTAAAAAGATTAGGGTTAACCAAAACTAGGGTTAGGGAAGAAATTAAGAAAGAAAAACAAGTTAGAAGCAAAATCAAGCAAAATTCTAGGGGTGGGTGTTGAACCCACACCCTTAGCCCTTTCCACAACATGCTTTGCCACAGTTCAAAGCGTGCGTCTGTCTTAAGAGAATGGAAACCATGCGCTACATGTTAAAACCTGCAAAATATTGAAAAAAAAACATAAAACGTCAAAAGGCAGGGATCAAACCCATACCCTTGTACATCAAAACCTTATCATGCGCGTGCTTGCCACTAGGGTGGCTGTCTCATCCAGTAACATAATGAAGGTGATTAATTATACTACAAACTTAAATGACTGGGCCGGAGAAGTGTCGGCGCCTTAGCTCCGGTCATCTTCTCCAGAGATCATGTTCTTCAACTTGCAAAAACAAGGAGTGTTAGTGATTCCCAGGGACCCTATCCCCTAATGTGGGCTTTCTGATTTCAATGGAAGTAATAGTTTTGGCTAAACCGTGCTATATTGTGAGATACGAAGAAGACAACTTAAAATGGTGTGAACATGGAAAACCCTTATCCGGTTGTTATGGGGTCCATGCAATGGTTCAATCCTGTGTTCTTATACCTCAGTAGAACATTAGTGTTGTTAATATGCATTAAAACATGAAGAAAATAACAATGTGAAGTTCATGCAAAAACAAAATCGGTGAGGATACACGCAATTCTCAGGCCTCTTGGATCATCGAGGATGATCCAATCTTACCCTACGATGCTTCTAGAAGTGATTTGAAGGATTTTGTTGCTTGGAAAGAGGTTGTAACTAGGGTTTTTGATTTTCCTTAGTTTTTGACAATTTTGGAAGTTTTGGAATAGTTTGTCTTTCAAGGGTTTCGTGTGATGCCTTGTCTGAAATAGTGAGAATATATAGAGAGGAATTAGGTCAAAAGGGATTGGGCTTGGACCTTTGTAAGAATGCCTCTTATTTTATCTGATTTATTTTGAATTTGAAATAAATAAAAATAAAAATCAAAGATAAATATAATAAATATCCAAGGGGTGTATAAATAAGTTCAAAGGTTCATATTGAGGCCTATAACACGCATGAACCTTGAAACACAAGCCCAATAGCCAAAAAATTCATGTTTGGTCACTTTAGGTTTCATGCATTTTCTCAAAATTTCCAAACTTGCACCAATCATAACTCTCTCAATTTTTATCATTTAAAAGTAATCAGGGACTTTTTGCAAAGCTCAATATGTCCCATATAATCTCTATATTGGTCATTTTTGCATTTGAAGAGTTGATATTGATGTAAGTTGCCTTGAAAAAAGTGTCTTTTTGTTGACTTTTGAACTGACCTATAATGTTTTGGCCTATATCTCTCAAATGAAGCATTTTTTGGACTTGATCTTAGAGAGATAAAGTTATAGAGAATTGAATTTCCTTCAAAGTGATCTTTAGTTGAGAGAAATCTGATGAAGCATGTGAAAGTTGTGATTGGTCAAAGTTCAGTTGACTTCTCCTTAAGAAAACCCTAATTTAGTAACTTTTGACTTTTGGTGAATCTTGAGTTTTCTTGATGAATCATGATCAACCCTTGATCAAATGATGAATGTGACTTCAAAGCCTCGATGTTGACCAAAAATCTTGAAGTTTGGTTGTATGTTGACCATAGTTGACTTTTTGTCTAATATAGTTGATTTTCAATCATCTGAGCAATTGACTGAGCAAACTTGTGTTGCAAGGCTTGAATCTCGGAATGAGAATTCTTAGAGACATATGAGAAACCATGGAATCCACTTGATGCATTCTAAGCTCAATATTCCTTGAGAAGAGTGAAACCATAGGTATAGGTCCATTGCTTAGGAGGAGAATTTGTCTGATCAACTTTTGAGCAACCTTGGGCAATTGAAAACCCTAGAAGCATGAGAAGGTATCTTGAAGAAAATGGGAGGAAACATTTTAGGGTATAACACCTGCCCGTGTTCCATCTTCTTAAACCTTAAGAGTTAGATTGGCATGTCCACCATTCTCGATCTGAAGGTGGAAGAGGATTAAACACTTAAGTGCCTATAAATTTGCACTCGTTGGTTCATGAAGTAACGCAATTGGTTGATAGTATTGATTGAGTGGACTTAAAGATACCATTCAGAGAGTTGATAGAATGTCATCGGAGATGGGCTTATAGATGCCATATGAAGTAACCGTTGACGAGAGTATCAGAATGAGCCTACGCCTGACTGTGAAGAATGTTATCCAGAAGGAAAATACTTGCCAAAATTCAGTCTTTGGGGGGAATGCTCTTTTCAGAATAGAGGCCCCGAAGGAGAATGCTCGTCAAAATTCGGTCTCTGAGGGAGTATGCTTGTCAGAATTCAGACTCTGAAGGAAATCATTTGTTCATGTAGATAGTCACCCCATCCTATTTCGGGAATTGATCTACAATCTAATTTTGTTGGTAACCCCGTCCTGTTTCGGGAATTCATACCACCTAGTCATATAGATAGTTGCCCTTACCTGTTTTTGGAATTTAATCTCTGCCTGGTCATATAGATAGTTGCCCCGTCCTGTTTCGGGAATTAATATTTGACCTACTTTTTGTTGGTAAACCCGTCCCGTTTCGGGAAATCATACCGCATGGTCATATAGATAGTTTCACCGTCTTATTTCAGGAATTAATCTGTGACATGTTTGAAAATTGCTGATGATATTTGTTTATTTGCGAATGTTACATGAAAAGATAAAATTAGCTTTATACAATGTCATGATGTATGTATAACATTGTGTAATGATGTTCTCAAAGTAAATTAGAGTTTCGTATGTGTTTCGTATGTGTTTCGTATGCATATGCTATGATATTTTGTAAATGATGTATGGATATGAGATGTTTCTGACAGCAATGGTAGCTTCGTATAACATCTTTGGCTGGGGAAAATAATCCCTGACTGTTGTTAGGGATGAAGAATATGAATCTTCAATCATGTTTAAAATGTCTTTGTTGGGGGATTCCCGCTTTCTGTTTGAGGATATTCCTCTGGGGACGTTCGACTTCCTCTTGGGGATAGAAGAATTCTGGAACATTGGTCGTTCATCATTCTCTTGAAGGATTGGATTCTTATACATGCTCAACAGGGATAAAAGAGATGGATACTCCTCTGATGTATGGATGTCAACTCTTCCGGGGAGGATAAAGTTGAATGATATCTAACCTGGGAGGAGAATCCTGTTGGGGAACTGCAAGAATCAGTGAAATAACCTCGGGTTCTAGGGATCTCATATCACAGATCTTTCTCAAAGGCTTTATTTTAGTAAAACATACTATTTTCCACCAAAATATATCGCGAGTCAAATCTCAATGAGTGTAACATCGAGTATCAACAAACCTTGGACTGCACAAAAGTCGGCCATCTCACTACCTTCTAATGGCCAAGATGGGTCAATTAAGGTTCTAAAAGTCAGTTAATGTTTATGAAACTACGCGGCAGCCCAAATGTTATCCTTGACTGGCTCAAGGAACATGGGTACAAACCAAAGTGTCAAACTAACATAGCCATCACTTCAACCATATCGGTCTATGTCATACAGTTTCCACGGTCTATTTCTACTTACCTAAGGTATCCCTAGATCCGGGTGTAGGACCTTTGCATGAAATTAAACCCAAGAATCCCTAAATTTTAAATCAAACAAAGCAGACAAGTAAAAGCAAGTAAAAGTGATCTAAGACTCTAAGGTAACCCCTCTTTTTTAAGTAGTCCCCAGCCGAGTCGCCGGTCCTGTAATAAGGTAGGAGAACTGACTTGTTTTTGCATTTTACCAAAAATGTTGCGGATAGCAAGCGTCGTCACTGACTTTTATTTTATTCAACAAGGAAAGGGTGAAAAGAAAAGGAAAGAACTTTTAAGATTTTGAGTTCGGGGGGGTAGGTTATAAAAAAGGGAAGGTGTTAGCACCCTTTTCATCTCTAGTTATCTACAGGCTCTTAATCGCTTAACTCACTTTGAAAATTTTCTTTTTTGTGTGTTATTTGTTTGAAAATATTTTGAATTTTGAACTTTATAATGATTCTTATATTAGTTCTCAAGAATGCGTACAAAGCATTTTGAAAATATCTTTAAAAATGTTTGTGAAATGTTTTGTTTTTGAGAAATTTGTGAGCAAGCGATTAACCGTTCTACCCACTCAAGGTTGTTCTTGTACTTTTCCTTCTTCTTTACATAGTGTTATCCACACCATTAGTTAGTAAGTATCCCTATCATTAGATGTGAAGGGATATGCATAGGGTCATCGAGGCAACTTGTAAGGATGCTTTAGCAATTTTCATAAGGGACTAGATCATTTTATTGAAAGACAACATCGAAAGGTTCATTGAGGGACTATGATCTTTTATACGAGGTACTTTTCTAAAGCATCCCTACTTTTGAGGGACATGACCGTTTTATTCTGAAGGAAACAAGAGAGGGTATCCTAGAGGTGTAAGTGTGTGAGTGTGTTGTATTCAGTTATTTATCTTTGAATTTAGGAGTTTCTATTGTTCGTTTTTATCTTTCCATACAAACCGTAGCTACTAAGTAGTAATATCAAGTATAAAAAACTGTGAAGTGCGAAAAGTAAAGTTCCTACGCTATTACATGTCTTTGGGGCAGATACATAATAGAGGTGCGAAAAATAAACATAACTATTACATCTCGGGAACAGTTACAATAATGAAAAAGAAAGCGGGAAATCTAGGCTATCAGAATTGTGAAACCTATACAATTTATCTAAGAAAATAAAAATAAAAAAGGAAATGGAAATAAATGATTTTTTGGCGATTTTTATGAAAAAAAGTTTTTGATGATGATTAAAATAAACCTAAAAAGCTAATTAACTTTAATTAATAAAAGAGTTACTAATTAAATTAATTAAAAAAACTAAAACCTAAATAATTAGGGTTTGTAAAAAAGGGTTTTGTTGTTAATGGTTAAGTGAAAAGTTAGGTTAAAAAGATTAGGGTTAACCAAAACTAGGGTTAGGGGAGAAATGAAGGAAGAAAAACCAGCTAGAAGAAAAATAAAGCAAAATTCCAGGAGTGAGTGTTGAACCCACGCCCTTAGCCCTTTCCACAACACACTTTGCCACTGAGCCAAGCACGCTCCTGCGTGAAGAGAATGGAAACCATGAGTTACATGTTAAAACCTACAAAATATGGAGAAAAAAACATAAAATGTCAAAAGGCAGGGATCAAATCCACGTCCTTGTACATTAAAGCCTTATCATGCACGCGCTTTCTAGTGGGGTGGCTGTCTCATCCGATAATATAATGAAAGCAATTAATTATACTACAAACTCAAATGACTGGGCTGGAGAAACGCCTGAGCCCTAGCTCCGGTCGTCTTCTCCGGTGATCACGTTCTTTAACCTGCAAAAATAAGGAGTGTTAGTGATTCCCAGGGACCCTACCTCCTAATTTGGGCCTTGAGATTTCAATGGAAGTATTAGTTTTGGCCAAATCGTACTATATTGTGAGATACGAAGAAGACAACTTAAAACTGTGTGAGCATGTGAAAGTTGTTGTTATACCCCAAAATTTTCCCTCTCATTTATCAAGTATTTTCCCACAAGATCTCCTTTGGTCCAAGACTGCACAAGGATTGATCAGCTCAAGACACCTCCTTAAGCATTGATGACTAAAATTAGGGTTTGAGATTGCACAAGGATAATTAAACTTTTAATGGCTCATATTACTTTCATGGATCATTATGGACCCCCAAGATTACTCATTTCAAGTTTCAAGCCTTGAATCACATTTTTACGCAGTCAATTTAGTTGACCAAAAAATCAGCAGTATTAGGGAAAAAGTCAATTGTAGCCAATTTACAGTCAAACTTCATAATTTTTTATCCACATCAACATTATAAACTCATCTGTATCATTTGATCATGTTTGGACCATAATTCCTCAAGAAATTTGATCAAATCATCAAAAGGGAAAAATGGTCAAAATTAGGATTTTTGACAAAGAAGGGGCAATTTCTGATTTTTGACCTAGCAAATGGTTAGTTGGTTTGAGGCATGATCTAAAGAGTCCAATTTAACCATTTTTAAATAATGGCATGACTCAAAACATTGCTCAAGATCAATTGGATTGATAGTTGATTTTCAGTCAACTGATCAAAAGTCAACTGTATACTGAAGAGTCAAACTTTGACTTTTTGGTCAAAATCAAGTGTCAAAAATAAAAATTCAACAAAACATGTCATAATATGAAACTTGTTCATCAAGAAATCAAAAAGTCAAGATTTCATTTTGAAAAGTCAAAGTTTTCAAACTTGGAATTTTTTTAAAGTGTTTAAAACTTCATGTTTTTTTTCACAACTTTGAGCAAATTTTTCACCATGATGCAAGATGATTCAAAAGAAACTTTCAACATGAAAGTTGTAGATCTCCATGATATATACAACATTTCTTTACACAACTTCTCATAAAAATGATTGGATCTCAAGTTATTAATTCATGAAGTCATGGTCTTGAAATTAAACACTTAGTGAAATTTTGCCCTAGTTTAGGCAGGATTTTGGCCTAACTTCATGGCACTTTTTCATATAGTTCCAAGGGAAATTTTTAAAAGTGATTCAAATATGGGTTGTAGAGAACATTACAAGCTTTATAAAATGTCAAATAACTCCTTGATATCATTCTTGAGCAAGGATAATCGAAGAGAGGAAGTTAGGGTTTCAAACTAAAATTATAGGTCATTTTCATGATGAACAAAAATGTAATTTCAATATTAGGATGCATAATCTTGATATTCAGGCCTTATAACTTGTGTACCTATCCATCATTAATGGATTACACAAACTTTTGAGCTTTAATCCAAGTGGTTTAAGCTTTATCCAATCCATATTTCCATTAATTGCATAAAGTGAACACTTCCATTTTAGAAAAGCAAGCTTTATGTGCAAAGTCAATTCTCGAGCCTCTAACTTGTTCCCTCTGGTCACACTCCATCTACAAAGTCAGAATCAAGTATGTTTAAAGCACAACCACTCGATCTTAGCCATTACAAAAAGCATTGAAACTTGATTTCTCAAAAAATCACATGTTGAGCTTAAACTTGTGATTTTGAATTCTGATCAGATACAAGCCTTCATACTTGTTGCTTATAAATATAGGCACTATTTGTGAGCTAAAGGAAGAGTTTAAGCACCCGGAAACACATCAAAACTATCTCAAATGAGAAATTGCCCAAAAACTCCATTGTTACATAGTTTCTGACCTTGAACATCAAACTCATATTTCCCTCGTGCGTTTCTTGGCCTTTTTCTTTCTAAAGCTTCCTTACATCAAGTGTAACATATCCCTGTCCCTATTTCATTACTGTAACATCATTTACGATATCCTCCATAACTAAAAACAGAGCATTACACATTGACTTCTCCAATCCATTCCGGCCATCCATTGCTCAAGCAAACCATTGCATTAGCTTCCTGGGAACTTGAGGAAGCTAACCTGATCATTGCAGCACCTTGAATCAAGCTCATTTGCATTTCACAATTTCCAATTTTGAGGTATTTTTATTGAACTTTTAACTCATTACTTAGGCATTATTAGGCTTGCATTTGTGAAGATAAAATGTAGACATCATTGCCCTGAAGTAGTACATGTCCATAGGTTTCATTTATATTGATTGAACTAGGAGAATTTTAGGATTGAATCTCTAAAAATAATTAGGTCAGAACTTAGTACTTTCAAAAATTCTCATTCATCTTTGATTTATAGTTCATGATATTTATATGGTTGGATTCGTATGAAAAATGGAGCAACTTTCATGTTTACATTTTTGCAAATGGTTGAGAAATGAACAAGTTGCAGGGCTTCTAGATGGAGGTTGAAGATGGAGTACATTTAGGGAAAGACTTAAATTATATATTTTTTGTTTTACATAAGTTAATGGATGTATAACCACCCCAGTGGTTAAAGCGCGCGCCTGTCACCATGAGGTCCTGGGTTTAAGCCTCATCGTGACCTTTTTCCATTTTTGACATTTTTTTATCCCCTTTTTGCAGGGTGACCTTATTTTATTTTATTTTTACTTTTTCATTTTTATTTATTTATTATTATGATTAATATTATCATTAATATTATTATTAATATTATTACTATTTTCATCATTAAGAAAAAATCCAAAAATATTTATATTTTATTTATTTAGTTTATTTTTCTTAACAAAAAAAGAAAAGAACAAAAACCATTTCTTTAATTAATTTTCTTTTTACTTAGATAATTTAATTTTAATTATTATTATATTATATTATTTATTTTTCTTGTAAAATTAAAATCAATTTAGAACTTAGGATTTTTATTTAATTATTTTTATTTACTAACTTAACTAAATTCACTAAAACCCTAAAAAATACTTTTCCTTAAATTAATTTGTTTTACTAAATAGGTTAAAAAACCCTTTTCATAAAAAACCAAACAAAAATCATATTCCTTTCCACATTTGCATTCTTGCATTTTATTTGTCCATTTTTGTACATTTATTAATTTCAATATGGTTGTAATATTTATTTAGATTTAAATTCTTTCAATATTCCCCATTTGTAATTTGTACATCCCACTCCCTTAAGTATTGTAATAGCGTAGTAAATTTTAATTTCCGCAATTTATCTCTTTATATACAAAATGCTGGTACTTAGGATTTTGTATGGAAAGACTAAAACCAATCAATAGAAAACCATAATCAAACACAAGTCAAGCATGAAAATTAATACACTTGTACACAAACACCCCTAAGGTAAACCCACTTTGTTGCCTTACAAAAATAGCCATACAATGCATGTGAGGTATCTTAGCAAAAAAAACAAAACAAATACAAGATCATAGTCCCTCGATGATGCTATTTATGTTGCCTTTCAAAATGATCTTAGTCACTAAAGAAAAATGCTAAGATATCTTGCAACATTGCTAATCATGGTTATACGATGACCCACGCCTGTCCCTTTTTACATCCAAAGATAGGGTTACTTACCAAATCAATGGTAAGATAACAATGTCAAAGGAAAAAGGAAATGAACATGAAAGACTTTTGAGTAGGTAGAATGTTCCTAGTTACTTGCTCAATTTCAAAACAAAAATATCCTTGCTATTTTTTAAAACAAACACCAACACTTTCAAAACATCTTTCAAAAACATGAAAACATTTTCAAAGGATCAATACCTTTGATACATTCTTACGAACGAGAATCATTACAAAATTTGCCTAAACAACGGCCTCTTTTCAAAATACTTTGAAAAAACCACATGAAGCACATTTTCAAACAAAAGCAAGTGATGTAGCAAGTAACTAAGAGCCCATGGAAAACCATGGATGAAAAGGATGTTAATACCTTCCCTTGTCATAATCTATCCCCCGAACCCAAGAAACAATTTCAAAGGTCTTTCCTGTACTTTTTCACCTTTCCTTTTGGATAAAAGAAATGTCGGTGGCAACTCTTGCTAACCGCAATATTTGCGATCAAACGCAAAACACCCAAGTCAGTTCTCCTACCGTATCACAGAACTGGCGACTCTGCTAGGGAGAATTTTAAAAGTGCGGTTACCTTAGGGTTAGATCATATTTACTTGCTTTCATTGTGTGACTTATATGCTTTACATTATGGTTCTTTTTTTGGGTTTGAATCCTCTACCCGAATTTGGGATACCTTATAGGTAAGTAGCAATACGTTGTGGAAACTATGCGGAGTATACCGACATGGTCTAAGCAATAGCTACATTAGTCCGACATATTTGTAGGTACCAGTAGCCCTTGAGTAGTCAAGGAGAATACAGAGCCGCTGAGTGATGTCATGAAGCACTAATGAACTTTTAGAACCTTTTACTTGACCAACTTAGCCATTATGACGTAGTGAGATGACCGGCTTTGATGCAGTCCGAAGTTGGTAGATACTTGATACTACACTCATTGAGGTTTGGTTTTTTGGGATATTTCGGTCGCCATTAAAGAGGCTTGTGCTGAAACAATGCCCAAGGAAACAAACCAGTGATATTGAGCTCCTTAGAACCCGGTTACTATTTCTATTAAAGAGGGTACTTACCTATAAGAATCGATGAAAGCCTAAACCTAAGGACTTGTTTGCTTTGTTTGTATATATATACTTGTACATAACATCATAAACATAAAAACATCATACTCATATTCACTAACCATTTCAAGGATCTTGGGATTTATCTTTGTTCTGTTTTGTAGGACATGGATTCTATTCGCAGGAAAACCATTCAAGTCAATCTTGTAAGGATTGCTGCTCAACTTAAAGAGCTAGCATCAAGGATTCCTTAAAACTCTCCATTCACCGAAAGGCATGGTAGCCTACTAAACTTGGTCACCTCCAACACTGATGAAGACATGATGAAGGTGCTCTTCAAGTTCTTTGATCCTCTACATCATTGCTTCACATATCCCGATTATTAACTTGTGCCAACTTTGGAAGAATTCTCCCAACTCTTGAGGATTCCCATTCTCAATCAACTACCTTTCAATGGTATGGAAAGAGATCCAAAGCCAGAAGAGATTGCTCAAGCCCTACACTTGCAATCATCTGATATCACAACTAATTGGGAGACAAGGAGTGGTGTCAAAGGTTTCCTAGCAAAATTCTTGTTTGAGAAAGCCCAAAACTGTTGGAACTCTTTGGATTTGTAAGATTTTAAGGAAATTGTGGCTCTCCTCATCTATGGGATGGTTTTGTTTCCAAATCCTGACCAACTCATACATGTGAACACCGTCAAAGTCTTCATGTCTCGTGACCCGATGCCTATTTTGCTAGGGGACATCCTACATTCTTTTCACACTCGCACTATGAGGAAAAAAGGTATCCTTATGTGTTGTACTCCTCTCTTGGCAAGATGGTTATTTCACATCTTCCCCAATCTGTATTGAAGAACGGGCAAGGTTCAAGGTGGTCACATAGGTTGATGACACTCAAACATTCAGACATTCATTGGTGTTCCCGATCTATAGAGAATGTTACTATTGTTGATCATTATGGAGAATTACCTAATGTCCCTTTACTTGGCATTAGAGGAGGTATCACCTACAACCCATGCTTAGCCTTAAGACAGTTTGGTTATGCCCGAAGGGATGGCCCTCATGATATACTTATTCAAGGTTTGGTATTTGACTATGAGAACGATGATCAAGGTCACCGCCAGAGATTTATCTAAGCTTGGAGGATGTTGAACAAGATAGATAGCAAGACATTGGGGCACATGAACTCCATCCCTCTTGAGTCCTACCTCAAATGGGTACGAGCTTGTGCTAAAGTCTTATAATGCCTTACCCCCTCTATTCTCCCGGTAATCATAGAGCCTATTGTGGAAGGAGATGTTTCATACACTATCCTACATCCTGACATGCCAACCTCTCTTGAAGACTTACAAAGGGATTGGATACAACTTAAGGGGGAGCAAGACACTTTCGAGGCCTAATTCTATGCCAGGGATAAGAAGGTTTTAGAACTCACTAAGCAACTTCATGAGGAGCGGAGCCTGAACGCCTACATCGCACCAAAGAGGACGCTTACAAATTTTTTATCTTAAAGTTTTTGTATTTCTTTGTAAGCCCAAAAAGGCATGATGTATTCAAAATTTGATTTATTAATATAACGTGTGTTCCTTTGTGGTCTAAAGAAAATTTAAATCTCTAATTTCCTTAAAATCATTGCATATGCATTTACCATTCATCATAACATAAGCAGGTTTCTTACAATAAGTTTCCTCATCTTTCTACTATTTATTTCAGTAAGATGGATCTCAAGCAGACAGTAAAATACCTCCAGGCGCAGAATGCTCAGTTTCAAAAAATGTTCTTGACTCTAGCCAAAGGATAAGAGGATTTGAAAACTTTGCTGGTTGAAGAAAAGAAGAAGAAAGCAAAGAAAATAACTGGAGTTCTGAATATGGGAAGAAGGTTCCAAGGACAAGCCAGACGGACCCTAGACTTTGCAACGTCATCTGGTGAAAAGGATAATCAAGAAGTGAAAGGAAAGGAAGCGATTGTCTAGCATGAATCTGAAGAGGAAGAAGAAGAAGACTACTCTAAAGAGCAGTATCCCCCGGCCGACGACAAATACCAAGATCTGGAAGAACGTCTAAGTGCAATGGAAATTCAGAAAATGCCTGGGCTGGTCTTTGAGGAGTTGGGTTTAGTGTCTGGGATTGTTATTCCACCAAAATTCAAGGCACCAATATTTTCTAAGTTCGATGGAGTTTTGTGTCCCAATATGCATCTCCGATCTTATGTTAGGAAAATACAGCCTCACACTACCGACAGAGATTTGTGGGTCCACTTCTTTCAAGACAGTATATCCGGGACTCAGCTATATTGGTTCTATCAACTAGAAAGGGCCAATATCCATAATTGGGAAGACCTTGTCGCTGCTTTCTATAAATAATATCAATACAACGCAGATCCTGCTCCCACCCTTACTCAACTCCAGAGTATGGCTATGGTTTCAAGTGAAGGTTTCAAAGACTACCCTCAGAAATGGAGGGACTTAGCAGGAAGAGTCCAGCCTCCCCTTTCTGAAAGAGAACTAGTAGACACGTTTCTGGGCACCCTGTCCGTTCCTTTCTTTAATCACTTAATTGGGAGCTCCTCAGCAGGCTTCACTGAATTAATCTTCACCGGATAAAGAGTGGAAGCTGGGATTAAGAGTGGGAAGATTCAAAAAGACGCATCCTCTGCTGCTGTAAGAAAACCATTTACCGAGAAGAAAGAAGTTGGTGTTGTGTATCCTCAAAGGAATCAAGAAAGAACTGGACACCGTCCAATGGTGGGGGCTGTTATGATCCCAAAACCCGCACCTACTCCACAAAGAAGCAATCAACCTAGAACAGAAAGAACGGTAAGACAATTTACCCAGATTAATATGACACTATCTCAAGTCCTGCGACATTTGTTGAGATCTAATTTGGTGACTTTGAAGGAAGTTACGAAGAATCCTAACATAACCTCTCCTCACTATCATCCTAATGCTCGTTGTGCTTACCATTCAGAAAGTCCAGGCCATGATACCAACAACTGTTGGGCTTTGAAAAACAAGGTGCAAAACCTTCTTGAAGCAAAAGAAATTAAATTCGATGCTCCTGAGATCCCAAATATTATCACCGCTCCTATTCCCATGCATGGCCGTGATGTTAACGTTGTTGAAGATGATATGTTTGTTACCTTTGTTGATGAACTTGTTACTCCTCTCCTGACTATCAAGAGGAACCTGTTGAATGCCAGTTTATTTTCAGGCTGTGACGAAAGCTGCCATAGTTGTTTATCCCTACCAACTAACTGTCATTTATTGAAATCAGGCGTTCAACGCTGTTGTACCCCAAAATTTTCCCTCTCATTTTACTCAGCACATGCCCATTGAGATCCCTAACTTGCTCAAGGATGCCCAAGAGTTGACCAGACAAACTCTCTCCTAAGCTAATGAATCTCAAATTAGGGTTTCCATTTTCATCAAGATGTGCAAACTCTAAAGGCCTCAAATGCTTTCCATGGTCCTCATATGCTCTCAAGATCATCCATGTCAAATATCATGGCTAGCACAAGAAGCTTGCTCAGTCAACTGCTCAGATACTTGAGAATCGACTTTATTAGGTCAAAGGTTAACTGTGGGTCACATACAGTCAAACTTCAAGATTTTTGGTCAAAAACAAAATTTTGAAGTGACTTTCATCATTTGATCAAGGTTTGATCATGATACCTCAAGGAATGCTCCTAATTCATCAAAACACAAAAGTTGCTAAATTAGGGTTTCTCAGGAAAAGTCAACCAAACTTGGACCAAGCATAACATCCTCATACTTTATCAGAAATTTTCCATCCAAGTCTCATTTTGAAGAGGATGCAATTCCCTAAAATTAACATTCAGCCCTCAAGTTCAAAATATTCACTCATAAAAAGATATGAATTTCTACATTATAGGTCCTTTTGAAAAGTCAACAAAAACACCTTTTGGGTCAAAGCTTCTTACATGAACATGGAAGACCCAATTGAGATGAGACCAAAAGGGTTGTTTAGGGGACATCCTGAGCTTTCTAAAAAGTCAAAGAACACCTCTCTAGGGTTAAAATTGGAACAAATATGCCTTGTCAAAGTTGACCATTTTTGCAAAATGCCAAAAGTCAAATGTGCTCAAAGATGCATTGTTTTGCCAAATGGGCCTAACTTTTTATGCTTGCACCTCACTCATAACATGGTCAATGACCCAATTACTTACCCACATGTTATTTGCTTCATTATTTATTTTATTTTGATTTATATTTTTAAAAATTCAAATTAAATCAAATAAATGACAAATAATAGCAAAGATTTGTTTTGATCTGATTTTTAGACAGAATTACAAGCTAATTATGCTGGCATATCAGGATCAAATCATATCGAGGTTGATTGGAGCAAGAATTGCATGATTTAGCCTAATTTGGAAACATATCATACAAGGGAGGAATGAAATCAAATCTTCAAAAACTTCAAAGATACATGTTGTTTTTATAACCCTAATTCATTCAAGGATATATATTTGAGCAAGAACAGGCACGAAAACGAGGGCTAGCAGTCGTGGAAAGCACAAAGAAAAACTCAAATTTTTGGCAAAAGTTGGTGAATCGGATTTAAACATAGAGACCAATTCAGGCCATTCCAAAGCTCATAAATGATTCCTGGACATCTCCTGGAACTAACTGGATCAATTGCACGCCTCCTCATGCCCAGAATCAACCCCTAAACCCCACACAGTTTTCTTGCTTTTTCAAAATTGGTTACGACAATTCTTGCATCATTAGCATAATTTAATGGCATATTTGTGACCATTGATGTATTTGTAACATGTCTGAATAATTTAATTGAAGTTTTGATGCTTGTAGGCGTGTTTGCCATTGTTAGGGTTTTCGTGGTTGTTTTAGGGTTTTTATCCACAGGTAAAATTAGACCAAGAACAGGGCACCATGATGATCGTGGCATCAAGACCAGTTGAATCCTGGCCTTCAATTTCATTTATCATGTGTTTTATGAGTTTTCGAAGTTGGCAGGGCTATGGCTACAAATGTTTGACTGTAGGTAAAAAGCCTTATACCTAATACGACGGATGACGACAACGTGTCTGAACCCCATTGGACAATTTGAATTTAGCGCTTCTTTCCAGCTAACCACTTTATTTCATATATTATATTTTGTTATTATTATGTTAACAAATAAGAACAACAACCCAGATGGCAAAGCGCGTTGGTGGTGAGTATGAGGACCTGGGTTCGATCCCAGGTCCCATCGTTTTCTTTATTTTAATTTGACTTTGCAGATCCTGTGCTTCTCTCATCCAAACGCTTACCATATGCCATCACCATCCAGCCAATGGATCACAACCTCTCCATATCCAGTTCCTCCAGCAATGAAGGATCATGGTGTACTCTCAAGTCAGCACCACATGGGATCAAACATTGACTGGGCTGGCTGGCTTCATGGGCCTGGATAATTTCACAATACACCCCCCTTCAGCAAACAGGCCCATTCTATATTTTTTTTGTTTTAATTCTTTTAATTATTTTTCTAGAACTTTAAACTTTCCGCATTTTAATTTCCGCAACTATAAACTTCCTAGATGTATGTTAATAGGATTGTACGGAAAGACTAACTGAAAATTAATACGGTAGAAAACCTTAAATGTGCAAAGACAAATTAACTGAAAAAATACACTCGCACATGCTCACTCCTAGGGTTTACTCCACTCCGGTTGCCTTCGGTTAAACGATCATAAAGTATAGGATTTATTAGCGGTCGTCCTCTAGCCCCGAAAGATCTAAATGACCCATTCGGATGTTGCCTCGGAAAATATCTTTAAGGCTTTGGGAGGATTACTAAAATTCTCTAACATTGCTTTTGTGATTGTATCTGTCCCTTCAAACGTCCCTTAAAACTCCAACAATGGTGCTACATATTCCTTAATAATGGGATAGTGTTGTCTAAAGGAAAACGAACAGACTTTTTCTAGTAGGTAGATTAGTCCCTAGGTACTTGCTCAAATAAACTTTTCACACAAACACTTTTCAAAACAAGTTTCAAAACAACTTCGTCACACTCTTGAGGACTGATACAAGAGTTATCACAAAGTAAAACTTTTTTCAAAATAAGCACACACACAAGCAATTTTAAAATGAGCAAGTACCTAAGAGCCTATGGAAAATCATGGATAGAAAGGGTGCTAACACCTTCCCTTTCTAAAATCTACCCCCCGTACTCAGAAACATCTCGAAAAAGGTTTTTTCTGTTCTTTTTCCCTTTTCCTTTGTTGGATAAAATAAAAGTCGGTGGAGACTCTTGCTTACCGTGACATTTGCGAATATAAAATGCAAACCAGTATAACAGTAGGTTCTTACACCGTATCACAGAACTGACGACTCTGCCGGGGATCAAAATAAAGTGGGGTTTACCTTCGGATCTAGGACATTTTTAAAATTGCTTTCTTGTTTGTTTTGCCTGCCTTATCTTTAAGGGTTTTTGCTTGGGTATTACTATAGATACTACACCCGGATCCGGGGGTACTTTTTTAGGTAAACATCAATAGATCATGGAGACTGTACGGTGTTGACCGATATGGTTTAAGAGATGGTTGTGTTGGTGTGACACTTTGGTTGGTACCGGTATCCTTCGTGTGGAAATGAGGAGAATACGGGGCCGCCGCGTGGTGTCGTGAAGCACTAACGGACCTTAGAACCTTATTTGAACAAGCTTGGTCATTAGAAAGTAGTGAGATAGCCGGCCTCGGTATAGAGCTGAGGATTGGTTGATACTCGATGCTACACTCATTGGGATCAGACTTTCGAGATAATTCGGCCGCAAAAAAAGATTGCTTGAGCCGAAACAATGTCCGATAAAGGATGGTCAGTGATATTGAGAATCTTTAGAACCAAGTTACTTTTCTAAGACAGGTTGAAACCAACTAAACTTTAATAGGGTACTTACCTTTAACCTCATGCAAGCCTCTAAACCTATGGACTTGGTGTGATTTGTCTGTGTTTGCTATACCTGTGATTTATCATGACATCATGCATCATTACATAGCATCCATTCTTGTTTCACTAACCATTTCAAGGAATAAGGGAATTTATCTTTGTTCTATTTTGCAGATCATGGCCTCCATTCGTAGAAACACTATCCGAATCAGCTTGGTGAAGATATCTTCCCAACTCAAAGAGCTAATATCAAAGGTTTCCTAAACTTCTGCGTTCACTAAGAGACATGGTCGACTTCTCAACCTGGTTACTTCAAACTTTAATGAAAATATGATGAGTGTACTATTTCAGTTCTTTGATCCCAAGCACCACTGCTTCACCTTTCCAGACTATCAGTTAGTGCCTACCATGGAAGAATTCTCTCAGCTGATAGATATACCCATTCTTGAACAGTTGCCTTTCACAGGTTTGGAAGAAGTTCCTAAGTCAGAAGTCATTGCCTCAGCTTTGCATCTGAAACGGGCCGACGTGGTATCCAATTGGGAAACAAGAAGCGGAGTCAAGGGTTTTCTAGCCAAGTTCCTGATAGACAAGGCCCAACTATTTTGGTATGATATGGATTTTCAGGCTTTTGAGGAGGTCTTGGCCCTTCTAATCTATGGGTTAGTACTATTCCCTAATCCATACTTATTCATAGATGTGAATTCTATCAAGATCTTCCTCTCTCTCAACCACGTGCCTACCTTGCTCGGAGATATTTTGCACACTCTCCATACTCATACCATGAAGAGAAGAGGGGTGCTTATGTGTTGCATGCCATTGCTGTCGAGGTGGTTTATTTTTCACCTCCCTAAGTCCGTACTGAAGAATGAAGAAGGTGCGGGTTGGTTAGAAAGGATAATGTCACTCGCTCACATGGATATTCTCTGGTGTTCCTGAGCTATGGAAAACACTCCTATTATTGACCGCTGCGAGGAGTACCCTAATGTCCCGTTTCTTGGCATCAAAGGGGGTATAACCTACAATCCTTGTTTAGCTCTACTAAAATTTGGTTACGCTCGAAGAGATGGTCCCCATGAGTTACTTATCGAGGGCATTGTATTCAACTATGAGGATGATGTTCAAGAGTATCGTCGGAGGTTCATACAAGCTTGAGGCATGGTAAACTGATATGGAGCCAAGGCTTTGGGGCCAAAGGCTTCCATTCCTATGGAACCCTATCTCCAATGGGTACGAGCTCGCGCCGAGAAACTTATAATGCCCTATATGGCCATTCTACCAGTAATAATGGAACCCACTACTGAAGGGGGTATTCCTTACACGATTCTCTATCCTGATATGCCCACTGATCCTGGAGAATTACAGAGGTCTTGGATTCAGTTGAAGATAGAGCGGGATACATACATGGATCAATTTTATGCCCAGGAGAGGAAGGTTTTAGAGCTTACAAAGCAGCTCCATGAGGAAAGAGGGCTCAATGTCTATCTCGGCACAAAGAGGAAGCATCCATGGGAATTTTGATTTTTTTTATAGTTTTAGATTTGTTTTTAATTGTAACGCCTAAAAGGCATTTGAACTTTGAATTCAACTAATAAAATCTTTGTTTCATTTTGGTTTGCAAATTTAAATTTCCCAAAGTCTTTGAAATCATTGCATGTGTATCCCATTCATAACATTTCATGTACAAGTACCATTACAGGTTTCTCATCTCCTTAGCTGTTTATTTCAACAGAAATGTCTTCTGAACAAACCATCAACGACCTTCAGACACAAACCGCCCAGTTCCAGCAAATGTTCATAAATTTGGAAAAAGGGCAGGAGGATCTGAAAGCCCTCATCCTGAAAGAGAAAAAGAAAAAGAAGAAGGTTGTCGGTATTCTGAATATGGGCAGAAGGTTTAGAGGGCCATTGAAGCAACAAGTCGATCTGACCTCTTCATCCAAGGAAGGGGGGAATCAAGAAGAAGAGACAAGGGAAAGGATCCCAGTCCTAAAGTTTCTGACAATGATACCGACTACAATGATGAGAAGTATCCTCCCACTGAGGATAGATACAAGCAGTTGGAAGATCGCTTGAATGATATGGAAGTCCAGAGGATACCTGGGCTGGATTTCAAAGAATTGGGATTGGTGTCGGGAGTGGTCATCCCGCAGAAGTTCAAAGCTCCAATTTTTGCAAAGTATGATGGGGTGTCTTGCCAAAAACTCTGTCTCTGCTCTTATGTCAGAAAGATTCATCCCCACACCGCTGATATAAATTTGTGGGTTCATTTCTTTCAAGATAGTCAGTTAGGGACTCGGCTTGAATGGTTCTACCAACTAGAGAGGGCTAATGTCCTAAATTAGGAAGATCTGGTTGCTGCTTTATATAAGCAGTATCAATACAACGCCGACCTTGCTCCTACTCGTACTCAACTCCAGAGTATGTCCATAGGGGCAAGTGAAGGCTTTAAGGACTATGCATAGAAGTGGAGAGACTTGGCTGGAAGAGTCCAACCCCCATTGTCTGATAGGGAGTTGGTTGATATGTTTCTGGGGACGCTATCTGGTGCATTCTTTAATCATTTGATCGGCAGCTCGTCAGCTAGTTTCACCGAGCTGATCTTGACTAGAGAGAGATTAGAAGCTGGGATTTAGAGCAACAAGATACAGAAGGATGCTTCTTCGAGTTCGTTAAAGAAGCCTTTTACTGGTAAGAAAGAAGCCAGTGCCATCTACAGCCCTAGGGGCCAAAACAGAGTTGAACATCGTCAGATAGTAAGTGCCGTAATGATACCTAGGCCTGCAGCCGCTCCACAATGCAACAATCAACCAAGGGTGGAAAGGCCACAACGGCAGTTTACCCGAATCAATATAACGTTGGATGAAGTTCTACCTCATCTGCTGAGATCTAACTTGGCGACCTTGAAAAAGGCTCCCAAGAATCTGAATAACACATCTCCCTGATATAATCTAAATGCTCGGTGTGTCTATCATTCTAAGAGTCCTGGCCACAATACCAATTACTACTGGGCTCTAAGAAATAAGGTACAAGATCTGATCGAAGCCAAGGAAATTGAGTTCGATGCTCCAGAAAATCCCAATGTCATAACTGCTCCCATGCCTAAGCACGGTCGTGGAATTAATGTTGTTGATACCGACTTGTTTGTGACCTTGGTGGATGAAGTTTCTACTCCTCTCATGATTGTGAAGAAAAATTTGGTGTTGGCCGGTTTATTTCTGGGTTATCGTGAGGGTTGCCACATGTGTTCATTTATGCCTTCTGGATGCCATTTGTTGTAGTCAGGTGTTCAACGGCCGATGGGCAGCAAAGAAATTTTGTTCGAGAAAATTTTGGTTCCTGTTGTTCCATCTGAAGACATTGCCATTATAACCATTTCCGCAAATCCTTCCAAGGTCTCCTCGAGAAGACCTGTTAGGATTACATCTGCTCCAAGAATCGCTCCGCTAACAATCACTGTTCCCGGTCCTGTCCTGTATGCTTCAGACAAAGTTGTCCCCTTGAATTATGGTGCCGATGTGTACTATCATGGCATCAAATAAGATCTGAAAAATGAAGAGGCTGATCCTGATATTGGTAACATTGTCGGGACCAACAAGGTTACCCGAAGTGGAAGGGTCTTCTCTCTCGATATTTCCCCTAAGACTGTCAACAGGCCTATTGTCATGCCATCTGTTGTTCCTGCTAGTACATCAACTACTACTCCTATTCTTACTCCAATTATTACCCTTGTCGGCGAATCATCTGGTATCCGCGGAAAAGAAGTTATAGGTGAGTCTGCCCGGACGGAGGCGCCTAGAAAAATTTTCGTGGAAGCCTCGAAGCAAGAGATAGAGGAATACTGAAAATAATAAAAAAGAGCGACTACAACATGGTCGAGCAGCTGGGGTAGACCCCCTCAAATATATCTATGTTGTCTCTGATATTGTGTTCTGAAGCCCATGCGAAGGCTTTGATTACATTCCTTAAGACTGCGCATGTGTCGCATGAGACCTCAGCTGATCAATTCAATGATTGTGTGGCTAGCCTGACTACTGACAATGGGCTGGGTTTTTTAGACACGGGCCTGACACCAAAAGGGAGGAAGTATAATAATGCTCTGCATGTCTCGATTGAGTGCAGGGGCACCACTATGGCTCATTTGCTAGTAGATACTGGGTCTTCGCTGAATGTCCTGCCTAAGAAGGCGTTGGATCGGTTGGACTGTGAGGGCTTGACCTTAAAACCTAGTAACATTGTGGTGATGGATTTTGATGGGTCGAAGATAACGGTGCATAGGGAGGTGGACATCCCTGTCAAAGTGGGCTCTCAAACCTTTGAGTCCACCTTCTATGTGATAGACATCCGGCCATCATATTCTTATTTGTTGGGTCGTCCTTGGATTCATGAGGCGGGGGAAGTTACTTCCACACTACACCAAATGTTGAAGTATCCGGTAAAAGGGAAGATTGTCATTGTGCGGGGTGAAGAGGAGTATATGGTGAGCCACCTCAATTCCTTCCGGTACATAGAGATGGACAGGGAATTCATAGAAACTCCTTGTCAGAACTTCAAAGAGGTCACTCAGATCTTGGCATCGACTGAAACTACTACCAACAACAAACCTCCTCAGAAGATGGCTTCTCTCAAGGACGCCAGGGCCGTAGTTGAAGAAGGTGGGTGTACCAATTGGGGTCAACTCCCTGATTTCACTCACAAAACTGACAATTTTTGTTTAGGCTTTACTACAGGGGCTCAAAGGGTTGTTCGACGCGCTCGGGCTGGAGGACCTCTCCTACGCATCAGCAGTCGTGGGGTTAACACCGTTGAAGATAGCAAGGAAGACTGTGACATTGACAGTTGGATCTACCCGACTACCAACGTGGAGCTAGTAATTGGACGGCCAGAGATTTTATACCAGTTTCTTTCATTCCGCAGTAATTGTCTTATTTGTTTTCTGAGCTTGTAATAAATAATTTAAACTTTATGGCCTTGTGTCTTTCCTGGGACACAACGATTCTATTTGTGAGGGCTATTATATGTCATCTTTACATGTCATCAATAAAGCATTGGAAGTTCTTGCATACAAATTTTGCGCTCTCTGTTTTTTCTTTCCTGCTTTTTAAAATACAGTTATGCTCTTACACACACTCACGTATCAAACTGCAGATCCATATCCACTATGGATCCCATTGATAACAGTTATGCTACTTCTCATTATGACTTCAAAAATCCGATCAACCAAGTCGAGGATGAAGATGAGGAAGATTGATTGTGAGGTTCCTGGGGAGCTTGCTAGACTACTACAGCAGGAAGAGAGGCCCAAATAGCCTCACGAAGAGCCAGTTGAGACAGTGAACTTGGGCACAGAGATAGACAGAAAGGAGGTCAAGATTGGTGAAAATTTGGAAGTTAAGGTCAAACAGCGGTTGATACAAATGTTGCACGACTATGTTGAGATTTTTGCCTAGTGATATGAAGACATGCAAGGTTTAGACACTGATATTGTGGTTCATCGTCTGCCGAACAAAGAAGACTATCCTCCGGTTAAACAGAAGGTCCGTCATATGCGCCCTGAAATGTCAGAGAAGATCAAGGTAGAGGTCATGAAGCAATTCGACACAGGATTCTTAGCTGTCACTTCTTATCCACGGTGGGTTGCTAATGTCGTTTTGGTACCTAAGAAGGACAGTAAGGTGCATATGTGCATGGATTATAGAGATATGAATAGAGCAAGCCCCAAGGATGACTTCCCTCTTCCTCACATTGATGTTCTCGTTGACAACACCGTGCAACACAAAATATTCTCCTTTATGGATGGTTTCTCTGGCTACAACCATATCAAGATGGCTTCTGAAGACATGGAGAAGACAACCTTCGTCATGCAGTGGGGCACCTTCTGCTACAAGGTGATGCCTTTTGGGTTGAAGAATGATGGGGCAACTTATCAATGCGCCATGGTCGCTTTGTTCCATGATATGATTCATCACGAGATCGAAGTTTATGTTGATGATATGATAGCCAGGTCTCAAACTGAGGAGGAGAACCTTGATTATCTACAAAAGTTGTTCGACAGGTTGAAGATATACAAGCTGAGGATGAATCCTAACAAGTGCACCTTTGGGGTAAGGTCTGGTAAACTTCTAGGTTTCATTGTCAGCGACAAATTCATCCAAGTAGATCTTGCAAAGGTAAAGGCTATACAAGAAATGTTGGCTCCCCGTACAGAGAAGAAAGTTAGAGATTTCTTGGGACGCCTGAATTATATCACCAGGTTCATTTCATATCTGACTGCTACTTATGAGCCAATCTTCAAGCTTCTGAAGAAAGATCAAGTGGTAAAGTGGAATGACGACTGCCAGACAGCTTTTGAAAGAATCAAAGAATACCTTCAAGAACCACCAATTCTGATGCCTCTTGTTGAAGGAAGACCTTTGATATTTTACTTGATAGTGCTAGAAAATTCAATGGGGTGCGTGCTGAGGCAGCATGACGAGTCTGGTCGAAAAGAGCACGAAATATACTACCTTAGCAAAACATTTACCGACTGTGAGACACGATACTCACTGCTCGAGAAAACTTTCTGCGCTTTGGCATGGATTTCTCGTCAACTAAGACAACACATGCTGACTCACACTACTTTGTTGATATCTAAGATGGATCCGATTAAATACATCCTCGAGAAACCCGCCCTTTCCGGAAGAATAGCAAGATGGTAAATGATCTTAACTGAGTACGACATACAATATACAACCCAAAAAGAAATCAAGGGGAGTGTTCTAGCTGATCATTTGGCTCATCAGGCTGTGTATGACTATCAGTCCATGAATTTTGAGTTCCCGTATGAGAATATTATACTGGTGACTGACTACGAAGAACCTGGACCGGATGAAGGACCCGGGGAGGGATCCTGATGGACTATGTTTTTTAATGGAGATTCAAACACAATGGGTAATGGCATCGGCGCTCTAATCATATCTCCTGAGGGTTGTCATACTCCTTTCACTACCCGGCTATGTTTCAACTGCACTAACAACATGGCGGAGTATGAAGCCTGCATCATGGGTCTCAAAGCCTTTATCGACTTAAGGATCAAGTTCTTGGACGTCTTCAGGGATTCAGCTTTGGTGATAAGTCAGATCAAAGGTAAATGGGATACGAAGCATCTGAATCTCATCCCATAAAAGAGTACGTGTTGACATTGCTCCCACACTTTGAGGAGGTAACTTTTGAACATTTCCCACGAGAGGAGAACTAGTTAGAGAACGCGCTAGCTACCCTGTCTTCTATGTTCAAAGTCATGTGTGACAACAAAGCACCCTGAATCACCATTGAGAGGTTGGATGAACCAGCACACTACTGTGAGATTGAGACTGAAGAGGTAGCAGATAAACCCTGGTTTCATGAAATAAAGAGGTATCTCGAGGTTCAGGAGTATCCCGAGGGAGCATCTGTCAATGACAAGAAGTTTCTGAGAAGGTTCGCTGCAAAGTTCTTCCTCAGTAATGGAATCATTTACAAGCGCAACCATGACTCTACCTTACTGCGGTGTGTAGACAAGGGCGAAGTAGAGAGAATCATGGCGGATTTACATGAAGGTACCTTTGGAACCCATTCAAGTGGACATACCATGGCTAAGAAGATCCTACGGGCGGGATACTATTGGTCCACTATGGAAGCAGATTGTTATCAACACTCTCAAACCTGTCATAAGTGTCAAATCTATGCTGATAAGGTGCATGTGCCTCCGGTTCCTCTGAATGTCTTGACGGCTCCTTGGCCCTTTGCAGTGTGGGGCATTGACATGATCGAAGAAATCAGACCTACTGCGTCCAACGAGCATCGCTTCATTCTAGTGTCCATTGATTACTTCAGAAGTGGGTTGAGGTGGCCTCTTTTGCTACCGTGACCAAGAACGTTATTGCGCGGTTTATCAGGCATAACTTGATCTGTTGGTATGGCGTGCCAGAGAGAATTATTACGGACAATGGTACAAATCTCAATAACACAATGATCACCGAGCTCTACAAGAAGTTCAAGATACAACATCATAACTTTTCTCCCTACCGACCGAAGATGAATGGCGTTGTTGAAGCAGCTAACAAGAACATCAAGAAAATTGTACATAAGATGACAATGACATATAAAGTCTGGCATGAGATGTTAATATTTGCTCTTCATGGATACCGTACCTCAGCACGGACTTCGACAAGGACAACACCCTACTCTTTGGTGTATGGTACGGAGGCAGTCCTACCCATCGAAGTCCAGATACCTTCTCTCAGGATTATGAAGGATGCGGGTTTGAATGAAGACGAATGGATCCAAACTCGAATCGATCAGCTAAATCTAATCGATGAGAAGAGACTTACTGCTATCTGTCATTGTAAGACGTAACAAAAGAGAATGGTCAAGGCTTTTAACAAGAAAGTCAAATGTCAAGAATATCAAGTCGGGGATCTAGTGATCAAGCGCATCAAACGGCCGCAAGGTGATCCCATGGGAAAATAGACCCCCACATATGAAGGGCCATTTATGGTTGAGAATATTTTATCAGGTGGAGCTATGATTCTAACCACCATGGATGGTGATGACCTTCCTCACCCTGTCAATGCAGACATAGTGAAAAGATACTACGCCTAATTAAAAGACCCGCTAGGTTAACTGGCCTAGGCAAAAATAAGAGCTTCCCGGCGAACCAAAAGGGTTCGGGAAAAAGTAAGGGATGAAAATGAAAAACAATCTATACACCCGACAAGTCGAAAACCTGAAAAGGCGGCTTGGGCAAAAAAGGGTATCCCAGTTGACTGAAAACCCGAAAGGGCGATACAGGCAAAAGTTAGGGATATAAAGCGTATCACCATGTCTCATTGGATCACCTTGCGACCAGACTTCGGTATCAATTATCAAGCTCGGACGACACCAATCAATTTAATTAACCTTCGGCCAAGTAGCAAAGTGATGATACACTCGAAGACATAGGGGCAATAGCGGAATTGGAACTCAATGGGATCGTTTCACATAGCTGTTTTACTTTCACACAATTTTGTATAACTTCTATTTTTACGGCGATGTTCTCTTACTAGAACGTCAGCCTCCTTGTACAAAAACGCCTGTTATAGGCCAACTTCAAAATTAATACAAGTCATTTTTACACACAAAAACGTTTGTTTTCCCTTTTTCTGTTTTGTTTTACGAGAACGTCCAATGAGTTATTCTTGACATGTGCATTTGAATATAATTGCTGTTCACAAATATTTGCATAGGAAACAGAAAGACAATTGGTCGTAAATTAAGAAACAGGAGTAAAAAAACTAAAAGAATGTCAAACCCGACAATTACTATGTCCACCAGGTACCGAGGCATAGACGGCTTTGGAACACAGTCATCAGTACATGCGATCTTGTTATATCAGTACTCCCCACAAAGTAAAATCTTTCAAAGGCATTAACGTCAGCCTTTTCCAAAACAGGAAGTAACCTCCCCAGCCAGGATCATTTAGAAACCTGGTGTATGTTCCCCAGCCGAATTTCATAGTCGCGAGTGAATCAATATATTTTTATCTCCCAAGCAGAGTTTATTTATCTGGACACATAAACTCAATCCCCGACAAAGTTTATTCCTTCAGATATGGAAGTTCACCTTCCAACAGAGTTATTCACCGTAGAGTTATTCGCAAGCATAGTCTCTCCCCGACAGAATATTCACAAACAAGGAGCGAATCTACAGCACAGTCTTCTCTGTTCACCACCCCCAACGGAAGTAGAAGGATCACAATCCTCTACGAAAATCAGGAATTCTATATTCTCCAGCAGCATTTGTACCCCAAAATTTTCCCTCTCATTTTACTCAGCACATGCCCATTGAGATCCCCAACTTGCTCAAGGATGCCCAAGAGTTGACCAGACAAATTCTCTCCTAAGACAATGAATCTCAAATTAGGGTTTCCATTTTCATCAAGATGTGTGAAATCTAAAGGCCTCAAATGCTTTCCATGGTCCTAATATGCTCTCAAGATCATCCATGTCAAATCTCATTCCTTGCACAAGAAGCTTGCTCAGTCAACTTCTCAGATACTTGAGAATTGACTATATTAGGTCAAAGGTCAACTGTGGGCCACATACAGTCAAACTTCAAGATTTTTGGTCAAAATCAAAATTTTGAAGTGACTTTCATCATTTGATCAAGGTTTGATCATGATACCTCAAGGAATGCTCCTAATTCATCAAAACACAAAAGTTGCTAAATTAGGGTTTCTTAGGAAAAGTCAACACAAACTTTGACGAAGCATAACATCCTCATACTTTATCAGAAATTTTCCATCCAAGTCTCATTTTGAAGAGGATGCAATTCCTTACAATTAATATTCAGCCCTCAAGTTCAAAATATACACTCATAAAAAGATATGAATTTCTACATTATAGGTCCTTTTGAAAAGTCCACAAAAACACCTTTTGGGTCAAAGTTTCTTACATGAACCTGGAAGACCTAATTGAGATGAGACCAAAAGGGTTGTTTAGGGGACAACTTGAGCTTTCTAAAAAGTCAAAGAACACCTCTCTAGGGTTAAAATTGGAAAAGACATGCCTTGTCAAAGTTGACCATTTTTACAAAATACCAAAAGTCAAATGTGCTCAAAGATGCATTTTTTTGCCAAATGGGCCTAACTTTTTATGCTTGCACCTCACTCATAACATGGTCCACGATCCAATTACTTACCAACATGTTATTTGCTTCATTATTTATTTTATTTTGATTTTTATTATTAAAAATTTAAATTAAATCAAATAAATGACAAATAATAGCAAAGATTTATTTTGATCTGATTTTTGGACAAAATCACAAGCTAATTATGCTGGCATATCAGGATCAAATCATATCAAGGTTGATTGGAGCAAGAATGGTATGATTTGGCCTAATGTAGAAACATATCATACAAGGGAGGAATAAAATCAAATCTTCAAAAACTTCAAAGATACATGTTGTTTTTATAACCCAAATTCATTCAAGGATATATATTTGAGTAAGAACAGGCACGAAAACGAGGGCTAGCAGTCGTGGAAAGCACAAAGAAAAACTCACATTTTTGGCAAAAGTTGGTGAATCGAATTTCAACATAGAGACCAATTCAGGCCATTCCAAAGCTCATAAACGATTCCTGGACATCTCCTGGAACTAACAGGTTAAATTGCACGCCTCCTCACGCCCAGAATCAACCCCTGAACCCCACGCAATTTTCTTGCTTTTTCAAAATTGGTTACGATAATTCTTGCAACATTAGCATAATTTAATGGAATATTTGTGATCATTGATGTATTTGTAACATGTCTGAATAATTTAATTGAAGTTTTGATGCTTGTAGGCGTTTTTGCCATTGTTAGGGTTTTCGTGGTTATTTTAGGGTTTTTATCCACAGGTAAAATTAGACCAAGAACAAGGCAGCATGATGATCGTGGCATCAAGACCAGTTGAATCCTGGCCTTCAATTTCATTTATCATGCGTTTGATGAGTTTTTGAAGTTGGAAGGGCTATGGCTACAAATGTTTGACTATAGGTAAAAAGCTTGATACCTAATACGACATATGAGGAGGAAGACGATAACGTGTCTGAACCCTATTGGACCATTTGAATTTCACGCTTCTTTCTAGCTAACCACTTTATTTCATATATTATATTTTGTTATTATTATGTTAACAAATAAGAACAACATCCCAGATGGCAAAGCACGTTGGTGGTGAGTATGAGGACCTGGGTTCAATCCCAAGTCCCAGCGTTTTCTTTATTTTAATTTGACTTTGCAGATCCTGTGCTTCTCTCATCCAAACGCTTACCATATGCCATCATCATCCAGCCAATGGATCACAACCTCTCTAGATCCAGTGCCTCCAGCAATGAAGGATCATGGTGTACTCTCAAGTCAGCACCACATGGGATCAAACGTTGACTGGGTTGGCTGGCCTCATGGGCCTTGATAATTTCACAATACACCCCCCCTTCAGCAAACAGGCCCATTCTATCTTTTTTTATTTTAATTCTTTTAATTATTTTTCTAACTATTCTTTTTTTTAAAATAACATCAAATTATTTCTTTTTATTATTAAATCAAAAATCACAAAAATACCAAAAATCATTTTTTTCATAAAATGTTTAATTTTCTTTAATTAATTAATTTAATTAAAAATTAGGATAATTTAACTCTTTTTTTTTGTAATTAAAATCAATTAGAAATTAGGGTTTAATTTTGTATATAATTAATTTTTTCTTCAAAAAATAACTTAAATATTTTTCTCAATTAGATTTTTAGGTTTTATAATTATCCTCGCATTTAATTCGTCGCGCGCATTTTAATTACTTTTTTATTATTCTTGTAACTGCTCCGAGTTTGTAATAGCTTTAATTAGGTTTTAATTCTGCCTATTATTTTACAGTCAAAATAATTATGTATCTGCGAAAGCCATGTAATAACTAGAACTTTAAACTTTTCGCAATTATAAACTGCCTAGATGTATGTTAATAGGAATGTATGGAAAGACTAATTGAAAATTAATACGGTAGAAAACCCTAAATGTGCAAAGACAAATTAACTAAAAAAATTCACTTGCACATGCTCACTCCTAGGGTTTACTCCACTCCGGTTTCCTTCGGTTAAACGGTCATAAAGTATAGGGTTTATTATTGGTCGTCCTCTAGCCCCGAAAGATCTAAATGACCCATTCGGATGTTGCCTCGTGTGATACGGTGGGAAGAGAACTGACTGTTTTTGGAATGCTGATTTGCGTTTTGCGTTTGTATTCGCAAAATTCCGCGGTAAGCAAGAGTCGCCACATTCCTTTATTTTATCCAACAAGGAAAGGAAAGAAGCACAGAAAAATTCCTTTTTCGAGATGTTTCTCGGGTCCGGGGGGTAGATTATAGAAAGGGAAGGTGTTAGCACCCTTTCTATCTGTGGTTATCCACGGGCTCTTAGGTACTTGCTCAAAGTGTTTTAAAAAATTTCTTTTCTTTGTGTTTGTGGGTTTGAAAGAAGTTTTTTGTTTGAAAGGAGTGTAAGTGCGAAAAGTTTTGTTTTGTTTGAAAGGAGCAAGTACTTAAGAACCATCTACCTACTCGGGAAAAAAAAGAATTAATCTGTGCAAATGTCCTTTAGACAATGCTATCCCACTATTAATGAGTAGGTAGCATCGTCGTTGGAGTTTAAGGGTCAATTCGATTAAGGGACGTGTGGTTACTAAAGCAATATTAGGACGCCTTAGCGGTAACCCTAATGTCTTAGATCATTTTTCCGAGGCAACCGTTTCGAGGCAACTATGATCTTTGGACAAGAGGGCGACCTCTAAAACTTCCTATACTCAATGACCACGTTCGAAGTCAACCAAGCGATGTGTACCCTAAGAGTGCGCATGTGCGAGTGTATTATTTCGGTTAATTTTATCTTTGTACATGTCATGGGTGAGCTATGTTGATTTTAAGTTCATACATTTTATCTTGTCATGCATTCCCTATTACCAAACATCTAATAGTGTATAGTTGCGGAATTTTAAATTGCGGAAGTTAAATCTAAACTATTACAAGGCGTCGGATATTTACATCGCCAAAAACAAACCCTTGAAATTAAAATGCGGAAAGTAAGATAAAGCGATAAATAATTAAAGTCCTAATTTAACTATTACATTCCGGGAAACAATTACATCAATATGGCAAAATAGATCGCGTGCGGAAAATTAAATCGGGCGCATTTTTTAGGGTTTTGACCCTTTTGTGAAAGAAAGCATTTTTTTGTTTATTTTTGAATTAAAAGAAATTAAACCTAAGTCAATTATTAAATTAATTAATTAATTAATTAAAAAAAATTATTTTTTGGATTTTGGATATTTAAAGAAATAAATTAAATTTGATTAAAGTTAGTAAAACCTAATATTCTACATTAATTTTAAATATTGCAAAAAATATTAAAAGTTAAACCTAATCAAACTAAATTAATTGAATTAATTATTTACAAAAAATAAAGTGATGAATTTAATTTTAATAAATAAAATATATTTTTGTGTTTTTGATTTTATGAGAAAAATAATTTAATTAGTTAGTTTAAACAATAAAATAATAATACAAAACAAATAAATAAATAAAATGAAAAGAAAACGAAATAACCAAAAAGGGGTTTGGGCCCAGATCAGGGGTGAAATCAGCATTTTGGCAGGCCCATTACAAGCAAGGCTCGTTTGACTTTTGTAATTCCATGTGCGTTGGTTAACTAAGGAATATGGTGGACTTGCAATCTTGGCCATCAGATCTGGCCTAGGGCCATCTGGCAGGCATCTGGATGAAGATGTATGATGTGCCATATTTGCTGAAACGCGCCTGAATATCTGAAACAAAATAATACAATGTTTTGGAGGACCTGGGATTCGAACCCAGGTCCCATTGGATTTTGCACTAGCGCCTTTACCAACTGAGCCAATGTGTTTAATTGTTAATGGAATAAGTAAAGAATATTATATGTGAAAAACAAACAATATGCTGGAAATAAAAAAAAATGAGCACGAAATATGAATGGACGAATAGGGAGTGGGCACGTAGTCGTCTTCTTCGTTGGCCCCTGGATATTTACCTGCGGATTTTCATCCGCAGCTAAATGCGTAGGTGTCTCATAAAACGAGTTTTAGGCCATGGAAATTAATTCTAAGACCATAGCCATGTTCGTCTTCCTCTCCTGATTTCATCCATGTCCATTATTGGTTCCAATTTTTCCTGCAAAACAAACGCCCAAAAACAAGCTTCCAAAACCCTAGGTTCGGGTATGGCATTACAGGCTATGAAAATGCAATCAAATTATACCAAAAGCTTCTAAATGGAACGATAAACATGAATATGCCCAAGATTTGCCAAGAAAACGCAAGAACATGGAGTTTCGATTTCACATACAGAGCGAAGTTCTGAGAGACTTACAGTGCGTTTTAGGAGGCGAATGGCTTTGCTTTCGATTGCTACTGCTTCAGTGGATGTCCAGCAAGAAGTCTACGTTGAGACTTTGCTTTGAATCGACCTCTAAACACGATTTCAGATTCAAGCTTTTTTCAAGTTTTTGCAAGTTTTGCTTTTGTGATTTTGCAGCCTCTTGGATCTCATTCATGCCTCCTTAGCTTGTATAAGTATAAGGCAATGCATTAGGTCAAGTTTTGGGCTTTGAATCTTTGTGCATTGATGATTGAAGATGTGATATGATCCTCCATTGAAAGGCTTCCAATTTCATTCCAAATCCAATATTTTATGCATGATATAGCTTCATACGAGTTTGATTGTGTACATGATGATATTTAAGACCTGTATCAATAAAAAAGATACCAAGTTGTCAATTTTTAGATTTTATTTAGATTTAAATTGATTTAAAATGAATTAATTAAATAAAAATCAAATAAAATAGAAAAATTAATGAATGGACATAAGACTGAAGATAGGACATGTGTGTAGTGTGACAAGATCAAATCATGTGGAAAAAAGTGGGCCCATTTGACAAAATTTGAAGTTTTGGGGATAGTTGACTTTTGGCAATTTTGGAAAAATGCCCAACTTAAACAATGCATAACTTCTTCAATTATGAACTTTTGGAGGTGTTCTTGGACTTTTTAGAAACCTTGAGATGTCCTCTAACCAACCCTTTTGGTCTCATATCATTTTGATATAACATGCTCAATTTATAAGCTTTGGAGAAAAAGGTGTTTTTGTTGACTTTCAAAAATATCCTAGAATGTCCAAATATTTAACTTCTTGTGAGTGCATTTCTTGATCTTGGGGTGTGAAGATGGACTATAGGAAATTGCATCCTCTTCAAAATGATCTTTGGATGGGTCATTTCTCATAAAGTATGAGAAAGTTATGCTTGGTCAAAGTTGAGTTGACTTTTCCTACAAAACCCTAATTTAGCAACTTTTGAATCTTGATGAATTTTGAGCAATCCTTGATGAATCATGATCAAAACTTGATAAAAATGATGAATTATCCTTAAAAATGAGAATGTTGACAAAAAATCTTGAGTTTTGACTATTTGTAAGTCACAGTTGACTTTTGCCCTAACATAGTCGATTTCTGGACCTCTTGAGCAATTGACTGACCAAACTTCCTCTGCAAGGCTTGAAATTTGACATGGATGAACTTGAGAACATTTTAAGACATTAGGGAACACTTGAGGACATTTTTATGTAAGGACCTTGATGCAACACAAAACCCTAATTTGAGGTTGACTGCCTTAGGAAATGATTTGACTGTCCAACTCTTGAGCAATCTTGAGCCACTTGGAGATTATTCTTGCAATGTCTTGAGAAATATGGGAGGGAAAATTTTGGGGTGCAAAACCTCGGAAAAGATCTTTAAGGCTTTGGGAGGATTACTAAAATTCCCTAACATTGCTTTTGTGATCGAATTTGTCCCTTCAAACGTCCCTTAAAACTCCAACGATGGTTCTACCTATTCCTTAATAATGGGATAGCGCTGTCTAAAGGAAAACGAACAAAATATTTTGAGTAGGTAGATTAGTTCCTAGGTACTTTCTCAAATAAACTTTTCACACAAACACTTTTCAAAAAAAGTTTCAAAACAACTTCGTCACACTCTTGAGGACTGATACAAGGGTTATCACGAAGTAAAACTTTTTTCAAAATAAGCACACACACAAGTAATTTTAAAATGAGCAAGTACCTAAGAGCCCATGGAAAACCATGGATAGAAAGGGTGCTAACACCATCCCTTTCTATAATCTATCCCCCGTACTCAGAAACATCTCGAAAAAGGTTTTTTCTATTCTTTTTCCCTTTTCCTTTGTTAGATAAAATCAAAGTCGGTGGCGACTCTTGCTTACCATGACATTTGCGAATACAAAATGCAAACCAATATAACAGTCGGTTATGCCACCGTATCACAAACGCCTAATGGACGACAAAGATATTTTGTTTGAGAAGACTCCCCTTCCAACCATTTCTTACAAAGATGTTTCAATAGTAACCATCTCCGCCAATCCTTCCAGGGTATCCACTAAAAGACCCGTTAGGATTACATCAGTTCCTAAAGTAGCTCCACTGATAACTACCATGTCTGGGCCAATCCCGTACTCATCAGATAAAACTGACCCATGGAACTATGGGGGCGACGTCTACTACCACGACGTCAAGAAGGATTGGCCTGCTGTTGAAGACTCAATTTTTGAGAAGGCTGATCCAGACATCAGCAACATTGCGGGAACCAGCAAGATAACCCGAAGTGGCAGAGTTTTATCTCTCGAGATTTCTCCCCCGAAGACTGTCACTGGTCCTGTGATCATCCCTGTTCTGGTTCTTGTTGACAATACCACTACAGTTCCTATAGTTACACCTACTGATACTCCTACCACCGAGTAGACCGAGACTCGGGGAAAAGGCATTCTGGTTGAGCCTGTCCGGATGAAGTCGCAATCAATATCTATCACTGAGGCCTCCCAAAAGGAGATGGAAGAAATTCTAAAAATTATAAAGAGAAGAGACTACAACATAGTCGAATAACTAGGACAGACTCCGTCAAAGATTTCCATGTTGGATTTATTTTTGTGCTCTGAGGCTCATGCGAAGGCCTTGGTAAAATTTCTTAAAACTGCCCATGTACCATAAGAAACCTCTTCCGATCAGTTCCAAGACTGCGTGTCCAGTCTAACCGCTGACAATGGTTTAGGCTTTTCTGATGCTGACTTGACACCTAGAGGGAGGAAGCACAATGAGGCATTGCATATCTCTGTCAAATGCAGGGGCACAACTTTGGCCCATGTCTTGGTTGATGACAGGTCTTCTTTGAATGTGCTTCCTAAGAAGGCTCTTGATAGACTCGATTGTGAAGGTTTGATCTTAAAATCCAATAATATAGTGGTTCAAAGAGAATGGTTCATGGGGAGGTGGACATCCCCATAAAAGTTGGAACTCAAACCTTTGATTCATCTTTTTACGTGATCGACATTCACCCTTCCTATTCCTGTTTATTAGACCGACCATGGATTCACAATGCCGGTGTCGGTACCTCTACATTACATCAGATGTTGAAATATCCAACCGAGGGGAAAATAATTACTGTCCATGGAGAAGAGGAATATATGGTCAGTCACTTGAACTCCTTCAGATACGTGGAATTGGATGGTGAATTCATTGAAACTCCATTTCAGCACTTCGAGGAAGTCCCACAAACCGCGGCAGTAACCAAAACTGTTTCCCAAGTTCTGAAGATTACAAGACCTCCGCTAAAGATGTCTTTGCTGAAAGATGCCAAGGCAGTGATCGAAGAAGGTGGGTGTACTATTTGGGGCCAACTCTTAGATATCCCATACAAGTCTGACAAATTTGGTTTGGGTTTCACTTCAGGAGCCCAAAAAGTTGTACGCCGTGCTCGTGCTAGGGGACCACCCTTGAATATCAGCAACCACAGAGTCAACACATTGGAGGATGATGAGGACAGCTACAACCTGGAGGAATGGATTTTCCCAACTGTCAATGTAGGACTCAGCAACTGGGAAGCTAAATACTTTGTCCCAATTACTTTTATCCAACAGTAATTGTCTTTAAATATTTATCGGACCTGTAATAATTAAATAATTCAGACTTCTAAAACCTTGTGTCTTACCCGAGGCACAACAGTCCATTTGTAAGGGTTGTTACCTCATTTTCATATGTCATCAATGAATCATGGACGTTTTGGCATACAAACTTTGTGCTCTTTGTCTTTCTTTTTACATTTTTATTTCTTTCAAAGATATTTATACTCTTACACACACTCACATTCAAAATGCAGATCTACATCCGTTCGGGATCCCATGGGTAACGATTCTGCTATGGCTTTTTATGACTCTGAAAATCTAATCTACCAAGCCAAAGACGAAGGTGAGGAAGATTGTGAAGTGCCAGGGGAACTAACGAGGTTGCTACTACAAGAAGAGAGGACCATACAGCCCCACGAAGAACCAGTGGACACAGTTAACCTAGGAACCGAGGAGGACAAGAAAGATGTCAAGGTGGGTGCCAACCTGGAACCCAATGTCAAGAAGCGTCTAATTCAGTTGCTACATGATTATGTTGAGGTCTTTATCTGGTCGTACGAAGACATGCCAAGACTTGATGCTAATATTGTGGTACATCGTCTACCAACAAAATCAGACTTCCCTCCGGTAAAACAAAAAGTCATTCGCATGCGACCAGACATGTCAGAGAAGATCAAAGCCGAAGTCATGAAATAATTCAACATTGGATTCTTAGTCGTTACCTCCTATCCACAATGGCTCTCCAATGTTGTTCCCGTGCCTAAAAAGGACGGTAGGGTACGAATGTGCATGGATTACAGAGATTTGGATAGGGAAAGCCCTAAGGATGATTTTCCACTTCCTCACATCGATATTCTGGTTGACAATACTGCACAGCATAAAGTGTTCTCATTTATGGATGGTTTCTCAGGCTACAACCAGATCAAAATGACGCCTGAGGACATGGAGAAAACAACCTTTGTCACATAATGGGGCACATTCTATTACAAGGTTATGCCATTCGGGTTGAAGAACGTTGGGGAAACCTATCAGCGTGCCATGGTAGCTCTATTTCACGACATGATACATCACAAAATAGAGGTCTATATGGACGACATGATAGCCAGATCTCAAACTGAAGAGGAACATCTTGACCATTTACAGAAACTCTTTGAGAGACTAAAGAAATACAAGCTGAGGTTGAACCCGAATAAATGCACATTTAGGGTGAGGTTCGGTAAACTCCTAGGCTTTATCGTCAGCGGTAAAGGTATCGAAGTAGACCCTGCCAAGGTGAAAGCGATACAAGAAATTCCTGCTCCTCGTATCGAGAAGGAAGTAAGAGGATTCTTGGGATGTTTAAACTACATTTCCAGATTCATTTCTCACTTGACCGCTACTTGTGAACCAATCTTCAAATTACTGAAGAAAGACCAAGTTGTCAAATGGAATGATGAGTGCCAAACTGCCTTCGACAAGATCAAAGAATACCTACAAGAACCTCCTGTTTTGATGCCGCTCGTCGAGGGAACACCCTTGATCATGTACCTAACTTTCTTGGAAAATTCAATGGGGTGTGTGCTGGGGAAGCATGAATAGTCTGGCAGAAAAGAGCATGCCATTTATTACCTGAGCAAAAAGTTTACCGACTGTGAAACAAGATATTCACTACTCGAGAAAACTTGATGTGCTCTGGCATGGGCTACTCGCCGGCTAAGACAGTATATGTTGACCCATACTACCTTATTGATATCCAAGATGGATCTAATAAAATACATATTCGAGAAGCTTGCCCTCTCTGGGAGAATAGCGAGATGGCAGATGATCCTGAGGGAATATGACATTCAGTACACTACCCAGAAAGGAATAAAGGGCAGTGTGCTAGCCGATCACCTGGCTCATCATGCTGTGGATGACTACCAGTCCATGAAGTTCGAATTCCCAAATGAAGACATCATGATGGTAAACAACTTTGAAGAACTCATACCATATGACGGACCTGAACAAGGATCCTGATGGACCCTGGTTTTTGATGGGGCGTCCAACGCACTTGACAATGGCATAGGTGATGTACTCATATCCCTTGAAGGATGTCACACTCCCTTTACTGCAAGACTCTGCTTCAACTGTACAAATAACATGGCAGAATACGAAGCGTGCATTTTTAGCCTCAAAGCTGCCATAGATTTGGGGATCAAGTCCTTAAATGTATTCGAAGATTCAGCCTTAGTCATCATCCAGATCAAAGGAGAATGGGACACAAAGCACCCAAACCTCATCCCTTACAATGAACATGTGTTTACATTAATCCCACATTTTGAGAAGATTACCTTCGAGCATTTCCCGCGAGAAGATAATCAGCTAGCAGACGCGCTAGCTACAATGTCATCCATGTTTAAACTCAAATGGGATAACGAGGCCCCCCAGATCACCATTGAATGAATGGATGAACTAGCTCACTATCATGAGATCAATACTGAAGAAGTGGTGGACCGGCCTTGGTTCCATGAAGTCAAGAGGTATCTCGAGGCTCAAGAGTATCTGAAAGAAGCTTCAGTCAATGACAAGAAGTTCTTAAGGAGATTCTCTACTAAGTTCTTCCTTAGTAATGGCATTCTTTACAAATGCAACCATGACTCTGTATTGCTTCGTCGTGTAGACAAGGTTGAGGTAGAAAAGATCATGGATGATCTAAACGAAGGCACTTTTGACACCCATTCCAGTGGGCATACGATGGAAAAGAAAATCCTACGGGCAGGGTATTAATGGTCTACCATGGAAGCAGATTTCTATCAACATTCATGAACCTTTCATAAGTGTCAGATCTATGCTGACAAAGTGCATGTACCTCCAGTTACTCTGAATGTCCTGACTGCTCCCTGGCTATTCGCGATGTGAGGCATCGATATGATTGGAGAAATCAATCCCACCGCTTCTAATGGACACCGCTTCATCTTAGTGGCTATTGACTATTTCACGAAGTGGGTTGAGGTAGCTTCTTTCGCTTCCGTAACTAAAAATATCGTTTCCTGGTTCATTAAACAGAATCTCATTTGTCGTTACAGTATCCCGGAGAGGATCATCACAGATAATGGTACGAATCTCAACAATACTATGATCACCGCACTGTGCGCTCAATTCAAGATCCAGCATAATAATTCTTCTCCTTACCGGCCAAATATGAATGGTGATGTCGAAGCCGTAAATAAGAACATTAATAAGATCATACAAAAAATGGCAGTAACCTACAAGGACTGCCATTCGCTCTACACGGTTACCGTACCACGACGCGTACATCAACCATGGCAACACCTTACTCTCTAGTATTCTGCATGGAGGTTGTCTTGCCTATTGAGGTCCAGATCCCTTCTCTGGGAATCATGAAGGACGCGGGGTTGAATGAAGAAGATTGGATCCAAACTCGACTTGATCAACTGAACTTGATTGATGAGAAAAGGCTTATTGCTGTCTGTCATGGCCAAATGTATCAAAAATGGATGATCAAGGCTTTCAACAAAAAGGTCAGATGCCAAATGTATCAAGTCGGGGATATGGTGATCAAGCGCATCATACTGCCGCAAGGTGATCCCAGGGGCAAATGGACTCCTACATATGAAGGACCGTTTGTGATCAAAAGCATATTCTCTGGTGGAGCAGTGATCTTAACCACTATGGATGGCGACGACCTTCCGCACCCTGTGAATGCTGACATAGTCAAAAGATACTACGCATAAGAGACCTGCTAGGTTGACACACCTAGGCAAAACAAGGGCATCCCGGCGAACCAAAAAAAAGGTTCGGAAAAAAATTAGGAATAAAACAAAAAATATGTACACCCGGAAAGTTGAAAACCCGAAAGGGCAACTTGGGAAAAAAAGGGTATCCAGGTGGACTGAAAACCCGAAAGGGCGGTCCAGGCAAAAGTTAGGGAATTAAAGCATATGACTATGTCCCGTTGGATCACCTTACAGACAACCTTTAGCTTCGACCGACAAACTCAACGGTTCTAATCAATCCAATCAACTTCCGACAAGGAAGCAAGTGGACAAGACGCTCAGAGACACGAAGGCTATAGCAGAATGGGAACCCCATGGGATTATTGCACATAGCTATATTTTCTTTGTATCAAATTTTCATTTTTTACGACGACATTCTCTTACTAGAATGTTCGTCTAATTGTACAAAAAAAGACTTAGTCAAGTTAAATACAAAGATATCCCTTTGAAAGTGCCAAACTATCTATTTTTCTTTATTTCTGTGTTTTGTTTACAAAAATGTCCAATGATTTATTTTTGAACATGTGCATTTGAACGTAACTACTGTTTACAAATGAACAAAAAATAGAAATACAATCGCTAATGGGTTTAAGAAATAGGATAATATCTTTAGACTATTCCATAAAATCCCCCGCAGTGTGCAGCTTAATGATATCAAGCTCTCTCACATCCCCGGCGGAACAAAACTGCCAGTTATCACTCCCCAGTAGAAGTCGCCCAATTTCTCAGGATTATGCAACAAGATTTCACAAGCAATACACGACATTTCCCTTACAACAGAGTTTATTTCTCTAACAAATAGAAGCTCATCAACTCCTCAGCACTTTAAAACATGAAGACTTACACTCCACATCCCCAGCCACCGTCAGGGATTTACTTTCCCTAAAGAATTACAACAGAATATCTTACATGCCCATACATCGCATCCATACGTCATAACAATGACAACGCGAATACATACAACATAATCTCATTCTTTTTTTTTTTAGAACATCATTGTACAATGCATTTCATACATCATGACATTGCATACAACTAATCTTTCATCTCTTCAGGAAAGATCAATCAACAGATGGTTATCATCAACAATTTATAAAAGGGTCAGAGATTAATACCTAAAACAAACCATGACAATTATCTAGACGACCAGCTGAAGCAATCCTGTACGGGTTTCTTCAGATTCAGCTTTTAGATATAGTTCAGATACGCTCCAGACACAGACGCCATTCTGATACCCATTCAGATTCAGCTTTCAGATACAGTTCAGATACACTTCAGACACAGACGCTATTCTAATACTCATTCAGATTCAGATTTCAGATACAGTTCATATGCGCTCCATACACGGACGCCATTCTGATACTCATTCAGATTCAGCTTTTAGATACAGTTCAGATACGCTCTAGATACGGATGCCATCCTGATACTCATTCAGATTCAAATTTCAGATACAGTTCAGATATGATCCATATTCGGATGTCATTTTGTCGCTCATTTAAATACAGTCTAGAAACGAGTCAAAATACAATCCGTTTAAGGATATTATTCTGGGAATCAACCCCACACATCCATTATTTCAGTATAAATTAAACATAGATTTATTCTAACACTTCTTCCATTCCCACCAACAATCATTTTTAGATGGCATCTACAAGCCCATCTCTAACAACTTTCCATTATCTCTCCAAATGGCATCTTTTAAGCCCATCCCCTACACCATCAACCATCACATCATAGAGTGCAAATTTCTGGGCACTCTAGTGTCCAATCATCTTCCACCTTTAAGTCATGAATGGCGGATCCGCCAATCTAACTCTTCAGGTTAAAGAAGATTTAACAGGGGCAGTTGTTGTACCCCAAAATTTTCCCTCTCATTTATCAAGTATTTTCCCATAAGATCTCCTTTGGTCCAAGACTGTACAAGGATTGATCAGCTCAAGACACCTCCTTAAGCACTGATGACTAAAATTAGGGTTTGAGATTGTACAAGGATAATTGAACTGTTAATGGCTCATATGACTTTCATGGATCATTATGGACTCCCAAGATTACTCATGTCAAGTTTCAAGCCTTGAATCACATTTTTACTCAGTCAATTAAGTAGTTGACCTAAAAATCTATTGTATTGGGGAAAAAGTCAACGGTGGCCAATTTACAGCCAAACTTCATAATTTTTTATCCACATCAACATTATAAACTAATATTTATCATTTGATCATGTTTGGACCACAATTCCTCAAGAAATTTGATCAAATCATCAAAAGAGGAAAATGGTCAAAATTAGGGTTTTTGACTGAGAAGCGACGATTTCTGATTTTTTTACCTAGCAAATGGTTAGTTGGTTTGAGGCATGATCTAAAGATTCCAATTTCACCATTTTGACCTAATTGCATGACTCAAAACATTGCTCAAGATCAATTAGATTGATAGTTGATTTTCAGTCAACTGATCAAAAGTCAATTGTATACTGAAGAGTCAAGCTTTGACTTTTTAGTCAAAATCAAGTGTCAAAAATCACAATTCATCAAAACATGTCAAAATATGAAACTTTTTCATCAAGAAATCAAAAAGTCAAGATTTCATTTTGAAAAGTCAAAGTTTTCAAACTTAGAATTTATTCTAAGTGTTTAAAACTTCATGTTTTTTTCACAACTTTGAGCAAAATTTTCACCATGATGCAAAATGATTCAAAAGAAACTTTCAGCATGAAAGTTGTAGATCTGCATGATATCTACAACATTTATTTACACAACTTCTCCTAAAAATTCTTGGATCTCAAGTTATTAATTCATGAAGTCATGGTCTTGAAATTAAACACTTAGTGAAATTTTGCCCTAGTTTAGGCAGGATTTTGGCCTAACTTCATGACACTTTTTCATATAGTTCCAAGGGAAATTTTTCAAAAGTGATTAAAAGAGGGGTTGTAGAGAACATTACAAGCTTTCTAAAATGTACAACAACTCCTTGAGATCATTCTTGAGCAAGGAGAATCGAAGAGAGGAAGTTAGGGTTTCAAACTAAAATTATAGATCATTTTCATGATAAACAAAAATGCAATTTCAATATTAGGCTGCATAATCTTGCTTTGCAGGCCTTCTAACTTGTGTATCTATCCATCATTAATGGATTACACAAACTTTCGAGCTTTAATCCAAGTGGTTTAAGCTTTATCCAATCCACATTTCCATTAATGGCACAAAGTGAACACTTCCATTTTAGAAAAGCAAGCTTTATGTGCAAAGTCAATTCTTGAGCCTCTAACTTGTTCCCTCTGATCACCCTCCATCTACAAAGTCAGAAGCAAGTGAGTTTAAAGCATAACCACTCTATCTTATCCAGTACACAAAACATTGAAACTTGATTTCTCAAAAAATCACATGTTGAACTTAAACATGTGATTTTGAATTCTGATCAGATACAAGCCTTCATACTTGTTTCTTATAAATAGAAGCATTATTTGTGAGCTAAAGGAAGAGTTTAAGCACCCGTAAACACATCAAAACTCTCTCAAATTAGAAATTTCCCAAAAACTCCATTGTTGCATAATTTCTGTCCTTGAACATCAAACTCATATTTCCCTCGTGCGTTTCTTGGCCTTTTAGTTTCTAAAGCTTCCTTACATCAAGTGTAACCTATCCATGTCCCTGTTTCATTACTGTAACATCATTTACCATATCCTCCATAACCAAAAATAGAGCATTGCACATTGACTTCTCCAAGCCATTACAGCCATTCATTGCTCAAGCAAACCATTGCATTAGCTTCCTGGGAACTTGAGGAAGCTAACCTGATCATTGCAGCACCTTGAATCAAGCTCATTTGCATTTCACAATTTCCAGTTTTGAGGTATTTTTCTTGAACTTCTAACTCATTAATCAGGCATTGTTAGGCTTGCATTTGTGAAGATAAAATGTAGACATCATTTCCCTGAAGTTGTACATGTCCATAGATTTCATTTATATTGATTGAGCTAGGAGAATTTTAGGATTGAATCTCTGAAAATAATTAGGTCAGAACTTGGTACTTTCAAAAATTATCATTCATATTTGATTTATAGTTCATGATATTTATATGGTTGGATTCATATGAAAAAATGGAGCAACTTTCATGTTTACATTTTTGCAAATGGTTGAGAAATGAACAAGTTGCAGGGCTTTTGGCTGAAGGTTGAAGATGAAGTAAATTTAGGGCAAGACTTAGACTATATATTTGTTGTTTTACATAATTTAATGGATGTATCCCCACCCCAGTGGTTAAAGCGAGCGCCTGTCACCATGAGGTCCTGGGTTCAAGCCCCAGCGTGACCTTTTTTCATTTTTGACATTTTCTGACCCCTTTTTGCAGCGCTTGGGCCCTCCTCTATTGGGCTTGGGATTTTTGCTACACTTGCACACTCCTGACTATTTTTTAACCCCCTATGACTTTATTTTTTTTAATTTTATTTTTACTTTTTCATTTTATTTATTTATTATTATTATTATTAATATTATCTTTAATATTATTATTATTACTATGTTCATCAATAAGAAAAAATCCAAAAATATTTATATTTTATTTATTTAGTTTACTTTTCTTTACAAAAAAATAAAAGAACAAAAACCATTTCTTTAATTAATTTCCTTTTTACTTAGATAATTTAATTTTAATTATTATTATATTATATTATATTATATTATTTATTTTTCTTGTAAAATTAAAATCAATTTAGAACTTAGAATTTTTATTTAATTATTTTTATTTACTAACTTAATTATATTCACTAAAACCCTATAAAATACTTTTCCTTAAATTAATTTATTTTACTAACTAGGTTAAAAAAACCTTTTTCATAAAAAACCAAACAAAAATCACATTCCTTTCCACATTTGCATTCTTGCATTTTATTTGTCCATTTTTGTACATTTATTAATTTCAATATGGTTGTAATATTTATTTAGATTTAAATTCTTGAAATATTTCCCATTTGTAATTTGTACATCCCCCCTTAAGTATTGTAATAGCGTAGTAAATTTTAATTTCCACAATTTATCGCTTTATATAGAAAATGCTAGTAATTAGGGTTTTGTATGGAAAGACTAAAACCAATCAATAGAAAACCCTAATCAAAGGCAAGTCAAGCATGAAAACCAATATACTTGTACACAAACACCCCTAGGGTAAACCCACTTTGTTGCCTTACAAAACTGGCCATACTATGCATGTGAGGTATCTTAGCAAAAAAACAAACAAATACAAGATCATAGTCCCTCGATGACGCTATCTATGTTGCCTTTCAAAATGATCTTAGTCCATAAAGAAAAATGCTAAGATATCTTACAACATTGCTAATCATGGTTATACGATGACCCACTCCCGTCCCTTTTTACATCCAAAGATAGGGTTACTTACCAAATCAATGGTAAGATAACAATGTCAAAGGAAAAAGGAAATGAACATGAAAGACTTTTGAGTAGGTAGAATGTTCTTAGTTACTTGCTCAATTTCAAAACAAAAAAAAATCCTTTCTATTTTTCAAAACAAACACCAACAATTTCAAAACACTTTCAAAAAACCACACGAAGCACATTTTCAAACAAAAGCAAGTGATCTAGAAAGTAACTAAGAGCCTATGGAAAACCATGGATGAAAAGGATGCTAATACCTTCCTTTTTCATAATCTAACCCCCGAACCCAAGAAACGATCTCAAAGGTCTTTCCTGTGCTTTTTCACCTTTCCTTTTGGATAAAAGAAAAGTCGGTGGTGACTCTTGCTAACCGCAACATTTGAGATCAAACACAAAACACCCAAGTCAGTTCTCCCACTATATCACAGTTGTGTTTGGTCAAAGTTCAGTTGACTTCTCCTTAAGAAAACCCTAATTTAGTAACTTTTGACTTTTGGTGAATCTTGAGTTTTCTTGATTAATCATGATCAACCCTTGATTAAATGATGAATGTGACTTAAAAACCTCGATGTTGACCAAAAATCTTGACGTTTGGCTGTATGTTGACCACAGTTGAATTTTTGTCCAATACAATTGATTTTCAATCATTTGAGCAATTGAATGAGCAAACTTGTGATGCAAGGCTTGAAACATGGTATGAGAATTATTAGAGACATATGAGAAACCATGAAATCCCCTTGATACATTCTAAGCTCAATCTTCCTTGAGAAGAGTGAAACCCTAGTTGTAGGTCCATTACTTAGGAGGAGAATTTGTCTGATCAATTCTTGAGCAACCTTGAGCAATTGAAAACCCTAGAAGCATGAGAAGTTATCTTGATGAAAATTGGAGGGAAAATTTTAGGGTACAACAGTTCATAGCATAACTCCATTACTTTTATTATCCAACATATTTAGGAGTGTAATAAGAAATAAAAAGGAATTGAGTGTTATTTGAATACAAGAAATAATATTTCTTAAAACCATGATCCCATAAATTACTTAAACAAGTTTTTTATTGGCCATCCAACAACTCTTCCATGGATTTGTAAGGTCCACTTTTCTATATGAACATTTCTGCGTTTAGGGTTCTCCTTTGAGAAATCTGATTGATTTTTCCCTACTCTTCAGAGTTTAATTCCCAATCAAATATTTCAATGTTTTACTTTCATCCTATATGTATCTAAGCTTTTCAAAATGAGAGTTGTCACTTACTGGTATATTCATCTCAGTACTATCTGTATACATACTATGAAACATTGATTAAAAATATTTCATAACTATCATCCAATAAGTTTGAAATGAAATAATAAGTTGCACTTGGGCCACACTTTTCTTTTTAGCTTCAGTAGTTTCATGCAAATGTGGATTATCCATAACTACAACTGAACCCCAAGGATCTTTGTATACTCCTTGTGGTAACCATGCACCCACTTGAATTCCTTTCATCTTGCAGAATTCTATGAGTTCCCCTTGATTCCATGATAGGTTCATTTCCACCTAAATACAAATAAGAATGTATATCATTTTGAATTAAATGTGGCAACAAATAAAATGTATTTCATGTTTATGTGAGAATGAATCAAATTAAATATACCTGATTAATTGCTGAGTAATTTTGGCATTTTCTAAAAGTATGGAGAGCTTTTTTATACCAAAGATACTAACACCAATAGAATTTGCTAAGCCCAATCTATGACACTCTTCCATAGCTTCCCATGTTCCTTTTTTGTCAACGGGAATCAAATCCTCACCTTTAAAGTTTAAGCCTTTAACATCTTATTTCAACCTTACTGACCAACAAATCAAATAGAGATCCACATACTCCAAGCCCAGCTTTCTAAACAATTTCAACCAAAAATCTAAAATAAAATTAGTCAAGTAATAAAACACCTAGAGAGTAATGGAATGCAACACAAAAGAGTACTCCCTTTTCTTCATGGTGCGAGTGTGGAAACAATGTAGAATGTCTCCAAGAAAAGTAGGTATGGGATTACGAGAGAGAAACACCTTGATGGCATTCACATCTATGAGTTGGTCCAGATTGGGAAATAGAACCAAACCATAGATTATAAGGGCCAAGACATCCTCAAAAGTCTGAAAATCCATATCTTCCCAATACACATAAGCCTTCTCCAACAGAAATTTGGCTAAGAAACCCTTAACTCCACTTCTTGTCTCCCAATTTTCCATAATGTCAGATCTCTTCAAATGCAAGGCTTTAGCTGCATACAATGTCATGCAATGTCATGCTTTAGAGTCTCTTCTAAACCGGTGAATGGTATTTGATCCAACATAAGAACTCCTAACAATTTAGATAATTCTTATAATGTAGGAACCAATTGGTAGTCGAGAAAGGTGAATCAATGATGCATAAGATCAAAGAATTGGAAAAGCACACACATCATTTCTTCTTGGAAGTTTGAGGTAGCCAAGTTGAGAAGTCGACCATATTTCTTGGTGAAGGGATAATCTGCAGGAACTCTTGATGCTAACTCTTGAAGTTGAGAATGCACTTTCACAAAGTTAATTCGGATGTATTCCTACGGGTGGAAGTCATGACCTATAAAACAAAACAAAGATAAATTCCTAAATCCTTGAAATGGTTAGTGACAATGCTTATGATATTATGATGTTTATGATTCCATGAATAATAATCATAAAAAAAAGCACCCAAAGACCTTAGGTTTAGGCTTGTATGGTGTGATACGGTGGCAAAACCGACTATTATACTAGTTTTGCGTTTGTGTTTGCAAATGATGCGGTAAGCAAGAGTCGCCATCGAATTTTATTTTATCCGACAAAGGAAAGGGTGAAAAGACCAGAAAAGACCTTTCGAGATTATTTCTGAGTAAGGGGTAGATTATAGAAAGGGAAGGTGTTAGCACCCTTTCCATCCGTAGTTATCTACGGGCTCTTAGATGCTTAGCTCATTTTTTAAATACCTTGATATTTTGTGTGTTTTTGAAAAGTAATTTGAAATTGCCTTAGTGTGGCAATTTTCTTTGCGTTAACTCTTGTATCAGTCCTCAAGAGTGTTGACAAAGCAAATGTTTTTTTTAAAGTTGTTTTGAAATGTGTAGGTGTAAAAGGTTCGTTTTGAGCAAGCATCTAACAACTATCTACTTATACTCGAAAAAAGTCGTTATTTTCCTCTTTTCCTTTAGACAATGTTATCCTATTATTAGTGAGTAGGTAGCCCTATTATTGTATGTATAAGGGACATTCAGAGGAACGTACAATCATAAAGGCAACATGTAGAGACGCTTTAGAAATTTTTTTTAGGGACTAGATCATTTACCGAAAGGCAACTATAGGGTCATCGAGGGACTATGATCTTTTGATTTATGGGTCTTTGCTAAAGCATCCCCGTTTCGAGGGAGATGACTATTTTTCTGAAGGCAACCAAAGTGGGAGTACCCTAGAGGTGTATATGTGGAATGTGTGTTATGTTCAATTATTTTAGTCTTGATTTAGGTTTTCTAGCATTTTGATTATTAATCTTATCATACAATCCTATTAGTCACACATCTAACAGTTAATATGAAAAGTAGTAAAAAATGCAGAAAGTAAGGGTCCTACGCTATTATAACCAAATCAAAAGATAAGGAAAATGTAAAAAATAAAAAATAAAATAAATAAGAGAAATGAATCCTTCGATCCAGGAAATGGACTCGTTCGATTCAACCTTCTTTTTCCTTCTTTAGATTGAGCTTGAGAGTTGACGTGAATAACCTTCGATTGTACCTTTTCTTGCCTCTTTCGATTGAGCTTGGGAGTTGGTATGAGCAACCTTCGATTGCACCCTTTCCTGCTTCTTTCGAATGAGCTTGGAAGTAGTTATGAGCCACCTCCGATTGCAACCTTCTCTGCTTCTTTCGATTTAGACTATGAAGTAATATGGACCTGTAGAGAAGCATGAGTGTATATCCTTCATTCACACTCTTTTTGTCTTTCGTTTGAATATGTACAGGTTAGTTCCAACATATATACGAAAAAGAAATACAAACAAACCAAGAGGGCAGAAGCGAAGAACATAACTAAGAGGCTATCTACATATTATGCTGAAACGAAAAGTAAGTAAAAGGCTATTTACATGTTATTCTGAAACGAAAAGATGCTAGGTCAAGAGGACTTATCTTGCCTGGAACTGGAACTTGTGTGTAGACTGGATTTTATTGGATACTCCTGGATTCGAAAGGAGAGAGACAAGTGTGGTGTGATCTTGTTGAGTTTTGAGAGTTTTTGGTGTGCTTCTCTTAGGATGTGTATGCGTGTAAGGCAATATATGTGTATGGTTCCTGGGCTTATGTCTCCAGTGTGTGTATGTGGTCTTCTCTTTTTTTTCTCCCTCTGCAATGTGTCCTAGGCCTTGTATTTATAGGATTGTGATGTGCATAGAAATGGAAAGGGACAACTATTAACTATGGCTTTGAAAGTAGAATCAAAAGATATCAGCTATTAACCATGGCTTTGAAAGCAAATATCAAGTATTTGAAAAGTTGCAATTTTTAATGATTTCCTACCCTTTTGGGTTTTGAATGAACCTGGACATGTTTCAATCCCTAACTCCTTCGAATGCCTCCAAGTCTTGCCCTCCGATTGACTCTGAGTTACTTCCTTCAAATGGACCTCTTATGTACCCTTCGAATGGACCTTCTGAATGCTTCTTCGAGTGGACCTTTTGTTACTTCCTTCGAATGGAACACCTATACATCCTTCGAATGGAACATATGTACATCCTTCGAATGGCCCTTTTGTGTGTCTTTAGAATAGCATGCATGTATGCCTTGTGTATTCTTCGAATGGGTCACAAATGGGTGCTCATAATGTGGAAATCATGTGGTGAAAGGTTCAGAGATAGAGTTGACACAAGCAGTTTCGAAGGGAACCATTGCCCAATCGAAACTAGCACCAAGGAAGCCAATACCTTGTGGATGTTAACATGAGGAGGTCATTTCTCTATGAATCAAAGGCCAGGTGAAAGGGTCTTGGCCTTGTGCATTGAAAGAAATCACAGAGGAAGCCTTTTCCCTTGTGAATCGAAACAAACTTGTAGGGGGTTCTTGCCTTGCGCAGTCGAAGCCTTGTGAACTTAACTTTGATCAAAGGAATCCCAGCGCCTAATCAAATACTTTGTTAACTTATCTTGATTGAAGGAGGCACAACACCCAATTGAAGACTTACGTACCAAAGCCTGATCGAAGGGTTTTAGATGCCCAATCGAATCTCCTTGTCCAGATGTCAATCAAAAAACAAACTGCTTAGGCGTCAATCGAAGACACCTTGTCTCAAAGCTAATCGAAGACAACTTGTTGATCTTCAAAAATTTTATTTTTCTTTAATCAAGTGTTTGTGACCACCCATATAAGAGAAAACCTTGGAAGACATGAGATGGAAAATTTTTTGGTACAACAACTTCCCCTGTTCAATCTTCTTAAACCTGAAGATGTAGATTGGCTTGTCTGCCTTTCGTGATCTGAAGGTGGAAGATGATTGAACACTAGAGTGCCCAGAAATTTGCACTTGATGATGTGTCGGTTGATTGTGTAGGGAATGGGCTTAAATATGCCATTTGAAGAATATGACAGGGGGTTGCCGGATACGGGCTTAAAGATGCCATCCAAAGTTGATGCTGATTTCATAAATTGTCTCTCTTGTGGGGATTCCTGTTCCTGCTTTCTGAGGAGGACTCCGCTAAGGAATGTGGGTTTTTGTTGTTCTCCCACTTGAGGAAACTCTATGGGGAATAGAATATAGGAACTTTAGTTGTCCAAGGCTCCTCTGAAGAGTTATCTCTAGAGAGATGAAAGTTTGATGTTTTCTGGTTGAAATCCAGGCTTCACAGTAACTTGCTAGGGATAAGGGAATTAACTGTTACCTAAAAATGTATTAGAAAGAGCCTGTGTAAGGCTGTTTCAAGATAAGTTTGGGTTGGACTGTCTTTGGAGGGTTATAATGAGTAATCTTTGATGATTTCTACCTTAACATATAACAAAGGAATCTTTGACGATTTCTACCTCAATAGATAATGAAGGAATCTTTGACGATTGCTATCTCAATATATAATGAAGGAATCTTTAATGATTGCTACCTCAACAGATAATGAAGGAATATTGGATGATTGTTGCCTCAATGGATAATGAAGGAATCTTTGACGATTGATACCTCGATAGATAATGAAGGAATCTTGGATGATTGCTACCTCAACAGATAATGAAGGAATCTTTAATGATTGCTACCTTAATAGATAATGAAGGAATCTTGGACGATTTCTACGTCGACAGATAATGAAGGAATCTTTGATGATTTCTACCTCAACAGATAATGAAGGAATATTTAACGATTGATACCTCAATAGATAATAAAGGAATCTTGGATGATTTCTACCTTAATAGATAATGAAGGAATCTTGGACGATTTCTACCTCAACAGATAATGAAGGAATCTTGGATGATTGCTACCTCAACAGATAATGAAGGAATCTTTAACAATTTATACCTCAATAAACAATGAAGGAATCTTTGACGATTGCTACCTCAATAGACAATGAAGGAATCTTGGATGATTGCTACCTCAAAAGATAATGAAATAATCTTTAACGATTACTACCTCAATAGATAACAAAGGAATCTTGGACAATTGGTACCTCTATAGATAATGAAGGAATCTTTGATGATTTCTACCTCAACAGATAATGAAGAAATATTGGATGGTTGCTACCTTAATAGATAATGAAGTAATATTGGACGATTTCTACCTCGACAGATAATAAAGGAATCTTTAATGATTGCTACCTCAACAGAGTACCAGAAACTCGTCTGGTCATATGAAAATTTGTTTGTGTATAGACTTTACCTGAAAATATAAAGGTTTAGCTGCATTCAATTCAACCCCAAGAATCAATCTCCCAAGCTTGGATATATAGAATTGATGAAGAAAAAAAATGTTTGGATGAAGGTTTAGCTCAAATGTTAGTAAGTTTCAACGAAAAGCTTACTAACTTTATGAAAATGGAGCTTTGAGTGAATTTTGTAGATGAAGACAATTGAGAGAATTTTTTTGCGAGGTGAATTTGGCTATCAAAATATTGAGAAATGAATTAAATGAGGGCTCCATTTATAGAGTTTAGACTTGGGATTAGTTGTGGTTTGGACCCAAAATTAGGATTGGTAATTGATTTTTGGAGCCAAAAATTGAATCAAGTAGTGCACATGTGATCAAATAAGGGTGTATGATGGAATTTAATTTTTATTAAGTGGGGAATTATTTTTTCTATAATCAAGGATATTTTTAAAATAAAATAAAATAGGAGCAAAAAATTAACAAATTTGAAGATTGTTTTTTTTTTAAATTTCGTGAATGTAAATCTATTTGCATGTCTGTGCAAATTGATTTGCATGCCAAAAAAATGAAACTTTAGTGTAAAAAAAGAAAAGAAATTATTGAAATCAATTTTCTCAGGGAAAAATCACTAGAAAACTTTGCTTGTTGGATGCTTTGGCTTGATACCTACAAAACACAAATATATAAAAATAAAGAAAATATTTTTGGTATTTTGATTAGAGGTTAGTCAACAACACATATACAAAATACACAACTAAGGTGCTTGGAGATCTCTTGAGAGAAAAATTAAAGGTATGGGAACAAACCCAAAGAGATAACCAACCTGAAAGTGTGATCTTGATGTATTGGTGTTATGAGATAATGAGAGATCTTAGGGGGGGAAATTGGGGTATAACAGCTGCCCTTATTTAAGTGTCTTCTATCCGGAGATACGAAGGTTAAAATCTTTGTCTCAATGCGATTGAAGATACTTTAATATAAAACAGGCCTTATTTTTTGTCCTAAGATGCCATGAAATGCTTATGATCATGCATGCAAACAAACAAATACAAAGGTGACACTGGACACCACTAGGGATGCGGGAAATAAAATGAAGGATCAAAAGAAAGTTCGACCAGGAAAATTAATTGCTAGTGAACAAAAGACTCAAATAAGTGAAGAAAAGGCATGAATTGGTCTCAATTTCTTCTTTAACCATGATGTTTCACCTGGAAAGGGTAATATACGAGCTGTCAAAAATAAAAGAGACTTCCACTTTCAAAGATCTTACAATGAAGTGTCTCTATCAAACTAGAAAATACCTTCCATCCACTGGAGCCATTTCACAACAAACTGTCTCTATCAAATTGAAAAGACCTGCCATCCATTGGAGAAATTTCACAATGAACTGTCTCTATCAAATTGAAAAGACCTGACATCCATTGAATTCATTTCACAATGAATTGTCTCTATCAAATTAAAATAACCTTCTTTGTGAATTAACAGACTTACTGAGGAAGTACAGGTTTCTCAAATAAAGAGACTTGCCACTTGCTGTTATAATAAGCCTGTTGGGAAAAGAATCTTAACTTCTCTGGGGAAATGCCAACACATTCCTGCTGAGGAGGTAAAGTCTTCTCATGCCAAAATAAATGCACATTCTCAATCCAGGGCTCAGAGCCTACCATAATCCAAATAATAATGTTACCAGGGACCACATATGCAAACTAGGAAAAACCAGAGTGAAATAGTCAATCAAGACAACACCCAATAAGGACTAAGCTCAAATGGGGATCACGTTCCATCCAGATAATGAGCTGAATAGTAAGACTAAAGTAAAATTCTTCCATGAGAGATAACTCAATGGTGAAATTTAAAGGATATACACTTTATGCTTAAGGTTGACACTTTATTGGAGAAAGGGTAACATCACTCCGCAAAGAGGGCAATATGTCAACAAAAACAATAATGCATGCAAATGAGAAATGAATTTTAAGTTCAGCTATGCATGATGCATGTATCAATATATGCATGTTATCATGTACATGCTAGCAAAACAGACATATAGTACTGGGAATAACCTAACAAAACCAACTTCGGTAAAGTTAACACTTGGCTAAATCACATCCAGGATGAAGATTCCATAAGAGAGTAAGCACCAACTGAGAAAAAAAAGTCCTACTTCACAGATTAACTTCACTAGGAAGAAACATGGTTTGAAAATAAACACATCATAATTTGATAGCAATAAACCAATACAGATGCAGGGATATATGACCCTTCTCCAGGCTTCACCAAGGAAAATCATACAGACTTTGCTAGGGAAGACAATGTCTTATCTTCTAGACTTCAACTGGGGATTCCAAGCCGACTTCAATGGGGAAAACAACATCACATTGTCGAGGGGAGGCCAAATACATTCTTCAATATCAAGAGTAATGGCTGCACAAACTTCTCTAGGGAGAAATTGTGAAACTTCATGGGGATAACAACTTTCAGAGAGAAGCATCATCTCGCTTTCATTTGGGATCTAAGAAGTTTTACAAAATTAGCAAGAAGTCAAAATTATGGGGATTTTATATCAAACTCAACACTTGGAAAGAGAAAACCCAAAAATTTGGTAGTTGTTCCAACACTTCTTAGAAAAGATATTGCCCTTGTCTAGCTACTCAGCTGGAAAAAATCCGTGTCAAGTCCTGATTGGAGAATCTGGGATAGAGGCATCAAACTGTGCAAACCCAAAACCAAAATAATCAACTTGGAGAAAATATGAACCAAGACTTAACTAGGGAAAACTGGATTACAAACCAAATGCCACGTAACAACTCAGAGAAAATCTAAAATAAGACAACTGGGGAAAATTGGATTACACGCCCGACATCGCACCATATATCATTTGGTATAAACTCTAACTATCTGAGGAAAGAACATAAAAGGATAATGCGCATATCAGCAAGAGTGATATCGGGATATATTTTGGAGGATCAAGAAGTTAACATCACAACAAGAATTCAAAATTATAAAGATTTTAAATCAAACTCAACACTTCGTGTGAGAAAACCCAAAATGTTGGCAGTTGTTCCAATACTTGTTAGGAGAGATACTGCCCTTGTCTAGCTGCTTGGGAGGCACACAAAATATCAATGTCGTGACTGGAGTGAACAATGCTTTGAAAGATATTCCACATCAATTCTCAACATGAAGGAAGAAAGAATCCAATCAACTAAGCAAATACTATATAACTTCACAATCTCTCCTTGATCACCACCTGGATGGGGAAAGAATCACACTCAACTAGTGAGACCTGATTCAAGACTTAAATGGGGGAAATGGGATTACAAACCAAACACCACACCAAAACTTAGAGAAAAAAATGAACCAAGACTTAACTGGAGGAAATGGGATTAGAAACCCAACACCACACCACAACCTGGAGAAAAATATGAACCAAGACATAACTTGCGGAAATGGGATTACAAACCCCAACACTACACCACAACCAAGAGGAAACCCTTAAATGATTAACAACTGTAGAGGAAACCATGCATACATATATAATGTGGATCACGAGAAACAATAGTAAATATAGTGATGCCCTTGGAGAAAACATAGTAACTATCTTTACAAAATATGGAGATGCCCTTGGAAAGAACTCTGGGTGCCCTAGATTATGCTGATCAAGATAACTTTCGCAACTTACCCTTGGTTGTATGCTTTTATGATAATCTTCCTGACCAAAAAGATTTTAGAGATTGGTCGAATCTCGACGTAATTTCCCTAGATTGGCTAAATGATGCATACTCCTTGCTCAACAAACTCTTCTCGGTAACATGCCCTTTGCTGATACTCAAATGTAATATTCCTTGATATCAAACAATTGTTTCTCCGATAGAAAATGTTTATTCTAAGAATGAATATTCTAATGCAACAATTATGTAAGTCTTGAAGATTTTATTTGAAAAGATGTTTATAATACGGTGGCAGAATCGTAAATGTTGCGGTAAGCAAGAGTCGCCACCGACTTTTCTGTTATCAAAATAAAGGAAAGGGTGAAAAAAAAGAAAAAGACCTTTCGAGAGCTTTCTGAGTAAAGGGGGCAAATTATTGAAAGGGAAGGTGTTAGCACCCTTTCCATCCGTAGTTATCTACGGGCTCTTAGATGCTTAGCTAAATTTGAAATACCTTGTGTTTTGTGTGTTTTGAAAAGTATTTTTGAAATGCAAATAGTAAGGCGATTTTCTTTATGATAACTCTTGTATCAGTCCTCAAGAGTGTTGATAAAGCGTTTTTGAAAAAGTTTTTGAAAATTGTTTTGTGTAGGTGTAAAAATTTATTTTGAGCATATCATCTAGGATCTATCTACTTTTACTCGAAAGGGTCATTCTTTTCCTCTTTTCTTTTAGACGGTGCTATCCTACTATTAGTGAGCAGGTAGCCCTAGTCGTTGGATGTTTTGAGGGACATTTGAAGGGAAGTTTATAGTCAAAAAGGCAACTGGGCAAGAAACCTTAGTAACTACCCTATGGCTTTAAGACCATTTTTATCGAGGCAACATAGAGAGGGTCATCGAGGGACTTATGATCTTTAGACCAGAGGGTATCCACTAAAGTCTCTCACGTTTCGAGAGTTGTGATTGTTTTCCGAAGGCAACCGAAGTGGGATACCCTAGTGGTGCACATGTGCAGTTGTGTTGTTTTCAGTTATTTTAGTCTTGTGTTAAGTTTACTAGCATTTTACTTTTAATTCTCTTGCCATACAATCCTAGTTAGCATACATCTAAGCAGTTAATAATATATACATGAATTAAAAGTGCGGAAATGTAAAATCTTAACTATTACATTGCTTCAGGGAGGGGGAATTTACAAGTTCAAAAATGGGGAAAAATAAAAAGTAGTAAAAGTAAATTCCTAGTTAAGTCTATTACATCCCAGTAAGCAGGTACAATAATATGCAAAAGTGTGAAAGTAAAGGTAAACGCGCGAATTGAAAAAATGTCTAAAAGGCCTAATAAAAATGAAATCTTTTTGTTTGTTTTTGATCATGGAAATAGACGCCTGGATTTTAAGATTCGAAGGAATCAGTTTCGAATGCCCTAATAATGGTGTCCTGCTACTTTAGTACTAATTTTCACATGTAACACATTAAAACAATCACAAATATCGTTCATAGCATGGATATATGATCAATATGGATTTAAATTACATATTGAATGAGTTTGAGATTAAAGGCAAGTTACCAACGAAGGGATTATGCGAGTGATGCTCCTGCGTGTGTTGGACCGGCCTAATGCTTGGAAACGTCTCCTAGAACCTTCAGGGAGCGAGTGGAATGCTTGTTTTTGGGTGAGGAGGCCTACAAAGATTGTTTCGATTCTGACAACTTTGTGAAGGTTTGGAGAATTTGGTGTGGTTTTCTGGGGAAGCTTCTTTTGTGTGTTAATAGGCAATGTCTGCCTTGTATTTATAGGGGTGTGGTGGTGAACGAAAATGGCATGAATCAGCCATTAACCATGGCTTTGAAAGAAAAATCGAAAGATTTAAGAAGTTGCCATTTTGAGATATTTTCTACCATTTTGGACTTTGAGTGAACATGGACAATATTTGTTTCAAATTCCACATCTTGATTCTTTCGAATGCTCCCAAACTTTGTTCTTTTAGATGGCTCTTAGTCCCAATTCGAATGGTTCAAGTCCTCATCATCATGGCTTCTTCGATTGAGTCACTATCTGCCTTAGTTGCTTGATCTGAAAACTATCCAATCAGCCCAATTGAACTCAACTCTTATTCCTTTCGATCTCCTTTCCTTCAATCAGACCAATCGAAGCATCACCTCCTCATCTTGGCCTGTCGAAGCTTTGTTTTGTTCTTTCCGTCGAACACAATCGTGTACGTGGTTCTTCGATTCTAACTCCTACCCTTTGCTTTTGTCTACAAGAATATCTTTATTGCTTACTAGTCCACCTTCGATTGGTGAATACAGCTCGTATGCGCCAATCGAAGGATAACCTATGAGCACCAAGACTTTACTTTCAATCACCCAACTCCTTTCTTGTCTGTTCAGGCACATGCCTGAAACACATTGATCGCAAAACTCTAAGATGACTCATATTTAGCTTATTCGTATCTGAACTGTCCTTCGATCATGCCATGTTTGAAGATTGCATATCCTTCGAACTATTAGACTTCCACGTGCTTTTTTGGATATGATAAAAGCTTTTGAATTCAAAATATTCTTCTATTCGAAGCCCCCATTAAGACAACATGTCAGTCGAAGTGTGTCTTCCTTGTAATGCTTTTAATAGCATACATTTCCATGGTTCGAAAATGAACCATTCGATGACGCTCTTTACTAGCTCTTCCTTCGATCCTATTGCTTAGTTGGGCATCATACTGCTGTCGAAGCTGCTTCGACCCAAAATCTCTTAGGCATATCCTCAACTTTCGACCTGCACCTTGTCATGTACACTTCCTTTCTTTCTTTCAGTAGTGTCATTATGCTGAGGCATATAGGGTTCCCTGGAAATCACTTGAAGCTTCTTGAGCAATTGAGGACCTCAATAAGCACGTCTTGAATAAAAATGGGAGGGAAAATGTTGGGGTACAACAGCTGCCCCTATTCAATCTTCTTAAACCTGTAGATTTAGATTGGCTTGTCTGCCTTTCGTGATCTGAAGATGGAAGATGATTGAACAGTAGAGTGCCCAAAAATTTGCATTCGGCCGGAGTAATGCCTTTGGATGATGATATTAAGAATGGGCTTACATATGGCATTTGGAGAAGATGATTGGGAGTTGTCGGAGATGGGCTTAAAGATGCCATCCAAAGTAGATGCTGACTTCATAAGAGGTCTCTTTATGGGGATTCCTGTTCCTGTTGTCTGAGGAGGACTCCGCTGGGTAATGTTGGTTTTTTTTGTTCCTTTGCTTGAGGAAAACTCTATGGGGAATAAAGTATAGGAGCTTTAGTTGTCCCTGGATCTACTGAGGCATTATCTCTGGACTAGAGAGATGAAAGTTATCTATTTTCTGGTTGAAATCCAAGCTTCACAGTAACTTACTGGGGGAAATGAAATTAACAGTTATCTAGAATATATTAGAAGGGGCCTGTGCAGGGCTGCTTCAGGATGAGTCCATGTGAAACTTCATCTGGAGATATGTGAGAATGAGCCTGTGTAGGACTGCTTAAGGATGAGTCCGTGTTAAACGACATCTAAAAATTGTGAGAAGGAATCCGTGTAAGATTTCTTCAGGATGAGCCCGTGTAAAGCTGCATCTGGAGATCATGAGAAGGAACCCGTGTAAGATTGCTTCAGGATGAGCCCGTGTAAAGCTACATCTGGAGATCATAAGAAGGAACCCATGTAAGATTGCTTCAGGATAAGCTCGTGTAAAGTTGTATCTGGAGATCATGAGAAGGAACTCGTGTAAGATTTCTTCATGATGATCCCGTGTGAAGCTGCATATGGAGATCATGAGAAGGAACCCATGTAAGATTGCTTCAGGATGAGTTCGTGTAAAGATGCATCTGGAGATCATGAGAAGGAACCCGTGTAAGATTGCTTCAGGATGAGCCCGTGTAAAGCTTCCTCTGGAGATCATGAGAAGGAACCCGTGTAAGATTGCTTCGTCTGGTCGTGTAGATAGTCACCCCGTCTTGTTTCGGGAATTGATCCATAATTAGATGTTCATAGATAGTTTCCCTGTCTGGTTTCAGGAATTAATCTGGAACTTGCTTTTGTTGGTCGTTGAGATAGTTGCCCTAGCTTATTTCAGGAATTAATCTCTGACCTAAGAGAAAGAAAGATAGTTTCCCCATCTTGTTTCAGAAGTTAATCTTCAATATGTAGATAGTTGTCATGGCTTGTTTCAGGTATTAATCTACAATCGGTTGTTCATAGATAGTTGTCATGTCTTGTTTCAGGTATTAATTTGGAACTCGCCTTTTGCTGGTCATAGAGATAGTAGTCCTGGCTTGTTTCAAGAACTAATATCTAACCTTAGATAGAGAAAGATAGTTTCCCCGTCTTGTTTCAAGAGTTAACCTTCAATCTACTCATGTAGATAGTTGTCCTGTTTTGTTTCAGGTATTAATCTTCAATCAATTGTTTACAGATAGTTGTCCTATCTTGTTTTAGGTATTAATCTGGAACTTTTTTTATTGGTCGTAGAGATAGTTTCCCTGGCTTATTTTAGGAATTAATCTCTGACTTGGTCTTGTAGATAGTGGCACGGTCTTGTTTCGGGAATTGATCCACAGTCAGTCGTTCACAGATAGTTGCCCTGTATGGTTTCAGGAATTAATCTGGAACTGTTGAAAATTGATGATGATATTTGTCTGCTTTCAAAATTTCCTGAAAAAGGTAAAGAGTCAGATGTATGCAGTGTCATGATGCATGAAATGCATCGGGTAATGATGTTCTCAAAATAAATGAGATTGTGATATATGCATTTTTGTTGCATATGCTATGACGCTTGTAAAATGATGTATGAATTCAATGTATGAACGTATCAGTTGTTCTATTGCAGTGTTGTTGAACTAGGGAAAGTAAATCCATGATTGTTACTAGGGATGAAGAATGTAAGTCTTCAAATTTTGTTGAAGTTGAAATGCTGGGAGACGCATTTCCGTTGTCATAGAAATAAACTCTGTTGGGGGAGGGAAACTTCATAATCCGCTTGGGGTTTTTTATGAAACCTTGTTAGGAAACCCAAGAAGCTTGTGAACCATGCTAGGGAATTCTTTAAGATGTAGGGGGAAATAATTGGAGGTTCTTGCTCTGCCGGGGGTATCAGAAATTTTGACATCATTAGGCTGTAAACTGAGGATATGGTAGTGACTTTGTAGTAGGGTGTCTCTGCCTTTGTACCTGCTGGAGAAAGTATCTGCGGGGATTTGCAGATGGCCTTTAGACATTGTCCTGTTTCTTAAAGCCCGTAGTAACTGTCTTTCTATTTTTTATGTGTGTATTTCTAAATGGTAATCACATTCAAATGCATATGTTCAAAATTAATTACTGGACGTTTTTGCAAACAAAACAGAAAAATAAAAATGAACAGTTTTGCACAAAGAAATAGCTTTGTATTAATTTGAAGGAGTTTTTCCTATAATAGGCATTTTTGTACAAGGTGACAGACATCCTAGTAAGAGAATTTCGTCGTAAGAACGAAACTATACAAAAATAGCATACAAAGAAAAACAACTATGTGAGATGATCCCATTGGGTTCCCATTATGCTATTTCCTTTATATCGTTGAGCGTCGCAACTCTTTGTTGCTTATCCAAAACTGATTGGATTGATTAGTACCATTTGAGCTTGACACTTATTACCAAAGTCTGTTTGTAAGGTGTTCCAAAGGGACATAGTTGTACGCTTTTAATCCCTAACTTTTTCCTGGACCGCCCTTTCGGGTTTTCAGTCCACTGAGATACCCTTTTTTGCCCAAGCCGCCTTTTCAGGTTTTCGACTTGCCGGATGTACAAATTTTTCAATATTTATATCCCTAATTTTTACCCGAACCCTTTTAGTTCACCGGGATTCCCTTATTTTTTCCTAGACCAGTCGACCTAGCGGGTCTTTGCTCATGGGTAGTATCTTTTAACTATATCCGCATTTACAGAGTGCGGAAGGTCGTCACCGTCCATGGTGGTTTAGATCATGGCTCCACCGGAAAACATATTCTTGATCACAAATGGCCCTTCGTATGTGGGGGCTCATTTTCCCCTGGGATCACCTTGCGGCAGGATAATGCGCTTGATTACTAGGTCACCAGACTGATATACCTAACGTTTGTCCTTCTCCTTAAAAGCCTTAATCCTATGTTTTTGGTACATCTGACCATGACAGACAGCCGCAAGCCTCTTTTTGTTAATCAGGTTTAATTGGTCAAGTCGAGTCTAAAACCATTCGTCTTTGTTCAACCCGACATCTTTCATGATTTTCAAGGAAGGGATCTGGACTTCGATCGGTATGACAACTTTCATACCATATACCAGAGAGAAAGGAGTTACCCCTGTTGACGTGCGTATTGAGGTACGGTAACCATGAAGAGAAAATGGTAACATCTCATGCCAGTCTTTGTATGTTACCATCATCTTCTGTATGATCTTCTTGATGTTTTTATTAGTAGCCTCTACAGTGCAATTCATCTTCGGCCAGTAAGGAGAAGACTTATGATGCTGAATCTTGAATTGTATGCAGAGATCAATGATCATAGTATTATTAAGATTGGTACCATTATCTGTAATGATTCTTTCTGAAATACCGTACTGACAGATAAGATTATGTTTGATGAATTAGGCTATAATGTTCTTGGTAACAGAAGCAAAAGAGGCTGCCTTGACCCACTTTATGAAGTAATAAATGACAACTAGGATGAAGCGGTTCCCATTAGAAGTTGTAGGTATAATCTCTCCAATCATATCGATGCCCCATATTGCAAATGGCCAGGGAGCAGTCATGACGTTTTGAGGAACTGGAGGCACATGTACTTTATTAGCATAGATCTAGCATTTGTGACAAGTTCGAGAATGCAAATAACAGTCGGCTTCCATAGTAGACCAGTAGTATCCTTTCCTCAGAATCTTGTTATCGATTGTGTGCCCACTAGAATGTGTGCCAAAGGTGCCTTCGTGCATGTCTGCCATAATCTTCTCTGCTTCAGTCTTGTCTACACACTAAAGCAAAGTAAAATCATGGTTGCGCTTGTAGAGGATCCCATTACTGAGGAAGAACTTGGCATAGAAACTTCTTAAGAACTTCTTATAATTGACGGAAGCTCCCTCTAGATACTCTTGGGCTTCGAGGTACCTTTTCACTTCGTGGAACCAAGTTTGTCCACTGCTCCTTTAGTATCCATCTCATAACAGTATGCAGATTCGTCCAATATTTCAATAGTGATCTGAGGGGCTTTTTTATCCCACCTGACCTTGAACATGGATGACATAGTAGCTAGCATGTCCGCTAATTAATTTTCCTCTCGTGGGAAATGCTCCAAGGTAACTCCTTCAAAGTGTGGAATCAATGTCAGCACATGCTCCTGGTAAGGGATGAGATTAGGATGCTTCATGTTCCATTATCCTTTGATTTGACTGATTACTAAGGCCGAGTCTCCAAATACACTTAAGAATTTAATTCTCAAGTTGATGGCAGCTTTGAGACCCATAATGCATGCTTCATATTCAGCCATGTTGGTACAGTTGAAACATAGCCTGGAAGTGAAAGGAGTATGACAACCTTCAGGAGATATAATCACAGCACCGATGCCATTTTCGAGTGCATTGGAAGCTCCATCAAAAACCATAGTCCATCGAGATCCTTTTTCAGGTCCTTCATCCGGTCTAGGTTCATCACAATCGGCCACTAACATGATGTTCTCATCCGAGAACTCAAAATTCATGGATTGGTAGTCGTCCACGGCCGATGAGCCAAATGATAAGCTAACACACTTCCCTTGATTGCTTTCTGGGTTTTGTACAAAATATCATATTCGGTCAGGAACATTTGCCATCTTGCTATTCTTCCGGAGAGAGCGGCCTTCTCAAAGATGTATTTGATATGATCCATTTTTAGATATAAACAAAGTAGTATGAGTCAACATATACTGTCTTAGTCGGCGAAGAGCCTATGCCAAAGCGGATGATGTTTTCTCAAGTAGTGAGTATCTTGTTTCACAGTCGGTAAACTTTTTGCTAAGGTAGTATATTGCATACTCTTTTCGACCAGACTCGTCATGCTTCCCCAGCATACACCTCATTGAGTTCTCTAACAGTGTTAAGTACATGATCCGAGGTCTTCCTTCAATCGACGACATCAAAATTGGAGGCTCTTGAAGATATTCCTTGATTTTGTCAAAGGCGGTCTGGTAATCGTCAATCCATTTCACTTCTTGATCTTTCTTCAGTAATTTGAAGATTAGCTCACAAGTAGAGGTTAGATGGGAAATGAATCTGGCAATGTAGTTTAGACGTCCCAAGAATCCTCTAACCTCTTTCTCAGTGCAGGGGGTTGGCATTTCTTGTATATATTTAACCTTTGCAGGGTCTACTTCAATACCTTTGCCGTTGACAATGAAGCCTGAGAGCTTACCAGATCTTACTCCAAAGGTGCACTTATTCGGGTTCAGTCTCAGTTTGTACTTCTTTAGTCTTTCAAATAGCTTCTGCAGGTGATCAAGGTTCTCCTCTTCAGTCTAAGACCTGGTTATCATGTTGTCGATGTAGACCTCTATCTCGTGATGGACCATATCGTGAAACAAAGCTACCATGGCACACTGATAGGTTTCCCCGACGTTCTTTAACCCAAATGGAATAGCTTTGTAGCAGAAAGTGCCCAACTACGTGACGAAGGTTGTTTTCTCCATATCTTCAGGCGCTATTTTGATCTGATTGTACTCGGAGAAACCATCCATGAAGGAGAATATCTTATGTTGTGCGGTTTTGTCAACCAGAACATCAATATAGGGAAGAAAAAAGTCATCCTTGGGGCTTTCCCTATTCAAGTCTCTGTAATCCACACACATACGTACTTTACTGTCCTTCTTAGGTACCAGAACAACATTAGCAACCCATTATGGATAAGAAGTAACAACTAAGAAACTGGTGTTGAACTATTTCATGACTTTAGCCTTGATCTTTTCTGACATCTCTGGCTGCATACGACAAACCTTTTGCTTCACGGGAGGGCAGTCTTCTTTTATCGGCAGGCAATGAACCATAATATTAGTGTAAATCCCCAGCATGTCTTTGTATGACCAGAAAAGACCTCAACATAGTCATGTAACATCTGAATTAAACACTTTTTGAAACTATGCTCCAGATCGACACCTAACTTGACTTCCTTCTTATCCTCCTTAGTACCTAAGTTTACTGTCTCAACCAGCTCTTCATGAGGTTGTGTTTCTCTTTCCTCCCATTGTAATAGTCTGGCAAGCTCTCCTGGTACTTCACCATCTTCCTCATTTTCGTCTTCGGCTTGTTAGATCGGTTTCAAAGTCATAATTGGCAATAACAGAAGCGTTACCAATGGGATCCAGAGTGTGTGTGGATCTGTAGTTTAATATGTGGGTGTGTCCAAGAGAGCATAAATATTTTGATAAAGTAAAAGCAGAAAAGAAAGACAGAAAGCATAAAATTTGCATGCAAAACTTTCAATGATTTATTAATGACATATGAAGGTGAAGTAATAACCCTCATAAAATAGACCGTTGTGCCTCAGGTAAAGCACAAGGCTTTAGAGTTTAAATTTTTCAAATATTACATATTCCAAAAACAAAAAGACAATTACTCTTGAATAAAATTAATGGGAACAAAATACTTGGCCTCCCAATTATTGAGTCCACCGCTGATAGTTGGGAAGATCCACTTGTCTATGTCGCTGTCACTGTCGCTGTCCTCAAAAGCATTGATCCCATGGTTGCTGATGCATAGTGGTAGTCCTCCGGCGCGAGCACAACGAACATCTCTTTGGGCTCCTGAAGTAAAACCCAAACCAAACTTTTCAGATTTGTAGGGTATATCAGGGAGTTGACCCCAAATGGTACACCCACCTTCTTCGACTACTGCTTTGGAATCCTTCAGAGAAGCCATCTTCAATAGAGGTCTGGTAATCTTTGGAACATTGATAGCAGTCTTGGTTGCAACAATTGTCTGAGGAACCTCCTCAAAGTTCTGGCAGGGGGTCTCAATGAACTTGTTGTCCATCTCAACATACCTGAAAGAGTTCAGGTGGCTCACCATATATTCTTCCTCGCCATGGACTGTAACAATCTTTCCGCTAATTGGGTATTTCAGCATTTGATGCAGAGTATAAGTAACATCATCGACCCCATGGATTCAAGGGTGACCCAATAAACAGGAGTAAGATGGGTGGATGTCTATCACGTAGAAAGTGGAGTCAAAAGAATGAGTAACAACTTTAATAGGGATGTCCACCTCACCACGTACCATTCTCTTAGAACCATCAAAGGCCCTCACCACAATATTACTGGGCTTTAATGTGAGTCCTTCATAATCCATCCTGTCCAAATCATTCTTAGGTAAGATATTCAATGATGAACCTGTATCCACGAGAACATGAGCTAGGGTAGTGCCCCTGCACTCAATAGAGACATGCATGGCATCATTATGCTTTCTTCCTTTGGACGTTAAATCAGCATCTGAGAAACTAAGTCCATTGTCAGCTGTCAAACTAGCAATGTAGTTCTCGAATTGGTCGGCGGAAGTCTCTTGAGGCACATGAGCATACTTTAGGAACTTTACCAAAGCCTTAGCATGGGCTTCAGAGCATAACAGTAAAGCCAGCATTGAAATTTTTGAAGTGGTTTTCTCCAATTGCTCTAAAACATTGTAATCGCTCTTTCGTATAATCTTAATATCTTCCATTTCATTTTTAGAAGCTTTAGGAACGACTTATTTATGTGCCTCCATCCGGGAAGGCTCAACCAGTACCTCTTTTCCCCGAGTCTCAGCTGACTCAGTAGTGGGGATAATAATAGGGATGACAGTAGGAGTAGCAATGGGAGTAATAACAGGAGTAGCAGCGGGAGTGGCAACATGGATAACCAAAGGAGTAGCAACAATATTTAGAGAGATTTTAGGAGAGAAAATCCTTCCTCTCCTGGTAATTTTACTAGTCCCAACAATATTGTTGATGTTAGGATCAATATCTTCAGCAACTTCATTTTTAATAGACAATAGGTCTTGCTTGACGCCATGGTAGTAAACGCCGGCCCCATAATTCTAAGGAACATCTTTATCAGAGGAATATGGTATTGGCCTAGGAAAAGTGATAATCAAAGGAGCAACCTTAGGAACGGATGTAATCCTGTTGGGTCTTTTGGAGGAGACCCTAGGAGGATTGTCGAAAATGGTAATTATTGAAATGTTTTCACACCGAACTTTTGTAGAGGGAACTTTCTCAAACATAATTTCTTTGTTGTTCATCAGGCGCTAGACACCTAACTTTAACAACAAGCAACCATTGGGTTGAGACATACACATGTGTCAACCTTCACCACAGCCCGAAATAAACCGGCTCGCAATAGATTCTTTTTAACAATCAGAAGAGGAGTAGCTAGTTCATCAACAGAAGAAACAAATAAGTCATTATCAACAACATTAACACCCCGGCCATACTTGGGTATTGGTGCAGTTATTACATTAAGGGTCTCCGGAGGGTCAAACTCATTCTCCTTTGCCTCAATGAGATCTTGCACTTTGTTCTTCAGAGCCCAACAGTCATTTTTATCATGCCCTGGACTATCGGAGTGGTAGGCACATCGAGCATTTGGGTTGTATAAGGGAGATGTAGTATTTGGATTTTTGGGAGCCTCCTTTAGAGTAACCAGATTAGACTTTAACATATGTGGAAAAACCTGAGATAAGGACATGTTGAGCCAGGTGAACTGTCTTCTAGGCGTATCCTGTATGAGCTAATTGTTTTGTTGTTGATTTGACGCAGGGTTGGAAATCATCACAGCTCCTACCGTTGGACGGCGTTCAGTTTTACTTTGATTTCTCTAGCCATAAGCAGCACTGACCTTTTTCTTTCCAGTGAAGGGTTTCTTCATTCTACTTGAACATGCATCCCTCTGAATCTTACCACTCTTTATACCCGCTTCTACTCATTCCCCAGTCAATATCAGCTAAGTAAACCTGGCTGAAGAGCTTCCAATCAATTGGTTGAAAAATGGACAAGAAAAAGTACACAGGAACATATTTACCAGATCTCTATCAGACAAAGGAGGATGGACTATTCCGGCAAGATCTCTCCACTTCTGGGCATAATATTTGAAACCCTCGCTGGAACCCATAGACATACCTTGAAGTTGTGTATGGGTTGGAGTGAGGTAAGCATTGTATTGGTATTTCCTGTAGAAAGCAGCAGCCAAATCCTCCCAGCTACGAATATTGGTTCCCTCCAGATGATAGAACCATTCCAACTGCATCCCTGACAAACTTTCCTGGAAGAAATGAACCCATAAATTCCTGTTAGCGGTGTGATGTTGGATCTTCCTGACATATGACCTTAAGTGCAGCTTAGGACAGGAGACACCTTCATACTTAGAAAATGTGGGAACTTTGAACTTTTGGGGAATGACAACTCCAAATACCAACCCTAACTCTTCAAAATCCAGACCAGGCACCTTCTGTATTTCCATAGCATTAAGACGATCCTTCAGCCGCTTATATTCATCATCAACATGGGGATACTGTTCCTCGGAGTAATCAGCTACTTCTTCATTAGTTCCTGGATAGTTGTTTTCCTCTGTTGGCTTCTCTTATTTATTGTTCCCCTCGTTTGAAGAGGTTCCGAAATCTAGAGCTCACTTGGATGGTCCTCTAAATCTTCTTCCCATATTTAAGACGTCGGCCAGTTTCTTTGCCTTTTTCTTCTTCTCTTTGATGATGAGAGCTTTCATATCTTTTTGTCCCTTAGCCAGAGCAAGGAACATTTTTTGGAATTGAGCGTTTTGTGCTTGAAGATCCTTAACTGTTTGTTCAAGAGCCATTTCTTTTTGCTGAAATAAACATCGAAAAGATAAGAAACTTGTCTTGAAATACCTGCTTAATGTAATGATATGCATGATAATATTTTTGCAATGTTTTCAAGGACTTCAGGAAATTTAAATTTGCGAACCAAAATGGAACAAAGATTTTATTAAAAATATTCAAATTACAACTGCCTTTTAGGCTTACAATTGAAAATTAAAAACTCTTAAAATCTAAGAACCAAATCTCCCATGGGCGCTTCCTTTTCGTGCCCAGGTAGACATTAAGACTTTCTTCTTTATGAAGTTACTTTGTGAGCTCTAACACTTTCTTCTCACTGGTGTATAATTGATCTCTAAAGGTATCTCGTTCTTTCTTCAGCTGAATCCAGGACCTCTGCAACTCTTCAAGATCAATGGTCATGTCATGATGGAGAACTGTATAAGGAATATCTTCTTCGGTGACAAGTTCCACAATCAATGGTAAGATGGTTGTATATGGCATCATAAGGTTTTGGGCGCGTGCTGGTACCCATTTAAGATAAGGCTCCATAGGGATGGAATTCTTGTGCCCTAAAGCCTTACTATAAACCTTGTTTACCATGCCCCAAGCTCGTACGAACCATTGATGATACCCTTGAACATCATCCTCGTAGTTGAACATAATGCGTTGGATAAGCATATCATAAGAACCATCCCTTCGAGCATAACCGAATTATCATAGAGACAGCGAAGGATTATAAGTGATACATCCGCTAATGCCGAGGAGTGGGACATTAGGGAATTCCCTACAACGGTCAATGATAGAAATATCTCCCATGGACCGGGAGTACCAAAGAATATCCGAGTGTGAAAGTGACATTATCCTTTGTGACCAACTCGAACCTTGTTTGTTGTTCAATACTAATTTGGGAAGCTGAGAAATAAACCACCTAGACATCAATGGTATGCAACATATAAGAACCCCTCTTCTCTTCATGGTACGAGGGTGAAGGGAATGTAAGATATCTTCGAGCAAAGTAGGCACATGGTTACAGGAGAGAAAAACCTTGACAATATTCACATTTATGAGTAAATCCGGATTAGGGAACAGTACTAACCCATATATTAGAAGAGCTAGGACTTCTTCGAAAGCTTGGAAATCCAAATCATCCCAATACAATTGAGCCTTTTCTAGTAGGAACTTGAAAAGGAAACCCTTGACTCTAATTCTTGTTTCCCAGTTGGATATAATGTCGGACCGTTTTAGAAGTAAGGGTGCTGCAATGACCTATGGCTTTGGATCCTCCTCTAAACCGGTGAAAGGAATCTGATCTAGAATGGGTACACCCAATAATTGAGAGAAGTCTTCCATGGTGGATACCAACTGATAATCGGGAAATGTGAAGCAATGGTGTTTGGGGTCAAAGATCTGAAAGAGTACCCCCATCATCTTCTCATCAAAGCTTAAGGTAACCAGGTTGAGAAGTAGACCATATTTCTTGGTGAACAAAGAAGTCTCAGGAACCCTTGATACTAGTTCTCTGAGTTGGAGAGGTATTCATACAAAGTTGATTCTGATGGTATTTTTACGAGCGGAAGCCATGATCTGCAAAACAGAACAAAGATAAATTCCCTTGGTCCTTGAAATGGTTAGTGTTGTACCCCAAACTTTGCCCTCTTATTTCTCAAAGGATCATCCTGGACCCTCAGGTTTGCTTCTATCAAGTTTCAAGTCTTGGATGACAATTTTCCAAGAAAGTCATTCACAAGGGCAAAATGGTCAATTGCACACTAAAAAGTCAAACTTTGAATTTTGGATCAAAATCAAGTTTCAAGAATCATATTTCATCAAGGCATGAAGTTTGTTTCATCAAGAAAATCAAAAGTCAAGATTATGTTGAAAAATTCAAAATTCTAAATACTTAGAAATTTCTCTAAGTGTTTAAGAAATATGATAAATTCAGAACTTCTGGCCAGATTATCACCATGATGCAAGTTGATTCTAGAAGAACTTCTATCACAAGAGTTGTAGATCTCAATGAGATCAAAAAAATTGTAGAACAAAACTTCTTCTAGAAATGCTGGGATTTCAAGTTATACGTCTTCAAAGATACGTCCCTGAAACTTAAACATTCAGTAAATTCTAGACCTTTCCAAAGCAGTATTTAGTTAGAACTTCTGGGCCAATTTTCATATAGATCCAGTCAGAATTTGCAAGAGTAATTCAAAGAGGGTTTACAAAGCATGTTATAAGCTTTCTAGAAAGTCTAAGAACTCTCTCAGGATGTGCTGGAGCAAAGAGATTCCAAGATCAGAAGTTGGATGTCTGTTCTAAGTTGCGCTGATACTGAACTTCTGACCCAGAATTAAGCTATGATGCATAATCTCATATTGCAGGATTTCTGGTTTGATAAATCTCATCATCATTTAATGCTCACAACCACTTTTGAGTTTTTATCCAAAGGATTTCCCCACGTGTGGCATAGAAGTACATTGTTGTCCTTGAAAAAGAAAACTTTTGTACACGAGTATGTTGGGCCCATGCTTTGCTTTTGCTTCTGAGGGTACTTTTCCTTAATTCATGCTTACAAATCACACTTAGGCACGGCTAAAAGCTGTTAAGCACCATACTTGTTTAACTTGCTTCGAGAACAAGTCAACACCCTAGCATGATGGTTGTACCCTTGACCTCTACAAGCTACTAAACCTTTGCCGATAAATTGAAATCCATTTGCAAATGTAAGGGGGTCGAAAAAATTTAAAAGAAAAAGCTTTGAAACCTTGCTAAAAATTCTAGGAATCTGAAACTGCAAACACAAATACAAAACCTGCTAGTTTTTGGTTCTTGCATTCAAATTCCAATTTCCCTCAAGTTTTTCTTGACCAAATCATCCATACAGCTTATGATATTCATTTAGAAGTTATCCTAACTTCTATTTTTAGACTGTAACACGTTCTCCATCAGTCCCCACCTCAAAAGTCAGAATTTTGCTTCATGGCTGTTCCAGAATTTTTCAGCCATTCATTGCCCAAGTTAAAGGTTGTTCTAGCCTGCTGAGCACGTGAGGAAGCTGATCAGAATATTACAAGTAGTCATAACCAAGCTCTAGTGCACATGACCTTTTCCAGCTGCAAGGTAAGTTTCTGCTAACTCTCATCATATCACTTAGGCATTGTTAAACTTTCATGTCCAAATACAATGTAGACGTCCTGGTTCTGATGATGTACATATTCTGAGGATTCATGTATTTTCTGCCTAAGTAGGGAGAATATTCGTTCAGAACTTCTTAAGGAAATTAGCATTAGCAGATACGTGCTTGTTTCTGATTTACAGTCTTGATATTTTTTATGTTTCTGAAACCATGATGAAAACCTACCATAATTGATATGTTTGTGTTTCCTGTTCTATTGAGAAATGACTAAATTGCAGATGTTCTGATTAGCATGGAGAACGAGATGGAGTTTGTCATCAGATTTTACTTTGTGATACATGTTTATGCTTTTGCTTCTAATACTGGATGTACAGCCACCCCAGTGGTAAAAAGCGTGTGCATAAGACATTAGTACCAAGGGTCCTGCGTTCTATCCCCAAAAATAGATTTTTTGTAGGTTCATTCGTTGACATTTTTACCCATTTATCTGTCAGAAAATATTCCTAGATCAAAACTTCCAGATATCCTCACCCAACAACATTACCATCTCACTCTCTCAAACAACCAGAACTTCTGACTTGCCAGTGATATTAGAACTTCTAGGTTCCCAGCTGCACTATAGCTTATAAACTCCTTCAGCAATCAGAACTTCTAGGCTTCCCTTTATTCCCAGCAATCTCAAAACTTTGGTGTACCCAGACCCAGAACTTCTGACCTTCCCCATTTCTGCTAACATGTTATTTCTGTTTTGCAGCACATCAGAGTCAGAGTTTTTGCCTCTTATTTCTGTCTCTTTCAGCCATGCACTGATTATGACCCCTTTTCCTCTTGTTATTTTATTTTATCTTTAATAATCAAAACACGAAAAATATTTTTATAATCACATACTTTGTCTTATCTCTTTTAAAACCAAAAGATCAAAAATATTTTCTTAAGCAAACTTATTTCATTTCTTAACAAAAAAACAAAACAAGTCCATTTTACATTTCTTGTACATTATTTCAATATGGTTGTAATAGATAATTAGGACTTTAATTTCTTTCAATCCCCATTTGTAAATTTGTACACCCCATCCCCTTAATGATGTAATAGCGTAAGGCTTTACTTTTCCGCACTTTTAATTGCTTTCATATATTGTTAGTAATTAGGGTGTGTATGGAAAGACATGAAATCAACAAATAGATAACCCTAATTAAGACTAAATGCATGTAAATAAAACACACTTGCACACTTTCACCCTTAGGGTAATCCCATTTTGTTGCCTATCGGAAAATAGTCACGTCCCTTGAATATGAGCACTTTAGCAAAGACCCTCGATAAAAGATCGTAGTCCCTTGATGACCCTCAATGTTGCCTTTGGTAAACGATCTAGTCCCTAAGCGATACTGCTAAAATGTCCCATAGGTTGCTTTCTATGACTATACAAAACATCCTGCGCCCGTCCCTTCACATCCAACGATGGGGTTTCTTACTAAAAGAATGGTAAGATAACAACGTTTAAAGGAGGAGGAAAAGAATGTTTAAGACCTTTTGAGTAGGTAGGATGCTCCTAGTTTCTCGCTTGCTCACCACAAAAACATTTTATACACCAACACTTTCATTTTTAAACATTTTTAAAAGACAAACACTTTGTACACGTTCTTATAGAAACTAGAACCATTGCAAAAAACACCTTTTCAAAGTCACTTTCAAAAAACACGTTCCACAAACACTTCTTTGAACTATTTTCCAAACAACACTTTGTATGCGTTCTTATAGAAACGAGAACCATTACAAAGAAATTGTCAAAATACATTCAAAACCCACACCACAAACACATTTTCAAACAAAAGAGAGTGATCTAGCAAGAAACTAAGACCTGTAGATAAATAAGGATGAAAAGGATTCTAATACCTTCCTTTTTTATAGCCTACCCCCCGAACTCAAGAATTAATCTCAAAGGTCTTTCCTGTTCTTTTCCACCTTTCCTTTTGGATAAAAGAAAAGTCGATGGTGACTCTTGTTAACCGCAAAAATTGTGATAAAATGCAAAACATCCAAGTCAGTTCTTCCACTGTATTACAGAACTGGCGACTCTGCTGGGGAATCTCTTAAAAGTGGGGTTACCTTAGGGCTAGATCACATTTACATGATTTCTTTGATTAAATTGTTTGCTTTACATTTTTGGGTCTTTTGCTTGGGCTTTTGTTAAAGATCCTATACCCGGATCTGGGGCACCTTTTAGGTAAGTAGCAATAAATCATGGAAGTTGTACGGTGTAGACCGATATGAACGAAGTGATGGCTACGTTAGCATGATAATTTAGCTTGTACTAATGTTCCTTGAGTCAGTCAAGGATAACATTAAGCTTCCCTAGCGTCATTAAGCGCTAACTGACCTTTAGAACCTTTTAGTTGACTCATTCTAAGCCACTAGAAAGTAGTGAGATGGCAGGCTTTGATTCCGACTGAAGATTGGTTGATACTCGATGCTACACTCATTGAGATTGGACTTTTTGGATATTCTGGCCGCACTACTCCGGTGCTTGAGCTAGGACAATGCCTAAAAGAAAGGTCAGTGATATGAGACTCCTTACAACCCGTTACTTTTAATAGGACTGGTTGAGCCAACTAAACTTCAAGAGGGTACTTACCTTTAAAAGGCTCACGCAAGCCTTTAAACCTAGGGTCTTTTGCGTGACTTGCTTGATATGTCTGTGATTTCAAAGCATAACCATAACATCATGAACATCATGACATACATGCTAACCATTTCAAGGGGCTAGAGATTCATCTTTCCTTTTTGTTTTGTAGTGTATGGATTCAACTCGGAGAAAGACTATCCAAATCAATTTTGCAGAGGTCCCTCCTAAGCTCAAAGAATTGGTCCTGAGAGTTCCCGAGAGCTCATCGTTCAATAAGAGATATGGTCACTTGCTCAGTTTGGTTACTATTGTACCCCAATTTTTGCCCCTAAGATTCCTGCATCATACCATATTGTTTATATCACAACAAGATCACATTAGGTCTTTCGGTTCTTCCCCATATCTTTAGCTTTGCTCTTTTGAGGAGTTACCAAGCACCTTGACTTGTTTTCTTTTGTGGTCATGGATATTTGGCTTTGATTTTCTCTCTAATTAATAAAATTCAATATTGGTTTGTCTTACTTGTTAATAATGTAGGTAAAGGCAACGAGGTTTAGCAAGTTGCTTCATGGGGTCATGAGTTTATTTTCATGCCCTAGTCAATAGCTTGAGAAATTCAAACTTCACTATTGGAGTGATTTTGGAAGAAATGGAATGACAAGACTCATTTTGGTTTAACATATTTCAAAGTTATCAAAATTGATTCAAAAGTACAAAGGGTTAAGGGAAGAAGTTGTCGTGATTGGACAAGGTCTTGTTCCTATTGGTCACAAGAGCATATTTCTCTCTAATTTCAAGATATGGAAGTGGTTTTGGTGGCTATGAGTCCTCATCATCATCCTCAACAACTTCTATTCACAAAGGAAGAATATTGGCACAAAAATCTTGTTCAAATTTGGCAAATTTCCTCAAAGCATTCTCTTGATCTAGAGGCTACGGTTTTGGACTTCAAAGGAGCATATCTTGCTCATCTTTTTATATTTTTGAGTGATTCCAAAAAAATACTTCTCTTCAAATAGTTATAAACAAATCACTTCAAAAGTTCCAAGGATTTTTCATGTGGAAGGAACTTGGTGAAGAAGAAAGATTACAAGTCACCCAGATGAATCCCCAATTTTCCATATGTGACTTAAAATGGTCATAACATGGTCAATTTTTATCACCTTGAGCCCATTATTTTTTCATGATGATCTTAAGGATGTTTACTTCATTCCTTCTTTTATGTGCAAAGTAAGAAAATGGATGGAAGTTGCCTTAAGAATGCAAAAGATTATAGGTCATTTCATGATTTTTGGCCAACTTCAACAAGTCATAACTTGCTCAATTTTTGGAGATTTTGAGTGGTTCAAATTGAAAAATGTCATTCAAGAGATCTAATTCATTCCATCTTTTTTGGTCAAGAGCAAATTCTAAGTGGAAATCCATGTTTGGATACAAAAGATTATAGGACATTTTTAAAGAAGAATTTGAAATATTTCTAAGTATGGAAAGTCAACTCTTTTTCTTCAACTTTGACTCCATGTAACTTTCAGCTCAAGTATCCATTTGATTCCATTCCTTTTCCATTGCAAATATTGTAACCCCATCTTTCCAAAGCATCAAGAATTATGCCCTAAGACCCCTTGAGGTGGAAATGTCATGGATTTGAATTCGGTAGTTTAAAACTGAATTTTGCACAAAGTCAGGATTTTGAAATCTTTGTTTTGGCTTCTAATCACAAGATTTCCACGCGTTTTTGTTTCTAATCATGTTTAGCAACTTGCCATAAGTGATTATCATCATGAAACACACGATTTGGATAAGTTTTGATCAAGTTTGAGTCACACTTTCTTCATGATGCAAACACACACGAATTCCCTCCAAAATGCATCATTTGCTATTCCTTTTGATCCCATTTGCTTCCCTATAAATAGAGGGTCATCCCCCATTCAATTTCCCAAGCTTAGATAACCAGAATCACCCTGCCAAACTTGCTTCACAACCCAGAATTCAGTAACTTCGAAATTTATTCTCAAGCCTTTTTCAATCTATTTTTCCCTCAATTCACCTTCCTTGATCTTCCCTGAAGCTAACCATATAATTACATTCAAGAATCGTGCCTATACTGTTCCATAGAAGTCCAGTTTCAGAGCTCTGCAACTCAACTTCAATAGGTAGATTCCTTCATCAATTCTTCAAAACTCTGATATCATTGTGTTTCTCTCATCGCCCTGGTTCTAGTTGCAACACTTGCACTTTACTGGAAACATGTTTTGACCACGAATTTTCAAATCCCTTTTCAAAACATTCCTTCCAAATTGCTTGAGCTACAGTTTATATAAATTTGGCGCGAGGGTGTGGTTGTTTTCGTCTTGAAGAGACGAAGCGATTGGCATAGGTCTGTGTTCTGATTTTACAGTTTGAGAGACCTGCAAATCACGTTGGCTGGAGGTTGAAGATGAACTACGTGTCATCTTCCAACCAATGATGGCGTGCCATTTGTGTTTTTCAAAAATCTGATTTATTATTGATTCTGTACATTATTCATTAATGACCATGATATGCACAGCACGCCAGATCCCTTGGATTTGATTACTAATGCGTTTTGACTCTCATCCAATGGTCCACATCTTTTACTTTTATTTTCTTTTTCTGATTTTTATATTTTAATTGCTTTAAATTTCAAAAAATCATAGAAAATTCATTTTTAGTTCAAAAAATCTGAAAAAATTATGAAAAATATTTTTGATTATTCTCTTTCTGATTTTCATTTTTTCACAATTTAATTTTGTGTTTTGGTATTTTTTTATAAATTTTACACTTATTTGATTTGTTTAAAATGTTTAAAAATACTTTTATACATTTTTAAATTCTGAAAAAATGATGGAATGATCCAATGATATTGTGACAAATATTGGTGACCTTATTTTATTTTTGTTTCTGACTTTACTATTTTTGTTTATTTTACCCATTTATTTTAATTTTTAAAAATAGTTTCTGACTTTTAAAAATTACCAAAAATTTTTATAAAATTACTTGGCCTCTTTTCTGATTTTTCTATGGTTTTATTTTTCATTTCTTGATTAATTTGAATATAATTGACATTTATCCTCATTATTTTCCTTTTTTTAACATTTTTAAACTTTTTAATGTATATATTAATTATATTATTATTTTGTGATTATTTTCTGGCTGTCTTGGGTTGATTTTTCGATCATGGCTTTATTAACATCATTGGATCCATGGTGTTGAGTTTAACTCCACAAAAATTGGATGAATGATTTTAATAATAGTTTGATTAAATATTAATTCAAATGTGGTTTCTCTTTTTACCCTAATTCCTCTTCATCTCATCCCCTTCTTATTGCACTAAATGTTGTTGAAGCATGATCTCTATATCATGTCTCAAAACAAATGGTGCATAGATTGCTATTGACCGGCCTCAAAATAGGTGCGACTTCTATATAAGTCCATTTACGATTGCTTAACATAGCGCTAAATTTTGTCCCAATTCGAATAAATGATCATTCGTGGCCCAAACTTATGATTGTAAGCCCAGGTATGTTAATTTGATCTCTTTGATCCAATAACCTTGAGATTCATTGTGTGGAGGCTTGTTCTACCAATCCTCTAATGGATCTACAACACCTTTGGTCAACGTGGATCACTTAAACATTGTTGATCATTAAATGGTACTTATGAGAATTCCAAATGGATGATATACTTGACAAAAAGAAAATGCAACTTGTTATGTGGAGGCTTTGGTTCTACCAATCCTCTAATGAGTTCCAAATGCAAGTTTCAAGATGGTCATCCAGCTAACCACTAATTATTGACTTGTTTATTTTATGCTTTTGTTCTTTTATGCTTTATGTACTATTTATTTTTTAGCATTTTTCATTTCATGCCATTTTCATCTTTGCTCATTTGAGAATTTATCTTCTTGCCATTTTTTATTCTTTTCTCACCTGAGCTTTTCTTTTCTTTTCTTAAGATACTTAATAATCAACATAAACCCTAAAAAACTCTTAATGGTACTTGGACTTTTTGGTTACTATCCTTGGCATTATGGAGCATAGGACATTTTTCTTGGATTTAGGATTAGAAACCTTGGCCTATCTTGGAGACCTTGTGATCTTATCTGTTTATTTTGTCTGGAGTTCTTGAGGTTTACCTCAAGACATTGGGTTGCTTGTTTGTTTTTGTGTGCAGGTTTTTTGTGATTACATCCTTTGTTTGTAATCTTGAATTCACCCGTATACATCTGTTACTCTGCCCAATTTTTGTGAAGACTTAATACATTTTAAGAGGTCTAGTATCTTTGCTTGCTTGGTTTCAATCCAAAGAATGGGAATTCTATCTTGGCTCATAAGTTTTGGCTTCTTGTTGGTTAGATGGTCCTTATCCTTAGCTTTTACCTTATGCTTTAGGATAATCTCTTCTTCTCCTCCCATATTCTTTAATTTCAAAAATCTTCTCCCTCCTTTTTAAACTCTTCTTGTTTCTAAACTTGAAACACTTTCATAATAAACTTGGACTTAAGTCCATGCATTTTTCGAAACATTTTCATAAATAAACTTCAATCAACTTAACAATACCTTGACATTTTTTTTGTGAGAAGACTAAAAGTCAATCAATCTCATTTCAAACTATTTGGCTACTTTGGATTTTATCTTTAAACTTTTTCTCAAAAGGTTAGGCTCTTGTCAATCCTTGTAGTGATGAAAACAACTATACTTCTATAATATGTAGTGAAGTGAGATGTTTTCCACTTGGGTGTTGAGTGAGGCATTGTTGATTTTAAAATCCAAGCTATTATCCTCCACTTTGAGATGATGCAAATTCTCCTTTCTCATGATTGTGGGTAGTAAGTATGTTTTCCACACGGACAATGACGATGATGTCTTATCTCATAAAAATTAACCAACACACTTGTGTTTCAAACTTTTAAAATAGGAACTACGTGTACCCTGATCCCCTATTGCATGAAAGGTGGTACGTAGGCACTAAAGGTTCACAACCGCGGCAGGTGCAAAAATCAAAAAAATATATTTATTTTCTCACCTCCACCATCTATTTTATATATAACACATCTTTATAGCCAAAATATCCAGATTTTTTCAAAGAGGTTCCTGCGGAGTACCGTAGATGTTTAGGGTGCTAATACCTTCCCTTTGCATAACCAACCCCCTTACCTTGAATCTTTCCCCCTTTTTTGGGTTATTTGCTCTTTTCCCATTCCTTTGGAAATAATAAAGCGCGGTGGCGATTTTTTAGTTTTGATTTGTATAAAGTCTACTCAATCCAATGGCTTAGTCTTGAACATTTCTACCACTACAGTTACTACCGAGTTTGACAAAGGTCTCATGAGTGTTCTGTTCCAGTTCTTCGGCCCTAAACACCATTGCTTCACTTTTCCAGATTACCATTTAGTTCCTACGCTTGAAGAGTTCTCCAAAATACTTGGGTCACCTATATTGGAGAAACTACCTTTCCCTGGCTTAGAACAAAATCCAGTTGCTGAAAATGATGCCATAGCCTTGAATTTGAAACCATCTGACATCAAATCCAATTAGGAAAGAAGAAGTTGAGTCAAGGGTCTCCTTGCAAGTTTTATAATGAAGAAATCTCAGATATTCTTAGATGCCATGAGTTACCATGCCTTTGAAGATGTCCTAGCTCTATTAATCTATGGATTGGTTCTGTTCCCCAATTCAGACCAGTTTATAGATATCAGTGCCATCAACATCTTCCTTGCTCGCAATCCAGTGCCTACATTGCTCGGAGAGGTGCTGCATTCACTCCACACTCGTACTATAAAGAAACGAGAGACTCTTATGTGTTGTATGCCTTTGCTCTATTGGTGGTTTATTTCACACCTTCCTCGGTCAAAGGATAATGTCCCTTTCTCACTCTGATATCTATTGGTGCCCTCGCTCTCAAGAAGATATCTCTTTTATTGATTGCTATGGAGAATTCCTTAATGTGCCACTTCTTGGAATTAGAGGAGGCATCACTTACAACCATTATTTGGCCCTACTTTAGTTTGGCTACGCCCAGAGGGATGGTCCCCACGATATTCTCGTCCAAGGTATTGTGTTTGACTATTCAAATAACCTGTAAGGTTATCGCCAGAGGTTCATTCGCGCTTGGGGAATGGTAAAGAAGACCGATAGCAGTACTTTGGGATGAAAAAACTCCATCCCTTTGGATCCTTAACTCAGATGGGTACGAGCTCGAGCTCAAAATCTTATGATGCCATATGTTGTTGTACTGCCAGTGATCTCAGAGTCTGTTGATCAAGAAGACGAGCCTCACATCATTTCTCATCCTGATATGCCAACAAGCATAGAAAAGTTGCAAAAGTCATGGATATAGCTCAAGGAAGAACGAGACACCTTTGAGAATCAATTCTACGCCAGTGAGAAGAAGATCCTAGAACTCACCAAATAACTTCATGAAGAACGGAGTCTAAACTCCTACATCGTGCCAAAGAGGATGCGTTCAACCTTTCTGTCTTAGGAGTTTTTGTTTTTTTATTTGTAAGCCCAAAGAGGCATAATGTACTCAAACTTGGATTTATTAATGCAATGTGTGTTCCTTTTTTTGTCTAAAGCAAATTTAAATATCTAAATTCCTTGAAATCATTTGCATATGCATCATCATTCATCATAACACAAACATGTTTCTTACAACAGGTCTCCTTATCTTTCTACTGATTATTTCAGTGAGATGGATATAGAACAAACATTAAAGGATCTCCAAGCACAAAAAGCTCAATTCCAATAAATGTTCTTGACCCTGGCAAAAGGACAATAAGATTTGAAAACCCTGCTGATCAAAGAGAAGAAGAAAGCGAAGAAAACAATCGGTGTTTTGAATCTGGGAATAAGGTTCAAAGGACCAGCAAGATGAACTCTAGACTTCGCAACATCATCAGGTGAAAGGGATAATCAAGAAGGAAAAAAAAATAAAGTGAATGATCATCTAGAGTCTGAAGAAGAAGAAGAGGTTGATTACTCTGAAGAGCAGTATCCTACAGTTGACAATAAATATAAACAGTTGGAAGATCGCCTAAATTCTATGGAGATCTAGAGGGTACCCGGATAGAATTTTGAAGAACTAGGACTTGTCTTAGGGGTTGTCATCCCATAGAAATTAAAGTTCCCCACTTTTGCTAAATATGACGGTGTCTCTTGTCTGAAGCTGCATTTGAGGTTATATGTCAGGAAAATTCAACCCCATACTGCGGATATGAACCTATGGGTGAATTTCTTCTAAGAAAGCTTGTCAGGGACGTAGTTAGATTCGTTCAATCAGTTGGAATGGGCCAACATTCACAATTGGGAAGACCTGGCTTCCGCTTTTTACAAGCAATACCAGTATAATGCTGACTTAGCTCCAACTCATGTCTATGGGTGCGGGTGAAGGTTTCAAAACCTATTCTCAAAAATGGAAGGATCTCGTGGGAAGAGTCCAACCCCCTCTATCTGACAGAGAAATGGAGGATATGTTCTTAGGCACTCTATCTGGTCCATTCTTCAACCACCTGATCGGAAGCTCCTCGGCTGGATTTACTGAACTAATCATGACCGGTGAACGGGTAGAAGCCGGTATAAAAAGTGGCAAAATTCAAAAGAGATGCATCCTCAAGCACGATGAAGAAACCCTTTGCCAGAAAGAAGGAGGTGAGTGTTGCATACGACCATAGGAATCAAAATAAAACTGAGCGTCGCCTGACGGTAGGGGCTGTTATGATTTCTAATCCTGCACCGAATCAACAACAAAATTATCAACACAGTCCAGATGCGCCCATGAGACGATTCACCCGAATCAACATAACCTTGTTCCAAGTTCTGTCACATCTTTTGAAGTCCAATCTAGTAACCCTAAAGGAAGCTCCCAAGAACCCCAATACAACTTATCCTCGCTACAACCCGAATGCTCGATGTGCCTATCATTCTGAAAGCCTGGGGCATGACACAAATGATTGTTGGGCCTTGAAGAATAAGATATAAGACCTTAATGAGGCGAAATAAATTGAGTTTGATCCCCTAGAAATGCCTAATGTGATCACGGCGCTAATGCACAAACACGGTCAAGGTGTCAATGTTGTTGATGATGACTGTTTTTCTTCCTTCGTGGATGATTTAACTACTCCTCTTTTGACCATTAAAAAAAATCTATTGTGAGTCGGTCTGTTTCTGGGTTGTGATGAAAGTTGTCAATTATGTGTATCTCTACCAAATGGCTGCTTGTTACTGAAGTTGGGCATCCAGCGCCTGATGGCTAACAAAGAAATCATGTTTAAAAAAGTTCCTCTTATCAGAAATTCCTATGAAGACGTCTCAATAATCACCATTTCCTACAATCCTCCCAGGGTCTCCACCAAAAGACCCGTCAGGATTACATATGTTCCAAAGTCTGCTCCCCAGATCATCACCATGCCGAGGCCAATACCATATTCTTCGGATAAAGCTATTCCCTAGAACTATGGGGCTGACGTCTATTACTATGAAGTCAAGCAATATTTGTTTGCTATCCAAGACAAAACTGAGAAAGACACTGATCCTGACATCATCAATATCGTTGGGACCAGTAAGATAACAAGAAGTGGAAGAATCTTCTCTCCAGTGATCTCTCCAAAGACCATCGCTACTCCTGTAATTATTCCCACTACCGCTCCTACCGGCATTCCCAGTAATACTCATGTTGACAAACCTACTATTATTCCTGCGACTAAGACAAGGGGCAAGGAGGTGTTATCTGAGCCTGTCCAGACAAAGGCACATCCAGAGGATATTCCTGAAGCTTTCAGAAAAGAGATAGAGTAGATACTAAAAATAATCAAGAAAAGTGACTACAACGTCATGGAACAGTTGTGGAAAACCCCCTAGAAAATATCTATGTTGGATTTGCTTTTGGGTTCTAAGGCCCATGCCAAAGCCTTGGTAAAGTTTCTAAAGACCGCCCACGTGCCCCAAGAGACTTCTATTGACCAATTTGAGAATTGTGTGGCCAGTCTAACAGTTGGTAATGGATTGGGCTTTTCTGACACTGACTTGACTCCCAAAGGAAGGAAACACAACGATGCCTTGCACGTCTCCATTGAGTGCAGGGGCACTATGCTAGCCCACGTTCTGGTGGATACGGGCTCATCGATGAATGTCTTGCCCAAAAATGCTCTTGACCGGCTAGACTACGAGGGACTCACTTTAAAGCCTAGCAACATTGTAGTGAGGGCCTTTGATGGTTCTAAGAGGATAGTGCACGGAGACATTGACATCCCCATAAAATTTGGAACTCAGAACTTTGATTCAACTTTCTACGTGATGGATATCCTCCCTTCATATTCCTGTCTTTTGGACCGACCCTGGATTCATGGGCTTGTGTCGTCACCTTTACATTACATCAGATGTTGAAGTACCCAATCAAGGGAAAAATCATCATTGTCCATGGAGAGGAGGAATATATGGTCAGTCACCTGAACTCTTTCAGGTACGTGGAAATGGATGGTGAGTTCATCAAAACTCCGTGTCAGCATTTCGAGGAGGTCCCACAAACAGTTGCAACAACCAAGACTACTACCAAGATTCCAAAGGCTACCAGACCGCCATTGAAAATGGCCTCTTTGAGGGATGCTAAAGCAGTGGTTGAGGAAGGCGGGTGCAATATCTGGGGTCAACTTCCAGATATTCCCTATAAATCCAACAAATTTGGTTTGGGTTTTACTTTGGAAGCACAAAGAACTGTTCGACGAACTCGCACCGGGGGGCACCTTTATGTATCAGTAATCAGGGAGTCAACACAGTGGAAGACAGTGATGGCAGTTGTGACCTGGATGAGTGGATTTTTCCAACTGTCAGCGGAGGAATCAACAATTGGGAAGCCAAAGAATTTATCCATATTACTATTCTTAAAGAGTAATTGTCTTTCAATTTTTGTCAGATTTGTAATAGTTAAATAGTTTAGACTTTAAAACCTTGTGTCTTACCCGAGGCACAACGGTCCATTTGTGAGGGTTGTTACTTCATCTTCATATGTCATCAATAAATCATGGACGTTTTTGCATGCAAACTTTACACTCTTTATTCTTCTTTTTTCTACCTTTTTATTTGCTCAAAGATAGTTATGCTCTTACACACACTTACATATCAAAATGCAGATCCACATCCACTCAGGATCCCATGGGTAACGATTCTACTATGGCCTATCATGACTTGAAAATTTGTTCTATCAAGTCGAAGACGAAGGTGAGGAAGATTGTGAGGTCCTAGGAGAATTATCCAGGTTATTGCAACATGAAGAAAGGACCATACAGCCCCACAAAGAGCCAATGGAAATAGTTAACTTAGGTACTGAAGAGGACAAGAAAGAAGTCAAGGTAGGTGCCAACTTGGAATCTAGTGTCAAGAAGCGCTTAACTTAGTTACTACATGACTATGTTGAGGTCTTTTCCTGGTCATATGAAGACATGTCGGGACTCGACACTGATATCATGGTCCATCGTCTGCCGATAAAATAAGACTGCCCTCCGGTAAAACAGAAAGTTCGTCGCATGTAGCCAGAAATGTCACAGAAAATCATGGTTGATGTAATGAAGCAGTTCAATGCCATATTCTTAGCCGTCACCTCTTATCCATAATGGGTCGCCAATGTCATTCCAGTGCCTAAAGAGGACGGTAAGGTACATATGTGTGTGGACTACAGAGACTTGAATAGGGCAAGCCCCAAGGATGACTTCCCGCTTCCCCACATCGATATTCTGGTTGACAACACCGCACAGCATAAAGTATTTTCCTTCATGGATGGTTTCTCCGGGTACAACCAGATCAAAATGGCACCTGAGGACATGGAGAAAACGACCTTCGCCACACAGTGGGGCACTTTCTGTTACAAGGTTATGCCATTCGGGTTGAAGAACGCTGGGGCAACCTATCAGCATGCCATGGTAGCTTTGATTCATGACATGATCCATCACGAAATAGAGGTCTATATGAATTACATGATAGCCAGATCTCAAACTGAAGAGGAACACCTTGACCATCTGCATAAATTGTTTGTAAGACTGAAGAGATACAAACTAATGTTGAACCCAAATAAATGCACTTTTGTAGTAAGGTCCAGTAAACTCTTAGGCTTCGTTGTCAGCGGCAAAGGTATTGAAGTGGACCCTGCAAAGGTAAAAGCAATACAAGAAATGCCTTTTCCTAACACTAAGAAGGAAGTCAAGGGATTCTTAGGACGAATAAACTACATCGCTAGATTCATTTATCAACTAACCGTTACTTGTGAACCAATCTTCAAATTACTGAAGAAAGATCAAGTGTTGGAATGGAACGACAACTGTCCGGCTGCCTTCGATAGGATCAAGGAGTACCTTTAAGAGCCTCTTGTTTTGATGCCTCCAGTCGTGGGAAGACCTTTAATCATGTATCTAACTGTCTTGGAAAATTCAATAAGGTGTGTGTTGGGGCAGCATGACGAGTCTGGCCGAAAAGAGCATGCGATATACTACCTTAGCAAAAAGTTTACCGACTGTGAAACCAGATATTCACTGCTCGAGAAAACTTGTTGCGCTCCAGCATAGGCTGCTCGCCGACTAAGACAGTATATGCTGACCCACACTACCTTATTGATATCCAAGATGGATCCAATAAAATACATATTCGAGAAACCAGCCCTCTCTGGAAGAATAGCAAGATGGCAGATAGTCCTGACTGAATATGACATTTAATACACTACCCATAAAGCAATAAAGGGAAGTGTGTTAGAGGATCACCTGGCTCATCAGGCTATGGATGACTATCAATCCATGAATTTCGAATTTCCAGATGAAGACATCATGTTGGTAAACAATTATGAATAACTTAGACCATATGACGGACCTGAACAAGGATCCCGATGGACTTTGGTTTTGGAGAGAGCTTACAACGCACTCGGCAATGGCATAGGTGTTGTGATTATGTCCTTGGAAGGATGCCATACTCCCTTCACTGCTAGATTGTGTTTCAACTATACCAATAATATCGAGGTATATGAAGCGTGTATTATGGGCCTCAAAGCTGCCATAGATTTGGGAATCAAGTCCTTAAGAGTATTAGGAGACTCAGTCTTACTCATCAGTCATATCAAAGGAGAATGGGACACGAAGCACCCTAATCTCATCCCCTACAAAGAACATTTGTTGACATTAATCCCACATTTCGAGGAAATTACCTTTGAGCATTTTCTATGAGAGAAAAATCAACTAGCGAACGCGCTAGAAACTATGTCATCCATGTTCAAGATTACTTGGGATAATGAGGCCCCTCGATCACCATCGAGAAAATGGACGAACCAGCTTATTGTCACAAGATCGGTACTGATGAAGTAGTGGACAAGCCTTGGTTCCATGAAATTGAGATATATCTAGAGGCTCAAGAATATCCGAAAGGAGCTTCAGTCAATGACAAGAAACTCCTGAGAAGATTCTCTGATAAGTTCTTCCTCGATAATGGAGTTCTCTATAAGCGCAATCATGACTCTATTTTGCTTCAATGCATAGACAAGAGTGAGGCAGACAAGATCATGGTTGATCTACACGAAGGAACTTTTGGCACCCATTCTAGTGGGAACACGATGGCTAAAAATATTCTACGGGCAGGATATTATTGGTCCACCATTGAACCAAATTTTCATTAATATTCAAGAACCTGTTATAAGTGTCAGATCTATGCTAACAAGGTACATGTGCCTCCAATTCCTCTAAATGTCCTGACCGCTCCTTGGACCTTCACAATATGGGGCATTGATATGATTGGAGAGATCAAAACTACAGCTTCTAATGGACACCGCTTCATCTTGGTTGCCATTGATTACTTCACAAAGTGGGTTGAAGCAGCTTCCTTCTATTCTGTTGCCAAGAATGTCGTGGCCCGATTCATCAAACAAAATCTTATTTGTCGGTATGGTATTCCGGAGAGAATCATTATAGATAATGGTTCCAATCTCAACTATACTATGATTACTGCACTATGCGCGCAATTCAAGATCCAGCATCATAACTCTTCTCCTTACCGGCCGAAGATGAATGGCGTTGTAGAAGCCGCTAATAAAAACATCAAGAAGATCATACAAAAAATGACAGTAACCTACAAGGATTGGCATGAGATGTTACCATTTTATCTTCACGGTTACCGTACCACTGCACGCACATCAACAAGGGCAACGCCTTTCTCTTTGGTATACGGCATGAAAGTTGTCCTACCAATTGAAGTCCAAATACCTTCTCTGAAAATCATAAGGGATGTAGGGTTGAATGAAGATGAATGGATTCAAACTCGGCTTGACCAGTTGAACTTGATTGATGAGAAGAGGCTTACAGTTGTCTTCCATGGTCAGATGTACCAAAAACGTATGATCAAAGCTTTTAACAAGAAAGTCAGGCGTCAGGTATATCAGGTTGGTGACTTGGTAATCAAACGTATCATACTGCAACAAGGTGATCCCAGGGGAAAATGTACTCCTACATACGAAGGACCATTTGTGATAAAAAAAACCTATTTTTCTGGTGGGGCAATGATCTTAATCACTATGGACGGCGACGACCTTCCACATCCTGTAAACGCGGACATAGTTAAAAGATACTACGCATAAACAAAAACTCGCTAGGTCGACTGGGCTAGGAAAAATTAGGGCATCCCAGGGAACCAAAAGGGTTTGGGAAAAAATTAGGGATAAAATACAAAAAAAAATATGTACACCCGGCAAGCTGAAAACCTGAAAGGGCGGCTTGTGCAAAATAGGGTATCCCGGTGGACTGAAAACCCGAAAGGGCGGTCCAGGCAAAAATTAGGGATTTGAAGCGTATGACTATGTCCCGTTGGATCACCTTACAGCCAATATTCAGCATCAATCGTCAAACTCAAACGGTTCTAATCAATCCAATCAGCTTCGGACAAAGCAACAAGTGGGTGAGACGCTCAAAGACATGAATACTATAGCAGAATGGGAACCCCATGGTACTATTTCACATAGTTGTCTTTTCTTTGTATCAATTTTTATTTTTACGATAACATTTTCTTACTATGATGTTCGTCTCTTTGTATAAAAATACTTATTCAAGTTAATACAAAGATATTCTTTTGAAAGTGCAAAGCTATCTGTTTCTCATTTACTGTTTTTGTTTCATTTGCAAAAAAACATCAAGTGTTTATTCTTGAACATATGCATTTGAATATAATAGCTGTTTATAAACTAATGCATAAAAAAGGGAAAACTAAACGGAAAGACAATTACTAATGGCTTTAAGAAACAGGGCAACATCTATGAGCTATTTCACAAAACCCCCGCAGGTACTCTCTCCAACAGAGAAGAAACAAGAACATCCTATTACAGGATCATTGTCATACCCCCATAAGGTAGCCTAATGGTCCCTTTTGCCTTCATATCCATGACGGAGAAAAACTCCCAGTTACCGCTCCAAAGAATCACCAATGAAAGTTGCTCAGCTTCTCAGAATTCCCCAGCAGGATTTCACGAAGCCCACGGGAAATACCCGACATTTCTCTTCCCCAGCAGAGTTTATTTCTCTGATTATGGAAACCCATCCATCAACACTTCAACTTCAACAAAATATGAATACCTACACTCCTCATTCCTAGTAGTAGTAGGGGATTTATTTTCCCCGATCCAAAAACACTACAGCCGAACAGTTTATTTTGTGCATACATTGCATTCATACGTCATAACATAAATAACATGAATGAATACATCGCAATCTCATTTATTTTGAGAAACATCGTTACCCCATGCATTTCATACATCATGACATTACATACAGCTAACTCTTTACCTTTTCAGGAAAGAACAATCAACAGAACATTACCATCAAATTCTCAACAAGAGGAGGTAAATATCTATGAACAAATCAATTGTAGATCAATTCCTGAAACAAGACGGGGTGACTATCTGCATGACAATTACTTCTTTTAGACATCTTCTCTGGTTCAGATAAGTCGCTCCAAGATTTATTTTGATTCTTTTCCAGACCCCTGTTGGTTCAGTTTAAATCTCTCAACGGTTTATCCTGATTCTTTCCCGTAGACACCTTCTCTGGTTCAGATAAATTGCTCCAAGATTTATTCTGATTCTTTTCCAGACCCCTGTTGTTTCAATTTAAATATCTCACTGGTTTACCCTGATTCTTTCTGGTAGACATTTTCTCTGGTTCAGATAAATCGCCCCAAGATTTGTTCTGATTCTTTCCAGACCTCTGCTGGTTCAGTTTAAATCTCTCAATGGTGTATCTTGATTCCTTTCCGGTAGACATTTTCTATGGTTCAGATAAATCACTCCAAGATTTATTCTGATTCTTTCCAGTTAAAGAATATTCAAGACCCTTGTTGGTTCAGTGTTAAACCTTGCAACGGTTTTATCCTGATTCTTTCCCGCATACATCTTCTCTGGTTTAGATAAGTCGCACCAAGATTTATTCTGATTCGTCTCCAGACCTCTGCTGGTTCAGTTTAAACCTCTCAACGGTTTATCCTGATTCTTTCCCGTAGACATCTCCTCTGGTTAAGATAAATCATACCAAGATTCATTCTGATTCTTACCCAAGACCTCTTTTGGTTTAGTTTAAACCTCTCAACGGTTTATACTGATTCATTCCAAATAAGACACTTTCTCTGGTTCAAATAAGTCACTCAAAATATTTATCCTAATTCTTCCCAGTTAAATATTATTCAATACTTCTTCTAGGTTCAGTTTTAAATCAACCAAGGGTTTATTCTGATTTTTTTCCCAGTTGAGGTCAAGTTTAGACTTAGTCTAATTTCTGTCAATGGTTACCTCTGGATGGCATCTGTAAACCCATCTCCGCCAACTCTCCATCATTCCTCCAAATGGAATCTTTAAGCCCATTCCTTACACTTCAATCACAATATCGTCAAGTGCAAATTTCTAGGCACTCTAGTGTTCAATCATCTTCTACCTTCAAGTCACGAATGGCAGATTCGCCAATCTAACTCTTCAGGTTTTAGAAGATTGAACAGGGGCAGCTGTTGTACCCCAAAATTTTCCCTCTCATTTCTCAAAGGATCATCCTGGACCCTCAGGTTTGCTTCTATCAAGTTTCAAGTCTTGGATGACAATTTTCCAAGAAAGTCATTCACAAGGGAAAAATGGTCAATTGCATACTAAAAAGTCAAACTCTGACTTTTCGATCAAAATCAAGTTTCAAGAATCATATTTCATCAAGGCATGTAGTTTGTTTCATCAAGAAAATCAAAAGTCAAGATTATGTTGAAAAATTCAAAATTCTAAATACTTAGAAATTTTTCTATGTGTTTAAGAAATATGATAAATTCAGAACTTCTGGCCAGATTATCACCATGATGCAAGTTGATTCACGAAGGACTTCTAACACAAGAGTTGTAGATCTCAATGAGATCTAAAACATTATAGAACAAAACTTCTTCTAGAAATTCTTGGATTTCAGGTTATACGTCTTCAAAGATCCGTCCCTGAAACTTAAACATTCAGTAAATTCTGGACCTTTCCAAAACAGGATTTAGTTAGAACTTCTGGGCCAATTTTCATGTAGATCCAGTCAGAATTTGCAAGAGTAATTCAAAGATGGTTTATAAAGCGTGTTATAAGCTTTCTGGAAAGTCTAAGAACTCCCTCAAGACATGCTGGAGCAAAGAGATTCAAATATCAGAAGTTGGATGTTTGTTCTAAGTTGCGCTGATACTGAACTTCTGACCCACAATTAAGCTATGATGCATAATCTCATATTGCAGGATTTCTGGTTTGATAAATCTCATCATCATTTAATGCTCACAACCACTTTTGAGTTTTTATCCAAAGGATTTCCCCACGTGTGGCATAGAAGTACATTTTTGTTCTTGAAAAAGAAAACTTTTGTACAAGAGTATGTTGGGCCCATGCTCTGCTTTTGCTTCTGAGGGTACTTTTCCTTAATTCATTCTTACAAATCCAGCTTAGGCACGGCTAAAAGCTGCTAACCACCGTACTTGTTTAACTTGCTTCAAGAACAAGTTAGTGCCCTAGCATGATGGTTGTACCCTTGACCTCTCCAAGCTACTAAACCTTTGCCTATAAATTAAAATCCATTTGCAACGTTGCTAAAAATTCCAGAAATCCGAAACTGCAAACACAAATACAAATACAAAACCTTCTAGTTTTTGGTTCTTGCATTCAAACTCCAATTTCCCTCAAGTGTTTCTTGACCAAATCCTCCATACAGCTTCCGATATACATTTATAAGTTTCCCTAACTTCCGTTTTCATCCTGTAACACGTCCTCCATTAGTCCCCACCTTAAAAAGTCAAAATTTTGCTTCTTCGTTGTTCCAAAATTTTTCAGCCATTCATAGCCCAAGTTAAAGGTTGTTCCATCCTGCTGAGCACGTGAGGAAGCTGATAAAAAGTTTACAAGTAGTCAGAATCAGGCTCTAGTGCACAGGACCTTTTCTAGACATGTGATCAAATGAAGGTGTATGATGGAATTTAATTCCTATGAAGTGGGGAATTATTTTTTTGATAATCAAGTATATTTTTTTAATAAAAGAAAATTGGAGCAACAAGTTAACAAAGTTGAAGATTGTTTTTTTTTTATTTCGCGTATGTGAATCAATTTGCATGTCTGTGAAAATCGATTTGTACAGCAAAAAAATGAAATTTTTGTGTAAAAAAAGAAAAGAAATTATGGAAATCAATTTTCACAGAGAAAAATCACTAGAAAACTTTGCTTGTTGGATGCTTTGGCTTGATACCTAAAAAACAAAAATATAAAAAAACAAAGTAAATTTTTTTTGTATTTTGATTAGAGGTTAGTCAACAATGCATATACAAAATACACAACTAAGGTGCTTGGAGATCCCTTGAGAGAAAACTTAAAGATAGGGGAACGAACCCAAAGAGATAATTAACCTGAAAGTGTGATCTTGAAGTATTGATGTTATGAGATAATGAGAGATCTTAGGGGGGGGGAAATAGGGTATAACACAAAGGTATCTTAATGACTCAATAAGTCTTATTTATTGGGTTGGGCCAACATCATCTTCGTCTGAATCATTCAACAGTTGCAGTCTTGGTTCTGCAGGTATCGAAGTCGAGTTGTATTCTTCCATCTCAAATATCTTGAGAATTTCTCCTGCATGTCTTTTTTGAAGCATCATCAAACCTCTACTACTCTTGTAGAATTTGATGCTAAGGAAATATGAAATGTCACCCAAATCCGACATTTCGAATTGCTTGTTGAGATCACCTTGTAGCGGTAGAAATGTGCAAGACTTAGCCATTGGATTGACTAGACTTTATACAAATCAAAATAAAAATCGCCACCCGCGCTTTATTGTTTCCAAAGGAATGGGAAAAGAGTGAATAACCCAAAAAGAGGGGGAAAGATTCAAGGTAAGGGGGTTGGTTATGCAAAGGGAAGGTATTAGCACCCTAAACATCTACGGTACTCTGCAGGAACCTCTTTGAAAAATCTGTATATTTTGGCTATAAAAATGTGTTGTATATAAAATGGATGGTGGAGGTGAGAAAAGAAATATTTTTATGATTTTTGCACCCGCCGCAGTTGCGAACCTTTAGTGCCTACGTACCACCTTTCGTGCAATAGGGGATCAGGGTACACGTAGTTCATCTAGAAAAGACTTGTTTGTTGATTGTTTTTAAACAAGGAGACAAGTCGTCATTGTTAGGAGTGAAATCTCGACTAACGCCCACAAGGTATAAGAAAGTTGGACCATGCGTCAACAAGAGTGAGGGTTTGAGAACGCCTCTAGTACTCAAGTGGAAAAGTCGACACCTTTATAACCATAGGGATAGGAGAATGTTGCTCGACTATCAATGAATCATGTCTCATCTTGAAAAAAGTTTTGAAGGTAAAAGGTGCTCGAGCGCACAAAAGAGTTTGAATGAGTTGAAGTGTTTTGTTAATTTTGAAAGAAATGTCAAAGTATGATTAAATGAATTGAAGTTTGTTTAAGGAAAATAAGTTTTAAAAGAAAAGGAACTCGACAAAGTCGAGGTTTATTATGAAAGCGGTTCGAGTTTAAAAACAAAGAAGATTTTGAAAGAAGATAAGAAGGTTTTTAAAATTAAAGAAGATGGGAGGAAATGAAGGGACTATCCTAAAGCATAAGGTAAAAGCTAAGGAAGAGAACCGTCTAACCAACATGAAGCCGATACTTGACATTATAAGCAAATGTAGAATTCTTATTCTTTGGATTGAAACCAAGCAAGCAAAGATACTAGACCTCTTGAGAGAATCAAACTTCAAGTGTATTTAGTCTTCGCAAAAATTGGGCAGAGTAACGGCTGTATACGGGTGAATTCCAGATTACAAACAAAGTATGTAATCATAATAACATGCACACAAAACAAACAAACAACCCAATGTCTTGAGGTAAACCTCAAGAACTCCAGACAAAATATCAAATAAAGTCACAAAGTCTCCAAGATAGGCCAAGGTCTCTAATCCTAAGTCCAAGAAGTCTATCACTCCATAATGCTAAGGATAGTAACCATGTAGTCCAAGTATCATTAATGATTTTTATGGTTCATGTTGATTATTAGGTGTCTTTAAAAAGAAAGAAAAGCTCAAGTGAGCAAAATAAAAATGACATAAAAGTAAATGCTCAAGTGAGCAAAGATGAAAATAGCATGAAATGTAAAATGCTAAAAGTAAATGGTACATAAAGCATGAAAATAAAAGCGTAAAGTAAAGTTAATTGTTAGTAATTAGTGGTTAGTTGGATGACCATCTTGAAACTTGCATTTGGAACTCATTAGAGGATTGGTAGAACCAAAGCCTCCACACAATAAGTTTCATTTGCTTTTTGTCAAGTATATCATCCATTTTGGAATTCTCACAAGGCAACATGTAATGATCAACGATGTTTAAGTGATCCGCATTGACCAAAGGTGTTGTAGATCCATTAGAGGATTGGTAGAACCAAAGCCTCCACACAATGAATCTCAAGGTTATTGGATCAAAGAGATCAAATTAACATACTTGGGCTTGCAATCATAAGTTTGGGCCACGAATGATCAGTTATTCGAATCGGGACAAAATTTAGCGTTATGTTAAGCAATCGTAAGTGGACTTATGTAGAAGTCGCACCTATTTTGAGGTCGGTCAATAGCAATCTATGTACTTCATGTTTGGATAAATGATATAGAGATCACCATCCCTTTACATGTAGCACAATTAAAAAAGAAAGGGATAAGATGAAGAGGGAGGGAAATGATAAGCTAATTTGGATCACCATTTCAAAATTCTTTCATCTTTAAATTCAACCACTCCTTTAGATAAATTAAAGCACTAAACATATCATTAATTCAAAGCACCAAAAATGAATTAAATAATTCACTCTTAGGTAGATTTGAATTGATGAACATTTATCCAACTTCATCTACATCACAAAGTCCATTGAGTTTAAAGACAAATTGGACATTTAAAATTGCAATCCAAACCAACAATCAAAAAGGAGTGAGTAGAAAAATCATTTTGGATCAAAGCTGCCCCAAAACAAGGCAAAAAATGCATTTTGTCCATGTGTAAATCGATTGCACTATTGTGTAAATCGATTTACACAGTACAATTTTCAAAAATTTGCATGAAATTGCTTTTGTGCAATCGATTGCACTACAGTGCAAATCGATTGCACACAATTGCAGTAGCAAAAACAGCATTTTAAAAGGGCAATTTCTTGTTCAAACTTTCCGTCAAACACCTTATGATCATGGATCCACTTGAGCACGAAAATTCCATCAAATTATGAGAAAATAACACCATTGGAATCACAAAATAATGCTCAATGAATCAATCCTAAAGATCACCAAGAGATCACATTGTGAAAGATGAATTATCCAACTTACCAAAGGTAGATCTAGAGAATTATCAAAACAACTTCAAGAATTTGCTTCAATTCAACCACAAGAATCAATTGACCAAGCTTGGGTGTACAGAATTGATGGAGAAAAAGTGTTTGGATGAAGGTTTAGCTCAAAGATTAGTAAGCTTCAATGCAAAGCTTACTAACTTTTTGAAAATGGAGCTTTGAGTGAATTTGGTAGATGGAGAGAATTGAGAGATTTTTTAGCAAGGTGGATTTGGCTATCAAAAGCTTGAAATTTGAATGAAATGAGGGCTCTATTTATAGAGTTTAGGATTGGGATTAATGGTAATTTGGTAATTGATTCTTGGAGCCAAAATTTAAATTAATGATAATTCTTCTTAAAAATGAAAAATTGGCACTAAAATTTGAATTGATGATACATATTTCAAAAATGAAGAAAAATTGGAGCCAAAATTTGACAATTTTAAAATGCTGATTTTTTCAAATTTCACGTTGTGCAAATCGATTTGCACAGTGTATCTTTCAAAAAATTGCGCAAAATTCACTTTGTGCAATCGATTGCACTCTAGGAGCAATCGATTGTACAGTTAAAAAAATGAATTTTTTTTTAATTCTTTTTCGTTGCAAATAGCGATTTTAGGGAAATAATACCGGAAAACCTTATTTGCCATATGCTTCGACTCGGTACCTGCAAAACACAAATATGAAAAGACAAAGACAAATATTTTTTGCATTTTGATTAGAAGTTAGTCAACAACACAAGAGCAAACTTAAAGATAGGATGCAAATGTGATGAATGAAGCTATTTATTAATGATTGTGACTGAATGATAAAATATGGTATGAAAGTGCGACTGAAAAAGTTAGGGGCAAAATTTAGGGTACAACAGCTGCCCCTATTTAATTATCTTTTAGCCAGATAGGCTGAAAGTAATTAAATACAAACAGACCTGAATTTTGTCCCTAATGCGATGAGATGATAGCATATGTTATGAATGAATGCATGGACTCTTTTTTTACATATATTTTTTGAATGATGTATGAGATGAGACAGACTCTGTGGGAATGTGGAAAGACTCGAAACTGGAAACATGTGGTAGTTTAGATGAAATGACGTGGAAAGACACGCAGGGGAACAAGAAGATATTTTTGGATAACTGTCAGGGTGACAAAGAGTAACCATCAATTCTTGGAAAAAGGAGATAAAACTCGAGAAGGCAAGCAGCGACATCCAAGAATGGCATTGAATGAGGCGAGCAACTCTTTGGAAAAGACAATCAGAAACATCTAGAAGAACAATAGATGTGGGATGAGACCAAATCTGAAGCTACATCAGAGTCGTCCAGGAAAGACGCTCGACGAAAAAGAAACACGACATCCAATACTGGCTTTGAATGAAGGGAAAACTCAACATCTAATACTGGCTTTAGACGAGAGAGAAGATCACAATATCCAATACTGGCTTTGGATGGGGTGAGAAAAAAAACAAGATGTACAATATTTTCTTTGGACGACAGAAAAGGTAACAACATCCAGTACTGGCTTTGGATGGAAAAAGATAACTTGACATTCAATACTGGCTTTGAATGAAGGGAAAACTCAACGTCTAATATTGGCTTTAGACGAGAGAAAAGATCATAACATCCAATACTGGCTTTGAATGAGTGAAAGAGATCTTGACATTCAATACTGGCTTTGAATGAAGGGAGAAAAAGCATGGCGTCCAATACTGGCTTTGAACGACAATAAAGATAACAACATCCAATGCTGGCTTTGGACGGAAAAAGAGATCTTAACAATCAATAATGGCTTTGAATGAAGAAGAAGGTAATAACATCCAATACTGGCTTTGGATGGAAAAAAAACTCAATGTCTAATAATGGCTTTAGACGAGAGAAAAGATCATAACATCCAATACTGGCTTTGGACGGCAACAAAAGGTAACAACATCCAATATTGGCTTTGGATGGAAGAAAGATAGCTGAACTGACATCTGTTTTGGTAGGTTCCAAGTAAGTTGGACTTTAATCTCAAGGTGACATGTCAGCTTCAACAAGACCTCGGAAAATGCAAATGAGGATGCAGCACTCTTGTTATGAATTATGTATGGATTTTGTTATGCATGATATGTGAATGATCTATGCAGGTAATGCCGACGTTTACGACAATGGAGTTTGACTCTTTTATGAAGGTAAGATTGGAAGTTTGATTCCTCAACACGGAGAACTCTGCCAAATTTGATTGGAAAGAAAAAAAATCTGAACCCAAATTTGTCACACTTGTAAACTGTATTGAACTGATGATCTTCTGAGGAAGGACATGAAGAGCTACTTGGGGACTTGTCACAGATTAGCTGACTGTTGAAGATAAACTGATCATGGCTTCAGTCGAAAGTTGCTGGAAATAAGTTGATCACGGCTTCAGCTCTGAGATGATTGTTGGAGATAAATTGATCATGGCTTCAGTTCTGAAATGTTTGTTGGGAATAAACTGATCATGGCTTCAGTTCTGAAATGATTATTGGAAAGAATGTCCCAGTATGAGTCTTGAAAATTATTTTCTGGCTAACCAAATCTGAGAAAACTTTCAATGAGCAGCAAATCTTAAACTGATTCACAACAGGATCTGGAAGGTACTTGCCCCTGATAGGGTCACTGACCAAGTTTCTCAGCTGTTTGAAATTCCTTGATGAGGAAAGCTTATTTGCAAGAAAAATTGTTTATTCAAACATGGTATTTTTTTAATGCAAAGTTCATGCAAAAGTTTTGAATCCAAAATCATTTTTGAAATGTCATTATTGGTGTATATAAAATGCATCACTGGTTAAAGCACAATGGTTTATACTTTGAAGTGAAAACAAAGGTATGATACCAAAACAAATGATTTGCAAAAGATCTTAGGAGTCAGTTTACGCAACCTTGCTGTAGTATGCTTTCAAAAGAAACCTCTCTTCAATTAGGTCTTTTGAGGGTTGTAACGTGGTCTGGTTAAGGGTTTAAGAAATAAAGGATAAAGGCTCAAAGTTTATTTGTACCCAACCCAATCTTCATGATGTTCTTCAGTCCTACGTTCAGTTAATTCAGACTATGCATTCAGGTTCCAAGAGATTTTGGAATTGCACTGATGGTAATAATGAAGATGGTTCAGAAGCTAAAGAAATTATTGAGAATGACAGTCATTTATTCTTACATATTTTTGCTGTTTTGAGGACTTTTGTCAATTCTGGTAGAGAATTTTGAGGATTTGAAGACCTCTTCTGATTGAATTTATTATTCCCAACTTTTGCCTGAACTGTTTCATTTGAGATTACAGTCAGCAGGATGCCCTAGTTTTTGCCTGAACTGTTTCATTTTAGATTACAGTCAGCGGGATGCCCCTGTCTTTTGCCCAAGTCTTCTTCATAGGTTTTGACTTAGCGGGATTTTTCTTTTGATTTTTCCTTTCATTTCATTTTTCTTTTTTGGAAAGATAATGACTGCCTTGCTCAATGATTACGGGGAACCATCTTCGTCATTTTTTTGTTTGAGAGCATCTTTGACACTTCTTGTTGTGTGCAAAGAAAAACTTGATCGCGACATTTGTTGAAAGGTGTCTTGCATGATTTCTCTTGTAATTGAATGCACAACCAAATTAACTGAGAACTACCCATCCCCAGGTTAAGATTACGGTTTTTTTTGTATAGAAAGAAACTCCAACTTCTAGGCTCAAAGGGGTGAACGAGGGATTAACTTCCTTATTACTCCAGTGTTTGGGAGTTGAAACAATGCATGTATATCCTCAGCAAAGTTTTATTCGAAAGCATACCAGCAACAATTATGGGTATTTCGTTTTCATCATCCTCCCTCAGATCTTTGCATAAAAAAAAGCTTGATATATTTGAAAGCAGTAAATGAAAATGATTTGAATCAAAACATTGTAATGCTCATTTCATTAAACTTAACATGAAAGTACAAACGGAATTTGAAAGCAACAATTTTAACATAAACAAGGGAAAAATGCAAACAGAAAGAAACATGGCCTAGTGACTAATCAGTAACAAGGATGAGTTGTCCTGTCTGAAACACTAGCTTTAAGAAGTGACTTGAGGGTATCCCGACTCAGTCTTCAGCCACTTTATTTTGGCAAAGGATTGTTGATGACATTAAGACCTTCCTCTTTGAAAGTGAGAGCATTTGTTTTCACCAATTCTTGCACTTTGTTTTTCAATTCATAACAGCTTTCTAAATCATGACCGGCAGCTCCCTGATGAAATTCATAATGAAGGTCAGATCTGAACCCGGGTGGAGGAGGATTTCGAGGAATCAGAGGCCTAGTTGTAATCAAGCCTTTCTGCACCAATGCAGGATACAATTCAGTGTACGTCATAGGGATGGGATCAAACTGAGCCCTATTCCAATTCTGATTCTGTGCAATATTCTGTCATTGAGGAACCTGAACTGGTTGAGCATTAACTGCAGGAGCAACAACCGCTACTTGTGGTTGATCAGTGTACTGAGGCCTACGGCGAGGTCCTCTTCTCTCAGTCGAGACAGCATTGGCTTCTACCTCTTTCTTCTTCTGAAAGTTCCCAAGGTATTTCTTTACACCATTATAAGATTCAGCAGCTTTAGACACTTTACCATTCTTGATTCCTTCTTCTAATCTCTGGCCAATAGTCATCAGGTCTGTGAAGCTGGAAGACACACTACCAATCATCTTCTCCCAAAAGAAAGGGGATAAAGTGTCCATGAACAAACCAGTTAACTCTTTCTCTGCCAGAGGTGGTTCAACTTGAGATGCCAATTCTCTCCATCGTTGAGCATATTCCTTGAAAGATTCTTTCTCATTCTGAGACATATTTTGTAGTTGGCGACGATCAGGTGCCATGTCAAGGTTGTATTTGTATTTCTTTATGAAAGCATCAACAAGATCTTGGAAGCATTGGATACGACCTTTCTCAAGTCCCATATACCATTTCAATGAAGCTCTACTCAGACTGTCTTGGAAACAATGGATAAGCAGCTTGTCATTCTTTGTGTAAGAAGACATCTTTCGAAAGTACATCACCAAATGACTTCTTGGACAAGTGTTCCCCTTATATTTCTCAAACTCAGGAGTCTTGAACTTTGCAGGCATAACCAGATCAGAAACCAAGCACATATTGTTAGCATCAACACTGAAGAACTCATTTCCTTCCATAGCTCTGAGTCTCTTCTCCAAAGTTTGATATTGTTCTTTGAAATCTTCAAACTCACCGAAGTCTCCTTGACTCACACTTCGAGGACTGGCAGCATGGTGCTCAAAGAGAGGATTCCCAAAAGCAGCTTGTGCAGCAGGTTGACAAAAAGCAGTATGAACGATTGGCTGAGTTTCAGTGAAAACTGGAGCCTGAAAGACTGGTCGGGAAGACTGGCCAACCATTGAAGTAATTGCAACAGGTGAAGAGTAATTATGAGGTAACCCAAACTCTGGCCATGCAGTAGATGTATGCTGGATAGGTTGAGTGTCAACAGCAGCAGTTTGGATTTCAGATATCACAGTCCTTTGAGGTGGCTCTCCTCTGGAAATCAGGACTTGCATCATCTCAGTAAGTTTGGCCATGCCTGACTTTAACTCATCGATTTCCATTCCGACTTCCATGTTGTGTTGTTCTTGGTTTTCCATTCTCAATCTGACAGTAGCTCTAGTCCCGTAGTTGTGTTGAGGAATCAGCTTGACGGTAGATGACTAACTGGAAGGAAGAAGCAACTGGGAATAAGATCCTGATCATCCTGGATGTATGCAGAATGATGCAGAGGATGCAAATGATATGCAATATTATGCAATGCACTGCACAGTAACAAGATCACACGGTTCAGAGTCACGAGCCTGGAGTCAAAGGTACAACCCATAAGGTATGGACTAACTGTTATCACCTGCCGAACAAGGTTCTAAGAGGTTCCCAGAGTCTACATCCTTCCTTCGGATATTACCAACTTCCCGATTAAATCGGTAATTAGTAATATTCTCAAGAAAAACTCGTCCGAGTGTAGTATCGCGTGACAACTATTTCCGGATTACTCCGTCATAGCTTCTGCACTACACCTAAATGGCCAAGATGGGTTAGGTAATCTACGGTCCTCAGCTTCAGTAGGCTCCCAGGTCAAAAGCAGTACGTCTTCCCGATTACTCGGTAAACGACACTACAGTCAAAGGGGCCTCCACTGAGTGGGGGATCTCATGCCTCCTTTTTTGGGATTACTCCCTCAAAGTTAACATGACTATACCGCCCGTCCAATCTTAAAGTTTGCCCAAAGTCCGGGTAGAAGACTTATAAGAAATCCCCAAGCATCTTGTAAACCAGGAAAATCCAGACAAACATATATAAAAAATATAGGGTTAATACCTATTTTCACCCCTGACATATGGAGTGTATTTGAAAAAAACTCCTGCCAAAAAAAAAGTTCCAATTGTTACCTTGACAAATTTTAAAAGTTTCAGTTTTTACCTTGAGGATGCCACATCACCTAAAAGGCTGATGTGGCTTATATTTTTGTTATATTTTTATTATTATTTTAATGACATGGCTTGATTAGTTGTCATTTTTAATTAATTTTTATTTTTTAATTCCATATGGCATTTATATTAATATTTTATTAATTGAGTGTTAATTCAAAGTTAAAAATTTTTTGTCCTTCAGCAAGAATCAAACCATGGACATACTATTTACAATGAATGCTTCTTACCACTAGACCAATGCATTTTCTTTGTTATATATATGCATCAATAAATATTCATATCATTAACGTATTAACTATAATTATCAATAAATTTTCTTAACTAGTTGGTTTAAATAATTTTTAAAAAAATGTTTTACATATTTTATCTTTTTACTGTAACTTTTTTTAATTTTTAAATTTTCAAAAATCACATAAATTTAAAAAAATCACTTAAATTTTCAAAAAACACTTAAATTTAAAAAAATCACTTAAATTTAAAAAAATAAGTTAAATTTAAAAAAATCACTTAAATTTTCAAAAATCACTTAAATTTAAAAAAATCACTTAAATTTTCAAAAATCACTTAAATTTAAAAAAATCACTTAAATTTAAAAAAATAAGTTAAATATAAAAAAAATCACTTAAATTTAAAAAAATCACTTAAATTTTCAAAAATCACTTAAATTTAAATCACTTAAATTTAAAATCACTTAAATTTTCAAAAATCACTTAAATTTTCAAAAATCACTTAAATTTAAAAAAATCACTTAAATTTAAAAAAATAAGTTAAATTTAAAAAAATCACTTAAATTTTCAAAAATCACTTAAATTTTCAAAAATCACTTAAATTTTCAAAACTAAGTGATTTTCAAAACTAAGTGATTTTTGAAAATTTAAGTGATTTTTTTAAATTTAACTTATTTTTTTAAATTTAAGTGATTTTTTTAAATTTAAGTGATTTTTGAAAATTTAAGTGATTTTTGAAAATTTAAGTGATTTTAAATTTAAGTGATTTAAATTTAAGTGATTTTTGAAAATTTAAGTGATTTTTTTAAATTTAAGTGATTTTTGAAAATTTAAGTGATTTTTTTAAATTTAAGTGCCATGTGGAATTAAAAATTAAAAATTAATTAAAAATGACAACTAATCAAGCCATGTCATTAAAATAATAATAAAAATATAACAAAAATATGAGCCACATCAGCCTTTTAGGTGATGTGGCATCCTCAAGGTAAAAACTGAAACTTTTAAAATTTGTCAAGGTAACAATTGGAACTTTTTTTTTGGCAGGGGGATTTTTCAAATACACCCCATATGTCAGGGGTGAAAATAGGTATTAACCCAAAAATATATTACATAAACAACAATAGCACATATACAGATATAAACAAAGATAGGCTCAACCCACTTAAGGATGGACCAGCAAGAGGCCAATCTTTCCCCAGTGAAGTCGCCATTTTTCTGTAGCGGTAGAAATGTGCATAACTAATCCATTAGATTGACTAGACTTTATACAAATCAAAATAAAAATCGTCACCGCGCTTTATTGTTTCCAAAGGAATGGGAAAAGAGCGAATAACCCAAAAAGAGGGGGAAAGATTCAAGGTAAGGGGGTTGGTTATGCAAAGGGAAGGTATTAGCACCCTAAACATCTACGGTACTCTGCAGGAACCTCTTTGAAAAATCTGTATATTTTGGCTATAAAAATGTGTTGTATATAAAATGGATGGTGGAGGTGAGAAAAGAAATATTTTTATGATTTTTGCACCCGCCGCAGTTGCGAACCTTTAGTGCCTACGTACCACCTTTCGTGCAATAGGGGATCAGGGTACACGTAGTTCTTCTAGAAAAGACTTGTTTGTTGATTGTTTTTAAACAAGGAGACAAGTCGTCATTGTTAGGAGAGAAATCTCGACTAACGCCCACAAGGTGTAAGAAAGTTGGACCATGCGTCAACAAGAGTGAGGGTTTGAGAACGCCTCTAGTACTCAAGTGGAAAAGTCGACACCTTTATAACCATAGGGATAGGAGAATGTTGCTCGACTATCAATGAATCATGTCTCATCTTGAAAAAAGTTTTGAAGGTAAAAGGTGCTCGAGCGCACAAAAGAGTTTGAATGAGTTGAAGTGTTTTGTTAATTTTGAAAGAAATGTCAAAGTATGATTAAATGAATTGAAGTTTGTTTAAGGAAAATAAGTTTTAAAAGAAAAGGAACTCGACAAAGTCGAGGTTTATTATGAAAGCGGTTCGAGTTTAAAAACAAAGAAGATTTTGAAAGAAGATAAGAAGGTTTTTAAAATTAAAGAAGATGGGAGGAAATGAAGGGACTATCCTAAAGCATAAGGTAAAAGCTAAGGAAGAGAACCGTCTAACCAACATGAAGCCGATACTTGACATTATAAGCAAATGTATAATTCCTATTCTTTGGATTGAAACCAAGCAAGCAAAGATACTAGACCTCTTGAGAGGATCAAACTTCAAGTGTATTTAGTCTTCGCAAAAATTGGGCAGAGTAACAGCTGTATCGGGTGAATTCCAGATTACAAACAAAGTATGTAATCACAATAACCTGCACACAAAACAAACAAACAACCCAATGTCTTGAGGCAAACCTCAAGAACTCTAGACAAAATATCAAATAAAGTCACAAAGTCTCCAAGATATGCCAAGGTCTCTAATCCTAAGTCGAAGAAGTCCATCACTCCATAATGCCAAGGATAGTAACCATGTAATCCAAGTATCATTAATGATTTTTATGGTTCATGTTGATTATTAGGTGTCTTTAAAAAGAAAGAAAAGCTCAAGTGAGCAAAATAAAAATAACATAAAAGTAACTGCTCAAGTGAGCAAAGATGAAAATAGCATGAAATGTAAAATGCTAAAAGTAAATGGTACATCAAGCATGAAAATAAAAGCGTAAAGTAAAGTTAATTGTTAGTAATTAGTGGTTAGTTGGATGACCATCTTGAAACTTGCATTTAGAACTCATTAGAGGATTGGTAGAACCAAAGCCTCCACACAACAAGTTGCATTTCCTTTTTGTCAAGTATATCATCCATTTTGGAATTCTCACAAGGCAACATGTAATGATCAATGATGTTTAAGTGATCCGCGTTGACCAAAGGTGTTGTAGATCTATTAGAGGATTGGTAGAACCAAAGCCTCCACACAATAAATCTCAAGGTTATTGGATCAAAGAGATCAAATTAACATACTTGGACTTGCAATCATAAGTTTGGGCCACGAATGATCATTTATTCGAATTGGGACAAAATTTAGCGCTATGTTAAGCAATCGTAACTGGACTTATATAGAAGTCACACCTATTTTGAGGTCGGTCAATAGCAATCTATGTACTTCATGTTTGGATAAATGATATAGAGATCACCATCCCTTAACATGTAGCACAATTAAAAAAGAAAGGGATAAGATGAAGAGGGAGGGAAATGATAAGCTAATTCGGATCACCATTTCAAAATTCTTTCATCTTTAAATTCAACCACTCCTCTAGATGGATTAAAACACTAAACATATCATTAATTCAAAGCACCAAAAATGAATTAAATAATTCACTCTTAGGTAGATTTGAATTGATGAACATTTATCCAACTTCATCTACATCACAAAGTCCATTGAGTTTAAAGATAAATTGGACATTTAAAATTGCAATCCAAACCAACAATCAAAAAGGAGTGAGTAGAAAAATCATTTTGGATCAAAGCTGCCCCAAAACAAGGCAAAAAAATGCATTATGTCCCTGTGTAAATCGATTGAACTATTGTGTAAATCGATTTACACAGTACAGTTTTCAAAAATCTGCGTGAAATTGCTTCTATGCAATCGATTGCACTACAGTGCAAATCGATTGCACACAGTTGCAGTAGTAAAAACAACATTTTAAAAGGGCAATTTCTTGTTCAAACTTTCCATCAAACACCTTATGATCATGGATCCACTTGAGCACGAAAATTCCATCAAATAATGAGAAAATAACACCATTGGAATCACAAAATAATGCTCAATGAATCAATCCCAAAGATCACCAAGAGATCACATTGTGAAAGATGAATTATCCAACTTACCAAAGGTAGATCTAGAGAATTATCAAAACAACTTCAAGAATTTGCTTCAATTCAACCACAAGAATCAATTGACCAAGCTTGGATGTACAGAATTGATGGAGAAAAAGTGTTTGGATGAAGGTTTAGCTCAAAGATTAGTAAGCTTCAATGCAAAGCTTACTAACTTTTTGAAAATGGAGCTTTGAGTGAATTTGGTAGATGGAGAGAATTGAAAAAAAATTTAGCAAGGTGGATTTGGCTATCAAAAGCTTGAAATTTGAATGAAATGAGGGCTCTATTTATAGAGTTTAGGATTGGGATTAGTGGTAATTTGGTAATTGATTCTTGGAGCCAAAATTTGAATTAATGATAATTCTTTCAAATATTAGAGCCAAAATTTGAATTAATGATAATTCTTTCAAATATTAGAGCCAAAATTTGAATTAATGATAATTCTTCTTAAAAATGAAAAATTGGCACTAAAATTTGAATTGATGATACATCTTTCAAAAATGAAGAAAAATTGGAGCCAGAATTTGACAATTTTAAAATGCTGATTTTTTCAAATTTCACGTTGTGCAATCGATTGCACTACAATGCAAATCAATTTGCACAGTGTATCTTTCCAAAAATTGCCCAAAATTCACTTTGTGCAATCTATTGCACTCTAGGAGCAATCGATTGTACAGTGAAAAAAAATGAAAATTCTTTTAATTCTTTTTCTTTGCAAATAGCGATTTTAGGGAAATAATACCGGAAAACCTTATTTGCCATATGCTTCGACTCGGTACCTACGAAACACAAATATGAAAAGACAAAGACAAATATTTTTTGCATTTTGATTAGAAGTTAGTCAACAACACAAGAGCAAACTTAAAGATAGGATGCAAATGTGATGAATGAAGCTATTTATTAATGATTGTGACTGAATGATAAAATATGGTATGAAAGTGCGACTGAAAAAGTTTGGGGCAAAATTTAGGGTACAACACACCTTTAAAGTCTTCGATCTCTTTCTTGCTGCTACTTGTTATTTACAAGTGATAAACACAAAGACATAGTATAAGAAATTCACTATTGCTTCTTCTAACATATACTTCATGTTCAGTTGTACACTTCACAAATTCCTTCTCCCTTAGAAAACTATCAATTTTCTTATTCCAAGATTTAAGAGCTTGTTTCAATCCATATAGGGCTTTATGAAGCCTGTACATAATTCTCTCTTTTCCATGTTTCACAAACCTAATTGGTTTTGCAGCATAAACTTCTTCGTATAAGAGTCCATTTAGGAATGCATATTTCAGGTCCACCTAACATATGTGCCAACTGTTCATTTCTACTAGACTAACAACCAACCTGAGTGTTCAATTCTAGCAACATGTGTAAGAACTTAATTGAAGTCGATTCCTTCCTTCTGAAGAAATCCTTTCACCACAAGTCTTGCCTTGTGTTGAGTTACTTCCCCTCTGGGATTAAACTTTACCTTGGATACCCACTTCACATTGATTTCCTTCTTGCCTAGAGGAAATTCGATAAGTGACCAGGTGTTGTTGTCTTTGATGGTCTTCAATTATTCATTCATTGCTTTCACCCACTTCCAATCATTCAATGCTTCAGCTGCATTAACTAGTTCAAAATCTACATAGAAATCATCATGTACCAACTCACATTCATCATCAATCACATCATTAGATGTAATCATACATTTTTGCAACCTTGGAGGCATGTGTTTTGTTTTCTGGGGTTTGCTTGTTCTTAGTTGATATCTAACTTTCTCTTGTCGAACTTCTCTTTTAACTTGAGTTTCTGGTTCTTCAATTAAGATTCTCACTGAATCTTTCTTGACATTTTCAATCCAATCCCATTCTTTAAACTCATCTATGATCATGTCAATGATGATCACAATCTACTTGTTCACTCATTCTAACAACTTGTAACCTCCTGCTGAATGATATCCTACTAGGATCATCTGACTCGACTTATCATCAATTTCTCGTCTCAACTGATTTAGCACATGTGTATGTGCTAAAGTTCCAAACACTTTCAGATGACTCAAGATAGATTTAACACTCGACCAACATTCATCAGGAGTAATTCCTTCTAGCTTCTTCATTAGACATCTGTTTAATATGTATGTTGTAGTCGACACAGCTTATTCCCAAAACTCTTTGGGTAAATGCTTGCCTTTCAACATACTTCTCACCATATTCATGATGGTTCGATTATTTAATTTTGCAGTTCCATTATGCTTTGGAGTGTAGGGTGGCACCACCGCATGCTTAATCCCTTCTTTCTCACATAACATGTCAAAGTCTTTCAACACATATTCTTCACCACCATCAAGTTTCAAAACTTTGATCTTTAGAAAACTTTGCCTTTCGACCATAGATTTAAACTTGGCAAATACCTTGATCACTTCACTTTTCTTCTTGATCAGGTAAGTCCATAGTTTTCGACTGAAATCTTACATGAACGTGAGAAAGTACTTATTACCTACATTCGAATCCACATGGATTGATCCACATACATCACAGTATATGATTTAGAGGATTTCCTTCGAATTTCTTCTTGCATTCTTGTTGAAGTTGTTCTTGTGTTGCTTCGCCTTCATACATTCCTCACACACCTCATTTGGAATTTCAATTTCTGGTAATCCTTAAACCATATTTCTTCTCTTCAAATCTCTGATGTCTCTGAAGTTGAGATGGTCAAGTCGATAATGCCAATCCACTCATCTCTGCTAGCTGTAGTTGCTAGGCATTTGAACTCCATCACATTTAGTTCAATCTTAAAGGTTATATTCTAGGACATATGAGCCTTCAAGATTAACCTTCCTCTTGTGTCGAAAACTCTTATCATCTTGTATTTGATTAAAACTTTGTAATTCTTTTAGACAAACTTCCCTACGTTGAGCTAGTTGTGCTTCATGCCTGGTATGTACAACACATTAGAAATTACTGACCTCTTGTCATCTTTCCCCATAATTAGATCATCTCCAATACCTTCAGCTTCTAGAGTATTATCATTTGAAAATTTTACCATGTCCTTCATTGAGGGTTTTAGGTTGATAAACCAATCTTTCCTTCCAGACATGTGTGATAAGCATCCCGAATCCAAGTAACATTGGTCATTGAATTTTTCTTCATCTCTTGTTGTGACCATCAATATCATCTCTTCTTCTTCATACTTTTCAAACTTTGCATCATGTTCTTGATTCTTTCGCTTTTCTGGAAAATCACAAGAATAATGACCATACTTCTGACAATTGTAACGTTGAATGTGACTCTTCTCAAATTTTCGACCACCACCTCTTCCGCTACCTTCAACACCAGCTCTTTGATTTCTTTCGTATTGGGGTATTCTCTGATTTGACATAATTCCTTCCTACTGGTTTCCTATACTTGTCGAATCGTTGTAGCCACCTCTACCTTTGTTGAACCACTTTCCTCTACCTTTACTTTCTTTTGCTGAATGTGATTGCAAAGCCACATCACTCTTTGACTTGCCTGTAACTTTTCAGCCATTCTTTGTTCATGATATTAAAGCGTCCCTTGAAGCTCTTCCTTCGACAAAGTTGACATGTCCTTTAACTCTTTTACAACACCTACCATATGATCAAACTTCGGAGCCAAAGATCTCAAGACCTTCGAAACAACAACTCTTATTATTAACTTCTCTCCAAAAACCTTGATTTGATTCACTAGTTTCGTAACCCTAGTTAAGAAATCAGATATGCTCTCACTATCTTCCATCTGAAGAAATTCATACGCTCTTTTGTGAGTTTGTAACCTTACCTCTTTCACCTTTTCTGTACCTCCAAAATATTTCTTAAGAATCTCCCAGGTTTCTTTTGCAGATTCTCCATCACAAACCTTTTCAATATTTTCTTGACTAACACATTGGTGAATTATAAAGAAAGCTTTATAATTGTTCTTCTCCAATTCTTTGTTTTCAGTCTCTTCATCACCTGAAGGATCTTCATCAAGCGGTTCTAACCCATATTTTACAAGATCACAAAGACCTTGATAATGGAAAATAACTTTCATCTGTTTGCACCAATTCTCATTTTATCACTTATCAGAATTCAAAGAGTTGCTGGAAAATTCTCATTCGAATAATTCACCGCCATTATGATTTTCTTCCTCTTCCCTTGATCGCTCAATCGGAGCTCTTGATACCAGATGTTGGAAATCCATCAAAACCTATGGAGAATTTCTCTCAATCTTGATGAGCAAGATTGTTATCACTACACAATAATTATGAAAATAAAAGGAAAATTGAATAAGAAAATATTAGGGTTTCTGCAGAGTTTCTCTTTGCCTACAAATTATGGAAAATCTTTATTAAATTGCAACTGTAAATTCTGTGAATACAAGTTGTTATGAGTTCATTACAAAAATAAGGGTTACTCCCTCTCTTTATAATGAGCTTGTTTTCTCCCAGAGCCAACATGCCAAGAACTATAAAAGCCCAAAATACCTATTTTAGACCTAAATCAAAATCTATGCTTAGCAACCTATTTACAACACTTTGACAACTGACAACTCGATATACTACTCTTTTCAACACACTTTATGTCAAGCAATAACCTGCTTCGACACACGGAGTTACACTTTTAACACAAAAGTGAGTCACTCGTAAAGTGAGTTTAAATCTTCTTCAATTGGATCTGTTTATTTTGGCCAAATCAAATATGTCTACAATCTTTGATAGACTTTGATTCATGATCCTCATTATCATTTACCATCTTTAGAGCTATATTTTATCTAAACATATTTGTCAATATTGACTTTATTTTGGTTCCATCAAATTCCATTTATGACATGTTTTATCAAGATCTCTTTATTTTCATATATTTCAAGTACCTAATTAGTTATTATGGAACTCAAAATAAATCATGTCAAAATACTCTTAGAATTTTCATATCTTCACTTGTGACATCTTTAATTTTATCTTAGTTGCTTGGTAGAGAATTATTAACATTGGAATCGACTTTCCTATCATGTTTGATGCACAATTTTAATTCATTTGCGATATTAGATTATCCAACAGGATAATCCACTTAGATTGTAGTATCAGCAACTGTAACTGGTTGTATAAAATTTTCAAATGAATAATCTTTCAAACTTTTTGTTCATATTGGTTCGTACGAGGATCAATATTTAAAAATGTTCATTGAACTTTGTGTTCATGATTTTAGTTTCTTATCCCCCCCCCCCCCCCCTCTAATATTAGAAAAAGTAATTTAGTAAGTGATAATCAGCCTACTGGGCTATAATCAAGTATTTTATTATTTGCTCAAATTATATTCTCAAAACTAAGATTCATATCAATTATATTTTTTCAATATTATTTCATGACTCATCTTAATCTATTATATTGGAGCAATTGGAATACACACAATACATCCAAAGTGAAATTCTGGTACAACAGACTCAGATGTCCTATAAGATGTCGAGATATCTGATCTGACACAAACACACAGACAAGATAAAATAATACTGAAAAGATAAAGAACACGCAAGAAATTTTTACCCAGTTCGGTGTACAACAACACCTAATCTGGGGGCTACTAAGCCATGAATGAAGTCCACTATCAGCAGTATTAATTTGCAGACCCTACAACCAACACACCCGTTGACGATCTACACACTTAATCACTACCCAATGACCCTTCTACCTAGGTTCTCATTAGATATGGAATATCCACATCCCACTTCCAATCATTTCAATGATATCTAGTAGTCAACACATCTGTCACTGCATCGACTACCCTTCACCAAGATTTTGATCACACAGATAGACAGTTTGGAAGACACACTTCCAGGACAACCTAGCTAAGTCTCCAAGCCAAACTCCAACGTTTTTTAGCTTTGCTCCTAACACATCATGGAGTTGCTTTAGAGCTTCCTCCAAGAACAGTACACCTCTTACCTACACGCTTCGAGGTGAACACAATAACCTTCCCACAACTCGGGAGGTTTACCTTGACAAAACCCTAGACTTCTACATCTTGAGCCGTGTATTTTCTAGGTTACAAACCCTTCTATTTATAACCTGTTACCAAACTGGTTTTGGACCTTCAATCACAACAAGTCAGCTATAACAAACTGCAGAAACTTCATCCCCAAGAAAGGTCTTCAATCTTTTGTTTCTTAAATAATCGCCTTATTTAGAAAGTCTTCATTCTCCTTGATTTTTGATTGAATTTTCTATACGTTTAAACATGTGCCACATAGGATGCATAATATTCTCCTGAATATTCTGCCTCTGTTAAGAATAAACTGAATCTCATTAATCCAGCTTAGCAGGCGCAATGTCGAAGACATCTTCTTGGACATGTTGATTTACTTGTTGAAAAAGTTCAACACAACATGTTCTGACATTGTAATAGGACTTCTTGTGGTACTGGTTCTTCTTACCAAGTTTGTACATCCTATTCTACTTTACATGATTGCTGCTATTATTTCCTTTGCAAAAATTAAGCCAATCCTAAAATAAGAGAACTAACAATCTCCCCCTTTGGCAAATTTTGGCTAAAAAAAATCTAAATACAATTGCCATCTAGGAGATTTTAGCAATACAAAATTATAACCCTCGGAAGTAGTGTTCAGAAGCTACTGTATACAATAATAGATCTTCAGTTGAAAATAATGTCTCAACATCTTGTTCGACATCTTCTTTGTAGCACTCTGAAGAACTCAATTGCATCAGCACCAACGAACAGCAGCTTCAGGATAAAAGGAAGGAAAGTCCTGAAGTTTGGTTGATGCACATGGGGAAAAAGATAGTAGAGGACAACTTGTACTCCCCCTCAATCTAGGAATATCTTATAAACATAGAAGATATTAAGAGAACACTTAATAACGCCTTAAGACCAAATCAACCATCGTCCTTGATAACTCAGAACACATATCACAACTCTGTTCATAACTTAGATCACATGTCACAAAGGACAGATCCAAACAAATACATGATAGAACATTTGATTCGACATGTTTGGACACTATCTCTTATCTAAGCAAAACCTTTATCCCCCTTTTTGGCCAAAACTTGACAAAGGAGGCTGTGATGCGGTGGGAAAGAGAACTGACTGTTTTTGGAATACTGGTACGCGTTTTGCGTTTGTTTTTGCAAAATGTCGCGGTAAGCAAGAGTCTCCACCATATTTTATTTTATCCAACAAGGAAAGGAAAAAAGCACAAAAAAATTCCTTTTTCGAGATGTTTCTCGGGTTCGGGAGCTAGATTATAGAAAGGGAAGGTGTTAGCACCCTTTCTATCCATGGTTATCCACGGGCTCTTAGGTACTTGCTCAAAGTGTTTTCAAAAATTTGCTTTTCTTTATGTTTGTGGGTTTGAAAGAAGTTTTTGTTTGAAAGGTGTAAGTGCGAAAAGTTTTGTTTTGCTTTAGAATGAGCAAGTACTTAAGAACCATCTACCTACTCGAAAAAAAGGAATTAATATGTGCAAATGTTCTTTAGACAATGCTATCCTACTATTGAGGAGTAGGTAGCACCGTCGTTGGAGTTTTAAGGGTCAATTCGATTAAGGGACGTGTGGTCACTAAAGCAACGTTAGGACGCCTTAGCGGTAACCCTAATGTCTTAGATCATTTTTCTGAGGCAGCCGTTTCGAGGCAACTTATGATCTTTGGACAAGAGGACGACCTCTAAAACTTCCTATACTCAATGACCACGTTCGAAGGCAACCAAGTGGGGTGTATCCTAAGAGTGCGCATGTGCGAGTGTGTTGTTTTTCAGTTATTTATCTTTGCACATGTCATGGATGAGCTATGTTGATTTTAAGTTCATACATTGGATCTTGTCATGCATTCCCTATTTATCAAACATCTAACCGTTAATAGTTGCAGAATTTAAATTGCGGAAATTAAATCTAAACTATTACAAGGCGTCGGGTATTTACATCGCCAAAGACAAACCCTTTAATTTAAATTGCGGAAAGTAAAATAAAGCGATAAATAATTAAAGTCCTAATTAAAATCTATTACATACCGGAAGCAATTACAATATTGGAAATATGGATCGCGTGCGAGAAAATTAAATCGGCGCATTTCTTAGGGTTTTGACCCTTTTTTGAAAGGAAGCATTTTTTGTTATTTTTTTTGAATTAAAAGAAACTAAATCTAAATTAACAATAAAATTAATTAATTAATGAAAAATATTTTTGGATTTTTTATATTTAAGGAAATAAAATAAAATTGGTCAAAATTATTAAAAACCTAATTTTCTAAATTAATTTTAAGTATTGCAAAAAAAG